>OY293419.1:54827392-56119775 GCA_958502065.1 Chrysolina americana
GAACGAACGAACGAACGAAAGAACGAACGAACGAACGAATGAATGAATGATTGAATGAATGAATGACTAAATAAAAAAATATGGTTAGGTTAGGTACGACTTCGAAATGCAGTTTGAAGTGGTCATAAACAAACTTGCACAGAGAACGATTCTCAATTGGAAGGGATGCATCAGTGTGGTACACAGATGGATCTAAGATGGACGAAAGGGTTAGAGTGGGCGTTACAGGACCAAATTTCAGGCTCTCAAAACCCTTTGGAAACACCCCAACCATCTTTCAAGCAGAAGTACATGCAAGAGAATACTGTGTCCAGGAATGTCTTGAAAAAGGCACTCGAAGGGCAGAAATCTATATACTGTCAGATAGCCAAGCAGCACTGAAAGCTCTGAGGTCATACACCTGTGAGACTCACTTGACTTGGGACTGTAAACAATCCCTAAGACAACTGACAGTGAACAGAGGAATTAAAGGCAACGAAGAAGCAGATTGCCTTGCCAAAGTAGGGGCAAACACAAAATTTCCCGGCCCAGAACCCTTCTGTTGTCTCTCCAGAGCCCATTTAAAAGAATAATTCCGACGCTGGCAAACTGACGAAATGAAATCTCACTGGAGTAAAGTTCCAGGACGAAGATAAGCGAAAAGACTAGTGTGTCTATCGCCAGAGAAAGTTTAACAGCTTCTCGAGTTGTACAAGAAAGACTTAAAGATGGTAACGGCACTTCTCACTGGACACTGTCCTCTGGGGTACCACCTCAAAAAGATGGGTAAATCAGAGAGTGATGGTTGCCGCTACTGCGAGAACTTCGCGGAAACTGCAAAACATTTGCTGTGCGAATGCCCAGCGCTTTTCTGAACGAGCCTTAAGTTCTTGACGCCCTCCGACATTAGGAACTTAGCTCCCAGGAAACTGATAAACTTCGCAAGAACTCTCGGAATCCCGGGCCTCGAATAGATCAAGGGTCACGCACGAAAGAACTTATAAGTCGAAGTGCTTGTGAGGCTGTACAGCCTGTACAACCCCCTTACAATCTACAATGCCCCGTATAGACCCTAATGTACTATCATTGATAGGATTATAATTGGACATATTAACGAGTTCTAATAAATACATTTTCATCCTGAATTTGTCTCATTTCGACCAGCAAGACAGTTTTTTTCTATGTCAGTCCCCAACTACCCAACTACGACGTCTTCAAGAATTTTCACCACTTATGTCTCAGAAACGACACATACAAAATCTTCTGAACTCACACATTTTGCATACGACCATGCTGTTGCAACATATCAATTTCCCATATGTTTTCGTACGGGTTCGTTTCTGAATCTCCCAGTAGCAACAAAATCAAAATAAACATCTGAGACAGCAAAGCTTGAAAAACTAATAAAATGTCTTATTGGCAAAAATTCAGTTATTCATTTGGAAGCAAGCAGATGCAAAATATCAAATGATATTTCAGAAAATAATTTTAAAAGTATTTGAAAGCAAAATGTTTATTGTCAACAAAATGAAAACATTCAGTATATCATGAAAATATTTGTTAGTTACTTTAAAAGAGACGTCTAGAACATCGTTAGAACCCGTTGGTGTTTTTTGATAGTTGAAAGAAATAAGATACAATACTTGCGCAAGCGCACCTTTGGGCAATTCATCAAAGAACAGTTCTGATTGAACAAATCTGTGCTCTAAGATCTGAGAATCTCATGAAGTCCGCGCACGTCACCTTTTGAGCCGTATGTGCAAATACAAACACCTAGAAGATAGATTCTATCATCGAAGACTCATGTCACTTAAAACCATTTTTAAATAGATGATGATCATGAAAAAATATTATATACGGGCCGTTTCTTTCATCATGTGGTAACATTGCTATATTCTAAACCGTAATAGATACAAACACGATTAAATGGGAAAAAGGTAACTATTGTGGTGAGCAGTAAATTGGTCATAGAAAATTTACGGGGATTCTCGCCCTTCTCAACTTATACAGGGAAAATTGAAAATGCTGTTTTCGGTTTTTTACGAATAGAATTGTTATTGCAGAAAATATAAAAGAATTAAAAAGGAAAGTTTTATTGTATTCAAAATGTACTAGAACTACGTAACGATACATTTTTAATCAAACGTTTCGTGTCAACACCGCCATCATCAACCTTTTTTTTTCAAAATTTCATCACAAATATTGATAGAGCGATAAAATTACAATTCAGTGGTATATCACACTCGACATTTTCATAACGTTTTGAATGAATGTATCTATGAAAATTGTATTTATACTATAAAAATTTATAAAAGATTTCTGCAGTTTCAGAGACAAACGATAGCAATTTACCCCAGAAATAAACTTACTTAATTGGAGAAGAAATCAAACAAACAGAAAAACAATTTATTTCATAATGAATTTGTGGAAGAAAATAAAACCAATACAGAAAAAGAATTCTACATTAAATGCTCAAATTGACGACCTCTTTGTTGAATGCACATAAGTTGTCTGTCCATACAATTTTTGTGGCAATTTTCTAGCATGATGGTTGTAATGCTATTACATGCATCTCTTATTTTTTGTTTGAGATGGTCGATATCGGTACTAGGTGTCGAAAAAACATTATCCTTTATGTATCCCCAGACAAAAAAATCCAAAGGAGTAAGGTCTGGGGATCGAGCTGGCCAGGCAATTGGTCCATTGTTTCCAATCCACTTTATTGGGAATATTGCATCTAAATGTTCCTTTACTATTGCTGCATTATGGGGAGGGGCACCGTCTTGTTGAAAATATTGTATTTCATGGCAGGTGCTTAATGACAATTCATCTAAGTAGCCATCAAACTCATTGGATAAAAAATTTAAATACATTTCACCATTCAAATGCTCATCGTAAAAGAAAGGACCTAGTATGTTTGTTCCCAAAATTCCCAACCAAACATTCATTCCGAACCTCTCCGGGAAATTGGTTTCTCTGTGTAATCATTCGTATTATAATGGATGTTTCTGTTAAACCAACCATTGTTGGTGATTCGTCCGTCCCTATTATTTTTTTTACAAATATTTCGAACTTCCCTATTTCTACGTCTTAACCATTTCGCAAATCGTAGTCTCCTTCCGTATTTCTTGCCAAAAGAGGATGTCTATTTGATTTTGCATACGTAAATAGCATATCAGTCCTTTCGTCATTCGAATACATCTTTAATATATAACCGAGTGCTTAAATGTCTGACAGTTCTTAACAGATATCAACTCATTTATTTTTCCTACCATAGAAATCAAGCAAAGCCTACGTGTTTAAATATGGTATATGAAGTGAGATGCTATTTAATTGTACCAAATTAGACAACACTTGTATTTTGATCAAACACTGATATTTTGATTACTTCCAGGATTGAGAATTATGAAAATAATCAGTGTAAAAATTAATACAGGAGAAATCAGCCTTGAATTAGGGATTACTGTAATACAAAAATCCCCAAAAAGGAAAAATACGAATGTTCGTTGTGTTGGGGTATCTTCCTATCGAAAGTATTGGGTAATGACTGAAGTATCCTAATAGTTGAATGAGTTTTGAGAAATCAAAACAATTTACAAAGGAACTAACGACAGGACCGTAATTAAAAATTGTTGTCGCTGATGATGCCAGTTATTTTATATGAAACGATATAGAAATGTCAAGTGTGATATACCACTGAATTGTGATTCCATCGCTTTATCAATATTTGTGATGAAATAGACAGGTCGTATTTGAAAAAAATAGTTGATGGTGGCCGTGTTGACACGAAACGTTTAATTAAAAATTTATTATTACGTAGTTCTAGTACATTTTGAATACAATAAAACTTTCCTTTTTAATTTTTTTATATTTCCTGAAATAACCATTCTATTAGTAAAAACCGAAAACAGCATTTTTAGTTTTCCCTGTATAAGTCGGGAAGGGCGAGAGTCCCCGTAGATTTTCTCTGACCAATGTACTCCTCACCACAATAGTTACATTTTTTCCCATTTAATCGTCTTTGTATCTATTACGGTTTAGAATATAGCAATGTTACCACATGATAAAAGAAACGGCCTGTATTTTTGATTAAGGTCGCCGTTTGATACGGCTTGACAAACTAATCCGTCAGAGGAGCCACCATGCCTTCTGTTGAATATTTATCCAAGTCTCCTTCCGCGTAAATGAGAAATGATAGTCAAAACTAATGTCTGTTCCTACCACCGTAGATAATTATCTAGGGTGGTACTACTCTTTACAAACGCTAGTAAGAAGCCGATGAGCCTTGTTGCCAATAATATCACATATTCCGTATACCTAATACATCTCTTGGACTAATAATTACCATTTGGTTTGGAGATTATTCAAGAAGAAATGATTCGTTATATACTTATTCCAAATCAACTTTTTTTGAAAATAGAAATCGACGTTGTTATATTCATTACTATCAGGTCAAATAGCGGCAAAAAATTTAAATGAGCCTAGAGATTAGTGTATTGGGGCACTTGGCAACATGCCAGCAGGTGTCCTATTCTCGAGTTCGTACGTATGCGATTTCGATTTTCTGTTTCACATCAATACATATGAAATATATTTCTCTCTCCTATTTTTAGGCAGATAATTAAAATCGAACTATTCGAGAATAGCCCACCTATTTATTGCGTTGTCGTGAGAAGTATAAGGAAAACATACTTTATCATGGAATAAATTCCTTGAGCGCCAGTGGCAGCGGCACGTTATTGGATTTTGTTTTTGATATTTGTTTCATAGTGAATGTTTTGAAAATCTCCCATTGTCAACAAAGTTTTTATTAGTTTTAAATCCCTGGTAGGTAGCTTGCAGCTGCTTTCACTCTTTGAAGGTTAAATGAAAAACTAAGCGTTTTAGATAAAGTGTCAAGAATGTATTTATTGTACGATTGGATTCACTCTAGAAGGTTTTGAAAATAACTTTTTACTACGATAACTCCGGCACCCACTAAGAAAGTGAGCAGCAGAGCCATCTATAGAAACCACAGAATGATTCCGACCAGTAACACGACTTCGTTTGAGTCGAAGATCTAAGTTTCATCATGAAAAATATATAAATCTTCTCTGAGAGAACTTGACGAGAGACAATTATTTCACAATAAATGAAATTTGATTATAAAAATAATCCAGCCTTTCGCATATTTTCCTATACTATAGGATTGTCGGCAAACGTCGAACAGAAATAATTCAACAGCCCCATACGACTACCGAATCACGTCTATCCAACGCCTGACAAAGTTTTTCTACAAGAATATACTTTGCAATACTTCCTGTAACAACCACCAACTGGTGGCCGAGTCTGTACTGATGAGCGAGTTGAATCGCGAAACCATTTATTTTGAAATAATTGCCTTTCGTCAAGTACTCTCAGTTTCAAATGAGAAATATTTAAATATTTTTCATGATGAAATTTAGATCTTCGACTCAAACGAAGTCGTGTTACTAGTCGAAATCTTTCTGTGGGTTTTTAGAATCACCCAGTTTCTCTCCAGTTACACAAAAATTGATCATCATCATCTATAGAATGTCATATCTAAAAATCAGCACAAAATCCACCAATAATAGTCTCCAATGAGTCAGTGTTATTTTGTCCAACCATATGTAGACACTTTGGGAAATTGCTTTCGTTTCAACAGAAATTAAATGAATATTCTCCCATGATTCCGTTCAAATATAGGTTTTCAAAAATCTGTCTTCTTGGGCTCACTCTGTATCGTGACACGTAAGAGTAGACAAAAGTTTACCTTTATTCCCTGTGAATTATCAAACAATCCATTCATATGATGTCCCATAAGTAACAAATTTTTTTTGCTCACTGTGTAAAATGTATTCAGAACAGTTTGTTAGCTTCAACTATAGAATATGCTTCGAGAAGGTCAACGGAAATACCACATTTTGGCGAGAAGTCAATAAACGAATTAAAAAAAAGGAGTTTTCTGCCTCACTCTGTAAGTAGGTACACCATAACTGATATATCCGAAGCCAATCAATAATTTTCAAAGCATTATAAATGAAGAAAATTCCATTAGCAAATACTATTTTCCATATTTGGCGTTAGACATTCAAACATTTCTGTAACTTACCCTGTAGAGCCAGGAACAATTTTAATGAAGAAAGTAATTTCTTTCCACCTCTAGAATACTAAATCCATAACTCAAAAAATCTGATGAGCTCCAGGAATATATGTTTCTGGTGGCATTACCCTTCAAAATACATTGTCATTGGAATCATAAACACCTACCCAATTTCATGATGATCGGGCAACTATAGGTGGGTTAAAACTCACTTGAAAGATTTCACCTGAACTTACAATAAATAAGTGAAAAGAGAAACAAACAAGGCAAGTTTAATAAAATCTTGAAAAAATGTGAGCGTTTTCAGAAATATTGAATAAATTAACTGCGAGATATACTTACAGCATCCTGAGCAAGAAGTTCAGAAAAATTACCTCGCATGTGCCAGGAGAAGTTTCGTTGTATTATATATTGAAACTCTAAACCCCGTCATTGATTGTTGATTTTTATTTTTGCATCCTCAAATTGCACTCCATGATACGCTTATGATTGATTTGGGGATCCCAAACAACACAACGTCTTTCTTTATTTCATTTACTTGACCTGGCTCCTCCTACCGATGTTATCAAAATCACATTCCGTCTCATTGAGGAAACTGAATGAATGAAATATACAATGGCGCTTTCTATCCGAAAACTGCCGAACTAGGAAATGAGTAAGAATGTTGGTAAAGTAGGAACTGTTTCGCGCCATATGTTCGAATTTGGCTATTCCTAGCCCATTTCTAACTTTGAATTAATCTCCCAAACGATATTGTCTGAAGATTCGTTTTCAATCGAAAATAGCACTATTTTTATCAATATTCAGATTGACATAAAACAGAAGCCAGTATTGGCTTATTTTACTCAAATGCTGACCAAAATAATCTTAAAATTCAAAATGAAAAAAATCTCAATATTATCACTCTGTACTCCAATCTTTTTTGAGTTCACCTTCCAAATTTCAACTCTCTATGTGTTACCGTTTCTCAATACAATTAAATGTCGCAATACACGACATCAGACGCCCACCTTAAAGAGTACTCAATTCAGAATGAAAACTAATGCACTCTGAAAAAGTTAATGAATTGTAGATATCGCAAGTTAATTTTTGTTCATACTGTCTTTGTCTTAGAGTGCATGCATTTTAATATTAAAAGACCTCATTAAGCCGTCCTGATGAGTAGGAAACTACGAAACAGCTGTCGGCGGATGATGAGCTCTCGGAATTGAATCGAAAACACTCGAGGAAACGATCATTTGCATTTTAGACATGTTCCCTGAAGGTAGCAGGAACTTTGTGCCGATCGGCTAGTTCCGAGTGCGATTTGGAAGAATACTGCAACGGGTACTCAGAAATCTGCCCGGACGACTACCACAAGCTGGATGCAGAAGTTTGTGACAGTGGAAACGCCTACTGCTACCAGGGCTCTTGCAAATCAAGGGCAGATCAGTGCAAACTACTCTGGGGAGAAACCGGAACACCTAGCGACACCGATTGCTACAAATTTAATACAAGAGGCTTGAGGTTCGGAAATTGTGGATACAATAAGCTGACTAATTCTTTCCTCAAATGTGAGGATGGGTAAGTTTTTCTTGCATCTCATGTTCGAAGTCAAAATAATATTCAATCTTACGAATTTTATAGTTCATTATCAATATTGATCAACAAATATTTTATCTAAAGCCTTGGTTTCCTCCAACAGTCGCAGTCGCTGACGACTGCGACCGGGTAGCCGCGACCACGTCGTAAAAACATCTCCAGTGCATTTCAATGTTCCTGTTTTCCTAGCTGCTGGCGAGTCGCTGCTACTAACTACCGGTCGTCGTTCGTATGGTCGCCGGTCGCTTCACCGCTCCGGGAGCAGACCCACGTCCATTTCGCAACGAATTTGATAGTGAACACAGCTATTGTGACAGTTGTTTTTCGATTGTTTGTAGTTATGACAGGTATGTAATAGTTTCTACTTGTCAGTTATAGCAACACTAATTACATTTTAATCTTCTATAAGAAACGGATGATATGGGGTTCAATAGATGATGAACAACTGGTGCATCACATATTGCAGTTCCCAGTACTTTATGACCCAAAAAACGAGTCGTACAAATTGCATACGAAGAAGGAAATGATATGGATGGATATTGCAAAAAATTTTAATACAGACGGTGAGTTCTTCTAGTAAATATATTGAAACACAATAAGTAGGTACACAGAGCGAACCAATGGTAATAGAAATATTATTAAATTCTCCCATTCTGCCAGGTCACAGTGCCTTCGTTAGAGAAGAAGTCTGTAAACCTACTTCGTATCTGAAAACCTTCGGCATGATGGAAACCCCCTGTGCCTGCTATAACATGAGGGAGAATAATATTTTTTGAATGTGGCAGTAAAGTCGGTGGTGGAAAATGAAACTTGTCATCGTAAATTTGTTGCCCAGTGTGAGATTTTGAAAAAATGCCTGCATCACCCTCTTTTCCATATGATCCTATGTCCACAATAAGAAAGTTATAATTAGCATCGACAAGAGCCAAAAGCACTATCGAAAAATAATGATATGTAAGATTCCCCAGTTGCCAGAAATCTGTAACATAAATTAAAACAGTGAACCTAATATACCATAATATGTAATATGGTTACCATGTAATATGGTTGGCCATGTAATGTTATGCAATGTTATATTTCTATTTGTTTACTATAAGTTGTATACCAAATATATTAAAAATAGAAAAAACTTATAATAATGAAGAAGACCACTACGACAACTGGATCTGCTGCTTCTGGAAATCGGAAAAGAATCCAATTCTTGATCAGCTAGAATTCTTGCAACATTTTTGAAAAATATCCACTGATAATTTTGTCCGTAGGGTGTTGACCAATACTCATACACAACCTACTCAAATTACTGACAGTATTACTGACCCTGCGGAATCTCAAGACCAGTTGGATGATACAGCTAGCAATAAAAGCATGGAAGCCAGTGATACTCAAAGCTTAACCACCAATCGACTAATAAGTAAAAAAAAATCTCCAAATAATGATGTAAAAATAAAAGTTCCACCAGAAAAAAGAAAGAAAAATCTGAGTTCTCAAATATTGAATGCCATGCAGAAGGGTAATTTGGAACGAGAAGTGTTAATGCACCAACTTACTGCAGTACCTCCAACTTTCCCCAAGGATGAAATAGATATACTGTTTGAAAGCCTCGCGATGACAGTAAAAGAATTTCCTCCCTTATTGAGAGCAAAGACCAAAAGTAAAATTTTTCAAGTTATTTCTGATGCAGAATTACAATTATTGCAGCCAGAGACTCCTGCTTCGCGATTGTCTACTTACTCCTATGAAAGTAACAGTGCAAGCCTACCAGTGCAGTCTCCTACAGATACTAGTATGCCAGGAAATTATTATACTCAGCAGGGTTCGTCTACCGCACAATTTTTACAAAACTTTCTACTTACTAATGAATATTACTGAATACACATAGCTTCTTTTTTTTGATCTTAGTTTTTATAGTACATTAATTTTCTTATACCTAGTAGTTTAATAACTACATATATGATGTTCTTGTTTTTGTTTCGTATTAAAGTTGAAATACCTATTACTTATTGCTGTTCATTTATACCTTATATTTGAGAATATTCATCCTTGGTTTTACATTTTCCTGAAATGGGCACCTTAAACTACACAAAAACTTTGAACATGTGAAAAATGTACTTACCTTGATGTAACTGCCAATTTTTCCTTGGGCTTTAATGGATTTTTCACCCGATTATAGGGTCTCATCGGAAGATCACCTTTGATGAGTTCCAGGATGGAATTAAATTGATGTCTTGAAACTCTGAAGAATTCTTTGAATTTTGTCTCATTGTCTTTCAAGTGATTCCCAATTAGAATTGCTTGAAATCCCTCCACCTCTCTCAGCCGAAACATCTCATTAACTTTTGCCCTTTGTTTCTCATGGTGTGATGTTAATAAGAGGAGAAGATTCTGCTCTTCCACTTGATAGATAAGCAACATTAGAACAATCGACCTTTTAGAGATATTCATACTGACTTATTGAAGATTCGCAAGAAAACAAAATCAGCTATTTATAAAATAGCCAGGCATCAGAATGGCGGCTGGCGAAAGGCGAGGCCGAGGAAAACAGGTACGGTCGTAACGACATGGTCACGGCTACCCGGTCGCAGTCGTCAGCGACTGCGACTGTTGGAAGAAACCAAGGCTTTAGGTATTTTTCCACTAGACTTGAAACATGCTTCAGTTAAAGCTATAGAGGGTGGCCAACTGAAAACGAAACAGAATTACGTCAACATTTTGAAAAACGCTCAGATTCGTCAATCTTTTCGGGTATTTTTGACTCACCCGCAAGCGAGTGTAGGAATCACCCTAAAATTTTAAAATGGCATTGGGGCTGATTAGGATTTTTTTCAAAAGCTCTTACAATTCTCTATACAATAGTTTTGAAATTTTGAAATTTCGCCTATTACTTATACTCCAGGAGCCGTGTACGTTCAACCTGGACTCAATTCCGAAGTTAACGAAAATTCGTTGGATTGTTTTGGGATGGTAGAGGGAGTGTTTGCTGAGTTTTCGAACACGAACAACCTGTGCTCTTTACGGGGGGGGGGGGGAGGGGAAAACGTGATTTTTCCAGACTGATTTAGGTTATTTGCCTATATATTCTAAACTATGCTGTTTAGCGAAAATCCGGAAAGACTACGTGAAAGAGCATTAAATTTCCTTTGAAATTCATTGGACAAAAGTTTTTTTCGATGAAGTAATAACCAAGATACAGGTGGTCAAATAATCTTAGTATATTTCTCAAAATGTGAGAAAATGCAGAAAAATGCAGTTTTGGGCTGAAATAAATCCACAATTATAATTTTAAAAAAGATATAGTGCACTAAGAATTTAAAATAAATTATTCACAAATCACTACACAGTCTTTAGCAGGAAGAAGGTAGTCGTCGTTGCTCTCGACTGCCTCCTCCTCGTGAGCACACATCTGATCAAAGAGGGTCGGCTCATCACCGTTTTCTTGATCGAGATATCTTCGTCGTTCAATTCAGCCTCTGGAGAGTTCTCGCAGCCATTTCCAGGGCAGTTCTTGCACATGGTTGTGCACAAGAGGCCTGCTTTTTTGTAGGAACACCTTTCTGCACTGCATCCAGTGGCACACTTGCATCTGATAGATGACAAGATGACATAAGGAGCAGCATCCATACTCATGGTTGTGGGTACGACTCCTGGAAAAAACGAAAAAAAAAAAAATCGTTATTAATATTCTCTTGATGAAAAATATGAAATGTTGATACAATCAAAATGTGATAGTAATACCAACCTTGTTTAATCAACGTCTAGCCCCATGCAGATGGCAATTTCCGCTGCATCCCCTCATTCCCTAACCACGTTTGAACTTGGAGATAGGCTCTGTACGAGTGGAACTTGTCAGAATCGCGTGTGGGAGGAAGTCTTGCCAATTGAAATTTTGGCTTTGCCACCACAGTTTGGAACAGGCGATATCTCATGTTGTCAAAATTGTCCACTCCCACTGTCCCTCCATACAGCGTCCCCAGGATCAGAAATTTGATGTGGCGTCGCATCATCGTCCCAGAAAATGCTGACGGTATCGAAAAGCCACGGGTGTTTTCCAAGCACTTGCAGGGCCTTCTTTTTTCCGATTCCAAATAGAACTGAGGTGGTATCGCATCCAGTCATCGCAAGCAGGAAAAGGATGTCCTTGCAGTTGAATTTGAAGGAATGCGATGAATATAGGACGCTTTGGATGTTACCTCTTACACTCTACTGGAAAAATATCTTTTTTTGGAAGAACCCAACGCCGTCAGCAGAATCAGCAGATCGACATCTTCACCGGTGATGGTGAATAGGATGGTGCTCCTCTGCATTATGCGACGATTGTTCGTCAGTACCTATTTAGACCAACGTTTTCTACGGCATTGGGTTGAGAGAAGAGGCAGCATTGAATGGCCTCCACGATCGCAAGGTTTATCGCCCCTCGATTTTTTTTTGTGGGCACATCTGAAAAGTAAAATCTATTAAACTCAACCAGCGTCGTTAGAAGATTTGCGTCAAATAATCGTTGACAAAATCTTTTTTATTGTATGGAAGCGGACGGTCATCAGTTTGAACATTTAAACAATTAAGTAGTGAGTAAGCAAATAAAATAATTAGAATTCCAACATGTAATTGATTTCAAACTATTGGGAGGAAATGTAAAATTTAAAGAATATGGTAAAGAGAATTGTAGTTGCTTAAAAAAGACATCTTTGCCTCCCAATGCTTTTTAGAAATGTTGGGGTAATTCTTCCCCTCGCTTGAAAGTAATGGAGTAGTAAAGTCAAAAATACCGGAAATGCGTGTCTTCCTTTAATCAAAATTGAACGGTTCCTGAAAATTGCTTTGTTTCGTTTTCGGTATACACAAGTGGAGATGCTGAAGATCCAGCAAATCATGGACCAATAACCTTAATGACTCATTGAGCATATTTTCAATATTTTTTTATTCTCAAGAAACGTAGGTATTGTTGATTTCATAAACAAAAAAATATGGCTTCGACATCAATTGATTTAGTTTTCAAGAAATTAGTGGCACACAAGTGACAATACTACAGGTATTACAACCAATTCAATAATGGCTTGATACAGGAGACTATGTGGAAGCTGATTTCACAGACCTTAAGAAGGCAATCGATACAATTGATCGTATAAAACTTTTGGTAAATTTGGAATCAATGGGACTGTTAGAATCTTATCTAGGAAATATGAGAATCAGTACCAAATGTAACAACTTTGAATTCATCAGACTACCAATAAATGAGGGTGTTCCACAAGGATGGGTTTTGAGTCGCATCTTGTATTTATTATACATTCAAAATATAGTTGTTATACCTACTATACAGATGTATCACGGATGCTTGGGAGGACGATAACTTCTTCCCTATGTAAGATAGAAGAAAATGTTTTGAATAAAAGTTGTAGAGAGCAATAAAAGCAAAAAATAACTACCAACATACCGATAAATGGATCAAAATTATGGGTTTTTCTCTGAAAGGGTGTTTCTCAAAAATATGGGTGGTTCTAAGCAACACCAAATATCTCTAATTAATGATTAGGAATTTGAATATTTTTTTACCAAATATCATCGGAAATGGTGTATTTGTATTTTGACCTACGCACAATTTGAATCTATCTATAATGACTCTTCAAACTTCAGTTGAAGTCATAAAAATAAGATTTCCTAAACTAATGTACCATCTCATACAGGGTACACTATTGATATACGTAACAGAGCCTACTGTTACAACTGCTTGATCTGAAACTCAGCTTAAGGTTCATTAATTTCAGGAACCAGTTGTGTGGAATGTTACATTGCAAACACTTGAATGAAAGATTAGAGTTTGGCATGGAAGCAGTAGCTATACTGTCCCACGTTTTTCTCCAGAAAGAAGGGCAAATAATTCCATGCCGCACTGCTCTCGTGGATTTGGGACTGGATCGAATAGACCCAGGACTCACTCCAAATGGAGCTCCTTGTGGATTGGAAAAGGTAAGAAGTGCTAATAGGTATCCTAGTGTCTTAGCAAGTAGGTGTGATTGGGATAAAGAAAAATTATTTTGCTTATCATTTATATACACTCACTTTCGATCATCTAAATGGCTCTACTGACACACTTTGTGTGTTTCTGACGAATCTTAGGATTTGATTTCTGGCTGGCATATTATGCCCTCTACCACTCATTCATTCCAGCTCTTGTTGATGAAAGTGGGTCTTCATTATGTGGTTTTTTGGTTAATTTTGAAAAACTGCATGGTTGACCTCAGTTAATAATATAATAATGATTTCTTTATTTTATCAAATCAGTTGCATACAAACTGCGTAGGAATACAACTAAAGAAGAGAAAAACGTCAATACAATTGAAAATAGTCTACATGAACTAACATAATGAATGAAAATGTGAATATAAAATGCAAAGGTGAATGAATATAACTTCTGAAACCATAACCAATATGTGTAAATACAACTAACCCTAGCATATAAAAGAAACATACACATCACATGTAAAAGCAACTCACAACAGAAACTCATCTATAGTGTAGCAATTTTTTGACAATAGTAGCTTCTTGAAATGGAATACATTTCATGAAATTTCAATGTCTTGTGAAGATTGCTGTACAGTCTTCGTCCCTGTATTAAAACTTTTTTGATAAACTGCCCTGCGATGTTGACTAGGAAGAAGTAAGTATGGGCATTACGTGTCGAATAAGAGTGTTGTGGTTTATTGGCAGCCAGTTTGTTTTTGTTGTGGTATACATGTGCATGCCCCAAGGATGTATAATATTTCATATTCTGAAATGCTTCCCTACAAGAATCTGTGAACACCAACTCAGCAATGAACCTTATAGCATACTTTTGACCATCTGCTCGAAGAGAAGATAGAGAGAAACTTCAGTGTATAACAGGCACTTCTTAGTTCTTTACACAAATCAGCTATTTGTAGCATCAAATGCAATCTGTTATCGAAAATAACCCCTAACATTTTGGTTGTAGTTTTCAAGGTATTTATGAATCTTGAATTCATCATACTGAATAAGTGAGCTTCTGTCATTATGATATTAGCAAATTTTGTATCCTTTTCGAATTGCTGAAAATCCTTTTCCAGCTAATAGCTTCTCCAGATATAATTTTGAATTGTTGAGTTTGACCTATGAATGTTCTCTTGGTGAGGAAAACAAAATCAATCGGAAAAGGAAAAACAACGCAAGTTGATAAGTATTTGGAATCTAAAATACAATCAAATCATTTTTCAAGAAAGATTAATTTTATCAGAACCACAAACCACATTTTTTAGTGTTGTGGTTCAAATTCCCAGAACAACAATCATTCACTATCGTATCGATTGCATAAGGAAAACGTACCTAAACTCAATGAGTTATAACAGAAGACTGACGAATACCTATCATTTCAATATTTACCACATAATTGGTGGAATTTGCTAGAGTGCTGATGTCGAACTCAAACACTTAGTCAAATAGAATTGCCAATAGAAGGCATCGAATAAAACAGCTTCCTGAATTGGAATAAAAGAAAAAAAATTAAGCTTAGCTAATGTGATCTATCATACAAAGTACCTGACTATACGAAAGTACATTCCATAGCCTTTCATCATTCAAACCTTGTTCTCAGTTCAATAGTTCTTTCTGTATATTGAATAATAAAATATATAAAAAAATCAAATCATATGACTTCGTATAAAGAACATTTCTCAAAACGTTAGGAAAAAAACGTTACATGTTGTTGAAGTCAATTCCCTCCTCAATTCCAAATCGGTAATCTCAAACAGATGCACCTCATATTGTTGTCCTTTTACCATGAACTGTAACATATTGGTTTTTGTTTTATTAATTTTAAAATTATTTTTCTCAGACCATATGATAACTTTGTTGAAAGTGATTTCAGTTGTGTTTTTTAACGTATTCATGTCATCTTCCATAACTGATATATTTGCGTCATCAGCATAAAATATACAATGAGTGAAGTAGTTCCCATTATTCATATAGACTAATAGATCATTAAAAAATATTATATATATAAAAGGTCTCAAAATGGATCCCTGAGGTACACCATCAGCAATATGTTTTTCAGAATTTATATATTCTCCCCAAGTTTCTCCACTTGTCTCCTATTTTCCAAGTAGGAAGTCAGTGAATTGAGCGACAATTCATATCTATACGGTTTTTCCAGCAAAAGGCTGTTAATCAGGCAATCAAACGCACGTCACAGTTGCTATCACCAATCATAGCAAAATAACGGAAATGGCGAATAACGGTGACGTTATTTTTAACGGAAGTGATACAGCATAGGGCTGAATATCTGACTGCCAAAGTCGTAAAGATTTCAATCAGTGCTTTTATCAGTCGTGAAACCATGATATTATAGGCAGCTTCTATCTCGATAGCTTTTGCTAACCGTTCACCAATATGTGGACTGAAGCTTTACAGCATTTTCTGGAGTATTGATTATTTTCCATTCCATCAACAACAAGCAACGTAAATACCTCATAGAAATCCACGATTGCTCAAGGTGCTCCAAGATATAACAGTTGGAGGAACGTCTTAAATCAGCTTCAATACTTTTGAATATCTGTCAAAAAAGGCATGATTTATTCTTCATATAAACATTCATAATTAATAAAAAAGCAGATAATACAGCTATACATTACATTATAATACGTACTATACAAAAATATAGAACAGAGTAAAAAAAAATAATATAAAAAGCATCCTGAAGGTGTGATTTGCTGTTATCTTGCTCATACTTGCATTTAGTTGGTTTGTATTATTGGGGAGAATAATGATCATAACATATTTGTTGAATGTCAGTGAATAATATAAGGTATGAAGTAAACCTACACTTTAACCTATTACTGTCGATAACTTGATGAACAGTACGTAGTCACATGATTTCAAAGATATTGACTATTTATGTGATTGAAACAGGTGAAATCTTTTATAAAAAAAAATCTCCTCTTGCATTGTAATTGAATTTAATGATTTTTGCTTTCATGAAGTTATTTTTAGTCAGTGTAGGTTGACCCCATTTCATTGGGAGACCAATATTGAATCGTTCAACTATTTTATAATGTCAGAAGCACGACCTAGAAAGATATGGCTGGTAATACAAAAAGAAAAAACTGCTAATAGATTTTTTTCAGATGTGCGTTAATCAGAAATGCATTTCGGTATCTGAACTTCGAAACCAGGGACCTTCTTGTCTTCAGAACTGTAACGGGAATGGTTGGTGTAATAATAAGGGTAATTGTCAGTGCAAAGTTGGTTTTGCACCGCCCCATTGCGATTTTCCAGGTCCTGGTGGGTCGATAGATAGTTCTCCTGCATCGGATCCCAAAGGTACTGTACTTTTATATAATGTATTACTTACCGGTTTTGATTATTAGTGTCCCTTCTTTCATAAAAACCCTGTATACATTTCCATGACATAACTCTCCCTTTATTCATTGATTTATATGTTTACTCGACTGCTGTCTTTTCTAATAATCTTCATAGTACTCAATAAGTTTTACCACAAATTCAAAGTCAAAGTCAAAGTCAAAATATACTTTATTGTCAGAAGTTATAAAAACTTATAGACAAAGCTTTTTGGTTTTGGATTAATATTAAAATTGAATTCAATTAATTAATGATAAAGTATAATGGTGATACTCCCCACTATCTGCATATCATCCCAGATGAAGGAACACCACCACTATATGCGCTCCGGGGCGACTTGAAAATTTGATGGTCAATTTCAAACTACAAATCTAAATCGAATGATGCTGATGATGGAATACCCAGAGAGCAAACTGTGTGTCATCGGATTTTTGGATGAGGGATACTTGAGAAAACATTAAATCGAAATTTATTTATTGAATAAATAACTGTCATGTTCTTGTGTAAGGGAGTTCGAAGGTGCAAGGATTATCGAATAAATGAAACAATTTTGAATTAACATATGTAATAATAAAATAATTCTATTTTTATTAAATCTGAAATGTTATTATAGTTTTTGAATTTGTTATTCGTTCTGATGTTTTGTTGAATGTTCTATGGAACTGAAAACTGGATTTGCTTTGTTCGAATGAATATTATCCAAGTGGAAGTGGTTCAAAATCCGAGATTATGACTATTTTTCTGAATTGGCGTATTACTTCTTTGAATATTTTTGGTTAACTTGAATGCAAATTTAGCTTTTCAAATTTAATAAGTTGGTTCAATGTCGTTATTGGTGCTTCTATACAAATCCGAGGATGGTGTATACCAAGGTTTTCCAAATATTACTTTTATGGCTTTATTTATCAATCTATAAATGATTCCTTTTTGTTTTTGACTGCATAATCATGATCATCATCGTATATCGTATATATAAACAATTGAATGCTTTTCCTTAGAAATTGTATTTTTCTTATTGTTCCTATCAGAGAATTGAGATAATTTTTATTTTTTTCTGTGACTCTCAAAATTTAAATTTTCGTCAATCATTGGACCCAAATAACTACTTGTGGTTCTCTACCTCAATGATAACTAGTTCAGTTATTAATTATAATGTTTAATTTGATATTTTTCATATTCCTTGTTTAAATATCACATAGGCAGTTTTTTTCTGAATGACTAGTCTAATTAAGTTCATTTAATCATATTTAATTTTTTTAAATATCTTTCTCCAAATTAATTTTTAAAGTTTGTAGATTTTTGGATATGTGATAGTGTGCAGTATCACCAATGAAAGGAAAATGTTAATCCATTATAATGCTATTCACATTAATTCACTAAAGAATTCATACCAAAACGGAACCCTGCGGAACTCCAAATGTTTATAATATTTCACAACTTTTGTATTGGTCAATAAGTTCACATTGTATCGGGTTTTGTGAATATTTTTCTCCTCCTAATACCCAAATTTTTCAAGATATCTGATTAAATTATATGATTAACAGTGTCAAACGCTTTTTTTAGATCAATGAATATTGCAACACCATAATTACTTGTATCTGAAGTTTCATGACTACTCATAAAGTCAGTCACTACTGCTTGGGTATTGAAATATTGTTGAAACGCATATTGAAATTTATCAAAACCAATATTTGAAGTGATGAAATCTACTAATTGAATTTTCAACAATTTTTCAAAAATTTGAAATATTTATTGTATAAATAGGTTTCAAAATTGTTCTCTTCAAATAGTCTAGAAAATTACCATTTTCAATAAAATAAATTGTTAATAATCAAGGATAGAGGTGAGCTCACTAGATCAACAAAAGCTTTCAAAATTGTTTGAAGTAAGTTGATATTCATTAGGTTTATTTTATAAATTTCCTCTCTTGAAAGTGACATCAAAAAAATTGATTTTTTATGTGGCGACATATTTTCAATACAGTTCTGAATTGTTAAGATAATATTAAACCAATTTCTGTGAAGAAGTTAACGAATTCATCACATATATCATTTGTATTATTTAGTATTACGCCGGTCTTACTAATAATTTGGTTGATTGTAATTTGATTTTTTTCTTATTAGTTTCAATGTTATTATCAATAACTTCCCATATTATCTTTGGATTTGTTCCAGCTTTATCAAATTGTTTATTCAATGTATCCTTCTTTGAATTTATTTATCAAGTATTTAGTGATCTCTTGATTTTTTATAAGTATCTTTCAATTCGCTATTACAAGGATTTTATTATTAAGTATCCCAAAATTTCAAATTGTTCATAGTTTTTTGTGTTATCCAATTATTATTTTCCCTTGATCTGATTTGTTTTAAATGCTAGTAATCTGTTTCGATTCTTTTACAATATCAGAGAGTTCTTGAAATGTTTGGTATCATATCAGAAAAATAAAATAAATAATTCTGTTCTCCTAAAATGTTTATATACTTTCAACCATCTTTGATTCATAAAATTAGCAAATTCACCAAATATATTTTCCAATACCTGCAAGTCCAAACACTAGATTTTCTAGCACTAACAGCAAAGCAAATCGGTTTTTCTGCCAACACAATCCACATGACTCATCTCAGTTTTCCTTGGCTCAGATTCAAAGGTGTGACCAAGTTTACTTCTTGATCAGAGGTGTGACCTGTGTCTTAACCCTAAGAATTATCATTCATAAGCAGAGAGTAAGCTGTGAAGTATCCAAAGAGGCGTGGCTTACAGTCCTGAGATATTAAAAAAAAAACACTAATTCCTCCCTACTTTACTAGTTTAAAATATTTCTCTATTCGTGGGAACTGGAGGAAATGAACCATCGACCAAGTCATTGAAGAATATTATAATAAAAATCTTTTTTTTTTTTCAGCTATGTGGAAGAACTTTCAAGCTCCCTCATCATCCGCAGTCATTAACACAACCAAGAGTCTTACCGACACTACAACTCCTGCCATTCATTCAAATACTGCCAGGCATTTCAACGACTCAGTCACGAATTTGAATGATACTGGTGCGATAGCCAGAAATTCCAACACATCCATCAATTCAAATACTTCAGCTTCGCAACCTGTAGACACACCGAACAGTTTGAACAATATATCTACAAATACAACCTCGCAAATGACAACAGATTTGAATAATGTGGTGGTGACATCAGAAGCAACATCTTTGATTCAGAACAGCACAGGAACGAATTTTAACGGCACAGCAACGAATTCAAACGGCACAGCAGCGAATTTAAACGGCACAGCAACGAATTTAAACGGCATAGCAACAAATTTAAACGGCACAGCAACGAATTCAAATGGCACAGCAACGAATTTAAACGACACAGAAACGAATTCAAGCGGTACAGCAACGAATTTAAATGGCACAGCAACGAATTTAATCGGCACAGCAACAAATTTAAACGGCGCAGCAACGAATTCAAATGGCACAGCAACGAATTTAAACGACACAGAAACGAATTCAAACGGCACAGCAACAAATTTAAACGGCACAGCAACGAATTCAAATGGCACAGCAACGAATTCAAACGACACAGAAACTAATTCAAGCGGCACAGTAACGAATTTAAACGGCACAAAAATGACTTCAGATGCATCAGTCTTGAAAATAATGCCTGTCTTTCTAGTTTCGTATGTAAATATTGGGATTTATTTCGGGTATAATAGTACGAAAGGAATCACAAATGATTTAAAAAATATGATTCCAACTTAACAAATCGGAATTAGTATAACTCCGACTTCACAACTCGAACTAATGTATGTTCGTATTTCCAGGGGGATAACATGTTATATCATTCTTTTACTAAAGATGTGATTGTGTTTGTAACGGAAACATTTCTTACATTATGACACATCATTGTTTTCATATTCAGATTTTACCAACTAACAAACAATTTATTATTGTTTTGTATAATTTTGTTCAATAATTTTCCGCCAAAGTCTGCAAACACTGTAGACCTCTTTATATCACTGAAATTTTTTATGAATCTAATTAGGAAATAATCATCACCCTGTATTATTTTATTTTGGCATTTGATTTCTTCCTCTAATTCTTCCTTCGTTTCTGAATGGTCCTTCTTTGGATTTGGAATTTTAAACTTTGATTGCAAGAGTTATTTAATTTCCGACGTATATTGCTGAGGTGTACTTCTTTGATTTTCTGACAATCTTCTTTAGTCCTGCATTGAATTTCTACACCACCATCCCTGGTTTTTTCAAAATATCTAAGATTGCTTTACAAATGGTATGAACAATTTAATGTTCTTCAATCGTAAATTTTCACGAATTGAAACATGGACCAATATCAATATTTATAATAAAAAAGCAGATGCATTATCAATTTATAACTTTTCGTTTTATTTCAAATATCTTCAGGAACGTACTACCTCTCTTTATTATGTTATATGATCTGTGTTAAATGAATGTATTCTACCTTTCTGTGAATATTACATATTATTTTATATGATCAATAAATTCAATTGAATTATAATATTTTATCATCTAGTCACAATAATTTTATTTCACACCTCTACTACTGAATAAAACAACCTGTATTTTACAATAAATTTAATTCATTTCAAGTTGAGCTATAATACATACTGTTTACAGTTATGGGAAGGGGATTAGTTATTTTGATTTTTATTTTGATAGTGATTGCTTTTTTGGTACATCGACTTAGGAGTTATTACCTATTGAGTCAATAATTCAGTCAAATCAATTATTATAAAACTTTTCCAAAATGTATCTCTCATAAACGTATTTTACAAACTTAATATTGCTAAAATTTTGTGTATAAAAGTTTAACTTCAATTTTGATTATATAAACAACACGGTGGAGATTCTGGTGTATTTTGTGATTATACAGTATTTTTAGGCTGCGCAGATTATGATTTTTCATATTTCTTTCAAAAGAGTAAATTGTGATTTTCCAATCATGTACCATATTCAGACGGAAAAAAATATATGTCTTTTTCAAAGACTATATACACACCGATAAGTTGAACGAAATACTTAAAAAAATGATTTTACGCAGTACAATGATTCACCGAAAGGTTTAGCGGAATTTGTTAACTGGAGTTCAGTTTTTACAATCAGTTATTGAAACTTTCGTGCAATTCGGTGTATCTTATGAAACAGACATACACGTAACTGTAATCAACATTGAAAAATCTCCTTTATTCATAGAGGACTTAAAGTTTGTTTTTTGCGAATTCGTATTCGAAAATCTCGAAATGATAAAATAAAGTAGGTAATCGAAATCGACGTATTCATCTTTTGAATCCCTATGAAACTAACAAAATAAAATTTGACTTGAGAAGTATTTCTTGGTTCAAGTGAAATACACTGTTACACAATAATAATTATGTCACCCTTACCACACACTTTAAACTATTTCATTATCATTAATGGTCAGTGAAAATTACCTAGTTTGGAAAGCGTTATTATCTATATAATTTCCGATAGAACCTACTGAATAGCAAGTATGGCCAACCTAATTCCAATTTTTCATTCTGAAGACATTAATTTCAATACGCATCAGTAGATAAGGCTACATATTGCTACGTCATTTCTTATGGAAACTTATTAAGAACACGTTAAGGTCTAATTTGCTCATTTTTATGCTTTATCCCACGCTCTTGGTGGCTCTTTGGTTCCTCTGGCTAATCAAAGTCGTGTAGATTCTTCAGAAAAAAATAAATCAACATTTTATTCGGTTCAAAGAAACTTTTTGCTGATACGAACATTCATTTGATCACCCAACTTATTTTTAGAATACAGAGTGGAAACCTAACCTCTTTAAGTTACAAATAGTCAAGTTTTCAAGGCTGTTAAATATTTCCATGTGGGCTAACTTATATCTTTCTTAATTTCGTGTTGTAAATGTCTGCTGTTCGAAGAAGTATATCCCGAAATACGGACGACATTTTGGGCTATTCCACCAGTTCCGTGAACGAGAAAAGGCTACATTAGTATAATTAATCTTAGTGCAGAAAAATTTTGGCGCTTCTTGGCGGGTCTTGGATAGCTCTTGGCGGCTCTTTGATGGCTCTTAATGGCAGTCAAGAGCTGTCGTCCAAAAGGTGCCATAGAGCCGCCCAAAAGCCTTTAGAAGACTGGACTAGGGTACTTATCGAACGAAGAGAGATATGCATATTTATAAAACACTCTGCCCCTGTAAATTCATCTAATAAATGTAATACTCCTATTCAGAATGAATTATTTGCACTTCTTTGTTTCTGCGAAGTGGAATATGATCATAAGCAAATGCTTTAGAATTGTCTTCAATCCTGGGAAAGTTTTTTATCTTTTGCATATAATTTCGTAAAGTCGTGGGGATAATTTAGCGATAGTGTTGAGAAAAAATCTGAAAATTTGAATTCATTTTCTCTTCAGACCAAAGAAACTTTCTCGTCGATAAGTACGCCAATTACCGATATTATCGGAACTATGAACAGAGCATCCATCTGATATGACCTAACCTCATTTTTATAAAACAGGTAGTGAAAGATACAGATATTTCCCAAAGCTTCAGTACAGGATCAGCAGGAGGATCATATTACCATCGTCCATCATTCTCACAGGAGTTGGTATAAAACAACTGCAGGATCCAGGAATGACAACGTTTCATCTTTTTCACTTCGCTTTGTAATTGTATACTGTTAGGGATAGTGAATTTCGAAGTATGCACAATACTATTGACTTCATATTTATATAAATACCTATTAGTAGCAGATCGATTGTGAATTAATTTCCACGTAGTTTCACCAACCAGGATAATTAAAACAAATCTTACAACAAATGTCGAAATGATATAGTGCAATAAATAATAACAAAATTTGGGTCACTCGAAAATAAATTATTTGTCAACATATTCTGATCTGTATGGATTCAAGTTCCATATCTCTACATACTTGTCTTAAGCCGGTTTGTAATAAATCAGATACACCCGGTATAAGAACCCACAGTAATTTAACTGGAGCACCCAGCGGGGTCTTGGGGGCTCGAGCCCTCCCCTCAAAACAAAGATTTAGATGATTAATTTTCACAATGTGTCTTTAAGATTTGTCGTCATAAACGTTTCACACGTTTCATTACTTATTCAAGAAGATACAATGGTGTCACCTGAGGAAGTTTTTTGATAATATGACTTCTAAAAGAATGAAACCAGATTTTTAAGAATTATTGACTTTGTGAAGAATTTTTGTACCTTTCGGAACGAGTTTGTTAATAGAAACCATATGCAGTGCTAGTCAAAAATCCCTCTCCTCGTATCATTTGAACAGTTATTATAATGAAATTTGGAAAGTGGAAATAAACAGATGTAGGCTTCTCAATTAGTCGTAAACGGTGACCGTTTTTAATTCAGTCTGATTTTGGTAGATAAATTGAATAAATACTAAAATTATAGTTTTACATTAATGCTGTTATTTCTCCACTAAAATGTTCTTAAGGTATGTACCCTTATAATATCAGTCCAACAATAATCAAAATTTTTAATGACGTGATAGTTGAATCCATAGTGCATATAATAGTTATGTTTCTCAAGCGGTGATTTTTCAGATTTTTTGAAGCTCTGTACAGCTACACCCATCCACAAACAAGGTGATAAAAATTACTGTAATAATTATAGGTTTGTAACAATATCAAAAATAGGTAAATTAACCAGGGCTGTATTATGTGATCTCTCAAAAGCTCGATAGGGTATGCCACGATATGCTTCTAAATAAGCTAGAACAAAATGAAATGAAAGATTTAGCATTGTAATTGTTGAAATCTTTCTTAACTGTTAGGAGATAATATATTATTTAAAACAACGTAACATTCAACAAATCCATCATGGAGTTCCCCCGGGATCCGTGTTAGGCCCTCTTCTGTTCATTTTGTACATAAATGACTTGCCATTACATGTTGACATTGCAGATTCATTTCTCTATGCAGATGACTCTTCATTTATAGTTACATCAAGTAATTCTGTTATACTAGAAGAAAAAAATGAGAACAATATTTTAATGCGAAGGTATTTTGTTTGAATAAAGATGAAGCTAAAATGATAAACTTTAACAGAAGTACTGAAAGTGATAATGAAAATAGTGTGCGTCTACTAAGCTGGAAAACACATGTCACTTAAACTAATAAAAAATTAAATAAAAAACTCTCCAAAGGTCGCTTCGCACTTAGGAGAAGGATGAGTGTGGTAAGCAGTGATATTCTTAGAATTGCATATTTCGGTATAATACAATCGCATTTGCAGTAGGGAATATTAATTTGGGGTTCAGTATCCGCAGCAAAAGATGTTTTTATATATCAGAAGAAATAATTAGAGAGATTGCTAGAGCAAACTTCCGATATCATGCAAAACGTTTTATTGTTTAAAAATTCATGAAAATAAAGAAAAGAACACTACTGGGGCATTGATACCAAAAACAAAGATATCATTAGAACCGCTTAAATGAAATTAGTATATACAGAGAAACAATCCGAAGCATTCTATGGCAGAATATATGATATTCGCACAAAAGTATGGAAAAATTTTCATTAAAACAATTTAAATTTGAGGTGAATCGGGCACTCATAAGCCAATTCTATTCACTAAATGATGTTTTTGATACAGTTTGGCCGGCGTAAAAAAACTCACATAAGGTAAGCTCGGGTAAGTGTGACCGTGATTTTCATTAGTTTGCATTGAATTTTAGTCCTTCTGATGAACCTGAACTAATATGACAATGAAATTTTGCAGGTATTTACTTCGAAGGTCAGTCTTTGTAATCCGCCACAGAAAACTGTTGAAAAACGAATTCTATGAATTTTATTTATATATTCAGATATACATCTCCATAGGTCACACTTCCCCGGAAATTTGGGGCAAGTGTGATTCTTGCCAAATTTAAAGTGAACATTTGTTGAAAAGAAAAATTTACAGGTAGAAATCTAAAAAATCGAATGAGAATTTCATTGATCTCCATCTTCTGACGAGTGGTGATGGAAGCACAGTTGTTATTTCATCCTCAGAAAGTGAATCAATGTTTTTCACATCTGACCAGGTTTTGGCTCTCTCTCCGTATATAATTTCGTAATATAGCTGAAAAAATATTACTGTTTAGATTGGCCAAATGAACCAGGTTCCCACATACCCCGACAGATAGGTCACACTATCCTCAATAAAATTTAATTTCGGGGTAAGTGTGACATGTAATGGAAAAATGAAAAAAAAGCAACTTCAACTTCATGAAAAAACGACAATCTATAGTCAGATTCATTGTTTAGGTAGAAGAAAAGTGTATAAAATGGATTCTTACCTTAGATTTTAACAATACACTCAAAGCTTGAAATAAACTCGTTATACTAGTTCGGATTGATGAATTGTAGGTTAGAAAATTGGGGAAAATATTTGGATATCACAAGATCTCTTTGGTATTTTAGATGATGGTTATGGATTCATTATGAGTGTAGGCTTTTTGTCAATAGATGGCATTGGGCTGTCGCCCGGTTTAACGAAGATAGCGAGCAAACTCACACTTGCCCCAAATTCACACTTACCAGAGCTTACCTTATATGTTGATTTTTTTAAATGTGAGTAATAGAATGTTCTGAATGTAGTTGAGGATAATTGTATTTGTATTGTTTTACATTTTTTTTCGTGTCTGAACATATGTTTGTTGTCTCTAAACTTATGTAATATTATATAATGAAGACCAATACATTCTATCTATCTATCATTGAATGAATAAAGGTTTGAGAAATACTTCTCATATTAGTTGAGATGCCTTCACTGTTCGAAAGATGCGAGGGGGGTGGGACACTAAATGTTTCATTTCATTTTTCGTTGTTTTCAATCTTTCCCAGCATTAACAAGAATTCATATATTTTATTATTTTGATAGGCTTCTATGAGCCCCCCGAGAAAAATTCCTGTGTTTGCCAGTGAGTTATTCACTAAGTAATGATAACGTGATTGACAAAAAAAGAGATGTAGTAAAAGTGTGTGGTAAGGATGAAACATATCATTTGTCCTCGTCAAGATACGTTGTCTCGATTATCACCACGTCAATACGACTCACATCATACACCAAAACTCCCTAAAAGTCATACTCATTTACACAGCGATTGAATAGTCCGACGGTTGTCCAGACCCGGTTGGTCTCGACCACAGGCTCGACCTTAGGCCCAGCTTGAGTTTTTTCAGAGTGTCGATGTCGCATTCGGCTTCGCTCAGTTCCGGTCGGTCCGGAGTGTTCTGTTCTGTTGGCGGTCTGTCGGGTCTCTCCTTAAACGGCGTCTCAGCCACTGAGAGGTGGCTCAGCATCTGCCGCTGGGAGCTGCTGCGGCCCCCTTGCGCCAACCACCTGCGGGAAAGGTAGTATAGGGTTATATTTAAATACTCAGCAATGCATCTTCGCGAATAGCCAAATTCATTCTTCATTGATTACAATGTTGTCGTTGGGCCGTTTTACAATGTTCGCCATAAATTTGGCTTTTGTTGAACGGACGAAAACATATGGGAAATTGGCTTTCGGTCAAATTGGCTGAAATTGTGTCATGCTGCAGTAGCATGAGTCATAAGAAAAACGTGTGGATTGAAATGATTTTGTTTGTGTTGTTTCTGACATATACGGTCAAAGTTCGCAAAACCGTCGTAGTTGGGTGGGACTGACATAGAAAAAAATGTTTTTTTGTCGAAACAAGACAAATTCAAGATGGAAATGTATTTATCGGAACTCGATAACATGTCCAATTATAATTTCATTAATGAAAGTACATTGGGGTATCTACCGAGCCTAGTTAAAAAACAGTTTCTCGGATTTTTTTTCTAGCACTATTCCAGAACAAATAAGTTATATTTTGGTAAGACATCAGTCGATTGAAACGTATTTGTTTCTTGATAATTCTCTCAGTTTGAAATATGAATTTGTTAAATTTTAGAAAATATCACTATAATGAACACAATTGACATTGTTTTTGACTACACAAAAAAACATTCATTCTGTCAAAGCTCAAAAGACACAAATTGTATTCACGAAAAAACGAGAATTGCAAGGCCTGAAACCACTAGTGCTAGTGCTAGTGCTAGTGCTAGTGCTAGTGCTAGTGCTAGTGCTTCGATCAAAGACTTACATGGAAAGCCCACACAACAAAAATCGCCAAAAAAGCATACATAGCACTAGGCAGGTGTAGAAACGAATTTTTACTTTATATGGAGATTTCAAACCCAGTAAACTCAATAAGAACATTAAGAATGACCTAAAAAAACTTTAACTCACCCCGTATCCAAATGAGAGGTAATATTAAACAACATAATTCATCAGAAAGGTACCTTACTTTGTTTGATCAAAAGTACTAATCAATGTTTTCTGTAGTCAAAACCGATGTGTCAAATTTTTTCATTATAGAAATATATTCCATAATTAAAAAAATTCACATATCAAACAGAGAGTTTTCAAGAAACAAAATATATTTTAATTGACTAGAATAGACTTAAACCCTGATTACCTGCTGAAACTGACTTTTTCTGATTTTCTCGGAGCAACTTCAGGCCTCAAAATACGCTAATCTAGTATTTTAGTCCGTTGCTAAGCAACGAACTTTCCCGGACCGTTTTCGGCACTAAACTGTACGGTAAAGTACTTTTTCTACAAGCGTGCGTGTTCCGCCCTATTCACGCACGCAATTTAGTTTGAGAGGTGTCATATTCCCGCACTAGTGCGGGAAAAATTTTCCCGCACGCTAATGTCACTTCAAGTGAGTTTTTCCCGCACTAGTGCGGGAAAAAAATTTCCCGCACGCGAAAGTTTGTTCAAGAGTGCTACATAATTTTGTTTCATTCGCTTGTAGAAAAAATATTGATCCTAACTCATACGGAAAGGTACTATCCCGCACTCGACTGCTTACCCGAACTCCGCTTTGCGTCGTTCGGGTAACGGCAGTCTCATGCGGGAATAGTACTCTTTCCGTACTTGTTAGGATAATAACTATTTCCTACAAGCGTGCGTGTTCCGCCCTATTCCCGCACGCAATTTAGTTTGAGAGGTGTCATATTCCCGCACTAGTGCGGGAAAAATTTTCCCGCACGCTAAGGTCACTTCAAGTGAATTTTTCCCGCACTAGTGCGGGAATAATTTTTCCCGCACGTGAAAGTTTGTTCAAGAGCGCTACATAAGATGTTTCAATGCGCTTGTAGAAAAAATCTTGATCCTAACTCATACGGAAAGGTACTATCCCGCACTCGACTGCTTACCCGAACTCCGCTTTGCGTCGTTCGGGTAACGGCAGTCTCCTGCGGGAATGGTACTCTTTCCGTACTTGTTAGGATAATAACTATTCCCGTATCGTAAACGATCCGGGAAAATTTTTGACTTCAATGCTTGTTGGCCTCGACTTATCGCCTCGGCCAACAATTTACATTGTCCTCCAGGAATGTATTGCTTTTTCTACTAGATACACAATATACTATTGTTCTCGAATAGTGCTAGAAAAAGAATTCCGAAATACGATCATTTTGACTATGCCCCGTATTGACCCTAATATACTATCATTGATAAGATTATAATTTGATATGTTAACGAGTACCAATAAATATATTTGTATCCTGATTTTGTCTTATTTCGAACAACAAAACAGTTTTTTCTATGTCAGTCCCACCCAACTACGCTGTTTTTACGAACTTGGATCGCTTATATCTCAGAAAAGACTCATAAAAAGTAATTTAAACTTACACATTTTTCTTACGACCCATGCTACTACTGCGGGGTCCTTTCTGGATAACTGTAATAACGTTCGTTTCTGTATGTGTGACAACTAAAAATTCTGTAGAATAACTTATATCACGTGATCGCAGATCTGGCAGAAGTTTAAAAAGGTGTTGCCAAAAAACGGGTCAAAGTAACCGGAAATTCGACTGAGAAAATGTCTTTAGAATCCAACGAAGACTCTATGTACTAATTTTGAACAAGATTGAAAAGAAATCAGAAAAACCATTTTATTTATCTACTCTTGCTAAGACACATTAAACATTCTCATTTCAACTGGAATCTTGTCACTAGGTGTAGTCATGACCTGTTTATGAGATTCGTTCAGGATCAATGGACCAATTCGAAGCTATTCCTTTCCGAACGGAAAATTCATTTTGGATATGGACGCAAGAAATCTGCCCCCAAATTGCAACTGGAATAACAACAAGATCTAGAAGGATCAGAAGAGAGAACCAAACCTTGGTTTAGTTATCGGCTGGAAGAAGAGTAACCAAAGACCGTTATTCGCCCGCTGTTAAATCCTCCTGGGCCCAATGGAACTCTCTTACCATGGACAATGGGGTCCTAAATCGTGTGTTGGAGTTCGAGGATGGTGAAGAAGAAAGGTATCAGACAGTAGTACCCAGAAGCAGAAGAGAGGGAGTACTCCGAGAAATCCATGATGCAATCACCGGAGGACATCTGGGAGTGACGAAGACCCTCCAGAAACTGGAGCAACGGTTTTACTGTGCTGTATGCGACGCTAGCAATGGACCTTGAAAATGACCTACGATCCCGATGCGTCGGTACAACGTAGGCGACCTGAAGTATCTACTCATACGCGAACTAGAGCATCTGGAAAACACTTGTATGGCTAATGGTTACACAAAACGTGAAATCAGACAAGGGATGCAACCCACAGCACACAATAGTGTTGTGAACTCACCCTAAGTGCGAATTCACCTTTATTTCTGTAAAATCACCTTAAGTGGATTCGCATTGTTTTTTTGCACTTGACAGTTGAGTTGTTCTGTATTGGATATATGACAGTTGTTGAATGATAAAGACGTTACAAAGAGTCCGAAAATTTTTATTCATTTTCCTAACAATTATTAAGAGTCCAGAGTTCAAAAGAAGTTTACAACAATAGAAAAGAGGACGTCCAGCCCATAGGTGAAGCATCCTTACCCTACATACACAGGATAACTGACAGATAGGCCGACTACTCCAGAAAGAGAACATTAAAACCATTTACAGACCCACGAGAAATATCCAGGAATATCTGAGATCTGCAAAAGACCAACGGGATCCACTATTCACTCCAGGAGTTTATCGCATTCCTTGCACTTGGGGAAGCGTGTATATCGGAACCACGAAACGGTCCATTAATACGAGAATCTCCGAGCATACAGCTAATTGTCGATTGGGACAGACTAATAAATCCTCCGGTGCTGAACATACACTCACAAAAACTGACCACCGCATAAAATTATAAGAAACACTTCTTAGCAACTACTTCCTCTTACCGTGCACGACTCAGGGAGGCAATCGAGATCAGAAAGCATAAAAATAACTTTAAAAAAATTGAAGACTACAAAAAAACAAAATTTTGAGTTAATTTTATGTTCCGAAAATGGAAAATGTTGGTAATTTTTGCGATTTTTGCAGTCATGTCATTGTCTATTTCGTACAGTGTTCATACAGAATAAGTTAATTACGAGAATAACGAATGAATATTATCAAGATCAAAATATTGTTTTCATAATATTATAGAATGTTGAATTGTGTATTTTTGAACATCGGTGTTTTTTGAAATGAAAGAGAACAAACTTGACAAATTTTGTCTCTCTTCGAATATTGAAGTGTCTTGGTTTTCGATACTAATAACGACGGATGACCGATGGACACGTCTTGAATCGATATTGGATTTGAAACATACAGTTCCAGTACAAACAAAGTGGTAGAGTGTTTTCCATATATCTATAAAGTACCAATACAAATGATAGAAACCGAAAAAGCGAACATTGCTTCTACGAACCATTGGACTGGTTTAATTCTTCCAATTTGATTCTTCCTCCGGAAGATGGTCACTTGGTACTGAAACACTTGCGGAGGTGATAAAAATTGCGATTCGGTGACGGGATAAAACTCCATTATATGCACATAAAAAAGTAGTTGGTTTGTTTGATTTTTCCTGTCATCACTCTGTGCAGTATGGTTTATATTTCGATATATTGTTACAAACCTCAAATTCGCTAGAAACATTGTGAATTGACTTAGAAACGCCGTGGATCATTGAGAACCATTAAGTAGTCCAAAAAACATCTAGCAATTCTCATTTTAATTCTAGTTCCTATTTTCGAATATACCTAGTGTTGTCTAAAGTATATTCAGCGTTCCAGAAGTTTTATTTCACTACACAAGCAATCCAGTCGTGAGATTTGAATTGTTCAAACAATTGGAAGGTGTGTTTTTGAGAATACAGTTAAATGAACGAAACAAGCTCTTCGACCATAACTGACATTTTTTTTTCCTTGGTGTTTTGACATCGACTGCTATGATCATTGGCCGTGTGTTCTGGATAGGCCTTGTTTCTAATTCCATACGCCACCTTAGGAGCAGCACTGTTAATTATTAAAGCAACTGTGAATCATGGAGGAATATTCCCAGCCGACACGAGCTTCAATCATTCAGACTTTCACATCCGAAAATGAAAAAAGCCCGCCCCGGCCGGGAACCGAACCTGGAACCTCTCGGTTACCAGGCTGGCAAAGCAAAAGCAAAAAGGGTTCACAAAGTTGTTCGTTCGGTCTACACATCATTTGATATATTCAAAAACTCCTCCACCAAATATTGCCATCGCCCAAGAGGGTTCAGGGGAGGAAGAGGATCGGGAAGACGCACTGAGATCTGCCTCCCCATCCCCTGACCATTGCTGGCCTGAGGGAAGGGGTGCGCTTGTGCCAAGGGGTACATAGGGACCCGGCGAAGGGGCGCTAGTATCCACCTCCGCTGGTGTTAGCGGGAGATCAAACATTCCAAATGAAAGTGGATGTAGTTCGTATAATCCATGCCTCCTGCGAAGCTTATGCATGTCGTTCGTTTGCATTCAATGTAGATACTGCTTTGTCTAAGTTTTGTCAGAGGTAGATTGTTTCAAGCTAACCCCGGAAAAGGCTGAGGCAAAAAACCGGGTCGAGGTACTTCGCGCACTATCTGAAGGTGGCTTGGTTCCCAGTTCTTCCCATCTTTCCTGAAAGATGGCCAAAGATTGATAAATCAGCATCCTATCCAACCTCATAAAAGGAGTTTTGGGCAGGCTGCAGAACGCTGGGCAAGCATACAACATCGCTAGCCGAATAATTTGTTTGTATATAGCCATCTTGGCATCTAGCGTCATATGCGATCCCCTGGCTAATAGTGGTTACGTGCGTTTTACCGCAACCGCAGCCCTCTGGATAGCCAGGTTGATGTGCTTTTGCCATGTTGCATGCTTGCCCAGTTGTACTCCCAGGTATCGCACATTGGTGTTGACTTCCACAGCTTTGTCCTTGACCTTCAATTTCTGAAGAACCTTTGAGAATTGTTCAGCGGGGATCTTTTTGGGTTTCTCTTCGAGAAAGAACAAACGTTTCAAGATAATCTTCTCCACTATCTTGGCGACGACACTCAGTAGTGAAATCGGGCGGTAACTATCGAGTTGATGGCCATCCTTGCCCGGCTTCAGTATAGGTATTACCAGTGCCTTCTTGAGGCAGTCTGGGTAACACTGCCACTTTATGATAGAATTGTTCTTCCACACCGTATCGTTGTGGTCGTTGATCAGCTCTGAAATCTCTCTTCCTAGCCGGAGCATATCGTTTTTATGTTATGCTCCAAAAGTTTTGTGGCTTGCCACTTCTTTCGGAGAGAGTTTTTCAGAGTAATCAACGCCCGAACTTCGAGTGGAATTACATTCCGGTTCCTCCTGATCATAATTTTCTTAACAGTCTGATCGCGGGCGATCTGAATGTCACGAATCAGAGTGAGAGTAACCTCCTCAATTTCGAAGCGAGGAATGTCGGACTTGATTTCAGTCTGCTCATTCATGATCCTTCGGAACTCGGCCCAGTCGCCGTTCCTGTAGTCGTACCGAAAGGTGGGAGGGATATCCTCTCCTCGGTACTTCATACTGAACAGTACTGGGTCGTGATCCGAAGTCATCTCGTGTACGGCCATGAGTTCACTCAGATTGGTGACATTTTTGTTGACTATCAAGTCAATTATGGTCGGAGTGGTGATGTGTGGGCTCATCCGAGTGCACAATTACCACGTCGCTGCTGAGCGAGTATTCCCACAACGTCTTGCCGTTGGCATTGGGCTGCGAGCCTCCGCTCCACTCAGGACGCCTGGCGTTTGCTAAACCACTGCGCTAATCCCCGCTCCATAACTGATATCATTAACAATTCTGAATGTATAGCAGTTATATGGTTAACAATTTTGTATGGTTATTTTGTCTACGTTAGATTAGTCAGGTCTGGTTAGATTGAATAATAATTTATGCATTTTCAACTCGGTTTGCATGAAGCTGCCTTGTCATTTGAACTTTCCGCCATTATAGTGACCAATCACAGAGCGCTCATTTCGTGCGTTTTACTGTCGTATTATTGGTAATTAAAATTAATTGCGAGGCGTATGGTCGACTGAATCACGTTACGTTGATGAAAAACTAATCGTTATTAAGAATTTCAGATAAAACCTTTTGAATTAGTAGTGAGAGAACATTTAAAGAGTCTTTCCAGTTCTTCTGCTTGCTGAAGGGAAACATATAATTTGTCCCGTAAAAAAGTTTGGCAGTTATAATAATAATTCATTTTTCTAGTTGATCAAGGAGCATATTGGTTATCAACATTCCAGTGGTATTGAAAAAATGTATACAGATTAATTTTGTCGCAACCTTTCCTTGATAATCCTACGTGATTTTTTTTCACCACCATAAGTGTTCAAAGACAGTCAGACGGCTCCTTTTGGGTTCTAGATCTTAGGGATCACTTATTTACTCATAAAGTGAGTACTTTATATTTGACAAAATATTTTTGTTTTCAAATTTAGGCCGCAATAGTGTGTTTTACTAGTGAAGAATTTGACGGGCTTTGATGAATACACATGCTAATGATTTTATTTGGATTTGTCAAGACTCCATGCATATGTCAAAATTACGTGGCACCCAATATCTACCAGGGATGCTGGGTTCAGGCAAATTTTGATGAATTTTTAGTAAACAAAAGATATCTTCAAATTCCAGCTGAGGCGGCTAAGCCTTTCGAAAACAAATTTGAAACAACCAGTTTCATAATAAATAAAATATAGTGATTTGAGAGATTATTTTCATTCATATATTATTAGGGTTGATTAAACTTATTGATACTCAACTTATCTTCATATATATACCTAATAATATTTCATATTATTCGTACAGGCTAATATTATTCCCGCATAATTCTAGAAAAAATCAATATAACGTCTATTTTGCATCTTATGCTGATCATATAATAATATGGTCTTTTGGAACACCTTGCATGATGGAAACTGAATAAATGAGAAAAGTACAATAACATTCATTCTGAAAACAGTGTATAAGTAACAAGAAACCAGGTTAATACTGATGATGACGATACTGAAAATGACGACAACGACGACGACGATGATAATGATCATTGCAGTTTCTACATATAAAACAAACCGCCGAAATGTAAAATAAACCAATTTTTTAATACAGATGAAGTTTCCTATCAAAATTTTATTGAAGTGAATAACATACATGATCCTGGAAAGAACACCAAAACTAATTTCGAAGAAGAAATAAGTTTACAATAATGGTATACTGATTAACAGTTCAACCTGAACAAGATGGGGAATGTAAAAAACATCGATTGTCGAAAATATAGATTGAATTCCAAATGACTGCATATTTTGATATTGCTATTGAACATTCACCTGACAATTCAGAAGACACTTTGGTTCTGAATAACAAGCAGTAGTTTTTCCATCGACTATCCAAATAATCAAACAAAATGTATAATTGGTGATTTTTTATGTATCAGAATGAATATTATTGTACTTTTTTAATTTTCGCATTTTTTTTGTTGTCTGGTTCCTAAGAATATTAAATCTTGTAATATTTAGGTAACATCGTGAAAATCAAGGGAAAAGTATTTTTTCTGCAATATCTGAATGCTCTATGCCTCTGGGAAATAGTTCAAAGATGGATTGACACTTACTCATCATGCTAAAGTATGTTTATGAATACGGCTGAAATTTCGGGAAAGAATCGTTCAGAGTAGGTATGTGGCCGTAAAGATACATTGAAACAGAGTATAAAGCAAAAAGGCAGTTTCGGGAAACGTGCCTACATATATGGAGGTCTTTCAAAAATGTATGCGACACCCCAGGTTGTGTTTCAGATTTGAGAGCATAAAAAAAATTCGAACTTTTTCAGTTTTAGAAATGAATATTGCAGAAAACGTTATCAATACTTTTTTTCGAAGAACATTGAATTCCGCTTCGATTGGTTTTTAAAACGAATTAAATGTTTTAGAAGTCAGTCGATGCGGAATTGATTGCTTTTTGAAATCGAAAGAAGTGACGTTTTCTGTAAGATACGCACTGTTCGAGTTATACGCGAAGAATTGGAAAAAATTTCGAAAATTTCGCGGTTGTTAGGCTCTCGAATCTGAAGCACGACCTGAAATCGTCGCAAACTCATATACCCGTTATTAAAAGCCACTTAGAGGGATTGAAACGATTTCCAGCTCTTGAGCAATTTTTGGGGGGTAGAGCCCTTTTTGGCTACATTGACCAAGAGTTTATAATTGATTTAGCTCAAAATCTATGGACTTTCACAAAGATACCCTGTGCTTCATGTATAAGTTTGCATCTATTTGAAAGATGCTTCTACCGAATCATAGAATCTGTTATCAAAATAAAAAAAATCGCCCTCAACCATGATCCCACACATTGGGTGCCGTGTCCCTTGTTATTTCATCATAACCTGATGAGCTCTGAACGGTGATAGAGTAAAATCTGTATTCATTTGCTGTCTGCATGGTAAATATTGGTACTTGATAGATATATGCTGTTTTCACATTCGGCGGTCACACATATTTATATTGACGATGACGGATGTCCACCGGACATCCACAGGACATCCCTCGAGGACAGCTTACTTCCATAGGTCGAACATTTCGAGACCCGGGACGTTCCGACGAAATATGGACCTGGAGCAGATGTCCCAGGGACGTCGGGTGCTATTAGGGAGATCTTTTGAATGCCGAAATCCATACTTTTTCTGAAAAGAATATTCTGTTTCTAATATAGAATCGAAGTTCAAAATCATATAAGACTGTGATTGTAGATTCTCTGGGAAAATTGGCACATAGCTCGGCTGGAGGTCAGTGTTCACAGTGACATTAACATCATTTTCGTCAGAGGTTTGATTATAAAGGGTCTCAAGTTAAAAACTTCCAACCATTAATATCTTCCATCCAGTGAATAACATGAGAAATCGAAAAAACATTTGATTTTCTAGGTGGACACTTATAATAAGTATTTGTTGCCCTCGCAGTTCAACCTCAATAGAAGGGGTAGATGTTTCCCTTAGAATCTTAAATGGCAAGGAATGTTAAGTGGCACATCATTTTGACGGTCGTTTGATTCTCTTCCCGACTTATTATTATTGTTAGCGTTTTGAACTTATAGAAGTAATCAGAACATACCTGCACTGACATGCATGGTTTTCAGATTATTATTTGAACAAACATTTTTATATTCAGTCTCCTTTTAGTGAAACTGGTAAGAAAAATAGGTAGTACCATGCCAACTCTTTAAGACCAGGAGCTGGTGACAGGTGACGTTCTCCCATTTTACACTGCATGCCTTTCTAAGGCTTGATAATTATCCCTAAATTATGAAAAATGGATGGGTTCCTGGCCGCCGCATGTGTGCACTTCATAAGGAAAACCACTTTCTTTTTGTGGAGAATTTTCGTGTTCTTCCGCGATATTATACTGCCTGCCGTTGTAATATACGGAAGTTCAAACAAATTGAAACGCTACTTATTGATGGCATGCAATTCGCAGCGGCAGAAAGGGCTCACAGGATTAAGAAAAACTGAAAAGGAATAAAGGGGACTACCGTGTTTTTAAATTGTATACCGATGCGAATAATTGAAGTTTTAGTAACGAAAACACTGTGGAAAGATTGACATACGCCCCTTGTCTCACCAACGGTGGAAAATTGCGGAAAAACTCTGTAAATATTCAATACAGGTTTTACGTGATTCCAAACTGCATGCCATTAGAAATATACATCATTTATATAATTAATTATTAGTAGGTTATTTCGCATGCACACCAGGATTTTGCAAAATAGTGGCATGCATGACGAAAGTTGCAAAAAACACTGAAAATTCATGTGACTTTGTTTTGCGAAATCCTGGTGTGCATGCCAAATTACCTACTATCAATTAATTATACGAAGACGTATCTTTCAAATGGCATGCAGTTTGGAATCACGTAAAAACTGTATTAAATTTTTACAGAGTTTTCCCGCAATTTTCCGCCGTTGGTCAGATGAGGGGCGCATGCCAATTTTTCCAGAGTGTTTTCGTTACTAATTCTTCAATTACTCACATCGGCATGCAATTTGAAAACACGTAAGTTCCTTTTAATTGTTTTCAGTTTTTCGTATCCCTTTGAGCCCTTTTGGCCTCTGCTAATTGCATGCCGTCAATTAGTAGCGTTTCAATTTGTTTGAACTTCCGTATATTACAACGGCAGGCATTATAATATCGCGGAAGAACATAAAAATTCTCCTCAAAAAGAAAAGGCGCCTTTCCTTATGAAGTGTACACGTGCGGTGGCCAGGAACCCATCTATTTTTCATAATTTAGGGTTGATTATCGAGCCTAAAAAGGCATGCAGTGTAACATGGGAGAACGTCACCTGTCACCAGCTCCTGGTCTATAAAGGGTCTGTTCGAATCCTCTGATACACGCCTTTGGGTACGTCACTGGTTTTATGCCCCAGATGAGCAGTTGTGCCAATTTTCACCATCATGGAAGAGGTAGACTGTGCTGAGAATAGATTGCGAATGAGAATGAAGAGTCACTTGCGTTACTGTACCTATTTCTGTTCCTGCGTGGCAGCGACTTCTGATCCGACATCGGAGATATGTCTGAGGAGGTGCTCGACTGGGCGCCGTGGTACAGAAAATCTAGAACATATCAGTAAACTACATCACTGAATAAGGTATGGCTTTATTGAGGTAGGTTGAAAGTATAGCTTGATAAATCATGAAAATATCTTGTTACGTTGGCTATTGGATACATGAGTCATTGGAAGTCATCACATGGGAGTTGTAATGTATACAGCACTTTTTCTACGACTACAGATTTTGGAATTTTGATGTGAAAACTGATTGAACAATATAAGATGATGAAACGAATTTGATATCTACAGTATCAGAAAAAATATATCTTCGGTATAGACCAATCTACATGAGTAACGGGGAACGAGTGGTCTTTCCACTGTCAGTCCTCTGTATTGGTATTGATTTTAATGGCGCGAATAGTAAAATTCTCCTGAACAGTTTTGAATCCAGGTAAGTGATGCCTAAGTTTTCGCCAAATCAATTTACTTACGAAAAAAACAGCAAGGAATGTTGTAGAATTTGTAGTATAGATGCAGTACAGTTTACTCAGTTTTGAGACTAGGATCGGTTGTGACACTACCAAATTTGGCATGCTAGTAGTTGATACCATGTCAAATAATAAAAAAAATTGTTTATGTACCAAAATTCCGGTGGTGGAAACGAAAACAAATTGACTTGAAAAAAAATTGTTTATTTTTGGTTTCATCTTGGAAAAAATTGAGTTTGAAAAAATATTGTTTGAATAATTCCCTATAAAATGAGCCCGTATTCTCAGAAAACGTGCTTGAACGCCGACATCAAATTTCAGGCTCGTGTTAGCCCGCCGCTGCAAGTTCCGGCGGTGCCAAACGTTAAATGTGTCATAACTTTGCTAAAAATGATCAAAAAATTTAAAATGAAAGTGCATTTTGGTCGTGAAGACTTTAACTTTTTTATGCAAATGTAACATGTGGGTATCTGAGTACCTAAGTGGTTGTTTTTACCAAGTTACATAATCCAACTGCGTTTTTTACGGAGGATGGAGAAATCATAGATATTTCAGTTAATCCAGAATAGTTGCACTGAAGCAAGAACCCTCTTAGACACTATGCAATGATTTCAGAGTAGTGAGACAGGTCACACTTACACACGTCAAAAAAACTGGGTTTTACTCCTGCCTCATTTTCAACTCCCTCAAAATTACGACATCTTAGCCAGTTAATGATGAAAATAATCGCTAACACACAACCTGCATGGAAAATAAAGTATGCAATTACAAGCTGAAGGTTTGCACTTCACATTTCTGTTATTGAACTCATGAAAACAACCCCAAAATGTGTTATGATTTTTAAAAACTCAGAGGCTGTCCAAAAACTCATCATTTTTGAACGATATATAATTTTGTCGAACCACGGGATTTTCAGAAACCCACTGACCATCTGTGCATTCCAATTATTTTAAAATATTATTGTAGTCAAAATTTGTTTGTGTTCCACCCATGATTTTTTGGTAAACAATTTTTTTTCAACTAAACATGATAAGAAGTCACGTGCCAAGTTTCATAGCGTTACAATTCATCCTTCAGTTTTGTCACAAATTTGTCTGTGGATATTGGATTAATGTGGTTTCGAGCGAAATTGTTCTGGACTCATAGCCTACATTATAGAGAACATAATTTATCTGTGGTTTGAGTCACGATATTTCAATTGTTCCTATTGTAATCGTTCTCGAGTGGGTCACATAAACTCAAACATTATTCACCAATTTTAATAAGATGTGGCTTTATTCCTAGTTCTCTATTTTCGCGAGTGGTTGAGTATTTGCATACAGTTATATCAATACTCAATGTGGGCTTTGTTTGTTGAAAACCAATGAAGTAGCATTTCAAATGTTGCTAATTATCTCGGATGATCACACTATTACCGTATGTGAAATGGGAGAATGAAATCGAAAGAAAGTCGTAGACAGCAGCATCAAAATAAATAAAAAATAGTGTTGGTCCCAGGATGGACTCTTGAGGTACATCAGCGCACACAGTAGCAGGTTCAAAGTGCTGTTTTCAGTGGTACCAAAGTTTAGAGGACTTAATGTTAAAAATACTCAAATTCTCAAAAAATCTCAATTAATAAGATATCTGAAACAACTTTCCTCTTTCACACACTTTGAATCCTTTATTCCATTGAGAAAACAAATCTGTCATGAATCCAAAAAACTACACCAAGTGCAGAAATGATGACCAATAAAAAAGACAAAATTGATATTTCTCACAAATCGGCGTATAGAATGAAAATTTTGACAGAAGAAAAGACTTATGCGATCCAATTTAATTCAATTTATGCCAAGCTAGAAGCAATAAAAACATTTGTTTTAGTGATGGATGTACTTCCTTTTCGAATGGGAATTTATGGAGATGAAATTATGGAACACATATTTATCGATGCCTGTTTCAATGGAAAAATGTATCCCAGTAAGTTCTAAACTACAATAGAGCATTTAACAGTGAACCAGCTGCAAAATCGCGTTGCTTCAGACGGTAACTGAGCCTCAAATGAAAGTCAACTTCTTTACCGATAGAACGGAGCTCTACTTCACTAAGAGATAATGATTGTTGTATAACAACCGTTGGATTGGAAGGAGATGACCTATCAAGTAGCCTCCAAGATCTCCAGATTTGACCCTGTTAGATTATATAAACAGCAATTGGAAAATAACGGAAATCAATTTGAGTGTTTACTTTGAATCGAGAATAATCGTCAGATTTGCTGCAGGATACATGATTGAAGAGTTTATTTCTTGGTTAAAGGTTCTCTTTCTTAATTTGCCACAATTTAAAAAGAATACCGAAATTACATTGAAAATCTATCAACTAGATAAGTTTTTCTGACCTGTATCTGTGCGTAAGCCATGAGCGTAAGGGTTAGGAAGTTTTGTCTATAAATTGTGAAACAAATAGGTTAGCTTGTTCTTGTACTCTTCGTATGTTGTTTGGAATAAGTTTGACATTGATTGACGTAAAAAAGTGAATTTGTTGAAATAATTGGAAAAAGTGAAAGAGTGTAACGATGAACTTTGAAAAAAGACATTGTTTTTGGATATAACTAGTTTAAACAAAAAGTACAATTTATATTATAGTCCTTCGAGTCGTCAGGATAATTATAAAATGCTCTATAGCTCTCATAGCGAAAAAGCCATATTTAGCAGAAAAAAGAAACAGATTTCTAGTTAATGAAATTCTGTCTATGACTTGCAGAAAGTGTTTGGTAACCATAAAAAAAAATTACGTTATCTTGTATGGTATGTTATTGAGAATGAGTTTGACGTTGACATAAAAAAGTGAATTGGTTGAAATAATTATAAAAAGTGAATGAAATTGAGGAGTTTTGGAAAAAGATATTATTTTTGGATATAACTAGTACAGACAAAAAGTTCAATTTACACTTGGACTTTCGAGTTAACAAGAAAACGCTAAAAACAGATGTTTTCATCACCAAACTGGATCTAGATTACGACAAAACTAGAGAAGTTTCACAAACTGCAGAAATGAAGGAAAAATGTCATGGAGTAGTAAATCTGCTTGAATAAATGGTTATAGAACAAAGAGAAAAACAATCTCAGTCAGTGACAATTTGTACATAACTTGTAGAACGTGTTCAATTGTGAAGTATACCTGAGTTTATTTTTGTACACCTTGGGAGTTGTTGGAATTAATTTGACATCGACAGAAAAAAGTGTATTTGTTGAAATAATTGGAAAAAGCGGATAAATACATGACGTTTTGGAAAAAGATTATTTATTTGGATATAACTAGTATAGACAAAGAGTATAATTTGTATTAGGTTGTATTAGGCAATCATAAAGAGCGGTCGTGCTCTTAACAGGAACGGGTGTACCATTCAAACGTTATAGCTATGAGACGATTTTGAACCTTATCGACAGATCCATCCACTTCTATATATGAGGCAACCTGCTCATCAAAATGAAGTCTGGCGCCGAGGCTGTCTCCGGTAGCAACGCCGTTTCTAGCAAGAAATCTTCAAAGCGGAAGCAGCCCTAATGAAAAGACATTCATAACCTCAAATGTCACTAACGATGCAATTGATTCCTCAAAAAGTGTGAACTCATTCCGGATAAAAACTGAAAACGGATGAAGAAATCTGAGGATTTATTTTACAATTTCAATGGAAAACCTGTACCTACCGGAGGGCGAATTAAAACAACTTGGAACACTTCTCCATATTTTAACTTTCGCAAATAACGATTTGCTGCGAGTAAAGGACCAATCATATCGTGTTCCTAACTCTGTTACATGCTGGAGAAAGACAAACCAGAGCAGCTGCGGTCAACAAGAAAAGCGATCAGAGAAACCCAGGACTGGGACATCGAACTATTTTCAAATACGCAAAAGTCAGCCCGCGATATGAAAACGAAATTCAAAACACGAATGAAAAATGCAGTGAAATGCCCAAAAACTGAAAATGTGGTGAAGGCTAACATATCAGAAGAGGTGGAGAAAAAACCAAAGAAAGCAAGGCTGGGAGGCTTCAGAGATTGTTGAGGGATGAACATGATGGGAGCGGAAGAAACAAGAAGAAGAATGAGGAAGAAAAGGGCAAAATGAGAAAGTTCTACTCGAGATCGAGGCCAAAGACGTCCTTCGGGCGAACATAGGAGAAAGCCCGATTCTAATACAGAAGTTAGGATAGAGGACAGGGAGAAGGTCTTCAAGAGGAGGAGTTCTAGAAACGTCAACCCTACCATGCACGAAGAATTGGAAAGGAGAAAGTGGTAAGGGTCATCGAGACCAAATTTAGAGACACTAGGGGTAAACACAAAATAATGATTGAATTCTTTCCTGAAGAAATCATAAGGAAGCCTTAAACATATACGAGATTTCCACACACGAAAGTATGTAGAGCAATGTTAAAGAAGCTGATCAAGATGGCCCAGTTCCTAAAAAATCCAATTGAGATCCCCCAGGAGCGGGAGGGGGAGGGAAATTACAACTGACGAGAAGGGATTTGCTTCTCCCAAATTGCCAGCCTGAACCCCGAAACCCAAGGAGAGAGGATCACTGCAATAAGCAATCGCTAAAGTGATATAGATGCATCGGGAAAGACGCAAAAGATAAGAAGAAACTGAAGAAAACAGAAAACAATGAACAGAAGTAGCCCAAGGCTCTTACCAGGAATTCGCTGACAAAGGGACAACAGGCAAAGATAAAAAAAAGGCGTCTAGGAAGATACTTCCTCATATTGTGAAATAAGGAACAACAAACTAGGATAAACCATTACAAGGATAAATACAAGAAGATCTCAGAGCGAACTGCGATATTGAATGCACAGGAAGAGCTTCCCGTGTTTTCATGCAGAACGTAGATGATCGCAAAGCTCTGGTCAATCTACTGAATGGTAAGGAGGCAGAGTATCGTACATACACGCTCCCAGGAAACAAGGAATCAGAGGTAACTTTTGAGGACGTCAAGAAGAAGATTGACAGATTCATGGGGATGAGGATCTCTATATAATTTCCATCTCGAGAAAGGTACCGTTGCACTTGAACAGGCACGATCTAGTCGTGTAGCACATTACAGATGCAAAAAATGAGAAGTTCAACTTCCAGTACTACCGATGCCGAAACTGAGGACTGGGTTGTGCTGCTTGTTTGGAGTTATATTTCACATATACATCAAAAAGTGAATTTGTTGAAATAATTGGAAAAAGTTAATGATTATAAGAAGAAGCTTTGGAAAAAGATATTATTTTTGAATATGACTAGTACAAACAAAAAGTACAATTTTCAGTTTTTTGAACAACAGAATAAAACATGTCCATAATATCTGTTTCCATCATCGAACATCGACTGCACTGGAAAAGTTCAACAAAGTGCCAAAGATGAGGGAAGATGTAGCGAAGAAGTGAAGCTGTGTGAATGATTATATACAAACGTCATCAGTAGAGGGGAAAATGTATTCCTGGTTAATGACATTTTGTCTATAACCATTGAAACGTATTCAATGCGAAAAATATTGAAATTTATTTTTGGACATCTTGGACCTTGTTTGGAATAAATTTTACATTGACATAAAAAGTGAATTTGTTGAAATACTTGGAAAAAGTGATAAGTATAAGATTGAAATTTGCAAAAGATAGTTTACATTTGGTTTTCCAATCAATTAGAAAATATACCACGATATGAGGACGGCTATAATTATTATTTGCCATGGCGCTCCGGGGCGACTTACTGATTTTTGGTGGCGTATTCACTTTCCAGCTGTAGGAAAACCTGGAAAACCTACAGCACCACCTCGGATGGTCGGTGTGCACTCCAAGCTAGCACCAGCCGAGATTGGCATCTAGACAACTCATAATACACTTGCTTTTCAACAAGGCATGCGGTGGCCTATCGATCCGATATAAAGTAGATGAGAAAAATTCTCTTGTACCTACATCGGGCTCGAACCGACTATCGCTATGCTGGAGTTTCGAACGGCCTGTGCGTTAGACCGCTGATCCACCGACTCGTGATGGAGAATGTGACTGAGAAATAAATCATCCAGATAAAATATTCATAAGAAAGGGTCATTATCAGTAGAGAATTCACATTTCCAAAAGTGCATAACAAATAACGAAGTTTCAGAGTTTCAAGTCAGAATGGGTTTAAAAGCAGCTCCACTAGCTGAAATTTGCCCATACATCAATACAAGCAGATAATGCCAGTGTCGATGCTAAGCATTCCTTATAATGAAGTATTAAAATTTATTTATTTATGTTTCAAATCGATTCAATCAAGGATTTCATTGATTATATTTCTATTGAAGATAGCGACGAACAGGATGATGATAAGGTTGGTGAAAAAGATAAAGAAATAATGAATTTTGGTACAATTGAATGACTTTTTTCCAAAATTAGTTGTTGAAGTTCATATATCTAGCCAATTCAACTCTCCACATACTTTTATCTATCTGCTACTTAGTTTTATTCGTACTGATATGGACACATTTTTTAGTGGTGAAGCTTCATCTTATGTTTCCTATCCCACTTTTGTAAAAATTTCAAGACTTTTTCCATGGCAAATATTTATAGTGTTCTGACAATTTTTAGAAGAGGGAAAAATGTTTTGGCAATAATTTTTATCAACAAAGAATATTGTTGTTGAGTCCTATCTTTTATTCATAAATATTCTTATACTGGCTCTTCTAGCTTCGCAAACCTATTGAATTTTGAAAATAATCTAATTTCAGTCTGTGGAAGGAAAAGTAACAGAATAGCTCCCAAGGAAGGCAGAAAACGATAAGAAATTGAGTCGAAATAAAAATCTTCAATTCCTGGAGGTATGATTCTAATTTCTTGACAATGTAGCTCAACTTTCTCACATATTTAATAACATTCGGTCATATCTGTGACTGAATGTTTTTCAATAAAGCAGATTTCTTAAAAATGATTTCATCGAGACATATTTGATTCGATATATCTGAAACCTTGATGTTGAGTTAAGGCAGAATTTGAAGTTTTCGATCTTGGTGGGTCAAAACCTTTCTATGTAGTTGGATAATTCTGTTATAACCCAGGACATTCTCTATGAAGACATCAAAACTTGCTCCCTACAGGATAATCACAAAACTCAACAGAAAAACTTCAAAATTAGTTTTTCAGTCACTTCTAAACATCAAAAAGTAGTGATAAGATTTCAACTCACACTTACTGTGTTTGTGTTTCATATCTAGTTGATTGGAAGACTCCGTCCTGCTGGACGTAAGTTGGTCTTGATCAGATTCGCTTTCGTCGCTGTCTACGTCGTTTTTCCTATTGGCGCGTCTCCGTCCATGGCCTTTTGTACTTTGAAATTTTTGCTGAAAGAACAATTGAAACAAATTTAATCACGGCAGTTTGAGAGGATACTCCGAGGCACCTTGGAATGTTACTTTTGTTTTTGAACGTGTTTCTTCGATCAAACGAGTGTGTTTCTCCCGTTCATAATAATTATACTAATAATGTTCAATAAATCTTTAGAAACACTTGGTTTATATGTAGACTACCAAAAAATTTATTTCACATTTGCCTCGTAATCAACTTTATAGGTCTTTATGATCGATCCTCGTATTTCAGCTCAACTAGAAGCTGTTGTATGGGGAGTTCTTCGTTTGGTTCGCGAGATTGAGCAGCAAATGAGGACATGGTGGCCGCATCTTCAGCTCTAGACAATAGAATGGAATAACAGGAATATATTCAGATTTGGCAGAAGACACGTCAGATATACCACATTACTGATGGAAGCCTACGCTCCGATATAGGTCTGCAGGTGGTCACCATGTACAGGTCAGAAGTACTTGGAGAAACGTTGTAGACGTATAAGTCACATGTACTCCACCGTCCGTAGGCAGTAGTTTTAGTCATCAGCATACACAACAGTATTGCGAGGTAGTGATGTAATTTGGAAAATAATCTTGAAATAGGGTACTGCAGGCTCATATTTTATTATTGTTTTCTTCCTAGCTCTTTCAGTTTTTGAGATATTAGGATCGAATTTGGAACATAGATTACGTTTTGGGAATCACATCATCCAGCATACTGAGTGAGATATTGGAAAAGGAATCTACCACCATAAGAAAAGAACGAATTGAAAAACCGAAGGAGGCAGAACAGAAGTGAAAAAATCGAAAGGACATCACCAGAAGAAAACACAGAAGAAAAAAGAATGAACACACATACAATAAACCCAGATGCAACGATAATAGACGATGACGATAAAGAAGAAGCAGAAAACAAAAAGAGGTGAACGAGACAAGAAACAAAAGCATAGAAACTGAAGAACATGACATTGAAGACATCGTAGAGGCGGTGGAAAGAATGAACAGAAGCGTAGCTAACAAAAGTAACAATGATGCTGCATATGATATGGGTAGAGCATATTTTCTTGTAAAACCCTTATTTGTTTACTAGGTACTTATACCAGGATTTCCGTCGATAACATTTGAAATATCTTCATCTCTTACTGAGTTGCGTGCTTGTTGCGGTCTGTGAGCATCGTGCCTTGGAGTCTGGAATCTGCCGTATTCCCGAAGTGGCTGATGAGAATTTATAAAAGTTTTATATTTGGAAAGGGTTGCAGATGCGTAAAAATTTAAGGAAATAAAAAATCTATAAACAAAACAAATGATTTATTTCATATTTTAAAATCGACCAGCGGCGCACCACAAAAAAGTTTAGGAGGCGAAAAACTGAAAAAATTTAAAACAAGCCAAAGTGACAGTAGAGAGTAAAAATTTGAAAGAAAGGTATAAACTGTTTATTTGGCATTTTCCTGAGACAAGAAAAAAACTAATTTATTGAGGATTTTCGACAAGTGTCAAATTTGACATGTTTAGAGTAGCAAATGACAAAAGGGAAGCGGCTGTTTTTCACTATCTTTTCAAGCACAAACTAACTGCGAAGACAAATTTCAATTATATCTATTAATAAAAAAACTTCAATATGTTGCTAACTTCATGTGTGACTCTGTATATAATGAGACAGAAAAAACAACGAGAAAACGCATATTTCAGGTTTTTGTTACTCAATCGACTCTTTTCCCTTTTTCTTCTTCTTAATTATCATAGACTCATGCTATTTTTTCCACCATGCAAATCATGTAAGACTGTCACATTAATCTGACAAAATAATAATAATAATTATTATTATTATTTAGTCATTTTGCTGACGGTGGAGAGTGAGTCTAAAATAGTCAAATCTTATCTATCAAATCATTTATCTACCTGGCTTGACCCCTGAACAAATCTTAACATCTAAAAAACTATATGAGCTATGGAGAAAAAAATTAAACATCTTGTATCCTCAACGCTCTGTAGTTCGGTAACGAAGCATCTGCGGAAAACATGTTTATTTTGACCTGAACAATACCCTACTGAAATCTTGATACTGAATTTTGAAACACCCTGTAAATGGTTATTCCAGTCAATATTATTTTTTTCCCTTCTATAATCATGCAATGCTTCTTGAGGAAATGAAGTTGAATGAGTCACAATGTTCTCACTTTTACTAATGGGCCAATCAATACAGCATTTTTTTGTAAAAATATCAGTAGAAATCCGACTGCGCCATCACATGAAAGACAGTTCATAGTTAGATACTGTTATGTTTCGGACTCGCAACTGTCATTTATCAAATTGATATAAACATTTAAAAATGTAAAACGTGTTATAAAATGAAAACTGAGACAGTAATCTGATTGTCCCAGTAAGATAAACTGTAGATAATAAAATTACAAACAAAATGACCTCTCTTACTTCCCGATCGGATCATGAGTAACGGAGAAAAACTGGAAAAACCATAAAATTTTGCGATTTTTCAAGAAAATCACAACAGTTACTATATGATTTTTTTGCACTATCTTGCAGCATACCTGGATGCTCTAGTGATAATTTCACTCGCTATATGAAACTCGCATCTCCTGCGATATGAGAACCAATAAAAATGGTGCTTCACTGATAGTACACAGTTCCTTCCTTTTGAGCCGGTAATACCACGTCGTCATGGACAACCACGCATGCAAACAACAATGAAGGATCTATCTTGCTAGCAAGGATGACATTGTAAATGTCAGTCTGACAACAAGAATATTCGTTTTCCTAACTTCGTCTGCTCTTGAAACTCGTGCTCACAATACTATCGTTAATTCTGTCAGAAATCTTAAACTCGATCAAATTGCTGTGAGGTAACACGACTTGTCCTAGCGGACTCGTGGTGTTACCAAGCATTTTGATCTTGTTGATTTCCGACAGAGTTACTATCGATAGTATTGCGAGTACTCGTGGTATTACCCCCGATAGTATGATTTCAATTTCTCAGATTTTAAAAGTTCATTACCACAAAATTTATTTTCTCATTTTACGCTACAAATCTGCGAAATTGGTGAAAAATGCTTGCAAAGATGACTGAAAACGACCGAGCCCATGTAAGCGGTCGGGTAGTATTATCACGTAGGGGAGACTAGGGAGGCTTGATACTGTGGGAGGTATGATACACGGTTAAATTAACCGCCTAAAATATTTCGCCATTACTAAATTTGACAACAGCTGAGTCCTTGCACGTGGCCGTTACACTTACTATCAGTTTGTTTTCGTTAGGTGCAAAGATAACTTGTCGGTGACAAAAATTCGTTATTGGTTACATATTTTGTACATTTTGTAAAGGTAAGTGTGAATCTTTTGTAGACAACTGTTTCAGATTATCCTGTTTATTCAATTTATATGTGATAATATTTAGATTTAGCTTTAATTTATCGTATGATTTAGATTTGCAATATAATTAGAGTTTTCCTAATACGATGTTTTGTAAAATATTCCATATTAGGGAGGCTTGATACATGTTATGTGAGGGAGACCTGATACATGTATCATGCCTCCCGTAATAGTGGCATTCAAACAATAATATTCCTTATCACTTCAGATGCCATTCAAATGGAAAAAGAAAACAAACAGAACAGTAATATCGCCTGAAATAGCTCTTTCACTTACTGATGAGCATACCCAGAGGGAACGTACACCAGAAGAGAAGCAGCATACTTGTTGAAAATTACACACACCATCAACTTCAGATCATACATACCATACACTGTAATCTGATTTTGCACAGATTACACATAAGAAGATGCTTGAGGGTATACGACCACTTCCTCAGGCCCCGCCAAGGTAACAGTACAGCTCAAGCAGTAAACCCACAATAACTAAAATTCTAACTGACACACCTAACATGAAGGAAAACGTAAGCATGAAAAGAGGTCGGAATGAAAGAAACAGGGAGCGCAATATAAAAAGAACTCTGAAAGAAAAATTGTGGACGATACAGTAAATAAGACAAAAAACAAAGGTAAAATGAACAAGAAACAAAAGAATATTGTTGACGAAGATTCTGACACATCGGAGGAGCCAAAATTCGACGGATCATCTGATGAGCTCACTGATATAGATAAACAAATTGGGAAAGAAATAGAAGAAGAAAATTTTGTTGCAGGAGTAGCAAATGAAAATAATTACGTGCTAGTATGATTTGACACAAAAAAGACAATGGCATACTACATTGTCCAAGTCTTACAAAAAGTCGAGGATGAATATGTTATAAATTTTATGCATTGCAAAAAACCTGCTCTCCATTTTGTATATCCTGGAGTAAAAGATGAATTTTTTGTGCCCGAGGAAGATGTCATTAAACTTCCACCACCGAGTTTTGTGGGCGGAACTACCAGATCTTCAAAAAGTTGAGATTTCCCATTAATTTTTCAAAATAGAATAATGTTCTGTAAAAGTTTTGCATAGTAGTTTATAATGTTTCCAAGAATAAAATATGTTTTGTAAATAATTTGTCGGGTTTACTTAGAGTTACCCTTACCCACAAAAATTTAAAGTGCTAGATGATTTAGATTATTCAGAATTCAAAACTTTCAGAGGTTAAAGCCACTCTAAATACAGTTATGTCTATAATAATTGTAAAAACCTAGTCATGTATCAATGCTCCCATATATTGCATCAAAGCTCCCTCACTATGGGAGGACTGATACACTTTGCATATTTTAGCAAAACAGTTAATAACTCAATGCACATTCTAAACTGACATCTGTAAAGTATTCGAAATTGACTGCAAGTTATTCAGTTGTGTGGGTACCCATTTAGAGAATTTGCACGATGAATATTTTATTACTTATTTTGGATGGAGTGTTGAGTGTATCAAGCCTCCCTAGTCTCCCCTATCATTCATTAGAAGAACTCCCCTCATCACTCTCATCACTACTATTCGACCGTTTGCATGGGCTCGACAGTTTTCAATCATGTTTGCAAGCATTTTTCACCTATTTCGCAGCATTGCAGCGCAAAATAAACATATAAGCTTTGTGATACTAAACTTCTACGTTCATAATCTGTTGGAGAAATCGAAATCGTACCATCACTAGAGCATCCAGATACGCCGCAAGATAGTGCAAAAAAATCAAATAGTAATTGTGCTAAAACTAATAATCCGATAGCTTCTATTTTGTGCACACATAAAGTCCACATGATTTTATAATTTCATGAGAAGGACCAAATATACAACTTGAAAAATGGTGGATTTTTCTAGTTTTTCTCCATTACTAATGATCCAATCGGTCGTAAAAAATCTCATTTTGTTCGTATTTCAATTCTCTACAAATTTTTCCCATCAGAGCAACCAGATTACTGCATGAGTTTTCATTTTATAAGCAAAAAACAAATAGAAATACACGGTTTTTTTCATTTTTGAATGTTCATAACAAATTAATAAATGACAGAATATAACTACGGACTGTCTTTCATGTGATGGCGCAGTCGGTTTCCTACTAGTATTTTTGTTAACAAATCGCTCATTGTATGTTTTATCGATTGGTGCATAACTCGCAAATAATGATGGATATTTGGATGGTTAAACAAAAATCTTACGATATTATAATAAGGTGAGTTTCGTTGAACAGACGATGTGGCTGGAGGCGGCGAAGCACAGCCTTCAGTCATTGGATGCTCGTGATACATGAAGCTGTGGAGCATTGTATTTTGCGGCAAAGTGCTCGGCTCCGACAGCTGGAACGTTGCATACGGCGATATGTCTTCTGAAGTCTCTGCGAACAGGAAATTGTCTCGAATGAATCACATTTATTGCACTCTTTCGGACAAGATTATGGTGGAATTATAAGAATGTCGTACACATTTGAATTAAAATGGTTTTGTGGTTTTTTTAAGCTTCCTGGTCCTTCGTTTTCATTATTATTCAAGGCTCTGACGGTTCAATTTGCGGTTAATATTATTTTGTCAACAAAATGTGTGACGATTCAGTCAATAATGATAAATCATTGACTGAACGCACATGATTTCGGGAGTTTGATTTAGTGAAGGAAATTCGTTTTTTTAAATGTTTATTTTTGAGATTTTAACCTTCCTCAGTCTACAAATGAGAGGAATCTAAAATCCCAACTGTGAATTCACCTATTATATATTTCTATTGCCACCCCAAGTGGGTTGGTATTGTTTTTGGTATTTTTTTTTGTTGACAGGAAAGTTGTTCAGTAACAGAAGTTAAAAACATTGTAAGATAGTTCGGAATTTTATTCATTTCCTCAATAACAATAAAGTGGTAACAGTGGATTTTTGACTAAAAAATTATTTTTCTGTCAAATTTCAAGATTCAGAAGGACAAACTTAATGAGTTGATTTTCTTTGGATTGATATCATCAATTATGTAGTTGCGATTCGTTTCTGTTTTTTTATTGTTGTTAGTGAACACACGTAATTATTCATGGGATCTCGAGTGTATATTTTGAATTCCTCATCGACTTCTGACTAATCTTTTTTAATATTTGATAGTAGTTCAATGCTGAATTATAAATAAGTGTCTCATTATGGGTTTGAGAGTTTGCTGCCTCATAGATGGATGTACTTCTGCTTTGAACGAACCTTTGGATAATTGAGGGATTCTATCGTAGATTGAGAGTCTGCGGTCTCATGTATGGCATCACACGTATCAAAAGGCAAGTCTTCCTCTAGTTCGCACAAGTCTCTGACTTCTGAGGGTTGCACGTAGGGGTGCAGATATACTCCTGGATTTTTGAGAGATTCTATCGTGGATTGGAAGTCTGCTGCTTTGTGAATGGATGTACTTCTGCTTTGAACGAACTCTTGGATTATTAAGGGATTCTCTGGTAGATTGAGAATCTGCTGCCTTGTGGATGGATGTACTCGTACTTTGGATTTTTGAGTGATTCTCTCGTGGATTGAGATGTGGCCTCGTGAATGGATGTACTCTTGATGTAAACGTACTCCTAGATCCTTGAGGGATTCTCTCGTGGACTGAAAGTCTCCTGCCTTGTGAATTAATGTACTTCTGCAGTAGACGTACTCCTAGATTTTTGAGAGAATCTATCGTGCATTGAGAGTCTGCTGCATCGTGAATAGATGTACTTTTGATGTAAACGTACTCCTTGATCCTTGAGGGATTCTCTCGTGGGTTGAGAGTCTGCTGCCTTGTGAATGGATGTACTACTGCTTTGAACGAACTCTTCGATTATTGAGGGATTCTATCGTGAATTAAAAGTCTGCTGCAACGTGAATAGATGTTGAAATTTTTGTTGTCATTGTTATTTCCGTCAACCAGCTGCAGACCCTTAAGAGTACAAACCTCAAAATTATTCGAAAGATTTGTCCGAGCTAGGAAAGACGCAGCATTTACCTTTTAACGTGTGATGCCATGCACGAAACCGATGACCATGCTGGGAATCGAACCTATGACCTTTAGGTTAAGAGACAAGCGCTCTACCATCATGACCATCACGAACCATTTATGTACTTTTGTACTTTTGATGTAAACGTACTCCTTGATCCTTGAGGAAATAAAGTGCTTCGATCATCAGTCAGGAAGGAGGCAATTGATTTGATCCTTATCTCGAATATTCTTTTTGAAGCGTAGATGTTCAAGAATTTAGATTTCACTATACATATAACTATTCTGATCATGAGATTTGCCAGAAGAGTAAAAGACAACTGAAGCATTATTTATCATTCGTACAATTGAGGCTAAATGATGTTTGACATATTTGAAGTGAATTATTGAATTATCAAGATAAGTAGAGATTATTGTAAACCTGGTGTTTGGCCTTAGCTGATAGAGGCAGTTACGCAACGAGTAATTCACTTTATTGAAAACTCAGAATCATAACAGGTTTATGAATTTGCCTACATGAAGAAATAACTACAAAGTAAGAGATTCAAGAAATATCTTATAAATTTCAAATAAAATTCCAGACTTTTGAAATTTAATAACGGAGGCACATAGTCTATGAAACGTCAAGTATTATAAGTTAATTTGATTTAATTTTTTCGGTTGGGCAAAGCCAGAATAAGATAAGTTACTAACAAACTTAAAAACATTTTTCAAACGCATTACCTAACTCATCAAAGCAAATTCATTCATTTGCTCTTCTACACTCGTATCGTGTTTCATTTTCAGACTATGGAGAAGGATAAAGTCCAAAAAAACATGTTCGGAAATACTTCCAAAAAAATTGAGTCAGAAAACGATGAACAATCAGAGAAGTGTGAAAACAAAGGATTAGGCACCTTTATCTTTAGTACAATCGGAAGGGAAAAGTTATATCATCATGATATTCTTGAATAATACTGGTAAAGGGTAGGTGATACATAAATCCGCGTACCTGGTATTTTCTCTCCAGCCTGTAATGCTACCTTGTGTATTGTAGCGTAATAACGCTCTCTCTGAGCTTCTGCATTCTGCTGATTATCCATCTGCTCTTTGGCAGCATCGTCTTGGCCTGCAACATAACCTATTTTGAACATTCGCTTTTGATCCTGGCGAAAATGTACTTACGGCGCCTCATGCAGATGAGCGCCCCCACCACCGAAATAATTATTCCTAACACTAAAATTAGTAGAGGTATCACAACTTTCATATCAGAGTAGAAGGGGCTATCTTCATTTCCTTGCTTCATGAGGTCCGGAGGGGGTACATCTTGAAATAAAAAAATTATCACACATTAAAATTGTGCTATGATAGACAACTGAATAATGGAATCTCGAAAAGCTTTTTAGGCGTTCTAGATAAAGTTTTTGTTCCAATGGAACACAAGTATCTATAAGTACCTACATATTTCACTGTTCTGTGATGACTTTGATTCTGTTTATTTCACACCCATTTCTATATTTTTCATGTCTTACAATATGCTCATAAACCCCTGGGGGTTCGGGAAAAGAATAGATCTCCAATCTAAAGTGTTAGGTAACCCGTGCTAATGGATGCATGGCGGTGAGGGAGCACCGTCGATAACGGAGCCTCGAGGATACCAGGCGACCTCCTCGAGTACCAGCCTATGTCGACTATCGGTTCCCTAGCTATACGTGGGACCAACACAGATAAGAAAAACAAATTTGCTCAGGTGAACATCCATCCCACTAAGGGGGCATCAGCCTGGGAGTTGTGTTGATCTAAGAACCTTGGGTCAACAGGGGGCAGATTAGAGGACTGCCGAACAAAGAACGTAAGGTGATCTGGATATATGTTTTTCAGAATACGTGACAAGGGACCAAGCACTCACTCCTCGACGTAGTAATAGCCTCAGGATACTTTGCTGGAGATGCACAAACACCACCAGAAGAAGTACAGAGGCTATCAGACTACTGCAGCAGGAGCAATCTAACCCTTCTGCTGGGCTACGACGCCAACGTGCACAACACCATCTGGAGCAGCACGGACACAAATCAAAGAGGTGAGCAATTACTAGAATTCATACTCGCTCTTAGCCTAAATGTACTTAATGTAGAATGTGTCCCCACCTCTGTAACTAGTGCTGCAAGAAGTATTAGATTTAACGCTCGGCAGCCCGAGCATTAGTAGAATGGATCATAGAATTATTATGTTCAACGTTGGAGGGCTTGTGACACAAACAACTTTCACCAGTAATCCTTGGAGCACAGATTGGGAAAAATACACCACCAATCTAAAATGCAACCTAGAACAGATCAAGTTCAACGGCAACAGTCACGTCGAATTTGAGCAGACGCTAGAGACGGTTAACGAGGCAATTATAGATGCATACGAATCCAGCTGTATTAGCTCTAGAATTACCACAGTTATCCAAGTAAATGTGGGTACGATCTAAGGAACCATTACTGATTTAATGAGCCTTTCGCGGTTTCACCTTAATTTGGCTCGTACTGAGACATGCATGGCTTAATCTTTGAGACAAGCATATGACTACTGGCAGGATCAACCAGCTGACTGTGGGAGAAATACCACAAATAGATCCATTTAAAATCCTTAAATTCCTCAAGGAATTGGGGCTTGAGGGGCTGCTGTAAATGAGAACACCTTGAAATAGCAGAAGAAGATGGGACACAATAGATCTAATCAATCACCATCCACACTCACCATTACCATTACCATTAATATGCTCATAGTGTACTATGTGATATCTTCTCTATATGTACAGACTACCACAAATAGTTAATACATTATTATTGTATCATATACTTATTCCTATGCTGTTTTGAAGATTCCTTACCTCCATCCTTCGTCAAGGTCATGAATGCGAACTCTTCCGTGGAATATCCTGCGACATTGTGGGCTTCAACTTTAGCAACATACTGTGTCGCAGGTGTGAGTCCAGTAATGGAAGTACGCCGTTGTGGCTTCAGTGCATTTGACACTAGAAAAAGCGAATTCATCGATATTTGAAAAATTGCCACCTGACGAGTAAACAGGTCAAAATTTGATCTTTTTGCTGTATTCAGGGTGTCAATTTGAACACTTCCTACCCTTAATATCTTCCTTCCAGTAATCAATATGACGAATCTAAAAAATACGTCAATTTTATTTCCAAGGGGGACACTTTCAAGGAATATTTGTAGCCGTCGTGGTTCAACCCCCTAGGAGGAGTAGATGTTACCCTTAGAATTTTAAATGGGGGTCGAGTTGCACATCATTTTGATTGGCGTTCAATTTATGTTTCAAATGGTACCCTTTGATGAGCAGAAAAATGGTGTTCTAAACTAACAGTAGTAATTATTAGAACTTTCCTATACTGAGATGTATGGTTTGACCAGAACTGGTTAGAATATGAGGTGGTAGCCATTAGCTCCAAAAAATTTACATCAAAAAGTAGTCCAATAGTAAAACGTAGTTGGTAGTGAAGTTGTGTTTATTAAATGCTGAATTTTTAATTCTCATCACCGAAATTTTACAAATAGCCTTCCTTTTTTGCTACTTCTGCTGTAAAAAGTAACTATGTGGTAATATTGTGAATAAAGTTTCACCTGTTGGGCTGTTTAATGATTACTACAATAAGTGTATGAATGTGTAGAAATGGTTAACATTCTTTAAGAAACAATTAAAATGATTGTAATTTATGGAGAAGTTGGCACGAAGGGCGGCATGTCTTTTCAACGAAAGACATCTAAATTGTAATATAAGTCACCTGTATGTGCTTGATTTGATGAATAAGTTTTATGAAACTGATTCAATGATGAATAAAAAAAAAAAATAACCACAGAGCACTAAATGAAGAAGCTCAATTTGAAGTTTTGGGAACATTTGCTGCAGAGCCCACGAGCTCCTTACGATCAGTATCAGAACACATATTTTTCGCATACACAACAACCACAAAAAGTTAATGTTTGAGCAGATATTCTTGAAAATGCCATTATTGGTCCATTATTTCTGGATGAAAACTTGACTGGCAATCTGACTCTTGAAATGCTTGAGGAGACTATCGATCCTCTTTCAACTCACGAGCTAGAAACTTAAATTGATGTTACATTTCCAACAAAACGGTGCTCCACCTCATTATTTTCTTCCCGTCCGACAGTGGTTGAACGAGAGGTTTCCAGATAGATGGATTGGCAGAAGGGGAGCAGTTGAATGGCCTCCGAGATCACCGGATTTAACTCCTTTAAATTTCTTTCTTTGGGGGCATGTTAAATCCGTTGTTCATAAAACATAACCTTCTGATATTGAAGAACTCAAAAGACGTATTACAGCAGCATGCTAGTCAATACCTAGTGAAGTTTTCCGTAATGTAAGAGGGGAGTTCGAAAACAGACTTTATTACTGTTTAGAGCAAAATGGACGACATTTCAAACAGTTGATAAGATAAGCGTAAGTAGATTTAATTTTTTCAATGTCTTTCTCGCAAATTAAATTTTATTTTGTAAAAGGAAAATAACCAACAAATAAAGCATCCCACGCGTAATAAATTTATTCCTGTCATTCAAGGGTTGGAAGAGTGCCACCTACTCTTCTAACCATTTTTATTAAAAGGAGTCAATACAATAATGCATCTCAGAACAGCCAAATTCTGATTACATGTGTAAGTTTAGAACGCTATTATCAAAAAATAAAAAGTCAGGGAATTATTGGAAAAATTATTGAACGCCAATCAAAACGATGTACCCAAGTGGTTTTTCCTTCCCATTTGAGATTCTGAGGGTAACATTTACCCCTCCTAGGGGGTTGAACCATGAGGACTACAAATATTCTTTAAAAGTGACCTTTTTTTTCAAATTGACACCATGTATATCAAACAAGGATGCACTCCTGACCAGGTCAACGACGCAGTTTTTGTAATGCATATTGAATTAACCAGATAGAGATCTTTCAATAAATATTCACGTTAGAACTAATTTCTATTTGTATTTCACAACAATAATTCAAGATGTCATCACTGCAACATCATATATTTTGGAGTTTGTCTCAAAATGTGACAGTTTTCGGGAAGAAGTAATTTATTCCATGTTTTGCCCACCCCCTGACGTAGATGTATTTGTTCGCATAGTGAAATATTGAGCAGAATTCAGCTGTTCAACTTCAAGTTGAACATCTGAAAATTTTCCAAGAATAGACTCATGTACCCACGATTGTTTGGGAAGCACTGGTTTCATTCATCATTTCCTAGGGTGCCTATCTTTTAGTATTGTGTTTTTTTAGTATTGTGTTCATTACTAGTACTGCCAGTTTATTATTATTTCGTAAACATTACATTTGGCTTCGAAGTGAACCGAAATGAAAACACTGAATTGAATCAAAATAAGGGCAATGAGGGATTCTCATTTCATAACAGGGATTGAAAAATTACTGAAAATAAACGGAATTTGATTTCACAACAGGTGTTCGAAATGACCGCCACCACTTTCTATGCAGAGTCTCGCACGACGAAGTAACGAGTCACAAGCACGCTGAAAACTACAGATGTTGTCGCATCTGTTGAACGGCGTTGTTATTTTACCTAGATTCCAACTAATTGCTTCGAAATTTTCGTCTATTATCCGATTAAAATATCGAGTTCCTGGAAAAGTACGGCGATTCCAAATAATGTGTGCGTAATACTTAACAACACTGACATTTTCCATAGTGGTGAGTCCAATGGGAATTGTAGGAATTTCGAAAAACAGAGATGTAGGTGAAGAAAATACGAATGCAGTCGAATATCGAAACACAACAAGAATCTAGGTACCTAACTACGGTGTGTAGGAATTTTTTCAAACAGAGATATAGGTAGAGAAAATACGAATGCAGTCGAATACCGAAACACAACAAGAATCTTTGTAACTACCTATATAAAACGTATGGATTCGTCAAACGATTGAACCAAAATTCATCTTTGATATGCACGTAAAATAGTCACAAATATCCTATTGAATGCCAGAGGCGATATGATCGAAGAATAGCACACGAACAATGTACGACTCTAAATCGATTAGCTCGCGAGCTATGCCCTTAAAGGGGAACTGTTCAAAGAAATAATATCGTTTACTTTATCATACAATTTTTCAACATTTAACATCGGCAACATTGTCAAAGTTATTTATTACGCATCGGCCTTTCTTTTGTCACCGCTTCGGAGCCATTGATCTCTGGTCAGAGGTTCCCAAAAGTTTGCCAGAGTTTTCCGATAACTTCGAGAAAAATGTATCCTGTCATTCCGTTTCAATTTTTGGTTTTCTATTACCCATTTCATTTATTGCTCCAATTTTGGAAACACCCTGAATATTAGAGTTTTTTATTTGGGTACATCTGGAAGTGGTTAATGTTATATTGAGGGCTTGTCTTGTGCTGTGGTGTGAACTCTTTATCTTAACTTACTGTGGATACGGTATACTGTTCCCAATAATACAAGATGAAGGTAAAATCAATTGTTCTATGAATAAATGCTTACAAGAGTCACTGAATTTAGTTTTGCACATGTATCTAACTGCCCTGTCCTGCAATATGAAAATCGTGTCGAATAAAATCTACTACAAGATCCTCGGAAAGGAATTCCATACCTCTGATGTGGATCAATTTCAGCAAAGTATACCTTCTTGGCCATATCACTACCAAGTTTCTATAGGGTGGTTCTCACTGCAAAACATCCAGAATCCTCAATATCACAAGGAAGTTATAAACCTTTTCACGAACGTCCCGGTCAGGAATAAATTCGTTAAAAGTATTGTTTTGAGAGTCACGATGCAGGCAGAATAAAAAATGGATTAACATACAATGTGAAAGTTCCTTTGAAGTACTTTAAACGTTAAGGGCACTCCGCTTCTCGTCATTATCCTAAACTCGTTGCGTATGCTTTGAAGATTCATTTTAATGACTTATTTCATGATGTACTAAATATTACTTCATATTTTAAATTATAATAATTTGACAAATAAATGTTTATTATACATATTACATTTCAGATAATATTTTATGACTGGAAAAATATTCAATCTTTCAATTGAATATGATTCTTTTTGAACGTATTTATGTCAATAACGCCCTTGGTTTACTAATAAATAATATCAATAGACTGAGAGTTTCGAATAATATAGCATACCTAATGTCCACTGTATTTCCGAGGCCTTTTTATACTGCAGTATGAAATACAGGATGGGACATCCGTTGTCTGGCCACATGTGAAGTCGCAGAGTGACTGTGGTGGAATTTGGCGATATGAACGATGATGGTGAAGGAACCCCTGGAGGATGACCTTGAGTCCGCGCCTGTAACGGGTGGCTGGCTGGTGAACTCCCGATTTTGTTGTGGGCTATTAGGTAGAGGTGGTAGGTCGTACCGCAAGAAAGACTCTGAAATTCGGAAATATTTCAAGCATTGAGTTTTCCAGAAAATAATAAAAAACAATCAGAAAAATGTTCAATTGTAGGTATTATGATTAAACCGACCTTTAGTTCAAAGCTGCTTGCATGCCTATTCAAATGGATTTCGTTGATATCGCCAAGTTCTTTCTTGTAGTTTAACGTGAAACCACTGATGGCAGCACCTCCGTTACTTCCCGATTTCCAGTGAAGTAGGACACTGCTGCTAGTGGCACTCGTTACGTATAGGAGAGGAGCGGAGGGAGGAACCTGGAATTTTGCATAAATAGTGCACAAAATAATGTCATCTTTGTATGGTAATATTAAACTTTAGGGTTTGAGAGATCTCCATTTGTTGCTGTTTATCTAACTAGGGGTTGGAAACTCTAACCAAGTTGGGCACATTGTTGGACTCTGCTTGCCAGAGCTTCTTACAGAAATTTTAGAATGGTGGAAAGGACGGTGTATTTAAGTTGGATGGTTGCTAATAATAAAATACTTTTGATTCAATGTGTTTGTCAGATATTTGCCTTGTGAATAAATTTGAAATATCTTGGAGTTTATCTGGATAATTCGTAAAAATTTGAGGAGCATGTTAAAATATTGTGTAAAAAACTCTGTTCGGGTTGCTACGCATTGAGAGTTGTCTCGATTCAATTACTTTCAGTTGAGATTATTATAGAACAATAATTGTCGAAATGTTCATATCATAATAGTCATACTAGTTTTACGTAACTGTCTGACTGTTTCATGTTATTCCTTTGGAAATATTATATTTCTAAACCAGTTCATCATTCTCTTATTGAATCTCATCTACGATATGGTATTGCATTTTGGGGAGTTTTCTGTAGTCATCATTCAGAGACTGTCCTAATTTAACAAAAACGTGCCCTGCGATATTTAAGCAAAGTGAGATATCGGGATTCATGCCGACCTCTCTTACTTAAACATAAACTTCTTGAAGTAATTGCAATTTTCATACTTGAAACCGTTTGTTTGATACACAAGCATGAATCAAAGTTCACTATTGGCAATTCTCCTGATCATAATACCATACAGAGTAATGATTTTAAACTTCCAATTCCTAAAAGTACACTCATCAAAAACTCGATATTTTATAACGGATGTAAAAGCTTATTATAGTCTACTGGAGTTTTATGATGATAATATCTAAATCAAAATCAAAATTTTTATATCATGAATCGAGCATAGTACATACTCTTCATCTGTTCATAAACTGGAGATCACAGGCTGGGGTTGCAGAGAGAGGCAGAGATGAAGAAGTCCTTGGTGTAATGAGGATGGGCATGTATTGTGTTTTGTTTCATACCCTCATTCGCTTTGGACTAAATGGTGGTACTGTAGGATTTTCCGGGTTTTTCCTGCAGTTAAAATAGCAAATGAGCCATCGAATTTTCAAGTCGTCCCGGAGCACATCTAGTGGTGGTCTTCCTTCATCTGGTATTATATGCAGATAGTGGGGAGTATCACCATTATACTTTAATATTAATCCAAAACCATAAGGCTTCGTCAATAAGTTTTTTATAACTTCCGACAATAAAGTATATTTTGACTTTGACCTTTTTCCACTTCACAGATATGTAAGCCGAGAAAGGTACTTATCAAAAATATTTGTTTGAATTCAATACCTGAGATTTACCAAAAGTGTTACCAATGAACACCGATTATTGTTTGGTCAAACCTTACTCAACCAAGATTTTTGAGGCTTTCTTTCCTGTACTAGAAACCAAGTGGGTAGCAAACTTGGTGAATGTATGTCTTAGTAGACGTTGATCAACTTTGTTCTATTCCGGTTGATCTTGCCACTCTCCGTATACCTGTCATTCCAAGTGAGTTTTGAACTGTCCGGTAGCAGCTTTACTTGAATATGAATACCCATATATTTCGGTGTCATCCACATATATAACCACCTTCGTGTTCCGGAACATAGGATGCATACACAAAAAGTGATGGTGCGGCAACAAGTTAGATCCCTATGGAACACCTGCTTTCTTTCAGTAATCCAGCGACACCTGGTTGGTTATTTCCACCAGAGAGGCTTAGTAAGTCAAATGCGCCTATTATTTTCACTATAATGTGAAGACAAATGTACCTTCAGCATTTTCGCAACTAAGCCTTCTGTCCACACCTCTTCAAAAGCCATTTGGACCTTGAACAGGATCACAATCGTGTTAAGTCCGCGAAGGAAGGCTTCGCTCGCCCCGTGAACAAACTGGACAACCTGGAAAGCCAAACTGCTCATCTGGAATGAGTTTCACCTTTTTTCTATAGTGTAGTGAACCTTTTCAGCAATATTTTGTCAATTATCTCAGCCAGTTCCCTCAAAAGAGAAATGATAAGGTAGCTTTCAATGGCCGTTTATTTCAGCTGCTTTGGTATATGTACCACCTATCCCCTTCTAAGGCAGTCTGGGTAGCATTGAAACTTCATTATGGTATTGATGATATAGACTGAATAAGAGCCTTCCATGACGGGTTCGTGTGTCCTGTCCTGGTGCGGTATTTGTCAGAAATATTTTCGAAAAGTCTATGAGTATGTGTGTTGATGCTATTTTACTTCACATATCGAAAGAAACTCGTAAAATTATGCATCTTCACAAAAGCTTGTAATTTGAATTTCCTGCTCTTCGATTATACTTTCCCTATCAACTTAAAGGTTGTGTGAAGTTTGAGCTCGGAGTATCCACTTTAACAGTACTGGATGAGTCTGTGAAGTCTCCATATTTTCCGAGCTCGATTTTTGCAATGCTGATGACATTGAACCAACTAAATTAAACTCGCTCTACAAGAATCCCACATCAAAGCTATAACTGGAAGACAATCGAAAAATATTATTTTGTTTTTTTCTTTGAACTCACCTGAACTATAAGATTGTAGATGATCCGGTCTGTGCCCTGTCCATTATCCACATGGCACGTATAGTTGTTAGCGTCAGATCTCTGCAGGTTTGAGAGGATGAGCTCCCCGGTATCAAGCAGTTGGATATTGTGAGTGGCGCCACCCTACAAAAAGTTCCATATAAAGTCAAACAAAAAACATTAACATAAACAGATTCAATATTGGAAATGTCCCTGCAGAAAAACTCAACGAATGGTTCATCTGACCTAGACTATTTTCGTGAAATTGTCAAGCTGTGAGCACGTATAGTAATAATAATATAATTGAAAGAAGAATTTGAAGTACCAAAGCGCCACAATCACCAAGCAAGCAACATTACCTTCAATATGAGGTCACCCCTCAGCCATTCTCTCCTTGGAGAGCCCACTGCTTCACAGCTGAATGATACCGAGTTACGCCAAGGTCGTACGACGAATCCTCCAAACGATATTATCCTAGCCGGAACTGAAATTAAAATAGTTCAGAGCAAAATCTTTCATTTCTCAAGAAAATTGCTAGAAAATTCAAGACAAGGAAAGTAACAACATTGATAAGGAAATAAAACTTTCACCACAATAAACCAGATTTTTGTAACTAATGTGTTTTCTGTGCTCTGCTATTCTACCAAATAGGAATAACATGTAATGTCTTTTTTAGAAAATGTATGAAGTAATAGAGTTGACCTGTGTGAAGTTAGCAACCGATATTAGTGCCCTAGCCCCGCTGTCATGCCAAGTTATGATTAAATAGTTATTACATTTGGCTTCGAAGTGAACCGAAATAAAAACACTGAATTAATTCAGAATGAGAGCAATGTTGCATTCTCTTTTCATAACAGGGGATTAAAAAGTTACTGAAAATAAACTGAATTTGATTTTACAACAGGTGTTCGAAATGACCGCCACCACTTTCTATGCAGAGTCTCGCACGACGAAGTAACGAGTCACAAGCACGCTGAATACTACCTTGTTGTCGCATCTGTTGAACGGCGTTGTTATTTTATCTAGGTTTTAACTACCTACCTAATTGCTTCGAAGTTTTCGTCTATTATCCGATTGAAATATCGAGTTCCTGGAAAAGTACCGCGATTGCAAATAACGTGTGCGTAATACCGAACAACACTGGCATTTTTCATAGTGGTGAATCCAATAGGGATTGAAGAAATTTCGAAAAACAGAGATGTATGTAAAGAAAATACGAATGCAGTCGAATACCAAAACACAACAAGAATCTGGGTAACTGCCTACATAAAACGAATCGATTCGTCAAACGATTTAACCAAAATTCATCTTTGATATGTATTCATAATAGTCACAAATATCGTAATGAATGCAAAAAGCGATATGATCGAAGAATACCACGACAAAAAATATACGACTCTAAATCGATTAGCTCGTGAGCTTTGCCCTTAAAGGGAAACTGTTCGAAGACAGAATATGCTTTACTTTATCATACCATCTTTCAACATTTAACGTCGGTAACATTGTCAAAGTTATTTTTAAGCGTCGGCCGTTTTTTGTCACTGCTTCGGTTACATCTAGAGGCCGTTGATCTCTGGCCAGAGGTTCCCAAAAGTTTTCCAGAGTTTTCCAAAAACTTCCAAGTCCATTATTTTCCAAAATATCTAATTCTAGAAAAATGTATTCTCTAATTCCGCTTTAATTTTTCGTTTTCTATTACCCATTTCATTAGGTGCTCTAATTTTGGAAACACCTTGTAGATAAAAGTAAAAACTCACCTCTGGGAGTAGCAATTTGCGAAACCACCTTCGAACTCTGCCCTTCTCCGATTCTCGTGGTAGCCGACACCCAAAATTGATACTCGATATGTGATTGAACGCTTTTCACTTCGAAAATGCTGTTCTGGCCGGATATCGTCTGCCTGGCATTGTCGACTTCGGTACGACCATCCATACTTCTCCGGTACAAATTGTACTTGGTTACAACTCCGTTGGGTTCGACAGGAGGTAGCCACGATACTTTTAGAGACTGCGGTGAACTTACCACAACCTTGATGTCGGCTGGTGGTCCAGGTACTACGGAAAATAATTATAATATTGGCGAGGGAATGGAAATTTTTTGGGTGTGAATGTAGTCTATATTTATTTATAGTTTATATAGCAATGGTGTATCCTGTACTAGATGAGCTTTTTTATAATTAGATTTTAACTAATCGATGGGAGTCTATCGAGTTGCGTTAAAATAATCATTGGAAGAATCTATAACGGCATATTACTGCACAGATGTGTAATAGATAGATGGGAGATTTTCCAGCAAAATACAACTATTTTCTGAGCTCTACAGTATGAAAATGATGGTGTCAGTTTTTTCTGGAAGGGTCCAATTTTTTTTTATAAAAAAACCTATATTTTTCATCAGATTTTCGGATTCTTCAATTCTGTGAATCTTTTTTTCGATAATATTGACGGTTTTTGAGAATTTTAGCATGATAGCTTTTTTCCAAAATACGTAATTAATAATATTTGAAATTTTAATGTTGTGTGCCCTATTAAAATCCATTTTGTTAAATATTGTACGTTGGTGACTCTCTTAAACGATATATCTTAAATATATCTGTGATATACATGATACATGATACATGATAGCTTGCCACACATTGTAAATGAAAATGTGTAAAATATTATCGATCCTTGAGAAGCGCCAAAGATGGCTCTACGAATTTCATTAAATATTCCCCACAGTTAAAATAAAAAGTTTTTTTTATGGAGCTTTTTTTCAGAAATTGACAATTCTTCCTATTCCTTTGCCATAATTTTAATGAACGAGGGACCTTTTTTACCGTAATCTTTCATCTGGATGCCTTCTATATGGATACTGTTGAGAATAGATTCTACTTGCCAATAAAAAATTCCTGTCTGATTCCCTTGAAATACAAATCATATGAATCCAATCAGATTTTGAATCCATTTTGATCAAATTGTATCGAAACTTCGTGATACAGCAACATTCACTGAATATTTCAATTCTCATAATGGCATTCACTAAAGATTCCAATACACCTACTGGCAGGCAAATATTTCGGCTAATTGATTTTCAAACCTGCTAAACTAATTGATTTTTATCTGCTTTTCCTTGAAATGTTGTTGTAGACCAAAGCACTATGGCATAAACTTCGAGATAATTGAAATTATTGTGAATATTCCAAAATGTACATTTTGATTTGAATAATAATAATAATTCACGACGTATTCGACACTGAACGGACGAACCCAAACTCTGTCACCCCGTTGGATCCCGTTCAGCAAAAAGCCCACGTGAAAGCTGCGGAGTGTGAGAGGCTGCTACAGCTACATGAGGATAAGCCAATGCATGGGGTCTTCTTCAAGAACATTGAAGACCTTGGCTCATCCAGAAACCTGACATTCGCTTTTCTCAGGGCAAGTGGGCTGAAGTCGGAAACCGAGGGATTCATAATGGCCTGCCAGGGGTGCTATTCTTGACTGTTCGTATTGATAACGTGTACTCGTTTCGTCACATTCTGATGTCCTGTGCCTGTCGTTGACATTCAATCAGTATAGAGGTCCCTGACACTAAATGCAGAGCGTGTCGTGGGGCAGCTGAGACCATAATACATTTGCTGTCAGCTTGTTCAGCTTATGCGGTCTCAGCCTATATCCACAGGAATAACGCGGCCCTACGAGTGTTGTACTACTATCTACGACACTCGTACGGTGTAGAAGAGACACCGATGTTGCCTTATGCTCCGGGGGATATTGAGTCCGTTGTGTAATCACTCACCCCACGGACGTGGGGAGTGTTTGCTAGGATTAATGATACACCAGCGCGCATTCCAGTAGTATCGGAGCTCCGGGGACAGGGCCTGACTGGTACATTACTTAGGAAAATGAAACCAAAAAACTCACACTTATCAAAAACGAGATTTAGCTGATGAAAAAAAGCATTTGTATTTATACCGTTGATAATTTTTCCGAGATTTGTTTTTCCAGACCTTCATCAGGACTTTTCTTGAAACTTTTGTTCGAATTTTTATTTTTGGACAGTTTTTCCTTTAACTTCTTTCCAGACGTTTTTAGCGGACTTTTCTACCCGAATTTTCACCCGGACATTTTCCAATGGACTTTTTGTTTGACGACTCTTTTCTTCGTTCCCAGACTTTTCTTCTTATTTTTTTTTCGAACTTTTAGTCCCTCGGACTTTTTTTCCGAACGTTTATCCCCCCCGAACTTTCCGCGATTTTTTTCGATCTTTCATTCGGCCGGACTTTTTTATCGAGCATTATTTTTTTTGTCACTCGGGCTTTTTTTATGGACTCTTTGTTCTCTGGACTCTATTGAGAACAAATTGTATCTTTCCTCTATACGACAAAAGTATGTCCATTACTACATGCGAATTCTAGTAACCAAATCACCTTCATCAGTATGATTACTGAACTGGTTTGAAAATACTGATTGTTCTCATATTGAGTGACACCACAGGAACCTAGTCTCCCATTTTCGAAGAAACTGAAGATATTGATTTTAAAATAATAATTGTAAGATTGCCCTGAAAACTAGACACCAATTTCATTGTACACAGAAATTAATAATTCTCAATACTGTTTATCATTTCAACAAAAAAATTCACACGATGAAATAACAATTCTCCGGCTCTTGAACACAGAATACTCCAATCGATACCATATTTTTTCTCAACTACAATTGAATTCACGATTGAAAAGAGTGATGTTTAACTACTATTGCAGTGACAGTTGTCTTATAGTTCAGCAGTTGTCTTATAGTTATTCGGAAATTATACATTCTTCTCCTATTGACCAATGTAAGAACGAACAAATTAAGGAAATTCACTGGCTCTTTTCAATGCAAGTTTCTTGTCAAAAGTTATGTTACGCCCATCTCTCCTGAATCCTAGTTGTATCCTGGCCAATACGTTTTTTTTTCTGTAAAATCCATTCGAGCTCAACAATATCGTAAATTAATATTATCAATGTCATTCAAAATATAAACTGCACAACGGAAATAATGCTGAATCTGAATTAGGAGTCAATTTGTACGTACCAATTGGAAATTGTTGAGAATATATGAATTCATTACGGCGAAAGCAACTCAACATTTTGTCGATTGACAAGAAAAAACGAAGCCATAGCTTTACAAAATCGTTCCTCTCAATTCCGGAAGAATTCGCAAGGAGCCCCATAAATTCCCTACTCAATTGGAGTAAAATATGGCGTCGGCGGCTCTGACATATCACACCGCCGAAACTGTTGAATGAACCCCGAAAAACTCCATCGAAAAGCAATCAAATGAATTTCCCAAGTGTCATTCGGAAAAATAAACCATCCAGCTCACCGTCTTCTTCGGTCTGGCAGTAGGAAGGGGCGGTGAGAACTCCGTCTCCGACTTTGGTGAATGCCAATACTTGCAAACTGTAGTTAGTGAACTTTCTCAATCCGGTGATCACAGTTGTCAGCGCAGTCGTTTTGCGTGTCTCTATTTCGTCGCTGCCTGAAAGTTAAGAGGATCGCATTAGAATAATGGTTAAAGAACGGCACAACTTCGAACTCCTTTCCAGCGGTTGGAGACTCAAACTCCACTGCTGATTTATATCGAATTCGGTTCCAGGTGGATATTTAACTACGTATAAGATCTGCTTATGATTGTGGTTGAGGTACGGATGCTGAAATCATTCGCATCCCACTCATAGATACAAATAATGTATATCAAGTTAAAAAAGGATCGACGATATAGTAATAGTAATAACTTATTTGTAGTCCCCAACTAATGACTATTAATGTAACGAGATTATTATGCGACTTAATCGAGGACGAGATTAATTGATTTTTTTTTTGGTTCAAACAAATGTTGAAAAGCTTTTCTCGGCCTGGATTTTCATTCCTGCTCATAGAAAAGAGCATATGCCTCTCCACTCACGAGTGAATTAGATGTAATTGGTGATACATGGACAAAAATGTTTCAAATTGATAACAAGAATTTTCGGAAATTTATAAAACGATATAGATTTCGAGCATTTCCTTTTCTCCTTGCATTTCAAAGAAGTAGGTCTGTCATCGTTATCCAAAATTTCTTCTTCAGTAAAGGAATCCAAACATTGCGACAGATTTAGTTGGCCAGTTCTTGACGGAATCGATAAGGAAAGATCCCAGAATGGATCAAAAGTGACTGAACAAAAATGTTGTAGCTTTTGGTTCTTTTATTTCAACAAAAACTGTTTTACCGATGAATTTTTTTGCTTGGGGTCCAAAAAACCAAAAGTCTCAATGCCAATAGGCATGAATATAGTTATTTCCTAAATTCTCATATTTACGTATGTCGAACTGCAGCAACGCTTCTAGATATTTTCTTGTGCTCTGAGTCAGTTGAAGTGGCTAAATGTGAGGTTTTGGAGAATATGAATATTCCTTCCGACCATAGTATGATTGTTTTGTATATCGACAGAGTATTGAACAAAAATATGAACGAAAGTTTCACAACAAGGAATCTTAAGAAAATAAATTCGTCTCTTTACCTTTCGCAGATATGTTCTCACTTAATGAAGTCAATATGAAATTGGAATTATTTCAAAGACTTATCTTAGGGATCTTTGATATTCATGCTCCCCTCAGAACCTATAAGGTTAAAAAAAAACAGTACTGTCCATGGCTCACTGATAACATGAAACTTTTGATGAAACTCCGTGACAAGGCTCGGGATTGATTTAAGAAAACAAAAAGAAATGAACATTGGCATTATTATAAACAGCTTAGGAACTTTACACGAACGGCAATGAATAGCGAAAAAAAAAATATCTGGCATATAAGTTCAACAGTAACAAATCGTCGAAAGTCTTGTTTAAAGAGTTAAAAAATTTGAACATGTATTCAAAATCGGTTGCCAGTGAATTACCTGAATCACTTGCGCGGAATGTTGAGGAAATTAATGATTTTTTCATCTCAATGTTAAATTCTAATAATATGCCAGACAATGAGTTAATGCAGTGTCTCTCTGACAATGTGAAGGCGGGTGTATCCGATTTCAACTTCTCTTTCATTGATGAAGATTCTGTTTATAGCTCCTTGCTATCTATTAAATCTAAGGCTATAGGAGATGATCTGCTTGGAATATATTTGCTTCTTCTATGCTGCCCCTTGATCATTCCCTATATAACGCGAATATTCAATTTCTCGATAGAAAGTGGAAAATTTCCTGATAAATGGAAGGTTGCCAATGTAATACCTTTGGCAAAAACAAAAAATCCACAGGAATTCAAAAATTTAAGACCAATTAGTCTTCTTCCCACCTTATCTAAAGCATTTGAAAAAATATTACATATACAAATCAAAATGCATCTCAGTAGACATAACTTGCTGCCTGAAAATCAATCTGGCTTCAGATCCTCACCTAGCTGTTCCACAGCACTTTTAGCAGTAACCGATGATATATTGTCTGCTACCGATAAAAATATGTTAACCACTCTTGTCTTATTAGATTACACGAAACCGTTCGACAGGATCAATCATCGCTTACTACTGGCAACACTTCATAATATTGGCTTCAGTGAGAAATCTCTTGAACTTATGGAAAGTTATGTATTAGGAAGGAGTCAATATGTTAGTTACAAACTTTACAGGTCTTCAGTACTACAAATTCCAAATGGTGTCCCGCAAGGATCTATACTGGGACCCCTCTTGTTTTCTATATATATTTCGTCCTTCGTACCTTGTATACGTCATAGTAAGTGTCATTTTTATGCGGACGATACCCAAGTATATATTTCATATAACGAATCAGAAGTTGAACTGGCTAATATAATGCTGAATGCTGAACTGGATAATATTTTCACACTTTAGTTGTTCAGTTCCAGACCGATTTCTTTAGATTTCAGTATTATAGTTGAAAATGAACAGAACTACATGAGCATCACCTCCTAAAGATTATTCATCCAAATACCAAATGTTGAACTTAGTATTGATGTTCTGCAACATGTCATTGATGGATAAACAAAAAGGTGCCGGATAAAGAGGATCTCCACGTTGAACTCCTCAATCTGATGAAATTAAAAATTCACCGAAAGTTAGATGAGAACGATGGCGATAGCATTGAGAAACGAAGAGGAATAATTCAAGAATTATGTTACAAACAACTCACGATTAGCCATGTTAAAAGCATTTTGGAAATGTAGTTTAAGGAACACTTTTCCTTTTTTCCTCGTGCTCATTTATGTAACGTCTTGCAGTATGAGCGATAGCTTCGCAACAACCCCGAATTCTAAAACCAAATTACAATGGACGAAAAAATTCCCTAAGTTTTTCCTTCAGTTTATAACAAGCTAATTTCGCCACCAACCGGCGATGAAAGATGCTAACAGCAATTGGTCTGACTCCACCATCTTTTTTATTGAGTCCGCATAATGAAGCACCAAATATCACAGGGCAAATGTCAGTGTTGATAGCACCCGAAAGTAAGAGGTTACAAAACTCTGTGAGCGAAGACAGAAGTTTGATGCTTGCTGACCCAGCAGTATAACTGATCATATCTTGAACATGAGGAGGTCTAAGTCAATCCAGGCCTCTAAAAGGACATCGTTCTCAAATATAGTGAGTGGATGTATCGTTGGAAAATCAATAGGGTGAATACTTCCAGGGTTTTCCAAAGTAATTTCATCATAATCTGCTAACACGTCATTCGAACATAAAATTTTAACTGTTCCTGGTAAATCTCCATCCGCAACAACCAGAACTATTGAGGTTTCTTTTTATTGAAGTAGCTAAAGATACCTTTCTGTTGATGGAATTCCAACTCACGTTGAAATACTTAGGTAGATAAACATCAACAGATTTTCCTATGAGTCATATATGTATTATGCTTCACACAATCTTCAAGTAGAAAGGAGAGCGTAGAAGCAGAGAGCAGTCTTGCAGCTTTTGGTATACTAATAATTTTTGTGCCCCTTCTTCAACAAATTTGATATGCAGATCTGCAGTTCTTATATTGGCTCGAGAAAAATTTATTGCTGGAATCCGTAGCGTATGCATCAAGAAATGATTTGTTAAGAACTTTGTCACAGTGAATCTTCAAACCAGTGGAATTTTTGAAGTTTTTGCTGCAGGAAACACAGAAAGATGTTGACAGTGGCAACGTCTTCAATTATTATAAGTCGTATGATAATCTCGTTACATTAATATCAATAAATGGATACCAATTAACTAAGCGTAGGGAAATGGAACAAAAAAAAATAAACAACTAACCTCTCCAGGTATCATCCAGCACCGGTTCATAGGTCAATTTGTAGCCCTGCAGGAGTCCGTTGCAGTGCTCTGTGGGAGGTGGCTGCCAGCTAACTTGTAGTGATTGGGACGTTAGGGCGGCACATCTGACGTCTTCAGGAGGCATGCTGGGAACTGCAAATGAGAAGTTTTCAAACAGCGAGAAAATTGTAAATTTGATGATAAGCTACCCTGACCCATACCGATTATTAGAGATGATTCAAGTTGTCAAATTAATCACGTAATTCTTCACTCGCAAATATTAGTCAAAATGAAAATTACAAAGCTTAAATACTTTGCCAGTATGAATTACGATACCTGAAAACAGCATTTTAATTTTACTCCCCTTCAAGAACGAATGCCATTACAGCTGATATGGCATAATAAAATCTAAAAGAAGTAGTAAATTATGACTGCCAGACCTCATTAATACGGGATTTTCCTAATCATTGAGTATAATGGAATCTAGAAATAAACAGTTTTAATAATAGGGGAACAGATTATCGATATGCAAACAAGAGAATCATATAAATATAGGAATTTCAATAGGGGAATCCATTCAATCCCAGTCTGACCAGTACCATGGTCAGTACACATAGATTACTAGTTTACTAATGCAGTATCGAGATGTAGTGTAATTGTTCGTAAATACGGTATCACCTCGGACTTCAATGCTGAAAGTGTCGAGTTCACAACACAACGTCATTTAACCAGTAAGATAAATTTGAACAAAGTACTATTCAACGATTCATGAAACAATTGCGAATGAAATGACTGATCAGATATTATGAATTGAACTAGACCCGTCAGTGCTCCTGAGAAGAGGTTGTTTTGAAAACGATCTTCTGCAATTTTGTCTGATTTGTGTTACTGTATAAGAAATGAAGATCCTGTGACAGCTGGCACGAATGTTTATTGTGGCCTATATTACTAGTTACTAAGTATTTAGTTCCTCCTAGAAGTTGAATGATTTTTATTTTCGTCCGAATCACTTGTCTTCAAGTATAATATGTCTAGTTATGATAGATATCCCTTGCTGTCTATCAGAGACGTGGTGTTTCAATACCAATATCCAATAGAAAAATGCTATTTTTGATACAAGTGTGAGAAGTGCATGTTTGAAGCACAGGTGTGAATGTTTGCAGCACAACAAGCGCATACATTATATGGTCATAGAGAGTGAGGTATTTCAGTTTGATACCATCTTACAAATATAAGGTCTCCTTTTGGCAAATAATATCGGGGATATATAGAATTTCTTTTTCTTACCGTCTTCCATAGTTTGAACCACAACAGCCTCCGACAAGGGCCCCGCTCCCACCTCATTGAAGGCCTGCACGACTATGGTGTACCTTGTATACTTGCTGAGCCACCCTAACAACATTTCTCCACCATCTTCCCCATCCCCGGTAACCGATGTGAAGTTGTAAGCCCCCATGCTAGCGGTGCGATAGCCTACATTGAAGCCCTACATAGAATACAATAATGATTTGACATTTATTTACGATATATCAAATTATCTATTCTTTACTATTGTAGATGGAATATGGTGCATATATTCAGATAAAAGTTGGTGCATTTCTTCGGGGTATTACTATCAGTTACAATTGAACACAAACGTGGTAAGTATATTGCATTTATTGACAGATCGATGAAAAGTAGCGGTCCAATAATAGAGCCCTGAGGAAACCCTTTGTTCAGAGATTAATCTTGTGAAACGACGCCATCGTTAATTACCCTTTGAGATCTGTTCAGGAGTTAATTTTACATTAGTGTAACTGCCTTTAATTGAGAATTCAAAAAATTGAGTTGGTCTAAGAGAATTTCTTGGTCTAGAGTATCGAAAGCTTTACTCTAGTCAAGTGAATCTAAGCATGTATCACCTTCATCGATAGCTTTGAAAATCTCATCCGTTATGGACAAGAGGGCTGTGCTTGTGCTCTGAATGCAGATTGAACTGATGTGATTATTCCTTGTAGGTTCAATAATTAGTTGAAGGTCATAAAAATAAATCAGGTGGTGAGCTGAAGGTATCATAATGCCAGGAGGTGATGATAAAATTAACAATGAATGTAATGCTATTTAGTAGAAGAGCGATAATTACATCAATAATTTCATTGGACTTATTATTGGAGCCGATAGCGTTAGACTTCATACATCTCAGATACGTTTGAACTCTTTGGGAAGAAATAGTGGTGAGTTGAAACAAATCTCTTGATTCCTGAGTGTGAAGAAATCGATCCAATAATGAGAGCTGATGTATTGAAAGATTAGGATGAGCTGTGAGGTGTTATCTCAGAGCTATTGTATTGCAACATGTTTCAATTATAAAAAAGTTACCCAGGGTTCTGTGTCTCATCCAATTCAATATTTACTGTATTCAAAATATTTTTTGAAGAAGTTTATATAACTTATTTAAACGATAGAGTTGTTTTATATGAAAACTCGAATCCTTCAATAATTTCAGAAAATTAAATCAACGAAGTTTTGAAAAAATATGAAAAGTGCCTTTATTCCAATTCCAAAATTGATTATGATTACCTGTATATCTCCGTGTCTCAGTTCCGGCATCGGGGGAGACCACGTGACCAAGATTTCAGTGGATGAAATTGCCCTAGCTGCAGGATTCAGCGGCGAACCAGCAGGACGTTGTGGTTCAGTTCTCAGAATCAGATCCTCACTGGGTGAGCTTTTTCCAGCGGGACCCTCGGCAATTACACGAAAAATGTATTTAGTAGCAGGTTTCAGGTCTTCTATGAGGGCGACGTAAGACAAGGGAGAGTCTGTCAGCTCTATTTGGTGCCACGATCCTAGAAAATTTACAAAAGATAACATGGAACGACTGCTACAGAAGTTGGAGGAGTCAGAATTCAAGGTGGCCTTGCTGGTTACTGCCCATTTATTTTCATATCTACATTTATCGCAGAACAACTATTGATATTTTTGATTTCAATATACTCACTGTCTAATTCCCTGTACTCGACTATAAATTTAAAAACTTCGTTGGAATCGCCGGACTTATGCTGCCACTTCAGGTTGACCGATCTGCTGCTGATCATAGCTGCTTCAAGACTCTGTGGTGGACCGGGGGGCTCCTGGACCATCAGTTGTACCAACTGTTGATCTCTGCCGTACATATTACTGGCCTGGCAGAAGTAAGCGCCACTGTCCTTGGCATCGGCGTTGACGATTTGCAACTCTGCAGCCACCTAGAAATGAATAATGCTAAGCCTGCTTGATGCCAAAATTATTCATGAGGGCAACTAAGTTTCCTGGTCTAATATGGTAGCTTTTGGGACCTGGTGGATTCTCAAACTCTGGTGAGTTGCACTGTGATTTGCTAGAGGACTGTTTTATTGGAAATATATGATTCTGATGGAAAACGGCAAGAATGTGTTCCGCAGAAATAATACTTTTGAAAATGATAAAAGAAGTGAAATTTTTAACTGAAATACGTACGCACACTTTCAGTTCCTTTTATATTCACTTGCTTAAAAGTTCTCGACAACTATATTCGATTTGATAGTGTTGCTTCATAGTACTTACCCCATCAGGAGTAACATCCTGCTTAACATTCACTCTATAGTTAGTGGACGGATTCATTTCAGTCTTCCCGCCTCGTAACCATATTACACTAATAGGTTTGTCTCCATTCACGTCACAGTGCAGTAGAGCAGTATCGCTTTTCTTGACAGTGACAAGTCGGGAAGGAGCGGAAAAATACGGTGAAGCTGAAATTATTATTTTTTGATAATGAAGGTAGAGCTGAACATGAGCTAAACTAAAGCTGAGCCATAGCTGAGCGAGAGAGCAGCTGACGCCCAGTTGTAGCCAGAGTTGGAATGAGCTAGTCTGGAGCAGGAATGGAGCTGGGCTAGACCTAGGCCAAATATGAGATTGAGCTGGAGTAGAGTTGAGCTGAACATGAGCTGAACTAAAGCTAAGCCATTGCTGTGCTAGAGAGCAGCTGAAGCTAAATTGTAGCCGAGCTAGAGCTGCACTAGAGCCAGAGTGAATATGAGATAGTCTGAAGCAGGACTACAGCTGGGCTAGAGCTCGGCTGAAGTTGAGATCTAGTTAGTATGAAACTGGACTAGAGTTCAGCTAGACCATAACTAGAGCAACAAATGAGTAAAAAACAGCTGGGCTAAGGCTTACTTACAGTAGAAACTATACTATATCAGATCGAGAGCAGAGCTATATCTCCACTAGAGCTGAGCTTTATTCAAGCTCAAGATGAAACAGAGCTATGGGTGGGCTGAAGCTAGGGAAAATAGATTGAAAATGTGTAGGAGTTCAGATAAATCAACGTGAATGAAAGATAGAGGAATTCAAAGCTGAAAATAAATTGAATCTGAGATCATTATCTATTGATGAAGAAGGTAGAGAAGAATATGAGCTAAGCTAAAGCTGAGCCATTGCTGAGCTAGAGAGGAGCTAACGCTGAGTGTTAGCTCAGCTAGACCTACGTTAGAGTCAGTGTCTGGAGCACGCTAGACATAGGCAGAATATGAGATCTAGCTAGAATGGAGCTCGACTAGAGTTGACCACGATCATACCTAGAGCAACAGTAGAGTAAAAACAGAGCTGATCTAAGGCTCAATTAGAGTTGAGCTATAGTTGATCTAGAGCTACAGTAGGGCTGCACTAGAAATAATCCAGAGAGTCAAGTTATATCTGACTTAGAGCTGAGCTATACCTAAGCTAGAGATAAAACAAAGGTAACCTGGAGATAGAAGGAAGAAAAAGGAACTGAAAATAGGTAAGAGTTGAGCCAAAGCAACGTAAATAGAATATCGATCTGAATCAGAGCTGAAGCTGAACTATGGATAAGATAGAACGAAGCAATTGCTGAGTTATAGCTGAGCAGAATCTGAGCTGAAGTTGAGATGGAACTAATCCTAAGCTACTCTAAACTAATCTCAAACTGATCTGAAATAAATCTATGACTGAGAAAAAAGTGAACTATTTTATGAGAAAAAGTAACAGATTTGTTACAATCTCGTTACTCAGGAATGGAGAAATATGAAAACTCCTGGCTCAAATTAAGAAAAAAATGTGTCAAGGACAATTTAAAGCCATTTAAAATAAAAAAACAGTGCTTCAGATGGATGCTATCCCAAAGTAACAATTTTATGCGAAGGAAATAATTACTTATGTTTTTATATTTGCTGTTTATAGTTCGATGTCTACCGGGTATTGTTGTAGTGAGACATATTTATGCAAAAGCAACTCCACAAAAATCACCTATATGAAAATAGCGAAATAAGGCTGTATCATTAATTGAAAAATGTGCGAAAATTTGAGTGTTTGATTTGTATGAATGACAGTAATGAGATCCTGCTAATGTCGGTTGTTGAATATTGATATTTTCCTATAATGGAACATATTAACAAGTTCTATGAATTTTCAAATTATCCTACAATTTATTAAAATAATGGAGTCATTGTGACCTCGAATATTTGCGAACTTAGTGCAAAGTGTTTGGGAGAACAACAAAGAAATAATCAACAACATTTATCAACAAGCGTTAGGTTCATTCCAAGTCAGATTGAAGAAGTTACAGTAAAATATGGACTATTAGGAAACGAAACAACTGTATCCATACTATTACAAATGATAAAAGCATTACAATCATAGAATCGTCCCGTAACAGTTGAATTTTGTCAGTAGGTAGCATCTGAATAAACATTATCTTATTCAAGATAAGGGGAGAATAACTAGGATAAATTTAGACAAAGAATAGAAAACGTATGTGAAGTTGTTCATGGAGGAAGAAATGTAACTTTTGTGGTGATTCGTAATCATTCCGAAGTATTTGTGGATATACTAGGATCGTGATGAGGTGATTTCTGTCATTGGGTTTCGCCACATTTTCACATCTTCTTGAGAATATGCCTCATCTTTGAGAATACCTTGATCAACTGATAGAAGTTCTGTTACCGTCAAGATAGAATATGAAATAGTAAATTTTCTATCACCTCTAGTGGAAACGTGGATAACAACGAATTTCTACACGAATCAATTCATGTTTGATGAGAGATGTTGTCGAATGTATCAAGCATAAGGTGAATTTCGGAGATAACGAAAATTTCCACTACTCAATATACAAAAATTAAGCTACCAAAGTTACCATTTGGCTCTATGTGTATGATTTCATTATTATTTTACCCCAGCGCCCTATATCTATAAGAGCATGCGTTCTTTGCCATATCGACGAATCTGTTTTTCCTCAGAGTTTCAAATTTTCTCAATTGTACTTACAATTAACTCGCAGCTGGATCACTTTTCCAATGCCGGTGCCAATTCCATTATCTGCTTGGCACAAGTAATACCCCTCTCTATCTTCCTTTACATGTTGGAGTAAGAGCGTCCCGTTTCCTAATAATTTCGTATACATGTGGTCGCGGACTTCTTCGTAGTCACCGGACTTACTGGCTGAACAAATAAAAACTGATGAATTATACCGAAAGTGATAGGTTTCGGGTCAGAATACATTTTGGGCCGAAAAAAGGGAATATACTGAAATAATAATTGAACTTTTTTTTTTCAAATGACTACCTACGATAAGAATAATGATTAAAAAAAAGAATTTTAATTATTATTTGAGAATATTCTCTTTTCCCAACATGAATACCTTCCAAGAGATTATCTTGAACAGTGCAAAATGGCGACTAAAGTTAATCTTTCAGTAGCAGATGATTCCAATCTAACTTTATTGACATTCTGGAACTTATAACACTCATTCGGTTCAGTGTTTTCGATATAATAGGAGTTTCTTCAACAGGGAATTTCGGTGAATTTAAAATACCATCATTACTTGAAGAAATTTGCTTCCCGTGAAGTTCGTTCCTTGATTATGGTCTTCTGATGATACTGTATGGAAATTGTTATTTTTTCTTATTACTTCCCAAGTAGGGCGATATCATTTGAGATAACCAGTTTGCTGATGTGTATAGATCCTGTCACCAGAAAGAAATACAAACTTATTTCTCAAAAAATGGCAATCATATGCCAGAAATCATTCTCAGAATGCTAAATATGTTTATGAAGGGTTAGGCAGATGTTTCTTTAACGAGAAATGTTTGTGAGTGAATAAATGAATATTTGCAACCTTTGGGTGAATACAATTGAAGAAAAAGAAACTACCGGAAACACCAAAACTACGTCAATTTTGCCAAGAAAGAAACGGATAAAAAATTTTTTCCAATCTTGTGATTTGCATTGCTGACTGGTCCAACTCCTGATATGAGCAACCTGATGATGTTTGATGATAATTCTCTACTACCGAAATCAATTGATTGTAAAAAAATTTTCTTCAACATTATTTTATTGTACCCATTTGCTTTTGTATTGTTATTGCTCTCAGGTTGAGTGGAAGAGAGCACTTCTCTGGTCACTTGCGGTTCAGACAGAAGATAACTCTGCCTTTTGGTAGAAAATTTTCATTCATGTTTTATTATTTAGTTCTTCTACCAGTAAAAGCATTTATTATTATTATTATCATCTTCAGGAGCTTGAGACATTTCTTCACTTAAATACTTATGATATTCTAATTAAATTCATATTATTCATCATTGTATTCTCTTACATCATTCACTTATTCTTCCACCTACTTTGTTTTGGATTTATATATATTTTATATATATATTTAATGATTTAATGACATGATTATTGAAAATCAATAACTAATGACTTCTTTATGGAGAGGAGGGCCTATATGGAATATTTTGGATTGTTCAATTTATCAAATCGGTAATCGTAATCCGAAGCATGTTGGGCGCCCTCGATTTTTTTTGGTCTGAAAAATTAGATACGAGCAATGTGCTCTTTGAACCATACTTTCATGGTCTTCGTGGTTTGGTCCACATACTTCTTCTCGCAGTCCTCACAGCTGATATCTCAAATCCCAACTATTCTTCTTCTTCTGTATCATTTTTGGTAGTACGCATGTTCTGCTGTAGCTCATACGAGGTTTTTTGTATGCCACCTTCATATTGAAAATGCTGTCGTGTGGAATTGACGTAGGTTTGATGTTGTGGGTGGTTTCTATTTCTTGAATTATATTTACACCAAACGGTACAAATATTCATTTATTCGATCAGTATAGCTTCTTGATCAACGGAATTGAATCTTTACCGTAAGTACACTACTAAGATAAAGATTAATAGGTGCAGATATTTGGTTTCCAAAAACATGTCAACGTAACATTGTTTCTACAACATCCATTCAAGATTCTAATGCAAACAATTCTGTAATATCAGATAAAATGAGCATGTTCCAGGAAAAAAAACCTGGATTCAGACATCAATTATTATCATCATAGTAAACGAGGTATGCTTGAGATTTAAGTATACGACCTTTGAAAGAAACTCATATATAGGCTTAGACAAGTAACAAAAACAGGACGAGGAATGTTTTCATAGCTATTGAAGCTAAGTGCAATAAAAGGAGAAATACTTTGAGTGGTAAAGCTGAAAAGTTAATCAGTGGAAAACCGAAGAAGAATCTCTCGAAAGTCATGAACATTGTTGAAGACCTGTCCTCTTAGCATTTTGATGATGCAGAATTGGAGCTTTGAAAAAACGCCTGAAATTTGGTTCCCGAACGGGATCTGGAGGAAGTGGTGGTAAATGTTAAAAGAGCCATATAGTGCCATACACCTCTGAAAAAGTGTTGAACAATGAAAAGAAAATCATCAAAGGATTGAAGGCAATAAGTGGTGATTCTTGATAAATCCGATTAACAAGAAAAGGTAAAATCCGCATTGAAATTGGCCCATACAAAAAGTTGTCCAAGAATCCACTGCCCAAGATGGTATCAGATGTGAAACCAGTTCTAAAAATATGCAAGACATTGGTCACGTATAAGTTCTTTACACAAAATTGCTCACAGAAGAGTTTGAGCCAAGCTTGAGCGTGAAAAACATACTAGAAATTAATTTACCAGATTGGGAACGTGAAACTGGAAGGAGGATAAATCTTGATCACTTTTGATGTAAGTAAGAGAGAACTTCGGCTATAGGGTTTGGATTAGATATGTAGACGACGTGTTCGCTTTGATACAAAACAGGTCGTAGGAAGTAGACAGTTTTATTTCAGAACTGAATAGCCAGTTTCAAACCATATCGTGTATGTACAATATTGAAAACAAAAAACAGCTGCCATTCAAGATGTCACAGTAGTAAGAAACAACACAAATCAGCTTGAATTTGATGTCTACAGGAAGGGCACTAATACACTTAAATAAATCCCTGTGGGATCCCACCATATAGCATACACCAAAAAAATTAAGAGATTCAAGTTTTTGGTGGATCGATTCTTGTGGTTCCCACTCAACAAAGAGAGATTCTAAACTGAGAAAATGATTATTAGGAAGGTAGCTGAACTGAACCGTTATTCTGTGCACTTGGTGGACAAACTGATTGGAGAACAAAGATAATAAAAACATTCATAAATCTTTAACACGAACCTTGAGTCAATAGGGGTTTTGACAGCGTTTTTAAAACCCTCAATATGAAGGTGGTATACAAAACCTCGTGTAAGCAACAACAGATCCTAGGTACTCCCAAAGATAAGACAGAAGAGAACGAAAAGTTGGAGATTTCAGCTATAAGGATTGCGAGAAAAAGTTTGTGGCCTAGACTAAAAGAGCAATGAAAGAACGATTCATAAATGATTTTTGAGACCAAAAATTTCGAGTGTGGCGTAAGATGATTTGGATCAGGACCATCGATTTGAAATGAATTAGTCAGATTTGTGACAGTTGAGCAATTGGATAACTCTTGAAATAACCCTAATAAGCCTAATGAATAGATTTGAGCAGTATCTATATGAATAATTCAAACGAGCTAGCATGATTATTCACAATCGGAAGTGCCACATTCTTGAAGTCGCTTTACAGTTCGCAATTTTCATTGCAGGAGTTTTCAACCAATGAGATGCTATTTGACAGCTGAGTTGCCTTATCCATCGGTAGAAAACTCGTGCAATTAATTGCATGCAATGAAAATTGCGAACTCTAGTGGACTTTAAATTTTTAATCCAGAATATCAACTATATTATTACACCAAATTTTCAGATTCAGCCCATTTTGCCGAGGGACCCCCTGTGCAATTCACCTTCTGTTCCATAGTTATTTCAAGTTCTGTCTCCGGTATTTTGCCATATCGTTATTCCATCTCTATCATTTTGACTTCTGAGAAAAATGAAGTAAACGAATAGATCAGCACTCGGCACTTCTCAAAAAACAGAAGGGATATGATTTATTGATGTAAGAATGGCAACGAATGATCTAATATATGATGATGAGACAGGAATTAGACTAGGCTAGTTCATGCCATAAACTGGGAAAGTTCCATTAAGAAATGCACCTCTCGAATATTAAGTTTAATTTTATGTGAAATCTTTTCATATTCGATTAAGTTTTCCAACTTCGGATCAAGAATGCATCTGATCCTGACCTCGAAAACTCTGCGGTATGTTAACCTACGCAGGTTTCCTAGAGGCAGCAGCTGATTAAACTTATGATTTCTATCGTGTTTTTAGTGGTGATTTTCCCTTCTTATAAATTGCTATTTGCAGATATAAATGATGGAGTAGTCAGATATGTCATGATTGTATATATAGAGCATGAACTGAAGATGAGTAACACCCCCATCCATATACGAGTGTTGTAATAGCCATTGAGTTCGAAATGCATACTATAATTTACAGTGCTTTGTTGATTATCATACGCAGAAATAATAAGTCCTAATGTACTAACTACAGTACAGCATTTTTTTAAATTTGAATTTGAAAAAACTTGAATTTTTCACAGTAATTATCCTTTGGACATCATTTTACCTAGTGAGAACAAAAGAAGTTTTCCCCTTCACCATACTAGTAATTTCATTGAAGAAAATGTAATGAAATAACTAGTGTGGTGAAGGGGAAAACTTCTTTTGTTCTCATTAAGTAACACCAAAGGCGTCCAATAACCCATTTTCAATTTTACCTAGTCCTTATCAATACTACATCTATGGATGAAATGCTCTCGCTTTAGGATTATCTGGGTTAATTTCAAATTTTTTTTTCATAAATCTGTACCGACTTCACTGTGTTCATTACATATTCAATATTGTTTACTCCAGAACATGCATTACGAAGACGCAATCCTGGAGGTGGAGTTTTTTTTATACAACTGGACTCGACAAAAGCATTGGGAAACCCTCCATATTATTCAACCGATTCATGTTCGTAATCAAGATTCCAAACTACGAATATGAGAAGAAGAGACCTGTGGCTTTCTTCCAGATGACCGTCGGCGTCGGGACGCCTTGCGCTTGGCAATGTAGGGCCACGTGCCGATTCCTCTCGACGCTCACATCCACTGGCTCCACTAACCATCTGGGCGGAACTAGAAACATCAATACAGTTGAGAACATAATCAGGTAAGAAAGGACCACATAAAGTTTTTGCAATGGTGCCGTCGTGGGTGGGAACACTGACCACACTCTACACGGTTGATGGATGCCCTTCGGAAATAATACGAGAACGTTTCAGTGTTTATGAGATTCTTCAGGATTTCCTTATAGTCCTCGGACTCAGACCTGAGAAAATTTATAACAACCTAAATATGTAACCTTTGAATATATTTTCTTTATGTCAAGTCAGCGAACTTTTAATTTGCAAAAATTCTGGATCGGAGTGCGTGTTTTCTGCAATCCACTGCAAATATCATGCGGAAAAAATGATGACTAATATAGTCTTTATAATTTTGCTTTGTGAGTTTTTCATACTATTTGTACTATTTTTAATACACTTCATTTTTAAATACTCCTAATTTTTCTTTAACTCATGACCCCTCATTGCTAGATCATTACGTATGTCTCCCGAACCCAAAGGGGGTTATTATCAGCCGCTCGAATAAGATTTCTTCACTTTGTGAGCATTTCAGGACGTTTCAGAACCGTCTCCGCCGTCATCAGATCAACTCTGGTTGCAAATTTTTCCAATTAAGGTTCTTGCTCTGTTTTAGACATTTCAGACCACAGAAATGCACTTTTAGAGTAAGATGTTTTAATTCTAATGAATATAATATATAACATATATTAAAAATATAAAAAAAAATTAAAACAGAATTGGAATAATCTCTATGAAATCTATGATCTCAGTGAAGCTTTTAATTACTTTTACGAATGTTTCCCTACCATTATAACATAAAATTTTCACACAAAAGATTTTACCATAAAAATAATAACAGAAGATGGGTAGAATATTCTGGAAAATATTCCTGAAACATTTATTTGTATTGAAAAGTTCACATCCCAATTTTGTCCCAATCGATGAAGAGGCTAAAAGAAATCATATCTTAATGATTGAAAGAAGAAAAAGTATCATCAGAATAAGTTTTTTAACTCTCCCAAGAGGAATCGCTCCTCATGGAATGTTGAACCTGAATTAATGAATGAGAATAACGCAAAGAATGATATAAATATTACAATTGAAAACCAGAAAATCAAAAATCCAAAAATTATTGCTCATAAGCTCAATGACTGTTTCATTCAAGCTCCCATTGATTTTGTGGAAAAGTTAACTACAATGTATTTGAATCCTTATTGTTAAACAACAAATTGAAAAGTAAAAATTCGTCTAGCCCACATGAAATACAAAATATCTCATCGAAAGGAGTTCTCTACCTGATAATAGTACTATTGACTTGATTTATGTCATTCTCTACAACAATTGAAAACTGGTAAAGTCTCTACCATTTTCAAGAAAGGGAAGCAACCTCAATGCAAAATTATTGTCCTGCACCCTGTCAGTCTCAAAATTTTTTGAATTCGCTTCTTTAGATCGCCTTCAATCATTTTTAAATAAACATAAAGTAACATGAATTGTGCTCCCAAAAATCCACGAATACAGGAATGCTTTCATTACTGAATGAAACTATAAATTATGTTGAAGCAGGTAAATGGCCAGTGGTCATTCTGTGTGATTTGAATAAAGCGTTTGTATGTGTCAACCATGAAAAACTCGTATCAAAATTGGAAAGCTATGGCATTAGAGGTGCTTCCTTGAGTTGGTTAGCGATATTTCTCTATTATCGGAAACAATTTGTATCTCTACAAGTGAATAGAAAAGACGAAATTTGTGATAATAAATCAGAAACCTTAAAATGAACATGATCTATCCTTTGATGCTGAGAAAAGCAGAGGTTATTTGAATTCACAACGTTCAAAATGAAATAGAGGACATTTGTTTCACTATTAAGAGCATAACAATAATTCTCTCTGAAGATTCCTTACACCAATCTACGATCAGTTTTAACCAAAGATCAGTTGATCAAAATCTACTCTATCTATGTTTGGTGTGGTTCAACCTGTATACTCAAAATGTATGTGTTGCACAAGACATTGCATTTTGATAATTTTGTAGAAACCTATTCAAAGATTATTCTCTTTATTCTAATGTATCAATAATTCCTCATACGATGTAAAGAACCCCGCACCATTCCTATGGGAAATGGGCCCCGGTAAAATTCGCTGAATTTCTGGTATAAAAGAGTCCAAGTTAAAAAAAAATTGTTAAAATTATTACCGCCAACCGGTTGCACCCCTACGTGCAACCCTCAAAAGTCAGAGACTTTTGCGAGCTAGGAGAAGACGTAGCCCTCACCTTTCAACACGTGTGATTCCATGCACGAGACCGGTGGTAATGCTGAGATCCGAACTCATGCTCTTTGGCTTATTAAGCGAACACTGAACCCGCACGCCACCGCGGCCCATTAAGCTGATCAATATTGTTTATGATCCCAACCTTGAAAAATGGACAGTTTTTTTCTACATAGTGTTGAAAGTTACCTTTTCAGACACTTTGATCTATTTTCATTAGAACAAAGTTCGAAAGAATGTATCGGAGAGTTCAAACAAATGAATCGAATAATTTCGACAAAGTCGAAATCCCCTTCACCCCACATTGATGGTACCTATTCATTCTAGAGAGTAGGAATTTTTGTTCACTTCGTTTTGCATCCACAATAGTTATATTTACCGAAACCAATTTTGATTGTAGCACCAGATGACTACATACTTGCCTTGATATTCATTGCCCATATTTTTTCTACAATCGAAACAACGATGCTGCTATACTTGTGAATGAGTTCAAAAGAGATGCTGACAGAATGATATGGTGGTTCCAGAAGGGTGATGTCATTTTGGTTGATACGGGTTATCGTTAAGGTATTCAGTGGAAAATGCTTTCAACGAGGAAAAGATTAACTTTTAACTGAGGATGCCAACGATTCTCGTCTAGTTATCTAACGTTCTTCTAGCATTGGCGAAAACTGAAAATCTAGGCGGTAGGACTGCTCAAAGGGGTTCGTTTGAATTCACACAAGTACCAGATTTTCCGATTTTAACTTTGGATTATCTGAAAGAACTTTTGATTAGTGTTTATTAAATTGAACTACATCCATCTCACATTCAAAATAAACTCCAGAGAGAGAAAGATGAGGAGGAATTTCAACTTAAAATGTTATTGAACGCAGGACTTTCTTGCGATCTCGAAATTCCATGAAATATCCATCATGTCGTCCTAATAACATTGATGAAATCGACGATATAGGAGAGGATGATGATAATACAAAAATTCAAGGGTATTTTTGTACTTGCAAGTCTGGAAGTCGTACTCTCGGTGCATGCTCTCATATAATCCGTGTTCTCTAGTTCATGGAATATGCTCGACATGAACAAAGTATTGAATATCTTGGACCCACTAGTTGATATCCCTGCTTTCAGATATTTGCCTATTCTTTTAATATATTCAGTGAGTTTCCTATTCCATGTTTTCTTTCGAATATCCGTTGAAATGTTTTCTTTGAAATTGAAATATCTGTTAGTATAAATGCTTCAAGTTGAACGTTTTTTAAATACAACTTTTTTCACTCAAAGAACTTTTCAAACTCCTTAGTTCGAATGTGAAATGCAGATAATGAAAATGATACAAGGGTAGTTCGGTAGGCAGGCAAAAATATGTCTGTATGTTGGGTGGAATATGTGAATAACTGAGGTATTCTCAGCTGGAATCCTTCAACACCTTGTCGAGAAAAACCAATTCATTTTTCAAGTTTGGAGCCATATGAACTTTTGATCAGCTCGACTTAAACTACACCATATAAAAATTTCAGTGAATTTCACCGGGATCCAGTTTTCATTAGAATGGGGTGAGATTCTTTGTTTAAGTTGGCGTTGGATGTTTAGTTTCAAAGCGATCTTTAGTGATCATTTCTGTGGGTACCAAACAAGTAAATTCCAAACAGTTATTGGAGTTTGTCTTGAGTGTAAGTGTATATTGAATTTTTGGGATGTCAGCTAAAGAATTGAATATAAAGAAAGTTTTCCTCTTTGGAACAAAGACATTTGTGGCATACTCAACACGATATGAGAATTCCTTCGAGTCGCATGAAACACCAAGCTGAACTACCAAGTATTATACCGAAGGGTGGGTTGGCTACATGTTACTGGTTTTTGCTGCAAGAAGCATTACTCGTGAGGGAATTATAAATCATTTTCTCAAAACGTGGCGGTGGTGTGAACATATTAAGCGGCGTCCCATTCTGAGGTCGCCATCTACAAAAATCATAGCGGCCGAGTATCAAACACAAGAGTCACAAAATTATAGTTGCGACGAGTATAAATAAGTTCTAGTTGAAAAGCTTGAAGCACCTGACGAAGATATTTTTCTGGCTTCCGAGTGGTTTTCGATATTTTGGAAGATTCAGACTATTCAAGAGCTGATTATATAGGTTCATGTTTCCTATACAGAGCGTTTCGCAATGAATTGAACCGATGAATAGAGACTCATTGAAATATGTTCTCTGATGTCTTGTGCCCAACAAAACTCTTGTCTACCAAACAATCTCAAATTATTTTGTTGATTGAGGCTAGTTGTTCAAATGTAGATTATATACAAGATACTTAATGAATAAATTCAAATGTTTTGGACAGACAAGGTATTTCAAATATTGGGTAACTATTGGCGATTTTTGTCCATTCGGTAAAAAAAAAATTAAAATTGAAGTTTTGAAATTTTACATCGCATTTTTTGAGATCTTCTGCGGAATTTTTTGTCGATACTCAAGCCCACAAATTTTATTCAGTTTTCACATCCCAGATATTGAATGTCTTCAAGCAATACACAAGGAGATAAAAAAAATGTTCTGAGGAAAAATCTATCTTCTTATTAGAAATTAGGAATAAATTAATAATTGACATAAGATAAAAATTCTGATATTTCAAATTCCTTCAGGAAACAAAAAGTGGGTTGAAAAATTAAAGACACCTACGCAATATATGTTTGTGCTGCGATGTTCTAGTCTTCCATATAGGTAAACTTATTTATTATTACATACAGTGCAGTGAGTTTTGGATACAAATCTCACAATAAGGAGAATGAGGTTACCGTCAACAATGTTTTTCTTATTGATGAATTCAACCAAAAGGCATTTCTTTTGTCTCAGGACAAATCCATGAACAAATGGCATAATTCATAACTTCATTTCAATGAAACCGTATTGTTACTTGATTGAATGGTTCAGAAATAGAATGCAACTTAATCTGAGATGATCGAACCGCATTTCAAGGAAATAGAGGGTAATGTTGTCAGCGATTGCGATATGAAAACGAAATGGGTTGTTGATAAAATTAGGCTATTGAATTTTTTTGATATTCATTAACTATTCTGCTGAAATATTATTCGTCTAATTTTTGAGTATTTCAAGTTACACGCGAGTTTTTCTGGAATTTATGGGATTTATTTTTTAAAGATTAAACGAAATTGATCTAAAGATATATACTGCTCAACTATGGAGAAAGGCGGTATCCAAAAAATTGCGAATGTGACAATCAGGCTAAAACTTTTCCGTACCACAAAATCTGTTTTCAAACTTACCGTTTCATTTTCATTGCCAAAGAGGTGATGTTTTGAAATATATGTAACTATGAAATTGAAGACGAATATTAAGTTAATAGAAAAAAACACTGAAACTGCATTTTGTCTGTTCATGTTTTGTTGATTGCACAGTGAAAAACAGCAGCAAGTGGCATCTACTGCTTTTTTGTGATGCATTTCAACAAACTGGAGGGCAATGTTGCCAGCGCTTGTGATATGAAAACAAAATATTCAGTTGATTTGATTATGTGTTTGCACCTTGTATTTAGTTGAAATGTTCCTATGAAAATTTTAGAATAAAATATATGTTATCAGGTTGTCTACATTTGAACATCAAGGAGGTCACTATTTCGAAAATCACCCAGATTGGTAAATGTGACTTCTATTGGCATTGACTCTTGTAATTGATACTCGTACACTGACCAATATAACAAACTACGAAATCAAACAATCCGACATGCAACATCAATCAAAACTAGGAAAAGTGAAAGTGAGAGAAGAACAAAAGTCGGTGCAACAGTACCTTGACCACTGGGTCCATTTGTCGCATGTGCCAAAGCAACGGAGGGTGTGTGAGGTGAGGAGGGGTGTTCGGTGGAGGGACAGGCTCGGGTTGTTACCTTTGACCTGCAGCTTTGCAGTGTACCTAACCTCTGAGGCCGGGTTGCTCGCCACGCAGGTAAAATCGCCGGAGTGTCTCGAATCAAGGCTAGAAATGCTGAGGAGGCTAGAGTAAGGGTCAAGGGCTGAAACGTTGACGCCGAGGTTAGGCGTCAATGGTTGACCGTCCTTGAGCCATGAGACCACAAGGGGTGGATCACCTTTACTCACGCCGCAGACGGTACGAGTGCGCATGCCTTCTGATAGCCCGTCTTGGAAGGAAAAGGGCTCAATTATAGGGGGAACTGAGAGAAAACAAGAGAAACAAACATCAGAGATAGAAAAAGAAAAAAGAATATAAAAAACGCGCGGCGCGAGCTCACGCCTGTTTACCATTCACTACCAGCTGCTGGGTGTGCGACACCTCCGCTGCCAAGTTCCTCACTACGCAAGAGTAGTTGCCGTTGTGCTCTGGAGAAAGACTCTCTATCACTAGGATGCTAGTGAATTGGTCGACCTGCGTTATAGACATCATCTGCGCCGGTTCTACAGATCTGCCGTCCTTGTGCCAGGATATGGTGAGGGGCAAGTCGCCCTTGGTCACCGAGCATGTCAAGCTAGCTCGATCACCGACGTGTAGGGTGTCTTCGGCGTAGAAAGGGCTAACTTTTGGAGGAACTGTAAGTAAATCATTGTTAGCTATGATAATTACGTGGAGTGACTTTCCAGGAAAGTCTCAGCTGATCGAAGACACTGCTGCTGATGTTGCTGGAGCATACCTGTAAATGTGCCTGAAAACTGGCAATAAACCTGCTTAAAACCTTATTTAAATGCAATCTTCAAACCTAAAGGATTACAGATTGTTTGGCATTTCATTACTATTTTTTCAACTTTCACATAACTATTAGACTATGTACATGGAAGTGGAGGCGGGTGAAATCACAGCATTTGAATGTATATTTGTTTGTGGTTTGTGAATATCTACTAAAATTGAAGTCATATTCGTAAAAATCATATCTATCGGCATTGTTAGCCGAATATCTAGTTTCTTCCGGAATGGAAAGTGGATACATATGCTGACATTACTTGGTATTTTTCATTTATTTTTTCTGACATTCAGTTTTTCTATAATTTGAAAGAAAGGGGTTTCGTGACGTCATGTTCACCAAAATTTAACTTGGCAACGTCGTATAAGTTGTCATTTGATACCAGATGGATTTGTTCATCTGTTTCACGATTCAATAACAGTTAGTAGATCAAATGTGTATGCTGGAAACTAACAGACTTTTGAATATTTTATTTTCTGAGGTCAAAGCGGTTTTCAAATTCAAAGTTTTGCTGTTTGTGTTAAGTAATTTCTGTATTCCTTATAACCGTGAAAATGTCTAAGAAATGCTCTGTCTGAACACCAGTGAAAATTCATATAAACTGTATGTGTTCTGTGGTAGTAACAACTTTTGTTCCATAAAAACTGTTATTATAATTTGCGGTGTTGCCAACAATAGTTTTTCATCAAAAGGCAGGTTCGTTCAGAGAATTTTAAAGTTATAAATAATATAAAAAATTGCTTTTGCGTAAAATTATTTGATGTGTTGTTCCAGTGACAAAGTTTTAATCATTTCTCGATGGCTCATAATCAGCCAGTAGCTATATTTTATGGGAGAACGATATACCCTATTTCGGAACGTGGATTATGGTGGGGGATGTTTCCGACGAACGTTACGTCAGAGGCACACTTTGAAATGTGATATTTTCCTTAAATAAAAAAAGTAGAGTGGCACTCGATGTTAAATAGACATTTTGGACTACTAACAATCGATTGAATCGAGTTTTGCAATGAATTTTTTGTAAATGTAAAGGTCCATTGGAATAACCTCGCTATTCTGTAATGACGGAGCTTGTAGATTACAAAGAAGAAAATGACATTTTAATGGGATAAGAAAGCCACTGACACACAAATACTGCGTTTACTGGCGGTAGTGTCAGTTTCACGGATTTTTTAGCATGAAATTATATCCACAAAAAATAGTTGAAGTGAAATGCATATATTGATTTGATAAACAATTTGGTAATTATTTTGAGTTGACATCTTTCACTTACTTCAACATCACATTAACATTAATGCTGTCGATATAAACAAATGCAATTATTTCATATTTCAGAATTGTTTCTATAAGTTATGTGGAATATAGGGTTCAATTGTTTCGCTTCTGTCCAAGCATGCACCATGCACATAGTCTAGAGTTTTCACAGATGACGTTTTTGTGCATATCGATAGTCACTTGAAGTTCGATAGATTGGGTACCCTTTGATCTTCCTCCCAATATCTTACAGTGAAGAATACTTTCAAAAACTGTTCTTGAGAAATTTGAGTTTATATCCATAATGAATAATATAAAATACATCCCAGAAGAAAGTTTGGTAGAAATGAATTATTCAGCATATTGACTTTTACTTTTAATTGTAATCCAGATATTTGAATCAGTCTGAGTAGGTGATGAAAAATGTACTGTTGAATTTGTTTTCTTCATTTTAGCAATTGTATTCACTAACTATAATCTCAGAATCAATGCTGTTATTGTTATTGAACTCAGAATTGGTGAATATTCTAGGAATATGTTTTAAACTTTTCTGAGGTTGTCCTGAGTGACATACACTGAAGCTAGAGGCGATGAAGATACCGATTTTTCAGAAAAATAATATTTGGGGACATCACTGGTTGAAAAGTATATTAATAATTAAATTTTTTTTCGTATAATTTATAATTGTAAAAGTACTTTGAAATTGTAATTACAGCAAAATCTGTGTAGAAATTTTAATTTGTTATGTTAAACGGATAATTTAATTACAATTACCTACTTCTTTCAAGTATAATTACTTTTTCTTATCACGATTACTTCTGAATGCGTGTTCATTTACGATATACACGTGGTTACGTGGTCACGTGGTCTTACAAACCAAAAAATGTTTTATGTTCTTGCGTGATGTCCCGTCATTAGAACTTGCATTTGTTTCAATGCATTTTGAAAACGAATTTGAAAAAATACGTATCTGCTAAGATGTATTACATTTCATTTCTTTCATAATTAATATAAATTCTTTCAATGTTGTGATACCACAAAAACACATTTCAAAATAAATTTTTACTGACAAAAAAATCAGTTTTCCATTAAATATTTTGTACGCTTCACAAGTAGCCCTTTTATTACATATACAGGGTGAGTCAGACTAAGACGGAGGGTGTCAAAAGTCCAAAAAAAATTAGATTTATTTTGTTTTCTTCAAAACTACTAAAGGAAAAAACTTGGTACACTGTCGAAAGAAGGGGAAATTTACCTGTCTATGGGCAGAAAAGTTACAATTATTGCTAGTTGAATATTTGTGAACTATTAGCTATTCTAACCTCAACGAACTCACCTAACGTAGACAATATAAACTTCATTAAATTTTGCCATAATATTTTAGCCTTTTTTTACAAATTTCAAAACATAGTCCATCCACAATTAACATTACAGTTCTACCATCGAATTAAAAAGATAAACATCTAGAATTTACACGATTGTTTTAGACTCATTCTACTAAAAACTCCTCCCTACCCCCAGCAAACATTAATGACTGAGGTAATGACGTGTATTTTAAATTTCGCACCTAAAATCGTATCCATGGCGGTTTGGCAACGTTGGTGCGGAGACTCTCGTAAACATTAGATGTCAAATCGTTAGATGTCAATGTCAATAAATGTGTTGTTTAGATGTTTTTAAAAGAAGGTTGAATTTTTTGATAAACAATGCCATTTTTAATAGAACTAATAGTGTTTTTCCGCGGTAGAAATGTGTCCTGAAAAATTCCAGTCATCACTCAAAAATAGGGCTGTAACTCACAAATTTCCGCGGAAAATGTTCTATGAATTATCGTTTTAAATGGTATTCCATAACATCTGTGAAAATTTTAGAAAAATCGCTTTGATGACCATTTGCATAAGTTTTACCCTAGTTCTAGCCGCTTTTTTGTTTTTTAGAGAAATGGGAGGTGTACCAGCCAGTGTGTGGGAATAAACACGTTGTCGAAGATACCTTCAAGAACTGCATGTTTTTGAAATTGGAGGAACTAGCGGTCACTGCATGAGAAGATTAGATGCTATTAGATTAGTTTGGGGCTTCTGTGCCAAAAGCATCTACACCGCGACCTTTGCAAATCTATCGTGTGTGCCCTCGAAATCGGTTAGAGTTCTTCGTCTAGCCTTGTCTTCATCACGAGACTCCATAGGCTAGTTTTCAGAACTCCCATATATTTGTGAGCTTCTGGTTTTTCTTCTCCCAGCATTAGAAACCTCAGCCTTGACAAGCCCTCGCAGTGGCATAGTATGTGTGCTGATGTTTCCTCTTCTTCCTGGCAGAACCTGCATAGGATTTCTCCTGCCAGACCGATTATGCTCATATGTTTATTAAGCCTACTATGCCCTGTGAGGAGTACCTATTATTCTATTAGTGCTCCTTCTCTGGCTCAGTAGATATTCTGTGAATGTTGGCAGTGGTTTTTTAATAAACTCTTTGGACTGTGTCATTCCTGGTGAATCATTCCACCATTCTTGAGATTTCTGCTGAATCCATGATTTGTTGCTGGTTTTTAGTGAAGCTTTTGCTATACCGCAAAACGGTTCTGGGTCATTCAGGGCCTGAATTGCTCCTTCTCGAGCTAGCGAATTAGCCTCTTCATTGCATCTGTAACCTATGTGTGCTGGTACCCAAGCTAGTGTCAGTCTGTTCTGGCTCTTTTAGGGCTACTATGCAGTCCCAAAGTAGTGTCAGTCTGTTCTGGCTCTTTTAGGGCTACTATGCAGTCCCAAAGTAGTTTTGAGGTAATTTGCATAGAGTTGACTGCTTTTATTGCACTGCATGAGAAGGTCTTCGGCGACCTTTTCGGCCAATGCAGGGGCTAACATGACTTCTTTGAAGCGTCACGAATCGACGGTAGCAGAAGGATACATAGAAGAATCGGTGCATAACAAAATACATATTGCAGAAAAAATACAAGGTTCTAATGTGTTGGCGTCTTCCAGCACTATCAGCAGCTGTACCGATATGGGAGCGTCTGGTTCTAATGAACCAACGAATTTTACAATGACTTCAAATTCGAATAAACCATTATCGTTCTCTTTCAATTTCAATATCAATGTGAACTCTGCTTGTAATAGTAATAAATACATAGAATATTACTTTAAATATGTTAGTGAGTTATGGATTATAACACTAGTGTACTATTTGATAGTTTACTTGTTTAAAATGACATTAATAATGACAGTCATAACTGTCATGTAATGGATAAACCAAATTATGTGATTCCAGCCTACGAGAAATGATATCTTTACATTCTTTACCCAATTTTTTTTCAGGACATACTTACCTTACCTTACTTTCAGATTTTCGTAAATATCTAGGAAACCTCTACATCCAAGAACATGGAATAATATGACTTTTAGGTCAAGAATTGGTGAGCCTAAAGGATGTCAAACACCCATTTGTCTTTTCACTTGTCTAAAGAAAATACAATGGAAAAGAATGTAACATACCACCGTAACTACGCCACTGTTTTACGAAAATCAAACACTATGTCATCAAACTATCACATTGATAAACCTAGATTAGAGTACCAAATTTCAATTCATTTCCTTCAGGAGTTTTGAATCAAAAAAATTAAATCCAATTTTTTTTTTGGCTTTTAACACTCTGTATCTTAGGGGCGAAGCATTTTAGAATATACATTGACGGGAACTTTTTACCTCGAAATGAGGTAAGAAAGCTGTGTACGAAATTTATTTGGTCTTATTCTGACTCTGTACTATATCACAAAATAGAAAAATAAAAACATTGAAACAAAATACACCCACCTATAACATTAACTTCTCCGCTCCTCCTGGCGCTGTGCCCTTGCTTGTTTCTCGCCCAGCACGTGTACACCCCGGAATCAGCCTTCTTCTCGACCGGGTTGATGACGAGAGTGCCGTCTCCCAAGACTTTCTGCCGCAGATCGTCGGGCAGCTCTCTGCCGCCGCGCTCCCAGTGGATCTCGTCGATGGGATAGCCCGCCACAGGACACTTCAGTTGGAGCGTCTCGCCCGCAACCGCGGTCACTTTCGGGATCAGGCGGATGTAGGGCATTCCTGCGGGAAATACCGACAGAAATGGTGATTTCGTTTTGATGAGGTTGCCGCTGTTATTATGTTTTACTGCATAGGGTATTTCGCTCGCGTATGTCGCAAGATATAAACTTCAGTTTCATCGGTTTTTATATTTACATGCTTTTCTCCAATTTCGAAAATGTCAGATTCGTAATAATACCAAAGGTAAAGCAGATAAATACAGTGTTCCCAAGATAAGCCTAAATAGTAAAAGTTACAAAGTAGATTAAATCGGCAAAAAGATTAGAAATCAAGATGTGAATAAATTGGTGTTGAAATATCCCAAAAACTTTGTTTACTTCTTGAGATATTGAAAAAAGCCGAAAGGATCCCGCACATTTCTTATGGGAAATGGCTTGGTGTGAATTTGGCTGAATTTTTGGTATATTGCAGTTCGTTATGAGCTGATCAAAAGTGTCCATAGCCACAAAGCTCAAAAATGGACAGTTTTCGAGATATGAAGCTTTAAAAATGGATTTTTTCCATTTTTTGAGGTATTTGCTCGTCCATCAGAGAGCTCTCTTCTCTTGTTGGGCAGAGCGCTTCATAACACCAAGCCCCTGGAGTCACAACAACTGGTACGGGTAGATGCGGAGATCCACGATATCCTATCAGAAGAGGCTGACAACTGGCAAATCATCTGTGCCGTGTATGATGTCGCTCAGACTCTGTCCCAAGCAGAGAGGAGGGATAACACCCTTCTGGTTAGGAGGCATGAGCGACGCATTCACATTATGGAAGCTGAGATCAAGTCGGCGAGACCACACGCGTCTCGTATCCAGTGTGTGGCGGACTACGTGGCGGCCAATAGACCCTTCACACCCGCAGTAAGGCGAATTCCCGGAAAGTTAAGACGAGCTCACCACACTCAAAATCAAGGCATGCTGTCTTGATAGTATGTGACAGGTGGCTGCAAAAAAGTCACAAATGAGGCAGGCGAGAAGCATCGTGGAAAACATGAAGTTCCGTGATAAACCTCGCCTATTCCAAGAGCCTCCACGTGTTGTTGATAACTCACCGGCGACTGATCGAGTGGAAACCTCCTGGAAGAACATTTACAAATGTCCGCAACCACACAACGTAGATACTCAAGCCCTAACGCAGTTCGAAGCTTTCTACAGGATAATTCGTCAGTCTAAGCTCAATGAATCCGATAACTCCGGAAGAAGTTCGACGGGCTCTCAAAGGCTCGACCACCATCTAGCTAGAGTTTTCAACTCATGGCTAGATGGGGAGCAGCAGATTCCGGATTTGTTTGTCGAGGGGCGAATCGTGCTAATCCCCAAAATCAGAGATTTGTCTAATCCCAAGAACTACCAACCGATAACATGCTTGAATGCATGTTATGAGGGGTTTGCCCTCATCTTATATGGCTCAGTTGATCCGGTCTATGAACAGGAGAACCAGCTGATCGATAGATGTAACATCCAGGACTCTGTGCAGTGTAAGCGTAACCTTTCGAAGGTCTGGACCGATTATCGCAAGGCATTCGATACAACATCGCATGAGCTCATCATGCATCTGCTCAGATGGCTTGTGGAACCCGATCGAATAGTGAGATGCATTGAACAGCTGATGCTGCTCTAGAGGACTCGCTTCACCATAATATCTGGTCAAGTCAGAGTCCAAACAGAGCAGGTTTCTTCAGAAGGGGCGTGTTTCACGTAGACTCCTTCAGCCCCCTTTTTTTCTGCATCTCTCTTTTGCCACTGTCAGTCGCAATACGGAAAACCCACGGATACAACTGCGGCACCCCCAGCAACTGGTGGCATAAGGTCACACAACTGTTCTACATGGATGACCACAAACCATAAGCCTCCAAAGAAAATAATTTCCATCAGTCCTTAACGGGGGTGCAAGAGTACATGCATGCTATCGGAATGAAGTTTAGGATCGACAAATGTGTCACGGTTTATCTCTAAAGAGGACGATGCGAGGAATACGGAGAGGACGTTCAGCTCGTAGACGGAAGCATCCTACATCATCTGGATGCCGGAGAGACGTATACCTACCTAGGGGTGGAACAACGCCACACCCAAGAGGTAGCTACTGTCAAAAGCTCTCTCCGCGGCAAGTATCAGCATAAACTCCGACAGAGCTGGTCATCAGAACTGTCGATTTAACTTCATCATGCATTTTTCTTAGTGGTACGAATTGACAAAAAAAATCCCATTACTCTCGTCGAATAGTCATTCACAACCCCCATATTTTAAAAGATTAATTGCAACACAAATCAAATTCCCAAGACTGCGCTGTCTCAACTGCAATTAATCTAATTGATTGTAATCGAGTAATTAGTGTGGTTCAGTGAATTCGGCTGGAATGAAGCCGACTCTGCTGCAATTGATAACTTCCGAAAACAGATATTCGGTTTGATGTTGAAACTTCAAGATAATGTTTCAAATCGCCCCGACTACGTCTACGTGGAATTGGATCAGGAAACTACGTTTATATTAGGATTGTGGTGATTCTCGGATGAACTTGGGGATTCCGAATTGGTATCCTTTTATCGCTACTATATAGCAACTCCAAATGGAATTATATATCACAAATAATACACATTTGATATTTTTTCAGAATGAGAACTTGTCAACGAAAGTTATTGATACAAACTCATTCAATTGAAAAAAAATGAGCTAGTGAGCTGACCCTCAATTGAAAAAGAAATCGTATGCACTTATTTCAGATCTGTTCGTCGTCATCAGTATGATGTGGATCAACTATGAGGATGTACAAGACTACTTGGATGGAGGACCAGAACAAAGTGAATGGACAATAAGAAGTCAGCTGCTTATTTCTGGTTTCAGTCATGAGACTCAGCTAAAAAGTACAGATAATGATAAATGAGGTGTCACCCAAACTCCTGGATATATTAATCATCTTTCAGAAGATCAAAGGGACAATCGAACTTCAGATTTGATACTGGTAAATAAACCTTGTAGTTTTTATTACGAATTTCTTAACTTTTGTCCATTTATTTTATTCATTTGTTTGTTTGTCTATTCGGTACAAATTTTAAAATCGATAAAGTAATTTCCTAATGAGCTAGAGACTTGATTTTGAACATATATCAGAACTGGATGACAAGGCAATATTATGGAATGAAAAACATAGCTAGTCATATTCAATCATATCGATTTTCATGTTCCGTTTATCATTCATCACCAATGAATCTTGTATACTAGTCTAAGTAAAATACCTGAGGATCACGTTGGCCTCATCCGTAAAAATTTCACCAAATATATTTCGGTAAACGTTCACAGTCCGATATGTAAGTCTCCGATGCATAGCACTAACCAACTCGCAAAAACTCTCCCTTTCCCACGAGATATTATTTTATCCCCGTCGGCATGCGAGGGAAGCCTTCCTATTCACGGAACTGAAATGTCTCTCAATCGTCAATTCCATAATTTCTTGTTTCCTGGTAATTTTTGTAATATCAACAAAATTCCTATCGAGTTTTAAAACGTGTCTCAAAGCAAAAGATTCCTGCGTCAAAATATGTATCGAAGTGCAGTAACGCTGATTTGACGGTTTTCAAAAGACTGTCTGAAACTAAACATTAATTTCAAACTGGAGTGTTTAAGATACTTGATGGTTAATAGCTATTTGTATGACTCTCGCTTGGCCGAATTTATTAAATCACAATGAGTCAAGAATCATAAATTTTTATCGCAGTAAGAATTTGTTTTATTATAATACACAGAGTTGTCCAAAAGTAGTTTGGACAACTCAGAATGTTATTCTCCATCATACAAATGATTACTTCCAGACTAAGAACTGATCTTATCTCATGCTGACCATTGCAATTACGTTTATGGGTCCGAGTCAGTTTTGGCGTTCAGAACATCCAAAACTATGGCTTGGGATTGATTTTTGGCTTACGAAACAATTGATTTATCTCTATCACTAGATAATAACACAAGTTTCAGAACTGATAGTCATAACAGAAGCTTGAGAAGAAAAGGAAATATCTAAATCCTCCAACACAACTTAAATTCATGTGGTCGAATATTTTCATGCTGACTAATTTTCAATAATTCCAAAGTTTTTACCGTATATATTGAGCCTTGCAGAATGAGAACTTCTGCCTGCGCGATTTTCCGTAGTGCACATGTATTCTCCACCATCTTCCACCATCACGTTGCTGATGTTGACGTGACTTATAACATCCCCGTGAACAGTGACGTATTGTCCAATGACGAATCTGTAACGAAAAAATTATTAAATTAGTTGCACTGCAAAAAAATGTTTTTGGGACGAATAAAAGACAAATATATCAACTTCAGAAACTAATTATTTAAAATCACAAAACTTATATATACATGGTAATCTAACCGCTTGCACTCGTGTGGATGGCGGGTGTAGAATGTCATTTTGAAACAAATAACCATGGTTGAAAATTAGAAAAAAATGTAGAAAAATTTTATTAGGTTTTTGAAAGCCTCCGAATTTTGGGTACCGCTGTCAGTTTTTACTAACGGCTCTGATATTGATACTGAGCCTGTAACTACAAAAAACATTTGTTTCAGTGATGAATGTTCTTTCTTCCCGAATGGGAAGGTCGTTATTGAAATGATGATAATCTACACTTTTTAGGAAAGGACACACTAATCATTTTCAAAACTATATATGTGAGCTGGAATTCATAGAGATAAAGTTTTGATCCCCTTATTTATCGATGGATATCCAATAAAAACTATGATAAAGCCTTCAACTGTGGACCATCTGGAAAATCATATTGATCCAGACCACAAACGAAGTCGTATCTCGAGATACCTTTCGTTATCAACAAGATGGCACTTCATAGTACTATTACGTCCCCCATTTAAATGGAACCTATCGAGTTGACTCCAAGATCTCCAGATTTAATCCCTCTAGAATGTTTTGTATGGGGTCGCCCGAAATTTGCAGTTTATGATACTCAACCAGAGCAATTGAATAAGTTAAAGATAACATTAGTCGAGGATGCAGAAATATCTCTCGCGAAACCTTCGGAATCATGGATAGAAATTTGTTTTATAACAGGCTATTTGATTGTGTGTCAACCGTCACGCAGAAAATATCGTTTTCACAAGCTTTCATTTAACATGCTTTGTTTTTATGTCGTCTGTTTTTCCGGTTCCAAACTGTAATTAATTTTTTCAAGCACTTGCTGGCAATTGATTGAGCTGAAATTCTGCCCACATTATAAGAAACGATAACAATACAATAATTAAATATGACCCTTTCTCTCCCTGAAGGTTAGACAGAGAACGAAAAGGGTTTCAGAAAAATTTGCGACAGTTTTGGACGTGGAAAATTACGACAAAAATATATATCGCAGTCAGGGGCTCGGACTTTTCCTTTTTCTGAAATGATTGCAAAATGTTGTGAATATTATATAAAAAAATGTCGTGAAAATAGTAAAAGAATCAAACCTGAAAAACTTAAAATAATTTTAATAAATTTAATTTTTCTGCCCGCTGAATTTGAAAAATATTCTAGTGGCTTTGGATGTGGAAAATTACGGTGAAAGAAAAAAAATGCTGTTCGGGGGATCGAATAAAAAATGGCAAGAACTCGTGGAAATTAAATCAGAAAACCCGTAAAAATAAAGAAAAATATGGATTTTAGGAACCAGTCACAAAACAATAACTCCCTGTCCTTCTGAATGCACTGGAATTCGAAATAATTTCTGACGATTTCAGACGTAGAAAATTACGTCAAAAATTCCTGTAGGTGGAGGTGGCTCGGATTCCTTCCATCTCGAAAGAAAAGGGAAAATTTTCGAAAATGTAATCGTAAAAATAGTGGAGAACATCGGACTTCAGTAGTAGTAGTGGTAAGAGATAGTATAGTTGGACGTCTGAACGAATCAACTGTTGGAAATATTCGTTACCAATATCTTCCAGCAAGCTTTCGGGCTTCAAAAAATAACAGATCTATTCTGAGAAAACTATAACGTAAACTTTCAATAGAAGATATCGAATACAATTCACATTTCGTTTTGGTCTATCTTTCTTCTAGAGCTGATGATAATTCTTCGGTTTACGAAATATTTGTTTCCTCCATTTCCCTTATTCAATAGACTTTTTGTAGGTTTTTGGTACTTTTGAGTCGTTTCTGTTCTATTTCTAATGTCATATTCAACTTCTTCGTACTTCTTTTTATCACAGCAGTTTTTTGACGTGTCCTGCATTTTCAAACTTTACTTTTGACTTTAGTTTTTTTTATCTCATTTCATTCAATATCAAAACTGAGATTATTCAGACAATAACCACAATCCCCACACCCCCAAAACTTGGCTACCAATGAAAAGCATTTTTAAAGAGCTTGTATTTCAAACTTTTGAAATGGGGGTTGACAAGTGGGTCAGAGTAACTTTTTTCAATCCTGTGATATATCCATATTTATACATTTCGAATTTGACCCGCCGTGATAAGTAAAGTTTTATCTCGACATAAAGATCTTTGTCATCACTCCATTCACATTCACTTCAAACTAGCAAACCCTTTTTCCTTTCTTCGTATATTAGAATTCGTTAGAGTTATATCGCAATGCGTGCACGAATAAATGGACAATTAATAGAAAGCGAAGGGGAAATTTCTCGGATATTGGAGACATTTTTCAACCCCTTGTTAAGTTGTCGCATTCAGTTGGTTTATGAAACAGATAAAAACTTGCTAAAGGAGTTTGTTTCCCACAGGGTGTGTACAACGATGTAGATTACTTACGTATAATTGAACATTATTATCATTATTATGAAAAAAACAGAGTTGCGATAACTTCTCATTTACTAACTTGATTCTTTATTGTCATATATATATATATATATTGAATTGGTTTGATGAACCATAATGTTTCAGAAAAATGGCTGCAGGAACATCCACTGAGAGTTCAATTCAAAAAAAATCGTAATTTGGACTGGCGGACACAACAATATGCAGTATCTAGCTGTTTCTTGATGTGATCGTCGAAAGAACAGACACTGGCATCCGCATTTCTGTTTACAGAAAAAAATAACCCACACAGGACAATATCTTAACTTCTGCTCGAATCACCCAAATTCCACAAAGAGGGGAATACTAAGAACATTGGTGGAAAGAGCGATGCAGATTTGTAATAATCAGAAGAGACTGGATGCGGAGATAAATCACATCAGAAAGGACCTACGCCAAAATGGATATTCTGAGAAAATCCTAGAAGTACAGAAGCAACTCGAAAGACGATTGTAGAATGACCACAAAATTAAGTTATCATCCTTCAATACCTCAGAAGTATCTCCGAAAGATTAAGGAGGATCGGAAACAAGTACAACATCAAGAGCTGCTTTCAATCCGGCAGTACCTTATGGAGTTTCCCCACCAAGACGAAACCTGAAAATACAGCAGAATCCAGCAAAAACTGCATTCACGAAGTTCCTTGTGAATGTGGAGTTTCTTACATTGGAGAGACCAAGAGACCATTATCAGTAAGAATAACAGATCACAAAAAGAGGAATCAACATGGAGAGATATCTAAATTGGGAATAGCTGACCATGCCTGGACTGAGCACCATCGAATTCTTTGGAAAGAGGCTAGCATCCTCCATAGGAAATATTGGCTCCAACAAAAATTCTTCGGAACCGCTTATATCGAAGCCAATGCCAAAAAATGGAAAGGAGTTTATAAAAACTTGTTAAATAAAAATTTGTAGAACATGTTACCGAACAAAAATTAGAATCAAAATCTTCGTTAATAAAATATTCTATTATACAATTCAAGTGCGACGAAATTCTGCATCATGCAGCTCCTGCAATTGAGGCACTGGTGGACTGCCTTCGTTGATGGTAACGAATATAGTATGAAGAAAGAGAAAACTGAGGGAATCCACTCTTCTTGCATAGCTTGTGCTTAGTCGTATATTCCATACCATATAGAAATTGGCCGAGCTAATATTCATAGGCAGTATTGGTATATGAGTTGTCACAAAAAAGTCTTGAATATAAAACCAGATCAAGAACATTGGTGGTACTTCATTAATATTACGTACGACATCCTAAAGGATCCGGTTCTTTTCCGACATACCTAGAAGATACTCAGTGCCATGTTTTAAATAAATCTAACAGTTCCACTCATGTAAAAAAAATCGCATATGACACAGTGTAATTGTCTTTTGACAGTAGCAAAACTGAGATGCAACTTTTACAGCGACTAAGATGTCTAAAATCCCTGGGGTGTCGACTGATTAGATTTTGTTCAGATTTTTTTGAAGACAAAACAAATGAAATGTCAATATTTCAGGGACACCGTGATTGTAATTGTTGTTAATTGAATTTGACGGAATGTCAATAAACTTTTTAAATATCATTCTAAAGTAATATACTTAGTTTCCATACTCGAAGTGAAAGACATAATTTTTTGGAAAAATAACACCCTACAAATTGTGTTATTTTTCTAAAATAATCTAAACCGTTTGAAAGTTGTGGCAGAATCAAAAATTTCTTAGTGCAATACTTATTTTCGATAATGAATGATGTGCGTTTCTTCATTTTCCTGTATTTTATATTATTTTCCTAAATAATTTGACCAGAATCCGCTATTGTGTAGATAAAATATAGAAAGGAGAACATAATAATTCTTTTATATTTAGTACCAAAAATGAGTACTTACCAACATATACTTTGGAACCAATATAAAATTTACATTTTATTTCTAAACTCGTCATGCTCTAATAAACAATACTTTATGGCAAACATTTTTTCAAATCGATTCAATCAACTGGGTGCGTGTTGTTATACCCTATTGTTTCTTTAAATCTTCCATAAGTTCAAGTTGTGAAAGTCCGTGATAAAGTAAAAAAAATCACCACTCCTAGTGAAATCCATCAATTTTGCATATATCAACAATCTTGTTTAGGTTTTCTTATTTTACCTCTCGTTTTCGTAAAATTTCTTCAGTGTGGTTAAATCATACAAAAAATATAAATTTTCTGCACAAAAAAGGAGACATTTCAACCCCCTACTCATCACACATATCACTTTTGAAAAGCAATTAAACTTAAAATAAGCGACAAAATGATTGCATAAAAAACTTTTTAAGGAAATCTCGGATACAATTGCGCAGATACTTGCGCATGCGTATGTTGGGCAGATGTCAGATAGGCACAAGATTGACAGGTTCTAATGGTGAATTTCCATGCAGCTGAATTTCAATACTTTTATGTGATATGTGTGATTATTATTTATTCCAGTAAATTGCATATCAGCAAAATAAAAATTATATAATAAGTCAGAAATGTAACGAATAAAACTGCTTGCGGACAGTGATTCCGTATATTTGAATGATTATGTTGTTTTATTGATTTCATGCTCGTGCGCAATACTTGAAACTTCTGTTTATGAAAATGTACCCTAACAAGAAAACCGACGGTGGCGGTTCACGCAAGTATCGCGGAATATTTGGAAAGTAGACCATGATTTCATCTGTTTTCTTATAATCAAGCTAGCGAATGTCCAGCGTTTTATTCTACAGTTTTACAGGTATGAGTCGGCATACCAGTGTTTTTAGGCATCATAACAGCGACAAATGCACTAGTGGCTTTTCCACTTATTTATTTGATCATCGCGGTGTTGGTTGACAAAATAACTAGTTTGACATGTTTGTCAACAAATTAAGCACTAACAGTGAGTTGATTCTGTGAGTTTACAAACGCCGGAATTAGTCAAATTATCAATACCTGTGTGCCTATATACTAATACAGTTAAGACGCAATGATCAATCTGGCGACAATTTTCTACGTTTTGCGATGATTTCATCTGTTTTCTTATAATCAAGCTAGCGAATGTCCAGCGTTTTATTCTACAGTTTTACAGGTATGAGTCGGCATACCAGTGTTTTTAGGCATCATAACAGCGACAAATGCACTAGTGGTTTTTCCACTTATTTATTTGATCATCGCGGTGTTGGTTGACAAAATAACTAGTTTGACATGTTTGTCAACAAATTAAGCACTAACAGTGAGTTGATTCTGTGAGTTTACAAACGCCGGAATTAGTCAAATTATCAATACCTGTGTGCCTATATACTAATACAGTTAAGACGCAATGATCAATCTGGCGACAATTTTCTACGTTTTGCGATGATTTCATCTGTTTTCTTATAATCAAGCTAGCGAATGTCCAGCGTTTTATTCTACAGTTTTACAGGTATGAGTCGGCGTACCAGTGTTTTTAGGCATCATAACAGCGACAAATGCACTAGTGGTTTTTCCACTTATTTATTTGATCATCGCGGTGTTGGTTGACAAAATAACTAGTTTGACATGTTTGTCAACAAATTAAGCACTAACAGTGAGTTGATTCTGTGAGTTTACAAACGCCGGAATTAGTCAAATTATCAATACCTGTGTGCCTATATACTAATACAGTTAAGACGCAATGATCAATCTGGCGAAAATTTTCTACGTTTTGCGATGCAAAAAGATGTAAATTTGAGCCGGATACTTCCATCGATGAATTGAATGTAATATTGCAAGATTGGGCATTCAATATGTGAAAAAGTAGCAGAGAAGACTAAAAAGAAGCGGTTGTTAAAACAATTTGGAACACTACCGCTAAAATGCTACAAAGTAAATATTATAACAAATTCAATATTGTACTTAAGCCTCTCACTGATGTTCAGTTCAATTCAAAATATAACCCATTTTGGCAGGAAGAAGAAGCAGCTTACTGCAAAACGCTTATTTCGTGTCTGAAATTAAAATTAATGGAAGAGAAAGTGGACGTATCTAGTTTAATCTTCTATTTTCGAAAACGATACAAGGCGGTTACAATAAATTATTTGACTGCAAATGGATTACGTCTAATACTCTAGAGGAAGATAGTTGCCCAATACGTTCATTTGAAAAGTTAGTGGAAAAACGAGACACTTTTGTAACATCGGACAGAGTATTTCTTATACCAAACCCTTTTGGAAGAAGAAAAATAAGAATATGCTGATTGGAATTAATGAAATTTCCAAATGGACTAAATGCCCAGCATAACGCATTGGTATAGATGTCAAACGTGTCAAACGTGTCAAAATAAAAAATCACTCAAATCGAGCGGCAGCAGTTAGCGAATTAAGTAAAAGCGGAATTGAAGATTAAGCTCTAATAAAAATAATTGGACACAGCAATACATCATCAGTGAAACCATAATTATAAGTTCACAAAAAATACCATTCGAGCATTATTCAATCAATTCGTTTGGAACAAGAAAAAACTTCAACATCTACTACAGAAACGATTAGCTGTGGCACCCGCAGCGACATCACTGTTCCTAGTTCCTGTAGTAATTGTACCTACATTCAAATGAAAATGTGTTTATTTTGTGTGTTTCATTAATAAAGTTTGCATTGATATATATGTAAATTTCTTATTCATTGAATTGACCTGCCGAATTACACTTGATGTTTGTATTGACATCAGGTAAATGTTTGTGGTTCAAATTCTAAACTGTTTCCTTTGGCAATTTGACTCGAAAAACTTTCAACCAAAAAATGCATCACCTTCGGTATCACGTTTTTGATAGTTAACAGTATTCTCGTTTAATTGCTAGACTACAGTTTCTCATTGAACAACCCAAATTAACCTGATGAAATACAAACCTCCCATTCAATTATTATAAGTGATGAATATATGCTGAAATAAGACAATGAATCCAAAATCAATTTGTTCCTCCTATTCTCACCCACCCCATATTCGTTATTTACCGAGAGTTCCAGATCGATAAGTTTCTATTCCAATTGAATCCTTCTTCTCCAAATATAATGAAACTATCTTTGAATAAATTGAATGAGAGTCCATCAACTCAAACACGAATACGATTCGTCGATTCAAAGTGGAATCGAAACGGAGCTGCGAACACCAGATGAGATCTATATGTATTTGATTTCCTGGAAGATAACGAGTTCCGAGACGTAGCGTAGAACTGATGAAGAGTTTCTCGATTCAGTTTCCTGCGTTTTATATACATACCTATAAATGGTTTCTGATGAACCGGAACTGTGAGTTGGATCGTGCATTTTGGTACTTTATTAATTGATTCGATTGAGAGATTCGCATTCGTGTATTTGGTGATGTATGAAGCTTCAGTATGTTGATAGACTCAAACTGTTCTGCTATTATTGGCAGAGGTCAACATTCAGACCGATAATTTCTATTAAATATAATAACTAAAAAAAATATAAGCATTGGTAAAAAAATATGACAGTGTAATAGATTTTATTCATGATTTACACATGTGAAGAACTCAAACTATTTCTGGAAGGAACTGATGCACTTAATTGGAACTTATCACCTCCCTTATTTTTGAAATTGTAGGAAAATTTGGAATCGCTCATATTAGTCAATTATTATTCAGAGGAAGAAGAACTCTTCCATCAAATATGTCATCATCATGCTATGAACCACCTCATTATCCCTACAACAAATCACTCTAGACTCCCATAGGCCTACCATGCTAGTAAACAATCATTCTGAAGAGAATTCAATGGAAAATACATTGCAGTAATGCAACTAAGAAATATTAATGGAAAATAAATATTATCAAGAATTTTTATTTCTTGAATTGATATCAAGTGGAAGGTTCGAGAAGTGAAAGCCATTTGAGTGCTGTTTAATCGGTCATCAACAATAATCTACTTCCGTACGTGTTAGTAGAAGTGATCTCCAACAGCCAAAAGTTCTTGCTTGACGAGAAAGTTATTGCGCTCTGGTTAACCAAGGATGGTGGAGAAACCAATTAACCTCTCCTGACCCTTCTGAATCCATCAAGACTGGTGCATTGGCTAAAGCTTTTTCCACCTTCCTGAAAGAATCTTGGCATCCCTCAGACCTCTGGAACTGTATTTGCCTTTCCGTCAGTCTGGTAAATGAAAAATGCTTTGACGATGTTACCAATACCTACTTTTCTGACTCTAGGAGAACAAACGACCTACTCGTGTCCCAGAAAGTACTAATAGTCGAAATCACAAAGAAAACCTGGGACATGGCGAAAAAAGTCATCACCTACAGGAAGGTAGAATGGGCTATAGCAACCTTTAGTCCATTCAAATCAGCAGGGTCAGATGAAATCCAATCTGCACTATAACAACGAGGAGCAGATCTATTGATTCCATACTCAGCCAGGCTGTTTATGGCGAGCCTGGTTCAAAGGTACGTACCCAACACCTGGCGAAGGTCTAAGGTGGTCATCATACCGAATCCGGCAAACCATCCAGGTCCATGTCCAGGTCAATGCATTCAGACCAATTCATCTCTCATTGTTCATGCTAAAAACGATGGTAAAACTCGTTGAGCGCCTATCAACCTGGAAAATCCTGTCAGACTGCGCTTCACAGTTTATCCTGAAAGATTAAAATTCACTCCCACAGCTTTTCTTGATGTAGAAAGGGCGTTTGATAACACATCATATGCGTTTATCACTACAGCTCTTAGGGAAAGAAATGTTGCTCCATTCCTAAACCAGTGGATATCTGCCATGCTGAGCTGTAGGGTGATACAAGTCTCTATATTCGTTCACGAGAGGCTGTGCCTTCAGAGGGAATACTATTTCCACTTTTGTGGAACCTCGTGGTAGACAGCCTCCTTAAATATCTCAATTGGAAAGGAGTATATGCCCACGGCTACGCTGACGATATCGTCATAATGGTGAAGGAAAAGTATATGGGGGTTTGTGTGGATCTGATGTACAAACGTGGTGCATGAGGAAGAATCTCAATCAAGGTCAACCCCCAAAAAACTACGATTGTCCCTTTCACCAGAAAAAGAAACTTTGAGCCCAGCAGAGCTCTTCGAATCTTTGGTGAAAGCTTACCGATATCAGGAGTTGGAATAATTGGGGCAGAAGTTAGACTCGAAGCTCACCTGGAACAAGAATCTGGATAAAGTGCTGCCAACAGCAAGGACATCATCAGTGATAACCAGGCGGTCTTTCGGAAAAACATGGGACTACGACCCAAACAATCGCTTTGACTATACACAGCGATAGTGAGGCTCTCGATAACGTATGGTGCCCTGCTGTGGTGGCCAAAGGCAGAAAAAAGCTGTTCAGTTTGCAAAGACTGGCCTTGATCGAAGTCACTGGCACAATGTCAAGCACATCGACGATAAGCCTGGAGGTGATCCTGAACTTTGAAACAGAGGCTAGGATAGAAGCCTCCAGACCAAAGTGCATGGGCCAATGAAGGGGCAACAACTAAGGCCATTCCAACATAATGGAGGTCATAAGAAACGACGTATCTGAGATGCCGTTGGACAAAATTACCCAACCTACTCCTTAGATGAAACCACCAGCATTAGCATTCAAGATGGGAAAGTCATATCAAGAGCCCTAGCAGTACTGTCAGAGGGACAAATCGAATCGACGTATTTGAGATTCCTTCGGACAAAATTACCCCAACCTACTCCTCAGATGGAACCACTAGCAGTTAAGATGGAAAAGTAATATCAAGGGCCCTACCAGTACTGTCAGAGAGGCAAATCTGGTACACAGTTGGTTCTAAGACAAGCAATGAAGTAGGAGTTGGCATATTCGAGCAGTGCTCGAGGCAAGACATTAGTCTAAGTCTCGGTACTCAAGCCTCCGTATTACAAGCCAAGGTACCAGCGAATTTTCCCCTACACAAGAGAGATTCTAAGGAGGGGTCCTTGGAACCGACCTACAGCCATTCTCTTCGACAGGCAGACTCTGCGATCATGCAGATTTACTTCCAAATTAGGTTGGGAGACTCACAAGAACCTCAACGACCTAGGGGCATAGAACAGGGTAAAACTTATGTGGGTATCAGGTCATAAGGGCATCTAGTGGAAGGAAAACGCAGATGCCCTAGCAAGAGCAGGGGCAGCAACAACTCTCTCTGGATCAGAACCAGCACCAGGAATCCCATTTGAGTACATTAGACAGGATACGAAGAAATGGGTCGAGAACCATCATCAATCTTCCTGGGAAGACGTCACAGGCAATACTCACTGGATAATGATGGTAATGAGGTCAACTGACTGGCTATCAAGGCATATCCTTGAACTGAGCCGGAACTCTCTCAGGAAGGTGGTACGACTGATAACAGGACACTGCCATATGAGAAAACACTATGCAGATTATGTGATGACAAGGACGAAACAGCCTCACACATATTATTTGAATGCGATGCCCTAACTCGCATTAGGATGAATATCTTTGGACACTGTAGGACAGAATATATCATTCCACAGGAAAACCTCGTGGGGAATCTCCAGGAGTTCATCAGAAGATTCGGAGCACTCACGTGAAAAACTTGACAGCGGGGAGCAGAAAGATTCTACTTATAATAATAATAATACCGATCTCCAGCATATATCAGCCATGGTAGGTGTACAAAGCTGAAAAATTCCGAAGCTGGTGTTTGTGTTTTGGAGTTGGACAATTCATCACTACTTTGTGCTTCTGTTCATCTATTACTGATCTTTTCCCAAAGAAAACAGCAGTGATATCGTACTACTTTCTTGAATACAGAATTTCTGGGACTCAGTTTCAATCTGGAGTTTATTGGTCGCAAAATTATTTCCCACAGGTTTTCCACGTGATCCTCAAATATATTGTTGGCTACAGTAATTTTGTTGAGATATAGTAGACACGCCTTCAGTAAGAGTCACTTCAGGCATGAATCTCTCAAATATGGCTTGAGTATTGCAGGTCCCGAATGGCATAACAACATAACTTCCACAATCCTGAGCAGACAAAAGAAGCTGTCTTTTTCTCCTGGAGCTAGTTGTGACTACCTAATCTACTCTTAAAATCTAGATTCAAAATTATCGTAGAGCCAGCAAATATATTCAGGGTATCGTCTAGTCTTGGAAGAAGGTACCTGTCTTTCTTTGTCAGGTTGTTCAGTTGGTGGAAGCCTATGTAAACTCATGTTGTTCTGTCGTTTTTCTTCACTGAAGGAGACCAGAAATTGTTCAATAATTCCTTCTTTCCCCACATTGGTGACTAATTTGTTAGCCCCTTTCTTCTAGGCAAGAAAAAGTCTACTAGCTTTCTTCTATTCCCTCTTTCTGCTGGTATTGAAGATGTCCTGGTACTCCTTGACTCAATTCCTCAATTTGGACTGCTCAGATAACTGTTAGTACCGCATACAGAGGAAATTGTTTTCCTAGGTAATAATTGACATTATTTCCCTACTGGCACAAAAAAAGATTTCTGATGCTACTGCGGGAAACTTAATTAAAATCTCTAGAGCTTGACTCTTTTTATGATTCACTGAATGGATCAAAATTGAACAAAAATTCAACTACGGTATTATATAATTTAAACTGAGGTCAGCATTATTTTCTCCTAGATAAACTTCATGACAGCGATATCAGAGGTAAACTGTTTGAATGTTTCTAACGTTATCTACAGAATCGTCCAAAAGTGCAAGCTCCAAATCTTGTCCGTTCGTTGAATTTGTATAATTTTGAGTGTTTCTGAGGACATATCGATCAATATTGTGTTCTCTCAATTGGATGTTAGTAAGACAATATTCAGAATATAAAACTAGCTTTTATACACAAAATAAAAATATCTCTAGTTCTTTCGTATCCACGACTACAATAAACGCTTAAAAAATAACATAATAGTTCAGAAAAAAATAGGAGAAACACTGAAAAATCAATGTTGCGCGTTGCTATAACACACTTCAAGCATTTTTGAAAAGTAAAGGTTAAAAAGAGAAAACTATAACAATATCATAAACAAAATAATTGAATGTATTTATCCACTTTATATGAATGTGGCGATGAATGAATTTTATGTCATATTTTGTGAGTAATTCAACTTCTAATAAAGTGTTATAGATTTTATGCAGTTTCTTTGTGATTCCGTTATTTTGAGAAATAGTATTTGCTAAACAAAAACGTGATATTATTGATTACTTTTGCCTTCCCATGACAACCAGAAGATGAAAAAACGAAATTTCCCGTCAAGCCCTTTGGCTCTGCTGTGTTTAAAAAATATTTTGTTGTGTTAGGATAAATATTTTTCGTTTTCGATAAATCATCCGTTTTCACAATATTGAATTAGCGTTGTAGATATTTTCTCCTCCCACAGTGAAATTCAGAATATTACGTGTTTTACTGTGTGCAAGCCGAGGGCAATGCAAAATTATTCAGTTGGATATTTTCATTCGATTACTGAAATTCATGCAATATTTCAATGGAGATAATATTGTGACATTTCATTTGCAGCCCGAGCAGACAAATTTGTTCATCAGATACCCATATATTCCAATTTAGATTCCATTTGAACTACTATAGCCAGTGATTGTATTTATTTGTTGTGCTTCGATTCCGGAACTTGCCAACTGACTGACTTATATACATATCCAGTAGCCAATCAAGAACCAAACTAAAAAATCAAAAACATGTTTTCAATTATCAACACAAGAATTTCAACCAATTAAAACACGTTATTTTAGCATAATAAGAATAATCAGTGTAATTTCGACATGATTGGTGAAATTGTTCCATATGACACAAAATGACAAAATTTTAATGTTTGTTAAAATTGTAAAAAAAATTCATAAAAATAATAATAATAAATAAAATGACATTGCTATAATTTTTTTCATTAAATGCAGTGAAACATTGTATGATACTTGTGTGATAATGCATCATCAATATATTCGTGTGTTCACATAACTCATGCTACGAACTCGTTTTCATCTTACAAACTGAGAATTTGTAATGCAGATTGGGTTTCAAAAATGAAAAACAAACAATTGAGCATCACATCCACGAATATGCAATGAGAATACTATATTTCTTTGTATATTGTATTATATTATACTATAAACAAATGAAGATCATTACAAATGCATTTGTTCCACAGGGATATTAAGAAAAATGGCTAAGAAATCCCCTGGGAGTCTGACAAAGATTAAACAAATTCGAAAACTTCGCGACGTATTCCCAGAACATTTTTAAAGATTTGCCAACTACTTTGGACTAGAATGTTCGTACAATTTTCAGTGCAGTTGATTTCGCATACCACTTCAGTCGAAGTTCGTATGTCCGTGTATACCACGAGTAACGAAAACATTACGCATTATGAATACATTGAACTTGAGATCATTTCTTTTCTCTTAAAAGTGTTTTATCAATATTGAATACTCGAAAGCTTCTTTGGATAACTTTCGTCTTTCAACGAAGTAATTTTACTCTAAAAATTGATACTGGTAGAAGCAGTTATAAAGAGCACAATTGATATAAGTTTTTTTTTATTTTTAAGACGAAAATTTCCCATAACTACACATATTCTTATTATGTCAATAACGCTCAACAATCAAAGCTGACAAGTTAGCAATCGAAGTGGCGGTCTCTTGATATATTTGAGGAACAGGCATATTTATAGCTTTAAAAGAGTTGCTTCGTTCTGAATCCATGTCAAAATGACCCACCTTCAACCAACATAAAATGGTTGTCTTTCTTTAGAAGTTAATTTATCTCAATGAATTTATTTTGGATACATCGAAAACAGATGAAAATAATGTCTCAGATGCACTTTTTTGGAGTATAGTCTTTTAAAAGAAACCGTTTTGACTATTGGTTTACAAACCAATACATTTATCTAGTGATATTTCGTAACCTTCAATTTTGTTCAAAATGTAATTTTTCAATGAATTTTTGAGCGCCTTGTAATTATTACCGAATCTTATTCTTATATTATGCGTGACAACACTGGATTTGATTTCGTATTTGCTAGTTAGACCAAGGATTTTGGGACGTGTACCATTGATAAAATATTCCTTTCATATATAGAAAACAAGCAACGAACGTATTTGATTATTCTATAGTGAGGGTGATAGAGAAAGATGGGAAACACTTCCACAGACTCTGATGTAGTCGTGTCCTATTGAAGTTAAGGTTGGAAGTACAATTTATTCACTTCCTGGTACTACTACCACACAAAAAGGCGAAGTGAGAAAAAAAAACTGGAAATAAGAATGCAATTTTGAGTGAACGCGGAATCATTACCGTGCGAAGTGGTAAAAGCAGAAAGTACGTAAAAAAGTAATGAATTATCTGAACTCACCTCCCATGACTAGGAAGCGAAAATCCATCCAGTGTCCAAGATATTTGAGGAGTAGGATTGCCCGATGCGCTGCATTTCAGAGAAACCGCTGGTCCTGGTTGAAGAGTCTGTTCTATGAAGCTATATAGAAGTATGGGCGGAGCGTCTGAAATCGAAACACATGTAATGAATATTTTGAATATATTTTGCTGTCATGATAGTGGATATTACTTAGTGAGAGACCATATTTCCATAAAATGAAAATAGATTGTTAGTAATCCAGAAAATTTCCTATTGTATAGATTTTTTTAGCAAGGATCGAACAGAAAATTGCCAAACAGTCCCTTACAACGGTCGATTCAAATCTACCCAACACCTGGCGAAGCATTTCTACAAGAATATACTCTGTTATACTTCCTGTAACATTCGGCAAATGGTAGAGCTAATGCCAATACAACTATATCTCTTTAACAATAGACAAGTTATGAAGGAATTTTCTAAATTGTATTTTTTATCATCATTTCTTCATTTATATATATATTTTTTTCGGTTATTCATTCAATCAATATACAAAGTGTGCCAAATTATATAAAAACGTTCGGACACGTCAACTACATCGTTCGAGATGAAATTCACCCGAAAAACATTTCATCCCTTGGAGCTGTGACCGCCACCTCTAAAGTAAATGGCAACAAATGGCAAGTAATACCTTGTTTGAGTGGTACTTAGGTAGGAAGAATACGTTCACGTTTCATAGAATTGTTTCTAGTTTAACCAAAATCAACAAATCAAAAACTGAAAACTGGTTTTCAGTTCAGGAACAATAGCCAACAACTGTAATAAATGCAACATTTTTTCCAGATATTTATCAGATATCATCAGATATTTTCCCGCTCAATATATTTCCAATACCGTCTCAAATTTTGTCGTGTCTTCCTCAGTTTGTCTGGTGTTATTTCACCACACTTCTGCCTTATTCTCTCCTTTTATTCGTTCAAGTTCTGTACTCTCTTTTTATAAACACTTCCTTTCAACTATCTCCACAGATAAAATCTAATGGAGTCAGGTCTGGTGATCCAGGGAGCCAAAAAATAAAAGAATTGTTCCTCCCAATCCATCTTCTTTTGAATGTTTCATCAAACCATTTCCGTAAAGCAATTACATTACGAATGCGTCTAGCTGAAATACAATATTTACGCGATGTTCCATGCTTAGTACTTCCATGAAATCCAAGAAGTATTCCTACTCAAAATATCTGTTAAAATCGATCTGTGGGTTCCAAAATAACAGGGTATTGTGGTTTCAAATCGCACACACTGTAAATACCCTAAATATGACTAATGCAGTTCCAGAACACTAAAAAAGTCTAGTTTCTGATGGATCGCCCTAGTCCATAAACCTAACCGATACAAATCGAGTGCTGGAAATTTGAGAGAGTGTCAAAACTTTCAAAGTTATTATTTTTTTATTCCAGCACAGTAACTTAGCAATTAACCTTCAAATGAATATCACAGCTTATCTGATACTAAGTCATATAAACTAACGTAGATATTCCTTGCGATATGCATTTACTCTTTCTGAGCATTACAATATCTTAAGTATACTCGAAAACGTATATCTAGCCGGGTAGAGATTCCGAATCCGGCGTTCTTATTGTGATTACAATTCACATAGACTTTGGGAGCACTTTCATTACGGCTGAATCGAAATGCATATATCTCTCTCGGTATGCTCGCAGATGTTCAAAAGGGCCGAAATTAAAATTCGAAAAAGTAAAGAATGGCCAGTTATTCTCTATCGAGTGTGTACAAGGTAAAAAAGAAGGAATTGTGATAAACGTGTTATTTTTCGGTGTTCTGTGAACAGTGGTTGGTCGGGAAGCTCATTTCCTGTTGACATGAACTATTCGTTAACGAGGCTGGAATAAATTTGGATCTTAACAAAATTAATAGTTGGATAAAAAATGAGGGATATAGCGTCAGTTCTGTGTTCACATATTTGCATTCCTGGAGGAAATATTACTTCGAATATAGTATTTTCCGAAGAACCTTCCAACTTTTTGAACCTAATAGTTTGAATTGAACTGATTATTTTTTTTGCCTCGAATAGTTGATTGTGGGCCATATAATAAGCTCCTCACGATAAACAGGTTGACTAGCTTTCAATAGCCACAATTGACTGACATTTCTTCTAATGGAAACATTCTGTATTCTTGGAAACCGTGAAAGGTGGGGGCAATCAATTTTTCAAAATTGTTGTATACACGTTATACAATTTGAATTTTAACAAAGATATTAACGAAAAACTCTCGAAGAATTCGCATTCTAAAGAATCATAAGGAAGGAAATATAACTCCAAATGCATTTTGAATATAATGGGTATAAAGAAATTGACATTCCTATTAAAATATTTCAACATCAGGCTTTTTTTTTAAGACATCAGGCTTAATCCAAATTCAATAAAAAATTATTTTTGTCAAACAAGTGATTTTTCACCACCAGAGGTGTATTCAATATAAGGAATTCAATTCAATTCTTTTTTATGCAATAACTAGTACATATTTAAAAAATAATGGTAAATACCGTCAAAAAAACCTAAGGTTTGTGCTTGACGGTAAGGCTATTAAGTAATAATAATCATAATATTGATTAAGTTCAAGAATTGTAGCTAAAACTAAAACTATATTTAATTAAATTCAAATTTTCAATTGTTTCCTTGACAGAGACAAATAGTCTATCAATGTGGGGATTCATTTGTCATGATATACTTTCTAATTTTTCTTTTGAATTGCTTGTGATTATTTAGTTTTTTGATTGCATCATGTAGCCTGTTGTACAGTATACCAATGTAGATTGCATGTTTTTGGGAAGTTGTTTTTTTTAATCTTGGAATTTGCAATTGAGTTTCAATGTTCATATTTTGTGTAATATTTGGGGTATTTATATATTATAGATAGTACATTAATTTGGAATAATTGTTTAATTGTAGATACATTTGCCTCTGTATATAATAATTGGGTAGGATATGACCGGTTCGTTTTCATAATTATTTTGAGTATGTGTCTCTGCACAATATTTAAATATTCCATATGTGTTGAATGAGCTGCCCCCCATGCTACTACACCATATTCTAAAATTGTCTGCACTTCGATAATATTCTAAATTTTGCTAGAGTACATCGAAGTAATTTTTCAACATGATCAATATGTTTGCTCCATTTCAAAAATCGGTCGATAAATTCGCCTAAGTATTTGATCTCGTGTACCTACTCAATGTTATTTTGACAGTCACAAATATCAGTATAGTTGTTTTTGTCGTGTATTTTTATTTTACCGATATTTGGATATCCTGCTTCCGTTAACGAGAAAGTGATTAATTTTGTTTTTTGTAGATTATAAGTTAGTAAATTCTTATACATCTGATTATAAATTGTTTTCATTCCCATTTCAGCACGTCTCGTTACGGTCTCCCAAGAGTCACCGCTGAACAGGACGACAGTGTCGTCGGCATAAGCGACGATCTGTGTATTCTCACCTAATTGTAGATTCAGGATATCGTTGATATAAATATTGAAAAGTAACGGTCCTAATACAGTCCTTTGCGGTATACCGTAAATAGTTATTTTTTCATTACTAATAGTTTGGTTAACTTTCACTGCTTGGGTGCGATTTGTCAAATAAGATTTAACAAGATACTCATTACTGTGCCAGTGAGATCGCGAGGCAATTCTATGATTTCTTACTTCAAGGCAGGTAAGGTGTATTTTTTGCATAAAACAAAAGTATCAAACTGATATTTTTAAAGGTGCAAAAAGATGGTAGGACTTTTTGGAGAATGATCTCGAAGCTTTTCGAGACGATTTTCACTTACCAAATTGTAACAATATGCTGTAACAATTAGATGACATTTTTCAGCACACTATTCAGGCTGTATGTGATATTTTGAATCGGAATACAAGGACCTGTAGAAACCAACAATGAGTGGAACAAGAATGTGAAGGATACCAAATTTGGTTGAATTCGGAGCAAAAGAAATCAAGCATGTTTTGCTCCATGTAATGTAATATGTTCAGTAGTAGCCATACTAATTCAGCCATCCATTCTGTTGCTCAATATCACAAATTTGTTCCATGTACCAATTTTTCGAAAACACCAACTGGAGCTCAATGAAAGCGATAGTACTGAATGTACAGTTGATTTGAGGAGTTTTCCTCTACAAGTTTATTCAAAAACATGTGGAGGATTTGCGATTTCGACAAATATATTATAAAATTGCACCCAATGCCTCATATGCACCAAACAGATCCATGAAGGCAAGTGATGACTTTAAAATGGTGGGGGGAGGTTCAGAACCGGCTCAATTCTCCTACTATTTTGCTTGCAGTTGTTGATTTAAATTGTAATGCGTTTTATTTTATCTATTTTCAGCTACCACACTAGAGCGGTAAAGTTGAAAAATATAATCGTTCTTATGCTGACCTCCTAGTTGTAGTTCGGCAGAAGCTTGAGCGCTGTCTCCTTCAGTTCTCTTCACCACACACTGGTACATGCCACGATCTTCTCTTCCGATGTTGTTGACAACGAGCGTTTCACTGGATCCTCTTCCTGTGCTCGGGAGCTGTCTTCCATCTTTGTACCACGTCACGAGATGAGGACCACCACTTTGTGCTGACACAACGCATCTAGAACGAAAAAAAAAAATTGTTTTAATTGTTTGAATGAACTCGGGAATCACAAAATCCTCCTATTAACCAAAATCCCACTACTTGTGAAGGGGCAACATTTTATTAGATTGGAATTGAAGAGTAGTGAGTTGGATATTATTTTTTTCATGAAAAATGTTCTTCACCCTTTAATTAGGAGAACTCCAATTCTTCCAAATGAAACTTTTAGTATATCAAATTATGTTAATAAACTATTTGCACCAAAAATTACAATTTTTGAGCATTCTATGTAGTCAAATAGTTTGAATGTCACCTCATCCTGACAAGTAGATTTTCTACTTTGAAAACTTTGTATTTTTTGAATGAGCTGAAAATAAAAGATTTCTTATACTATTCACAATGTACATATGGGAGTATTATTGGAGTAATGGAATGTCCAACAATCTGAACAATGGTCTTGATACATGTCACGTGATCATCGGTATGGGTGCGAATTAAAAATAAAGCTATGAAGGGGCAGAAAGTGGGGTAAATTTGAAGTTTCAGTTGATAATTGAAAATCTCTTTAAAATTAAAATTTTTGTCCTTATAATGGAATATTTTGATGCTGATAACAGAACTTCCTTATGTTCTTCACACTGAGCATAACAAAAAACAAAGAAATGATTTTCAACTGCTACACATCTTAGGAATATCAGAATTCCACGACTATTATGATGATATAGTACTCTAGAGAGATAATACTTTTTGATTATAATTGATGATAATCGTGCATGAACTTTTCGCTTCGCACATAAACCAGTGGCGGATCATAGGCGAGGCGCACAAGGCGCGCGCTTCGTATTTTTCCAGGCAGGAGGCGCCAGACAAACAGGGCAAATCAAAGTCAGAAATAAAAAATAATACCTTTGCGCCTTCTCATTGTACTTCAATGAAAACTGGGACAACGACAACTATCCAACGATCCTGACTGCACTGCTGCTGCATTGGCTGAGTATTTACTGAACATCGATTGCAAGTATCGATATATCGATAGTTTTTGGTTATCGGAAACTATCGATAGTCTTTACCGATGGTAGGAATCGCACGTTAAAAGGTAAGACCTCGTTAATCCTAAGCTCGCACAAGTTTCGACTTCTGAGGGCTGTCGTTCGTAGGGTGATGACAGCTGGTTAACGGGAAAAACAATTTTTTCTTTAACCACCAAAATTATTCAGCTAATCGTCGTATAAAACGTGACAGGTCATAACTCATAAGTCATATGTCATTTGTTTATTTGAATATTTTCTGCCAATTCTTGACTTGTTTCTATTTGAAATTGTTAGTTTTGTAATAAATTTGACCATGACTTCCAAATCAAAAATATGGATAAGGTGAACAATTCGTTTGCAATGTATAGGCTATGCAAAGTTCAATATAAAAGAAGTAAAAACACATCAAACTTATTGAACCACATTAAACGAAAACATTGAGCTCTCTGGGCAAATTCATCGAGTATAAGTGAAGTAGAAGAGAATAATGTAAATTATGCAAGTACTTCTGCAATTTCTACACCAGCCAAAAGAACCAGAATTAGTAAATACGACATGCAATATTGATTTTCAACTCGTTCGTACCTTTCTTTAAATTTGACTGCACTATCGTAGTAACTTTCGATATACCGATTAGGTATCGAAAAATATCGGAAACCATCGATAGTCAAAACAATTTTTTTGAACGATTAAAATTTTGTTTTCGAGGTATTTCATACGAATTCTTGACATATTCGTATGTTCACTATCTTACTACTCAGTAGTACTCATTTTGTTCACTTGGTTCAAGGTGTTTATTTAGCAACTACCTTCAGAACACGGCGTTTTATCTTTGAATATACAGTCTGTTTCACTTGGAATGGTAACAAAAATCCGTTATGACAATCTTATGAAGATTTTCAAGGTGAGTAAGCTACATTTCACCCTGTGACAACTGGTAGTTAAAATCAGGTAATCCTGATGTGAGTGCCAGGTCACAAGGGCATCAAAGGCAACAAGGAAGCAGACTGCCTTGCCAAAGAAGGGGCAAACACACCATTTTCCGGCCCAGAAGGCTATTGAGTTGGACAAAAAAGACTTGAAATTGTTAACTGTTTTCGTGAAAAAAAATTATGTAATTAACAATATTAAGTTATTCTCAAGGCATATATTATATTGAGGAATAAAGATATTATAGCTAATCATAGTGGGTAGGTACTCATTTGTACTCATTACATTTCCTGCCGAGATTTCTTAGCCGCTGGTTCTGCTCGTAACAGCTTGTCGTCCTCCTGAGCGATAAGGCTGTCAATGATGTCGCTGTCGTCGTTTTCGTCCAATATTTCTGGTGAGTCTTCCTCGATCAAATCAATTGCGGGGGCGTTTTCGCAGGAGTGGCCTGTGCAGTGCTTGCACATTGCTGAGCATCGGAGACCTGCTTTCTTGCAGCCGCAAGCTCCGCTGCTACAGCCTTTGCTGCACTTGCAGGAAATAATATGGAGGATGTCATCCGGCGCAGAATTTCTGGTTGTGGAGATTAGTAGTACCCCTCGTGTGGTGAGGCTCCAGCCCCATACTGATGGGAGCAGATCATTGGTTAACCATGCCTATACTTGCTGGTAAGTGCGGAGGGAGTGGTACTTGGCAGCGTCCCTTGTTGGTGGTAGGCGGGCTAGTTGTAATTTAGCCTTCGTCACTGATCGTGTGAATAATTGGTACCTTAGGTCGTCGAGATTGTCTCTGTCAATGTTGCCTCCATAAACTGCTACCAGGAACTTTTCTCCAGCGTCGCTGATCTGCTGAGGAGTAGCGTTTGGTGTGAGAAACGGAGCCACTACTGCAGAGAGGGAGGTATTCTTCATGCAAGTTTTCTTCTTCCCCAATGCAAACGGTGCTGAAGTGGTATCACAACCACTCACTGCGTAAAGGAAAAGTATGTCCTTGGGAGAAAAGGAACTTGGTGAGTAGAGGACACTGGGACCACTGCTTCAAGTTAGATGTTTTTTGTGGACGTAGCTGATGCTGTCAACAGAATAAGTATGTCCACATCTTCAGCAGTAATTATGACGCTGTCGAATTCGCTGGCCTCGGATATGACTATGTTGACGATTGTCACGTTGGCGTCCTCATATGCCTGCTTCACTTCGATGCTAGCATCCGTCATTCGTGTCATCAACGTCGAAATGAATGCGCTCTTATTATGATCATTTGCCAAGAACTTTTTCTGTGCTATGGTCACCATGGTAGATGAGGAGAACACGATGTATGAAAATATCACCTGCATGGTTTCGTCAACACTCGGCGATGGGCGGAATCCTCTTTTATGCGATGACTTAGGGGAATGGTAAAACCTTGCGAGGCACTTTTGATGATACTCAGCATTGACGGCGACTAAATCAGTGTCCAAATTCTGCAACTGGCTAATGCGCTCTTCTATTTTCTTTCCCCAGTCGTCTCCACGCATCCTCGCCTTTTCGATGATTCTATTAGAAATTTCGGGTAGAGTCACTTTGACTCTAGCATTGCGCCTTTCCAAGGGCAACTTAATCTGTTTAGCTCTGAAATCATCAGTGATAGCTTCCTCACAAAGAAAACACGCATTGGTGAAGTCCAATTTCCCAAATTGTGACCGTCGGGTGGGTGCTGGAGAAGGAGCTTTGGATGTGTCACATCCACGACGTGTAAATGCAGCAATTAATTTATCATTATTGTACCTTGGTTGGCAAGCACTGTGCACTCTTACTTCACTCAACTCACGCAGAAACTGTTCATCTGCCGAAAGTTTCCTTTTTACACTGGACTCCAACAGTCTGGCAACTCCTCTGGCTTTCACTACGGTTAGTTCACCTGCTTCAACTCCTCCTTTACAAATAAAACACAAGTCTGATCAACGAGATGTAGACGCCATCTCAGAAAATTACCCAAAAACCAAAACTGTCACTAACACTCGATGCTCCTTTCGCTAACAAAGTTATTCACTTCAAGAGCTGAAGGTTTCTAATGTTACTTATTTAACTTAATCATATATATACTCTGAGTGGTTAAACACTGTCCCATTTTTACCAATCCCTAATTTGAATTTTCTTATTACCTAATTTGACTATTCTACCTGAGGTACTTGTACCCTTCTATAATTACTATTTTTCGATTTCTTCTTGGAATTAATGAATAATAGAGTCATGTTGAAAGAAAAAAATGAAAAGTGATCTAATATGACCCCAAAAATCGAAAACAAATAGGTCTAGGTAGCGCAGGTAGAATAGACAAATTTCAGCCTTCTATATTGAATATTGGCTCATCGTTTGCATTCCGCAATTCCACAGGAGCAGTGTTCTAACATCTATTGTTTTCCAGCCTTTTACTGCTGTAGCTGATCATACACTCCCCTCGGCCTGACACTCTCTTATCCTTGGGAGGAACGACTTGACACCTGGTGGGCAAGCAGGGGTGGGGGTTATCTAAAGTTGGTGATTTCAAGTGTGAATTATAATAGCAACTACATTTCATCATAATTCTTGTATAACAGAAGAAATAGGGTGGAATTCTGCATTTTGTGGCGAAATTTGAAAAATTACATATTCTTCGAAGCGCCATATCTCGGTAACAAATTGACACACAAACATGTTTGAGGCAACAAATTAGTAGGGAATTTGACGGTTTCTGCTGTAGAAGACAAAATAGTTATTGAGGAAAAACCACACCAAGGTCGAAAAATTTGCAGTTTCCCCCCCCCTACTTTTTTAGCACAGGGTCCTCGAGGTCCAAAATTTGAGAAAATGTTAATCAATCATCCCTGAACAACATCTTAAAGTTTCAATAACTTCCGACCTTTTTCTATCTGAAACTACCTGTCGACTGAACTGGAAGGGCGAGGTGGGCGTTAAATTTCGTGTATTCCAAGTTCATATTGCATTTGGAAACGGCTTCACTTTGAAAACTCAAATTTGGTAGATGAACTCAGAAAGGATTGAAGTACTTATTGAATACATTGACATTGATTTGATATTGAGATTTTTTTGGTCGGCAATTGAAGGAAATGAGTCAATACTTGCTTTTGTTTTATTTCAAAAGACCTAATAAACAGTGCAACTTCCAAGTGATAGGGAATATCCGCAGACAATGGCGTTTGGGAGATTAATTTTATTTCCGAAATAGGTGGCGAATAGCCAAATTGAAATATAGAGCAGCGCGAAATAGTTCCTACCATACTAACATTCTCACTGATTTCTTAGTTCGACAGTTTTCGGATAGAAAGCACCATTGTATAGTATATTTCATTCATGTCAGAGTGTGCTGCCGTAAGAATGAAATAGGAATGAGTTTGATAACCATCGGTAGATGCTAGACGAGCAGAATTAGTCAGATCGAGAAAATTGAATGTTAATATTCATAAGCGTTGAATTTTCAAATTTAATTTTTTCCAGCTTATCACTGACATAATTTTCAGTGGATAAAATCCCAGATAAGAGAAAATGAGTAAAATCTGTCATTATCTGACGGTTTATATATAACTTGAGAGTATTTTGTGGACCGCGGGCCTCCTAATCGGGGCGAGGGGCAGGGGGTAGGCAGATCGTTACATTCAGCGGGGTGAGGCAACTTATATATTTCGGTGAACTTTGTTTAAGGTAACAAATCAAATATAAAATCAAAATATTTTAAAACAAAGTCGATTTTTCCTTGTAACTACTAAACGGCTGAACTGATTTTGATGAATTTTCGGTCGTTAGATTCGTCTTGATACCGCAAGTGACACTTATTATATTAAAATTGTGAAAAATCAAAATAGCGGATTCTTTGAGCCAAATTGGCCGTATTGATACATTATAATAATTGTGTACTAAAAAGCTGAAAATAAAAATAAGTAAATAAATAAACTGAAGAACCCGACTGTGGTTCAAAATAAAAATCAAAGAAGACGTAATATTTTTTCAAATCAAATAAAAACTGGAAGCAGCCAGGACCTAATTGATTGAAAAAATCTATAGAAATAGAATGGGTCTCGGCTACTTCCTATTTTTCTTTATGAAAAGATCATTATATTACTTGTTTTTTGCATTTTAGTTTAAACCGCAGTCGGATTTTTCAATTTCTTTAATACATTTTTTATATTGGTCAGCTCTAATAAATAATTTGATTCAAATGAAAAAGAATGTTGTTATATTTAAGGTGGATTTTTTATTATTTTGTGTGGCACTAAATAATCTAGTGTGGTGAAGCAAAATTAAGTATTAAGTTCAGTATGTAAAACAAATATTAAATCATTCTTATTCACCTCATCACTGTTACAAAAAAGAGTAATATTAATAACACAAAACATAAAATAAACAAAAATATTCCTCAAAGCAAAGAATACAGAAAAAAAAAAATTTCAACTCTCTTACAAACTGCAACGTTGAAACTAATCATAGTTCATAATATAAGGACGCAATCAGTAGTTCTTGGGGGTGGGGGTACCGCTGACCGCGTTTTATATTTTCAACAACATTCATAGATCCATAGCTAAGAAAAGGCTTAGTGCTTATTAATCCCGAAAAGTGCTCGGTAGGTGCTCCCGAGCACTTTTCGGGATTACTAAGCACTAAACTTTTTTGTAAAATGCTCGAAGCATTAAGCAATGAGCACTGAATCCAAAAAGTACTCGGGAGCACAGTGCTCACGAGCTTTAAGCACTTCCACGGCACTTAACACAGTGCTTTGGGACAGCTCTGGCTGGCATATGATAGTTTTTTGGACATTTGTCTCATCGTGCCCTTGGACAACTTGCAGAGAGTTTGGATATGCTTGCCTAATCTTAGTTTGGAGTCAAACCATACTCTGAGATTTTTATCTTCGTTACTAGTTTACTGTTAAATCGTATATTCATTTTCTGTTAAAAATAATGTTGTTTCTTTGAGTTACCAAAGAAAATCATTGAATCTTTGTCAGGATTCAACTTTGTGTTATAAAAAACAGATATTTTAAATAGTTTATCGATATTATAACGTTAACTTCAGAAACAGTTTAAGAACTGATTGGGTATCGTTGGTGAAGCTGAGAATTTCGCACATTATGCTTCGAAGGCTGAAGAAAAAACCCACAATGGAATATTGGGGAACTCCAAATTGAGGAAACAAAGTATCGCCAATACGAAAAACTAATTGATTGGAACTTTAAATGCATATTCCTATACTATCCTGGTTGAGTTTATCAATATTGTCGGGAATAATCCACCGTCATTCAAATATTTCACTTCAATCACCTGCTGAAACCACCCAATCGCATTAAACCTTGTTACTCACCGAAACTCGGCACTTCCTCCCATATGTACACTCAACAATGGCGGGGAAATTTCCACGTGCAGAGCTGTGGAAACTATTAATCGTAATTCGACACTCGATTCACCACCTGCGTTCGACGCTGAACAGCGGTAGACACCTCCTGCAAGAAGAAGAACAACATTATTTCTGATAATCCCCAGAGACTGAGGAGATTAACACGTTGATTTTAGCTAATATTCTCACTAACGTGAGAATTCTATTGTTGATGGTTTGATTTCATTCATTGCTTTTGCTGTTGTAGAATCCATGAATGTACGGGAATATATTCAATAAATTGACCTTTCATGGAGGAAAAGACATGATGATAATATATAGTAATGATAAAAATACTCCCTCATGAACACTCGTAGAGTGTACCCAAAAGCATAGCATGTGCGGTGTATTCACTTTTCAGCTGTGGAAACCAGAATAATCTACATTTTCTCTATTTCTACACGTTGTTAACCTTATAATATTTTCAGCTTCTCTCTATTATAATTTTGTATCAAACTTATGATGAATATATATATGTTCGAAACATGTCATTTGAGATAGGATTTCTATCCTGGTCTTAATAAAAAAAATTGTGGAGACGACTTCGTGTTCTTTTCCAAAAAAACTTGGTCTTCCACTTTGAGTATGGACTATTACCTTCTCATATACGATTTGTTGAGATTCTTGATGTTGAATTGTTGATACCAGCTCACAGCTCACCTCAAGATAAATGACAAATAATTCATGAACGGGAGAATGTTCAACAGTCACCTTCCAGAATTCTCTTCCACAATATAATTAATTATTTATTCAAGAGAATTCAGGTCTAATACTTGCAGATTTTTGAAATGTAAATGTTTTGAGAGTTAATTTTGTGAGAGATCATTTTCAGAAACGATAAATCTAATTGATATTTTGGTTAAAGGTTTCTATTTTTCGAACTTCTCGTTATAATGAATCCGGAAGGAATACAGTCAGAAAATGCTTACAATGGGACGATCTATATTCAGTATCAAGCCACTATTTTCCAGCCAGATGAATATACTTTGTAAATCTTCATTCAGGAAATACTCAATATCATTGGTTCACTAGAATAATGAATGTGGTTTTAATGTAGTAAGTGGTACCGTTCAAACAAATATGAGTGAAATATTTTTTTCAATTCGACCATGAGTTAGTCGTATTCCACCATAAATCAAATTTATCTTTGGTTAAAATTATATTTCTCGCAATTCAAACTCATATAACATTATCTGCGAATATTAGACCTGAATTTTCTCGAACGAATAATTGAAGAAACGAAGATTCAAATACCGTTTATTGTGGTTTTCGCACAACATGCACGAGAATTCTGGAGGGATACTATCAAATATTACTCCGTATAAACAAACATGAATGGTACGCGAAATAAGATTCATTAAATTTTTGTTTCAGCTCTATAATTAATCATTCATCTTCAGGTGAGCTGATGTAAACAATTTGACATTGAGAATCTTGAAAAATCATAAATGAATTGGAATTAGAAATGTTCTGGTACCTCCGCCAAAATTTTAAACACTTCCTTTCCTCAATCATAAGGATTTCTGATGTTCCTAAATGATCCGAATTAAAAAATAGTCAAAGTTAAGTTAATGTTGGGTGAGTGGTACTGATCAACCTTTTCTCCGCCATAAATTACATTCAACGTTGCTAAAAATTTTATCTCTCACAAAATAACTCCTATAAAATTCAAAAATTCTGCGAATAGTAAACTTAAATTATCTCGAATAATAATTATAAAAACATTGAACTATTTATTTGTCGTTCATCATGGTATTCGGAAAACATGGACAAGTAAACTACAGTGAGTCGTGCTGTCTCCTATCTACCTCCACCAAAAGTTAGTCGTACCTTCACCATAAATCCGTCCATACAAACATAGTGATACATAAAATATATTTCATTTCAATTTCACTGTTAACTTCTGTATTTGTCATTCATCTTCAGGTGAGCTGTATCAACGATTCGACTTTGAGACTCATAACAATTCATTAATTAATGAAATTCTTTTGTACCTCCGCCAAAATTTAGAACACATCCGTTTCTCATGAATGAGATTGAGGATTTCTGATTTTTTGCCATCAACCTTCACCAACAATATGTCACACCTCCGCCATTGATTGAATTCATCCTTGCCAATAATCATAGTATCTCTTGCAAATAAAATAAACTATTAAAACATTCTTTGCGAACAATCTACCTTCGCCAAAAGTTAGTAGCTCCTCCGCCATATATTATAATAATTCTTGCCATGAAATTCGGATTTACCTTGGCCAAAACTTTAAACCGTTTCTGGATCATAAACAATGCATTTGGTTTTTCTAGAATAAGGATATCAGCTATCCTCAAAAGAGAGGGAAGAGAAATCATGAGAGCTTCTTCATTTAGTATTGAAATATACAGGTCCTTAATGATACTAACCTTTCACTTCATTAGTTATGAAAGAAAGTTAGTGACAAATATACTTGGACTTCAACGCACTTTTCAACCATTTGATACTTTTGCACCCTTTAAGGATTCCAAGATAGTAACATAGTTTCCAAGATAGCAGTAACATAACTAATGATAGATATATTTTCACTGGAGTTTTCTACCTGTCACAATGAACAAAAATACAATTCATATAGTCGTTTGCCAAAAACTTGTGTCATATCGGAAATGAGATCCATTTATCGTTCATTATGGTGTTTGAAAAACATGGACTGATGACTGATTTTTACATTCCCTATATCTATTTACCATTCGTGTCCAGGCATAAAGGTTCTAAGAATTCGTGTTTAAGAATTTCGAACAAATTGTTTATGAATGGAGATAACCCGGTGCCTTCGCCATATTTTAAAATAATTTTCTTGCCAGCCTAATAACATGAAGTATAAAGTTCATTGAATTGTTCAGAATAAAATTCAATACAATTCAAATATGCCATCCCTCATAATGCCATCCCTCATATGATGATGCAGAGTAATCAGCTCAATAATTTACCTGTCGACTTATTCATGGATCGACGGAAATCAAGTTTATTCTAGTGAAAAGTTAAGATAAAAATGATGCAGTCATTGATGAAGACTAGCATGAAAACCGGATGAGTCGGTAATTGATAAGTTCATTTTGCAGAAATGAAGAACCACAAATATATAATAAATTTGAACAGGGAAAAATATACCCTCAAGTTCAATAGAATCTAAAATATGGAATACCACTGAAAAAAAACTCAAAGAAATGCCGATGAATCAAAAGCCATGAAATTCTTTGAATAATCTAACTGAATGGGTTCGTATTTCAATAAAAATGGAATAAATAATATTTTATCAGGAGCTGTTGCTAAAATCACCTGTACTACAAAAACCGTGGCATGATAGTAATTCTGAAATGTAATGGATCACTTGCAGTTAAAGCATTCATTGAAATGGATGTCAGTTTGCATAAAATAATATAATTCAGTAACGATATTCAAAGGGTCTACAATCCCAGTATTTTAATGAGTTCATGAATATGAGATGAAGTTCACTGATTAAGAGAATGATTAAAAAACTCTATAGATTCCTTGTTTGTCAATGATTTGGATTAAGTTAAAAAACTACAAAGAAATCTAAAATGAGCACATGAATTGAGCTTTCCGTGGGTTTTCCAAAAAATGTTGACATTTATATTATGAATAGGTACAGAATTTTTCATTCATTTTAAAACATTACTGTTTTAACTAACTTCGATGATAAGTAACTTCGATGATTTTTCAAAATTTTATTTTTTCAATGTCCATAGTTTAAACTCTTAATATTTTCAACTCATTATTTCAGATATTTTAACCCATTTTTATGATAATTTCATTGGTATCAGAATGGCTTTGTTCAAACTACTCACCGTCCTCTGTTGTAACCGCTTCTATTGCTAGAACAGGACCAAGTTGTCGAACTCTTGGTCCTGGCATGATTAGACTAGGCTCCAATCCAGCGTGATTATACCACCTGAAAGTGATAGTAAAATGAATGAATACTTCATTAAAATTTTCCAATGTAATCCGAATATTCCACAAAATATATATATGGAATATAGATGTGTGAATAATACTAACTGACAATTTAAAAATGATGAATCATCATCATTCGTATTTGGATAAAGTCAAATATTATTCAGAAGCTATCACCAAATAGTGCCACCAAAGTTTTTCAACAATCAGAGCGAATGAGCAATATAGTGTGCAATGAAATTTTTTTCAGGTACATAACATGACCAATAGGAAACAATTCCCTGAGTATTATGCTGCAGAACACGGAATATACTTTTGAAATTCAAGGTCTACGACGCTGCCTCCTCGTCTAAGTTATTTGATTTAACCATTTGATTTGGCTTTGTATAAGTTTTGTTCACTTCCAGAGCTTCTATTAATTTCGACCAAAACACTGCTATCAAGTTTTTGATAGTTCCTGCCATTCAGAATTAACTTCAATCTTATGCGAGATTCAACCTCACTCATGAATGCAAATATCTCGTTCAGATAATGACATTAAGGTATTCAGAGCTGACTTTCCATGAATTGTTAAATTCTCAAAAATTCAATTTCGGTTTGCTTCGTCGCTACCTAGATACATATCGCTGGACCAAATGAAAACCCTTTGCGTTTCATAAAGAATACACAAGCCGAAAAATACTTGACATCAAACATATTCATCTCACTCAATTCGTACAATGAACAGGACTCCCTTTCGCAACACATTAGTTTTTGATATTCAAGTCACTTCACTAATTTATTATTCTCAACACTTCCCATTGAAAGATTGATAATAATTTGTTAAAAAACACAATTGATTCGTATGAGCGCTGATTATTCGCAATGAACATGATGTTATTCAAATCCAAGCAATGTGGGGTTTTAAAACAGAGATATTCGTAAAGTTTGGCAATAATCTAACAGATATAATTCAACAGTCGTAGGGATGGTTGTTATTTTCTGTAGACTTATCAACGAATATTCCTAACCTACTGTACTGGTTGAAGCAGGGATTAGGTAACCCAGCATTGAATTATTGTTGAAAGTTTCTGGTGTGTGCGCAGAATTCATTGATTGTTTCAACTTACCAAATTTTTCCTTCATTTTGTACATTTCTGTCTCGATTCCATCTTTAATTTTCCCTGCCTTTCCCCGCTTGCTTCAGCCGCAGCTTCAAACTATACCGGAACAAATGAAGGAACATGAAATTATGGGTTACCTAATCCATGTTCCTTCATTTGTTCCGGTATAGTTTGAAGCTGCGGCTGAAGCAAGCGGGGAAAGGCAGGGAAAATTAAAGATGGAATCGAGACAGAAATGTACAAAATGAAGGAAAAATTTGGTAAGTTGAAACAATCAATGAATTCTGCGCACACACCAGAAACTTTCAACAATAATTCAATGCTGGGCCTATGTGTGAACTTAGATGAAGTTCAAAAGGGCGTACAAGATTTAAGTTCAAGGTCAGTGTTGAACTATGAAAGCTTTAATTGAAATCGCCTCAGTTCGATGGACAAACTCCAAGGGCCTAAAAAAAAGCTAGCATTGCTTGGCGAAGCAAGAAATATTTCGCAAACCCTTATTGTTCAAGAATAGGAGGACTATAGTAAGCAACTGAGGGAATATCTTGAATTACGACCAGCCCCATCTATAACACGTATACCCTTCACAGTTGAAAATCCACTGCCAGAAATTGAATGAATCCTCACTAGCATTTGAAGCTGACATTGCACTATAGTTTCGTACGGCATACCAGAGTGGTCCAGGCATTCTTGAAAGGACTTTGCTTCCAAGAATGAATGCTCAGCATTCGGAGAATCGACATCGACGCAGAAAAACTGAAGAAGTTCAATGAGGAGGAGCAATCATCACTCTGTATCCAGCAAGCTCAATTTGACAACGCATATGTTGCAGTCCTTCAACGACAAAACACATGTGTCCTCATCAACAATGAGCTCTGCACCATATTGCTAGATACAGGTGCAACTGGGCCTACTTCTTCTAAAACACCAGCAAATATTGAACCGTTAACTTAGAAGCTACGTACAGAGACAGGGAATCTAGCACCTATGTATGGTGTACTACTACTGAAATGCCGAGTATCAGTAGTGAACAGCGAGGACGATGCGTCCTACGTGTCAAAGTAGAAGAGCTGGTAGTTTATGGAAGACGTGGAGAGATGATTCGTGTCCTCTTGGCTGAAGACGTGAGTGGACCTGAGAGGGATCAAAAAATTCTGAAGGATAACCTTGATGGCGGTGCGAGCAGTAGGAAAGTGGTGATATTTGAGCCCATTCTTCACGATGAGAAAATTGGACGAGAAATCTTACTTGGAAAGACCTCATTGCGAGCTGATGAATTTTCGCCTGCAATTACTATCCAGTGAACTTACAGAAGGATATGGGGCACTTTTTGTCAGTTTCTTCTATGATTGGGAGTGTAAGTATCATTGTTAGCTAATCCAGCAACTTGTCTGCGGGATTGGAGAGGAAAGTTGTCATCCTTTTCAAGCCATAAAACAAGCTCAACTACCCAAACTGCGAGAATCAGTCACGAAGTACCAAGATGTATTCGATGCCAGACGAAGAAAAGAATCTGGTTCAGCATACGATCGACACTGGGAATGCCCGACCAATCCAGGAAACAGCTGAAAAACTTCCTTTTCCTTAGAAGGATGACGCTGACAAAATAGTCAGCGATATGGAGAAATAATGAGTTATCGAACCATCTGACAGTCCTTGGTCCTCTCCTGTCGAACTGATGAAGAAGGAATATGGATCAACATGCTCCTGCGTAGATTTTCGTCAACTGTCGGAGGATGACAGTTTCCCTCTCGCGAACAGACGAGACGTTGTCCAGTTCTACGATGTTCTCGACCCTTGAGTTGAAGAGAGAGTATTGGCAGGTAGAACTGGGTCCTTGTTCACAAACAGACAGAAAGTTGTACATGAGACCTTCCTAACAGCAGAACGAGACAATTTGTAGTAGACAATTTGTATAGACAATACACAATAGTGACATATCTAACTCTATTTTGGTTGAGATAAATTATGAGTTTTATTTTACAATTCTAAATGAATTGGTGGAACAGAGTGAAGTATATCTTTATTACTAATAATCAAGTAAGTTCTGAAAAAAAAAAGAATGATTCCTCTAAACTTCATCAAACCACAGAATTCCGTCATTCTGATACCCGAAACTAGTTCCTTGAATGATAGATCATTGAATTATCACCCAACTCTATAATTCGCCGCATAGTCATCTCTTTTCCCGACTTACAGTTTCCATTCGTATTTTGGGTCGAGTTTCGGTTATATGATATAATCTAATAATTCTCTCAGATTACTTGCCATACGCTGAAATTGTGTCTCTTGTATTATCAGATATATCCCTGATACAAAGCTCCCGGATGCATATCACAGAGATCATTACAAAATCCAACCAATTAAACGCGGCTTGATAACATATTAAAAACTGATGGAATATAGCTAGTTGTTATGGCAACGGTTTGCGTCACCAACTTTCTGTCAGTAATGGCCGAACAATGTTAATGAATTGTAATACAAAGTCTGGTACTCGAGATATTGACAAACCTTTGTGTTGAACTTCATTTTATTCAATTAAAAATTTTTTGTTCGGAGAATCGTAATGCCAGAGGAGAAACAGAGGGAATAAGGAAAATGGATCAAGTTCGTCTCTGATTAAAAAAAAGATATATTTCTGTCGGAGACTTTTCTTTGATAGGTTATTTCATATTCACTCGAATCCTAACACAGAAAATTAGAAGCTGCTGCAGGTTCATCGAAGAGAAGAATACAATCCTGAGATGAGTCCATTTGATTTATATATTTTCAATGGCTTAAGTATATGTGAATCAAAAAAAGCGAATCGTGTTTGAGGTATTCCAGATTCAGGAACAAAAAAAATTAAACTGAAGTCTAAATACGAGCCAACATTGATTTGACTTGTTGAAACTTTGGCTGCTACTTTCCAATTGGAAGAGATAGATACTATTGTTATAGAACATGTGAGCGAAGATAACTTCAGTTATTTTTGTCGATTAGGTTTTTCTTGAATTGTCAGTTGAGTCTATTGACGGCCGTTCGTAAATAGATGATTTGCCCCAAATATCTCAAATATTGAACGTAATCCTCTCTCGTGATATCAGCAATATTTGTGATGAGACTGCATGATGGGAATATATGAGGGTATAGTATATATTGATTGGTTGGTTCAACAAACATATTTCTCATTTGTTCATTGATATGTTCGATTAAATAACAAATTTTAGAAAATGTGCCTCAGAATTTTGATTTATCTGATTCCAACAACATATCATTATGAATGTAAACTTTTTGTGATTAACTATCAATCTGTTAGCAGAACACCAATTACTGAACCTGTTAAATAGTCCAATGACTCATAGTCAAAGTAATTTTTCAGCCAATATAAGTTTTTAAAATTTTTTCCCAATTCAATTGTTTCATCACCCATTTTTTTATGTTATGTATACTTATCTCCACAACTGGGTAGTACAATTCAAGTGCATTGGTTAATATACAAGAAGCGACGGATTTTCTTAGTTGTCATACATTCAGAAATTTCAATAGCAAAGGACCCCGCATATTTCTTATGGGAAATGGCTTTCGGAGAATTTGGCTGAATTTTTGGTATGTTGCAGTTTGTTATGAGCTGATCAAAAGTGTCCATAGCCACAAAGCTCAAAAATGGACAGTTTTCGAGATATAAAGCTTTTAAATGGATTTTTACCAATTTTTGGTGTATCGGAGAGCTCTCATTTCTTGTTGGGATTGAATTTCAATATTCGATGCCTAGAACCCTACTGAGAAATGGTCTTCCTCAGTTATATAAGGCACCGCTATCAGAAATTTTTCATACACTGCTCCACAGTGCCTATGGAATGAAATACAAATTCCAAAATCTTCCAAAATCCTTTCCATGCTCAGTATGTCGCCAGAATAATTTATATTTTCGGAAAATGATATATTTTGGATATTTTTTGAAGAGAAATGATAATAACCTATTCCAAATATATCTGATGATTCAGCCAAATTCACGGAAAGCCATTTCCCATAAGAAAAGTGCGGGGTCCTTTGTTCGCCCTATGTAGCCACTGTATATTGCTTATTTAAAAATGAGAAGATAGCGTTTCCAGTACTTTTTAGTACCAAACCCCCGTCCAGAAATACAAGCTCGACGCTGTTAGAGCTGAGCTATCGAGGCGTCAGAATAATGGCGAGCAAAATCTATTTATCAAATACGTCAATAATGCACCTACTATCTCCAAAAAAAACTTATAAGGAACTTTGAATTGGGCAATCTTACAGTATACTACCAGAATGTCAGAGGTCTACGTACCAAACTCTCCCAACTCCATACGAACATCTCCACATGTGCGTATGATGAATCAATGATGAAGAATTAGGATTTACAAACTATAATATTTTTAGACAGGACCGGTCACCAGCCTCCAGTCCTTTCCACAGGGGCGGAGGGGTTTTGATTGCTACCAAGAAAGAAATCCCCATTAGTCCATTGCCCACCGATCCCTCAGTTGAGAAAATATTTGTACTCGTTGGTGGAGGTAGTTACAAATTCATACTTGGTTCCGAATACTTCCCACCGAAGTCAAATGTTAACATGTACCGCACACATTATGACCTGGTGGAATCCCTTAATGAACAGAATCCGAATACTAGAGTTTACATCTTTGGCGATTACAATCTTCCTAACATCACTTGGCAAGTTGAAGATTACTGCTCTCTCGGTTCTCCATCTATTGGCTCATCACCAGCTGAAGCTGAGGCCATCGAAGTTGTTTCCAATCTATGTGCACTCCACAATTTATTCCAGTCAAACAATATACGAAATAACCGAGGGATTATTCTGGATCTCGTATTAACCCCTACCGAACTCACTGTTAATGAATCTGCAGATGTGTTGTTGCCACCTGATGCTTACCATCCAGCCATTGAAACAATAGTGCAAGTGGGAACTGAATTTAATGAGTCTCAGGCCGCAGAACACTCATATGACTTCCGTAACGTTGATTACGAACTATTATGCCAATATCTCGGTGCTGTCGACTGGGACGCCCTTCTCCTGGATAAGGACCTATTCGGAATGCTGCATAGTTTCTACGATACCCTGTACTCATTTATCGAGGTGTTCATTCCACTCAAGAGGATCACCAATCGTTCGTTTCCCTTTTGGTTCAGCCCACAGCTTAGGCATCTGACACAAGAGAAAAGGATTGCACATCAAATTTATAAAACTACCAGAACTCATGAAAGTTACGCAGTTTTTAGCGAGCTTAGAGCTCGTTGTGAGACTTTTTCTAGAGAGTGTTATTCGAATTACATCAGAGGTGTTGAGGTCAATATCGGCGATAACTTCTGGGATTTTGTTAATGGCTCTAGGTCAGGCTCTTTAATACCTGATAAAATGTTTCTTGGCGATTCTGTTGCCTCCTCCGGCACTGAAGTCGCAAATCTGTTTGCACGCCACTTTTCCTCAGTATACACCGATCATATCCTCAACCACAATGATTGTGATATCAACACAAAACTTAACATTTGCTCTTACCATATTCCTATCTCCACCATATTTGAGAAGCTAAGCAACCTCGATGTTAGAAAGGGTCCGGGGCCTGACGCTATTCCCCCCATTCATCTTAAAAATTGTAATTATATATTGTCTAAACCACTATTTCAAATCTTCAACAAATCCTTGGATACTGGAATCTTTCCAGACTACTGGAAGCTTTCCTACATAACACCCATATATAAATCAGGTAATAAATCTGACATTAGTAACCATCGTCCGATCTCAATTCTTAGTACCATCCTTAAATTGTTCGAGAGCATCGTTACAGATTATATGACTTATAACTACTTAGGGCTACTGATCTCAAATCAGTTTGGCTTTTCATCCGGAAGGTCGTCTGAACTCAACTTAATCACCTATACCAATTTTCTATCTAAAGCTCTTGATAGGGGTAGTCAGGTCGACTCCATCTATACCGATTTCTCCAAGACCTTTGACAGGGTTAATCATGAGCTTCTCACCCACAAACTCAGTAGGTATGGCTTCGGAGGAGCGATTCTGAAGTGGATTGTGGATTATCTGACAGGCAGGTACCAAATAGTGAGATTCAAGCACCATTACTCTTTTGACTTTCCTGCAACCTCGGGCGTTCCCCAAGGTTCACATTTGGGCCCCTTACTTTTCAACATGTTCATTAATGACATCACTTCATGCTTTCACAACAGTAATGCCCTACTATTCGCTGACGACCTAAAACTCTATCGTATTGTGAATTGTGTAGATGACGCCGATGAGTTGCAAAGCGATATCTGCAGACTTGCTACTTGGTGCTTGTCAAACGGTATGGACTTAAACATAAAAAAATGTCATATCATACGTTTTACTCGCTCCCATCAACCTGTCATTTTCGACTATACCATCAATGGACAACCCCTGGATGCTGTCGACCGTGTCAAGGACTTTGGAGTAATTCTTGATGACTCCCTAACCTTCACTTACCACATAACCTCCATTGTCAACAGGTCTACCAAAATGTTGGGCTTTATAAAGAGGACAACTCGTGACTTCACTAGTCTGGGTGCCATTAAAATCCTATACTGCACACTTGTTAGAACTCACCTCGATTATTGTTCCTCTGTCTGGTCACCACATTATGTAACCCATATATCCAAGATTGATCGTGTTCAAAAAAGTTTTCTTAGATATGTTTCTTTCAAATCTAATATCTTTAGTGATTACGCCTCAATTGAGAGTTATCTCAATATTCCAACTTTGGAGAATAGACGTAGTCAGCGAGATCTAATGACTCTACAAGATATTAAATGGTGAATATGACTGTCCAGATCTTCTATCTCAAATCAGTTTAGTAGTCCCCATTCGCCTTACTAGACAGATAGCTACTTTTCATACTCCCTACCATCGTACCAACATTGCTTATTTCAGCTATATCCCAAGATCCCTTAGAGCGGCTAATTGCCTCGATATTGACATCTTCTCAACACCTCTTCCTAAGTTTAAAAATCAACTGTGTCAGTCACCATCTTGCCATTATTTTTCCACTTTTACACTGACTGTACTTGTACTTTTACTTTTCATTGATCTTTTTAATGTCTTCATTATTATCAATATCATATATGTTGTGACCGTTGCTGTATTACTCACATAATGTATATCTTGTAATATCTTTAATTAGGCTTACCCGTATAAATAAATAAATAAATAAATAAATTGAAGAGGATTTAGTAACATTCTAGCAGATTTCGCAGTCTCATCATAGTATTCAATAACAACTTAAGTATGAACGACAGGATTTCCATAAACAGGAATGCGAATATAAATTTGAAACGGTCCACAACCCTACCTGTATTCCGGAGCTGGACATCCATGCGCTATGCATATTAATGCTGCTCCCTCATCTTGCGATACGGTGACTGCTCCTGAATTTTCCACAATGACCGGTGGGACGATTCCCCGGTGTTCTGGAAAAACAGAACAGAAACAATAAAAAAGTCGAGCGACAACATCGTATTCTATTTCACAGCTGTGGGTCAGGATGTACTACTGAACTAGTGAATTATTCATTGATTGGGCAGGAAACGACCTTGAATTTTTGGTATGTTGTTGATTTTGACTTACTCAGCAAAAGTTTACACGAACACAAAAAACTCAGCCTACCAGTCTTCCAGATACAGGGTGTTAAAGATGAAAAGTGGAGATCTTTATCAATTCTGAAAATTGACAAAACCTCTATTCCGGGAATACCATACCTCACTGATGGTACAGTACCACTTTAATCTTGTATCCATTATACTTTTTCGTTTTGTGCTCTACAACAGGGTAAACAAAAAAAATCCAATTCGATTAATTTTGAATCCACTAGTACGAGTTGTATGATCAAAATTGAAGATTCAATTTAGCCTGGATAAACTCCCTGAATCTCGATCAAAATTGAGTAACAGTAAGTTTTTCCATACAGGCTGGTTCGAAAATAGGGATACGTCATCCCCCCGTTTTTTACTTTGGATAGGGGAGAGCATGTTACATGTATACACGGTAAGTAAAAAGAAATACCCGGAGTTTCTAAGGAAAATGCGGTGGTTTTCAATGAATACCCTGGATTTCGAAAAAGAATCGAGTGATTCTAATAACTTTTTGATATAATGTACAGTTCGTGGAGTCCAATATATTGTTATCAATATCAGCATAGGTGTCCGGACTCATCTGTTGACTATATACTTTTCAATGTACGGATTTCATTGAAACTCCATATTCTTTCTCGGAGAGCAAAATGGGTTATTTATTATAATTATAGTGCCTATTCCTATTCCTATTCTGAAAATGAATGAAATGTCTTCAATTGAAAAATCATGTTTCCAAAGAAACTAGAGAACATTGAAATTAACCAAAAGAAGTGACACTCTCAACGTTGGGACTAATTCTTCATTTCTTGGAAGCTTATTCAATGAGGTGTGGCAATATCATCAAGATCAACTTGACAAGTGCAATCAATCTCTTTCCCCTTTTATTTTCTCTTTTGCCAACATTTTTATTGGGTATGTATCGTATGGATAAACAAGCCTGAAATATTTCGCATAGATATGGAATTAGTACTTTTGGAGAGGGATGGCGTATATTCCATCCTATCCTGGAGATTGGTGAGATTGTCATTTAATTGTGTCTGTAAGTCTGTAGGAGTAGTTGTTTTCTCTCAAGTGTTTGTCTTACTGTATGGGAAAGTGTGGATACATTGGTATCTTGTAATGATGTTTCAAGATACATTTATTGTTATTGTTATTAATGTAAGTTGTATGGGTTCAAGGAATTAGAGTTAAGAACATGTAGCTTTCCATTACCTTCAATTCAAGAATTAATTTTCAATGAAAAACATTTTAGCAAAATGTTTTAGTGTTTTAATCACTTGAGAGAGCTACAGTGTAGTATAACATGTCGCGAGTGTAATAAAATCTGTAAAAATATAATCGTGTATACAGAATTGGACATTGGACACTTTTGACCGGAAAGTCCCATTTTAAAACTAGATAGATGAAAAATGATGGCTGTTTCTGAGGGTTAAATTTTATGACAAACTTAATAGTGAAAACCGCATATCGATATCTGTCATCATTTCTGAGTTGCAGCATATTTTCCAAAAATGTTATTTGATGAAAAACTATTTTTCCAAACGGGACACCCTGTATATTCCTGAATATTTTAGTAGAGCTTGAAATTACCTTTCCAAAAATCTAGCACACTTGATGTTTTGCTAGTCATCTTTGAAATACAGAGCTTTTAGGTTTTTTCATGTAGACTGTAAAACTCACAGTTTGAACAAGTAGGCTGTGGACGACGCGGCGATAAAACAGAAAAAAGTTGTTCAGTAGTAGCTATCAAATGTTGAGGAAGGTTTTCACAGCAGTGATTTAACTCGTAGTTTCAACAAAACTGATAACAATTCATACTATACTGACTACTAATAAATGAAACTTCAAGAATGATAGCTAAAGTAATGATAAAGAACAAACATTGAATATATTACTTCAGAGAAGGTGTTCAGAATGTCTATCAGCTTCTCCTACATACAAGCGACACCTTTTCTGAAGGTATTTGCCGAATTAATTAGTTCAATAGGAGTGATAGCAGCAAAACTTTGCATCACTGTCACTTCCAAAAATAAGATCTTCCAACCTTCCCTAGAGGTAAAATTCCATAGGAATTAGGTCCGGTGACCTGGCCGCCCAATGGTTGGGTCCTTAGTTGGCTATCCAATTATTACAAAAATTTGCAGCCAAACAGTCGGTGACAATTGCAGTGTTGTGAGGCGAAGCCCCGTCTTGTTGAAAATATATCTTTCTGAGCTCCATTAGGACAAGGGGTTCAATATTTTGCATTAAAATTTTCCATTATAAATGAACGGGCCTATTATTCCACCTCTGAAAACATCTGCCCACACACTAAATCCAAATCTCCCTTGTCTTGTCTGCTCCAAAATGGAATGATGATTTTGTTGTGCCAAATATCAGAATTGTAGTAGTTGAAGATGCCGGTACTGCTCACATAAGCTCAGTCTGTCCAAATGAAATTTAATGATAAATCACGCTCTTGGTTACAGTTTTCTAGGAACCACTGACAAAAATCCATGCAGCGTTCAAAATCTCCTGGTCTGAGTTCATGAACTCTTTTGGACCCGTATGGCTTGTATTTGTGCTTTCTCAATATCCGCCTAACGTTAGTTCTTGGTAGGCCTGTTGATATTTTCAAATTTCGCGTTGACGTTTTGGAATTATTTTCAACATCTTCTGAACCGACTATTTCTTCCAACACCTTATCCCTATTTGATTCATATAAGTTTGGCCTTTTCTTTTCAAATTGATCACCATCAATTAGGTTGTGTTGCAATTTTGTGAAAATGTCTCTAAAAGGTTGTCTTCTTTCTGTAAACCTCTCGTCTTGCCGCTTCTTCATTTTCCCCGGTTTGTATGAAACAGAAAATCATATTTCATTGAAAATGTGTTTGAAATTCGAACAGAAACCACTAATTAAGAGCGTCTTTACTGCTCAAATCAAAATTTGACAGCTACCAGTAAACATTTGCATTCTGTTTTTGTCGCCGCGTCGCCCAAAGCCTACTTGTTCAAAGTGTGCGTTTCAAAGTCTTCATGAAAAAATCTAAAAGCTCTGTATTTCAAAGATGACTCTAGCAAAACATCGAATCGACACTCCCAACAAACAAACACATAACTCATTTTTCATCATATTTCAAGAGAGCCGAAATACTGATTTTTTTTCAATATTTAAGTCGAAATACAACTTTTTTCAAGAAGATTTCTTCGTAACTATACTTTGTCTATAGATACGGCTTTTTTATTGTCAGCATCAGTTTTTTTAAGCTGAATACGCCTAAACCTATAACTGAAAATAGCTTTAATTTTAGTTAAGGCTTTGTTCGTAGGGAAGAAAATTTTAAGATCTATTGAAATATGCATGAATATACAGGGTGACTCGTTTGAAAAATATATTTTTACATCAATAACTATGGATATCTTATTTGAAAAAATATGTACTACAGACCAAATACCATCATAAAAATTTTATGAATGAAATTCGAGGAAATATTTGAGATATGCAACAGAAAGAGTAGGTAGAAATGTCGGTATAGACTGAAGTTTTTGATATTTGAAGTTTGTCAAGTTAATGCCTCGATATAAAATATCCTGTTCGAGGAATGTACTTCTCAGTCGAAACTGGCATTTTATCCCACTCTGGCTGCTGCACTTTCCAAATATTTTTGCAAGAATTCCATTCATGAAGTTTTAATGATGGCATTTGTGTCTGTTTTTTCGAAGATTTTCTTTCTATCCATCTATATTGTATATAATGAATTAATTGTATTGAAGAATAACATTTGGCATTTGAACACGAAAACTTCCTGATTTGTTCAGAATCTTTGATATTGAATGAATTTTCTCATCATTCGAAGTTTTTTAAAATAGGTTTCCACCCCAATATGAAAAACACACAAGAAAAATCAGTTGCGAATGGTTCATTCAACTCGCTCAACCTCGTATCTCCGAACTTCGGACTACTTCCCTTGTGGCAACAGAGTTCTCAGTTTGTCTTACCTGTTATTCTAACGTTTGCAGGACTGCTAACCACAACCTGTCGACTCAGACGATGCATAGTCCTGCAGCGGTATGTCGGAAACTGGTCGCTGAACTCAAGGTTATGGATGAGCAGCTCTCCCGAGGGAAGTTGGTGGAACTTGCCGTCTGGAAATGTCAGAGAGTTAGATTGGTGTATATGGAAATTTGATTATGGTTTTGTAATACAGGATGACTTGATAAGAGTTATGATCTTGATGTGTTCAACGAGGAAAATATTCTCAGAAAGTAGTGCATATCAGTATATACAGGGTGTCCCTTACTGATATGCGAATATTCAAAAGTCTGATTCTACACCGGAATTTAATACTGGTTTCCTTTATGAACTATGGTCCAACATTTTTTCCTTACGAAAGCACCAAAGCACCCGGGTGTTGAAGTTTAAGGAAAAAAAAATTATTAACCTTTCCGAAACTGATCAAGATATTTCGGTAAGATTCGGTAGGTAGCGACATTTGATGAAAGCGATGTTTTTCCATGCAAACATAATTTTCAGCCTCAACAGTGACATGCGTACGAGCACTGACTTTGATAATTTTTGAGACAGAAGTAGTACGCCAGTGGTTTTTCCCATATAAACATTATTATTGGATTTTCTGTTCAACTTGGAAGATAAGTGCTCTTTTGACTTTTTCCCGCAATACACAAGTTATAAAAAAAATATTCGTACTGTCCTGAAATATTAAGGTATATAATTAACAACAACTGAAAATATCAATTCGAACAAAGTTCGAAAATATGTCCTGTAGATTATCACGATAATAAAACGAATAAAATTGACAAAATCGAATTACCCTTTCTTTCCACACGTTTCCACCAAGTGGAACTGAAGACATGCAACATAACATAACTTCCTGCTGCCAAAAAAATGCCACAGTCATAATGGTTATTCAGACACATAAAGACAAAATAAAAGCTGCAACAGGAAACTAGAAACTCCTACAGAAGGATTCAACTACCACGATAGAATGTAAAATCTACGCCACCCTTAGGAAATACAAAACCTTTATTTCAGAAAAGGAACGGACACATCTGACGTCACATTATGGTAAACCATCTCATCTCTACGGTCTTCCAAAAATCCATAATCCAGACCAATCACCAGCTCCCACAACTCATCGACCCATAATCTAGGGAAATACCCTACCTGGGTACTAGCAGTTCATTCATCAAGAATTCGAATTATTTCGTGGACTCAACGGAAAAACTGTACAAAGAAACAAAAGTATTGAATGTAAGAATGTCTCTTCAGTATGGATGTTTTCAAACATTAAAAGATATAGAACTAATACACCCAGGCCTTCAAGATTTACTGAAAACTCAAATATCCAATTACCAATTTACAGAAAAAGTCACACGCATAGATTTGTTTTTTTCTTTGGTCATTATCAATTGTTAACTATCAATTATGTATTTGTTGTACATACAATTTTTTCTCTCAATGAACGAGTAAAGAAGCACAATATAGGCAATTATATGCCTAGGTGTCATTTACGCATTCAGGAAGAATTATGTAATAACATTCAATATGTTTTATTAGTTTATTGTACTCTGAAATTGAATAAATTAAAATTGAAAAGAAAACCCACACAGGAGGGTACCTCTAATTCTGCTTCACCCAAATTCCACAAATATGGGGATTGTAAGAATATCGGTGGAAGAAGCAAAGCAAATTTGCAATAGCCAGCAGTCACTGGATGTGGAGATGAATGATATTAGAAATGACCTAGAAAGCACAGATACAACTAGAAAGGACCAAGGCGATCGAAGAACGACCACAAAATAAGAATGAGTTATTTCCAAGAAAATCAGGAGGAGAGCTGCTTTCAATCCAGCAGTACCTTACGGAGCTTCCTCAACAAGACGACATCAGAAAATGAAGCAGAATCCAGCAAAAATTGTATTGACGGGGTCCCATGTAGAAGTGGAGATTCTTACATCGGAGAGACCCAGAGACAGTTATCCGTTAGAATAATCGAAAACAAAAAGGACTTTACGAGGGGGGACATCTAAATCGGGAATAGTTAACTATGCCTAGACTGAGCACCATCGCATTTTTTGGAACGAGGCTAGTGTTCTTCATAGAGAGAAATATTGGTTCGAACAAAAATTCATAGAACCCGCTTATATCGCCAAAGGCCCTTGCAATCAGCCAAGCGTGAAAATTAAAACATATGGAGACCGTTCATGGACCACTTTGGAGAAGACAAAGCGCGAAACTATGCGCGCCACAACACTACCATAATTATACCATAAGTATACTATAATTATATCATAATTATACCAAATCAACAGATATAAATAAGACCTCGTAGCATCTAAACTTGTCAGTATTCACTTGAAGACGATTGCTGATATAAGCAATTGAAACGTAAAGGAAAAGTGGAAGAAGTCAACCATCTTTACAGGAATTGTTGAATAGGGCATCTTCACTTATGCATGTTTACGATCTCCTTTTAATGGAATTGTGCACTCATTAAAATTTTCCATAATCTGTTATGAGGATGTGGATACCGTAATCACGAAATGTGCTTGGGTGTTGGTCTTTTGATATTGCGATTTACAATATTAGGAAAGGGAAAACCACGAACGTCCAAATCTCTGGGAACCTGAAGTCTATCCCTCTGAGTATAATATCCCATGACATGAGTTAACAATAAACTTTTACAAAATATAAGGGCGACCACAATAGATCTGAAAACGCCCTAGTGATGAGGCATCTAGCTCCTTAGCCCCAAACAACAATAATCATCCAAACTGTAGAAAGTGTTTCCTGTCTTGGTGGTCAGTTCCTCCGGAATCTTTGGACGCTAACGGGAAGGACCTGTTCATGAGTAAGTTTACATCAACTTCAGTAGGCTCTAGTTAAGTGAAATTAGATAATAATTCCCATGTACTTCCAAGATTTCGATGACTCTCTGATGAGTCTTTTTCTACTGAGCATACATGCCACAAACTTCATATTGACTTATGTGGAATATCCAATGCTCAAGTATCCGTTGGCGTCTGCTGCAGCTGGTATTTGTATATTATCCATGGAAACTGTCTGTTAGATATTTAAAATCTTCCCCTGGAAGAACCTCTTGCGATGCCAATGGAAAGGACCTGTCTCTGATTGGATATATCTCAGGAAGAAGGTATCTGTGTGCAAAAAATTCATATACCCCAGCTGTTCCTGGATTGTTCGAATTGCTAATTTACTTTTTCTATTTTCTATTTGACAATCATGAAAAGTTTCTCAAAAGGATCATGATAAGCAATAATAGATGCTTCCTCTGACCTCCCCAGTATCTTCTCTGGCTTTCTAGGTTATAGTACTGATCGCTGGTACTTTTTTTATACTCCTCATAGATCTTATGATTTCTCGAAATATTTCCTTGATTTCATTCTTGATGCTCAGTTTTACTGATCTATTGTAGAAGTCCACCTTGTTTTGATTCTTCCTGACTTCTCTATCCCCATATTTCGTATTTCTCTTGGCTTTCAGTAGACAAGATGACACTTAAGCAAAATTTGATAATACGATTTTTTCATATATGATAATTGATTGTAAAATATAGAAAACTAGCCAAACACAAAATATTCGTAATTGTAGTAGTTTTTTATTTTTCCATTCATCGACATAAAATGTCGAAAGTCCATCGACCGAGGTCCTTATGCAAGATATTTTCTGGATAGACGTTGTTACTAGCTCCTTATGCCAAATTAGGAGTTGACTGTCGATCCCAGTGAAGCTACGAAACTTGATAATTTAAAGCTCTCATATTACTTGAGAAAATTGGACACCTATTATAATGTTCATTAGAGAATATGGTGTTAGGCAAAGGAGACTAGAGACTTTTCTATACCAATCATGAACAGATTTGCATTAAGATGATTATTCAAAAATATTTTATCATTGATACAATTCTCTTCTGAAATTGAATTCTTCGGAGTGAAATTTGTATATTGTAGTTATACAGTATGTGGGATTTGGAACCGCAACACCCTGTCATTTTGGAACCCATGGACCGATTATGAAAAATTAAAATTTTAAGTTATACTACTCGACAAACTCTTTCCAAACAGATTTGAAATTATGAAAACAAATAAAATCACAGTTCGAATACAGAATGGAGATACACAGAAATACAAAATTAAAAAAAGAGTAACTTACTATCAACGACGATATTAAACATAACTTCAGAATATGTAGTTAGAAAAATTACCAAAATAAATATTAGTTTAAGGCCAACATTTTCTTCGACCCCATTACAAATTTAGGCAAAATTTTCATGATTTCATTTCATACTGCCAGTTCCTAAGATTAAATCTGTAATCCAGACACTATGTGTTTCATAGCAGGCTCTGCAAATGAGTTGTCTGTTTTTTATTTGTTATAATTTTCACAGTGATAAATCTCAACTCAGTCGAGAGAGTTGAGTTGGTGATAACATGAGGCAAGTCGCTAAAAAATTCAACAGAAGACATCCAGATCAAAGATCAATTCACTATTCCACCGTCTTCAGGATAATTAATCATTCAATAGAACCGGGAGTGTTGAGAAATATATACCGAGACGAAATCTAGAGATAGACGAGCAAATATCTAATTTCCACCGAAGTGTGAAGTAATCCTTCAAACGATCATTTCTGAAAAATCCTGTACATTATATCCTCCCAGCCCAAATCTGTACCGGCTTGGAATATTTCACGAGTTTATTACGAGTTCAATTTGTGTTGTTATCACGCTGGTGAACATTCATCGATCCAACTCGCGAAAGTGTTGGAGAGGAAGTAAATTACTTATGTTTATTAATAGGCGGCTGAGCTCGTAAGTCAACGGACCGAATTCGGAGGCAGAACCCCGTTTACTACAAGACTAATTTTATCTCAGGCGGAATCCTACGATATATAGAGGTTATTCCTACATGGGATTGGGTGGAGGCGGTTTGCAATTTGTATCGACAAGTTGATTTCTTCATCCGTAAATGAGTGATCTGATTAGGTACTATTTATAAAAATTACAACGAGACTGATTTTTTGGCTGAATATAGGATTGTAAAATCTATAATTATAGAAAAATTCTGAGCATTCTATCCATCGACTTATGTTTGTTGGAGTATTTGGTGATCCACTGGAAATTTCTCACCAGGAGTCACTCTGTTTATCTCCATCATACCGACCCTATCGGATTAGGGGTCAAAGTCAAGGTGATGAGGCCAAAAACGATGATTTACCATCAGAAGAATAACGCAACAACATTAGACTCTTTGAGTGGACGAAAGATTCAAGGAAAACTCTTTTGTATAGCTACGTGATTAGTGAGCCTGCTGGAAGAAGATACATGGTGAGCATGCTTGCTTAATATTGTGAAAGACATCTAGAATTTGCCACCTCAATAGACTCCTGCTCTGCTCTGAGAAGAGAGGAGGAATACCGCCTCATTGGTTGGAAGGCATAAGCTACGCAAAATAAAACCTAAGATCAAGTTAGCGAGATAACACGCGTATCGTATCCAGTGTACGGCAGACTACATGGTGATGAGCTAACTACACATTGAACAAGGCATGCTGTTCACCATCAAACGGCACAGTATTAACAGGAGACGGATGTTGGTGGCTTCGAAGAAGTCACGTAAGGCGGACGAGAAGCATCGCGAAAAACATATAATCCTACTCTTTTTTTCCAAATGCCTCTACGTGTTGTGAATAACCCGTCGGCCGCAGCTCGGATGGTAACATTCTGGGCGAACATCATGAGTATCTATACAACCACTAATCATAAATATTCCAGCTTTAGTGTTGTTCAAGTCTTTCTGCAGGAGGCTTCGGCAGCCAGAGCTCAACGCTTCATGCAACCCGGTTATTCCGGGAAAAGTTTGGCGGGCCCTAAAAAGTTTGAAGAATTCAGCTACTATCCGGCACGAATTTTTAACTCATAGCTTATGAGGATCAATATTTCCGGGTTGGTTTGTCAAAGAGCGAACGATGCTCATTCCCAGTAACAACAACGATTTGTCAGATCCAATGAACAATAAGTCGAAAACATGCTGGAATGTACCTTTTGAGGGCCTTGCGGTACTAGAACAAATAGTGATGCATTGGACAGCTGATACCGATGTGGAGGAGCCGGTTCACTTAAGGATTTGATCAAAGCAGAGTCCAAACAGATCAGGTAATATTCAGAAGAGGTGCGTTTCAGAGAGTCCTTTTCTTCTTAGCTCTAGCTCCCTATTGACATTGTCTGTTGACCTCAGAAAAACCCGCGGATACAACTGCGGCACCCCCAGCAACCGAAGGCATAAGGTCACCCATAGATGACCTTAAACTGTATGCCTTTGGGACGAAGGATCTCTATTAGTCCTTGATTGAGGGTGGTGCAAGAGTACACGCATGCTATCGGAATAGAGTTTAGGATCGACAAATGTGAGAGAGACGTATACCACACCCAAGAGGTAGGTAAATACTGTTGAAAACTCTCTTCGCGGCAAGTATTACCATAAACTCCGACCAAACTGGTCATCAGAACTGTCAGAGGAGAGCGAAGTTGCTACAACTAATATGCTTGCGTAACGATTCTATTTTACACCTTTAGAGTGATGAAGTGGAATCAGGAATCATCTTGACAACGGGAAGGCCGTGGACTTCTGAGGTTTTAGTGTCTCCACAACACTTCTCTGTTTAGTATGCGATCATGAAAAATCAGGGATTGGAGCATTTATTTGAAGGCAGCAACCGGTGCTTGTAGCCGATGAACTCGGTTTCGTATTCGACACTAAACGGAAGAACCCACGGTCTGTCACCGAGTTGGAATCCGCCTAGCAAAAAGCCCACTTCGAAGTTACGGAGAGTACATAAGCCAATGCATGGGGTCTTCTTCAAGAACATTGAAGACCTTTTGGCTCATCCAGAAAGCTGACCTTCGCATTTCTCAAGTCAAGTGGGCTGAAGTCAAAAACCGAGGGATTCATAATGGCCTGCCAGGAGTGTCTTCAACACTCTTGTCTACTGTAGTCACTAGATGAGTATAGAAGTCCCTGAAACTAGATGCAGAGCGTGTCGTGGGGCAGCTGAGACCAAAATGCTCTTAGCCTGTTCAGCTTATGCAGTCTCAGCCTATATTCACAGGCAGAAAGCGGCGCTACTAGTGTTAAACTACCATCTACGACACTCGTACGGTATAGACGAGTCACCGGTATTGCCTTATGCTCCGGGGAATATGGAGTCCGTTGTGGAGAATGAGAAGTGCCGAATCTATTAGAACTACTCATTCCTCGCCCCCAGGCGAATACGAGCCAATACGCCTGATTCTATCTCTTGTTTTTCGATCAAAAGACTTCTATCATTTTATCTTCGATCAAATTTCTACCACCCAAATAAATGATTATCTATAAGGCAACTAACGAAATTGACAGGCTTAAATAAACAAGGTGTTTCACACACTACTTAAAAAAAATGTTTAAAACTGTTTTTTCCGTTAACCAGCTGTCGTCTCCCTACGAACGACAGTCTGCAGAATTCGAAACTTCCCACCTCATCTGACGAAGACAATGCTCAAATCTTTGTATGATTCAATTTTTCGATGTTTTTGAAGACCATTATCCTTAGGTAGCAGCAGTAGTACTACAACCTCAGCAACTACCGGCTGGGATTTTTGCCGAACAGGTTTCAACTCGTATGGGTCATCTCGTTCAAAGCAAATATTTTGTCCAATTTCTTAGTCGAGATCACTGATCTGAAAATCATTGCTTCGATTACCGCTTGTTCATGGTCGAGAACCGTGCAAAGAAGTGGAATATCACCAAAAGTAATAGGAGCAGCTGGGTTCTGAAAAACTAAATGGAGAAAACTGAAAAATTACCCAATCTTTTCGAGTAGGCAAGAGCTTTCAAACTGCAGAAGTATAATACGTCCGTACACGTAGCGAGGCCTGGCCCATTATTTTCCTTATTCTGAAGTGGCTCCATCGATTCCCATCACGTAGAAATACCTTAAGAGAACATAAAAATGTAATAAAATTGGTTTCGTTTGGAAATGTGTTATTTACACCGTGAAAATATGATGATTCGCAATATGCTAGCAGATTTTACAGTTCAATAATGAATATCTCGAATAAACTCCATGCTGCCTTTGTTGGAGTTCCACGATAGTAATTGGTAGACACGTTTGACTGGATTCGATGAAATGAAAAACATAATAAATTGCCATCTCTTTCGCTCTACATATTCTATTGATCATCATGAGCCCATAGTTGTGTATTCTCAACGCGAAATCATATTTATTATGATTTGATGAATTGTTTGTTTGTGTGTTTTCAATAGCAACATCAAATCCCCAGTTTGCGATTGAATTGTGACTTACATTAATGACTTTTTCAATAACAAAGTGAAGGTGATACAGTGGACCAACCACCATGAACTTGTTTCAGGCTAAGTACCAAAAATCATCAATAAAATTTTTAGCACTATTTTAATTTTTGAAACGATTCATTATATTCCAAGTTTCATTATGGGAAATTTTCCTTAATTTTGACTTTGATAAACAGCTGAAGTTTGCTGGGCTGTGAAGAATTTACTTGTCCTATATTTTCATACACAGTGTGGAAACCACTTGTCGAATAAATTTATAAGAAATGTTTTTTTAACTGTTACGTCAGTTCAACTACAATTAAAATATACTTGGTGACTCTCACACAAAAATCCGGGAAGGCAGCCCTAAAAAAGAAATTTGAAAAAAAGCTCAAAAAATAAGTCTCAAAAAAGTTTCGAAAAATGTTTGAGATAAAAGGTCCGGAATTAATTCCAGAAGAAAAATATCTGGAACAATAAATTCGGTAAAAAATCCGGAACGGAAAATTCGGAAACAAAAAGTACGGGAAGAAAGCCCGGAACACGAATCGTTAAAAGAGTTCTAAATTCGGGAGAAAAAATTTATAAAAATGCGGAGAAAGAAATATGGGAAAAAACACCGAAAAAAAAGTCGGGAGCAAAAAGTCCGAGTATAAGAGTTCGGGTGAAAATTCCGATAGAAAAAAGTCCAGCGAAATATAGTGTGGGAAAATCTCAAAAAGAAATTTTGCGAAAAAAGTCCCAGAATGAAAGTTGAATATAATATCCGAAAAGAAAAATTCGCGGAAAGAAGTACGTAAAAGAATGGGAGAAGTTCAGTGATAGGAAGTGGAAAAAAATATTTGAAAAATGTCCAGGTGAAAGTTCCGGGAACAAAGAGCCAAGAAAAAAGTTTGGAAAAAACAAGTGAAAATATCTGGATAGAGTTCTGGGTATCAATGCTCCGAGAAAAGAGTCGGGGAGTTCAGAACTTAAACCTGCCTGGGAAAAAAGATTCGGAATGAAAATCAGAACAAAATCATGTGGAACAAAAATTCCGGTAAAAAAACTAGAAGTTCGGAAAAAAGCCTAGAAAATATTCAGGTAAGAGTTCCAAATGCGGAAGAACAGTCAGAGAAAATAAAGCCCGTTGAAGAGTACGGGAAGAAAAGTCCGATAAAAACCTGTAAAAAAATAGGAAAGAAGTCCAAAAAAAAGGTCGGAGCGAAAAGTTCGAGTAAAAAAGTTCTGGAATAAAAAGTCCGATAGAAAAAAGTCCAGCAAGAAAGGTTGGAGAAATCTCTAATGGAAAAAGTCAGCGAAAAAGTCATGTCACCCGAATCGCGCGGAAAGTTCGCGCGAACCCACTATTACAGAAAGTGCGCGAAAAAACATCACTATAAATAACATGGCAAACTCGAAAGCTTCAGTTTCAATTGATATGTCTAGAAGAGTACTTCGACCACGCAACTGAAGATGACTGCCGCAGTTGCAGTCGAAACGTTTGGAGATTTGAACCAAAGAAGACCACGGCAAAACCCGGAAACCAACCAAAATATTGTGAGAAAATTGTTTAGATATAAATTCGTGAGAGGCGAGTTTGGGAAAAAGACGGGAAAGATAACAATCCGCAAAGGAAAGTTTCCGGGAGAGTACGGAATAAAATGGGTTCGGAAGAAATCCGCGAGAAACAAGTCCGAAACATATATCTGGGAAAGCAAAGGTTTGGGGAAAGGAAGTGAGGTGAAAAAGAAGTTCAAAAAGCCTGGAAAACAAGAAACAGAGAATAAAGTTCGGGAAACTCAAGCAGGTTGAAAAATCGGCTGAGAGAAGCACTTGTTGAATAATATACTGAAAAAAAATCTGAGAAGACGCGGAAAACAAAAAATTCCGGCAAAAAGTCGGTGATTACATAATAACTAAAAAAATCTGGAATTATTTCTAGAAGGAGAAGTTCGGAAAAAAACAAGTTTGGAAAATATGCACGGAAAAATAAAATCTATTGAGTATTTTGAGATACGTGTTAATACTAATGAAAATAGAACAGATGCAATTAGCAATAAAACAAAATCATCACTCTCGACTCATCCTGTATACTCGCATTCTACTGCTGCTCTACGAAATTAAACAAACAGGTGTCACTAATGGTTGATTTCGAAAAATCATGCATACGAGGTCGACGGAAAAGATATTTTTGATTATGTACCACACATAGGAGATTGTTACTGGAGCTTTTGAAGTGGGTGTGGATCCTTTGCTATTCTAGTTTCCCTTAATTTGCCTTGAAACAACTCCAAAGCATCTTATAACTTGTTTTCTCATTTCTAAATTATTTCTATTGTCAACCTTCGAATTAAACAAACTGTATAGAGATCTCTGTTTTCAGTCGTATAGTTCTCAGTATTATCCAAAATTAAACGGAACTCAATACATTTTTGCAATATCAGAACCGAAATCACGAATATACTACGTAAATACTGGATGTAAACTACACGTTTAATAATTGAAGATTCAGCACAAAAATTATTTCTGTCTCAATTAAAATCATGACGGAAACTTTTTCACATTAATTTCCAGGGTCTACATCGACCTCTTTGATCAAAGCACTGACAAATAGAAACCCCGTTTCAAAACAACTCGGCTTCTCATTAGTGAAATCCTGAATTTTCCCCGGATTTTTCGTAAAGAATTCTCGAGGAAGCAGGTCTCGTGAAAATCAGACGTCTCTAATTAAGTGGTGTCCTAGTAGCTTATGTTTGGAAATGCAGTTCATTTGTATCTCTTCAAAGGAATTCGAGCTATTGAAGGCATGGTGTACATTTGACGCCTGCAAAACGACAAAAAGAAGCTGTGGAAACAAGATTTCGTATTCTGTCATTTGAATGATTCCGAAAGTTCATGTTTTTCTGGTCTTATGCATCTTATGCATTATATTGATGATCATCAGAGGTAAAAAATAGACAGTAGGTTAGGGTAGCATGATTGGAAAATCGAGCTGAGCAGGTTAGACTAGCATGAATACAAAATTGAGCTCATACCAATGAATAAAAAATTCATTGTGTGATTTAAGGCTCATAGGAAGAGAAGACAGATAGTAGATATTTCACCATTAACAGAGCTGATCATACAGTGAGATAGCAAAATGAATCAGTCGTATGATGTTGAATATAGATATTAACTGCACTTATACAGGCAAACTTTTGGGAACCTCCGGCCAGAGATCATCGGTTCCTAGATGTAAACGAAGCGGTGACAAAAAAAGGCCGGTGGATAATAAATAACTTTGACAATGTTGTCGACGTTAATTGTTGAAGGATGGTATGATAAAGTAAACGATATTCTTTGTTCGAATAATTCCCCTTTAGCTTCGAGGTAGGCTCAACGCAGGTACTCGAAGCTGTGGGGGTCGCTGAGTTGGCTTGTCCTCGGCCGCAACTCTCGGGGCAAAGTTCGCGAGCTAATCGATTTGAAGTCGTATATTTTTTGTCGTGGTATTCTTCGATCATAACGCTAATTGCATTCATTAGTATATTTTTGTCTAATTTACATGCAAATCAAAGATGAATTTCAGTTGAATCGTTTGACGAATCCATACGTTTTATGTAGGTAGACTTTTGTTGTGTTTCGGTATTCGACTGCATTCGTATTTTCTTCACCTACGTCTGTCTGTTTTTCGAAATTCCTACGAACCCTATTGGACTCACCACTATGGAAAATGTCATTGTCGTAAGGTATTACGCACACGTTATTTGCAATCGCGGTACTTTTCCAGGAACTCGATATTTCAATAGGATAATAGACGAAAATTTCCAAGCAATTAGGTAGGTAGTTAGAACCTACGTGAAATAACAACGCCGTTCAAAAGATGCGACAACAAGGTAGTTTTCAGCGTGCTTGTGACTTATTACTTGGTCGTGTGAGACTGCATCGAAAGTGGTGGCGGTCATTCCGAACACCTGTTGTGAAATCAAATTCCGTTTATTTTCAGTAACTTTTCAATCCCCTGTTATGAAAAGAATGCCTCATTGCCCTCATTTTGATTTATTTCATTGTTTTTATTTCGGTCCACTTTGAAGCCAAATGTAATAACTGGGTTTACGAAATAATAATAAACTGGCAACGGTGCGGGAATACGAGTAATATACACAATACCAGAAGATAGGCGCCCTAGGAACTGATGATTGAAACAAGTGCTTCCCAATCAATCTTGAGTAAATGAGTCTATTTTTGGGAGATTTTCAAGTGATTATGAAAAAAAGGTAAATGCTTTTCATTATGTCATTATGTCTCATACAACACCACATTTCATTTATTGCTCGAATTTTGCAAACACCCTGTGTAACAATTGGTGTCGGAAGTGAGCTGATTTGAATAAATGAGAGTTTGCGACATGCGGAAACATTAATACACTTCTTTAGCGTAAAAAGTACGTGACTTATTGTTGCGAAGTGAACAGTTTTCAGAGTTCAATTCAAAATGAATAAACTTTTGAGACATGAAATTTGCTCATAAAATATGCTGATATCTCACTCAAGAAAAGGGTGTCTTAACTTGAAAGTCCTCGATTTGAGGCAGTAGTTAAAGAAAAGGGAAGTAGAAATAACTGGTGATAATTTCCTACTCAAAAGACCATCCGAAAGATCCATTTAAGAAAAAATACATCGAAAAATTTTCTGGAAGCAATTTCAGTTCGATAATGACAAGCATTTATAAAATTTGACGGTAGATCTTCAAGAGAATTGGAAAAGTTTCAAAGAAGAATAAAAAAAAGTTGATGAGAACAAAGTAAGATCTTCAAGAAAATGCGAAAAATTTGAAAGAATAGTTTGAAGAAAATTCGGAGATTTCTGAAGATAAACTTCTAAAAAATTCGCAGAGTTAGAGAGAACGGCTTCTAGATGAATCGTCCTATGAAGATATGTGGATGCAATGGTGGACCAGATCCTTGTGGATCTGGAAATCTCAAAATTGTCCAGGAGATTGATGGGCTGGATTGGGAAGTAATGAAAAGTATGTAGACCATATTCAAATAAAACAGTGTCGAAATTTTCATTGTATCTTAACGAAAAAATCTTTCCAGATCGGTGTTATTTCAATTGTACCTCAAGGTGCAGATATGGAGATTCTGCAGGTATTGACATACTCCGAAGGTAACATTTCATAACGACATCATTAGTTTCGATCATTTCTCAGATGTCTGATTTCTTCTATTTTCTGGCCAACTGACAGGAAATTTGGTGAATCTTTCATCGAAGGCAGCATCCCCAGATCTTCAAGCAACACTTTTGACCAAATAATACTCCATAACGAGGTTGTCTCTCTATATCAGAAGCATCTGCTATGTTTAGAATTTGCAGTAATGACCATTCATGTCATGTAGTATGTAGTTGTGTTCCAAAACATGAATTATTGATTTTGCAATTTCAACTACAGTTCGAGCATCTCTCTCAGAGCATCCATTATGTTACGGCACGTAAAGTATCGTTAATCTCTGCCGAATTCTATTCTGTTGTAAATTATCTACCACCTTTCTGCTATCGAGCTCGCTACCGTTGTCACTGAGGAGTTCCTTCGATTACATACCCTGCAACTTGTACCTCGGCTAACATTACTCTCAGCTTGTCACCCCAGATATATCCTTGAAATAAACCTAACGGAATCGACTGTGATAGCCATGAACAAGACGATGTAGAGATATCCTAAGTGGGAATTCACAAAAAAAATCTGAGTGCGTGAGATGTCTTTTCTCAAATTAAGTGCATGATTTTCAACATGAAACACAAATTTCACTCAATTCACTGCACATTTCCTCGTATATACTTTGTGTCTTTCTTCCTGACGATCAAGATTTTAGTGATGAAGTTGCAACGAATTTTCTTTTGAAACTACATTCAATATCATTTCTGAAGGTTCTTGGTGCATCGTAGATTTGAGTTGGGCGTTGATGAGTTTTAAGCATTTCTGACAGAAATAACAACAATCTTGTTGGAAGCAAATTGCAATCCTAAATCTATTCATCACCACCTAATACGTCCTGTAGTCCTAAGGCTTATTGTTGTGAAACCCTTGTTTACAATGATTCTTTTGTGAACTACATTATTTTGAGAGTAGAAGATTCCAAATTTGTTCGGAGGCTAATTTCAGTTGAAGATTATTTTGAACGCTGAAATTCTTTCGGGAGGCTGTACAATCTAGCTGCAGTCAGATATTTTTTTTGAACCTGTAAATTTTAAACTCAGGTACAAGTTATGAATTGGAAATTTCGAGTCAGAGATCCCTGGTCCAGATTCTTTGTTCAAACTCAAGATTTTAGTTGAGAATATAAAGTCTGTATGTTCATATTGAACCACAACTGTCTGATGTAGCTAAAACCCTGAGACTATTAGATGTATTTTTCGAGAGGAAAAATAGTCACCCAATCACTGTATGAGACAGTAGACAATGAGGGGTTGTCTGTAGAGAGAGAGGTTCGAATTCTGGAAAACGAGAAAAATTTTCTCAATTTCTTAGTAGTCAATAGGTAATGTATTTTGTCTAGATGCCAATCCCGACGTCTGGTGCTTGCTCGGAGTTCGCGCCGACCACCTGGGGTGGTGCTCTAGGTTTTCTTACAGCTGAAAAGTGAATACGCTATCAAAAATCAGTAAGTCGCCCCGGAGCGCCCTCTACCCGACAGGCTATGCCTTTGGGTACACTCTGTGAGTGTTCATGATAGAGTATTATTATTATTATTATATAATTCAATAAAAATTTAAGTTTTGGCGTAGTGGAAAATTTTTCGAACCTTGTTCAATGTGTAATGTATAATGACTTTTAACGATTTTAACCCATTCAGAATATGCTCAATTATTAATATTACTGTTATTATTATCATTGTTCCTCTTCCATTTCTAACTTACTGCGAATGTATATAACGTGATTGAAACAATTATATTATTATGCTTGTGTATTTCGTGAGGTTTGGTAATAAATAATTACTAGACTGCAGCTTATAGTTCACCGTACATCCGTACAACTTTAATACGACTTTCCAAGTTGTCTGAACTCCATTCGAACATTGTTTATACTTTCATGATATATATGACACATTCAATAATAAAATATGGGAATCTTTTCCGTCATGAAGAAACGTTATAAAATATGCACCTCTCGTGTTTTGCAGTCGCTCTCGAGAGAAAAGAATAATGGAAATGACAATCTAATGGTTCAGTATTTCCAAGCCGCAGACGATTCATTTTTTATGCAGGCGTATATTTTTGCTGATTCAGAATGCTAGATTACTCCTCAAAAAATAACAGGTTGTATGTGTTTATATCAGATATGGTATTCCAGCAAATCATTCGAATTCAAATAGTCTGTTGCCGCTAAAAGTGTTTGGTATCGAAGTAGTGTTGTTCAGTTTTGTTTGTTTCATTTTGGGTGATTTCTGCATAAACTACCAGCCCCTGAATTACAATAATTTTTTGAATTATGTTCATAGAATTGGTGAACATTTTCAGTCAACCATTAACTTGGTGTAGAGTCAAAAAAAATTGTTAAAATTAATTTATTGCAAACTATATCTCATGAAACTTACATAAAATTGCTTTCAAGCGTACCACCATCAGTATAATTCCTAATCTGGCCACATGGGACTCTGTTATAAGCCACTCTGCCCCCTACTGATTATTCATGTTGTCAAATGACGTAATACTGCGAATCAGCGAGTAATATGAATATATAAATTTTATCAGAGACGTTCCTTCCCTGTCTGATCAGTGCCACAGTCAGTACTCAAAAGTTACCAGTTACTCAGTAACTCAGTATGGAGCTGTAGTGTAATTGTTCGCAAATACGGTGTCGCCTCGGACTTCAATCCGGAAAGTGTCAATATCACAATAGGATATCAGTTAACCAGTAAGCCAGTAAGATGAATTGAGCGAAATACTATTCAACTATGACTTCGCAAAACACTCAGTCTTGGTTCATTTATTATTATTATTATTATCGTTCAGTAACCTTTCAGTTCTAAATCTCAGTATCAGCAATATTGCATTATGTCTTCCAAATTACAAACAATATATTTTCTACAATTAACGAGTTCATTAACTTAGGGCTACTTTCACGAAAAAGACAAAGGTCAGCAAAATGATACCGAAAGGAGGTCACGGAAAAGTAAAGATTATTATCGGATGTGTCTCGCGACAGTAAGGGTGTTCTGAAAGATAGGAGACCAGGCGAGAGGAGACAAGAGTGTGGAGTGCGGAGAGATAGGTCCAGCGGTTCTGTTTCACCAACTGACATTATTGTAAGTACACTTTTGGATGATTTAAATAAAGCTTGTTAATCTTGTAATCTAATCCACTTGTCGTTACTCTTTGGCTCTCCAGAGTATTTCGTGCAGTTTAGTTTCAACACGAGATCGAGCCCCTAAGGCTGCCTTTCGATTAGCGAAGAGAGTGTTTTTACCAGAATCACCCCGGCTACGCTTGCCAAGTAAGCCGATCAAACCTATAGGGTGTGACAATATTAGGAAACATTCAGGGTACAGCAATAACGTTAGAAAAGATCTGACAAAACAGTTCCGTGAGGAGTATTTAGGACACCACTGTCTGAAGAGAAGAGATACATCAGTAAAACATTGAAAGATTGGTTCAATTGGAAAAATCCACAATGTCTCTAGAAATGCATATGATGGGAGATGAAGCTATAGTGTCAGAACAAAAGTGAGAAGAGAAACGTTATTATAATTTTAAGATTTATCAGTTGAGTTTTGTATTAAGGAAACCGAAACATACTGATTTCGAAACATTCTGCTATTCTAGACATGAATGGAATTGACATATAGGCTGTTATTGATTCTCGTGTATAACATAATGATAATAATAATAATCCCTTATGAACACTTGGTGGTGTATTCACTTTTCAGCTATAGGTAAACCCGGAAAACCTACAGCAAGCACCAAACGTCGGGATTAGCATCTAGAGAATTCACATCGCCCATCAACTCTGATGAAATTGAAACAAAAATCACAGTCAGGAGTCGAACCTGGCCAAGGAGTTTTAAAGGCCGACATCTAACAGCTTAGCTATCGACCACCATTGCATGGTTCATAACATGAAATTCTATACCTCTTCAACTATATCAAAGTCATCCTGTGATTTATATCAGGACTAATTACAATAATATACTCACCTCCTTGTAGAGAAGGATAGATGAAGAACGATGGTTCCTGCACCCATGATATAATCCTAACTAAGTCTTTAACAAAATTTGGCACTAAACACTTTAACACTGCGCTACATCCCCGAGCTGCACTTATCACTTCCACGTCGACCCTGAACGATTGGGTTACCACTGAAACAAAAAAAAGGATTAATAGAAGTTGATATATGCATAGAGTATGTTCATAGGTAGTAGTTCATAGGTAGGAGTATGTCATAGGGTACAGAAGTTGATAGAAGTAAAACTCAAATTCTGCTAGACAAAATGTGAATCACCAAAGAAGGCATCTTGGGTAATCGAAATAAGTCAGTAAAAACTTCTGCCATTCAGGAGCAAGAAGTTTCCATAACAGGAATGTCATTCCGCGATCAAGGAAGACATTTTGGGTCGAAGTTGTTCAAGAAAGTTCGTAAGATGATAAGGATCATCAAGATAAAAACGACTGCGCTTCATTTCAGAAAACTGTACATGAATGACTTCGACACAAATTCCATTTCAAATCAACGTCATCAAGATACCATTTCTGCAATGAATATCATCAAAGAATCTTTGATTTACAATGGCTCCCAATATAAATCAGGGTTTTAATAACGAGCTTGAGTGCATACAGGGTGTGAAATTGAAAACGTATCACCCTCTATATTTTATAGATTTCCTGGCAGATATATTGACCGAAGAGGAGAAATAGAATGGCCACCAAAATCACCCGACTTATCGCCACTAAATTTCTTTCCTATAGGGCTATCTGAATTCGATATTTTATATAACACAGCCTCGAGATTTTGAATATTTGAAAAACTGCGTGTAAAGAATCTCAACCAGAAGTTTTTCGGAATGTTAGAGTTGAGTTTGAGAGCAGACTTTGTAATTGTTCAGCAAACATTCCAGAAGTTTATTGAGATGAAATACTGTTTGATAATTTTTCAAGTTTTTTTGCAAAACATTTCATACTCAAATATCTTCAAGTTTCTATTTGGTTTCTGCAAAACTACTGACGGAAAAGGTCATGTATATGGTAATTTTTGAAAAGATAACAACTTCCAAAATGAGGTATCACTCAATCTCCCTTTCATTTGAGATATTAGCGGTTGTGAATGCCCCCGCTAGAGAGTTGATTCAATTCAATTGAAAACAGGTCCACAAAATGTCCCTCTTGAAAATTGAATTAAAACAACTATGCGACAGGTGTTTTCGTCGACAAGTATCTAACAGAAAGCAACCGAGTAGGAATATAACCTAGCGTATAAGATTTATATACCACCGTGAAGTAGTTCTCATACGAAACTTGGGGAATATTCTAACAGATATAATTCAACGGTCGTAGGGGTCCTAGTTGTTTCCGGTTGGTTACGTGCCGACAAAAATATTCATTGTATAGGTTTTTGCGGTAGATTGGATTATGGAATATGAAAAATCATTGTACATAATTGAAAAGATGAGATAGTATAATACACAAGAAAAAAGATGTATCTCCCAAACTAACGCTGTTTTACAGAATCGTAATGAGATGAAAGTTGTTCATCTGGAAATTCTCAGAATGAGAGTTACTGCTACTGATAAAAAAATGGTATCGTGGCCAATTATTATTGATAATCCATAAGGATCACGTAATTTTCTGAAAACAATAGTTTTTTCCAGAAAAATTAAATTAAAATTTTTTGACGACTATCAATAATGACGAACAAAATATTTTGTTGAAGTAATAAAATCGAAACACTTTTTTAATTACACGCTGTCACTTCGAATTCCGAATTCAGTTTACCAATAGACGGAATTTTAATTAAAAACATCACAAAAAGCAACGTTAGTTACTGACGAATTGGAAATTGCGAAAGTTTTTTAATTTACTCGTTTTCTGTTATACTAAATAATTTCGCTAGACTTGGAGAATATGCCGTTCTCTGATCTACCCCGAACTCTTCATAAGAAAGTGTGTAAAGCATGAAGTAAAAAAAGTCATAAAACGATGAGAAGCTCAGTTACAATTTAATGATAATATCGCAATTAATTACCTTTGAACCATGCTCAGGTGAAAAGGAATATACAGTCTTTAATGGTGACATCGAGGGTGTTAATTAAGTACTTGTACATACTTCGAAGAGCAAATCTTTGATTGCTTTCAAGTTGAAGTTTGAAATTTAATTTTCAATTATTTTGAATAACTTTTGCAAAAGTGAATTTTTAGAACACAATTTAGTAAGCGGGTTTTTTTGAGGTGAGAAATCAAATTTTGGTATGAATTTCTATGTAAAACTTAGGGGGCGCTGCGTGTGCTCTCATTATTTACTTTTATCTGCCTCACCATTTTTTGACAGTAAACTTTTGGGATCACACTACTAACTCACTATTCCAATTCATAAAAAAGTGTTAAAGATTAATAATACTCTTATATTACAAAACAAATAAATGCATAACGTTGAGTATCTCTTATATCAAATTTCATACTGATCTAGGGAACTGAGAGTACTTATCCAAATGAATCTTGCATAATTGCCGTGATTACGGTCCAACTTGAACGGTTAGATATGCACGTAATGTTATCACATAAACTACCTACTATATTACCTGGCATATCTCAAATGAACCTCTTGATGAACCAACTATTCCACGTAGCCACTAAGTGCACTCGAAATTATTATACCAGGTGCGAATGAGATTTGTAACGTGGCAATTGAAGAAAATCTATCAGAACGGTAATTTGTAGAAGTGAAACAGTGTATGGATCAAAAGTACCGAAATTAGATAAACTGAACATAACAAGAAGTAGAATCTGTAATACCATAACATGAGAATGAACAAATATGTGAAGACCGATATTTTTTCAAACCAGCAAATCACAAGAACAAATTTTGGTAAATATTGTAAAATATCGTTTGCACAACGTAATTTTCGAAGGTCATAAGAATTGAAATCGTCGAATCCATATATCACAAGACCTCAAATTTCAATATGTCATACGGAAGAATAAATGGTAAAACCAAAATTTACAGAACCGAAACCTATCAGAAAGTGGATCTCGGGTTGATCTACTCTCTCAGAGATGGCGCAGCCTGCAGTCGATATAATTAAATTTTCATGCCGCGATTACATTCTTTTTTATTTCTGTCTCAGCACCTAATATTACCGAAATGACAAGGCTCACATCAAAATTATCACCACAATCATCGAAGAAAAAATATGAACATTCCTTCAAACATCCTCTGTCCCCAAAAGTATTCCTTTTTCCTTATAGTGATGATAAAGTTGTGGGCATATTCAAACATCAAGAGTTGAAAGCATTTCTTTGAAGAGAGTCGGATGGGTACCAATCAATAAAATCCAAAACGTGTTCTACAGATCAAATAAATGAAATTTTATCAAAAATATTCCATAAAGCCATATTATGTTCAATATTATAGATATTTCTGTTTGCAATTGATTGATGAGAATTGAGGAATAGAGGGTAATACGTTAATTTTATCTTATATATGACCGTAGCATGTTGGGATAATTTAAATTTTTCAATTTATTCACATACCATTATTTACAGAATTAACATAGTTTAATTTTCAAGAATATATTCCACTTCCAAACAACATACAACCCACCTAAGCATTTGGAATGCTTGTATTGTGGCTTTACAATAATGAGCAAATGAAAGCCATTCGGCATATAAACATCAACATCAGGACCTTTTCGAAAGTTCTTACGAGATTGTAGACGCCTGGGAGATGATTTGAAGGTTTCCTAAGAATAAGGCGCATGATACAGCAGTTCTACTCGACAATCTGCCGAGGTAGTTCCTGGCACAATTGATCTATATAGTTAATGGTTAATGCTGTAATCAGGTGGCAACACTGTTAATCTTGAGAAAGCAGAGAATATCCCGATTTTCGAAAATAGAGTGAGCTCCTGAACAAACTAAAAAGTTACAGGCCAATCACGCTGCTGAGCGCGGTTGCCAAAGTGGTCGACAGAATCATTCTGAAACCCTTCTTGCCCCACGAGGATAGGTTCCAGGAGGGAGTACTCTACATTCTCTCAGGTTGCTAGGATTGTCCATGGGGTGAGGAAAACCACAACTATGGTTTTGCACGACATGCAAAACCCTTTTATAAAGTCTCGACTGACGAATTCTTTACCAAAATTGGCAGGCATACTTCTGAACTCGTATATATAGGAAATTGAGGATTCTATTGAAGACAACAATATGATGACAGATGACTGGAAGTAATTTGGGATGAACGATTATAATCGCGTATGACTGCTTACCAAATTTCCACCCTCAAATCCAATTACAAGTTGGGAAGCGTCTGAGTCACTGATCCCCTGAATATAGTAATCAACATCACGTATTGAATAAAAATACAATTACTATAATACTGAATTGTGATCTATATTATACAGCAAATATTCACCCATTTCTGTTATTGCCACCTTGATGCTGAACATCTCCAAACCAAATACGTTGTTTCTTTCAATATTCTTGAAATTCACCACCCAGCAACTGAATTTTCATACATGATGAACGATTTTTCTAAATTCGTGCGACGTGATTAGATTTGTCAAATTCGATTCGATTTGAGAGGTCAGGTAGCCGAGTGGTTAGAATCAATGCCTTCCAATCATTCTGTCTGCCGGTCGTAGGTTCAAGGCTGGTTTATTATTCGGTCATTCCCTCTACGTTTTCTGCTGGATTTCGATTCTAATCATTTTATATCTTACATATTTCGATTCTGAACATTTTGTATCTTACTCCTTTTGGTTCTATGGACTTTACGTTACTACAAATTGATTATTGGATAATTTGTTTGTGTTAAGTTTTCAGATAAGATTAAATGATGTTTTGATGAAATTCAGTTTCCGATAACTTGTGATTTTGTGAAGTGGTTGAATTAAAACCGCTAAATCATATATTTCTTTTGTAAACACTGGTGCTATTCACGTTTACGTTTCCGAAGGTTACAGAATCATTACTTTTCTCCAACTGCTATCGTATTTTCATCTGAAAGTCATCCAATACTAACAAAAATTTCTTTATATTCAACAAATAATATTCTAAAGCTGAAATATCTGAAAATTTACGATCAATAAATGAGTGAATAACGAATATATTTCTCGGTGTAGCTTTATTGACTTTTTCCAAAACTTATTTTTCGCATTTCAGTCATATTCGTTTCTTAACGAATTTAGATCTATAAAAACTACTTACGGTTTTTGCCTAAGATGCTTTACCGGTATTCTCAAACACACATTAGATGCATCTCTTTTCGGATTAAAAATTAGTTCTATACATTGAATTCTGCCGTTCAAAAAGTTACCCTGATAAATTATTGATTTTCAATTGTATCGTTTTTACGTTTCTCCTTTATCATTTTCATCATCATCATATCCTCCTTCATATCGTTATCACGAAAATAATTCTGCTACTATGTGGCCAACCGAAAAAAAAACAAGTTCAAAAAAAGAGACGCAATGTCAATCGACACGCGTTTCGCTGACAAATTTGGCATCCTCAAGAGCTCAAACAAGCGTACTAACGCTATTCTAATCTTATTTTCCATACTTATCATCTGAGTGTCTAATTACACTAGTTACATATTATTCTAATACCATTATTCCTGCCTACATTGCATTGTGTACCTACTTTATTTTCCAGTTTACCTGGTACTAGCTGTTTTCTACCTACTTTGCTTTGGCTTCACTGACATCATTATGTAAAATTATTTATTGATGATTTCTTCACTGTACTGCGAAGTTGAACAAGGGGCTTATGTTATTGGGACCTTATCCTCATTCACATTATCTTCTATTTTGCAATATACAGACATCGTCATGAACCTGTCTAATCGATGTCAATCTTTCGTCATCAAACCGGTGGTTAAGTTTTTGGGTTTCGAAAAACGGATATGAGCAATGTGCTCTTAGAACCGTACTTTCATGGCACTTCTAGTTTGACCCACGTACTAGTTTTCGCTGTCCGTGGAGCTGATTTCATATATCCTCGACTCTTTCTTTTCTTTTATACCATCTTTGGGAATACCCAGGATCTGTTGTAGCTCTTATAAGATTTTGTATAACTCCTCCATATTGAGGGTTTCGAAAATGCTGTTGAAGCCACAAGTAACTCGAGGTTTGCATTGGATAACGACGTATATCGGTCATCCAATTCTGAAACAGAACTAAATCTATGTCGACCTGTGTTGTATCAAAGATAGCGAACACGTCGTTCACATACCTTGCCCAAACCTTAGAAAAATAGCGGAAGCTCTCTCTTGCTTCCATTCCAAACCTACTCATGAACAAGTTGGCTAGGAAGGGAGACAGAGTGTTACACATGGCTGTACTTTCGAGTTGTTTGTGAAAGCAATTCTGCCTCAAACAAAGTCTGGCGAGGCTTGAATATCTCTGACTATTCTGTCAATCAGCAGCAACTCTCTCAAATACTCCAAGGTTTTCGGTATTAGTACACTTGGAAATGAAGAGCTCATTATTTGAGAATCAAAGAACCTATTGTTTGAGAGGAATATTTGAGAGAGTTACTGCTGATCAACGGTTTCAGTGACGATAATCTGAAGTGCCTCTTCTGTGAGGAAGTATCACTTCATTTAATATTGGGTGGATCTCATTGACTATACCGTAAAAATTATTTTATCATCATGAAACCTTATTGACGGAGGACACTAACGGCAAAGACGAAAAACATGCAACCGCACCATACTGTGGAATTATTTCTTCAATACGGTATGATCTGAATGACACATTACTTTTTTTCTTTTCAGCTCCAATGGAATTTTTCACCAGGATTCCATCCGTATTCCGATATTCAACGAAAAACTTGTTCGCTTTAACAATCCACTACTCGCACTGATCATGCAGATACGAGGTTTTGAAAAAGATTTTCCGGCGAAACAAAATACAATACGCTGGAGACATCTACGGAAAACAATTCATCCCCGCCGAACGAGGCTTACGTTCACTCCAGAAAACAGACGAGAGCGGGATGTTTTGTTGCTTTGTACTCGTTTTCAATTTTTATTTTCATAACGGAAAAATATTCGTTCGGCAGTAGAGACTTCTGTCACGGTTTTGATTTTATTTGTTGGAGCGTTAACGTCAGTGACGGAGTTTCCGAATATCCTGACACATTCAAAGTTGTTTTATTCTTCTTGTAGGAAACAACGAAATTTTTAATTAGTGATTATTGATCTCAAGTGAAACCCCTTGGGGTCCGTTACTCCATCTTGGAATGGAAAAATAACGAATAACGCTCAGTATTGCCTAAAAACTTCTATTTGTGTATTCAGAGCGTGAAGTGAGTGATATATTGCTGCTCGACATGAAGCGGAGATCGACAATGAGACTTTGTGCTCGAAATATACAGTGCATTCCATTCAAAACGAGCCACCCTGAATAACTGTTGGTACAATGATTTTCAGAAAAAAAAAAAAACTCGTCAACAATAGTAAACAGGGGGACACATTTTGACATATTCACATTTGATCTAACTTTCCTTATCGCATCCCAAGAGCATGGCACCAAGTTTTTTCGAATAGATCACTCTATATTGTTTCGCATTATCAGATGTTCCATGATTAGCAGATTTCAACAAAGTATAAAACATATTGTCTGAAGCTTATGGTTCAGGAGGCCACATTTTGAAATATTCGTTCTAGAGACAAATATAGAAGCAATAAGTGAAAAAAAGAGATTTTTCATTAAATTCTTGAATCAAAATCTGATGACTTGACAATGAGAAGAAACAAATTTTCTATAGTAAATGTTCAAGAACGTTTCCACCAACTTCCTTACAATGGTAAAAACGAGCTTCCATTACCGCCCTTACATGGTTGAGAATCTCGGGAGTTATTTCTCTGCAATGCCTCATGATATTCTCTCTCAAATCTTCCAATGTTTATTATTTCTATCTCATACACTTTAGACTTTAAATGACCCCATAGAAAAAATCTAAAGGAGTGGGATCCGGGACCTTGGTGGCCATTCTGTAGGACCTCTTCTACCAATCCAGCGACTAGAAAAATTATCATCCAAAAATTGTCGCACTGGAGCTGCATAATGAGGAGGTGCATCATCCTGCTGAAAAAGTATTTCGTGTTCCAACATATCCAAATATTTCTCACCAGTCAAATTATCATCGATAATGAAAGTTCCTATGATGTGGTCACCTAAAATTATAAATGAGGATTCGTATCACTTCAATATCGACAATTACGCCGACTCACCTCTCCATTCAAACTAACGTACTTTCATCCGAAAAAAAAATTATACCAGAAATTCTGATGCAAGTTGATCCGTTTAGTCAGACTCACAAAACTCGATACTTCTATCGAAATCATCTTCTTTCAATTCATGAACTAGTCTTATCTTATATGGATGAAATTTGTACGACTGATTCCTGATTCTAGAGATAACTTAGTAAGAGATTGCGTATCTTCCATTAATTCAACGTGCCCTAAAACTTCATCGTTCACAACCCCTGAACGGTTATGCTTTTTATTGTTAACAGATGCAGTTTCCACAAATTTGTTCAATAATTCCGAAACGTATTTTGGTCGTTCGTTTCTTCCTGGATGATTATCATTGAACATACGGGCAGCAGCTCTAGCACTATTTCCATTCTGGTAGTACAAACACACTATTCCAATCCATTCTCGAAGCGTATAAACCATTGCTTCTCAAGAATTCACAAAAACAGAAACACCAATTATTGTAACTCCACCTAGTAGGTAATCGTTATTGTAGAATGAGACAAATACAAAATGAAGAGAATATCGAATTCAAACTTTAACTATGCAAAATAAGACTTTTTTGAAGTATACATCGAAAAAACACCTATGAATCCTAGGTAACAGATTGTACAGAAGTTCATTCAGTGTGACTCGTTTTCAACTCAAATAATTTTTAGCTTCCAAACTATGAACTTCAGACCATAATGTATTCTACTTTGTTTAAATCTACTCATCATGGAGCATCTGATAATGCGAAACTATAGGATGATCCATTAAAAAATGGTGACATGCTCTGGGGGTGCGATAGGGAAAGTAACATCAAATCTGATTACGTCAAAATGTGTCTCCCTGTATACTATTTTCAAGGTGTTTCTTTATTTTCCTGAAAATCATTGTTCCAAAAGTTATTTCGAATAATTTGTAGCTCCCAAACTATTAGCGTCAGACCACATATATTATACTTTGTTGTAATCTGCTCATCATGGAGCATCTGATAATGTGAAACAATAAAGAGTGATCCATTGAAAAACATCGGGGGGTGCGATAGGGGAAGTAACATCAAATATGAATATGTCAAAATGTGTCCCCCTGTTTACTATTGTTGACGTGTTTTTTTATTTTTCCTGAAAATAATTGTACCAAAAGTTATCCAGGGTGGCTCGTTTCAAATGGAAAATTTTTGTAAAAACGCAGCTCAGAAAAAAAAAACTCTCCAGGCTTCATTCAATGTATACACATTAGTAAATTAACACTCAGTTGCTGTCCTATTCGCATAAGCTATTCAAATATCCAATAATTCACATTTCTAACAGAAACGAAAGAATTCTTGCCGAAGAAAAAACATGGCCGCCGGCTGTGGGGATTGAAACCGGTCGCTTGATTAAAGAGCTTCAACCCATGCCACTCCACCACTGTCGCTACTTATTTAGCTTTGAGGTCATCATCGTTCGTTATTTTCCATCATGCGAGAATAGGTTTGTCTTTAACGAGAACAATAAGAAAACGAGCGTTTTTTCAATATTCTCATTTAAATGACATTCCTCAAAATACATCAACATTGCGATGAGATCCTATTACTGTCAAATACTACGTTGAAGAAAAACTTATTAGTGCATCGATTATCTTGAAAAGTGTATGTCAATGCATATCCTTCTTTGAAAATATACAGGGAGTCAAATTGAGAATTTTTCACCCTCAATATCTTCCTTTTAGTATATAATATAAAGCATCGAAAAGAGACGTCAATTTATTTTCAAGGGGGACACTCGTTATGAATATTTTCAGCCCTCGTGGTTGAACCCCTTAGGAGGAGTAGATGTAACTCTTAGAAACTCGAATGAGGAGGGGGATCAAGTGACACATCATTCAAAAGGGCGTTCAATTCTCTTTCCAGTGGTACCCTGACTCATTAGTTTTTGATATGTGGTCTCCGCAAAATAGCGTTCTAAACATACCGAAGAAATTGAAACTTGCCTGCACTGGGATGCATTTATTGTATTGACTCTTCTCTCAATAGAAATGGTTGGAAGAATAGGTGGCACCGTTCCAACTCTTGAAAAACAGGAAACTTCAGCGGTAGTTGACTGGCATGCTGCTGTAATTCGCGTGTTTTATAAACAACAAGTCCACAGAAAAAGATTTTCAGGGGAGTTGAATCCGGTGATCTCGGAGGCCATTTAACTGCTTCCCTTCTGCCAATCCATCTACCTGGGAATATCTTGTTTCAACCACTGTCGGAAGGAAAAAGAAACATGAGGTAGATCACCGTCCTATGGAAAATGTGACAGATCCTTTTGCGAAAGTACATTACCTACTGCACCAATCTGAGTTTCTATCTTGTGAGTTGAATTAGGATTGATAGTCTCTTCAAGCATATCAAGGTACAGATTAACAGTTACGTTTTCTTTAAAAAATAAAGGACCAATAAAGCCATTTCCAGCAATACCAGCCCAAACATAAACGTGTTGTGTAAGTCCTTGTTGAAAAATATGCGGGTTTTTGTTACTCCAATAGCAATAATTTAGTCTGTTAACTTTGCCATTCAGAAAAAATTTATACTTATTGGTGAAACATATTTTCAACAAAATATTGGAGATGGTTTCACAAAACTCGTTTCTTCTCTCATAATCTTCCTGGTCATATCGATGTTTCTTGTTATCTCTGGTGAGTGCCGTTTCTTACATATTCTAAAAAATGGTCTCTGTAGTTCAGATGAGAATACTTAGCATTTGAAAAAATGCAGTTAAAAATTCAGATCCGTATTCTGAAATAAAAAGTTGATGGTGGCTTGGCTTGTACAATACTGTGTATAGTTTTTTGCATATTTGGATAGTCTACAAAAATTTGCCATGGCAAAAGGCCAAAAGTTTTAAGGAATCTTAACAAAATAAAAAGACAAAAGACGAATTTGAAGTTTTAGATTTTTCCTATATAACTCCATATCTCAAGAAACTAGATGAGATTTATTTGTTTCACGTAACTGTCCTTTGAAATACACAACTTTGCCCTCATTTAACCACCCTTCTATCTTTCATCGTTACCGAGATAAGTACTCGATTTTAATAGCCCTGTATATTGATTATCCGCATATTCAAAAATGTTTCAGATAGCCAGCACATCGGAAGGAAAAATTGATAAAACTAATTATAATGATTCCATCTTGAAGTTATTTTCTTCGAATTTATTGAAATTTTATTATCAATCCCCCGTTTCAAGAGAAGTTTACTTAATGATCCCTCCAACTATTGACCAATCTTTTCTTCCTCGCAGGAATTATTAAAGAACTGATGAAATCTAGAGTTTGAACATTCATGAATAAACATAAAGTCATAACAAGCAGTCAATTCGGAATCCAAAGATTCCAAAACCTACGCTAGTTTCTTATGCTTGCTAAAAGTATACAGCGAGCTGAACAGTGGAGGGTTGGATTTTTGATATTTGAAAGCTTTCAACTTTGTCCAATCAGAAGTGTTAGTTGCTCTTGTATGGGCTGATAACATACGTAGTCATGTCGTGAATATTTCAACGTCGTCAAATGAAATGTTCTGATCAATACTTGGCCCCTGCATTATCTCAACCTCATTTTGATGATTTGCCTGATACTTAGATTAACGTAAACTTTACAGTTCTTCTAGATCTATAACAAGGCATAAAAATAAAATGATATGAGCTCTGTACCAAATAAGTAGTTCATCAACAGGGCGAACATCTAGTACGACTTGAACCGGATTTTTTTGGGTGACGAAGACTAGCTTTATCGTTATCAAAATCTGTTTCTGGGATAAAACCAATCGGAAATAAGGAAAATTAGGACTCCAAATCGATAATAAACTCAAGTTCTGAAACTACACTCACAGCAAGAATTATTTGCAAATAATATGGTACACTGACAGCTACTCAATTAACAAATGGTATTTCATTCAGGGGAGACATGTAAAAAGGTAAATGATTTTTCTAATCCAAAAATCTATATTCAGGGATATGGCGTTATCAGATGTGAGGCTCACTATTAACAGCAGTATGTTGTTTCCATCAGAATAATCAATTTTTCCAAAATATCACCTATATGAAAGTCGAAAAATATTGAAGTTGCATGATTTAATGACAGAAACTCTTTTTCAAATTGATTATAATTTTTTTCTGCGTAGGAGTTCAAGAAACTGAAGCTTGTTATACTGGTTGGTTGATTTCTCCTAGTTCCCAAACCACATTGGCTGGCGTCAACTGATGAAATTGGTGGTTTCGTACTAGCAAAATGAGTTAGTACAGTTGTTGATGATACGAGTTATTAAAAGTGATTTTTACATTTTTGTTTCAATTTTCAGACAATACCCAATAATTTTCATAATTCGGTAATCTTGTTAAAGAATATGTTCCTTGTTACAAATTTGGGTTAGGAATAGCTAGGTACCTACACAGTCATTCCCAAGCATCAAAGCTTCTGTTTATTTCTTGATTTGAAGATTTGCATTTGTTTGTTTGCAATCGAAGCAATCAATACCTCATCGTATTCATTCATTAATTTATTCATCTACCATCCATATAAATTTAAGAATGTAATTACATGAAAAATTTCACTCATGTGTTGAAATATCCATAAAAGGTGTGGATTATCGTCATAATTCAGCGTGCTACGCCGACAATATAGTAAAAATGGTGAACGGGAAGTATATGGGGGTTCGTGTGGATCTGATAGACGTATAAACATGGTGCATGAAGGAGCAACTCGAAGTCAACTTCCAAAAAACCATGAATGTCCCTTACATCAGAAAAAGGAACTTGGAGCCTAACGGAGCTCTTTGAATCTTTGGGGAAAGCTTACAGATGTCAGAGGGGTCAAAATATTTGGGGATGAATTCAGACTCGAAGCTCACCTGGAACAAATGCTGACAAAGGCAAGAACATCACTAACGATGGCCAGGGAGTCCTTTGGCGAAATATAAGGCCTAGGACCCAAACTATCGAGTTGGCTATGCACAGCGATAGTGAAGCCCTCGATAAGGTATGGGGCTGTGGTGGCCGAATGCAGAACAAGTTACAACCAGAGGGATGCTGGCTTGATTGCAAAGACTGGTGCAATGTCCATCACATCGACGATTAGCCTGGAGGTGGTCCTAAACCTCCATTTTCTGCATTTACACATTATAGCGAGGGCGAGAATAGAATTATCCAGACTAAAGTGCATGGGCCAATGGAGGGGCAACAACTAAGGCCATCCAACATAATGGAGTTCATAACAATCGACGCATAGGACAAAGTGATCCCAACCTACTCTTTCGATAAAACATTCACTACCATCATTCAAGATGTGGAAGTCATATCAATGGCCCTTACTAATGCTGTCAAGGGGGCAAATCTGGTACACAAATGGCTCTAAGACAAGCAATGGGGTAGGAGCTAGCATATACGGGCAGAGACCGAGGCATGACGTCAGTCTGAGCCTTGGTACTCAAGTCTTCGTATTGCAAGCTGAGATTACAGCTATTTCCATCTGTACAAGGAATATTTTGAGGTTGGATAACGATATAGGAGCACAGAACACGGTGAAACTTTTCTTGGTACCAGGTCACAAGGGCATCCAGGAAAATAAATACGCAGATGTCCTAGTAAGAGCAGGGGCAGCAACATGTCACATAAGACCAGAACCAGTCTGTGGAATCCCATTTGGGGACATTTAGTAGGACGCAAAGAAATGGATCCATAACCATCATCCTGGAAAGACGCCTCATGCAATACTCACGGAAAAATTATGGTGATGAAACCAACTGACCGAAATCAAGGCATCTTCTTGAACTGTGCTGGAACTCCTTCAGGAGAAATCTTCAGGAGCTCATCGGAAGATCCAGTGTACCTACTCACGAGATAAACCTGACAGCGGGGGGCAGAAGGGTTCTATACATAACCATCTGCATTTCAGCCGATGGACAGCCCCTCCGCATGATGATAATTATAATAATAATAAAATATAGGAGCCAGGAAATGTGCGATGTTTTTTAAAATGAAGGAAACTTAATAATTTATTTCATATCCTTTCTTGTCGACAACAGAGCATTGTTTGACTTTCTCCAAACCAAGAAAGTAATTCAAATTTTAATTTACTTTAACTTAGGCTACATTATCGTCAACTTTACGTACCTAGTCAATTTAATATTTCGGAATTGATTGAATAGATTTGTATAATATTTGCATAATTCCACTCACCAGCCCTAACTTGCACATCTCTGCTGATCACCCTGCCGATGGCATTGCTGGCCACACATCGGTACACGGTGCTGTGAATGTCCTGCCGGTACGCCGCAGCTGCAAATGGTTGCAGGAATAGAGTACCGTTCCTGAGCACCCTCCTGATACCCGAAACGTCGCCCACCGAGCTACCGTCCACTGAGAGCCAGTCAATCGTAGGTTGAGGGCTGCCGGAAGCGGAACAGTCTAGCCAACCTCCACTGGAATTGGAGAACTCGAGTCTTGGTGGTGGTTCCATGACGAATGAGGGACCTCGGAGGTGGGAATCGAAGGCTGCCGTTTCATCTGGAACAAATACAATTTATCAATTAACAAAGTGGAAGGAAAAGTAGCCATTAATGATGATGCAGACAAGAACGATGTTTGTACTCAAAATTTGAAAAGTGTTTTCGAAGAAAACTTCTTATTAATTAGGTAAGAATAACATTTTTTCCGCTCAGTGAAAAATTTAAAATCAATGATTAATTCATAAGAAATTGGATTCGAGAATCACGCTAAAAAGACACAGGTGTAAATTTCAAGTTTGTATAGAACGTATTCATACGAATAATTCAGTGAATTGATTCAAATAGTTTTTTTTATTATCAAAATTGTGATCAACGAAGTGCCTAATTTTTTTACGTGATTTAATATTTTTTATATTCCTTAGTTCAATGGGAACTAGATTGAGTAGTTTTGGACCAAAGTAAGTAACAAACCTTTGAGTTTATGCATTTTTACAAAAAGGAACTATAATTGTTCTCTCGGATTTGGCTCGGGTGTCATATGAGTGTGTCAGATATTTAAGAGATAAATTCATCATCCATAGTATACAGTGGTGGGTATATAATTTTGTGATACTGAATAAACCAGCCTCCTTATATAAGCTCTAAATTGAGTGTATTCTTTTTTTTTCAGTGCTATTTTTACCAAAGTGTTTTGTATCACTTGAAAATCATGCAAGTGTGATTCGTTCAGTCGACCCCTAACAATAATACAGTTCCGAATAACTAATTCAGCTAAGGTATCGTATGTCATTAGTACTAAATGTGGTGGAATTCGAAAGTGAGTTTCGTAAGTCTTTTCACGATAAATTCCATATGTTTGTCCCAGCGTACATGCTGGTCAAGCATCACGCCCAGACATTTTATTGAATCTTTTTTTTTTGCACATGGGCAAGTACAATTATTAGGATTTTGGCAATTGGGGGCATGTATGAAAATGTTATTGTCTAGTGATTGGTCTCTGATTGTTGATGAGGATGTCAAGAATTTTGTTTTGTCGATGTTTAGACTCAAGAGACTAGAATTCAGCCAGGAAAATATAGTGTTCAACCCGTTTTGTGCATTTGCATAAGTAGTGTTCCATGTGTCACCTCTGAAAATCAATGCTGTGTCGTCAGCAAATGAAACAATATCACCTTCAATATTTTTCAAACTGTAAATATTGTTGATGTATATCAGGAATAAGATCGGGCCCATGACAGTATCCTGGAGTACACCCATGGTGACTGGTAGTGTCTGGCTATAAGTGTTATTTTTTTACCATTTGGGTTCGGCCTTGTAAATAATCAGCTAATAGCTCTAGAGCCTTGATTCTAACTCCCACATTTTTTAACCTCTGTAACAAAATATCTTGATTCATAGTGTCGAATGCTTTGGTCAAATCTAGAAACACTGCTATATATTTTTTCTGTTCATTAGCGTTATTGAGAAGTTTCGCAAAGTAATTTATAACCGATATAGGCCTGTACTTTGTTGCAAGTTTTTTAGGGGGCGTTTAGCCATAATCATCAACAAACAGGTCCAATATCCGTCATTCTATCATTCGATTCCGTCGAAGCCCCTCCCACGTAATTTCGAGCCTATCTGTCTGAATGGCAAATCGATAATCTTCTCGATTCAATTCGTCCGTTCCATCATCGATTCAATTTGCGAATGGTACAAACTATCATCATCGACACTAAAATGCAGACGTTATTTTATTGCATGTAAAACGTACAATTTCGCCCGCTAAATAGATATCGGCGACCGAAATATGGGTCAACTCCAGTAATTTATCGCTGATAAATATGTTTATCGATGAGTCATTACTCGATATAATATCTGGGGATGAATTATGAGGGGCGAGTTCGGCTTGAGAGCGATGATTGCGCTTGGGTAACGTGCCATTTGATAACATATCTTGACAGACGCTAATGGATGTGTTATCAGCGATAATTAAGTATGACAGTGTTCTAACGTAAAGCAGGGAGTAGGCTTAGTGTTGAAAAAATTTGATGATGCCTTGTGAGTGTGCCAGTTTTTCCTCAGAGCAGTCACAAACAAGCCTCACTTTGATTATTTTTTTTCTTAAATTTATCACGGCATAGTTTGAGTAAATCTATGTCTTATTCCTTCATGCCCAAGTTCTCATAGAAAAACTGGGAGGAGTTCAACGCAGATTTCTCATGTACTGCTCATATAGACCAAACATTCTATACTCTTGTACCAACATGCTCTCAGTAATGGATATTATTCCATTGATCCATAGAAGGAGGGGTTTGACTTGTTCATTTACAAAATTCTGAACGGTTTGATAGATGCTCCTGAATTATTAGAAGTGAAACTATTTGTACCTCCAAGAGCACTAAGTGCATATAGTACATTTGCCTTGGTTGCACATCGATCTAAGTATGGTGCTAACACAGGAATGATTCGATTACTGCGACAGGCAAATGTTCACTCTAGGACTACCGATTTTTTCTCAGCTTTCTTATGACAAATGAAAAGGGACACAATGTAGTTCAACTTTTCAGTACATCATGAGTTTTGTATTATTTATGTATTATTGCGTATGTTCAATTCTGTACCTGTAAACATGTTTTTATTTATAGTTAACTATATTTCTTTTTCATGTATTTTTATTTTATGATATACATTGATTGTAAATATTTATCGTTCCCGTGTACTAAATAAATAAAAATGACTAAAAGCCCGAGGAACAAATCATCTAGAGAAGGTAAATTAGGTGCCTAGTACGATATCACGCAATTTGTTCTAGGTGAAATTTCGTATCTTTATAACACATTTGGCATCTAGATAAATATAGTGTTATGATGAGTTGATAAAAAAAATGCACTAAATTCCATTTGGGTTAATTGTCAGTTAGTTGAGTGAGCCGACTACTACAGTATTGTTTTCGTCAAGAATACTCTATATCTACTGAAACCCAATGCATTTTCTAGTGCAAAGTAGCTATTAATGTACCAAGTGTGTTATATAGATCCTAACGCCCAGAGGGTAACATTCACCCGAATATCTTTGGCCCGAGGAATGAATGTTGCCCGATGGGCGTTAGGATCTAGTAATGCTCGTGGTGCATACAACATTTTATTTTTCACTCACAGCTGAAATCAACATTGATTGGTTGAGAAAACATTAATATATCAGCATTCAGTCAACTGATGGCCTTTCTGAAAGTTAATTCTGAAGGATACATTCCTAAAAAATCAAAGGTGTTGGAAGGTGGACAAGTATTACTTTTCATAAGAAAAGCTACTGATGATACTTTTCTGCTACATAAAGTTGTTCTGGTAATGGGCGTATTTGGAGGCTCAAGACGTGATGGAATGGTCAAGATGACAATTGATGACATTGACGATAGAGGAGCCGTTTCACTGTTCAACGTACCAGAAACCGAGACCTGCACCACAAAAAGATTCACCATTGATAAAGAAGGCGAAATAGGAGCCTTGAACTCAGTTAAAAAGTGCATTGCACTACGACCAAAAGGATGTAAACAACGTAGGTTTTTAACCGACAGAAATAATAAATGCATTGAGTTACCTATAGGTAAAATTATTATAGAAAGTGTTCCTTTTATCATAGCGAAATACCTCAATTTAGAAAACTCGAAAGGTTACAGCGGACATTGTCTGCGCCGAACGTGGTCAACGCTTCTTGTTGAAGGTGGTGCTTCCTTTGATACACTGAAATTACATGGAAAATGGAAGAGTAGTACTGCAGCGGAGTGCTATATTGAAGAAGGTATCTCCTCGAAGAACAAAATTGCTACAATGATAGCCCATTCCGTTTCCGAAAAAGGAAATGTTAACATCCCGAACGAAACCGAATGCACACTAACAGAACTTTCTATTTGGGAGAAAATAATTGACCCGTCTCTTTTTTATGTACAGTTATAAATGAAATTTTTCCGAATAATTAATTTATTGAACTACAGAAAAAAACATTTATCGGGCGTTACGATTCATAATGCCCTCCATAACGCCCCGGGCGTTATGGGTCTGTTAATAGCAACCGTTGCCAAGGTATTCAAAAGCAGTAATGGACAAGTGAAAAATAAAGTACTCAAAATTGTAATATTATTAACGTGGCTCATGGAATCTAGTAGATAGATATAACTTTATTAAACAAGTGATAATTTTACGATTTGTGCAAATATGCTGTGTTCTGTGATCTTCCAACTTTGGCAACTACTATTTCTGAACTTTTGTTCTAATTTCTTGCTTGCAACTGCGTTATTTCAATGGCTTTTGCAATTTTCAGCGGTTTATTCAGATTCAGGGACTCTTCTTGTAGAAGTTCTTCTCTTATTGTTTTATTGGACAGTTTCTCGACGAATATATCCACCACTAAAGACTCTCACAGCTTATCAAATTCACAAGAAAGACTCTTATTCTTCAAATCAGAATCGTCGATAGATTCACCTGACTTTTGAACTCTTGTTAAAAAATTAAGACGTTTGTAAGATTTATTTTAGGAATTTTATTATAAATAAGTACACTTAACAAACCTTTGGTACCAGTTCATTCACCAAATTATGGAATCGATTTTATATAGTAAATTTTTTGGCGAATGCGATTTTTGTAATTTTGATGGATGTATTATATAGAAAATACCACGATGACCTGAGTCAAAATGTATATGGGCAACTTATAAATCAGAATTATAGGTTATTTCCAAAGCAATTATGGTATTATCCCCAGAAATTGCTCCTTTCTCTTGAAGTTATTATTCTGACAAGTATGGAAAGAATACCTTTTCCGCATGCGACTGTCGTTACCCGAACGACGCAAAGCGCAGTTCGGGTAAGCAGTCGAGTGCGGGAGACTATCTTTCCGTATAAATTGTTGTTGTTGTTGTTCATCAAGATTTGTTCTTCAAGCACATTCAAACACCTTTTGTAGCGCTCTTGAAAAACTTTCGCGCGCAGAAAAAATTCACTTGAAGTGACTTTAGCGTGCGGGAAAATTTTTCGACCCCAGGCATATTAAAACTGTATTGGTGTATTTCATTTGGATTTATTTCTTCCTTTTCTCAGGAATTCGTTACCAGAATCAGACGCGGATGAAATTTTGATGTAATGCATTACATTTCTCTTTTAACTTTCCATTTCAATAGGTGAACTTTGTTCTGCCATAACCAATTGTATTGACGTTGTTTTGGTGTTCTGGGTAGCTTTTATTTCTTGGATTTCAATCACAATAAAAATTCCAAATATTCATTTACTCGAACACATATATCCATAAGGATTTTTTCTTTATTTTTCACATATTTTTTTAAAGAATGTTGAAATGAATGTTGAGTTGGTTTTCAATTTTGAACATCTTTCAATATTGTCAAAAATGAAGGTATTTCACTACTGCACGAAATTCATATTTTTCAAGACACCTCGTAAACGATTGAAAAATCTTGATATCGGACGGTTGAGTTTCAGGTTTGAGATCATGCAGGACTTTTTATAAGGAGTAACTTTTTTTTCGTACAATCAATAATAAAAAAGGTTCAATACCCTCAAAATTCCATAGAAATGGTGTTATCTCACATGGATGTATCCTAGCATGAAAAATATTCGATATGATTTTATGAGTTCACGAGTACGAGTGGAAATCTCAATTCAAATGTGGACAACTTTATGGCATATTTGAGAAATAGGTTCCTCTGAAGGATATTCCATTTCAAATGTTGAATTATGCTTGGAAAACCTAATCCAGTGGATAGTGGATTACAATTGACAGCAACTGTGGGATACCGTTTTTTTTCTGGTGATTCCATAATATTAAAACTTCTAATTCTAAAAAGCTTTTTGGAGCGCAAATTATCTAATTAGCAGAGACTGTGTTTAATTCAGTTTGAAGCACCTTACAATCTAATTGAGTTCCGCAAATGTAATTAGTTTTGATGTGACGTTAAAATGTACTTGGTGTTATGTTTAATTAATTTAATTGTTAGGGTAGGATTCCACGTCCTGAAAATAAACCGAATGTTCCTCGTGCCTAATTGGTTGGCGAGATTGCTCACCACAACGAGTTCACCAAACAAAGATGAGTTATTTGTGTTGGAATTTGATATGAGATACCTCAATCTATAACAGGTATCGATTTTTCAGCGGTTTCATAACTATGTCTTGGAATTTGTACTTGTAAACTGTCGAAGTTGGGTGAAGCAGAACTCATAGGAATTGGCTGGTTTCAAGATTTTTTTACGATGATATCCCAGAGAGCATTTTTCAATTCTTGTTTCTGTGTTTCAATTATATTCGGATTTATTAGACTAATTCCATGCATTACTGATTTTGTGTTGCGATTCAAGATCAACTGATGGTCTTCCATTTAAACAAGTTGAATATTTCACGCTTGGAATCGAGCAGACTCCAAAAAATCATAAAAAATACAAAATTTTCAAATTCACTTGAAATCGCAGATGCGCGTCTGTGAGCATATATGAAAAGGTGAATTTTATGAAAATTAATATAAAAATCACGAAAACGAAATTTTAGAGAGAAGTGAACTCTGTCAACTCCAAAAAACTTTTTCAAATCATTAAAGTTTGAGAATAGAATAGTTCTGTGAACGCCAATCGATTGAGAATGATGAGTTTAGTACACACGGTGAATTTCCAGTCTATCGAAAAAAAAACAAAAATTACTCGAAAAAAGTCCTAAGGGGTAGACCCCCAAAAATCATAAAAAATTATCTGATGCACTGGAAATTTCATATGCGCATATGTGTGTATATTGAAAAAAGGTTGAATTATATAAAAAATTATAGAAAAATTACTTTAACTAAATTATGGAGAGAAATGACCTCTCAACTCTAGAATATCTTTAGGACTTTTTTTCTAGGAATTTTTTGTTTTCGTTAATACAGTCTCATACTCTCTTTTCATCATTCTGAACCGATTTCTAGTTGAAAAGGTCTTCTAGAGTTGAGACACGTAATTTTCTCCAAAATTCTGTTTTCGTTATTTTTCTATAAATTTTTATAAAATTCAATCATCTTTCATTCTGCACGCATATGTAATTTCAAGTAAATCCAATAAATTTCAATAATGTTTTCATCAATCTGAATCGATTGGCGTTAGCAGATTTGCTTTATCTTCAACCGTTCTCGAGTTGAAAAGGTCTTCTAGAGTTGAGAAAGGTAATTTTTCTTAAAAATTTTGATTTCGTAATTTTCTTATAAATTCCATGAAATTCAACCTATTTCCAATATTCACGCATATGAACATATTTAATTTCAGGTGAATCTGATAACTTTGTATTTTTATGATTTCAAGGGACAACCCTTTAAGACTTTTTCAGAACAATTTATTGTTTTCTTTAATCGAGTTAAAATTCACAGAGCGTACTGATTCCATTATTCTGATTCGATTGACGTTTATAGAATTGTTCTATCTTCAACCGCTCTGTGGTAAAAGTTCATCTAGAGTTGAAAGGGGGTAATTTCAATCCATAATTTTGTTTTCATGATTTTTCAACCCATTTTCGTAATATCCACCCTGTCTCCAATATGCACGTATATGCGCATATGCAATTTCAAGTGAATCTGCGTATTTTCTATTTGTCATGATTTTTAGGGGTTTTCTTAGGACTTTTTTCAAGTAATTCATTGTTTTCGTTTATCGATTTGAAATTCACAGAGCTTACTGAATCTTTCTGAATTAATTGGCGTTCTCAGAATTGATTCAACCTCAACCGTTTTCTAGTTGAAGAGTTTATCTAGAGTTGAAAGAGGTCATTGTTTTTTTCGTTATTCCTCTACTTATTTTCATAATATTCAACATGTTTACATATGCATTCATATGCCCTTATTTGTCATGATTTTTAAGGATCCAAAATATTTCTGACAATTTTCATAAAATTCAACGGTATTTTATAGGCACACATATGCGCATACAAGGAATTTAATAATTTTCTATTTGTCATAATTTTTATGTGACTTTTTTCGAGCATTTTTTTTTGTTTTTGTCAATCGACTCGAAATTTGCAGAGTATACTGATTTCATCTTTCTAAATCAATTAGCGTTCGTAAAATTGCTCTACCTCCAATCGTTCTCCTTTTGAAAAGTTCTTCTAGGGTTCAAAGGTTCGAATTTTTAATCAATTTCCGTAAAATTCAACCTGTTTTTATAGGCACACATATGCACATATGCAATTTTTAAATGAATCTGATGATTTTCTATTTTTGTAGTTTTCGAGTAAATTTTTGTTCTCGAATTGAAAGAGGTAATTTCTCCAGAAATTTTTTTTCCGGAACTTTTCTAATATCGATCGATAGGTGTTCGCAGAATTGCTCTATCTTCAACCGTTCTCGAGTTGAAAAGTTCATCTATAATTTGAGATAGGTCATTTCTCAACAAAATTATTTTGATTTCGTATTATTTTTATTTATTTTCATGAAATTCAACCTGTTTTTATATGAATACATATGCGCTTATGCAACTTCAAGTAAATCCGATGATTTTTAGTATTTTTTTTCGGTATTTTTTTTGTTTCAGTCGATCGACTCATAGTACCTAAACTAATTTTTCAATTTTCCCCATGATGGCACAAAAATATACTTTGGGTACTCTTATTCTACTAATTCAGTAAACTACCTTCACGGGAAGCCGTCAGTAACGGAATTTTTCCAATTACAAACTACCGGCTAGAGGGAGTTCAGTGAACATTTTTGTAGGGGGTCATGAAAAGTATATTTTGGGCAGTTCTGGTGTTCTGTTTCAATGATATATCTTCATAAACCACCGATCAGCAGAGTTTTTCCACGGATGCACGAACACCCTTCTATGAACAATTCAGTTTTAGAGTGTAGTGTTTCCCAAGGTTCTGTTCGACAGAACTATTTTTTGTCCAGCAAATTATCCACATTCTTTTGTTCCGTTACTTCGACAATGCATTAGGTTTTTTATTTGTAGTTTCAGTCACTTCATTTACTGTTGTTGTTCAGGTTACCATCGTTATATATGTTTCCCATATTTTCAATAAAATTTGTTCTTTCTTTCATCTCCTATTGGTATCTTCTTCCTCCTTTTCCTCGATTGTTTTTGTGTTCTCTTTGATCGCCCCCTTGTTACTTACCTTCAGAGAAGAGCCACCTCTAGAGTGAATTTAAGTGATTCAAATCCTCACTCCTGCCCTTGTCTTCTGCACGTTTTATCTGCACTCCCTGTCGAAAAATTCCCACTCAGGAAAATTACCTCTCCCAGCCACTCCATTAATATTCATACTCCATGAATACATACATACGTTCCTGCCGACCACGCCTCCCGTGGATAATAATTGCTTAATCTGTGTCGCACTTATAGCACCCCCATTAGGCATTCAATTACAGAACATCTCATTTATTACTGGAATCGCGTGAGAATACACCCCTCCGGATATCATTCTCCACTCGCCAGGACATAATGCGTTTCAATCTGGCAGATGTACCCTCGCAAAGAATTGAAATCCCGTCGCGGCACGGGGATGTTTTTCGTTCGCTCGTCGCGCCTTTTTGTTTCGTTTGGAATAATCTGTTTCTGAGTTATTAAGAATTTCGTTTACTGTCAACCAGGTCATGGACCCAAAAACGATGCGGTTGGCTGATGGATTAATTTTCAGGGCCAAGGAATGCTGAGTAAATCCCAAGGCATTCGGCAGTACGCCATCTGACGACATTCTTATAACAGGGTTGTTTTCCAACTCTTCGTATAGCTTGTTGTAGTCTCTCCCGTGTATGTTGCTTATGAGTGCTTGTCATATAAGCAACCTGCTCGTGACTGACCTGGCTTCGCCATGAATGTATAATGTGTAGTGGAGGGGTTGAGGGGTGGTTCCTATGACCCCGGTGCTTACCTTTGCAATGCTCTAAGTCGTCGAATCGCTCCTACCTACTTGTTCTTTGGCCACCATACCAGCGAACCGTACGTTATCATGGATCTGATAACTCTTGCATAGAGTCATGCAGTCGTTTTTGCGCACATTCTCTTGTACTGGAGGTTACTGTACTTTTTGTAGGTGTTAATTCCATGTTAACTTATGGTCGAAGATTACGCCTAAGTATTTTGCTTCTTGGACAAATGGAATTTCTATCCCGTTGTACAGGTACTTTTTTTCGTGTAAACATACCTATTGTGGTTTTATGAGAGTTCACACCACCTGTCGGTTATATCTAGGGCTGACTGTGTTTGACTGTCCTTAAGAATTTGCCTTTTGCAATAATCGCAAGGTCGTCGGCATTTCCTAAGCAATGAAAGCCTCTATTTGCTCTAGCTGTTGGTGTTATTTTGCCAATTGCTGATATGAATCAATAGGGGAGGTACCCTTTTTTTTGCTATAGCGTTTGCTATAGACTCGTTGGATGCATTGTTGAAGGCACCCTCGATGTCTATAAATGTTGACATGGGTTTCTCTTTGTCTTCCCAGGACTTTTTGAGTAGCCTGTTGAGATCATCCGGTGCTAAGTCTGTTGACTAGCCTGGCTGATACGCATACCGGCGCTTGTTGAGCGGGCTTGTTTTTAGTAGCCTTGTCTCTTATGTAGTGACTTTGTATAGCATTTCCGACAGGAAATTACTACTTCTCTGGCAGATACCTCGACAGATATTGATTTATATGGGCGAAGATTCTTACTTTGAAGGAACAACTTTTGCACAAGCTTACTGAAACAAATATTGGGGTTCGCCTGATTCAAATGGAGAACCAGCTACGGACCTGTTTAAGAATGTCTTTTCCTCATCAGTGCAGCCTAGGTTGTACACATGCGAGGTCTCGCTGTCCGTCTTCGTCCGCCAAGATGAGTACTGCAATTGCTCACAGGAGCAACTCCAGAAGGACATTACGAAATGGTATAGTTGTAAAACAGTCGATGAAAATCCTTTTAGAAGTTACTATAACTGTCTATAGTATATAGTTGTAAGTAGTTTATGTGGATGAACATGTTTTGTTACATCATAATTATCCATTACAAAACAAAGTTTTCATTTAACGTGATATATATTCTGCTTGATCTTAGGATCATTTTTACGTCTCAACCTTGTTCCGATTTCTGCACGTTTCTGATGAATAACGAATATCCAACCACCAATGAGAACACACTTCGGAGAAACCAGAGTTTAAGCCCTTCTTCGGAAATACGTGCAACTCACGTAGACAAATATTTATTAAATTATCCTCTCAGTTCACTAGCGAATATCTCCAGCGGTCGGGATCTCCGGCTGAGAAACACCACACTCACACTTCTATCCCTCTGTGGGAATTGTTCAAATGTTCGAAGTGACGGCGCAGCGCCATTCATCATAATGTAGTTTGTTTTCCCAGCTGGGTTTCCTGTAATGCAATTCTGAATTCATTGCATAACTACGAGGTGATCGAGAGTACTCGAGAAACTGTTTCCCAACTCAATATTTCTCAAATCTATTAACGAATTCATAAAGTTCACAAGGTTATCTACGGAAAGAGAAACTTAATTAGATGTATCGATTTTGTAGTCGGAAATATCATGAGTCAGTTGATTTCACATAATTAGGTATCTCATGTTCTGTCCCTACTGCTTCCCGAAAATCCTCAACAATGTTAAAAGCGGAAAACACTTTCTACCACTATCATTCTTTTCCCTTAGGAATATTCCTGTCATGTTCTATCTCCGAATCACCAACTCATAATTTGGTACGAGAAGCATGTGCTCTGAGTAGCCCAAGTGCACAATGATAACGGCCTGCCTTCGTCTACCTATATTTGTCACCTGAAGCAACAACCTACTTTGGTGGTAAGAAAAAACTGATTCAGGCTTATTGTCTTGAATTTGCCTGAGAGCAGAGAACGGATATTTTGTATAGATTTTGCAATTGCCATTCTCCACAACGTTCATCCCCCGTAGTGATTCAACAAAGTTGTCTCTTCTATTCCATTACAGTGAATGTATCGATACAAGAAACAAATACTCACAGATCTATCTCATTACTATGTGCAATGAAAATAGGCTTTTGAATATATAGGTGCTGAAGCTTGTTATCCTCCAGGCATTTCTGCTTTTCTTTTTCAGTCTGTTGAATGTCTTGCGATTGTTAGTCAGTTTGTTGCAGCTTTCTCTATTCGAAGGATCGACATTGTGCTGCTTTTAGCCTCAGGTGTAAGTGGGAGGGTCGTGCTTTATCCTATCACTTCTCTCAGGCATTCTCATGTTCTTTCTACTTTTTCAAAGCTTTTGTTTGTATCTGCTTTTGGGTTATTTCGAGATTTCAATACCTCCAAAGGTATTCTCAGTACTGCAGTTATTTTGGTATTGGAGACAGTATCTCTGATAGGTTTCTTGCTCATTGGTTTCTTCAGTTGTCTTATGGCTTTCAAGCTTAACAGCTTTCTGGTGTTTTCCTCCAGTGTTGAGGTCCTATTTTCCCTATCTCGTTTTTCTGCTTTTTCTGAAAGTTACTTCGAAAGGTCTTCCGAACCTTTTTATGCATGATTTGACTCCCAAAATATTTTCTTTTAGCTGGATTTGAATAATCATTGTGATTTGCAATTTAATCGAGGTAGATGCCTCTGACTCCATTTTGGAGTTACTATGCCTTTCCTCGGTTTTTTTTTTCCAGACAACCTTGTCATCATCAAAAGGCACTATAGCTTTTAGTTTTGCTTCTAGTGTTTCACCTGTTACGTTCATTCTAACACCAGGAAACAACAAGTCGGAAATGTGAGCAACACAGCATATTATACAGTGCGGTCCAAAGGTATGGAATAAATTCATTTTTAGCGTTATTATGTATTTTATGAAAAAATCCTGAAACAGGTCAATTTTTATTGGCAATTTGACAATTTACAGTATGAAAATATTACCCCCTTCTTGCACCCCCTCAAAAATTTTAAATGAGAAGGGGGGTCATGTGGCATCTTGTTCGAAAGGGATTTTCATTATCTGTTCAGCAATACTGAGTGTTTCATATTTGGTGCAACCATAACTGAGAAATTTTTTTATTAAAATTTAAAAATATTGACACTGTAAATTATGTATCCGTTGAAGAAACCTGCAACAGGTCGATTTCTATTCTCAATTTGACAATTTATACTTTCTTATCTGTCTTGCTAAAAAAGTCAGGAAAAAGTCGTTGAAGACACCAAAAAATTATTCACAAAACCCATAAATAATATAATGTCAATCTAGTAGACTACTGTTATTTTGATATTTGTGAGTTGCTGGCAGACGTCAGTGTATTGAAAAATATTTTTGTGTGTATTCCATTCATCTATGGCTCATTTATCCGAAACTCAAAGAATAGACATTTTAATTATGCTTGGATGCGGTAATAAAACACGAACTCAAACGGAAGTTTGTGAAATGTTCAATAATAAATACCCTGGTCAACACGTATCACAATCTACAGTTACCAAAATAGAAACAAAATACCGTGAAACTGGACATGTAAAAACTCGTCAAAAACCAGGTCGAAATGCTGCATTGGATGAGGAGAAAAAGTTAGATGTACTGTTAGCGATTGAGGAAAATCCGCATATGACAAGTAGACAACTTGCCGCCGACAATGATGTAAGTAAATCATCGATATTGAGAGCTTTACATAAAGAAAAATACCATCCTTATAAAGTTCAGTTGGTTCAGGAGTTAAATGAGGATGACCCTGATAGAAGGCAACAATTCTGTGAACTGATGATGGATAGAATCGAAGCAGATTTGCAGTTCATAAACAAAATTGTGTTTTCTGATGAAGCTACTTTTTATTTAAATGGAACGGTTAATAGACAAAACTGTAGATATTGGAGCAGAGAAAATCCTCATTGAATGTGTGAGGCTCACACACAATATCCCAAAAAAGTGAACTTTTGGGCTGGTATCATTAAAAACAAAATTATTGGCCCCTATTTTTTTGAAGGCACAATTAATGGTGAGGTTTATCTAGGTTTTTTGATGAACTTTTTAGTGCCTACATTAAAACGACTTTTTCCCGATGTTAATGATCCAAATGGAATAGATAGATCAATTTGGTATCAACAAGACGGAGCTCCACCGCATTACACACGTATTGTTCGAGATTATTTGACAGAAGTTTTTCCCAATAGGTGGATTGGCAGACGTGGACCGATTGAATGGCCGCCTAGATCCCCCGATTTGACTCCTCTCGATTACTTTTTATGGGGTTATTTAAAATCAAAAGTATATTTCAATAGACCAGACAATATTGCAGATTTAAAAACTAGGATATCGGAAGAAATTAACAACATAACCCCTGAGGTCCTACAAAATGTTCTACGAGAATTCCAAGATCGCCTTGCTTATTGCCAAGAAGTGAATGGTGGTCATTTTGAACATTTAATTTAACTGTAAAACAAATTGAAATATATTTCCTAAACATTATGTTACATTATTTCCTTCAGTCTATCAACATTTGACATATTCAGAATAAATTTTCTCAGTATTGCTGAACAGAGAATGAAAATCCCTTTTGAAAAAGGTGCAACACAACCCCCTTTCTCATTCAAATTTTTTGAGGGGGTGCTCATAATTCAGAAGGGGTGCAAGAAGGGGGTGATATTTTCATACTATAAATTGTCAAATTGAGAATAGAAATCGACCTGTTTCAGGTTGTTTCAACGGATACATCATTTACAGTGTCAATATTTTTAAATTTTAATAAAAAAATTTCTTCGTTATGGTTGCACCAAATATGAAACACTTAGTATTGCTGAACAGATAATGAAAATCCCTTTCGAACAAGATGCCACACGACCCCCCTTCTCATTTAAAATTTTTGAGGGGGTGCAAGAAGGGGGTAATATTTTCATACTGTAAATTGTCAAATTGCCAATAAAAATTGACCTGTTTCAGGATTTTTTCATAAAGTACATAATAACGCTAAAAATGAATTTATTCCATACCTTTGGACCGCACTGTATACTTGTTGTAAGTAATTTCAGCTTCTGCGATGGTCTTAATGGTCTGTGGTTAGATCAATGTGATATCAGACGCATAAAAAAAGTATAGAAATCGTATCTGAGATTCATTTCTGGCATTAGAAAATTTGAACCTGTGTCACATATGCTGAAACCCACAAAATGGTTGGAAATGGAGGATCGTCGAAATTTCAACTTCCTAGTATTAGTACAGTCTATTATAATGAAATAATGTCCATCGTATCTATGTTATAAAATAGAGTATAGGACTGATATTCATAACCTCAACCTGCGCCATAGGGGTCATATTTCGCTACCACCCTATAATACAACCTTATTTAGAAGAAGTTTTACTTATAACACCTACAAATTATTCAATGATTTTCGCAATATACTTCAAAAAATATAACCATGCTTTTTAAGAAGATAATCAAGGAACGTTTAAGAAATATATTATGAGTATCTCAATTCATCCACAACTTACCTATATTTCCCACTGTAAAAAAAAGTTCATCATGCGAACGCTATCAAGGGTATTCATTGGAAGTTCACTTGGAGCTGAACTAGAACTTTTGTGAATTATTTTCAGCCCCATATTGCATTATTACTCTTGTTATCACATACTCTGTACTATTTTGATAAGAATGCAAGTATACATTATTATTTTTTTGTACCGGTACCGGTCAGGCCCTGTCTCTGGAGCTCTGGAGGGCGCGCTGGAGCGTCATTAACCCCAGTAAAAACTCTCCACGTCCGTTGGCTGCGGAGTTCGAAGAGTAGGTCTCGATATTTAGTCCGTTTTTCCTCCTTTTTCCGGACGATGTTCGTTTCGCCAGAAGCTAAAAACTCAATGATGAAAATCATCCTACTTTGATGGTCGAGGAGGACTACATCAGGCTTATTGGCTTGTATTTGCCTGAGGGTGGGGAATGAGTAGTTCCAATAGATTCGGCACTTCTCATTCTCCACAACGGACTCAATATTCCCCGAAGCATAAGGCAACACCGGTGTCTCGTCAATACCGTAGGACCACATTATGCCTGTGGATATAGGCTGAGACCGCATAAGCTGGACAGGCTGACAGCAAATGCATTATGGTCTCAGCTTCCCCACGACACGCTCTGCATCTAGTGTCAGGGACCTCTATACTCATCACGCGACTACGGTAGTCGAGGGTGTTGAATACACCATCTTGGCAGGCCATTATGAATCCCTCAGTTTCCGGCTTCAGCTCACTTGACCTGAGAAAAGTGTAGGTCAGGTTTCTGGATAAGCCAACGTCTTCAATGTTCTTGAAGAAGACTCCATACATTGGCTTAACCTTATGCAGCTATAGGAGCCTCTCACACTCCGTAGCTTTCACGTAGGCTTTTTGCTGAACGGGTGACAGAGTTTGGGTTCGTCCGTTCAGCCTCGAATACGAGTGGGCTGCACGGGTTGTTGCCTTGAAAAGAAATGCTCCAATCCCAAGCAGAGGAAGGGATTTGAACTCCTGTTGACTTTACAGACTCCATCCAGCACCAGTATGTTGTGTAGACTCAAAAGTCCACGGCCTCCCCGTTGTCTGGGAATGTATAACCGTGGAACAGGCGATTTAGGAAGCGAGCTGCTATGGAGATGCGTCATTTTACGAGTTTCAACATCGAGTTGTCGAAGCTTCTCCTGAGTCCATTTCATTACTCCAAAGGAGTAAAGTAGAATTGGAACGGCAAGCATATTAGTTGCAGAAACTTTGTTCTTCCCCGACAGTTCTGATGCCCAGAGCTGTCGGAGTTTATGCTGATACTTGCCACGGAGAGACACCTCTTGGGTGTGGTGTTGTTCCACCCCTAGGTAGGTATACGTCACTCCGGCATCCAGATGATGTAGGATGCTTCCGTCTACGAGCTGAACGTCTTCTCCGTATTCCTCGCGTCTTTTGAGATGAACCGTGGCACATTTGTCGATCTCAAACTCCATTCCAATAGCATTCGTGTACTCTTGCACCACCGTTAAGGACTGATGATGATCATTTTCTCCGAAGGCATAAAGTTTAAGGTCATCCATGTAAAACAGATGGGTGACCTTATGCCTCCGGTTGCTAGGGGTGCCACAGCTGTATCCGCGAGTTTTTCGTAGTGCAAAGGACAATGGCAGTAGTGAGATGCAGAAGAGAAGAGGGCTGAGGGAGTCTCCCTGAAACACGCCCCTTCTAAAGATAACCTGCTCTGTTTGGACTCTGACTTGACCAGATGTGATGGTATAGCGAGTCCTTCAGAGCGGCACCAGCTGTTTAATGCATCTCACTATTTCGGAGGTCGGTGGATCAGCGGTCTAATGCACAGGCCGTTCGAAACTCCAGCATAGCGATAGTCAGTTCGAATCCCATGTAGGTACGAGAATTTTTCTCAACTACTTTATATCGGATTCGATAGGCGGCCGCATGCCTTGTTGAAAAGCAAGTGTATTGTGAGTTGTCTAGATGCCAATCTCGTCTAGTGCTAGCTTGGAGTGAACACCGACTACCCGAGGTGGTGCTGTAAGTGAATACATCACCTAAAACATCAGTAAGTCGCCCCGGAGCGCCACGGCAAATAATAATAATAGCCGTCCTCTACCCGCACAGACTATGCCTTTGGGTACACTCAACGAGTGTTTATGAGGGAGTATTATTATTACTATTATTATTATTTGATGGGATACCGCAGGGCATCTGAGCAAATACATAATGAGCTAATGCGATGTTGTATCAAATGCCTCGCGATTGACTGAGTGGATAATCTTTCATACGAAATCGAAGCCCAGAGCATTTCTGACAGTATTGGCATATTCCCAGTTATCATTAACATCTATTAGTTTTTCATCAGCCGACTGATCAGTATTCCAACCATAGCTTCCAACAGGTTTTCCATTCCTCTGTTCTTGATTGAAATCGCTATCTTCTGAAAATACTCATTTCATACCCTTATTTTTAGTGATGGATCTGCAACCCAGCCAGCATAGGGTTGGGCCGTCAGGGTATCACCAAAACCCAGTTAGTAATGAGATGCAGCGATGCATGTAGTTGGTGGGGGTGGTGGAGTGTTAAAGAAAGAGGAGAAGACGACAGTGTTGGAAGTGTTATACCAAGATTCCTGTTTCTACGCTTAGTTTTTTTTTTCATTTCTGTTTTTGGCATATGGGCACTTGGCAGTGTTGCTTGTCACTAGATACATTGATTTTCATGAAAATTAGCTATTGTATTGGGCTTGTGAGTCCGTTCATTTTTCCTTCTTGTTTTTTAGTTCGCTGGGTTTATGGTCAGCCCTCTGGTTGTTTCATTCATTGTTATTTCATTGAGAGGCCATTCCACCCCGTGACCATCCTGCAACAAATTCAGCTTCCAACAGGGTGAGAGGGCTTGTGGTGGGCGTGGCCTGATTGGCAGAATGTTGCAAGAAAGACTCATCTATCAATGGAAATTACAACGAGTATTACAAGGGTCCAAACTGAGGCAATCTACCGCTAACTTTCATGAGTTCTCATTCCACCTTTCGTTAAGGAACTGGGTTGATAGAGTAAGAGGTGGCATGTACCTAACTCATCCTGCTCACATGTAGTCTGACTGTATAAACTTTTGGCAAGCACTAACGTCTGGTTCAAATTCCCCGGATGAATCATAAATAAAAACGATTACTAGGATTTATTCTGATTACTGAAAAATATGCTTTTCAACCAAAACGTTCATTGGCCCATTTAGCCTATTGCCATTTAGCCTATTGCCAATTTAGCTCATTGCCAATTTAGCTAATTTGGAACAAGTTATCGGATCCCTAGTCCAGAATCTTGGCAAGATCCATAATAATTAAATTGTTGAAAATTTTTTCCTGTTCATTTCTAGTTCATATAGGACCTATAGAGAAGCAATGGATATGAACGATACCATCATCACCAAAGTTGTGAAAGGGACACAAATTTGTTCCCAACGCATTTCAGAAGAGAACCAAATTAGTTTTCTACTGTAATGACTTATGAGACGCTCCGGTTTTGTTGAAGCAGCTAGTCATCGGAAGAATGGCGAGACAAGAATTTGAAAATGTTTTACTGAACTTCCATCTCAAGGGTTGCTTCCATAGTTGTGTACTCTACTATCCTCTAATATATTTTTCTGGGTCATGGTCGACATAATTTTATTTGGCTTTCTATCAATAAATGTTAATAAAACACAATTTTATTCTAGTTTCCAGTTCATGAAACTGATTTCGTGAATGAAATTGAATATATTAAAACAAATGTGTGTCCTGCAATATTTTCAACTAGCTTCTTTTTCCAACATGTACTACTGCTGATCATATTCAAAAGGATTATTTTCATAGTGCATGTGACAAAAGTGTCTGGCTCACTTGGAAATATTCTGGAAACATTCCCCCACACATTTTGTGACAGCAATGAATGAAAATGATGAAATGATAGCAGTGAAAATGGTTTAATACAGAGGCTGACTAAAGCGGTTTCCTGTACAAACATTTCAGGAAGCAAAATCCCGCTTGATCACCTTTATGGACCAGGACCACTAATACCCAAACTTTGGTGTTTGCTTTCCACCGCCACCTTATCTGTTGGATATAGAAGTATCAGCCCATTAATAATGGAATTTCATTTTCGAAGGTAGTATTCAGAAAGAGAAGACCACATTGAGGAACATAAATTATCTATTTAGATGAACAATCAATAGTAATGTCAAATTAATTTTGGTCAATAACTACCTCTTCCCCTGATTTCAGTTGCCGCATTTAATTCAAGTGATTAATATTGTAAAGTATATTTTTTTGAAATAAAATCACGAGAATACTGAAAAAATCATAGTTTATTTTATTTTATTGGAAATATGAACGTGATGTTCTGAAAGATAAATTTTAGTCGCCATTTTTCACTGTTCAAGATGAACTCTTGGAAGGTATTCATATTGAAAAAAGGGAATAGTCTCAAATTAATTTTTTTTTTAATGAAATCGTGTATTATAATCATGATTCCGAAGTTGTGAGTGATTTTCATATTTATAATATGTGATATTTATTGAATGAGCACAGGCAGTATACCGGGTGTTTCACAGGGGATGGAACATTAGAAGTATCTGGAGAACAGAAAGACAGATCATTTCGAAAATTTGTGGGCGTGGATAACCAAACTTGCTGTATCCATCTAAAATATTTTCATCAATACAGTGTTGCCGCTTGTATCAGAAAGTAGCAGCTACTTTGTTATTTCAAATGGAACACCTCATATATTATATCATTTTTGGAATCCCAATAAAATTCTTCCTCACAACTTACCCACATAATTCCCTATACCTATCTGTAACGATGTCCGAGATAAAAATTATTTTGTCCAATTTTTGTGCAAAACCTGACCATTGAAAAATATAAATTTTTTCCCAATGCAAATTTACCAAATATTGCAATTTGGGTTATAGCTGCATAAGACCATTAAGTATTAGATCCAAATGAATTTCAAAGAGCCAAATGATGTTCGCATAAGAAAGTGTTCGGAAACGAATGGTAAACATTTTGAACATTTATTGAAATGATTCAGAACCGCTAAACCTTTCTAGATTTATTAATACACATGTTAGACTTTGATGATACTTTCAGCTTTTCATGATGATACAAACATTTCAAAATTTCTCTTCAATCTAGTGAATTTTCTCTAATTCATTCGAGGTAAATCAGCATACTTTTCATTAAACTCTCTGCATGTTCTACTGATATTCTTGTTACATTGACCATAAATGATGAATAAATCCAAATAAAAACCACATTCGAGTAATTATTTTCTGCCATAGTACTTTCACACCCATGCAACTGGAATACAGAATGACAATGAAGGAATAACATGTTAGTTCTCTGTCAGAATGAAGTTCATAGCCTACTATCTAAATCACTATCCAATATTTATTTTATTGAAGACGAGATAGGTATAGGGAAAGTATACTCAATTAAATTGAAAAATGTTACAGCTTTTCAAATAAGTAATAATATACAAGGTGTTTCATTTAAAAAAACGGAGTTTCAGTCATTTTCATGAATCCCCGGAAGGAACTCACCTCTGAGCCTCCCTGTATGCTGAAACTGAGATCCAGTTCATCGACAGAATGGAGCAATAACCCAAATTGCAATATTTTGTAAATTTGCATTGGGAAAAAATTGATATTTTTCAATGGTCAGGTTTTACACAAAAATTGGACAAAATTATTTTTATCTCCGAAATCGTCACAGATAGGTATAGGGAATTATGTGGGAAAGTTGTGAGGAATCTTATAAGGATTCCAAAAATTATATAATATATGAGGTATTCTATTTGAAATAACAAAGTAGCTACTATTTTCTGATACAAGCGGCAACACTGTATTGATGAAAATATTTTAGACGGATAGAGCAAGTTTAATTATCCACGCCCACAAATTTTCGAAATGATCTGTCTTTCTGTTCTCCAGATAATTCTAATGTTCCATCCACTGTGAAACACCCGGTAGTTGTCTTCGGTCTAGTATTTTTGAGTCTTTATAGAGGTCATCGGAGGGATATCTTGATTTTTTAGAATATGTTAATTCTTGTTTTTTGTGTGACTTCCAGGGGGTAAATGGGCGATTTCAAACTTGCGCCCCATACAACTATCGCATATCTGAGATAACTTCCACTTAATAGAAATATAAGGTTCTCAGATGTGTTGAAGGTATTTCATTTTTCTGATTTCGAATAGAATGCTTTCTAATTCATTTGTCACATAAGTGATATGACGATTCCATTTCAGGTGCGGATCGATTATAATTCTTAGTATTCAACTATTTTCGTTGATAAAATGTCTATCGAGTATGCGCCGATCTTGGTAGTCGGATGGTTGAAGGAAGGAGTATCAATCGAAGGACAGATGGAAAATTAACTGTCGAAAGCTTGCTGTATAATTTAATTTATATTCAAAAATTATTTTTCTGCCTTTGCTTCCAGTTCCATCCAGCTATCAGCCTTATAGAAAATTGCAGTGTCATCTGCAGAACCCGTCCAGCTACCTCCACTTTTCAATGAGAACAGACCATTTATATGAATATTAAATAGTATAGGGCCTAGGATGGATCCTTGAGGTACTCCATATTCTATTGTCATCGCACTCCCGCATACACCATCCAATCGTACAGTTTGAAATCTGTTGGTCAGGTAGCTTTGAAATAGTTTTATACCATTTCCTAGTATACCAATATCCTCCAAAACCTGCAAGAGTAAACTGTGGCTGACGGTGTCGAAGGCTTTCAAAAAATCAATGAATATAGCTGGGTTTGCTGTCATCTAAGGACTCTGTGGCCTCCGAAGTTAGGCTTAAGATAGTATCCTAAGTTGATTTTCCTTCCCTAAATCCGTACTGTTGGTCTGAGAGGATGTTGTATTTCTCCAAGTATAATTGTAACCGATTTTTCATAATTTTTTCAAATATTTTTGATGAGTGGGTTAGTAGTGATATGGGTCGATAATCAATTCTTTCTTCTTTGTTTCTTCTTTTTGAACAATAGGTTGATTATTGAGTATTTGAATGCCGGGTAGATCCCTGATCAAAACAGGTTTATAATATACGTAAGGGGTTCCAGACTACAGGAAGATATCAATTTGATAGTTTCAACTTGATAGCTTCAACTTTCACGTTATCATAACCAACTGCTTTTTCATTATTGAGATCAAAAATTGCATATTGATCCATCTGATGGATATACGGATGGGGTGACAATAATAATTTACTCCTTTTTTATGTAGTGGTTCATTACCGACAATTTGGTAAGTAGTTCGTGTCTGCCTACCATACGGTACAGTTTGTATGGTGTTTGTAGAAATTTACGTGGATATATCGTTATTACAACTTTCTTTCATGCTCTTATAGAATGAATATCAATCAAGAATTTGGAATATCGAGCAAGTCTGTAGAACGTATGGCACTGGTGTTACAGATGAAATATCGTTGATATACTTTTCTTCACAGATTTCGTGGATGAGAACTCGTTGCTAACTTCGTACCGATCCTCATTGCTCACATTTGGAATGCTGAAGTCGAGTGGTGTCGGGAATGCAATTGCCATAAACATAATTTTCGTGTACAGCACATGCACAAAAACTAATCCTCAATCTGTTCGCCACTAAATCACTCCGTATAATCGCGAAATATTTCCATCAGCTACAGAATTCCATCAGTTCGGACAAAAGCACAATTGATGGGATTCAGGGCCAGTCCCTCATCCGCCTTTCGTCTGTCTCTGGCGCGGTGATTGATACCACTCCGTGTGTTGGTTGGAAGTTGGAAATGGATCCGGGGAATAGTGTCTGCTATCAGACACGTTCGTCATTTGCATTCTTCTCCGGATCTCCGAAAGCGAGTAAATACCGTTTCATTGTGTTGGGTGTCAATCTCTGTGATATCTCCGAGCTACCGTGAGAAGGGCCTGTTTAGAAACAGAGCGCTGTCATTTGGTCGATACAATTCAATTCAAAGAGATTCTATACGTCCGTTTCTTTCCACATTTTTCTCTCGTATTCCGTTTCTGATGAACAAAGTGTTCTGTGATGCTCAGCAAACATCGTGAGAGCCGGTGAAAGTATGAATAATTTGGAGCATTTCTATAGTCGTTTAGAGAACAAGCACTAAGGAACAGTCTACGTAGAAACGATGGTTTGTAGAGACTAAACTTGTTGGTCTCAATGGAACCTCACGATGGAACGATTGGAGATATTTGAATAGAGCATTGGCCACAAAATTCCCAGCATGGTCACTGGTCTCGTGCTAGGAATCGCACGTTAAAAGGTAAGACCTCGTTAATCCTTAGCTCGCACAAGTTTCGACTTCTGAGGGCTGTCGCTCGTAGGGGGGTGACAGCTGGTTAACGGAAAAAACAATTTTGAAACAAACAATTTTTTTTTTTTTATTTAAACTTGCTATACGAATTGACGATATTCTATTTCATGCATGGTGGGCACGCAATGTTTCTGAATCGGCCTTGAAGGCAATAAAAAATACATCGGAATCATTTGAGCGAGAAACGCAAATAACATTAGTGCAGCATTGACAAAATTATTCCAGAACCAAAATATGTTCTTGTCATAGAAACGTAAATAAAAGGCGTTTGAACCGTACGTGTCTCAAAAACCCTGCATGGGCACTCATGTATTTGAATCGGCCTTTAGAACACCAGATGGCAATCCACTAGATTATTTTGTATGGGGTTTCATTAAAAATATGGTTTACTCCGACCCAATAACAACAATGGAAGATATGAAATCGAGAGTTAGAACTGCTTTCAATAGTTTAACTCCAGAATCAATCAGAAGCGCTACACATGAAAATCTTCTGGAGAGATTACATTTTTGTTTAAGTAGAGGAGGAGATGTGTTCGAACATATTCTGAAATACAGTGATAATTGAATTGACTTACTAATTCATGAATTTATTTTCAGTTCGTGTGTCAGCGTTAATAAAAGTATTTTTTGAAGAGAAGTTTCATTCGATGGTTGAAGAGTATTTTAATAATTATTCATTCATTGCATTATCTGTGACTGATGAAGGAACATCGAATGAAATCTGTCAAATTTCAAAAATAATTGATGAATTTGAAGGAACCACGTCAGTTTCTGTTTGAAACAGTTTATCTCGAAAACGGTTCGAAATCGAAATAGGATTATCTGAACAAAGTCAATCTAAAATTGGATGTAGAGCTCAAAAATGTGGAAAAATATAGGGTGTTCCATTTGAAAAAATTGACTTCCACTCATTTTTTCATGTGAACAAAGTATCCGCATTTTCTAATGACCCTGTATGAGGCAAAAAAAATATGGCTCCGAAGTGAGGATCCTTATGGTATCACTTCACTTCATTCCGAATTTCATCGTCTCAGTACCAGAGAGTTCAAGATTATCAGCGTTTATAAAAGTACATGTTTGGTGAAAAAAATATCAAAATTAATTTATATCTCTTAAACGGTAAGAGATAGGTATAGGGAGATACTATATGAAGTTGTTGACGAAGTGATAAGAAATCATAATATGATATTATCTACAGGGTGTTCCATTTGAAAAATCAAAGTAACCGCTACTTTACAGTAGAAGCGGCAACGCCGCATCGTCTAAAATCGTCAAATTTTCAGGTTGATCCGTTGTCTGGTTTGCCAGAAACGTCTAATTAACGCTTATCGTGAAAAGCCCTGTATATTGTGGTTACTCAAAAATCCGGATTGGCTAAAAAATAGTTTGGATATACGTAAAATGTAACTTTTGGCACTAGGAAAAGCACTCATAAAGAAAAACGTTTTCCGGCGACATAATAATAAATACATTCAGACGAATAAAAAACGGCGTGTGACGTTGCCATATGTATATGTCAAAGAAGAAAAGACTGAAAATCCAGGAAAATATGTATAGGATGTAATAACTTTGTGTGTCTAGAACATTCAATCGGAGATAATTAAAATTTGTAAAAAATGTTCAAATGATATGTAGCTAGTAGTATTATTGATGAGGATATTTTGTAGTTTTTCATGATGATTTTTGACCAATAAATGGTTAATATTTAATACCCCTTCTTTCCTAAATATTTAATTTAAAGAAAAATAGAGCATTTCTGCAATTTAACGCATGGGGTCTACTCGGGCCCCTTTTCGTAAAATTTTGATGTCTGGCCCATGAAGGTTTTAAAAGAATTAATTAATATAATTCGTTAATTGGTCTCCCGTCAAATAGTTTCGTGCCCTTTTCATGAATTGTTCATCAAATTGAAGTCAACACGAAGTCGGAATGTTTTTCTGGAACCTAGAGATGGCGCTGAATACTTAGCTTAGTATTTGTATTAGGGACTCCCGATTAGGCTGAAACAATTTTTCGATTCAATTGGGTTGAACTAGCATTCACTGATGATTGGCAAAGACCATGAAACCGGTGAGGTGTTTTCCCAATTGAATCGAAAAATAATTTCAGCTTTAATATTCAAAAAGATTTACAAATTAGGTCTTGTAGAAAACTTCGTCGATATAATTCAACGGTCGTAGGGGGCAGAAGTTGTTTCCTGTTGGATACTTGCCGACGACAATACTTATCGTATAGGTTTTTCGCGGATGATTGGATTACGTAATCCGCCATTGTTGAAAAGATAAAATTGTAAGTATTAATTATTTTATACCATTCAAGGTCAATGAATAGAATTGTAGAGAACCAGATATTTCAGTTACAAATTAGTTCAACGATTTCATACCGTGACGGTTTTCATTTTTCATACGTTTTAGAAACTTTGGGAAGGAAAACGGTATTTTCACTAGATATTCGATTTTTTTAAAGAACGTTGATATGAAGTACGAATAGTTTCAGTATTAGTATGGATACCTACGGAAAACCATTCTTCATAGGTAAAACCTCCACATAACCGTCTGCTTCATCCAACATTTTCTGAACTACAGTTTCGAATCCCGTGTTAAATAACCCAATATTTCATGATTGGAGTGCCACAACCTACAAAATCATATACAGAGTATTCCAAATTAAGTTGGCACCATTGCCAACTCCGTTATTATTGATGCTACGAATTCGGTTAAATGGGCAAACTAGTAGCATTTTTAATGGCCTTCTCGATGCCGAAAACAAAATAAAACTGACAGTCGCGTTTTCAGAATATTTCATAAAATGATATTTCTTTCCATGCATTTCGATTCGTAATAAATAACATTCTCAACAACAAATCTTTTTTTCGTATAGGTGAAAATAAGACAGTTTTATCATTAGGAAACATTTATAACAAACGGATTCGATAAAGCGCTATATTCATATCTAAATTTTTTCTAATTGAATGAATATTGGTAAACTAGATATTTCGACATCCAGAGGAATAGAATGTGACAACGGGAATTTTTCTATATGATGCGTTCATCACTGGTGACACTAACATATATTTATGATCTCATGGGAACATTGATGCATTTTTTGATTAATTCAACACGAGCATTTATCTGGCTTTCAACAACTATTCGATAGAATACATCACGTTCCGAATGTTCCTTTGTGTCCTCAGCTTTCGAAGACTAATTAATCAATAGATCTCGTGTGAAACTGGGTCATTGTGGACCGAAAAGGGGACGAACTGATTGGGCCATTTATATTCAGTGACGTGTTTAATTATTGAACTTTCAAGCGCCGAATGTGTTATAGATGAGCATCGAGAACTTTGTGAACAATGTACAACCTCTAACTAGTGAAGATTGTCGTTTTCCTTTTGCTTGTGAATCTATTGTTTGAATTATTAAGTTCGTCATAAATATGAATTTTGAACTGATTTCACAATTCTGATGCTGCATATATGAATTCTTTCATAGCCAACAAATATACTTTTTCCACCAATTTTGAATTTTTTCGACAGTTTTCTTACACTTATAAGATCAGCATCTTTCGGCAACATTTCATTTGTGCAACTCCACAGCAAATTGAACTTTGATTTGCATGTTTGAAAAACAGTATCCAAATAAGCTTCGAGGGGCTCAAATTTCCCGATGAAATTCTTCAAACAATTAAAATCTCACATATCAAATAATGCTGATAGTTTAGTCAGGAGTCATAGATAGAGAGGGTTTCATTTGGTATTCGAGTAATAGCAATGGTAACAGTATATCACTGAAATAGTTATTTTTGTATTAAGTGCGTAAATTGAGTGTTTTTTTAATGGCACATGAGAGTGGTAATTTCTGAACGAGACCGCAAGTCGAGGCCAAAAATTCTCTCGAATGTACCATGCGAACACGAATGTTTTCAGTAAAATCGTATTCAAAAAATGTTTTCTGTCTGAAAAAAATAAGCCCAAAATAACTAAATAATAGTTCTCTTTTCCATACATGTTATCGTTAATGTTATCAATACTTCCAATACCATTTCACAGCGTCCAGGGGTCTTACTATAGAAACTGTTTGTTGACACGCCGTGTGTTTGACTGTGTTTGCTCGTAGTTGCTTCAATTTCAAGTTATTTTCAAGAAGATGAATGTTGATTATGATAGTGGTAGTGATACCCCATCAGATATATCTGAGAAAGCAAATACAATAGTATATAATATGTTACCGGCCAAATCCAAGTTAATATATGAGAAAACATATGACCAATTTCGTAAATGGTGCAGAAACATGTAAAAAAGGTTTCTGAAAATGTGCTCATATGCTATTTTGAGAAAAAATTAAAAATTATAAAATCTCCTACGTTATGGAGTGTCTACTGAATGTTAATATAAGGAAGTTTTTAAAATTAGTCCCGCCAAAAGAACAAAAGCGTCGAATACCAAGGAAGGAAATTTAAAGTTTTCTCAAGGGATGATATAAAAAAATTTATTCGAGATGCTGATAAGCAAACTGATTCCCTTCATAAGGTACATATATAGTAATCATAATTTTGTTATAGATTAGTGGTAATTTCAATATTTTTCATTTGTAGGTTGTCCTAATTTCGGGTATCAGCGGTGCTTGTCACCGTCAAGAATTATTATATGTAACTATTGGTGCCATTGAAGATGCTGGATCTATATTCATTGTTAAAATATCTGACAGGAAGACCTATTGCGCAAGAACGTTTACTGTTTCGAATTCTGATTATATTGAGATATACCGCAAGTATGGAGCACTACGGCCGACTTATTCAAAAAGTAACACATTATTTTTGAAATATTAATCAACTTGTGGGGATAAATAAAATATGATAAATTCCTAGCTTGACTGCGAAATGGCTTGGAAAAGGCATGTATAAGAGCTACACAGGTCACTGTTTCAGAAGAAGCTCTGTCTGGCCAATGCAGGGGGCAACAGTACATCCATAAAACGCCACGGCGGCTGGAAATTTGCGTTCGTAGCAGAAGCAAATATAGAAGATAGTTTGAATAACAAAATTGAGATTTCTAATAAAATATTGAATTGTCCATGTTCTTCCAAAAAAATTAAAATATCTAATAAAATTGTGGAATCAACTCTTCAAGAAATATCTAACGTTTCTGATCAGCAGCAACATGGAACATCTTCGGGAATTTATGTTGGAAGTGATTGCTCAATTATTATTCCAAAAAATGTAATTGTTTTGTGATGAATAATCAATTAATTTTCGACTCTGTTGAAAATAAATGATTCAGAAGTAATATTTCATATTTATTTTGTGAATTATTTTGGCAGTAAAAAAATAAACATTTACGCATCAATAGAGACGCAGAAATTTCAAGTTTTTTGACAGAAGTACAAAAACGATTTTTCAGAAGATATTTTTTCACCATCCTCTGCAATGCATTTTGGCACAATAGTGCTAGGTCAAGACATACATTTTTGTAGAGTTTGAGATCTAGAGAATCACGCAATAACATTAGCCTGGCCAGTCTGATTTTTTGTATATTTCTCGTGGGGTAGTCGTGATAATCTGAGAGAAAAAAATATGCATTTTTATTGTTGTAAATGTGAAGCAATGTTTGATAGTTGTGGGTGGCAATGATCACTGAATTGGACACCTGCATGGCTTGACTTACTCAAAAATCCATTTATGTAAAATAAACCTATCTATTATATTTTATATTGTTGTTGTTTTTTCCATGTGTTTATTCATATTGGTTGTCCATGTATAAATATCGTGTTTCTTCGGATTGCATTGATAAATAAATAAATAAATGAATAAGAAATAGTGTCGGCCCTAGAACATACCTCTGGGGGATGCTATGAGACATAATTGTTCATCTGATAGAATACCATCAACACGAACCGTACGTGTTTTCGAAGAAACATAAGATTGAAGAAAATTCAAAGATATTCCTTGGATTCCGTAGTACTTACTGAAATTTTTTAAATAAGGAGATTTTGACTGTCACCAAACATTGCTCATATCCCTCAATGTAAAAAAGGTGTTTTCACTATGTTCTTTATTATCAAATACATTTTATAATATTTATCCCTTGTAAATATCTGTTTTTCATGATACCATATTAATGTTTGTGGAGTATATTATGTTATATCACAAAATTTTTATCAGACTTGCACTTTATGCTCCACTATTTTTCCCAAAATGGGTATGATAGAAACAGCTCTGGGATTCCGAACTTTCAATTCGATCACGAACGAACGAAGAATCAACGATTCGAACTTCAGACAAGAAGTAATCGTCGGGTGTTCTCGGTACTTGATGAAAATGGACGTAAAATGATCGTAGATCGTAGAAAATAACAAAGTAGCATTAACGTCTGTAATTGAATTTAAAATCCAGAATAAGTTTTTGGCATAGCAAACGGGAAGATGGAAATAAGAAGTGAATCAAAAAAATGTGGACCAACCGGGATTCGAACTCGGGACCTCTTGGTTCCTGTAAATACCTACCTAAATGACATTCTTGGACGATTCGACTGTAATAATTGATTACCAATAAAATCGTCGGGTGATTTCGGAACTCGATCACTCAACACAATAAAATCAACATGGAACGGTAAGATGAATTAAACCGCATTAAACATAAAATTCTGAATTGATAATTGACATAATCTCGATATTCTCAATATTTTTTATTCAATCTGCTAGTTTTTTGTGATCTTAAATTTACATTATTAGTTGAAGGAGTCCATAGTATTGATTGAACATTTTATTCTGTGAAGGAAATTCATTTCTTGAATGTTTGTTTTTGCACTTAATTCTACCTTGTATAGGTAGGTAACTAAGGTTTCCTTGAATCTAAACAAGAGTAACAAGAGGAGAGGTATTGTACTGAAATTGCAAATGTATCACATAAGTGCAAGTTTGTTACAACTTTCATATGACCTACTCTGCAAGTTTCCTGTAAGAAATTTGTTATCACTGCGCATACCTGTAGGATGCTATAAAGTAAATGTTCTATAGCTATTTTTATTCAGAAAACGTAAGCAAGTTATATTAGGGGCAAGTTTTCATGAAAGGTAGGTAGGTGTGCCTCTACCAATTCCAATTAAACTTTGAAAAGATAATCGTTACCGTTGATTTATTGTTTAAGAAGTCGAATTGCATTTATAGAAAGTTTGGAAATTTCCATTTATCTACAATTTCACTGAATTTGTAAGACAAATTGCCTGACTATTTCTGTAATTATTCATTCGCTGTTTTTGGAGCATTCGAAAAATAAAGAAATTTTAAATCACAATAGGTATCCTATACCTCTATATAATTTTTTCGAAGTAGCCTCTTCCGGGGTAGGTACCTATACCTACCTAGATAGCTATAATACTCTATAATAATATTAATAATTATTGTACTGCAGTTATGTACACTACTTCTATTATTATCATTACAAGAAGTATCTTTAATTGTTAATGTATATCTTTGTTAGGAATCCATTTTCGCATAGTGTTGGTTCCAGTAATTCTGTGTTGATATTTAAGTCAAAGGAAAACGTACATTTGGTGCATACTTATTTGTATATCATTATAGGTACCTAATCCTATTCCTTGACCTCGTTAATAATATTAATATTTTCAAAAAATATTGCAACAGTTGTAATAGTACTTTGTAAAAATAATTGTTGATGTTTCCGTTAACTGGCTGTACAACCCTCAGAAATCTTCAAAAGAATTCCCCATTTTTTTCAACAGGGTAATCTATTCGCCACTTAGCTACCTATGCCCTTTTCCCCATGAACTTAATGATCAACTCCCAGTAAACTTTTGGGTTGCTCTGAAAGCCATTCTGAATAAAAAATCCCTACTACAAAAGTATGGATCATAGGTAAATAACGGAATGAAAACAAATACACAAGCAATAAAGACCACTAAAAAAAAAGAGAAACACATATATCAGACCAAGATAGATATACCGACGACAAGAAAATAGTTGTCGTCAACTAATCGTAAAATGTAGGCAATTTGCAACACATTTACGATCGTCATATAGATTCAGAATCATCAAAATGGTCTAGACGACACCGTTGAGGCCTAATCGTAACTACAGAATCCACTTTTCGTCAACTAATCGTCAAAATGTAGGCTATTTGCAACACATATACGATCGGCGTATAGGCTCGGAATCGTCAAATTCGTGAAAACGACACGCTTCATGCTCGATCGTGACTTCGGAATCCCGGCCCAGGTCTGTAGTTGTCAGGTGGGTTCAAATCTCCTTTTTGAAGGTTGAATATATCTGAAAAAATCCCTTCTAGAAAACAACGGTGTTTAAAAATATTTTACGGATCAATAAGATGATTCAGTTGAAAGCTTTGATGATATTGATGATTCAAGCAAGCTAGGGGAGACTTAGCCCTTACCTTTTAACTTGTGATGCCATGCACGAGACCAGTGACCATACTGTGAATCGAACCCACGCCCCTGTCCATCACGACCACCAAGGCCCATAACATACAAGCATATAAGTTTTGTGATAGTGGGTCTTGGGTCAAAGGTAGCATAAAAAAAGGCGTGTGGTGTGAGGAGATTAGAGAAGCAATCAATCTGCTATATTGATATTGGAAGATGGTGAGGATTTTATTATATCCCTGGCTATTTTTGGAAAAACTATGATATATTCATCGAGACTGATTTGAATCCCATTCTATGCCAAACATGAAAGTCAACTGGGTCCAAAAAAAATTTGATCGTATATTTAAATCACAAGTAGTTTCATATTCGGCATTATTGAAAAATTTATAGACTATTCAATAGAAAAACATCTACATATCATTTTCTTATATAAGGTCTTCAAATATGAAAATAATTGGTTTTACTTGCATATCTCATGAAATATCATTAAATGTAATTAATATCTCTCTAGAATATCGTTACTGCCTTCTTTGGGTACGAGTTACATGTAAATAGAATCCATTTGCATTGTGGAATTCAAAGATATCTTATTGAAACTGATACGTAACAAGTTGGGAAAATTATCTTTTACGACATCTACTTTGCAAATAATGAAAAACGTGAAATGATATTCGGTTTGCTATAATCATTAATGGTAACCTCATTATTGGAATATTTCACATCATCTGGATTTTCGATGTTCAATATAAAAATAAATGAATAAATTGAAAGCACCATGAACACTAATGAGAGTTCTTTTCAATTAATTCAATAACTAAATGAATGCTTTCTTCAATTTTATTTAATTGCTTGAGTTATATAAAAAAAATTATCGAAACTAAAATCAACGAATAACATTCATAAATGCTTCTCTGATTGGTACACGACATGAATTCAAATAGAGACAGGGCTATTAACGATTTAATAAATCATTATTTTGTGTGCAGTGTGCTGTTCCAGCATTACAGTGAAACGTTCGAAATTAAACATCAATCAAATAAGTTCGTGAAGTGCTGAAAATTTTACAACGTACAGATCCAACAATTCATCCATCAAGTAGCCCGGGAAAATGACAAGAGCTCGGAGATTCGGAGTTGGTGTTCAATTTGCTCGGTTTTCTCGTAATCGGATATAATTGTGTACACTAAGAGACTTACAAATTACTAACAACGCAATCGATGAACATTTGCTATGCGAACATAACCATTATCCCACCATCCTTTTCTGAAAGTGCGTTCATCATTCTCATTGATTAATGATTTGAAAATGTTGCAGATTTTTATTGATGATTTGAGGAGGATAACCAAAAGGCTCAAAAAATGGTACTTTCGAATGATGATTATAAATGGAACTCCCCACACATTACTTCAAACCGACTACCAAACAGCTTTGTCTTGATTTTATACAAATGCTTTCCCTTAGTCCTTCTCTTTTGCACCATTCCTTCATAGCCTCAATGCATTTTGCATTAGCTCAAAGGTTATTTGGGCGTGCTTCCCCTGCACGACGACTACTTTGTCGTCCGCATAACCTTGATATCTCTGATTGTTTAAAGATTCCAGCAGTTCGTCAACTATCATATAAAGGTGATAAAATCCCGCCCTGTGGGGTTTTCCTGGCGATTTCTAACAGTGAGGACGAACATCTTGGTCTCGGCCTTCCGATTTTGGAGCATAGAGGATATCTATCTGCAGGTGGATTCGTCAACGTTTCTCCTCCTGGCCGCTGAGACCACACTTTCGAAGGATGTATCATCAAAGGCTCCTTTGATGTCTAGAGGAGTTCATACTGCTATTTTTTTTCCGCCAGAGAGTCCTCCAACCTTGACACCAATTGGTGCAAAGCCTTCTCTCACGATGTTCCTGGTAGGAAGGCATGTTGGTTTATATGTGAAGGCTACTCTATTAGAAATGCCTCCCATATAACCCTACCTATCAATTTATCAGGAGAAAGGATAATAAACTTATCGGTCTTATAGTCCTTGGCCTGATCGTATGAATTCTAGCCAGGTTGCCCATTGCTCTGCATTGATCTGTCGGTCTCTCCTCATCTGCACCTGCAAGAACGCCCAGAAAAAATGTTGGTGAGCGGCCGGTTCACTGGGAGGCAACGGTGCCAAGTTAAAAGGATTCTTTGAGAGAGCCATCTGGAAAAGTTTGAATCTCAGTTGGTTGGAAGATTGCCCTTTGCTGCCTGAGTAAACTGCTGTAATGAACTTCGCTCCAGCCTCAGCAACCTCGCCAAAGGACGACAAACTGAGTGCGTACTTTGAACACCCGTATGAGAAGGGAAAAGGACAAAAAACCAAGAGATCAAGCACATACTTCTCTCTAGTTATCTGGAATGCGGAAAATATGAGGCCCTAATGCCGAACATAATAATCTTATGGTGTGTCTTTCAAGTAATCCTACCCTAAAATTTTTAGGGGCTAGAGCACGAATTTGCCTGGATTATAGGTTCACAGCATTGAATTTTTTTTTCTTGGTGTTTTGGCATCGACTGCTATGGTCATTAGCCATTTGTTCTGGATAGGACTCGTTACTAACTCCATACGCCACCTTAGGAGCAGTACTGTTAATTATTAACGCAACAGTGAATCGTGGAGGATATTCCCAACCGACACGAGCTTCAATCATTCAGAAAATGAAAAAAGCCCGCCCCGGCCGGGAACCGAACCTGGAACCGAACCTGGAACCTCTCGGTTACCAGGCTGGCGCTCATCACTGCGCTAATCCCCGCCCCAGCATTGAATTATGAAGAACCCTGCTCAGATCTTTGACTTGAAAGTATAAGTATTGAATGGCCTCTTCAGGATGTTTTCACTCAACTCGTTTTTGACTTTAAAATTCAGTAGGATTGCTGTTGAAGCCTTGGATATGATTTAAAATTTTTGAAAGATAACATCAGAATACTTTGAATAAGAAAATTTGATGTTGTCATTTTTAGTTTTTGAATTATTAAAAAAAACAGAAATTTGTAATTTTTGTTTTTATTTTTCAAGAGAAAACCAAAAGAACTGGACGTTCAACGGACGTTCTTGGGGCATATTTTTACAAGATATCTAAATCTGTCATCGTATTTTCCAAGGGGGCCTTAATGCCAACTCTGGTTCGGTTTTTCTTATGGATGCCACATTGGATTTTTGCATTTCTGAAAGTTTTTTTCCCGATTACAACGATATATCACACGATGTGATCGAATCTTACATGCATATCAAAATTGGGAAAAATCTTTCTTACGAGAGTGCTTTAGAATTAGAAACGTCAACAATTTTGTTGAGAAAACAAATATTTGACAGTTCAGTTGAATTCGGATCTAGAACGTTCACATTTTCCGTTTCTTATCTTAGTCCTAGTGGTTATGATTATAGTTTTTCTCACTTCATCAGTATCGATGGGTACGGTTTTGAGAATGAAATCTTTCGTAGTTCCCTATAAAAGATAACGCATGTCTCCCTACCGGGGGGAAACATTTCTGACGCCCATAAGAAGAACCAGTTGAGTGTTGTATCTCTGGTATCAAGAATTCCTTGGAAATTATGACGACAGATTCAGATTTCATGTGAAAAGGTGCCCCAAGAACGTCCTAGTTAAAAGTCGAATTCTTTGTGTTTCTGCTTGAAACAATAAGAACAAAAATTACAAATTTCAATAATTCAAGAACTAAAAACGACATCTCAAATTTTCTTGCAGATAATTGTTCAGCATGAAAACGCGCAACTTTGCTCTGATTCAATCGACCTCGTATTTCTCATAATAACTGAGATTACTATGGTGGAGCTCGAGAAACGGACACCTGCTATTCTCAATTTCTCATTCTCATATTGTTTACTTCAAAACTGGGCCCCTGTAAACTGAAATTTGAAATAATTTGTTTATTGGAGAATGTTCACCAAAGTTTTTCTGCCCATAATTATGAAGAAAAATATAGTACTCCAACATTAACTGAGTCGGAAACAAAACACAAACAAAAAACATTTTCATGTCAGATTCGCACAATGTACACAACTTTACATTGTTCTAACTCTAATCGTTCCGTCCATCGCCACACGGAAACCACTAAACATAACTTGTCATTGTGTAGCACGTCTGCACATTATTTCCGACAAAAAAGTATACGTCCGCAGGAATTTCTGCACTAAAAAGTTCGCACATTAGCAATGCCCGTTCCCTATCTCCGCAAACTAAAGTTGAAGACAAAGTTGTCTCTCAACAATGACTGCAAGAACGGCCATTAACTCCCAAATTCCCATACCCCTGTTCTACCGGTAGGAATGTATTGTATTTCGTGGTTTTATTGCTGTCATATATTTCAGTTGCACCCGGAGTCTGAGCTTCTGTTCCGCTCACTTGATTAATCTTCCACTCCACTTGTTGAGTCACAGGTTGTAGAATCGATAAAGTTATTCAGATGCTAATAGTCAGAGAACAAACGACTTATATTGGAGCCACAAACTGAGGATTTCAGAAGATACCTCGTGTCTGCTGAGTACACCCAATTCACAGCTGATCCTCAATTGCATTTATACGTTACCCACTGGAAATGATTCATTTCCTGTGCTTGGTGAAATATCACTCTCAAAAACACGTCAACTAGTACCCAATATATTGATAAAAGTAAGCTGAAATCACGTCTTGGAAAAACATCTTGGACTTCTATTCATTCTGCAGAAAATCCCGATTCTGCAATGAACACATTTATAATACTCTATTAAATTCGATTGGGCAAACGACGATACACAAAAGTGGTAGAAGAAACTGCATAAGGTGACAAACGCTTTGTTGAAATCAATAGATACAAAACATTCAAAAACACTTTTAAGTATCCCGGAAAGGTGTAACTGAAAAATGATTACATACAGTACAAAAATGAATTAAACTCGTTGAGACCGAACGTAACCCTGCCTTATCTGATCTTCTAAAATACTGTCGTGTTGATCGTCTGACTCTCCTACTGTTCTCGTGAGAAATGAGCTCCCTGTATGAAGTAAGCAGGTACTCTAGTTTCACAAAGAAGCCCATTCCTGTTTTCCAGGCACACAGCATAATGGTGGAAAGCCCCATTTTGATTCAACACTCTTTTTCCCACGTTGTGTTTTTTTCTGGTTCTTTAAGAACACAAAATTCTGCACAAATGAAGGGAAATGAAATGCGGAATAAGTATAAATTTTATATTACAACTTCTCGAAATACATTATCAATTGTTGTAAACGAATTTCAAGTATTATATTTCCAATAATTTCATGTGAGAATAGAATTTTCATACTATCGAATTCTGAAAAGCAAACTCTAACTTGAGAAAATATCTGAGAGCTTTTAAACTGAATATGTACATCTCCAATATGTAAAGGTCTGAATAGTTATAAAGATTCGATGAAATAGGATTGTCGCCAATTGTGCAATAGGGCATCAAGTACATCCAAATTCCCACAACCATGGAGTTAGCCTGGTTTAGAAATCTTTTTGGGTGCACGCCATCTGTAACCAACCCGATACCGTCCACCCCATCCTTTTGTGCACTGCAAAATGTGAGTGAATTCTATTCATACTTCTTTTTGATTTTCAAATTGTGAGGGAGGATCCATATCTATGTATGAGAGTAATATTGCAGTAAACGTAAACATACTAAGTTCAACCATCTCACAATTTAGCGGCAAATAAGAAAAACAAACCGAATAATATTTCATTGCAATAAGGGTTTTCAAGACCTTACACACTGGAGACAAAAACATCAAATAGTTCTTTATGAATTTGTAATTTAGATATTTTCCTATTTATAAATTTTGAATTTAATTTACTGATTTCAATATCCTGAAAGAAACTAATAAGAGATAGTGGCGGACTTCTGGATCCCTGGTTACTAATTCTTACGGACCTGTGCTTCCTTGCTCTAGAGGTGATCCTTCCGATCGTGTTGGTGACTCCATATTTTTGGTGCCTCGGAGGAATTCAGGTCCAACCCTAGTTGTTGTCTGTTTGAAGGTCCCAGATGAACTGCCTTCCCCTGAATTTCGGCCTGGTATTTATAGTAAAAAATGGTTTCCATAACTACCGCTTCAAGATATGGAATTTGTTGTATTTTGCCAAAATAATGGAATTCTACTTTGCATCTCCATGAACCCGGAGTCTGGAACTCATAGAAAAGGTTACTGAGATAACTAATCTTCCCATAACATTCGACTCCTGACCGTCGTGTAGGCAGGAGTCATGTTAGGTTATGTATTGTGATGTATTGTAAATGTCTGTCGTATTAACGTGCATTGCAAAGTCAAATATAAATTTGTTTGTGTAGTTCAAGAACTTATTGTGTAATTGTCAGCCCCTCTTGATCTCTACGCCGGTTAGAGGCCGGATGACAACGGATTTGTCGGATCAAGAGGGTTTTTTAAGGAGAGAAGATATTGCCGTCTAACGTGCATCGCATCGAATAATTTATTATATATTGTGTATTTACTTGTGGTGAAAGGATTCCGGGCATCGTGGTATCACTTCGAGTGAGACTTCCACTTTGCCCACAGAAGGGGGCCCAAAAGTGAGGTTAGGGTTCACGGTCCACGTGGCCCCCTCACAAATAGGCCTCCGAGGCTGGCAAACTAGCTTAGTAGCTAATGCCAAATACGGAGAGAAGAAGAAGAAGAATCTTCCCATAAGGCCAGCCCTTTCATCAGCGGAATGCCCCATTTACTCCCAAATCCCTCTTGAAAGTTGGAAAACTCGTTTTGTTGACATCTGACGCTTGGGACCAGTCTTTGCAGAAAACCCTTTTGTGTCCCCTTTAGTCCTGAAGAGTGATTGATTATAGTTTCAGTTTATTGAGGAAAGTTTCTACTACCACTACAGAAGTGTAATCTGTGTACTGAGTTCATCACTGTTGTCCTAGGTGTCTATAAAGTCAAACTTTCGAATCACCAGTTACAAAGTGATAAACTTCTCCTTCTAGTTCTCTGAAGCGAATCTGTTCAATGCCTAGAGAGTGATATAGACATTCAGGGTGTGGATTCTATCCTGTAGATATGTAACGTTTAGCGTTCTATTCCTTATCGGGCATACTTCTCTGCTATACTTAAAAATTATGGGAGGTGGTTAACGACTTGAGTAAAGGTAAGAAATGTAAAATTCCAATAAGCTTCCCCAAAACTGAGTCAGGTTTGGTGATAACATCAACGTATTCAATACAAAAATTGTGGAAGCCGGAAAAACACTTGCTGATAAAATAACCAGACACCAAGATTATATTCCAAACAGGTATCACTGAAAAGTCGTTAGATATATTGCCATTGAACGAAAACGAAAAAAACGATATTGAAAGGATTGAAGGATGAAAAAATCGGTAGGAATTGAAGAGGCTTCTTTTTGTATTTCTATGATATTTATGTTGGTACGTAAATTCTCGCATGTTTTGCTTGTTACTTGAATTTATCAACTTGATTTTGTGAATTTCCGTTCAGGATCCTCTTAACTGCTGCTTTTTTAGGATTTGTTTTTCTCCAAACTCACACTTCCAGAAACAACTGCCTTGTTTATTGGCACTAAGGAACCACCGTTCTTCATCAAACTGTTCAATAAAATTTCTTCATTTTGTTGTACTTTCATTTTTGACACGTCTGCAGAACGAATGACATGTTTCTTTCGATACTTTGTGTTCGAAATATCATAAATACACCTCTCTATAGAACATCAGAAAGAGCGGTATAATTTTATTGGTATTATTTTTGTACAAATTTTGGTGGCTACATCGATTTATTCACTTCCGTCCCTGCTAACAAGAAATCTGACTGGGTGATAATCATTTTGTTATCACTTCCTCATCGAATGAGTTTTATTCAATAATTTGGCACATCGAACATGTCTGCAGAACGAATCATATTGATGTTACCTATACTATGAATATATTAACTCTTTTATGTGTTAGAATTCGTGAATGAGAGTTCGTTGCTAACTTCACACCGATTCCTTTCTAATCATTTGTTAATACCATAATTGTAAAATAATTAAAATTTTTCTTTTGTGATAGAAATAAGCTGTCACATCTCGACTCATCAAATGTAGTATTATCCACGTTTCTTTTCAATTTGGTGATTGAAAATTAAAAACGAAAATTTTATTTTATCTGACATGCAACATGTATCATAAACATTTATTTGCATCCCCAGCATCAGAAACACCAATTAAATTTCATTACATCCATTCTAGTCCATTCAGCATCTTTCGAAAAGAACTCAATGGATTGCATTTCAACAATCTGATAACTGGTCCCTATTGTTCTGATGAAACGCATTCGACCAATCCACACCCACATTCTGCTTCGGAAGCTTCAATAAATCTGAAGTCCAGACTCCTGTCCAAACTACGGACGAAAACAAAGTTGCTGTTTCAGCATTCGGTTCGCAAAAACTTTTGATTCGACTCATTTGTCACTTTGATGTACACAGTTAATCGGCGTAGGGAATCATCGTTAAATATCCATTTTGATCGACACTGCTGATACACACAATTAATATACATCCTTCAGACGGCTGAAAAATAGAGTTTCATGCGTTGGCCATATTCAGATTTGTTTACTTTATTCAAACTGAAGTATCTCATATCAAATAGAGGTAATGTTGATAATTGATTATTTCGTTATTGAAGAAATACAGACAAGACATTTGAATCAATCACATTAATATTTTTCGTATGTACAGAAAGATTTATCTCAGATATATCTGCTTTGATATCAAATATTATTCTCGAGAATCTGACACCAGTTTATTGTAGGCAGAATCACCTCATTGTTAATTACAGATACTTCAATATGAATGAACTCAAAAGAACCCTATGTCCTGCTTTTCTGAAAGATGACTCTGTCGTCACCCGGTAAAACATAGCCACCCGTTGATATTGGAAAGGTGATCTATGTAGGATTAACAAGGTTACAAGTTTTTGGACTCACTTTTAATTTTGATGAATTCACAAACACTCATGTTTTCGAACCATATCTCATCAAAGTGGGTGACAACTGGAATGAATGAAATGTGCGTGATAGGCTCAGACATATCAACTCCATGCCTTCTCTGTTGAAGAAGATGCTGTTGAAGTCCTTACTTCTCATTTTTCTGCCCGTTATCCTTTATCCACTGTCCTCCATCCTCTGTCTTCTGTCCTCTGTCCTCTGTCCTCTGTCCTCTGTCCTCTGTCCTCTGTCCTCTGTCCTCTGTCCTCTGTCCTCTGTCCTCTGTCCTCTGTCCTCTGTCCTCTGTCCTCTGTCCTCTGTCCTCTGTCCTCTGTCCTCTGTCCTCTGTCCTCTGTCCTCTGTCCTCTGTCCTCTGTCCTCTGTCCTCTGTCCTCTGTCCTCTGTCCTCTGTCCTCTGTCCTCTGTCCTCTGTCCTCTGTCCTCTGTCCTCTGTCCTCTGTCCTCTGTCCTCTGTCCTCTGTCCTCTGTCCTCTGTCCTCTGTCCTCTGTCCTCTGTCCTCTGTCCTCTGTCCTCTGTCCTCTGTCCTCTGTCCTCTGTCCTCTGTCCTCTGTCCTCTGTCCTCTGTCCTCTGTCCTCTGTCCTCTGTCCTCTGTCCTCTGTCCTCTGTCCTCTATCTTCTGTCCTCTGTCTTCTGTCCTCTATCTATTCCACGAAATATGGTACGAAATATGGTGCCATATGATTAATTACTTCCTTCAATACGCAAAGCGTCTGTTCAATATAAGACCAAATTCCAACGATAACACATTCAATTAAACATCACAAAACAAAATTTGTAAAACTGAAACAAGATAAAATGCATATTGAACTCTTAAGACTGAATGCAAACCAATACAAATCAATGAGGAAATCACAGATATTTGAATTCATCGACCTGAGGCCAATTTCATGATTATTTGAAAAATCCTCCTCACATGGACACGCAAATCATTCTGAAACCATCTACCTAGAACTGTTAGGGATATCTCTGCTCACTCTATATTCAAACAGATGTTGAACCAATTCCGAGAAAAAGACGATTATCCGTTGCGACTGGTCGAATATCAATGAATCCCAAACGAACACAAAATGTATAAAACTACTTTAGAACAAACGGTCTACCCCTAGAGATTATCAATCACTGCTCCAGAGACCTTTACCCTCCGCATGCCAACAAAGTTATTGGGAGAGTTTTCACATTATCTAACTGTTGCTTTAGTAGTGTCCTTAAATTATTCCGATCGATTTTCGTTATCCATCTGTTTTGTCGAGTTGTATCGGAAATAGAGTATGATATTGATAATTCACGGATTAATTAGGTGGTTTTCTCGAGTTGAGCTCAATGAAATGTGTAGTTTTAGCACGCCCAAAAATTTTATAGTTCTGACTACCTCAGTCATGGTAACTTCACCTCCAAGCGACCAAATTCGATTTATTCCATCACTATCAGGTGTATCCAAACATACAGATATCACAATATAACCAGGAATATTATTAAATATTGTCACATATGAAGTTGAAATACCCTACCCGGCCGTAAAAGCAATCGTTCGTAGACCACTTGTAAATGTATCGATCTACAGTTTCAGTTTTCAACTTGATCTTTACAGATACTTCTGGGATACATGTCACAAAGGATCTTCAAATAAATAAACCATGCTTGTTAGATTTATTTTTTGTGATCGGGTGTAAAATATACAATTTCCAAAAGAGACGGCATGCAATATCATAAAAGGCAATTTTGAATATTTCAACAGTTCCAGATCTTAACATTCTTGTAATGCAAGAGATATTCTGACTAGGTCAGTCTTCATTTTTGCTCGTTACAGTCGACATGTAGATGTTCAGTTTGTTATGTAATGCATAAGGCTTCTGGGTTCAACTTTGATTTCAATATGGAAAATAATCTAATTTCCATGATCAATTATCTAGTTCATGAACAATCTTTCTTTCTCATTGTATTTTGATTGAATTAGATCATTGTTTTGCATCTCTAACAAACTATATCAAGGCAATCAGAAAGGCAAAGCAGGAATCTTGGAGAAAGTTCTGTAAGAGTATATCTGACATACCTCGCAGTACAAGAATCTACAAGAATATCTCTAGAGAGTCAATTGCTGAAATCGGATTGATCACGTAGAGAAAGGTAACCTCTAATATCCTCCATAGAACGTTGGACGACGCTCACAGTAGTTGGTGCAAGAGGGAACACATGTCTGTCAACCCCAGCAAAACTGCGATAATACCCCTCACCAAGGAAAGAAATCCATTTAATGGCAAGGAATAACCTAAATAAAATAGATTTGCAGCAGAACTGAAATAACTAGGAGTCACGCTTGATACAATACCCACCTGGAACGCTCTTTTAGAAAAGTTTTTCGACAAAGCCAGAATTTCCTTATGGACTTGTAGGAGGATTTGTGGAAAATCTTGGGTCTTAGGTCCCAAACAAATCCACTGGATATATGTGATGGTTGTTCACACACACACATTCGGTGACATTGCTTGGTGGCCGAAAACCTCACAGGGGACGGCCCAGGTGGAGCTCTCAAGTTTACAGAGACAGGCTTGTGTGGCGATCACTGGTGTCATCAGCGCTACACCGTCAGCAGCTATGGACATTGAACTAGAACAACCTTCTCTCCACATCTTCTTGGAGAAACAGGCTAGATTGATCACCTACATAATGATACATATAGCCAATTACATGCAACAGACTCATACAGAGCGTAGCAGACTGCTGATTGACACTGAGAGTTACAGCATTCTGGGAATGATCTCTGATATAATGCCTCCAACAGTAAATTTTGACCTGTCTTATACCGTTCTAATTCCAAAAAGAGACGACTGGTCCCTCCAAGAAGGGGAACTACTGAGAGCAGATTACTGATGGTTCAAAGATGGTCAAAATTCAAAAGCAACCTCAGATTCTAGTGCAGGTGTATACAGTCGTGTACCTAGAACAGAAATACCAACCTGGCTAAGATCATATGCGAGAGTATTCCCGGAAATTCACGCCAACGATGTAGAAGAACCGATGTAGAGAGACTGGATGGCTAGTATTGATCAACGTCTGAGCTGGTGTCAGAGAAGACTCTTCTTAATTGCAAAACTCAACAGTGTGTCTCTGGTATGGCCACTCCGGTATAGTGGGTGATGAAACGGTGGACCTTATTGCAAGAGGAAGTGCCACAAGTAGGTCCATTGGTCAAATATACATCAAACACCTGGACAGCAAAGAAAGTATCAAACCTCTGGAAAACCCTAGCAGGATTGGTTCATTCTAAAGCATCCATAGTCTCTTCTGAAAATGAAACCATAACACTGTTAGACAACAGCAGGGATGACCTGCGATGTCAGTAGACCCTCACGGTCACAGTAGTAACAGTTTAACAACATTGAAAGTTTTAATTACTCGATTTTTGGCTCACAGATCATTCCTTTTGTTAGATTAGGTTAGGAAAAAAGGGCTCATCAAGCATCTATTCCTCCTCTCAAAATCATCAGGTCGAAGCCCCTGGTGCATGTATATTTTGAAAGGATGATAATCATGTAAAAAAAACGACCATAACAAAAGAAATAATCTGTGATCAAAAAATGTGTACTGCATTCGAACCCCACGGATGAAATTTCTATCAAATTCTGGACTATTGAGTCTTTGGAACAATCGATCTGTTCGTGACATATGTTTCCAGTGACCTCAAAAACTGTCCATTTCAGGATCTTGCACCTAAGGAGATATTCAGTCAGGGCTACAATATATCCTGAAGTTTCAGCCAATTTCAGCCAATTCCACCGAAAATCACTTTCCATAAGATATGTTACAGGGTCCTTTGTTCTATAATGAACGTATACCACAATCAAATTTACTTTTTCCTGTAAGCATATCTCTAACCGTTTGACAGTCTTTCCATTATTGTGCATTTTCTGTTCACTGCAGGGATAAAGAGTTATTTTTTTTGTTATGGATGTCAATGCCACTAAAAAGCACTTCATATGAGATGAAACATGCAATTGCATTGTTCATAACAAATGAATGTAGCTGAAATATCAGTTTTTCCGTCATGGATTCCACGCACAAGTATTCACTCATATGAGCATTATAACTCAATTATTCAAAAATAAAAACCGAACATTGAAAATGGCTCTTTTGTCCTGGCTCGACCCTAATTTGGAAAATTTTGAGGTATTTAGTGGTAGAAAGTACTAACTACAACACTTTTCAAGAGGAATCAGTTTCTTTCAATGATTTTGATGGATATACAGGTGCTGACGAAAAAAATTTTCGATGTTAGATCTGATACATATACGAGAAAAAGTTATGGCCAATAACAGATCCTTCAGGAATATTATACCTATATGAGGTATTTGCGAATGATTCATAATAGATTATTAAGAATTAATCTTTTTGTGAGAGTTGGATTCGTTATTATTATATTAGCAGAATAATTTCAAATAACGAAAAGAAAACAATGTTTATTCATTCTTCATCAAAGGTTGAAGGTTGAATGACATTCATCAAAAATCGCATAACAAAATATTCCTTGTCAACTGCAATTTGGGTATTAACACATTACGTTTTGACGAAAAGTAAAGCAGTCTTGTCGGCACATTTTCAATTTGGAGTCCATCCAAACTTCCATTAATATTCATGAACGTGTCAGATATATTTTAATATAAATTCTCATCTAACGTAGCGTATAGTAGAACGCTGCTGACGCGTTTGAAAAGACAAATTCAGCACTTCTACCAATCAAACTCAGTCATCCGTTATTTTTTAGCGAAGCGCTATCAAGCGCGAAATCTGATAAGACGTGATACAAATATAACGCGCAGAAAAATGGAAAACTCGGAAAATCTATCCAGAGGAGAGATATCTACAGTCCAAATTAAAATCGATCATCAAATTCTGGCTGAGAAGTGAGTTGGAAATATATTTTCCAGAGTTGAAGTAGTCTCAATGCACCACCCTTGAAAAAACTCATGGGAAGTACTGAAAAAAGTTAATATTTTCTAATAAAAATTGAGAAGTGTTTTTGTTTTTTTAATTGTAACTTTCATATAAAAATCGAGATTTTTTTTTTAATTTCACCTGAAAACTACTACTTCTCCGGCTGGACATTGAACTATATCTGATAGGTTTTGTGAAAAGACCCCAACTAGAAGGACAAAATCTGTAAGTGAGAATTTACATTTTCATTCAGATTGTTGATTCTTCAATTGTTTCTGAAGAGTATGTCATTCAATTCTTCCGACCCCATTTAAGTCGACAAAAATGTATTGGCCAATCGAACCAGATGAAATTCTTGCATCAATGATTTGAATGTTTTATGTGAGTTATACTTTTGAATTTGTATACATGAATTCTCTATAAAAACTGAATATTGAAGAAAACCAACTATCTGAATAAGAATGCAAATTTTCACATTCAGATTTTGTTCTTCTAGTTAGGGTTTTTTCACAATATCTAACAGATGTACTGAGGTCGCGATGACCCCTGAACATGGCAGGATTTTCATTCTCTTGAAAATAAGAATATGAAAAAAACTGATATCTACTAAAGTTCCACTAGGACCAGTTCTATTGTAAATGATTGCTCCACTTATCAATTCTGTTTGAAGATGGCAACGGCAGCAAATAATTATGATAAACATTACCAATGAAAAATAAATAAATAAGCTAAGGCATAAGGTCACCCATCTGTTCTACACGATATTCTGATGACCTTGAACTATATGCCTCTAGGAAAAAGGATCTTCGTAAGTCCAGTTTGGGATCGATAAATGTGCTTCGGTTCATCTCAAAACAGGACGATGCTGAGAATACGGAGAGAACGTTCAGATCGTAGATGGAAGCACCCTACATAATCTGGATGCCGGAGAGACGTATACTGACCTAGGGGTGGAATAACACCACAATTAAGAGGTTACCACTGTTGAAAGCCCTTTCTGCAGCAAGTATCAGCATGAACTCCGACGAATCTGGTCATCAGAACTGTCGGGGAAGAACAAATATGCTGCAACTAATATGCTTTCCATTCCAATTCCTTCCTTTGGAGTGACGAAATGGACTCAGGAAGGGCAGGGACAGCTTGACGTGAAAACTTGCAAAAAAATATATCTTCAAAGGAGCTTGCGTTCTAAATCGTCTGTTCCACGGTTATACTTTCCCAGACAACGGGGAGGCCGTGGACTTTCGATTTTGGATTGTCTACATGGCAGGATTGTTCTGGATGGAGCCTGTGAAGTCATCAGTGGTTCAGATCCCCTTTTCTGCTTAGTATGCGATCATGAAAAAGCAGGGATTGGTTGGAAGCAGCAACTCATGCAGCCGATGAACTTGGTTTCGTATTCGACACTGAACGGACGAACCCAAACTCTGTAACCGAGTTGGAACCCGTTCAGCAAAAAGCCCACGTCAAAGCTTTGGGAACTGAGAGGCTCCTACAGCTACATGAGGATAAGCCAATGCATGCGGTCTTCCTCAAGAACATTGAAGACCCTGGCTTATCCAGAAACCTGACCTTTGTTCATCTCAGATCAAGTGGGCTGAAGTCAGAAACCGAGGGATTCATAACGGCATGCCAAGATGGTGTCTTCAGCACTCTCGTCTACCGTAGTCGCGTGATGGGTATAGAGCTCCCTGACACTAGATGCAGAGCGTGTCGTGGAGTAGCTGATACTATAATGCATTCGCTGTTAGCCTGTCCAGCATATGCGTTCTCTGCCTTTATCTACAGGCATAACGCGGCGCTACGAGTGTTAAACTACTACCAAAGATACTCGTACGGTACTGACGAGACACCGTACCCTCAGGCAAATACAGGCTAAAGCCTGATGTAGTCCTCCTCGTCCATCAAAGCAGGAAGATTTTTGTTTAGGGCTCCTGGCGAAATAAACATCCGCATCATCCAAAAAGGAAAAAAATGGACTGAACATCGAGATCTACCCTTGAAGTTAGAATAGTATATTGTGTATCTATAAGCAATACATTCCCGGACGACAATGAGGCGATAAGCCGAGGCCAACAAGCACTGAAGTCTGGGAATGTGCTTTTACTACGAAGTTCACATACCATTTTTTCTGAAATCGCAATCAGCATTATCATGAAATAAGGAATTATACTTATTGTTTGCGTGCATTTATTTACTGTCTAAAATGTATACAAGCCTTAAAAAAAATTCCCGGATCGTTTACGAGGTAAACATTTGCCAGAAACCAATTCCTTTCTGGCTGATGCTACGACGGACAATAAACTATATCTAACAGATATTTGTGCAACGTTTTTCCAAGAAGACCCAATTGCAAGTGCTTATCTCCTAATCAAACAGCAGATTATCCTTCATTTGGCTAGGAATGACCACCTGCAGAAATGCGTGTTTCGAGGTTTTGCCTCTCATCAGTGATTGTCTCTGTCTATTCACCAATACAACATAATCATAACATCATTTTTCCCTAGGCTATACTAAGTATACTTTTATGTCACAAATCACAGATCCAACAAAATCCGCCATTATCTGCAAAACCGACAAACCCATCCAGAATACAAAAACTCCTAATTTATTATCAGCCGCGGCTACCGGAGAGAGTTGCTAATAGTTGCAGGAACCGGAGAACTTTTAATTTCTCACCTATTTTCTACCCGATAAACCCCAAGACAGCTGGGCAGTTTCCGTAAGTACTCCTAAATCACTTTTTCCATTTATTCGGCTAGGAGACACCTAGTACACGCCCACATACTAATCAACTGCTCTTTCTTTGCTGCCTTTCAACGACGGACGGTCTTTACCTTTTAACCTCGGGATTTTCTTTGCGGTTTTTCTCTTCGGTTCGGAAAATTATGCGGCCATTCAACGAAGACGTGAACGAACCTTGAGACTCCGTGTTTTATAGTATACGAAACTGTTTCTTGAAGAGAAACATTTACTGTTATTTAGAAGGGGCATTTACATCTTGTATAGTGTGATGGTTACGTATTTTCTTTTCAAATGTTCGTTAAATATAATTAAAGGGGCAAGTGGAAGATGGGGTCAAGTAACATTATCTGAAAATTTTCTGTTATGTCATGGAAGAAGGTGTTATGTGCATATGTAACTTGCCCCGTCAGGATTTGCTTCTATTCTTCATATCTGAGCAGATACACAATGGTAGACGGGGCTGTCACATTGAACACCAAGGACGCTAACTTTACTAAAATCTATTTTTCTCACAAACACATATTTGTAACATAACTCCTTCTTCCACTCGCCCCTTCAACTGATAATAATCTGCTTTGAAGAAAAGCACTGAAAATGCATAAATTTCATCCATATGAAATGCAGATTATTCAAGAGCTTCATGATAGAACAAAAGAGGTTCGTGAAACCACATCTCATCCACTAGATGCCAACCCTAATCTTTTGTTGAATATCTGATATTTTTTCTGAATGTTAATGTTGATAGACAAAATTGCCGCTATTGGAGTAACGAAAACCTGCATATTTTTCAAGAAGGACATACACAACACCCATAAAAGGTTAATGTTCAAGCTGAAATGCCATTACTACCTTGATATGCTTGAAGATACCGCCGATCCTCTTATAACTTACGAGCTAAAAACTCAAATTGATGCATAAGGTAATGTACTTTTGCAGGAGATTCTGCTACATCTCCAGCAGGAAATTGCTCCACTTCATTATTTTTTCCGTTCGATAGTGGTTAAATAAAAGATTCCAAAGTAGATGGATTGTCAGAAGGGTAGCAGTTGAATGGACTCCGAGATCACTGGATTTAACTCCTACAGATTTCTTCCTCTGGGGATATCTCTAATCCCGTTGTTTTCAAATACAAATTGCTGATATTGATGAGTTTGAAAGACGAATAACAGTAGCATACCGGTCAATTTCCGATGCCGCTTTCTGCAATGTTAAAGAGGAGCTCGAAAATGGACAACATTTCAAAGAGTTTATAAAATAGACGTAAGTAGATCCTATGTTTGATATTTCTTTCTAGCAAATGAAAAGTTTTTTATTTTGTAAGTGAAATAAGTAACAAAAAGTCTTGCATATAGGATAGATTTACTCCTGTTATTCAAGGTTTGGAACGGTACCATCCACTCTTCTGACCATTTGAATTGAAAAAGAGTCATAAAATGCATCTCTGTGTATGATAAAAGATACTTTATATTTGAATAGATTTTTTTTGTCACATTAGATACGACCGAGCGGAATAGTTAATGTTATCAAATATATGAAAAAGAAAATTTGAATTATCCCTCGCAGAATTGAACATTTTAGTTCCTTAATTGTTTTGCCTCCCTTGGATGCTATATTTTTATTTTGTCTCTTAACAGGATGAAATTGGAACTCATCAAAAAATTTAGTACATTCAAGAGTTAATACTTTCGTGGTTTTCAACTCATTGAAATTCATGTTATCAACTCATCAAGGCTAGAAGAGCCCATGCATGAACTTTTATAAATGAAAAACAGGATTCAACAACACTTCAATATTTATATTAAATTAATTAACAAAATTTACATAAACAATGAAATATTCAATTAAGGACATTCAACAAATGATAGTTATTGAAACTGATATTAAAATATAACAAGATCAGATCATGAATGAAATATAAACGAGGCAAGATAAGCTACTAACATCTTAAAGATATGTAAAACAATAATTTAGTTTTATCGAAATACGTTGAATGCACTAGAAGTTGGATGAAGAATCGTAATTGCTGATATGAAAGTTGATTGGAAGAATTAATTTTCCAGAGGAATGAGAGAGATTTGTTTGTTTCATTTATAATGAAAATTAAGTTATTCCTCATATTGATATCAGAGTTGTAACCAGAAGACTCATGAAAAGATACTCTGATTTACAGCACACTACATAATTAACTAAAAGATCAGATCTGGAGTGATCCGAGTTGAAACTACGACTGCCCGTTATTCAAAAGGACTCCTCGAATTTTGAAGGTTGAACTATTGAGATATCTTGCCTCTCGCAGAATTATGAACATATGCAAACCATGAAAATTTATCTCTGAAATGTCCCTGTTTGTGAGATTTTCGTTTCACACTTCAATACTAAAAAATGATCTCAACAGTCGTTATCTATCGAAGAATATTTCGTAAAATTTATTAGGAGGGGTTCAGGTTGAAGATCGAGTTGAAAACTGAAACTGATATTTGATACATTATAAGTGGTAGACAATATTTCATGGTGTCCCTGGATACTTTAAATGATATATCTGGTTTTATTGATTTAATCTATGCGTTTGGTTAGGAGTGCAGGGCAAGTTCTTATTACTTTTGTAAGTTCAAAACGCAATTTTTTAAAAACCTCTCATCAGAAAATTATAAGTAAGTGTACCATTGGAAAGAGAACTCAACACTATTTGAAATAATCTGCCACTCGACTCCCTTTCCTATTTGAGTTTCTAAGAGTATCATCTACCCCCTTCTAGGGCTTGAAATATAAATATTCAATACATAATAAAATTGATTTTCGATTTTTCATATTATTCACTGAGAGGGAGATATTAAGGGTAAGAAGTTTTCAAACTGACCTTATATATAACTATCTTCATCCACATTTTTTTATGCCGACTCACAAATATAGGAAAACTGAATTCAAACTCTTGATAAAATTCCATGCTAACTTGAATTAACGAAATCAATTAACAATCAATAGAATCCTCTTTCTGATAAATGAGCTGAATCAGGCAATATTTTCGGGTGTTTTATCAGCATTTAGAATTATAACGAACTGAGGTCGGCCCTGTCTACTACACCTATTTGCTTATTTCCAGCTCATAAAGGATGCATGAGTCACCGCTATCGGCATTTCGAGAATAGACGGGAAGCCACCTAGATTCGAGTTGGCGACTAGGGAACGACAAAAATTAAATTCGAGATACGTCCGGCTATATAAGATTTAGCACAGTAATGGAGGACAGTTGATCGATCAATGGTGACAAACTAAAAAAAATAGTGTAATTCCCAATAGTATTTAAAATCAGTTTATTAATACAATTCAGCGATACTTCAATTGTGAATATGAATGAGTGAAACAAAGTTGAGTGCATTTTCATTAAAATTGATGTCAGAAGTGGGATTTTTGAAAAATATGTCGCGTAGTGTTCAGTAATAATAAAATAATAGTTATAAATAATATGGTTAGTTTTTCATTTGAGTAATTTTGTTAATAACTACAACTTACCCTTTTTTGATTTGGAATACTTCGCTTATGGGTCGATGTTTGCTGGTATTTCTTTTCAATTGAAAATTTACGTTTTTTTATGAGAAACATTGTCAAGATAGAGAGAGTTGAAGATTCTTATGTGAGACACGAGCCCAGTTCAATTGTTATTCGCAACAAGTAGTGTTTCTTGCTTAATGTTAGTGCAAACTACGCCTTTTTGGATTATTACATGCTTATCCTGCTTATAAGAAGACTTATGTGAGTCCTATCACATCATTAATTAACTCTCCCTCTCTCTATTTGCCTAAATTCACAGTCCACTAGTTCTCCACGAAGTTTCGATACTATTGCTATCATCAAAACAATACACGTAGTGCTCTCGGTGTTAGGAAAACTGACGAAATAGACCCTTTATCCAAATAAGTGCCACGTGGTGAATAGTTTGGGCTTCAACAAAAATGAACTTTCGAGATAACATTTTTGTATGAATCGTTGCGCAAATAACTGTTGTTTGTTCTGAGATTCAAAAATAGAAAATGTTTTCGAAAAAAGTGCGCCTTGAGGACTTGACTTGAAGAAAAAAGAAACTCGAAAAAATCTGACCGATTGGAGAAAAAGAAAACTCCGAAACATATTTTTTCTACAGGTAAAGTGCGGATAAGTGAATTTGTTCAATTTTTAGCCCTCTCACTAGTCAGCAACTTTCAGCAGTACAGTTTTCCAAAATAACCTCTCTCAGCCAAGTTGCGACAAAGCAGTGGAAAATCGAAAGCCAATTTTCGAATCCCCGACTTAATTGAAAAAAAAAAATTTTGCCTCTGCAGTTAATTTAAAGAGTGCTACAAACTGCACGTTTGATATTACTGTTAATAATAATTAATTCGTTGATATGTATTTAATAATGAATGTTTCTTTTATGTTAACTCCTGTGTTCTTTCCGAATGCTTGTGAAAAAAATTGTGTACCTGATCCGCGCGTAAAGTGACTTTTCCGCACTTGATTGCTGGCCAAACTCCGCTGACGCATCGTTCGGCCATCTGCAATCACTTTCCGCACTTGATAGGTAAGCTTCTATATTCGAAGTTTCTGGTTGTGAATTGACTTCAATAATGAACAATCTAGATGAGAATACCAAAGCCGTGGAGGAGGAATTTTAATAAAATTCGAAAAATCTGGGAGATGAATTTCGAGAAGAAAGCTTTACGATTCGAAATCAATCATTGAGCGAGGACCAGACATAGGAATGCTGCTACTATCACAGTAGATGATCACATGTTTAGAGAGCGATCCACATCTTGGTTTAGTCATGGGCTGGAGAAAGAGTAATCGAACATCATAATGAAAGAAAATCGCAAGTTATACGCCAGCCATTGAATTCTACTGGGTTCAAGAAATTCCCTAACCATGAACAATAGTGTTCTGTCCTGTTGGGAAAAAACGTCTGACAGTTGTAGCCAGTAACAGGAGACAGAATCACTGGATGATATCAGGGACATGAAATTGCATTCGGACCAAGAAAGAAATTTTGAGTCCAACCTGTTAACCAACATCCAACAATAGAGAATCACAGCTCTATATCCACGATTCGATAGCGGATGAACTTGACCAATGAGGTTACGATAAACGGTCCTATGAGAATGTCTGAAAGAGCATCACCAAACTGATAGATTCAGTACTGGACCAGAATCTTGGGGACTTGGGAATCCCAAAACTGTCTCATCAGAGTGAAGGGCTGGATTGAAGAGTTAAAAAATATTTAGATATTTAGATCCTACATTATCAATCTTTTGGTGTTGTGTTCATCTTCCATGACTGGAATAGAAGTATTCATCTTTGATGGTTCTGAAAAGTCCTGCTATCTATCAGCTGGTTCTGAACGTATCAAACTGTTTAATATAGCACCGTTACTGACATTTCTCTCAGTGTTTATTGAATTCAGTTACCTCAAACAACGAATATTTAATCATCGACGGGAAATAATGTTTTATCGATACAAATCGAAGCTTTATCTTTGTTTTTCTCAGTTATATTCACAGTGTCATAGGAAACAAACTTTTTTCATACTCGCTTACATAAAAGACTCGAATTCCCTTTGTCACCAGCCAACATTAGGAATGTCGCGACTGTCAACTTTAAGGGAATCGTTTATTTTCGATAAAGTTTGTTTTTCGACTTCCCACGCCTTCACCACACAATAGCTTCCCAAAAGTTCACAATGAGAAATAAATGAAGTTATTACGAGAGAATAGAGCTGCTATTTCTTCAGAGGCATTGACATTTACTTTTATGGAAAACTTCGGATTCATTTTCGAGAAAAATGCACTATATTATTCTCAATTTATTTAGATGTTCATAATTCTTATGTCATGATATTTTTGTGGTCTGAATTTTAGTATAATTTCGAGAAAAAAAATATATAATAGTGACCATCTTTAGAACTAAACAATTCTTATTTCATAATGTCTTTTTGGTCATTCTTAATATTTGGAGTTGTTACTTTCAGATGTCAACGTTACTCATTGTTTTGGTTGGTTGGCAAAATCCGGAAACCAACCAAAACATTGACGCCAGCTGTGAAAGCCTACATTCCTACAACGTTATTCATTGTAACAATCTGGAATGAGAGAAATGGGGACTATATTAGACAATCACTTTCTGTTCAGAACACCAAAGAATTTCAGTGTAGTTTGGGGAATATTACTAAATTTTGATTAGAATGGAAATTGCATCACTAAAAACGAGCCAAGCAAATTCAACCATTAACATTAAAAGGCACGATGGAAGTTAATTTGGGCATTTGTTCTCATCTGGAACGTTACGCTGAAATTGTTTTTCCAACCCCCCTCCAGAGTTATGGAAAATAATGGTAGGAAATGAATGGTTATAAAAATGAGTTCAACTCATGGAGGAACCTATTATAAGAAATTTCTCAAACTATGAACGATATTTCTATATTCGATTATGAGTGTTAATCAAATATAATTCCAAGTAAATTAGGAACACGAATGGGTACTTTCATGTTCTTGTATTGTTAAAACGACGAACTGAAATATCAAGCAATTTCAGTCACTTCTCCTGCGTTCTTCTCGATTTATAGTTTTTCGTATGAATTGTAACAAAATATGGTGTGTTCCAGGATCTTTTGCGACATACATATTTTTCCATTTCACTGTTGTTCAGATAGCTTCGCAATACAAAATTTTACCCCGTTTACAGCTCTCATCCCCCATTATTTTTGTGCCTCTCAATTAGCTTTGACACACCATATTCGCTCGACTAACGATTCCAATTTGGAGAAGCTTACCTTTAACGGAGACTCCACTTGAATATTATCCCTATGCCTACATCCATCCAGTTGAGCGTCAATTACTGAATAATTGTAGTCGACGTTCATCACAATATTTTCTGGACGACAAGTTATTTGCTGATAGTGAACTAAGTAGCTATCTACATCTCAACAACTCTCTTGAGACTGCCAACCACTCGTATTGGGAATATATCTTGATAAATGTCGAACCGAAAACCCAGAAATCATCTTGTGAATAATACTTATTTGTCAGGTCTAGTAATTCAGCTGTGTGCTGTAGGTGGCCTCCGTGTAGCACGAAATACTTCTCTCTCCTCAAAGACGGTTTTCTCAACATGTTTCCTCACAAAGCTCAGTGCTGTGTACTCTGCTGATATGTCTACAGTTTTGAATGCTTCACGCCCTTCATGGTTGTTTTGGGAAGCACTCGAAGATATTATTTTGTAGTCGCAGGCTCGGGCTCCTAGACCTCAAAAGACCTTAGGAAACGTTCAACACTTCTCTGAGCTATGTGACTAACATCTCCTCTGGAAGTTGGAAGATGGGTTCGAACATTGTGGTAACAGTGTCGACTGATTTCAAACACCTGGTATGGATCCGGCATCAGATATACATTCCGATGATTCGAGAAGACCAGGAGTATTACCACCATTTATGACCCACGTATACTCGATTTTTCAAGGAATTCGGTCACATTCCCTTGGGAGGTAATAGGCAATACTTGATCACAATCAGCATCTGCAGTAGTGTCCTCATGGATGAACAATACTTGTAGTGGACCAGGTAGGGGTATTATATCAAAATTCGGAATTATACTGTGATTTGATGAGATATTTAGAGTGCTTGTAATTGTAGATTGCCAGTTTTCAAATATTATGTGGTTTAATAGGTGAAAAATCACTTTCTTTGTACTTTTATTTTGAATTCTTGTTGAATCTATTTTCTATCTCAACCTTTCATCTAGTCAGGGTCAGTTCGATCAGTTTGATTTCATACCGGTGCATCACATAAATGATTTCACCTAAAGACGTTAGAATCTTCTTCATGAAATCGTTACTGTGCAACGCATGGAGGACGTTTTACGGGGTTTCTACTGCTGTGTCTGACGGCGCATAATCATGATGTGTACGTTCTAACGATCACTCGGTCTGGGTTGAACTGTGTTGGACTTCCATTGACTAATTAAAAATGTATCCCTCACGGTTTAAGTCAGTATTAAGTAAGTGTAACTCACTTGATAATGATCGAAGATACGTCGTAACGTCATCCGTAGAGAATTAATTTCTCTTTTATTCAGGTAATGAAAGTTGACAATTGCACTCTATATTTTTATCGTTATCACAGAATGCAGTCTGCATTTTTGTATTGTTTGAATTTATTGTCCCCTCAACCCTTGAGGTTATAAAAGACAACGTTGGATAGTTTACAAATGATAGTCTAGTTACATTAAATTTCATTAATTGAATTAATGTCTGTTAAAAACTTCACCAATTTGCGGATATCACAGTTGTCATCCAAAAGTTGTGTGGAGTTGATGAGATTCCATATGTCTTGCTCTGGTAATTGTATGCTGGACACTCGAGTAAAATGTGTTTGGTTGTGAGGTCATATTGACATGTTACACAGATTGGTTAATCGGTTTGTCTCACTATGTAGCTGTGTGTGAGACGGCTATGACCAGCCGTAACCTAGTGAGAATGATTTGTTGTTGTCTGGTTGGAAAATGATTTTTTCAGGGGAGTACAGATTTTTTCACTTCAGAAAGCTTGGACTGAGAAATGTTCCACTCAGTTTGCCATGCAGAAGTTATTGTTTCTTTTAGTGTTTGCTTAAAGTCTGATTTTAGATGAATTTGATGATTTGATTGGTATGCTGTAAATGGTTGAGTTCATTTTTGATTGTCAAAATGATTGGATTAGTAAGGTAAATTTGGGATAGAGTGGTCAATGCGCTGGGGGAGTAGGTAATAATTACTGTTTATAAAAAGTTTTGGTTTCTTGCATACTCCAAGGCTTTCTAGATGGCGAATAGTTCCCCAGTAGAAACGAAAGTAAATTTTGTTAATGACAATATGGTGAATGCTGCTGCAATCCAATCTGCATTTTGATATTATGAAACAGTAATTTCTGATTTCCGATATGATCCAATCACTATATGTACTGTTGACAAAATTATTGTCGGCAAAGTGAAGATTTAGCTTGATTAAAATGTATTCATTCATATTTTTGTGTTTGTTTACCATTATAAATTACATGTCGGATATATTGCTTTTCTCCTCATTTACAGAGTGGGTCAGAATAAGTCCGACAAACTTCGTACACAGATTCTTTAACTTATTTCGAGGTAAACATTTTCTATGAATGTATATTTTGAAATGCATTCCTTTGTATTTCAAAGAGTGTCGAAAGTCAAAAAAACATTGAGATTTGATATTTTTCTTCAAAACTCCTCAAGGAAAGAGAATTGAAGTTGGTACACTAATCTAGGTTTATTAATGTAATCATTTGATTTTATAGTGTGTGATTTTCGTAGTGGTGTGATTACGGTGGTATGTTGCCATATTTTCCTTCATATCTTCTTTAGACAAGTGAATCGACCCATGAGTGTTTTACATCAGTAAGGCTCATTGATACTTAAACTTATAGCTACACCAGTCCATATGCCTAAATTCCTAAATGAGGTGTCTGAGATATTTACGAAAAATTTAAAGTATGTTCTGAGGAAGCATAATTTCCCGTAGAAGAAAAAAACCAAATTTTCATTTCATTTTCAGACTTTTGACACCCGGTATCTCAGAGGGGATGCATTTTAGGATATACATTGATGGAAACTTTTCACCTCGAAATGAGGTAACGAATCTGTTTTTTGGTCTTATTCTGATTCACCTTGTTTATTGACCCGAATATGGTTACTGTATACTTCAGAGTTCATTAAAATTTTTGATAGGGCTTACGATATATCTGCAGATTCTTCTCAAACGTATGCGATTCCTATGGAGGTAGATTGAGTTCATCACATACCTGGAACAAAAGTCAACATTTAAATATCAATAATAACTTACTGGTTTTGATGGGATTGATGAAGTCTATAGCTATTCTCAGTGATCAATTCTTCAAAGAATTTTATATCGTTATGATAGTGGGGTTCATTGCTACAGAATTACTGGACAGTACCGATTCGTTCATTCATAACACAACAGTAGATTTCTCAATTATATATCCCGAAGACCCTGCTGAAATACTCTGGATACTTAACTGTATTCTAGAGCAGACTGTGAGCTTGTACTCGTAATCTGCAACTCGTATTTTCAAATTGTATTCCAACTTCCTTATATAATTAATTAGAAACACATTGAGAACTACTATAGCATCTAGGACGCCTAGGAACGACCATTTCCTGATCAATCGGCTAGTAATGAAGTGACTAATAGGAGAAACGTTTTCGAAAATCGTTTCAGTTCTCCTGTTGGGTATTTCTAACATTTGCAGTCGAATTTTTAACTAGCAAAGTTTGACATTCCGTTGCCAATAAATCTTTCACGCTCACATTCGTTTTCTCTCGAATAACTCTTGAACCCCCAACTAGAACAAAAATCTGTTCGAGCTCTAATGTGGGAAACACATTAATTCAGTGAACGTTCTCTGTATATACCACTCCTGACTACAATATGAGGTTCTCTACCGACCAGATGACCAGTAGCACATGAGTTTATAACAGTTGTTTGACTACTTATAAATTAGTTGTTGTAGTTCGTGTCATGCTTGTTTCACGAGAGTATACTTTCTTTGATTTCAACGGGAGATTTATAAAGAGTGCTGACTTCATATTAATTCAACTGCATGTTTCGATTAGGTTTCAAGAGATTTTACTGAGTGAAATATATATTTAACAAAATACAAAATAATAAATTGAACACAATGTGTTGATTCAGGTCACAGTTCAGAGGAAAATATCACAGTTGAAATTATCTAACATCTCTTTTCTCGTCGCAACAAGATGCTTTCGGTATTTCCGAAACAAACTGCAAAGCGCATTGAGAATTGAAAAAAAAAGGATATTTACCGTCTCTTCCATTTTCAATCTTGCCTTAATTCTCCTCATAACGATTCGATCACTGCGAAATTCAGAGCTCGCAGAAGAACATAAATGAGTTTTCTGTAGTTTCTCTCATTTTAACGAGTGGCCTGCTCGTTGCTGATATTGCCTACCCACAAGTATCACTCAACATCCGTACGTGGTAATTAAATTCGTAGCTGTCACAGCCGAGGAAACTCTTTCGAATGGTGTAATTAAATACGATTTGCCCACTTGATTCTCTGACGAGGAATTACGTCTCTGCGACTCCGTAAAGCCTTTATTATCCTTTCCTTGGGTTAGGCTTCTCTAATGCACAAGGCGGATAGATTTTCAGTTGAAAAATGAGTAGTTTAGTTTTAGGGAAAGTTTTGAAAATCTAGCGTAGATGTAGATTTTGTAAAGCATCAAATATCATTTTGTTTCTCCAGGACGTTACTAAGGACTCTGTGTATATTTTCTTCTCAACCGAAGTCACTTCGTTACACTTCAGAGAAAAATCAGCAGCCGAGGAGTCCAGAACTGCCTACCACACGGAAGCATTCTTGGCCCGAATCGGTACGCCATAGAACTAAACCTAGCCCCCAGAGAGTTTATCTGCACTGGTGACACTGCCATAGCAGATATGTCGATAAAGAGAAAGTAAATCTATCACTTGCCTTCGATACGCTAGCACAGTGCTATATAAAAATTACTTTGGGTTCAACCCAACTTAAACGTAAATGTGCGCTTCACCGCTTAAGGCATTCACTGTTTTCATAAAACTACATGTCGAAGTAACCAAGCGTTCGGTAAAGTCAAACTCTCAACTACGAGATGGGAAGCTCAACCCCACATTATCTGTATGATTGCATTTAGTCATCCAGCTATAAATTACGATGCACCACTGAGCTTTTTGCTGAGAGGGTTCCAACTTGACAAAATTTGGTTCACCCTCTTTAGTTCCTAATAAGAGAACGAGTTCCCATGGAAATGAATGCATGGGCCGCTGCCCTTCCATGGTCACGGATCATGCAGAAGAAGTTATTGAAAATGGGACCTTTTTCCTCTCCATAACTTGTATAAAGCTGAAGATGGATTCTTGCTGAATCCGAAACATGTACTCCCATTAGTTTGATTGTTGTCAAATTAAAGTTGTAGAAATGATTTTGTGATATTTCTTCTCGCTTCATGCAGAAAAAGGTTTCTGAACTCCTGACGATTTTACAGGCTCTATCCAGTACCTTTCATTAATTATTTTTCTTCATCCGATAGGAATTACCCAGACAGGCCCTGTCTCCGGAGCCCCGACACTTCCGGAGGGCGCGCTGGTGTGTCATTAAACCTAGTATACACTCCCCACGTCCGTGGGGTGTGTGATTACTGGGTCCGAGAGTCATGTGCCCTGAGAAGGAGGAGTGAACCAAGAATTACGGCCTTCAGCATTCATCCGGCTAAGTTTTCTGCCGCATCATTGCAAGCCGGTATGATTTTCAAATTTGAGAGCAGCGTGTCCAACATTCCACCAAGGACCCCTATTATCAGAACCACCATCTAGACAGAATGGTTTGGGTAAAGCATGCGGAGTTTAAAGAGTAGATCTCGATATTTAGTCCGTTTTTCCTCCTCTTTTCGGACGATGTTCGTTTCGCCAGGAGCTGAAAACTCAATGACAAAAATCGTCCTACTTTGATGGTCGAGGAGGACTACATCAGGCTTATTGGCTTGTATTTGCCTGAGGGTGGGGAATGAGTAGTTCCAATAGATTCGGCACTTCTCATTCTCTACAACGGAATCAATATCCCCCGGAGCATAAGTCAACACCGGTGTCTCGTCTACACCGTACGAGTGTTGTAGATGGTAGTAAGGCCGCGTTATGCCTGTGAATATAGGCTGAGACCGCATAAGTTGGACAAGCTGACAGCAAATGCACTGCGGTAGACGAGGGTGTTGAAGACACCATCCTGGCAGGCCATTATGAATTCCTCGGTTTCCGACTTCAGCCCACTTGACCTGAGAAAAGCGAACGTCATGTTTCTGGATGAGCCAAGGTCTTCAATGTTCTTGAAGAAGACCCCATGAATTGGCTTATCTTTATGTAGCTCTAGGAGCCTGTCACACTCCGCAGCTTTCACGTGGGCTTTTTGCTGAACGGATTCCAACTCGGTGATAGAGTTTGGGTTCGTCCGTTCAGTGTCGAATAGGAGACCGAATTCATCGGCTACACGGGTTGCTGCCTTGCCTATGCTTTTTCGTGATCGCATACTAAGCAGAGAAGGAGATCTGAACTCCTAATGTCTCTAGAGGCTCCATCCAGTACCATTCTGTTGTGTAGATACTCCAAACTCAAAAGTCCACGGCCTCCCCGTTCTGATAACCAGATCTGTCGGAGTTTATGCTGATACTTGCCACGTAGAGAGTTTTTGACAGTAGCTGCCTCTTGGGTGTGACGTTGTTCCGCCCCTAGGTAGGTATACGTCTCTCCGGCATCCAGATGATGTAGGATGCTTTCGTCTACGAGCTGAACGTCCTCTCCGTATTCCTCGCATCGTCCTCCTTTGAGATGAACCGTGGCACATTTGTCGATACCAAACTCCATTCCGATAGCATGCGTGTACTCTTGCACCACTCTTAAGGACTGATGAAGATCCTTTTCTCCGGAGGCATGGAGTATAAGGTCATCCATGTTAAATAGATGGGTGACCTTATGCCTCTGGTTGCTGGGGGTGCCGCAGTTGTATCCGCGGGTTTTCCGTAGTGCAACGAACAATGGCATCGGTGAGATGCAGAAGAGAAGAGGGCTGAGGAAGTCCCTCCGAAACACGCCCCTTCTAAAGAGAACCTGCTTTGTTTCGACTCTGACTTGACCAGATGTTATGGTAAAGCGAGTCCTCCAGAGCAGCATCAGCTGTTCAATGCATCTGACTATTTGATCGGGTACCGTAAGGCATCCTAGCAAATGCTTGATATGCTGCTCATGCGATGTTGTATCAAAAGCCTTGCGATAATCGATCCAGCCAATTGAGAGGTTACGCTTATACTGCACGGAGTCCTGCATTATGCATCTGTCAATCAGCAGGTTCTTCTTGCAGTCAGAGACCTCCTTTTTTTGCCTCCTCTGCTCATATATCCGTTCATACACTGGCTCAACATGCGTTCAAGCATGTTATAGGTCTGTAGTTCTTCGGATCAGATAAAACTCCGTTTTTCGGGATTAGCGCGGTTCGCCCCTCGAAAAATCAATTCGGAATCTGCTGCCCCCCATCTAGCCATGAGTTGAAATGGAAATTTTCTTCACCAATTATTATCGAGCCCATCAGGGCCTGGAGCAGCAAAGTTCTTCTAGCCTTTGAGGGCCGTCAAACCTTTTCCGGAGTTATCGGATGGCGCAGTTCATTGAGCTCAGGCTGACGAAGCCTGCACGATGATTCGAACTGTGCTTGGGCTGGATTATCTAAGTTGAGAGGTTGCGGAAACTCATATATGTTCTTACAGAAGGTTTCCACCCGATCAGCCGCCAGCGGATTATCATTATTATTATTATTATTATTAAACTTCACCACCTGGTATATATAGATTAAACAACAAAATCGATGTAAATGTTTTGTTCGAAATCGTTTCTCAATGGAAAATGTGATGAACCTGCAGTATAATTTCCATTTAGATCCGGGAAAAATAACTTTTTTCCAATTTTTATACAACGGACAGCGTTATGAAATTCGTAATTTATATCGGAACCTTTCATATTCCCTACTTCCCACGTAAGCCTAGCGGGCGGGTAATTTGAATACTTTGCCTGTAAATAAATTTGAACGGGGATTTTCGCGATGGAAACTGAAAAGTTGAACAGAGTAAATTAGATAATGTACATCAAGGTTCATTGTAGACGGTGGAATGATGAGTAATGGCAAGGCTTATGAAATAGTATACCTCTCTCGCTACTGAGCTCGTATTTCTGAATTTGCGAGATGGAAGCCAGGAAGATTCCTTATTTTTTAGTCTTAGATCAAATTCAGCTGTTTATACGAGCTGGAAATTGCGATACTTCCGGTTTTAATGTCATTATTCAGTGACATTTTGAAAACTTTATAGGCATATTACATTCTTCCAGTTTACACTAGAACTACGGAATCTAGTGAATGGTTATGAACGAAATGATGTTTTTGAAAACCCTCTCTAATATCTCAAAATACTTAAGACCTCACAAAGGTTGAGACTTTTAGATAGTGCTCAATGCGACAATTTCAAATAATTTCCGTTCACGGGTACTAGTATAAATTTTGGCTTTGTAAAGAATAACTGAACAACAGCTTCATCGGCGGCGGTTACAGTGGCTATTTTCCGGAATAAGCAATAGAGTAGGTGACGACGTCGTATGATATCAACAGAGTGATCCAGGGTTAAACCGCCAAAGGTTTAGAATTGGTTTAATGGTGAAAATAAGTTTTGTCTTTCCCGTATGCATGTATCTCAACTTGACTTGTGGTCAAAATACATGGTGTCAAAGCTTCGAGGACAAAATCAGTTTTTTTTTGTAATTATGCAGAAACATTTTTGCTGATTTTGATCAAACTAGGAATGATTATTTGTAGTAGTGAGGGACTTTATGCACTTAGAATAGAATTATTATTTTCAGTGGCGTCTATAAAGGGTTATCCATGTGATACTAGGACAAGTCATTGTGCTTCACAGTCTTTTTTGTATGTTCACTTTTTGTCTGAGATTAAAAATACCATTTTTTTGTATTTTCAAATGATTTTCGAACTTTTTCTCAGAAATGAAATCAGATAGGAAAAAATATGGGAAATTATGAGAAATTCTCGATTGCTTAACTGAATCAAAAATCAAATGTTTGTCCTGATATCGATTGGATTACCGTCTGAGCCACCGGTGAAAATAATAATGTTATTCTGAGTACACAGAACAATGCTTCTTAATGCCTCAAATAATCTTACCAAGTATTATCAGAATCAGCTGAAAGGATTTGGAGTAATTATTAAATTTAAAAAAAAAAAATATTTCGGAAACGAAGCAAATCAGGACACATATTCATAAAAACCAAATCTTATCTTCACCTCAGGAAACCAAACCTGAGGTATACATGGTGATCCAAGTTTTTGAAACTGTCTACTCTTATGAGCCATTATGTCAATTACACTGACGATGTAGGTGAAAACTTCAACTGACTCTCTTATGTTTTTCTTTGAAGGCAGCAAAATTGATAGCATATTCAGAAACATTTATGGAACTAAGTAAAATATTTTGAATTTGTAGTAGTGCTTTATCTCCAAAGCGTTACCCCCTAGAAATAATTGAAGAGTTCGCTGATTTATCTCCGTGCCCCGAAAACATTAACAGGGTGAAAACTAAGTGAAATTTGGAAATTTAGGAAAAAACTACCATTTCTATGTGTAGGAAAGCTACGACATTTGATGAACACAATATGTGGACGACAAAATCATTGTTCCTTCATTCCTTTTCCTCAACCGAACGTGGGTGAAGCTGGTGATTTGAAAGTTGAAAAGTAAATGATTTTTGCATAGCATAACCCACATCGCAGACATGATAGGTGAAGTAAATAATGTTGGTGTCGAATGTCGGTGTATGAGAACACAATGTTGATCCATACATATCACTGCCTTTTCCACGATCGATCAACAGAAATACGTCCAAATAATGTCTAAGTAAACACGGTAATCAACTCGATATGACAGACCACGTGTATCGTTGTGTTTTTGCGAGGAACCACATTAATCAAACATCGAGAGATCGTCGTAAGCAGAAAGTTGAGACATGTGTTCCATGAAGTAGCACGTCGTTGAAGGTTTAAAAAAATTAGATATATCATAACGGATTGTTTTAAAATTTTACAAGGTATTCAAAATGAGTAGTACCTCATTCTATTCTCGGTAATTGGTCATAGTTCACCCTGTATACTACACCAAAACACTTTTTCAACATAATTCGGCTTGGTACGTCTGTCTGTCACCGAGTTGGAATTCGTTCACGATAAATCTACGGGGAGTGAACACAGCCATCTACATAAAGCCTCCGATAGCGAAGAATAGTCACAACTCAGATCCTGACTCGCATTCACAAAAACAGATAAGGAATATGTTGTAATGCATTTTATTCAACTTGCCCAGATATATTTGAAAATGGAAACGTGACTTAGTTCAGTTGCTAAGGATGAGCCATTGAAATTTCTAGTTCCTTAGCAACTGAAATTAGTTTAGTTGAACTGTTGGTTAACTTGTTTTGTACAACCTGCCCTCAGAGTTATGAAACGCACTGCAAGTTCTGATGACCTCCGTTTCACACACATACATTTTTTCCACTTCTCTGTGTCTCTCTCTCTCTCTCTCTCTCTCTCTCTCTCTCTCTCTCTCTATTTATTGGACCTTGCTTCCTATTGGCGCACTTGTCCAACACTCTCCCCACTACGTAGGGATCCGCCCTACCCCAGCCTAGTTACTGGCGTGAGTAGTGGGGACTTCGTCAGGGGGTGGAGGGGGAATCTTGCTCAAGGCAATGCCTCCACCCAAATAAAATGTAAAAAAAAAATTTTTTTGTTGATTGCACGGTTAACCACGGTTAAAAAACTGTGGTGTACGGCAGACGTCACAAACACTTAAAAATTGGGTGATTGCACGTACTAAAGACGGCAGACATCACAACACAAACTACACTATAACATTCACACACATGTACTTGACACGAGACACGAGAACGCCGTCAGTCCTCCACCATTGCCGGAAGTCGAATGTTTTTTTTTCCACTTCATTTTCATAATAATCACACTAAGCAGTTCTGATAAGATCATTTAGGCCGAGTTGCACAATACAAGTTTACCAACGGATCAAGTGAGCCGAGTTCCATTGCTAAGGTATTAGAAATTCCATTGACTAATCCCTATCAACTGAATTCGGTTCACTTAAACTGCTGGTGGAATGAAACAGCATTGAAAAACAAATGGTTGACCTCAGAGTAGGTCATTGATGCCGTTGCGAATTTTTTTCAACTTGCCCATATTTATTTGACAATGGAATTGTGACTTCAGCAAACTCATGGTAATCTGATAAGCTTTTTGCTGAACGGGTTACGACGTGATGATAGAGTTTAGATCACCTTGGGCTGTCTTGAGAAGAAATGCTCCGATCCCTGCTTTTTCATGGTCGCAGACTAAGCAGAGAAGATCTGCACTCCTGATGACTTTACAAGCCATCCAGTACCATTCGGTTATGTAGACACTCCAAGAGTCCATGGCCTTCCCGTAATCACGGAAAGTATAGATGCGGAACAGAAGTTGTTCGGTGGTGGGCAACATGCCTTGATTCAGTGTGTGGTGAGCTAGTCTTAGTTTTACTGTAGGCATGAAAGGCATATCCGGTTGGAACATAATTCAATCTAATCTGCTAGTTGTTGTGGTTTCGACGGCTTAGAGTTATGAAACGCCCTGCAGGTTCTGATGGCCCAGTTTTACACACATATACGTATTTCTTGGTGAGCTTTCACTTTTTTCATTTCATTTTTATAATAATTACACTTAGCAGTTCTGATAAGATCATTTAGTCTATTTCTGTACAGATCGCTGGGAGGTCGTTCAAGCTCGAACTGTATTCGTGCGTGACCCTTAATCTATTCAAGATCCGGGATTTTGAGACCTCGTGCGAAGTTTATCAGTTTTCTGAAAACTGAATTCCTGATGTCGAATGGCGTTAAGAATTCTCCGTCCAGAAATTGGAGTCTCTTGCAGACCAAATGTTCTGCAGTTCCAGCGAAGTTCTCTCAGTAGTGGCAACTATCACTCATTGGCTTGTTTATCTTTTTGAGGTGAGTGAGTAGTCCTGTTACCAATTTCAAGTCTGTTTTGTCCAACTTTTAAAGCTGTTTAGCTTTCCTTGGAAAAACGCTCACTAGCCTTTTCGCTTGTTTCAGTCCGGGAACTTTATTTCAGTGAGACTTCATTTCATCTAATTCCCAGCATCGAAACTTCTTTTAAGTGGTTGCCCCGTATTTGGCAAGGCAGTCTACTTTCTCATTGCTTTTGATGCCCCTGTGACCTGGCAGCCACATCAGGGTTACCTGATTGTTTGCTGCCAGTTGTCTTAGAGTATTGGTTGGTATTATGATTCGATCCTCTTCGACAGCCAGACCGACAACACGTGAAATATCTGCCACTTCTATTAAATCTTAGTTAATCGACTGAGAAGCTCTGATATAGCCTCGACCCCGAAAACCAGATACTTTTATCATTTCAGTCTCTGGGTTTTTCTTTAAATACTTGCACTATGAAGAAAAGCTTCGTACAAAGCCACATTGTAATTTTTTAAAACAAATATCGTCATCAAAGAAGTCCCGTTCAAAAGAGGCCTCATCCACAAGGTAAGTGACACACCCTGTACAAAAGATGCTATCACATCACTGTTATCTAAAGACCGTGTGATTGGACTCTGAAAAGCTACATCCCTACGACGCGACGGCAATGCCGTTCCTGATCAGAATACATAATCTTCCCGCTTCACATCTGGAAAACTGGATGAATAATTGAATCATCAACTCGGCAATAAATCTCTGTCAAAAGTTAGCATACTTTGGTTCTTGCCTAATATATCAACGGTGACACTGTTGTCCAGGGCAGTATACAACGAAATAGGTCATTGTGCTATGCATAATGCGCAGGATTGGATCCCAGTTCTCCACATTGATCCTATTAACAAGCATTGGACGATTGTGCTGTGCGTATTGAACCATGCACGTAATTAGGGAAAGCCCTCTCCCGTCGATACGCAAATCGCTGGACCAGGATAGGCAGGGATTTATAGCCGTTTTCGTTCATGTACCGATTCGAGTTTAATAGTGTGATTTCTGTTATTCATTCATTCATTGGTTGATTTACTAGTATAGTTATGTTGAACTGATATTCATAGGTTCTTTGGCCTTTTTGTGGCTATTCCATAATGAGCCAGCCAAAAAAAAAACAAAAAAGTTCATTCATATTAAATTTACAACAGTGTATAGCACATTACAACAGATAAATATATACAACGCTAATACTATCACTAAGCCACAGAGGGGATTGGGAGGAAGTTGTATCACTTTTGTGTGAGACATCAGGCTCTGGAGACCACACATTATTGAGGGCTCAGTGGACTCCCTGAAAAACCTGGTTCGAGCTTTCCTAGCTTTCAAGAGTAGTTTATCACTCGTCTTCTGGGTTCTCGTGGAAAATATCCAGGGCCTGATAGAAGAGCCATCCATGCATTATTGGCCTGTTGTGGTGGACTCGGACCGCTGTAATATCCCTGGTCAATGGGCTACCAAGATATCTGTAGAATTTATCAGAGTGTCGTTTGATGAATTTCTCGATAACCGATAATTGCAGAAAAACACTTCGTTTTCCATGGACATCAACGAAATCTTGCTTGCTGGTTGGCTAAGCTGACATGCTCACCAATTGTTAATCTCTTGTCCAGTTGTACTTCTGAGTACCGCACGGACGTGGACACATCTATCTATTTATCCATAACCTTGAATCCTCCGGAGATTTTTGCAAATACTTACTTTCGTTTCTTCGTGACTATCATGGTCTTTGTTTTCGTCGAATTTGGCGCTATGTTGTATCCGAGAAGCAGACATATAGCGAAAGTATGATTGAGCTCACATTGCCGTATCTTCTGCATATATATCCGTGCTCGAATTGGTGAATATCAGAAAATAGTGCGTCTACAGAAAGTAAAAAATTGGTGACAAGATCCTTACGGCACACCTGCTCCGGCCTTCTTAATCTTGGATGGTGCAATTTACCCTTACCTTGAACATCCTGCCGATCAGGTACCAGTCCATAATTTTCAACATGTAATCAGGTATGCTTGGTCGTAACATCTTCATGGACCTTGTATCCAAACGGTGTCAAATGCCTTCTGAATATACAGAGATCGGATGGTAGCTGTTTATACTATCTTCAGCTTTAAGCTTCTCCCGATTTTAGAATAGGGATGATCTCCACAATCTCAAGGCATTTCTGGCAATGCTGCCACTTTATTATATCATTAATGATGTATATAAGCTGCAAAACAGATTTTTTCGGGAAATTCCTGAGTGTAATCAGATCAACAGGTGCCTTGTTCCTGGGGAGCCATTTATTATTCTCAATTAGTCAATAACTTCAGGACGGTTTTGTTTCATTATCGCCCTGTCTGAAAAGCACTCTCGAACACTTCCAAAAATGTCTGCCTTTTTCGGATGGGTTACCTCCTCTCCTGTCTTTATTCATTCCCCACGGTCGGGATTCCTTTATGCCCGCTACGGAGACGTCTTCTGTGCTCCTGCCATAGAGAAAAGCGCAGATATTCAAGTTTTCCAGCTTCTCCTTCCAGGCCTCGTCCCTGTATCTTCAATTTCACCATGTTATTTCTATGCCTGGAGTTTTGGGTATTCTTCCTTTATTGTTTAACTCAACGATATCTAGGATGTAGCTTGGAAGAAGATGGTCTTCTCTCATAACCCTCTTCTTGGTGGATGGTTTCTCTCTCGGAGTGCATGTTACCCGATCCACCTCTTGGGCTATATTCTCCTCAGTTATATGGGTTGTCAGCAAAGTTTTCCATTCATGAGGTGAGCTCAGAGGTGATGATTGGTAGAACAGGAACAGCTCTTCATCAACTTGTGAAAAACATGCTGGAAAATGAAGCGTTCGTCTTAGACCTAGAAAGAACTTTTGACAATAACCTCTATAAAAATCGATTTTTAGGTTCCTCAGAATCGAAGGAGTCTAGGGAACCTTTGTGGCCACGATAAACTCAATGCTGAGGAATATGGAGAAAACCGTTATGGCGCTGGTGGCTAGAGGAAATTTGTCGTTAACGGACTACTGGACGGTTCCAGAATGGAGGATGCAGAACCCTCGGATATGCCGATCTTGGCTCAGACGTAAGAGTCTTGGCATGGAGAGATCGTATGCAAAAGGCTCTGAACATGGTAATAGGATGAATGAATTCATTGTGTCTGAATAGCAGTCACACTCATCGAAGAACAAACCTGAAACCTCTAAAATTTCAAGGTGAAATTCTGGGCGATTCAAGACTCGAAAGTGACCAGGATTTCACAACTGCAAAAGATAACAGAAAATACGTAGACGACACTATTTCTGGCCAGACATCCCTTCGGGGAAAATGTGGTAAGGCCTGCAATAACTCATGCTTCTCTGATATGATGGTTTAAGGCACAGCAAAGAGCACTATGACAAGACTGTGCAAGGTCCAGAGACTTACCTGCTTAGGGATCACAGGGACTATGAAGTCAACGCATACTCCAGCTATGGGGATACTACTGGAACCGCCTCATCTCCATTTGGTAGTCCAGGCTGGTGCCTTCAGAATACGAAACACAGTGAGCATCGTGAGAATTGTGAATAAGGACGTGTTTGACAGAGGAGGACAGATCATATAACGAAACATTCAAGGTGTTGCTACCATATAGAAAAAAATGGAAAAAACACACCTGGAAATTGTTTTGCAGAGGAAGGTCTGAAGAATAGAGTTGCAGATATGGGGTATATTTACAAACCCAAAAACTGGCTTGAGTTATCTAATAAGCAAGCACCCCTCTGTTTTTCAAGCAAATGTATATGCAACCCTTCAGTGCGTAAAGGAAAACAATCAGAGATGTCATAATGTCAGATAGGTAGGCTATGAAGTCAGGAGGTGGCATCCCGAGTCAAAGCAAAACTGAAAACACTGGCAAACCGGAACCACGTTCATCTGAGGTAGATTCTGGGACATCAGAACATCAGCTGACAAACTTTCTAGAAAAAGGTCGGAAAACGTTCCATAACTGTTCACAGGTGTACCAAAACGTTCAGCATGAAGTTATGTGGAAGACAGGATTCTGGAAAATCACAGAGAATACTAGGAAAAAATTACAGAAAACGAACGTGTGAAAGAGTACATCAAGGAACCGTGTAAAAAGACAATAGACTCATCAGCACTTGAAAGGGAAAGGGCTCATGACTGGCAATGTGCCAGTAAAAGGGCACTTTAATATGATGGTGTTACTAATGGGTGACCTTACGTGCAGATTGTGCAATAAGGACCCAGAAACAGTTACACATTCACATAGATGCGTTGAATTAGACCACCAGAAAAAGTTAATCTTTGAATAGCTAACTGGTGATCCTAAAGTGGGGGTGTGAAGGTGTAAAGTACTTGAACAAACGGAGCTGCATACAAAAGCTATGTAATTCCACAAAAGATTGATAATCTAAATATCTCTATGTAAAGCAGGTGATCAGAAACTAACTCACTAACTGATCAGAAATATTCTGTGGCCTCAGGAATATAATCAGGAATTGTGCCTCCTGACTAGGATTACTTCGACTTTGTCGATTTTATTCGTTTCATTGTGCTGAATTTTAGTTAACTCTACCTGGAGTCTATGCTACCTGAGGATTATTTGTTCTTTCCGTGCGAATTGATTGTCATTCATTGAGCAGGAACAGGACAACTATAATGTTGTTTGACAAGAGACAAAACCTCGAATCATTCATGTCTGCAGGTGGTAATCCCCCGCCAAATGAAGGAATCTACTGTGTAATTACAAGATAAGCACGTTGCTCAAAATCTGTCAGAAGTAGTTCAATGTCAGTCGTGATATTAGCCAGGAAAGTAGTTGTTTTCTGTCACATGTTTGCCTAATTTTTCTACTGTGTGGAAACGTGTGGAGAGAAAGGAACTTTGACTTTGTCGATTTTATTCGTTTCATTGTGTTGATACTCTCCGGCACAAATTTTCGAACTTTGTTCAAGATATTATAAATGAAAGTAATGTTTGAATCACTTTTTTCAAGCAGTTGCGCACTATACAGTTTCACAGTGTTGACAATTTCAGTGTTGCAAATTACTTAAACCAGTTCTAATGCCTTCTAGGTACGCCTCTGAATCAAACTCCAGTGCCATTCGCTTTGTGACAGCATAATCCGCTCACCTCCTCCCGTTCGTGGACATCAATGGCTTTTGTGTCCGCCACAGCCGCCATTCAACAAAGACTCCCAAACCAAGGCCCCAATTCCATTCGATGACCACTCTGATTGAAATATATCTTCGAACGCCGCAGAGAAAGGAGTAGTATTCCGAAATGCGTTCTGGTGATGCCGGTCAATAAATTATGGCCATGTAATATCCTAAGCCCTGGCGAAACACAATTAAATATGGCATTCCGGCAAGAATTCCGCGATTATGTCGAGCGATTAAACAGATTCGACCTCCAGTAAGGCTGCACATGGTTGGCCCAGCTAGTGAAACAAGTGCGATATATACCCAATATTCTGATGCGGTACGATAGCCATTACAATTGGCTACTCGAAGTCAACTATAGATTGAAAATAATAAACAGATGAAGCCAGCCAATTATCTATGTAACGGCTGCAAATATCGAAAAACAGTAGAAAACCTTGGATATGGGGCATAATATAACCATTTCGATAAAGCCAACATCCGCCATCATGGATTGGCAGCCATTTATATTAGCTGTCACTGTCACTTTGAAAGGAATGTCCTAATATGGAAATCTAGGCATAGCCAGTACACAGAGCAACCATGACTGACCGTCCAACACGTGTATTGTTATAGGAAAACTGAATGATCGTCTTCGACCGGTTTTCAAAGACCATGCTAGAAATTCCAATCCGCTGAAAATTTTGTTCGTTCAGTGTGAGCTTAAAAGTTTTCATTGATCCCTTACAATTTTTAGTCGTTGCTGGATGGTCGCGGACGGACGGTCCAGGTCGGTCAATGTGTTTTCTAGCTTACTTGAATTTGACAAGATGGACAGATAACTCTTAGTAATGAACAATGGCAGAAACATAAATTAACGAAATCAGATTGTGTTAAAATAGTACTTTGGCGACAATACAATTGTCAACTTTACATACCTAAAGCGTTTGGATCCTATCAAAAATTACACTTTTATAACAATACAATTCAGACTGTATTTTGTGATGATAGTAAAAATATATATTAGTAAAAGAATGAAACAGTAATGCAAAGTAATTAGAAATTATCGGAAAAAAACGGAATACAGCAGAAGTGTTCTTACACTGATTCAGAATTGATCAAACTTGGATTTCATCAGACTGGATTCTGAAGACCAAGAATCCATTAAACTGTACAATCCAATATGATGCGCCGACAGACAAAACGGTAGGCAACACAAAAAATGCACCTTGTGTGTGGCGATGTTGCCAAGCTGCATGATAATTATATTGTAGTTCTGTTACGTCGTAAAAAGGAAATTCATCACTCAATTCTTGGTAGAAATAATGGTACAATTCGAAAGAGTCGTTTGAATTTTTCATATGAGTCTAGTTCTTTGATGAATATAAACTAATAATTGAATTCAATTATCACATCCAGCAGAAGTCCCACAATAAGAATTCCCTAGAAATATTCAATCCAGTAAACTGCAGTTTAATATGACACATATGGATTTTTTTTGATTCGATCTGTGTTCAAGAGCAAAAGTTCATTTGTAAAATGATGCATATTACCATTCCATAGTGGAGGTTGTGGATTTTCTTGAGAGCTATGACTCATACCGTCACAGAGAACAAATTTTCCTTTTCGGTAGTCGTCTACTGAACGTAGGCTATTATAGGCTAGGCTAGGCTATTATAGTGAAGAAGTTGAGTCAATGTTTTCGGTTTCCATTTCAATAATTTTGTGAGTTGTTGCCTGTAAACGACGCGCAGATATATTCAAGGTCATAGCTCTTAAGAAAATCCACTACTTCTACATTCATTGTTCATATAAATATCTTATCAACAGTTTATCCCATCAAAAAATTTAAAATTCCCAATTTTGCTTTCTGATTGCAAGCGGAACCTTCAATAATGTTTTATATTCGTTATAATCTGATATACAATTTTTTTGTGACTGTGATTGATTGATGTTGTTGTTGATGTATTGTTGTTTGTTTTTTTTGTTGTTTCTACAGATTGTACACTATTCACGTTACTGTTACATTTAGAAGTAATTCAGATATGACTTGCTACAAACATTGTATTATGTAACGTAGTTAAATAAAATATTCTAATCTATTCTATTCTATTCTATTCTATGAACCAATTTTCAATGCGACGTTTCGTTCCTTAGATTCTATCAAATTATTTTTTTTTAATACGATTATTTAGTTCATTTCATTGATTTTTGTAGCCTCCTTCATTACAAATTCAGCTATGAATTAAAACACATGTGTTCCTCGACGTTTTTCTTTGACAAAACATCATCAATAGTTGGTCATACAATTCCCGTCAGTGTAGTCTCAAAAGAAGTCAGAGGAACTTTCAATACTATTCCATAGTTGTTGTAGTCCTATATGAACCAATTTCCAATGCGACGTTTCGTTCATTAAATTCCATCGTCAACTTTATTATTTTATGAATGAGGAATTGTACCCTGGATATTTTCAACGTATTGAGAGGAGTTTGCGGAACCATAGTTCATTAGAAAGAGCCTCTAGTAAGAGTTGTACAGTAATTAACAGAAGTGGCGATACTGAATTTGGCGTTTTGGGTAAGTTCAGAAGACATTCTCGATAGTAATAAGTGATATTTTATTGATTCAGGATTTGTGGAATACAAAAAAATTGAGAACGATAAAGTATCACTGAGAGAGATTGCACATCATGATACTATATCGACTAGTTCAATCTAAAAAATTTCAAGAAAAAATGAATTCAAACCATACAAAGTCAGAAAAATCCACCATTTGTATTTAACTGACTATCACAAAAGGAAAATATTTTGTAAATGGTTACTCAGACAACATCGTCGGAATAATTTATTCTGTAATAACATTTCATGGTGCCATAAGAGAAGATTCACAAATAACGGATGGTTAGACAGAAATATTCATCATCACTAGCGACAAGAAAATTCCTTCCTACATAGAGCTACAAATTTCCGAAAGAGATTTGGAATTAATGTTTGGCTTGGTCTTCTAGACAGTAAGATTATCGGATTAGAAGAGAGTTGATGGAAGATTTGCCTTCGAATATTCTTAGAAAATATTAGTTTTTCGAACATGATGTAGCTCCGTCACATCGTAAAAATATTTGCAGAGATTTCCTCAGTACAAGGACGATGGGTAGGAAATAATGTTCCTATCTAATGGCCACTTCGTTCATCTGACCTGACCCTTTTGGAATTTTCCTTGAGGGATTTCATCAAAGACGAAGTATTTGGATTACCTTATTGAAAGAAACAATATGGAGGGCTTGCATGGCTTTAACTCTACAAATGCTGAAAAATTGACAAGAGCAAGAGAGAATATGTGAAACGATGAACAGAATTTCGAACATTTAATGAGATATCGTGATCGACGTTGATGGTTAGGGGTATTTTGATATTTTCTTCAGTTTGTTACTTGGTATATTAGATTTGCTTTTAATATTTTAAGTTTATGTATAACTTTGAGTTCTAGATTCAAATAATATTGGTTCTTACTTTTTTGAGGTAGCTCTGACCGAGAATTTTTTGACTATACAGTGACCACGTCGAGAAATACATGTATTGTAATTGATAGCTGAATTTGTTAAAACAGTGGCTACTACACTTGATGAAAAAAACTAGAGATCCGTATTTAGAAAAATAAAGTTGATGGTATTTAATGAACAACTGGAACTGGAAATTGGTTCATATCAGATCATAACACATATGACCCATTTTTTAAAGTATCCCCTTGACTTTTTTTCATATCATTCGAAATGGAGGCGGTGAAACCAAGCACCGAAATTAGATTTTTTTAGCTTTTGGCGAATATCCATCGATATTCAAGATCTGAAAAGAGATTATTATTACTCTCTGAAATAGAAAATTCTTGTCCAATTCAACCGACCTTGTATGTCTCTCTGTTTCTGAGATAGCCGTAGTGGGATTACCTAAAAAAAATATTATCTATAGCAAGTTTCATAGTGAAAATATTAGACAAAGTTTGATGGCTTCAGTTAAGAGACCGAATTTTAGTAAAAAAGCTTATTCACTCCTTAATTTAGGCAGATAACCGACAAAAAACAACTACTTCCCTGGCTAATACCACGACGAACGTTGAATTGAAGTTGATATATATCTGTGCAACGTTCTCTGTATCAAATAGCAGAATCCTACTCAACCTGATCAAGGACGTCGACTACTGTAAAAGTTATCGGACCTACCTTGCACTGACGAGATGCAATACCTCGAGATTAGTCCTTGATCATGTTGGGCAGAATTCTGCTATTTGATGCAGCTGCGGCTGTCTCCCGATTTAATTCAACATCCGTCATGGTATTGACAGGGAAGTAGTTATTTTCTGTTGGATATCTGCCCAAATTGAGGAGAGGCTTTTTATACTGACGTTTCATAGTGTCACGTTCTACCGTCACTGGTTTGTCATTCTGCTACTATTTTATTTTGTGAAAGCATTTCTTTTCGTTTGTCTTTTCGTCATACTTTGTCGAACTGACGTCAGACCCGTTTAGCTGATTTATTGAGAAATGGGAAATTCTAGTTTTCGAACGGTCCCAAAAATTGATTTTTTTCGCGATATTGGGCCCCAGGACTATAACACTCGATAGGAAAACACACACACACGCATAAAAAACAACGATCGATAATTTATTCATCATTAAACTGATCCATTATACATTGTGAAGTACTATGAATAAATTTCTGCCTGCTCTTGAACAAAGCTTCGTTTCTGAGAGAAAAAGCGGTCCAGAATAATAATAGAGACATGTTTCAAAGGGTATGTACTCGAGTCTTACTGCATCATTCAGTAGTTCACGGAGAACCCGAACCTTTGAGGCACATTGGCGTTTCTCATTATAAGGGATTTGTGGACATTTTTTGCAAAAGGGATGCAAATACGATCGATTCTGTGGAATAACGTATTCCTTCTCGAACAACACAGTGTGCGAACATGGATCCAACTGAATATATTCGAAATAGAGTAGAAAGTGCGTATACAGGGTCTCATTCAAAATGACACGCCGATATGTTTATGTTATAGCCAACGTCCAAAATAAAGCATGGAACCGAAGTGGTACAAACAGACGAAGTCAGTACATTTCAGAATTTCTAATGACAGATATCCTTGTTATGAATACGGGGACTAAAGCATCTTTTGCCAACCACGTAAGATCCAATCCCACGGGTATCTAACGAGCCATTCCTGTTAGATCATCGCCACATAAGCTTCCGTATCTTTGGAAGTAATTGAGGTTCAACCTCCTTCAGAAACCCAAAGAAAACTGAGACATATTCAAAAGCTCTCCAATGGCTGATCTTGAGTTTGTGAAATTATCCAGAGGAATAGCTGCGGAAATTAAGAAGGCGGCAATCTGTCTTCAGGATGCAAAAGTCACCTCATTCCAAAGTAGCTCGCCCCTGACCAAAAGAGGCAGAACAGCACGTTCCAATTCTGGACTAAAGAGCTGGAAATGCTATGAAAGTACCAGATCTCTCTTCAATAAGGCCTGTATAACAAAGTAGTGGGGTGAATGAAGCCTTGTCTCTGTAAATGACAGCCAAAGAGAGAGATGGCAGTGAGGTCTGTGAGAGAACGGCTACAAAAAGTCTAGCAAACAGATATGTGACTAGAACCAAGGTGGTCTTCATAAAGCCGGGAAAACCATGCTAAGTCATTTAAACCAATTTGACTGTCATCGTTAATGCTTAAAACGATGGAAAAATTATTTTATAGTAATATCCAAGTTGACGATACCTAGTATAAGATTTTCTACGAATACTAACACGCCCATCAATCTGTAAAATACCGTCAGACAGCGCTGCGTTTTCAATCCTTGCATTGGGAAATCTCTCTCTGTTGAGGAGATTGTATGCATAGCATTTCTTGACGTAAGAGGGGCGTCTATCACCTCATCCTCAGAAGACGAAGCGTTGCTCGAGCCCTGAACCTATACTATTTCAAATTTACTCTCTCGCGAATCTTGGGACTTAGTTTATCTCAAAAGCAATGATATCGGAAAAATTTTGTTAAAGTTCTATACCTCATTCCTCAAACTATTTGACAACGTGTTCCCGCCTGTTTCACGTAAAACCAAAAAAATTCATCTTTAAAAAGGTAAACCTTGGATTACCAATGAAATCATCAATGAAGGTATACTTCTTCGTGATTCTTCAATCAGACAAGAATCAAAATGAGTAATGTAAATTTCTCTAGAAGATTCATAGAATGAAAATTGACCTTGAAAAAAAAAGGATTTCAGCAACAAATGTCTCGAAGGTACGAACATATTAAGTGGTATGGAGTATTATAAAACCAACAGAACAAGTCTGTGGGTGAACTCTTTGTTTTCTGCATCTATTCGACAAAACCAAACTTACTGATATTATCGAGTCTATATCTTCTAATAATTCTAGGTGAATTGATGAATTGCCTGGTAAAATCTTCGATCTCCAACGCCTACCACTGAGCTAAAGTGGTTCGAAATCCACTTGTACATAAGCTGTAGGTCCCGGATCTCGCTTGCTCGCACAAACTCTGCTTTTGAGGGGTTCGTAGGTGATTCGTAAAAACAAATTCAGAAAAAAAATTACATACTCACTCAGTGAATTTATCAATCCTTGAGGGTTCAATTCCCTGATGTCTCAAACATACCATAGTTGTTCCTGTTCACACAAAAATTATAAGCACTCAATTTCCAACTTCAGAGGTATTATTTTGCTGTCCTCATTCACATACATTTATAAAATCGTTTCCCAAAAATATATGACATACTTCTAAGGGTCTATTATTATTTTTTCGCACTTCTCATTTTCCACAATGGACTCAATATCCCCCTTCAATGTTCTTGAAGAAGACCCCATGCTTTGGCTCATCCTTATTCAGCTGTAGGAGACTCTCACTCTTCGCAGCTTGGACGTGGGCTTTTTGCTGAACGGGTTCCAACTCGGTGACAATGTTTGGGTTCGTCTGTTCAAAGTCGAATACGAGACCAAGTTGATCGGCTGCACTGATTGCTGCTTTGAAAAGAAATGCTCCAATTCCTGCTTTTTCATCATCGCATACCAAGCAGAGAAGGGGATCTAAACTCATGATGACTTTACAGGCTCCATCCAGTACCATTCTGTTATGTAAATACTCCAGTTCTGATGATCAGACCTGTCGGAGTTTATGCTGATACTTGCCACGGAGAAAGTTTTCACCTCATGAGTGTGGCGTTGTTCCACCCCTAGATGAGTATACGTCTCTCCGGTATCCAGATGATGTAGGAAGCTTTCGTCTACGAGTTTAAAATATTGTTTTGAAATTGTTTTTTCCATTAACCACCTGTCATCCCCCTACGAAACTTGTTCGAGCTAAGGATTAACGAGGTCTTACCTTTCAACGTGCGATTGCTAGCATGAGACCAGTGATTATGCTGGGAATCGAACCCACGTCCCTCTGATTGATAGGCTAGCGCTCTACCATCATGATCACTGCGGTCTTTCCGTATTACCCGCATTGTCCTGTTTTGAGATGAACCGTGGCACGTTTGTCTATCCCAAACTCCATTTTGATAGCATGTATGTACTCTTCCACCACCCTTAAGGGATGATGAAGATCCTTCTCTCCAGAGGCATTTAGTTCAAGGTCATCCATCTGAAATAGATAGATGACCTTATGCCTCCGGTTGCTGGGGGTGCTGCAGTTGTATCCGCGGGTTATCAGTATTGCAACGGACAATGGAAACAGATAAATGCAAAATGGAAGAGGGCAGTATTGAGTACCGCAATGCATTTGAGCACATGTAAGATGAGCTCATGCGATGTTGTATCAAATGCCTTGTGATAATCGATTCAGGTCATGGAAAGGATACTCTTATACCGCACGGAGTCCTGCGTTATACATCTATTGATCAGCAAGTTCTCCTTGCTCATCTGTTCGTACACCGGATCAACTGCGGAGAGTATTCACATGTATAAGATACGATTAAACATTTTTTACATGCGTTCAACCATGTTATCGGTCTGTAGTTGTCTGTGCAGTTTGCTGATGAGCTCTGTCTCGTGTGAAAGACTGTCTGATTAGGCTGTCCTATCTCAGGGAGTTGAACTGCAGTATATTAGTTACATCAGTTACTGAATTTGTTGTACACAAAAAAATCAGTTAAATTCCTATATAGGCTGGAACAATGACTCGCAGTTGTCTTGGAATGACCATGTTTTCAGCGGATGGTCAAAATATTCATTCGTTATATGTTATCTCAAAAATTTTGTCGTCATCAATGTTTCATTGAGCTATTACCATGTCAATGTTCACTTAAGTTCGAATTATTGCGTAGTCTGGCTGCGGTAACTGCGGTCGATTGAATGAATTGGTGATTTTCCAAAAAGAAATATTGAGAACCGTGTGTTTCAAAAATCACGCAGATTCTTGTGAATAACGTATAATGATATCAATGTTCATTCTGAATTGTGTTACTCACATGAAGAAACACTTCCAGAAGTTTCAGCAACAACAGTTCCTGAGTGAGGTTATTCTGGACTTCCATTGTCTAAAAAATAACAAAGAAAAACTCAATTCTTAGCAATTTTTTCGCGATGTTTCAACTGTTGAAATCTACAGCCGTTATCAAGGGTCTGTTATTTTTTAGACAATGGAAGTCCAGAATAACCTCACTCAAAGAGAAACATTGTCAACCACTTTCAAACAAACTCATAGTTCTTGTTCACAAATTAACCTCTGTCTCTAACGGACTTCATATCATGTCCATGAAAGTGTATAATATACTGCTAGTATTCATCTAGAATAATTAAAAAATAATAATCTTCCCTATGAAAATGCTTTTGATTCACTTGATGTACACCTTCGAATTGGTTAGGCTATGAAAGTTTGATTGTGTACTGTTTAATCATTCTTACAATTTTAATGACTTAACTTTAATTACCGTTTTATTTCCATAGTTGTAGAGTCTCAGGCAAAATAAAATATTGTATTTTGTTGTATTGAATTATATTGAAAGAATTTGAAAAACTTGTCAATATCCACCTGGAGACGACTGCGGAAAGAAGTAGTTGAAACATCCAAAATTATAAGACGATGGAAGTCCGAAACATATGTTCTGAAGTTACATAATTGTCTAGAAACTTTAATCAACAGAATTTGTCACTTCCTTCTAAAACACTTGGTATGTGAACTTCAGAATAATCGTGGAACATTTGATGAAAACTCACCGAAATGCCGTATTCTGAGAAAATTCAACGTTTGCGGTTAAACCCCAAGGTTCAACCTCAAAATACAGAAACTCCATTCCACTCCGAGTGTTTCGAGTGGTGTCCTTCCCGTATTGGAGGTGAACGAACAAGCAACAAAGGGAAAGTTCACCGAGTACGCCGCTGCTAATGGGGCACACAAAACTCTCGAGCATTGCCAGAAGGTCTCAAATGGAAATGTATGGCCCCCAAGATACGAAAAAGGAAGATCGAAATACCGTCGGGATCCTTACACTGTTTTATCACAATGACTTTTGTGCTTTGTGCTGCGCGTGAGTATGCGTTAACAAAGTTTAATAAGGGGGTTGTTTTTAATGGAATGTGCTTGGATTGCGTTCATCTGTGTTTATTGGAATTCTCGTTTTCTGTAAATGAAGTATGTTTGTTGTGATTCCGGATTTTCATCAGCAGCGTGGAATAGATGAATGGGGAAGGGAGGAAACAACTGAAGAATTCACGCTGAAAATACGATATGATGATGGGTTGGATCTAGTCCTTCATACAGTGATGACAATTCGTCATTAAGGAGAGAAGTGAAAGTTAAATATGAAAAAAACATTTTATTCTGTTCCGAAATCGAGCAGGGTAAATTTTGTTCTGTTGAAAAATTGTTCTCTCCGTCATAACGCTTTACCCTTACTGGCAAGCTACAAATGACGAGAACATTGCATCGAAACGTACGATCTCAAGCACTTCTTGTAATTACTAAACATATCTCAGAACGATCAGGTTCAGTGGTGAATAGTATCAAGTAGGAGTGTAGAATTTGGGTTATTGGTCCAACTGTATTTGATAATGATCCTGGTTTTCTTCAACTAATAGAGGGTATCAGAACTCACCCACCACTTCACGCTACCAAGCCCCTAGAGCCGCAATAAGCAGCTCAGGTGGATTATGTGATTGACGAAGTCTTCTCCGAAAATACTCACCACATCATTCAATACTCAACACCATTATGTTTGACGTTGCTGTGATGAAGTCCCGACAAGAGAGAAAAAATATTATCCCTTCGGTTGAAAAGCATAAGCAACGCATATATAAATGAGTTTAGTATCTACTTAGCGGTCATAATGCTGTCAAAGGTATATTCATAGTAACGAAAACCCAATAATACTGTCTTGGATGAAACATATGACAATAAGAGGGCGTTTGAAAAGTACATCGCAGCTTGTTTGGAGCATGTTAAAATTATAGTATTTCCATCACCAAACGGAGATTCTTCGTTGTCGATATAGTCTGGTCAGTACAGCAACACTGCATTTGGAATATCGAATGTCAAATATGACAGAACAACAACAAAACATCTCTGTTTTTTCGTATTTGGCTTATTGGAGTGTTTTTTCGTAAATAAAGGGCAAATTCTGAGTTAATTTGTGTTAAACTATCGTTAGTTTTTATTATCAAGCAATGGTGAAGCATTGTGAAATGTGTAAACGACCATTTGAAGTTGGAAATCAAAATATGTCATTTCATAGGTAAGCTACCATTGTCGTAACTATCGAGAAAGGGAAACCGAATTGGAAAAGAGTAAAATGAATGAATTATGAAAAAACATGTCAATTAGAGCATCGTCTGTTCTGAAAATCCTGTGGAGATTATTCCATCATAATTTCAGTTTTCCATTCCATATTGGGTTTCCATTATTTCTATTTTATTCAACCTCAATATTTCTGTTTACAACGTACGACACTGCCGTTGGGGGAAGATGTTCCTTACACACAAATTTTATTGCGTGTGCCTCACCACGTGAATAGTAGATAGACCAGAGTATGAAAGACACCATCCTGGTAGGTTACTATGAATCCCACGGTCGCAGACCATGCAGGTTATCTTAATTCCCGATGATTTCACATTTAGTACCATTTTGTTGTGCAGAAAGTACAAACTCAAATGTACATGGTCTCCTCATTGCCTGGGGAAGTATAAACGTGGAACAGACGATTCAGGATGCAAGCTCCTATGAAGATGCATCATTCTGCGAGTTTTCACGTCGAGCTGTCGCAGCTCCTTTGGGCCCATTTCACAACTCCGATGAGTAATTCTGATGACGTAACTGTAGTTACTTCTTGAGAACAGCGTTATTCCACCCTAGACAAAATAATGTAGGAAGCTTTCGCCTACGAGCTGAACATGCTCTCCGTATTTCTCGCATTGCATATTTTTCGAATCTAAACTTCAAGCCAATAGAATGCGTGTACTGTTCCACTTTTTTCAAGAACTGATGAAGATCATTTTTCCCCGAGGCATACAGTTTGAGTTCATCCTCCGGTTGCTGGGGGTGCCGCAATTGTAACGTTGGGTTTGATTTGGTGCAATGGGCAGTGGAAATATGGATACGAAGGAGAGAAGGGCTGAGGGAGTCTCCCTGAAACACGTCCCTCTGCTTTGATTGGTCTGGATCTTATCGTAGAACGCAACCTCCAGAGCGGCATCAGTTGTCCGAAATATCTCGCCAGTTGGTGGTGTGGGAATGGAAATTTTTCCCCTGTTGAGTACTCAACCCATCAGGGCCTGGGGCAGCAGAAGTCTACAAGACCGTCAAACTTCTTCCGGAGTTATTGGATTGCGCAGTTCATTGAGGTCAAAGGACCTGCAGAAAGCTTCGAATTAGGCTTTGGTTGGACTATCTTCATCGAGTGTTTGCGGATTCTCATAGATATTCTTCTAGAAGGTTTCCATCAAATCAGCAGCTGGCGGATTATCCACATCACGTGGAAGTTCTTCATGTTATCCACGAAATTTCTTGCTGGCTTCATTAGTGACTTCTTTGCAGTCAATCAGTATATGCATCAATAAACATTACATTTTGAGGAGGATCAGGTGCACTCTATAAGAGGATAATATGTTGACGACCATCCTCAACTTGCAAGAGGCCGCGGATTACTTGAATACTTTATTTGTTGGATCTGATAAAGAAATAAAAAATAAGAATGAGTCAGCTAGTAAAAAAATAATGATCGCTAATAATGAAACAATATTAAATACACTCTATCTGCGTTCTTTCGTGGAAAATGAAATTTGGAAAATAATATTGAATGTCAGCAAAAAAGCTGGTGTAGACGGGATCCCATATTCTCTAGTAAAGTATGTTATATACCATTTATTGGCACCACTCACATATTGAGTCAATTTGTCCTTTGGAGAAGGATCGATTACAACACCTGAAAAAATCCATAGACAAATGATGTCTAAGTACCACGGAATATCTCTTCTATTAGTTTTTTTTAAAGGGCTTTTAGAAATTAGAAATTATTTTATAAACGATTTGAATCGTCCTCAAATGATTCCATTTCAGTGATTACCAATTTGATTTCCAAAATGGTCCCTCCACCCAAGATGCTATAATGTCTTGATATTTAATTGTTAAAAGTTTTTTTCATTTGAAAAGAGCGTTTGATATAATAAGCATCGATCAGAATCTCAATACCCCATCTGATAGAGAACAAAAAATTAATTTAAAAACTAACTACATTTTGGTTTGCTCACATAGGGTAGCAAACTTGGTCCCCTTTAATTCATAATTTTTTTGATAGTCTTATGCAAAAATTTCCTTGCCATTATGTAGCAACATTTGCTGATAATGCTGTTGTTATTCCTCAAACAGCAGTTTTGATATGTCATCTGAAATGGCATCCAGTGCAGTTAACCAAAGATAAACTTTTGCAAATGAATCTAAAACCGTATGTGATCTCAATGGAAGTATTTCAGTTAAACTTATCGATAAAACAGTTGATCAATTCGGAGTCACAAAATATCCAGGAATTCTTATTGATGAGCATTGATGTGGTATTGAAAAAGCTGTCAATCCACTGCCAATCTTCTTTGGTAATTTAGGAATACTCATCTGTTACCACTTTATTATTTAGGATAGGCATGTTCAGTCGTGCCTTTTTTATGACATCATAATATGCTAGAGCAACTGTGCCAGGGGGTTTGAGGTCTGCGGAGCTCAAAAAATATAAATAAATAGAACGATATTTTTTGAATCTTTTGCCATCTCTTGTAAAATATTATTTCCAGAATAAAACTTGTTAACATTCACTCACTGATTGTCACTTCGGTAATGCAGGTCACAAATAACCTGCCAAATTACCCTGTATCCAGTAATAGTCAAAATGACCTTACTTCAATTCGAACAAAGGTCTAAAAAGTATATCGGAAAGTTCAAACAAATGGAACGAATAATTTCGACAAAGTCGAAATTCCTTTCTCTCCACACAGAGAAATCCACTTCTTTGTGTGGAGTGAATGGAATTTCAACTTTGTAGAAATTATTCATTTCGTTTAATATGATCTTAGAGTAAGCTTGGATTTGGCCTGACGAAAGTAGCAAACAATCCTATACAGTGCTACCTAATAAATTATGTATTATAATCTTATAATAAAATTGAAAAATACAAAAATATACCTCAAGGATGTAGTAATAGAAAAATATTTTTATTCCATCCAAGAATTTCTCAGTTGCAGCATCTCTAAGCTTCTGCCTTAAAGAAAGTTTTATGTCTTTTGTTTTGAATTATGAAATTATATATTACCTTTTAACACAAAACTGTCATTGCCATTATTATTCTGATAACGCCCTACAAACTCGTTGGTTTTTGCATCCTGATTTTTTTCTGAAACTGATATCCTCAATCGCAAATTTTAAAACTTATTAAGTACCTAAATCTTCCATTGTATTTAAACTACCATACTAGGTAAGGTTTCTAATTATTTTAATAATGTTCTTCCTGGTTATATTCTATCTGGGTATAGTTAAATATACATTTCAGCAGTTTTTTCAGTATTACTTTCGGTATAAAACAGTTCGGTAAAAAAACATTAACTAATAGCCACGAGGTATCAACATAATTTTTTTTGAACTCACGTAGTTTGGCCTCCTGAACAAAAAATCCAAATGAGATTTTTGGCGGTCTCAACTAATTTCGGAGATATGGGCCTATTTTTAAGTGATGAATGGCATTTTTTAGGACACATTTCTACCACGGAAAAAACTTTCAAAATTCTTTCTTCTTCAAACTAACACAATGTACACACCCTAATTCACCCGTTTTGCACTATTTTTTCATTAAAAACGGCCATGTTTATCCAAAAATTCAGCCTTCTTTAAAAAACATCAAAACAACACAATTATGTAAAATGTTTAGTGAATATATTTATGTCAAGTTGGTAACTTTGAACTCTGCATATTTGCACAGCCAACTTTCCTATGCATTTAATTTCAACATGAAAAGGAAAATATTCACTCACTTTTTTCCAGAAACCAACTTGACATGAAAAAAATTCACTAACCATTTTGCCTAGATTTGTAGGTTATGTGATCGTAAAAGAAGGATGAGTTTCTTTCCTAGAAAATAGCGTTTTTAATAAAGAAAGAGTGTGAGGATTCCAAACTACGTAACTTACAAGAAAATTATGTTGATTGCTCGTGGTTATTAGTTAACGTAATCATATCCCGTTTTTGTTGGTTTTAAAAAACTTTTTTACGTCTATAATCACTTTGAAATTGTGACAGCACACGTCACTACATGATACATGATAGCGTAACAACGAACCAACTCATTTAACAAGTGTTTTTGACGGAGTCGGTCTAGTTATTGAGAAATATAAAAGGCTGTGACATAACAAACTATCACATATTATACATAGTTGGAATCAGAATGGTAAACTCTATTTTAATTTGTAGCAGTTCTATAGGACGTCTATGAGAAAAAAATAAAGTTGATGGTGGTGGCCTAGAGATGAAACGTCGGATGGTGAATCTGAAAATAACGTCGTATAGCAGGGACTGAATAGCAATGTGAATGTGCTATTCATTCGGAAATCCTAACGCCAATAGAAAATAAAAATGATTTTTCAAAATTTCGATTTTTCCGAATGTCTCCGAATACACTCGAAATTTTGAAACTTCCTTAACGGTAGATTTCTGGACACATATATGCACAAGTCTGCCAAATTAAACTATCTTTGTATTTCTTATAGTTTTCGAAATCCCAATGGTGGCTCTCAAATTTGAATTATCCAGTATAGTATTTCAGGTGTATCTGTAGATGAGTTTTGAACTTCTGCAGGGCTCTATCTCAGATATTTTGCATGTATTATACATCATCAGTTATGCAAGGTGGATAGCTATGTCTCATTTTTTGGTTAGAGAGACCTCTTGGGTGCATAAATATCTAACAAGTTGGTCACATAATCATAAAGTAAAAGAACTTTGATTTGTTCATCCTGTTTCGAATATGTTGTGCCAAGATCGAGATCTCTATTGAAGTTCCATAATTTTCAATAATAATGAAGGATCAATCATGTCATTATCCAACACTCTAGTAGGTCTATTTTTGTGAGGTAATTTTAGCGCCATCTTAAATTATTCAAGAACCAAGAAAAGATATAATGACCGGCCTACAAGATGTCTCCAGCTAGATACGACCCACACACTCGATAGTCGTCGGTACAAAGCCGTTGAAACGGGTTTCGGGAGTGGATCGACGTCGACGACGGAGTCGTCTGATTTCCCCCGGGAGAGGTCCTGCCATCGCTGTACTACCTGCCGTGTCAATTACCCCGTCTTATCAATACTGAGGGCTTTCGAAATATGATATAGAGAGCGGGTTATCGTAACGTCGCCAACAGATGGAAATTCAGACCAGGAGGGTTTATGAAAATGAGATTACAATCAGCAAAATTCTTTATATTCCTGGAATAGAAACCAAATTTCCGTACTTCCTGTATTATTCATTTGTTACCAGTATGTCGATATATGGGAAAGCACCATTACAATTCATTGCAAAATATCGCTACAAAAATGACATATTTTTTTTTTTAATTTGTTAATTCAATAAAACTATAGTTATGTGAATCTACTATGTCAAATGCCCTAGAAAATAACTGCTGAGATTCGTTGGCCAGGACTTCGATGTTCATAGGATATTCATTATGAATATCCAGAGAATATCCTTCCTGGACATCCAGAGATATTCTTCCTTGGAATCATGAACCTGACACCCATCAAGGATCTGAAAGAACACATCAATATACGATGGATTGCCAATTTCATTTGGTGGATATCTTACCGACGTCCAAAGGGCGTTTCGTGGACCAAGACAGGATATCCTCCATGGACATCCAGAGGATACTTTTCAATGGCATCTATGTCATCGTGGACGAGATATTCATCAAGAATCTTCAATGAATTTTTCATAGTTCCTCGTTTTCTCGGTTACAATCTGTCAGAATTTAAGAAACGAAGGACCATTTTTTATATTGTTTAGAGGATGTCTTCCTGTTTGTTAGTGTTGAGTCCCTCCGAGAGTGGCTGAGGCAACGAGAGTAGCGACTCGTTGGCCCTAGCTCACCGTACTCTAACGTCAAAAATACACATGTTCCCCCGACACTTAACACACACCCACTCACATATTACAGAGGGATGCGAGAACTTGGAAATTTGTCCTCAGTGGGAGCTCAGGAGGGGCCTCGATTGGGTTGTGCGTGACTGGTAGCCGGTGATGAATCACCCGCGGTCGCCGCTCCACCCGGTTGAGAACCAACCCTACCAGGTTTTCACTAGGAGGAGGTTCCAAGGAACTCGCTGCTGAAACTGAAAAACCTGGTCTTCGGTGGGAGCTGAGGAGGGGCCTCGGATCGGGTCCTGCGGGGCTGGTAGCCAGTTAAAATGGGCTACTGTGTTTTAATTTTTTTTGCCTCCCATTGTTAGTAGTGACTGACTGGTGCCTTTCTTCGGGCTCGTTTTAATGACCTTCTTAGAGGCATTTTTAGTTTCATTGAATTCTCCTGCTTCTGAGGAGACATTGCAATGTGAATATTTTTGTGAATATTTTTGAATAAACTAAGAATAATTGGATGTACTGAGGAATTTGACAGTGTGACTTCGTTTGGAAGAATTACATTTGTGAAACATTCTAATTGACGATATTTCAGTGTGTGATATAACTTACCATTTAACTTTGCGAGCTGATCAAAACCAAGGTATTTTCTATTCCTTAGTTTTAACTGTAGTGTTCGAAGTAAGTGAATAGGTGTTACACAAATTCGAACTCTGATACATAATGTAATCTTCGAATGCAAAAACCACTACTGTATCATTGATTCTTATAAATTTATTCCTTCTCATACTTCTATTGACTAATGCATTCACTTTACACTTTACACAATAAATTAATGTATGACAAGTGATAGCTAACGTTACTGACAGTGCACTTCAATCACGAATCACGATGATCAGAAAATATCCTTCATGAATATTCATGAGATATACGTTTAATGTATATCCAAAATATATCCACGGATACCCTGGCTTGATATGGAATTGAATTGGACGTCCATAAGATATCCGGTGTTGTCTGGGTTGCTTGTCAAGTCAACTGTCAAGTAATCTTGTTGAAACGAATAAAATCGACAAAGTCGAAGTACCCTTGCTCTCCACACGTTTTCACCAAGTGGTAAAAATGGGGCAAACATCTGTCAGAAAACAACTATTTCCCTGGCTAATACCACGACGGACATTGAACTACATTTAACATATACTTGTGCAACGTTATTTCAAAAAGCCCCAATTGCAAGTGCGGATCTTGTAATTAAACAGTAGATAACATCGAGTTGATAGTGAAGTTCCTTGAATCTATTGAAATTTTGAAACAAATGATATATACTGTATCACTAGCTAATAACCTTCATGGTTGATGCGGTTTTATTGAATAAAAATTGAATAAATATATATTTACAATAAAACGCTGAGAATAAGAGAATGAAAGTAAGTACTCGTGACTTTTGGAATTAAATGACATGATCCAAATTGAGTTCTATCGATGAACCAAAAGGAATGAAATAGTTACCAATACAGTCATGTAGATTGAGGAGTTTATGTTCAGAACAGCTGAATGATGACCTATATGATCCTTCTGAAATACGCTAAGCATAAACAATCGTAGCTGGATGATTACAAAGTGTAATTGTGAATTGATGTATGAACAAAATGGTATTTTCTGAGATTACAGAAATCAGGGTAAGTACAATGAAAATGACACATAATTCGGTCTAACAAAATATTGGAAAGTGAGGATTTACATTGCCTTTTTTAAATCTTTATTGTTTCATTATTTCATCTTAAAGAAACGTTTCTTCGTTAGAAGATCACTCTGTCAAAGCTGAATATAATTTCTGTATTCTACCATCAATATATATATACCAAATGACGATAATCAGTCCTATGCTATTGCTTGGTAATAGCAAAATAACGGAAATGGCGAATAACGGTGACGTTATTTTTAACGGAAGTGATACAGCATAGGGCTGATTATTTATATAGAAAATCCCAATGAAATTTTGTAAACATAACCTTTTAATTCAAAGTCAAGTGATAGACATTTTAAAATTTGAAATTTGTGCTCATCTTCTCGTATGTAGCTACAGTCACCTTTGCCAATTAGACAAGGCTTATTGAATTCGGCCGCACTTCGCTAACATTGTCTCTTATGGCGTGTGGTCAATATTGTAGTTAATACTCAGATGGCAAAACGTGATCCCTTGAAATAACAAGGTTTTTATATTGCTTTAGCTAACGAAAGCCATAAATCGTGGAAATGATTATTAAATTCAGGTTGGGTTTAAGACCTCTAGTATATCGAACTTCGTTTATTCGTTTGAGTTCAAAGTAATACCGATAAACATGAAAACAGTTCGAGCCAGCATCTTTCCCCTCCTGTCTGCAGAATTCGAGAAATCTCAAACGCTGTATCCGGCATCTTTACGAGCTTTTCACGCCCGCTGTACAGTCGCTGTTTCTCATTAATAATTCTGCTGACAGCCGACGATCACATTTCATTCCGGTCCCGGTCGTTAACAGTACAGATGAAATCGGGCGATGTAACTTATAACCGCGCGAAATATCGGAACCCCCATAAAAACAAGATGTGCCGGAATTTGGTCGAGATACCGGCCATTCGAGCTTTATGCTAGGAAAACAGATCAGATAAGGTTATATTTCTCTCTGGGCGTATTCAGGAGTCGAAGCACCGAACCAAAGTCGCCATTCTCAAAAAATATTTTCAACAGCATAGTAATATCATTATACAGTGTGTGCGATTTGAAACCGCAACACCCTGTTATTTTGAAACTCATTACCTGATTTTGTAAATTGAAAATTTCAAGTTGTAGTACTCGACGAGCGCCATTCAAAGTTGTTGACAGATATCAAGGCCTAAAGGACGAAATTTCGAGAAGGACCAAAAGTGATAGCCTATTCAATTTAGGCATATCTTGAACACCGGAGATCTAGTAGCCAAGTGGTTAAAATCAATGTCTATCAATCATTCTGTCCGCCAGTCGTGGGGTCAAAGCCCAGCGACTTCAGTTTATTTTTCTGATGGACTGAGAAATTGACAGGAATCGCACGTTAAATGTTAAGACCTCGTTTATCCTTGGCTGGCACAAGTTTCGACATCTGTGGGCTGTCGTTCGAAGGGGGATGGCAGCTAGTTAACGGACGAAACAATTTTTTTATAAACCAAGTTACAGCCCAATATCTCATAAAGGGTGTTAGTTATATGATGACAAATATCAAATTTCATCCTTTTTTGACTGACCATGTATGAAAAACTGTATTCTATGCTTTTCTTGAAATATTTGTCTCTACTTCTTTATAAATTTTGGCAAAACTCTCATGGTTTCATTTCATTTGGCCAATTCATATGATTAGATCAATAAGCCAGATACTATGTTTTTCATAACAGGCTTTGAAAATTAGTAATCTGTTTATTCTGTCATAATTTTAACAGATATTCTCTAAACACTTTCCACGAGTATTTGGTGAAGATCGCAGAAATGTTGTATCCCATCTAGATGGTTCCTTCATTCATATTTTTGATTGCTGTACGGAAATGGTTCGATAAAAATTCCAGGGCACTCCAGATGAACTTTTTTTTAATTTCATAAACTCTTTCAACCCAAGAATCCAGTTCACCACGGAAATTGAATCAGCCAATAACCTACCATTTCTGGACCTCACGATCCTCAAATCAGATACCCTTGAATAATAATAATACCTATTTAATTTTTCTGTAACATGGAAAATATCATTTATTCAATTCTTGTTTCATGGAAGCATGGAACATGCAATATCTCTGTCACTCTGAATTGTGACGTTTCATGGTTTCATATGATTGATGTCAAACTTCATCTCATAACCTGTTACTTTCGTTTAGTTAAGACACGTGCATGGTCACAATTCATTATTAAATATTTGAATTATTTGTTCTGGTGACCCAATAATGTTCCCTAACATAGGTGAACCCCGTACTAGCTGCGAACCACCGTCTTTAGTCGTAATTAGGACTAGATCCTAATTTTTCTCAACTTTCACCCTACTTTTTAATGTTATAACATGTTAATATTTTAAGATATTTTTCCACTGCAAACCACTATTGTAACATTTGACTTTTCTGTATATCTTGATGTAACCAACCCTTAGTACTGGTGATGAAGGATTAGTCCAGTGCAGTTGACTGAAAGTATTTTACCTACCCAGTTGATTCCAAGAAAGATGGATTTGGAGGAACAGTCCTTTAATTTGTTAGCCTCTTCGATCACAAGACCTAACTTCATTGGATTTTTCCTGTAGGGATATTCGGAAAAAAGTGTTCATAAAAACAGATCACCAAACTTGAACGGATTGAAGGAGAGGATAAGACAAAAATGTGGTGAAATAACACCAGACCATTTAAGGAAGACCTGCCAAAATTTGAGACAGCGTTATGAATAATGTATAGAACGTGAAGTGGATATATTGAAGGCACCAATATCTGAGAAAACTGTTCCGTCCATTCCAGTTGTTGGTTATTGTTCTTTAATTAAGTAACCGTTTTTAACTTTTGATTTCTTGATTTCGTACTAGGAACTTAGACAAGTCGCTGTCTGGTATCGGATCCTAATACAATTTTTATATTTTGCAATTTCCGGACTTTCGAATGCATCGACAAGTCTATTTTCATGAACCTGTCTGATTAATTTCAAATGTCATCAAATTGGTGGTCGTGATCCAAAGTTTGTCGAGCCCCACTCGATTTCTCTCCTGTTTCATCTTTTGGAGTATCCAGGATCTACTGAAGCTTATGCAAGGTTTTTTATACTACATCCATATTGAGGGTCTTAAAAATGCTGTTGAAACCCCGAATAACCCGAGGTTCGTATGGGTTAACGATATATTTCGGATGGTTTTCCTCCTTTTGAAAAGTCGAAAGAGTTACGAAGGTTTTTCTTAAATCAATGCTTGATAATCAGCTTTCAACAATGTTGATGACTATTCCTCTTTTCCTCCCACCTTTTGGTGATGGAAAACTGGAGCTTCTGAAATTTGGTATAAGTGAACGGGATCTGGAGAAAGTGGTAGTGAGTGCTGAAAGTGTCCTTCAGAACTTTCCAAAAACCTCCACATGTTATAGTCGAGAATTATACAACAATAAAACTGCGGAAAACATTAGTAAAGTGGAAAATTTCAAAGAAAAAAAGGAAAATCATAGGAGAGATTGTAGGGAAATGTCCTTTTTTATCTGAAAGCAGATAAAGGCAATAAAGTGGTGATTCTCGATCAATCCGATTATTAAGAATGGGAAGGAAACATAATCGAAACCGGTCCATATAATACAGTTGATTAGGAATCCACTGCCCAAGATGGTTTCCGATGTGAAAGCTACCCTGAACGAATGCATGGCTTTGGTCACATCGAAGTTTAAGACACTAACACTACAAGTCTCCAACCAAATGTATATTCAAAATAGCAAAGTAGCCCACAAAAAATTTTGAGAACCTTACAGTCGCACAACCAGGCTTAAGAATAAAAATATCAAAATAATTCATCGACCAATCAGTAACATATAACTGGTGATCTTGATCTCTCTTGATGTAAGTTCTTTGTTTCCAAGTTTACCGATACCGAAATCCTTGAGAGAGTTACTGCTGATCAACGGCATCAGTTACGAAATAGTCAAAGAGTATTCAGCCTCGTCAAACTAAGCACGAGGCAGAATTGCTTCTAGTTCAACAACTACCTTGATGAACAACTAAAAGGTTCATGGGGAGGTTTGGGTATTTTCTGAGGATTGGTTAAGGTATGTGGACGATATGTTCGCTATCTTTTATACGAAACAGGACAACAGAGAGGGTTTTGTTTCGGAATTGAATAGCCACTCTCATATCATTTTGTTCACGTTAGAAACCGAAAACAAAAAACAGCTAACATTTAGATGTTTTAGCAATGAGAAGCGACCATGATCAGATTGGATTCAAACACATTCCTGAGAGCTCTCACCATTGCATACGGCAAAAAATGGTGGAATTAAATTTCTTGATGAAACGACTCTTATCGTTCCCACTCAAAAAGAAGAGATTTAAAACTGGGGGGTAGCTCAACTGAATGGATATTCTGTGGATCTGGTAAATAAATAAATGGGAAAGGATAGATTCAAGAAAATCCTTTGACTTTTCAAAATGAGGAAAACTCTCCGAAATATATCATTATCCCATACGAACTTCGAATTACAGGGAGTTTCAAGCATTTTCGAAATCCTTAATATAGGGGTGGTATACAAAACTTCTTATAAGCTACAACACATCCTGGGTAAGGTAAGACAGAAGGAAAAGAAGAGTCAGGGAATTATAAAATCATCTGCAAAGACTATAAGAAGAAGTATGTGGGTCAAACTAGGAGAGCCATGAAAATACGGTTCGAAGGGCAAATTGCACATATCCAATTCAAAAAAATCGAGTGTGGCCCAGCCCAGATCACGACCAGCGATTTGATGACACAAGTTTAAAATTAATCAGGCAGGTGCATGACAATACATTTTTTCAAGCATTCGAGAATGAATTGAAATCCTGGGAAGAGAAGAGTCGTTATCAATTTCAGATTGATTTTATTACATTCGTTAAAATATAACGAGTGAATCAAATTGATACTTCCTACCTGCGTTCTCATAAATATAGTGTGACTGAACGAAACATTCCCTCTCTCTACTTTTCAGTTTAAAAAGATGTACTCTATTACAACGGAAATATCTCTTGAGTGAATGAATATAAGTTCACTTACTATCTATGACATGCAGAAGGGTGTGGTGAAATATGCAATACACTGTACATTACTTCATTTAACATTTGAACTTATATAATTAGTTTGCAAAATTACTATGACATTTGTCAATCTGTTTCTGCTGAATTGTCAGTATAGTTTTCAGTTGAATAAACCCTTAACTACTGAAGTGGTATATCATTACAATTTATTCAACTGACATAATTGGAATGACAGAATCTAATCAAACTCTTTCAACGAGCCAATTCGGACTTGCTATGGAAAGATTTCTGAAACCAGAGAGGTTCGACACAGATCCCAACTCTTCCAAAGCAGCGCAGGAATGGATGCATTAGTTGAGAACTTTTGAAAATTTTCTGGCATCTCTTGGAAATCTAGATTCGAACCATAAACTGAAGCTGTTGATAAACTACGTACATCATTCCATTTACGAACTAATATCCGAGTGTAATTCATATGAAAGTGCTATCGAAACTCTTAAGAAGTTTTATGTCAAGGAAAAAAATGATGTGTTTGCACGTCATCAGTTATCAACTAGGAAGCAAATACCAAACGAAAGCATTGACCAATATTCACAAGCTTTGAAATTATTGGCAAAAGAGTGTAATTTTAAGAGTGTTTCTGCAGAAGATCATCGAGATTTTTTCATAAGAGATACATTTATGAATGGACTACTTTCCACACAAATTAGACAGAGACTTTTGGAAAAAAGCTCTCTAACTCTCAAAGATGCAGAAGATCAAGCTCGTTCACTCGAATCTGCTCAAAAACAGTCCGAAGTATACTCGTCGTCTTCAAGTCTTGCCGCTACAGTTGATCCTGATAATTTAGTAGCGGTTTCCACTCGAAACTCCCTGATGAAGTGCTATTTTCGTGGAAATGTGTACCATGAAAGGAAATTGTGTCCCGCAAAAGATGTTGACTGTGGTTCCTGTGGAAAAAAGGGTCATTTCCAGAAAGTTTGTAGGAGTAGGCAGAAATTCAAGCAAACTTCAACTTCAGCTTCCCTTGTTACTGAGAGTTCGAATCCATTATTAGCAGCTGCACCAAAATGCTTGTCAAAGTCACTTACTGAAGTTTTTGTGAATAAAATACAGGCTGATGCTCTCATCGATATTGGAAGCTCGGCATAACATACAAATATTTCCAAGCTATCGACAAATTTACATGGCATCAACTGCTTTGCTATCAACTGTAAGTGGACATTGTATTGTTGATTTAGAAATGCAAGGACATTTTTATCCTAATATGAAACTATCTGTCATACCTGATCTATGTGCCGAAGTGATAATTGGACACGATATTCTCAGTCAGTACAACAAAATCGTCATCAACTTCGGAGGACAAAGTCATCCCTCTCCATATGTTTATTGGCGATGGCAAACATTGTACCACCGCAACTTTTTTCGAAACTATCGTCAGGGTGTAAACCAATAGCAATCAAATCCCGTCGTCACACCGCAGAAGATAAAAAATTCATTTGTGAAGAAGTAAAAAGACTTCTATCTGAAGGAATTATTGAAAAAAGTAACTCTCCTTGGAGAGCTCAAGCGCTAGTAACCAAGAACGAAAATCACAAAAAACGAATGGTTATCGATTACTCCCAGACTATAAATCGATATACTTTTTTTGATGCATATCCATTGCCAAGGATTGAAGATATAGTAAATGAAGTTTCCAAATATAGAGTATTTAGTACTTTAGATCTACGAAGTGCTTATCATCAATTGCCATTGATGAAGGAAGAGCAAATATTTACAGCTTTTGAGGCTGATAATCAATTGTATCAATTTAAAAGGGTTCCATTCGGCGTCACGAATGGAGTCGCATGTTTCCAACGAGTAATCGATAATATTATCCGAAATGAGAACCTATATGGCGTATATGCCTATCTTGATGACGTCACCATTTGTGGAAAAACTGAAGCACAGCACAACGATAATCTACAAAATTTTTTGAATGTTTGTAAACTATACAACGTCACAATCAATTATGATGAAAGTCACTTCTGCAAGCAGTCTATCAAGTTACTTGGTTATCTTATTGAAAATGGCACTATCAAACCAGATCCTTCAAGACTCGAAGCGCTTATGAATATAGACGAGCCTCGAGATAAACACTCACTGCAAAGAGTTGTCGGAATGTTTTCTCACTAGTCACGATGGATACGATGAAAAAATTCATTCACTAATAAACTCTAAAACATTTCCCTTACCTGAAAAAGCCATTTCTGACTTTGAGAAGATAAAAAAAGATATAGCAGATTCTGTTGTTACTACCATTGATGAAAATGTTGCCTTTTTCACAAGAATGCTGTCTCAATCGGAACAAAGGCTTTCAGCCGTAGAAAAAGAAGCGTATGAGATTGTTGAATCATTGAAAAAGTGGAGACATTATCTGATAGGTAGACATTTCCAATTAATAACAGACCAGAAGTCAGTTTCTTTCATGTTCAATACTTTTCATAAAAGTAAAATAAAAAATGAAAAAATTCTCAGATGCTATAATTACGATATCATCTATAGACAAGGAAAAAGTAATACCGTTGCAGACACTTTTTCAAGGATTTGTAGTACAGCCGTGGAAAATCCTTTTTTCGAATTACATCAATCCCTTTGTCATCCTGGAATCACCCGTATGAATCATTGGGTAAAGACTAGGAATCTTCCATATTCCGTTGAAGATATTCGGAAAATGTCATCAGACTGTCCGGTATGTGCCGAAATAAAATCAAAATTTTATCATAACACAAACAAGAAATTAATAAAAGCCACGGCTTCTTAGAACGTTTGAATATTGATTTCAAAGGGCCTCTCCCAACATGCACAGAAAATAAATACCTCTTGATTGTAGTGGATGAATATTCAAGATTTCCCTTTGCATTTAGCTGTCGTGACATGACATCAAATACTGTTAAAAAATGTCTTGAATAAATTTTAACTATTTTTGGAATGCCTTCCTATGTCCATTCAGATCAAGGAACTTCATTTATATCCGAAGAGCTGAGAAACTACCTACATTCTAGAGGAATAGCGACAAGCCGTACAACTCCCTACAATCCCGAAGGTAACGGACAAGTTGAACGCTATAATGGTATTGTTTGGAAATCAATTCTACTCGCGTTGAAATCAAAAGGACTCGAAGTAAATCAATGGGAAGTGGTTTTATCCCAAACGCTGCACTCCATTCGATTCTTGCTTTGTACCGCTACCAACTGCACGCCTCACGAGAGAATGTTTTATCATGCAAGAAAATCTTCTTTTGGAATTTCTATGCCGTCTGGCTTACTTGCCCCGGACCAGTACTAGTGAAAAAGCACGTGAGGAACTCGAAATATGACCCGTTAGTTGAAGAAGCTTATCTCATTGAAGCTAATCCTGATTATGCTCTAGTTTGATTAACTAACGGTCGAGAAACAAACGTATCTCTCAAGCACCTGGCCCCAAGAGGTGATGTGAACTTACTTTTCAAAAACACGAATCCCGAACCTGAGATTCCTCAAAATGACACCTGTGATCGAGTTTCCATTTCGAATTCACAATCCGAAAATTCTCATGAAAATGAAAGTCACTCCAATATTCAGAAAGAAGCCGCAAGGAATAACGAAACATGCATCGAACAGGAAAATAGTAGCAATGAATCTAGACCCGCTAGAACAAGACAAATTCCAAAGCATTTGAATGATTTCATTCTTAATTAAGTGGCGAAGAATGTGGTGAAATATGCAATACACTGTACATTACTTCATTTAACATTTGAACTTATATAATTAGTTTGCAAAATTACTATGACATTTGTCAATCTGTTTCTGCTGAATTGTCAGTAAAGTTTTCAGTTGAATAAACCCTTAACTACTGAAGTGGTATATCATTACAAAGGGCAAGACCACTTTCCCAGTCAGGCTATTCAAAACACTATGGGTTTTGACCACCGTGCGAAGGGATGAAACGATTTGCAAGTGAAATCTATTGTAAAGGATGTTCTGCTTGTAAATGGAGCTGACGTGTTTTTGCGTTCCAAATTAAAATAAGACCGTCATCCGACAGTTTTTGTGTTATTCAACCACAGCAATTAATAGTGTTGATCAAGTTATATAATCAAAAAATCACATTTTTGTCGAACCACTCAAATATCAAAGAATGGAATTGATAATCACATAATCATTAGATAACTGGACCAATCTCTGAAATGAGAAAAATTGACCAACGTTGGTCACATTCTAATTATTTTTCCATGGATTTACAATACTTGGAACGTATTCCAATGTTCTTTACAGAAAATATATTTCGTTACTGTATTTTCTAATTTAAATCTGATGTAACGTCGAGAAAAAAATTCGGAATTTCCTAAACATGAACAATAAAACAAAACGAAATTCTTTGGATGATTCTGTCAATATTTCAGTGTAGATGTACAGGTAGCTACACAAGGACCATCTGTTCAAACTGTCGGTCTCTATGGATTTCCTACCCGAGATGTACGATCAAAGAATTCCCTTTACAAAATCATTTAGGTGGAAAACTCCTCACACCTCCGAGAAACCGAAGAAGAAAAAAGACAGATTTCACACGCATCCTTGCTCTTGGCGAATAAAAAAGATTCAGCGAAACAGCCGTCGAATTGAATGAAGGACGTATTGTCGCATTATTGAGAATAAATTAATGATAGTAAGTAGTAGTACAGTCTACTCAGTTTTGAGACGAGAATCGGTTGTAACACCACCAAATTTGGCATACTAGTAGTTGATACTATCTCAAATAATAAAAAAAATTGTTTATCAAAATTTCGGGGGTGGAACCCAAAAAAAAATTGATTTGAAAAATAATTTTTTTTTGGTTGTTCTTGGAAAAAATTGAGTTTAAAAAAATATGGTTTGAATAGGGTTGAAGATCATTAAATTTTCTACAAGAATGATCCTTGGTAATTCCCTATAAAATGAGCCCGTATTCTCAAAAAACGTGCTTGAACGCCGACATCAAATTTCAGGCTCGTTTTAGCCCGCCGCTGTAAGTTCCGGCGGTGCCAAACGTTAAATGTGTCATAACTTTGCTAAAAATTATCAAAAAATTAAAAATGAAAGTGCATTTTGGTCGTGAAAACTTCTACTTCTTCATGCAAATATAACATGGGGGTATCTGAGTACCTAAGTGGTTGTTTTTACCAAGTTTTTACGCATGAACAAATTGATTCATTCCTCAAAGAAGCTAGTGATGCAAATCATCTACTATGGAAGGTATATAAATATGGAAAAAAAGTGAAGTATGGGAATATCAGGAGCATTGCGACGAGATGAATTAGTGAGAATGACCCTCGAAGATATTCAGGAAGACAGAATTGTATTGATAGTAACTGTTCCTGATACTAAAAACTGATCAAAAGCGTGTTTTTACCATAACTAATCGAGATTATATGAGAATATACTATAAATATGTAACTCTTCGACCAAAACATACTGCTTGCTATTCGTCATCTATTTCTGAGATATGAAAATGGAAAGTGCTCGGCACAGGTTGTTGGCGTGCATACGATTGGAAAAATACCTAGTATGATAGCAAAGTAACTCGGCTTACCAAATAGTGAGGCATACACAGGCCACAGTTTCAGAAGAAGTTCTGCCACCTTGCTTGCCAATACAGGTGCTGATATATCAGTTCTTAAACGCCACGGTGGATGGAAGTCCACTACTGTAGTAGAAGGATATGTCGAGGATTCCATCCATAATAAGAATAAAATTTCCGATGCAATTTCTGTCACTGTAGCATCTAGTTCAAATGTAGTCAATCGCGAAATGTTAATGTCCAGAGAAAATAATACGTTTTTGTCTAATGTAAATAATGATTATTCAGGAACAATAGATTTAGTTGATTCATCTTCAGGGATGAATATCAGTAATAATATAAACAGTACAATCAATGTTAATATATGAATTTGGAAATATTTGTTGGTGCAAAATACATTTTTATTGTCATATTTCAGAAATGTCAAATGCTGTAGTGGCATTCAGTTTGCCGGCAGTCACTATGGGAACGGCCGTAAAAATTTTTTCCGTCCGTCACTCTGGGTAACGGCCGCAAAATATCATTTTGCGGGCTCTGTTGCGGCTGCAAAATGCTTGTTTTGCGTCTGGTTGCACAAAAAGTACTTTCCCGTACAGTTTAGTGCCGAAAACGGTCCGGGAAAGTTCGTAGCTTAGCCACGGACTAAAATACTAGATTAGCGTATTTTGAGGCCTGAAGTTGCTCAGAGAAAGTGGGCATTCTTGAACGATTTCAGAAAAGTACCTTTACATTTGACTATTTCGAAAATTATTATTGAAAACAGTTTTTCAGAATTGTCAACTACGTCGAAATATACTATTAGAGCTTGTGGATTTTCTTATGGTCTATGACTCATACCGTAGCAGAGGACACATTTACGAGTGTGAGTGAGAGATATATTCAACTTCATAGCCCATCAGAAAATCCACAAGCTCTACATCAAAAAATGTGTTTGTCAGTACATACTACATATAACTACAGTTAAATTTGGATAATTGTAGACAAAAAACTATATATATTTAATGGATGTCATTTAATATTCTAGTTTTGAATAACTTTTTTTGGAAGCAATTTTTGATATTGTCAAATGTAGGTAAAGGTACTTGAGTAAATTTTTTTGACAAAGCGCGTATAAGACTGGACAAAATTGATATCTGATGATTGTATTTTAGATTTTAGAACACGCAGAACCTTTTTTTCTAAATTTAATAATAAAAAATTTCTCCATTTGGTTCCAACTCAATGAGACATACTATTGTTACGAACCTGGTAGTAGATAGAAAAATCATGAATCCTTCTGTTTGCCTTCTAGAAACCCATTAGAATGTACTAGAATCATCAAAGTTTATTCGAGAACTTAGTATGGAATGTTCTGTTGAAAGTTCTATAGCTTCTAGAATAATGATATCCTATAAATACGATCAGATTTGCTAAGTTTGGGAAATTTTTGAGTTTTGTTTACTCTTCAACATTTGACTGTTAGTTGTAACGTTACCAAGTGAAGTTTGAAGTATTTATTTGAACTGCAAAGTGTCAAACAGTGTTGTCAGTTGTATTATTTGTTCTGTGACAATAAAGGCGAGTTTATAAGTAAGTGTACCACTTATTGAACCTGAAAAACGCAACACTATATTACTCCAAACTATATGGAGAATGCGCACTAAGCAGACAGGTTTGTTAATGCATTAATGAATTCAAGGGCGAAGTCGAAAAAATTCGAAATTTATTAATTTTTTCTGAAAAGAAATCATGTAACTTTTTTTGCATATGAATAAATCGAATATATTAAATATAAATGATTTATGGATGATTCCTTATGCTGAAAAAAATTCAAATATCAATATTGGATAATTATCTTGAAGCTAGAATACCAACCTGAAAAAATTGCATGTATTTTTTTCAGCTATGTTAAGAATATCTGATGGTTATTTATGGATATTTCATTTGCTATTTTCATGAAAAAGGCAATGCGTCATTGTTAGACAATTTTCTTATCATGATGCACACAATAATGTGAAATCAACTGGTTTTTTATAAATTTTCCTATAGTCGTTTTTCCGACATGTTTGAGGTGGCGGACACCCCCAATGACCCATGTTTTTTTTCAGAGAATTTTTGAGTTTCAGTTCAAGTTTTCAGGCTATTGAATTCAAAACACAATATATATCTATGAACTTTGTATGTGTTGTCCAGTTGTCTAAACGACGTATTTCGAAAAATTTATAGCAAAACGCTTCCGACACAAAAAAAAAGTCAATCAGATAATTGTTCAATCATTAAATACATATCGAGTATTGTTCATCTCTCACTCATAAATTCACTTTTTATTGGTTTGATGTATTCAAATCATATCCTTTTTTTATCAATGAATTTATTGTAAACATATGGAATGGAGGAATCCTGAGATAAATGAATAGATGAATGAATGAATTGGTGAATAAATGAATCAATTATTTATAAAAGTTTCGATTTCATGTGTGGTATACCATCCACTCTATTTTATTTATTTCCCTCCGGTATGTTTTATTCTTACTCGATTTATATTAAATCACAAACTATATTAGTTATTTGGATCAGCAATGAAAATCGAGACCTGAAAAATTCTATAATCTGAATCTTAACACCATTACTCTTTCTTCCTTTATCCATCTGAGATATTTTCAATCCCTCGATACATTCAGTAAAGAGTAATGAATAATCTTTCCATAACCTCGTTCAAACCTGAATAAAATGGTGTTACTTGAGAAGAATAAAGAAAAATACAAATCTCTCCATATTCTCGGAAATAGTCTTCCCTTTTCTAAAAGCCACAGCCCGGATTCAATTGTTTTTGTGTGCCCTCGCAGGATTCGAGTGTATTTTTATTCCGCGAGATAGTCTGCAGTCCTGCGATAGTCGTTCCTGAAACGGCTTACGTCGTCGCAGCTCGAAAATTGAAAATAAAAATGAGTTGCTCGTGATGAGATTGAAATTGGATTTTGGTGTGGTTTGCAATAATCCCGAGGCATGGCCGAGGCGGAAACTAACTGGCGCTAAGTCGACTATCTACTAGCCTCTCGAAATGACTTCGCAACGCTTGTCTCATTACGCGGAAATTTGTGAACTGGATATCGAATATCGGAGCTAGGAGATTGGATATTGAGATGAAATAGTCTCCTCTAGCTCTTTTGGTTCTTTTTCTTCGTAAATTTTGATAGCTTTGCTTGTCTGAGTTGAACTTTTTGATTCAGTCGTGAGTCACAAATTTATCAGTTCTAACTCCTCGGTTGAGCAAAGAGATAATTCCGAAACAAAGTAAAATATTCCATTTCGTAGAATCGTATAAAAACAACCATATTACATTCATAACTCTTCCAGCACAAACAACTTGTGTAATGTAATAATCTGTTTCATTCATTGTAGATACCAGTAGCAAAATCCTTCAGACTCATCAGCCTAACACCGTTCCCGCTTGAAACGCTGGAAACGTTAGTGGACAGATTCCTGTTGGAGAGGCCTCTAAGAGTAAGCCCCTTCCACATAAATCAACACCCTTGCAGAAAGGGGAGGTCGACGAAATCGGCACTCCACACTGGTCGAAAGAATATTGAGGCTCAAAATGGTATCGATAGGTGTGCTATCCGATGTGTGAGGCGCTTTTGACAAGTCGAAGACCACGACTGTACATGCAACAGCATCGGTCTCAGAAATATCTTACTCGCTGATTTGCTGAATCTTATCGTCACTAACGGGGAGAAGAGTTAAGATAAGGGACCTCAGACTGAAAATCAAGGAAAAAATAATGGAAAAACTCAAAGAGAGCTTTGATGCAGAAGAGTGAGCGGACGAAGAAATTACCCTAGTTAGAGGATAATTCAATGGAAGCATCTGCGACCGTATGCAGGCCGCCTGAAGAATAATTGAAAGATATAAAGCAGGGCTCTCAATTGACTCGATAAAAACAGAAATGATCCTGTTCACCAAACGAAGAAAGAAAGACGGTGTTGAGACATCCACCATATTTGGTCAAGAGCTAGAGTTAGGTCAAATACCTAGGGGTGGTCCTGAACCAATCCATTTATTATGCGCTGGCTGATCATGAATGGCAGTCGTATGGTGAGCAGGCGCACAGAGCAGCACAATAAGCTTGGAGAGCTTCAGAAGTGGGACTGTCTGGTGATAACGGACGCGATGAGAACGACTCCAACAGCGGTGCTGAAGGAGGCAATGGCAGCACAATCTGAGAGAAGGAAGGAGTTATGATAGTTCATGCGGAAATTGGGAAGTGGGTGGAATAGGAGATTTCCTCAGAGTGAAAAGCGCACAAGAGGGACTGCGACGGAATAGAAAGCTTGCTCTTACTATACCGAGGAAAGAAAAAACAGTGAAAATTCACCAGGGAAGCCTGATATGTTATAAGGACCTGGAAGAGAAAGAGGTATACGAGAAAGCTACGCTCTGGGAAGACATACAATGTGTTTTAATCTGGAGTAGTCGCGATCCTAACTGTAGCTATGAGGCAATATGCGAAATAAGGGCTCCAAAAAGAAAGCAGCGCTCAGAGCCATCTGCCATCATACACCAAGTTCAGCACTTGTACAGGAATGCGGAGATGCTCAGTTGGTGATCCCGATACACGAGGGGGTGCGTAGAAATGAAGTGGCAACGAACTTGCTAGATCTCTATTCAACGTGTTGTCTTTCAAAATGAATGGTCTTGAGAAATGCGATATATACCACCTGAATTGGCGAACCTAAAACACTACAATATGGTGTTAAATGTCGATTCGTTCGTTAACATTTCTTGTTCGATGCTTAGCCTTGCATACCCCTTAACATAAGCTGCAAATTTGGCTATCAATTATATCCATATGAATACAGTTCTCTTTCCCTGGTTACGATAGATGTTTAGCAGTACTCTACGGTGTGTTGTTTATCTTTAACAGTAGAACGCTCTATCCTTCTCATTTTGGAGAAATGATATTCACTAGCGAAGTGTTGTTTAAGATAATTACGGCTTTCACAGGATAAGGTGTGATCTCAGGCTATTCTCGTATTGTATTGGATTTATTAGGTCTTATCTGAAATTCCTGTTATGTCAATTGATTATTTGTATAACTGGTTTTCAGTGAAGTGAAACGTTCTCTGTTGGTTATTTAGAATAATTATATTAGAAATACGGTTCGTAAATTTCCTTGGTTCAAAATTGAAATTTAAGAGTGGGGACTTACGTTTCGAATGCAGTCTTTTCGAGACTTTGGATGCCATAATACAAATTGTAATTGCTCGAAAATTGATGAAATGGGTTATACCAAATACCTTTGAATGATGGTTGATAAACATATTTGTTTTACCAAACATGTACAGTATACTGTTAAAAATGCAATGGAAGAACATTGCTGATACAAAACATCTACTGATGATGTATGATGCCTTGAATGAATCAATAAGTAGGTACTATATCATAAATTGGGTTTGTTTAGATGAAATATTCTTTAAAATGTTCATTTAGAAAACCTTAATAAAAATCAGGTATGTTTTGGAAAAATCGTAGGTATCCCCTTCACTTCATCTAGAAACAGGCTTATTTGATGTAGGGAAATTGTATTTATATCACAATTATCGAGGATTCACATCGGCAAAAGACGTCATGTTATTCGGTTTTTACATATATCAGTCAAGATGATCATAACGAAGTTCTAATAACTCTCGAATGTGAATCACAATTCCAAAAACCAGCTGAATCTTTTAGGGCTTAGCGTAAGACTAATCAGTCTTGGTCTTGGTCTCGAAAAATAAATGTAGTCTTGGTTCAAGACCAAGACGAGACTGGTGGAGGCTTGGTGCTGGTCTTCATAGTCTTGGTCTTGGATCAAAATATGTATAGAAATTTCAATTCAATTCAACTGTCCAACAGTTTATATGCATGTAATATTTATTTCGTATTTCTCAGTCTATAAAAATTGTCAATTTGTACGGGTAAAGTAGGCGAAATAAAAATTTCTCATTTCGCCGTCATGATATAATTTTCAATAAATCTCAAATTAATATTAAATTAGACCCACACAGCACACAGGTCGACTTCCGACAGGCCAGTAAAAATGTTCAGAATGGTTGGAATGTTAATTTTCATTGACCATTTAACAATGGATTGTGTGATGAGCAGTAAGATGCGTTTGCGGCAGAGTGGTGGAATCGGAATCCCGAGGATTCTTGTATCAAGACCAAGACAAGATCAAGACTAATCTCTTGGTCACGCTAAGCATAATAAAATCTTATAGAAGTAAAGAATTTTGCTTTTTCAAGTGCAGATCATAATTAATGATGAATAATACGACAGCGGAATCCCATTAGTTTGAAATTCTCATATGCATGTGATAAAGAAATGAAATAAACATTTGATGTATAAAAGGAAGAGTTATTTATTGCATGTACCTGGCAATCCGGAATCTGCGGATCGAAAATCAGTCTCGTTTGTTCAGTCATCTACTCATAAGTTCCCAGTTTACTAGTGCAGAATCGAAATTTAGCGTAATTGTTCGCAAATATGGTATCGCCTCAGACTTCAATCCGAGAAGTATCAGAATCACAACAGAATGACAGTCAACCAGTGAGGTAAATTTTTCAGAGTTCTATTCAAAGCTTCATCGGCCGTGGTGGAGCGCGGTAAAAGCGTTCGCTTCGTGATCATCCGCAGATGCGTGGGTTCGAATCTCAGGGCGATCACCAATCTTTGGCATGGAATCACATGATAAAATGTAAGGGCTATGTCTTCCCGAGCTTGCACAAGACCTTTGAAGATTTCGGATATGGTGAATTGAACTAGTTCCTTTACTTGTCTTACTTACTAGGTGAATCGGTGGTAGCTGTCGAAATAAAAACTGTCGATTTATAAATGACTTGCTTCATCTTGTAGTTCTATAATGTAATATATTATTCACCCATCCCAACCACATCCGCTTTCCTTATGAAGAGAGGGCCAAGAAGAATTCAAGAATGAAACTCAATAATATTCAATGTAAACTTGCAAACCAAATTGAAGAGAATTCTTCATTGTGAATTATCACTACATCTGTGTGGAGTTTCGATTTACGAAGGAATATTATATCCAATTTAAATATCAATTTCTACATTTTCAATCGAAGGAAGGATACTTCGAATCTATATAAAATGCGAATATAGATGTATTCACCCCCACTTCCTACAGGAATTCCAGACATAAAGAAAAGTGTAATCCAAAACCGCTGACGGCAAGACTTTCATGCACTGACAACTCATGCACTAGAATGCCGTTTGGATCCTCTCGTGATTTTCCGTCACATTACGTTCAACATTAAAGTAAATATCCCCAAGCAGACGGTAAAAGAGACCGCTTCTCTAGAATAAATATCAAAAGTGATAAGCTGTACCCCGAAATTGGAATTCGTATTATTATGTACGGTTCTATAATGGTACAAAAAATTGATAGCCTCGGGCAAATTGAATTGAGAAAGTAGGTAGGTAACAGGAATTGGCTGCCACCAACTGTGGTTCGGAAATTGAAATGATTGTGACACTTGTGGATATAACCGGATAGGGAGATGCCTAAACCTCTTATTGAGTCGCATTACAATTGATATATTCTGTGACATATTCTGCACAGTCATCCAGATATTGCAAGGAACGTAATATGTAGAATTGGTTTTTACTAGCATTCTCCTCAAATAATTTCTGACATGGATAGTGGTATGAGCTTCTCATCGATGATAAAACAGAAATCAAAATATTCGTTTATGTTATGGCAGAATTTTCTGCCGCTCAATACAGTGATGGATGAAAAAGTAGGTACTTTACATCAGAAAATTCTTATTGTAGAGATCAATATTCTGAGAGATTGAATTTCAGACACCAGAATAATTGAAAGAATATACCACTTCATGTATGTTCTCATATTTTATTACTTCAATATTTTTATGGTATCATTGAATTTTGATGTAATTTAATTGACACGTACTTCATGACTGATGTATTTCATTTTATTTTATTTCATTTAATTTTATGCTTTTATTAATTCCGATTTCCTTTGAGATCGACAGCATATTTTATGGTGCGTGTATATTTCTGTATTAAAACTTCAATATTTTCATAGAATTATTTAGTTTTGATGTAATTTTTTTGTCACATATTTTATGACTGTGATGTTTTTTATTTTATTCTGTTTTTATTGATTGAGATTCACTTTGAGATTGATAGCGTATTTTATTATGCGTCTAGGTATATATTTATGTAATACTACTTCAATATTTCCATAGTATCATTGAACTTTGATGTCAATTTAACGTCACGTATTTTATGACTATGATGTATTTCATTTTATTTTTTGGTTTTATTGATTGTGAGTTTCTTTGAGATCATCAGCTTATTTTATTGGGCATGTAAGTATCTATTTTCATATGTATTTCTGCATACTTGTGGAGATACGTATGTTCATATTACAAGAAAAGCATAAGGTATTCCTTCAAACATACAGAGATTCAAAATTGTTGTGTCCAGTTCTTCATCTGATCCATCGATATTACCTTGTTCTAAAATTCTATTGCTTCAATATATTTGTAGTATTACTGATGATGGAATAATCATTCGAAACATGTCTGAACTGAATTCCACAACAATCAGAGATTGATTTTTGGTAGAGTTTTCCACCTTCCCAGTTGTATTTCATTCGATCCATTTAATATCTCCATAGTATTATTGATTTGATGTATTTCATTTTATTTCATCCTTTTACTGATTGTGCGTTACAGTATTAACAGCATATTTGCTTGTATGTATATTTTCGTATTATTACTTTAATATTTTCATAATATTATTGGATTTCAATATTATTTCATTGTCGCGTATTTTTTTATATGTATTCATGTATTTATTGTTTGTGAGTTACTCTAAGATTTACAGTATATTTTATTGGGCATGTATGTATATATTTTTTTATTTATTTTTATATTCTCGTGGATAAACGTGTGTTTATATTAGCTTTTCAAGCATTCAAAATAAGGCTTTCCTTAGAACAATACAGCATATTTTTTATCTCAGAAAATGAAGGGGGATGCTTAGATCACATAAAGATTAAAAATTTTTGATGCCCACTCTTTCATTTGATTAACTTATATTACCTTCCATCATGTTTGTTCTCCAATTTTATTAACTCAATATTTTTATAGTTTTATTAAAATTTGATGTAAATTTATTGTCATGTATCTTATGACTATGATGTATTTCATTTAATTTCATTTAATGTTCGTATAATTTGACAGTTACTTCGAGATTGACAGCATATTTCATTGAGGTTGTAGATATATATTTCTGTATGATTACTCTTTTTTTGTATCGTTAAATTTTGATGTAATTTAATTATCACGTATTTTATCACTGATGTATTTCATCTAATTTTATATTGTTTTTATTGATTGTGCATATTTGGCATATTTTATTCTGCGTAAATGTATATATTCCTGTATCATTACTTCAATATTTTTACAGTATCAATAAAATGTCATTTTATTTTCACATATTTTTTAACACTGATTTAATTTAATTTTGTTTTCATTGTCTGTATGTTACTTTGAGATTAATATTCATGTATTTTTGTGGAGATACGTTTGTATATTATTCATAAAGGTAAGTATTACTTGAAATAATGAATCATATCCCTTATCTTTGCAAAATGAAGGGGATGCGTAGAACATACCAATATTTGAAACTGTTGATAGGTATCTAATTTTTTGTTTGATTCATGTTTGTTCTCAAATTTCATTATTTCAAAATCAATAATTCGTTCACAAATGATAGTTTTTATGACCAATCAGTAAACAGATGATGTGATTCCATCCCACTGCCTCAACTCACACGGAATTTAATATAAAGATTGTGTTGAGAGATTGAGAGATTGTCGAAAATTGTAACAGTTAAAGCAAACACCTCATAAGAGATAGTATGTTGGAATTGCGCATTTAGTTATTTGGGACTGGTCCGAATTAAAAGCCCCAAAAAAAATTAAGTACACAAGTTTTCTCAATTATGCATTTCTCTCATGAAATTTTCTATCTGACAAAATAGAGCATTTCGAGAACACAATTTATTTGCACAAACATAGAATATTTCAAATTCAGTTTTTGGTATTTTGATGGTGAATAATTTTTTGTTTGGGATAGAATAATTGATAGTTGTGCAGAGATTTTTTGAATGAAAATATCTCTATTGGCCAAATGAAAAAATTATGGGGAGTTTAAAACTTCTCATGTATTTTTGGTGAAAGATTAATTGATATTTCAATTCCAGCTACTATCAAAAAGAACGAAATTCATTTCTAGGATCACAGAAGAACCTAATCTACTTCGTTCAGGAAATATCGAAGGATCTCAAGTTGATTGAAGAAAAGAACCAGGAATTGATGTTGAAACTATGAAATGATTCGTCGACAAACGTGTTATAAAAGCTCACTTAATTGAATATTTGGCGAATTTTCCGTATCGTTATTTCGAACTCGTATTTCGTTATGAAATTTTTAAAAACTGAATAGGGCAAAAAATGGTAACTTTTGACATAAATCAGACATTACCAAAGAACAAGATGGCGGCTGGGAGCATTTTCAGAAATATTACCATAGTTTTTTTTTTATAGTGTTCTGAATTAAAAATGGATTGTAATACTTTCTTGTATTTTGGTGATTCTGTTAATGTCAAGATCAAAATAGCGGGAATAAGCATTTCAAGGCCACCTTGTAACTTTATATAAGGTACCCGAGCCATAGAAACTGAATGTGCGTTCAATTCCGTACAAAAATCACACTGTGTCATTGAAGATTATACCAATTTTTTTTATTTCATATTCATTGTAACGCGGAATAATTAAAATATGCTCCATGCACAAATTTTTCATTTCATTCCTGCTCCATCATCATTACCGAAAATTACATTTGATGGCTTATACGTAATGAAAATTCCTATATAGTTCGTATGGCGCAGAAATTTTCCAGTTTCACTTATCTCCCGAGCGAGTTGATTTTTAACGGGCTTTGTTTGCTTTTAACGATTCTGTATGTGTGTCAGTTGGGAATTTCGCTTTGAATAGTCGCGTCATTGTTCGTTATCAGGCCGACTCAAATTCCCTGTGCAAAAAAAAGGTTTTATGCGCTCCACGATTAAAGTACACCAATGGGAAATTTTACAGTCGCATTAAAAACATTTCATCCGCGAAAACCTTTGTGGATGATGTTTCAGCTGCCCTGTTACATGACATGAAAACTAACGGTAATAACGTATTACGCTCTAGAAAAATAGTAGCGGATAGAGGTTTCTAAACTCTGATTATTACTTTATACGAATGTTTTTTAACCATGTTTCAGTGTTTGGTAGATGTCTTTCGGATACCCTGTTCCTTTTCCCTTTCATTTCTCTGAAAGTTATTTCAACAAGGTCACTTCGAATGAAATACTTCAGAAACGAAATATATCCCCATTCCAGATTTCCAAGAAGAAAAACCAATATTTTGGGTCTAACAGAGATTTGAAAAGATCCTGGACAGACATCGGACATCAGGTAGAACGCTCTTTGTAGGCTCCCCCAGTATGCCCACCAAACCGGCAAATCGACAGATTTAGCATTATGTAACCTTGCAGAGAAAATCACCCAATCACTCACTCACTTTGATTTGATATCAGGCTGGATTAACGCCATGCTCACGAACCAGACTGCCACTACATCTTTTCAAGATGATGTCATTAGGTTCAGGGTCTCTAGGGGATGACAAAAAGTTTCTCCTCTTTTATAGCCACTCCTGATGGACAACCTGCTCAATGTCCTCGAAAGGAGAGGGGTGGAGCTTCAGTCTTATGCAAACGATCTTGTGATTCTGGCAAGGACCACGTCGGGAAGTGTAGCCTCCAATGTTCTCCTAAGAACGTTGGATGACGTTCATAGTTGGTGCCAGAGGGAAAAGATGTCTTTCAACCCTAGCAAAACTGTGATAATACTCTTTACCAGCAAAATGAAACTGAAAGACCTAACTCCATTTTCTTTCAATGGCAAGGTTATAACATTTGCAGCAGAACTAAAACATCTAAGAATCATCCTTGATAAAAAAAAACTATGGAATGCTTAGTTGGAAAAGGTTCTCCACAAAGACAGAATGTCCTTATGGACTTGTAGGAGAATTCATGGAAAATCTTGGGGCCTACATCCTAAACAAATCCACTGGATAAACAGTGTGTTTCACTTCTCATGGAAACACCCTCGTATCTTCTGTAATTTTTGACGAAATATCAGGAAATTATCAGGATCGATAGATACACTAGAGATGAACTCTCTGCACGAAAACGGTCATCCTACGTGATATACACTGCTCGCCAGCAGCGATGATTTTTCCGGAAAGTAATATCAGGGAACAAAATTGGCCCAAAATTCTTTCGGATTCGTGTTCAAGATCCCAAAATTACTACTAATACACTTGTCTCCTGAAAGAATTTCAGTTCTGAAAAATTCTTTTTTTTTTCACTTACTTCACGAATGATGACCGCTTTCGTGTAGAGAGTTCATCTCTAGTGTATCTATCGATCCTGAAAATTTCCAAAATTACGGAAGATACGGGGGTGTTTCCATGATAAGTGGAACACACTGTATGTGATGTTGTAATACCAATGATCACACAAGGTGCCATTGTCAGGTGGTCGAAATCTTCCTATCACATGCAACATACTTATGCAGAATGTAGCAGGCTGCTGATCGACACTGAAAGTCACAGCATTCTGGAAATGACCTCTGATATAATACCTTCAACAGTGAATTTTGACCTGCCTCATACCTTTCTAATTCCGAAGACGGACTACTGGGTCCTCCAAGTAGAGGAACTACTGAGTACAGATTAATGTTGGTTCACAGATGATTCAAAACACCCTCAGGTTCTGGTGCAGGTGTATACAGTCCTAGAACCGAAATATGAACCTCTCTAGGATTATATGTGTAGAGAGACTGGAAGGGACCAAAGTTATTCATTATAGGCTTCCGGACAATTGCCCGAAAACAATTTCCCGAAAGACAATTTCCCGAATGGACAATTTCCCGAATCACAATTGATTGAATGTACAATTGCCCGGATAGACAATTTCGTGAAGAACAATTGCCCGAAAGGACAATCGACCGAAAAATGTATTTTAGCGCTACTTTATATCTGTCACCAGGTTAGTTCGATCAGGAACAATCGAGTCAAAAAATATAAAAAATTGTCTTTTTTGGTCGTCGACGATGAACATTCCACAGGATTAGGTTAAAACTTTTTTCTGAAATCGTTCAAGAATGCGCACTTTCTCGGAGCAACTTCAGGCCTCAAAATACGCTAATCTAATATTTCAGTCCGTTGCTAAGCAATGAACTTTCCCGGACCGTTTTCGGCACTAAACTGTACGGGAATAGTATATTGTGTATCTAGTAGTAAAAGCAATACATTCCCGGACGACAATCGTTGTAACAAATACCATGAATCCTATTTTCATTCAGAATTCTGAACCTTATTCGTCATAACAAAAGCTTTAAAATTATCATTCCAGCTGCAGCAGGTCATAACTGAACCCGACGATTATTTTGTCTGCAGAGGCGAAGTTATTAGAGTGTTTATTTTTTCGAGATATGCTCAGTTAGCAATACTTACCTATATCGTAATTTCAAAACAGCCGTAAATTGAACAAATACGCCATAGGAACCGTGTATCGAGAGCAATTTTCTAACTTAACAAAGAGTAGAGCTAGAGATGACAGATTTCATACCTCCATCTTGAAATAGGCTTGAATTGAAATACTAACAATGTTCAAGAAGTGATTAGTGAATCGATTGACTTATGAGAAAGGTCAATTCGTTGGCCAATCATCATGGCAACTTCGCCATATTTTTAAATCGCATTACAACTCCTTAGTCTTGATGTTCATTCACCATCCATACTGACTTCTCGTATGTCAACTCACTGACTGGCAATACTGTTAATTTTATTATATAGAGACGAAAATTCACGATCGCTATGCCACGAGAATTACTTCATCACCATAACGTTATGGATGAATTTAACATTTATATGTTTCCAACAGGCAACCATATTTTTAAATCGCATTACTACTTCATAGCCATGCACCATCCTAATGACTTCTCGTATGTCAATAGATAATTTTTCATGGAGACGAAAATCCAGGATCGCAATGCATAACGTTATGAATGGATTTAACATTTATACGTGTATAACAGGCAACTTCACCATATTTTTAAACCACATTACAACTTCATAGTATTGATGTTCACAAAATTTGAATTATTCCTTTTCATTCCATAGAATTCCGTCAAGATTGAATTTTATTCAAAAACGTAAGGTTCTTGTGCAAGGTACTTTTTGGCAAAATACCTTTCATAACTGACTTATTCCCATCCAAAGGGCTCATAAAATCTTTAATCAATCTCTGCTAATGAATTACAAAAATAGTCAAAATCTGCTTCACAGTTGGATACGAAATGAGGGGAGGAACAAACTGTGAGATGGCTAAGGACTGTTTTCCTGTTAAACTGAATGGCATAATCATTTGCCAGTTTGACAATTTGTTCTGAATCCGTTAAGAGGAGTTTTCTTATAGATATATCTTCAAGTTTAACAAACCCGCAATTATTAATAATAAGTTGAACAACGAGAAAAAAATTAGCTCGTTATAGTTTTCGCCAAAAATTATAGGACATACAAGGAAGTAGCGAGAATATTCAACGAACGGCATCCCAACTGGTGAGCAGAATTTTGAAAAGTAGAGACAATGTCGAAAATAATATAATTTCGAACAAACTCTTTCGTTCCACCATTCGTAAACCATAACATCCCTAAGTAGGATCATGGAAATTGGGGTTACTGTCCAAGTTGAGTCCGAGAAATTTATTCGATGATTTATTTGATATAACAAAATTACCCAACGGAATGCCTGGTATGTTGCAATTGAATGATAGAAGATTGGATTTTTTCACATTGAAGGATATCAGATTAGAGGTGCACCACTCTTTCACACTGACAACGTCTTGCGCTACTGTTTTATGAAGATCATTTTTATTGATGTTTTTTCACAAGGTTGTATCATCTGCAAAAATTGTAAACATGCCATTGAATTGTATACAAGCCAGATCGTAGGAATATAACAGTACTGGCCCAAGTACCAAGCCTTGAGGCACACAATGTTTCTCAAAGCAAGTATCTTACAGCGTCTCAGTTCTCACAACTTAGGTTCATTGACTTAGATAAGATTCGATCTAATTCTTACCAACTTCTCGTGCAAGGCATCACACGTTAAAAGGTAAGGGCTGCGTCTTCCCTAGCTCGGACAAGTCTTTCGAAGACTTTTGAGGGTTGTACTCTTAAGGGTGTGCAGCTGGTTGACGGAAATATCAACAAAAACAACAACAATTTTAACTCGAAACTCATTCACTATATGCCATATTACTTTTGCAGATTCTATTATGGTCGTAGCAATTTTTTGCTGCTTTTACAACTATTCTGTAAATACTTCCTTTATTGTAATATTGTTGGATGTGTGCACTGTTGGTGAATTTTCTGATGTAATATAGGCTTCTCAGATTATTGGCAGAAGAACGGATTTCTATTGTTAACCAAACTTTTCGATTTTGTTTTTTATTGTCTGTTCAGGAAATGATAATTCAAAACGACGAGCCTGAGTGGATTTTTTCATTTGTTGCATACTTTTCTACTTTCATTCATGATAAAACTTATTTCAATGCAGGAAGCCAACTCGAAATGTGTAAAATGGATCACGGAAAAAGAAAATATGTACTATTCCATCTTGTTTTCTGTCAAGAATCTCACCCAACTCAATAATCCAAACACGCTACACCTAATCTTTCTCGAATTACGTACTCCATTTCTGAAACGTCAGATATTCGATTTCGTGACGGGATTTGCCGTCGAAAATCAATGAAATAAAAGAGGTGGTGATTCTGTGACACGAAAGAAAACTGAAGTGGCAAAGATAGTTCAAATATTGACTTAGGACTGGACGTGTCCCAACCTAGTAGATAGAAATTTACTTTTGCCCGATTGCTGGGAGAGACGATGCGTTATACAGCTGAGGTTTGTAAACAGACGACTTCAAACTCCGTTTTCTTCAAATATATTTATTCTGCTGAAAGGGTTGTCGAGTGAAAGTTTTTGCATGATTGAAAATTCTTTTGATGGATATTTTCTCGATAAAAAAGTACATGAAATCCCGGAACATAGATTATGGACATTGGGGGAATAATGATTGATCTTCACCGATTTCGACTTGGCCTGGCAGAATCATGTAATATACCGTCAGATAGTGACAGATTAAGGTGCCCCGTTCTCGCACACAAGCCTCGAAAAGGGATGGAAAGTATGTCGTTTTTGAGTAAAATGCAGCAAAATTTACGAGTGGCCCCTGGGGATAACAAATCATATATTCGATTTTTCATATCAGAAAAAAATACTACTCATCCATTCGAGGACAACCTATTGGAGTGGACGATCCTAGGTTTCCCTCGTGGTGGTTTACAGATTCAGTTAATTTTTTTCATGATCTCATATGGACCTCCATACGACTTCCGAAGTCCATGGCTACGTTAAGGGTTGTACAGCCAAACAAGGTCACCTGTCTGATATCTACCAGCATCGGCCGTGATGTCATAGGTTTCCTTCATTCTGTCGCTGGCAATCTGGATGTTCAAACGGACTCGGTCATGGATGTCCTCTATTCTCTGCCGTATTCCTCTTCCGCAGTGTCTTGTCCTGGTGGCGTATCGTACCAAACTTCAGATCACAAGGAAGCCGCACCTCTCGGCCCTTAATAATACTAGCAGGAGTTTGGTTCATTAAATCGTGTACAGCGGAACGATATGCCCTCAGGAACAAATGGAGATAGATATCCCAATCTTTTTGGGGGTCAAAGACCACCTTGAACAGGAGGCGGTTTATCATCTTGTTCATCATTTCCACCATTTCGTCGAACTGTGGATGCAGAGCCGTGATTCTTGTCTTCCGGATATCCGAATGCAGCTCCAACGGAACACCGAATCGACATATCCACTCCTTCACCAGGAAACGGACCAACGATGTCAATAGCAATCCTTTCAAATGGGCTGCCCACATTGTATTGGCGCATTTGGGACTTGGGCCTTGTTCGAAGTCCATTACTGGCAGTTTCTGGGGGGTCTTCGCCAGATGTCCTCCACTGACCCCATCATGATTTTTTCAAAGAACTTTCTGTCTCCTGCTCCCAGGTAATACTGTCTGATACCTTTCTTCTTCAACACATGCTTCAGGTCTCCATGGTAGAGGTGTGATAAGACATCGACTGGTAAATAATTAGCTATCTCCTGCCACGACCGTCTTCGGTTGCTCTTCTTCGAACCGATGACTAAACCGGAGTCTGGATCTTTCCTTTGGTTTCAAAGCTGGTGTATGTCTTTTGGAACAGGCCATTCCTCAACAGATCTGATCTTCTGCTCATCTATTCTTACTCCTTCTCCGGAGACAACATGGCCAACATATCTTACTTTCGTACTTTCGAATTTCTTCAATCCAGAGCTTCTCAGTCTCAGTCCACAATTATGTCGTTGAAATATACCAAGCACTTTCCTCATGAAAGCCCCTTTAGAATTTAGAACCATTTTCATCAGTCTTTGGCTGGAGAGTTGCAGGGCCCGAATGGTATTACTTTCAACTGTCACAAACCTGAGCTGATGGTGAAAGCTATCTTTTCCCGATCTTCCTGAGTCAGTTCATCCTGCCAATATCCGCTCTTCAAATCAAGGGTCGAGAAAATCGTAGAGCCAGCCAACGTGTCTAAGATGTCGTCTATTTTTGGAAGAGGATAACTGTCATTTTTCGTGAGTTTGTTCAGTTGACGATAATCTACGCAGAAGCGTGTTTCTTCTTCACCAGCACTAGGGGAGAGGACTAGGGTTTATCAGAAGGTTCAATAAATCCTCTTTTCCACATATCGCGAACTATTTCGTCAGTCTCTTCCTTCTTAGCGAACGGAAATCGTCTAGCTGATTGTCGAATTATTCGGGCATTCCCAGTTTCGATCTAATGCTGAACCATCTTCGTTCTACAACCTCTGCCTACTCTGGTATAGAAGATATCTTGATATTTCTTGACTAGATTGTTCAGTTCAAGTTGTTCAGTTTTGATCTATGCTTTCGGAAGAAGTGACAACCAACTTTTCTAGCAGTGCTGCGTACACTCCCACTTACAGAGGAAATAGACGAGTAGTGCCCCAACATTGTTCTTTCCTTGAAAGTTACTGGATAATAATTGATGTTCATCACCGTTATCGGCACAAATTTATCAACACTCAACAAGATTTTTCCTAGTATGATAATTCGTCCAATTTTCTTATCGTCAAGCTTGGTCTCGAACATTACCACTTTTCCACTTTTCGCAGCCCCGTTCAGGCCAGCCTTCAGTATGGTCTCAGCCCTTTCAGGTACGCTCATATCTTCAGCTAGCAGGACACGAATCATTTCATCATTTCTTCTCTTCTCTTCTCCATTCACGCGAAGGACACCGTCTCTGAGGTTCAACTCGAATCCTTTGGAGTTCATGGATGTCCATCCCTATGATTGCATCATCCTCGATGTGCGCTACTAGAACCCTTGCATAACTCAGAAACTCTCGAATTTTCTTCGAAATCGTGTTCAGAGAACAAAACATGAGTCAAATCACTTTATTTCAAGGTGAAGTCCACTAAACTTACCTTTTCATTTAACTCTGCAGAAATTTTCCTTACGAACATTTCACTGCGTCCTAAAATAGCGGAAGACCCTACATTTTTTCTTCAGTACGGAAAGGAAAATAGTAGTCGGAAATAGTTATTATCCTAACAAGTACGGAAAGAGTACTATTCTGGCATGAGACTGCCGTTACCCGAACGAGTTCGGATAAGCAGTCGAGTGCGGGAGAGTACCTTTCCGTATGAGTGAGGATCAAGATTTTTTCTACAAGAGCATTGAAACATCTTATGTGATGCTCTTGAACAAAGTTTCACGTGCTGGAAAAATTATTACCGCACTAGTGCGGGAAAAACTCACTTGAAGTGACATTAGCGTGCGGGAAAATTTTTCCCGCACTAGTGCGGGAATATGACACCTCTCAAACTAAATTGCTTGCGGGAATAGGGCCGAACACGCACGCTTGTAGAAAATAGTTATTATCCTAACAAGTACGGAAAGAGTACTATTCCCGCATGAGACTGCCGTTACCCGAACGAGTTCGGATAAGCAGTCGAGTGCGGGAGAGTACCTTTCCGTTTGAGTGAGGATCAAGATTTTGTCTACAAGAGCATTGAAACATCTTATGTGATGCTCTTGAACAAACTTTCACGTGCGGGAAAAATTATTACCGCACTAGTGCGGGAAAAACTCACTTGAAGTGACATTAGCGTGCGGGAAAATTTTTCCCGCACTAGTGCGGGAATATGACACCTCTCAAACTAAATTGCTTGCGGGAATAGGGCGGAACACGCACGCTTGTAGAAAATAATTATTATCCTAACAAGTGCGGAAAGGATACCTTTCCCGCATGCGACTGCCGTTACCCGAACGACGCGAAGCGGAGTTCGGATAAGCAGTCCAGTGCGGGAAAGTGCCATTCCGCATGAGTTAGGATCAAAATTTTTTCTACAAGCGTAAGAAAATTAATTGAAATTCAGAATATTTTATTTTTTTATTAATGCGAATAGGAACAAGAATATCTACATAATTTATTTCTTATCTACTTATTAATGGTAATATTTATTGTAAATGAACAGTTCGACACGTGCGGAAGTCAGCATATTTGTTGAAGTAAGCTGATTCTCTGAAGAAGACTGCTTGAACACTGAAAACAAATTTTTTGAAGGCGACGAATAAGCAATAACGGGCATCAAATCGTCAATAATCTGTGCAGATATTACATCGAAGCGAAAGGTCGATGGTTCTGAAATGAACTTGGAAGATAATGAAGGGGTCAAAGTGAGAATTTTGTTCGACATTTCTTTTTTCCGATTTGTGGAATCTTTCAAGTTCCCCTCATCAACTGAAGTTGACTTCCATCCTCCTAGACGTTTAACATTTGTTATACGTAGCTCTGGATTTGGGTAGTGCAGATAGACTGCGATACTTCTTCTTTATTTGTTATTTTCACTTTTTTATCGTTATACCATTCAATAAATCGCGTTCACTGCTTCTCATACCTTTCTTTAGACTTCGTTGGTAAAAATAACTCTAAGTTTGCATCAGAGGCTGCTTGCACAATTTCTTGAGGAAGTTCTTTCTCAGATGAATAATCCATTATAGAAATTAAACAAAATCAAAAATTCAATACGTAACGCTTTTTCTGTCACTTTGACAATCGCAACAAAATTTGTTTCGATTGGCATAACAACAATAGATTTGACATAAGATCAATCTGATTGTATACGAGGGGACTCTCATAACAACCAATTTTCATATTTCAACCTTTTCAATTATTACAAGAAATAGTACAAACTGATGGACACTTTTGAGCAAACGTCCATACTTCTGCACCAAACGAATCAAATCTTTCATATTTTGTCATTAACCACTTATATTTCGCGACAAAATTGTACTAATGCCGTTCCCGCACTAGTGTGGGAAACTTTTCCCACACTAGTGCGGGAAAATGTTTTCCGCACTAGTGCGGGAAAGTGACACTTCCCAAATGAAAATGCGTACGAGTATGAGGTGAATCACGCACGCTTGTAGATAATATACTTTTCCTACGACCACATGGGAAAGTATAGTGCGAAATATTTTCCACACAGGCGCGCATTATGATATTGAAAAAAATTACACTTTTCAAATAGATTGCTTCAAATATTTTGTATTTAAAAGTAATTATTGAAAATAAATGAAGTCAGAATGGTTCTCAGCCGGACTATTCATTGAATTTTCTTGGACATTGGATTGTTAGATAGTAACTTCTTGCACTAAGCCCACAAAATATCCACTTCAAACAGTTCTGAATCATCTAGATAAAGCAAGGAATTTTCAAAATGTATGTTCCTTCTCTATTCAACAATAGTTTCATATCAATTCCCTGTACATAGTCAGGCAATCATGTAATCATCTTGCTAAGTATTTATTATATATAAAAAGCAGGCTTTGAACAAGATATGTCAAACGTCAAAAGTTAATTTGCGTATGTAGTGAATGTTAGGTGCATTAATTGTGCGTGGAGGCAGTAAAAATATCCTCCTCAAACCAACAAAATCTTTAAGCAATCTATTTGAGAAGTGTAATTTTTTTCATCTTCTTAAAAAAAAGTTTCTTGGGCAAGGATCGAACCCGCGTACTCTTCGTCAGAAGTCCTGCCTACCAACTGAGCTATTGGACACATATTATGACAAGAAAAAATATTGTATAAGAGTGTATCATTATTATTATAATTTTTAGCCTAATAATTTTTAAGTAGAAAAGGTTCTTGTTCCAAATAATAGTTATTGTTACTTTTTAAAATAAACTATGTCGTCTCCAATTATAATATTTTTATACATTATTTGGTAAAATTATTATGTGGTCGTAGGAAAAATAGTGTACATTACTCGTGCGAAAGTGATTTTTCACACTCGTGTGATTGCCGCAATCGGCATACGCCTCGTACCAAAATATTTCCCACTCGTGTGAAAAATATCACTTTCCGCACTAGTAATGTAATATACTATTGCAAAGCTTCCGAGTCTAATTGCATCATTTCTTGGATTACATGATACTGCAAAATATACCGTCGAATTATCGTCGACCTTTGCAGAAAGCTTTGTGGAGTAGTCTATGGAAGGAAGAGTTAGAATTAAAAACGTTATTTTTCGTAAAGAACTCAAGATGTCAAAGTCCAGAACAATGATACTTGTAATTATAATAGAAAGGCTATTTTCATCATCAAAATCATCGTTTGAAGATAGTATAGTATAGATGAGATATGAAACATGTTTAATAAAATACGAATGAAATGAGAATGATGGATATATTGTGTAATTCCTGTACATGAAACAACTTTTTTGTACACCATGCAAATCAAAAAGGTTTGCACTTTTCTCAAAATTCACACTTTTTGACGTTACTCTTGGGAAAAATCGTTAATGACTCAAGTGTACTATCGATGCATTGATCATCTTTTGTACATAGCACACGTTCAAAAAAAGCACCATTACTGATTACATACCTCCTGGAAATTTCAAATTTTGCAGTTGGCAGCTTATCACAGTCGGAGTTATCTTCTCATTCGATTTTCGTTCGTTCATCTGACGGAAAAGCGTCTGTATGACAAACGACAGACACAAAACAAATGAAAGGCGAATACGAAACGAAAACCGTATTCTTTTGAGAACCGTCTCCTTTTTTCCCGCAGAAACAGAGACAAGTATATCCCCAAATACCAACAAAGAGACTCATTAACATCTTTTTCGTATGACTGTGCTGGCGGGCATACTTTGAATTCAACTTTCCAATTCGCAGTCTTTGTGTAGTATAGGTCATTAATACTGGCTACAGATTACCCAGCGCGTTATTAAAACTGCTGAAATCGCTGGTCATATCTTGATTGAAACGGTTGATGAAAATAATCGCGGTGACCCCGGATTTCCAGATGAATATGGGTCTTTTATGAAAGGTTCCTCGAGTCGGAGGCTTCGAGCAAATATGTGAAAACGCATATTTCCTTTTACAACAATCCTAATAATGATAATAATGAACCTGAGCTCCAGTGTTTAAATTTTTTTTGTTGTTGAAATTGTTATATCCGTCAATCGGCTGCACACCTACGTCCAACCCTCAGGAGTCAGAGACTTGTGCAAGCTAGAGAAAAACGTAGCCCTTTCTTTTCAATACGTGTGATGCCATGATGCACGAGACCAGTGGCAGTGCTGAGATTCGAACTCATGCTCCTACGGATGTTTGAATTATGGTACGAGCACTTAACCCGTATGCCACCACAGCCCATAAACTACGCAATTCGATAGCTCCAAAAGACCTTTGACGGGCCCTCAAAGGCTCGAAGAACTTTGCTGCTCCAGGCCCTGATGGGCACAATAACTATTGGCGGAAAAATTGTCCATGTACTCACCACCATATAGATGAAAAGCAGCAGATTCTGGATTAGTTTGTCGGGGGGCAAAAAGTGCTTATCCCCAAAAACGAAGATTTGTCTGAACTCAAGAACTACAGACCGACAACATGCTTGAAAGCATGTTATAAGATGTTAATCCGCATATTATGTACGCGAACACTCTCCGCAGTTGATCCGGTGTATGAACGAATATATGAGCGAAGAGGGTAAGAGAAGGAGATCGCTGGCTGCAAGGAGAACCTGCAGTATGAGTTTAACCATTCAGTGGTCTGGATCGATTATCGCAAGGCATTTGATACAACATTGCATGAGCTCATCATGCACTTACTCAGATGCCATGCGGTACTTGACCAAATAGTGATATGTATCGATAAGCTGATGCCGCTCTGAAGGACTCACTTCACCATAACATATGTTCAACTCAGAGTCAGAGATTATCTTCAGAAGGGGCATGTTTCAGGGAGACTCCCTCAGCCCTCTTCTCATACAACAGCGGCACCCCAACAACCGAAGGCATAAAGTCACCCATCTGTTCCACATGGGTGATCTCAAACTATATGCCTCTGGGGATAAGGATCTTCATCAAGCCTTAAGGGTGGTGAGTGCAAATTGAGTATCGGATCGACAAATGTGCCACGGTTCTTATAAAAAGGGTACGATGCGAGAGGAATATGAAGAGGACGTAAAGCTTGTAAACGGAAGCATCCTATATCATCTGAATGCCGGAGAGACGTATACTTACCTAGGGGTGGAACACCCAAGAGGTAACCACTATTAAAAACTCTCTCCGCGGCAAGTAATTGCATAAATTCCGACAGATCTGTTAATATGTCACATACATTTTCACAGTGTTTTTTGCAACTCCGCATTCCTCAGGTCAAGTGAGCTGAAGACGGAAACCAAGAAATTCAAAATGACCTGTCAAAATGGTGTCTCGTAGTGGGTATAGAAATCCCTGACGCTACAGAGCGTGTCGTTGGGTAGCTGAGACCATAATGCATTTGCTGTCAGCTTGTCCATCTCAGCCTATATCCACAGGCACAACGCGGCGCTACGAGTGTTGTACCACCATTTTCAACACTCTTACGGTATAGACGAGACACCGGTGTTGCCTAATGCTCTGGGGAATATTGAGTCCGTTGTGGAGAATCTATTGAAACTACTCATTTCCCACCCTCAGGCAAATAGGCCTGATGGCATCCTCATCAATTATCAAAGTAGGAAAATTTTTGTCATAGAGTTTTCGGCTCCTGGCGAAAAGAGGAGGAGAAAGGGACAAAATATCGAGACTTACTCTTCGAACTCCGCAGAACTTTACCCAAACTATTCTGTTAAAATGGTGGTTCTGATCATTGGGGTACTTGGTGAAATGATGGACACGCTGCTCTCTAATTCGAAAATTGTGCCGGCTTGCCGAAATAGTAAACAGTTTTATTCCTTCAGCATTTTTTCACAATGCAATACTGGTATTACATAATGAAAAAAGCGGACTTTAGTTATTTCTTACCAAGGTAGAAATGTCCTCGTCTTTCACTCATTCTTGGGAAAAAGGACTGAGAGATGAAGACATCATCATTTGAAGAGCTAGACGACGCTGCCGCTGCTATACTAATACGCAGTATGAGTTTGAAAAAAATTGTGTGATTTGAATTTCCTTTTGAATGATGAAACAGTGCTACTCTTGAGGTAGAGCTTAGCTATACAGTAAGAAAAACTACGTTCATGGATTTCAGGGTTATTTTATATGTAGGTGGTGTGAGTACATTTTTGAATTGTAAATTAATGTTGTGTATATCTGTGCCAAAACAAATTTTCCTGTAGAATTTAATTATTTTATGATAGAGGATACCGCAGTGTAACTGCCTACGCTCTTGCATATTCAACCATACCGTTATATGAAATTTTTGACTGATATGCTGATATTTACGTTTTCCATAGGATAGGAAAACCGCAGACAGGCATTTTGGACCTTTTGTATTTCACCAGTACATTCCGCAGTGAAGCAGGGTCCACAAACAACAGCGCAATAGTTGAATGTGGATAATATAATTGAATCACAAAGCACAATTTCCAGTTTTGATTCTGATTTATAATAATAATAATATAATAAACACTCGTAGAGTGTATCCAAAGGCATAGCCTGTGCGGGTAGAGGACGGCTATTATTATTATTTGCAGTGGCGCTCCGGGCGACTTACTGATATTGTCGGTGGTGTATTCACTTTTCAGCTGTAGGAAAACCCGGAAAACCTACAGCATCACCCCGGTTGGTCGGTGCGCACTTCAAGCTAGCACCAGACGTCGGGATTGGCATCTAGGCAACTCACATCACACTTGATTCACAACAAGGCATGTGGCCACCTAAAGAGACCTGTGTATATGCGAAAAAAGATTCCGTACCCGAGCCTCAAACGAATGTCTGATGCGAGCTGAAGTTCCACTGCTAGAGACTTTAGCCACTGAGCCACCGACCGACCGGCCAAGAGTAATGGAGAATTTTCAGCTTCATGAAAGCGTTTCCTTCAAATCGCAGTGGACTCGAAAAGGACACCTATAATCCTCCATAACAGGAATTGGTGCATCATTTACATCGATATCAATAATATTTATGACAAACTGACAAATTTGTTTCGACACACAGTGTCTTCACCTGAGCGACAAGTTATAGAATTTTGGGATCGACGACAGATCAATCCATATAATAGAAAACCTACCTCGTGAAGCATTGGTAATTTTGGTACAATTATTGAATTCAAATAGAAATATTTACTGAGCATTCCTATCTCTATAACTATCGTCCGAAAGCACTAATACCTACTATAGCGAAACTAATAGAAGAAAATCGTGAAAATGACGATATCGAGTTTCCTCACTGAACATAAAATTTTAAGCCACATCCAATTTGGATTTGAAATCAACAAACAAACAAATGATGCTATTTTCGATTTTTTATTCAATGTACACTCTGCATTCCTGTTCAGTATTTTTCCTATGAGAGTGGGGAAAAGTAACTTTCCGGCACGATTTTTCGTTTTTTGTACTTTTCAGTGCATAAAAAATCGTGCGGAAAAGTTACTTTTCTGTACTAGTGCTGCTGAAAAGTTACTTCTCCTACGACCACTTGGGAAAGTAATGTATATCGCACTGTATAGTTGCACAAGCGTGCGAAATATTTTCCACACAGGCGTGGAAAGTAACTTTCCGCACGCTCCGTTAGCTCAGTTCGTGAAGCAGCGGGACGTACTGACTTCTGACAAAGAGTACGCGGGTTCGATCCTCGCCAGCATTTTTTTTTATCATAATATTGAAAAAAAAAATACACTTTTCAAAGAGATTGCTTCAAATATTTTGTATTTAAAAGTAATTATTAAAAATAAATGAAGTCAGAATGGTTCTCAGTCGGACTATTCATTGAATTTTCTTGGACATTAGATTGTTAGATAGTAACTTCTTGCACTAAGCCGACGAAATATACACTTCAAAAAATTCTAAATCATCTAAAAAAAGCAAGGAATTTTCAAAATGTATGTTTTCGTTAAATAGTTTCATATATCAATTCGCTGTACCTAGTCAGGCAATAATGTAATCATCTTGCTAAGTATTTATTAAATATGAAAAGCAGGCTTTGATCAATTTATGTCAAACGTCAAAAGTTATTTTGAGTATGTAGTGAATATTAGGTGTATTAATTGTGCGTGGAGGCAGCAAAAATATCCTCCCTAAAAATCCTAACAACGGAATCTTGAAGCAATCTATTTGAGAAGTGTAATTTTTTTCTGCGGGTGTCGATCGAACCCGCGTACTCTTTGTCAGAAGTCACGTCGAGTCCCGCTGCCTACTAACTGAGCTATTGGATACATATGACAAGAAAATATATCGTATCTAGTGTATCTTGATTAGGAATTATCATCAAAAATAAAAGATGTCTTAAGCCGTAGACACAATGGAAGTTTTATGTAATAAGTTTTAAGTTTTGGGATTTTGGATATCAACTTTGCAAATAAAACAAGATGCAAAACAGAATTTAAGAATGAAGCTTGAATTTTACCAACAAGATTGTTTATAAGACGTGATCAGAATAATAATGGCAATGCTAGATTCGTCTTAAAAAATATCCAAAATCATGAAAATTTAAACTAAAAACATAAAACTTCCATTGTGTTTCAGCCTTAATTAGGATTTTGATCTCGTCGGTATTATATCATAAAGAAAATATTCTGTATTTAAATTAATTATTGAAAATAAATGAAGTCAGAATGGTTCTCAGTCCACTGATATGCTTGAAAAAATGGATTGAAATACATGGCATTTCATTTTTTAAAAATGCAATCGACCATGTAAATTTCACTTGGTTCACACTGTATATCCGGCAATAATTACTAGATATATATACACTGTTTCCTAGTTATCTTTGGTTTTTGAATTATCTTCCCTACTATCTTAGAACTCGACCAATCGGACTCTGTCGCACTATTGCCCTACCCTGTATATGGATCCACATGTTCATGGTATTCTATACAAGCCTCAGTTTCCAGAGTTTCATGAGATTATATCAAATAATGCACCTTTTATGATAATACATTTCTAGAGATTACAAACAATAATAAATATTACATTGAAGAATGTTTGTTTGCTTTCAATAAAGTGAAAATATACCTGACGTTGGAGTATGAGGGGAGAGAGTTCATCTGAATTCCTTCTGGTGAATGCTCCCATATCATTTTCCGGAAAGCTTACTACTGATATCTTGAAGTGTACTAAATGAAAAAGCTTCCACTGTGAAAAATCCGGATAATACTCATTTGCATATCCACACACAAGGAGTTATAACGATTCCACGTGGAAACTGGATCTGGAGGTGATAAAATGGGCATTTTCCATCTGAATATCCATATTTTGTTTATAAATCCATATTTTGATTTGAAACCATTACAAATCCTTTGACACTCCTACCTGTTAATTTTAAAGTTGTGAGTAAGGTGTAAAAGATTCAACAAGGTTCATAAACAACGCTTATCTGAACTAATGAAAACTGAAAATTTCCGGTAGAGAATGATGCAGTGAACCATTTTAATTTCCTGATACCCGATAAGTAATATATAACATGCTATAAAAATTGGAAACTGAGAACTATGATATGAATTAGCTAAAAGCTTTGTCCTACATGTGAATATCTTGCATATTCACGTCAGTTTCAATTCATCACACATATTGGCAGAACTGCAATAAAATAATGCAGTAAATTGTGAATGAAAATTCAAGAAATTCGAGTTATTCAGACAAAAATTATTGAAGACGACGTAAGGAAACGTCGAAACATTTGCAGTTTCTCAAGTTTAAACCTTTTACCTTTTAACGTACTAGGAATCGCACGTTAAAAGGTAAGACCTCGTTAATCCATGGCTCACACCAGTTTCGACTTCTGAGGGGTTCGTAGGGGGTGACAGCTGGTAAACGGAAAAAAAAAATCAAACAAACATAAAACTTTTCGTTTTCCTTGGTCATGTGACCCTAATCTTTACTTAGATTAGTTATGACACTATATTTATTCACCAACTCAGTTTTTTTTTAAGTATTTTTTCCATTATTTCTGCTACATTTGGGATAAAAAAAATTGTCGGTAATTTACTATTTTTGTTTTATTCCTACTTCTATATGATAGTATTTCAGAGCAGACATCGTCATCAGCTGGTGATTTTCTAGGCTTCAATTCCATCATGGTTTGTTCCACTTCTATTTTGCTACTATGGTATAAATACACGGTATTTTCAATGGTCAGTTTTTTTCTTATCATATTTCTACGCTGTCCAAAACGACCAGAAAGAGAGAGACATCTGTGTTCCAGAAGATGCGTCGAACGTTCTCGAGTGCTACTGAATATATAAGAAAAGCGGCCTTGAGAGGGAAGTATGATTCAGAACAGAATATTTGCAGTCAGTTCTAGTCGGAAAAGTGAATGTTCAGATGAATTACTTTGTGATTGTGCGGTGTTTATTTGTTGTTGTAATGGTTCGTTGTGAGTGTTGTAATAATAAATTGTGATTCCATAAAAGATAACTGAACTATGAAACGATTTCTGAGGTTCTCCTCTACTCCAAAGGATTGTGCTTGAAAATCTAAATCAACGGCCAATCGTGAATATGATGAAAGCTACTCACATTACGGTTTTATAGTGAAGCCAGGGACTGAAACCAGTGACATTCCTATTCGTCAATGTGTTGTATGTCTTGAAACACTTTCGAATCAAAGCATGAAGCCTTCTTTACTGATACGACACCAGAATACCAAGCATCCTGATTTGACTGGTAAGCTCATTGAATCTTTCAAGAGAAAATCTAATTTCTTCAAGAAAGAAACCCGGTTTGTCAATACTGATCATTTCATGTCATTTATGGTTGCAGGTACCATTGTTCACTTGGAAGGCCTTTGAAAAAGCTTCAAGAAGTATTTCTCTGAAGATTATTCAAAAGTTGAATGGATCAGAAATTCTTTTTCAGGAACCTCACCAAATGAATTGAAACTAAAAGAAAGTTTTATCAATCTTAGAGAAGATAGTTCCATGAAATATCATTTTGAGGAGAATTATTCAATTAACTCCTGAATCGGATGTAAAACTAGTACCCTTTCATCTTCCGGCACGCTACTTGTGTGAGAGTAGATATTCTCAACTTTTCTACATAAAAAATAAACATAGGAGCAGAATAAGTGTTGAAGAGGACTCATCAATGAAGATAAGTTCCATTACTCGTAATGTTGATATTTACTAAAGACTATAAAAGTATATTTTGTATGATGATTAATTTTTTTGTACTAATTTTTTATTTGTATGTTTTAAGACCTATGGTTTATAAATGAAACTATATATTAATACCATTTAATCTTTTTATTCTCCTTTATTATAAGCATGTTATAAATGAACAAATGTCTAACCATTAAATTTGAAGTTTTCTCAGGAATTCAATTCAAAAAGCCTTTGAACACTTTCAGACCAGTAAATATACATTTATTGAAATATTTTGGTCTGGTGGTACACCAAAATTTCTCAAAAAGTAAAGTGGTAGGCATGTACAAAAAGGTTGGGAAGCCCTGCGCTAAAGTACTTATTAAAGCTGTCGGAAATATCGATTTAATTTTGTTCTATTTGAGCATTTATTATTTGTTGAATGTTTGTAGTAGCTTTTTGTTTATTGCAAATTCAGTTGACTCTTTCCCGGAGTCCTTTTGTGTTGTTTGTATTCTTTTCGATGATTGTATTTGCATATGCTTTTTTAGCAGTTTTCATTAATATAATTTTATACAGTTAATTTTTTTCATTAAATTAATCTCTAATTTCAGATGTAATCAGATTTAGAACTGGGCCGATTTTTATTTTTAATTTTTTTGACAACTGCATTTTTTCTATGTTACATTCGAGTATTTTTATGAATATTTCAGCCACTTTTTCTGTGTTATTGTGGTGTATTGTGCTATTTGTATACGTTTTTTCAATGTCAAGTTGACAGGTAATCGATCATTGAACATTTCAGTCACTCCTACTTTTTATGCATTCCTTATTTTCGTCTAAATATACTCATTTCATGGAGGCCTATTTCATTTTCAAAATTTCTGATAGGAATTAATCAATTCTCTCGATGCACATCTGCGAGGAAATAATAAGACCTTGGATGTAAACCCTGCTCAGGAGTGGGGCCGATGGGAAATCTCAGATAGCTCTGCTGGCTCTTTACGAGAGAATCTCCAAGCGAGAAAAGTTCACGTAAGGATTTTATTAGTGAATTTGAGACTCGCGAGATAGGAATATTAGGTGCAAAACAAAGGAGCACTGTGGATGGAGAAAACTGAATTTAGTTTACACTTTTATCGGCAGTCTGATCTCGGTGGGCTGGTTGCATGCACAAAATGAAGTTAGATGGGATGGCGCATTGATTGTCTGTTGATGAAATGGAGTCGTCTACAGTGACATGTTGTTTTTCTCAGAAAAATATGTCTTGTATAGAACATATTTTTGTACATATGATCGAACATGGTGAATAACTATTTTGAAAAGGCTCAGTGGAGTGATGAGCACAATTGGTGAAAAAATTGACGAAAAAATATTATTAAAATTCATTATGCAGAATAGAAATTTCATTACTGAATTCACGAAATCTCACTGGCCTGGATAATGTTGATCAAATCAAATCATCAGGATAACTTGATTTAATTTCTATCCTTTTGGTGTATCACAGGATTCCATTTGGTTTTTTCAATACGTCCAGCAACGATATTAGTCTTTCACCTGCCGCAAATTTTTTGCGTTCTGCTAATTGCATGAAATTAAATTTGCCCATTCATGACAATGTTTATTTGTCATTTCAATAAGTGCGTACCATTGGCTGGTAGATTTTCAATTTCGTTTTCGTTATTCTAGGGAAAATATTTATCAAGCAGCTAAAATATTTGATATCAGACTCGTTAACTAACCTGGAATCATCAAGAGAAAACAAAAAAAATTATTGGTTACAAAATACAGGACAATAAGTCAATTACAGAAGCAGTAATTTAATTATTTATAAAAGAAATATATTTGTATTTGGTAGACAAAGGGCTCTGGTTCAGAATGTGAGAGGTAGCGTCGGACTAACTCTCACTTCTGTTCTTCCACCAGCGCCACCAATTTACTCATGTAGAAAAGAGAAAGGAAAGAATAGAGTTGAAAAAGAATGAAGTTGATTGGGTTGGAGAATTAATTTGAATACGATCACTATTAAGGCTGAGTATAAATAGGTCTGAAACATGATTGTCATGTAGAGGAGGAACTATCTTGTAATAAGAATTGAGCCAACCCAAACCTTTGAGTTGAAATCTGGAAAAAATGAGAGATGTGTTTTGAGAATGAGGTTAGTCCAATATGAATCGTTTGAAAATGTCTGTGCAAAAACAGATTCCTGTAGCATATCAGATTATATATGTGATTAAATGAAAGCTCAGTAGGAAAGTACATAACTCAGGAGAAAGGCCATATTGAAATTGGACGAAATGTTTCTGGTGCCAAACGTGATTGAAATATTTCAAATATCTATTACTCTTGGTTTCATGGAAAGATAACTATGACCTGGAGGAATCCACAACTTCAACGATTCTTGAACATCAATGTCACTTGGTAAGTATGCCTCTTCCTCTACAGCTTCATTTTCTAATAACAGTTAATACTTGATTGAATAATCTGCGATGAAGTGCGCATGTGCTCACAAACGAAGACTCAAATATTTCATTTAATTCGAATTCATTTCACAAAAATATGTCTCGAACAATACTGCGTTGATGAAACAAAACATATTGTTTCGCAGTTCGGGAAGCGGAATTCCATTATGGGGGTGAACTTCAGAATAAGCGGCAGGAATATACCTTTAATGTTTCGAAATATTTCAATGCGCAATTCTGTAATAGCCTCAATTGTTTCGAGAAAACGGGTTTAAGGGCCTTTTTGGGGTGGAATATTTTACGTTCGCTATTGGGTCTGATTAATCAAGTGAACAGAAACAAAATGATAGAAGTCGACAAAAAGATTCAGCTGAAATATAGTTCATTGAAATTTTTGTATCCTTTTTCCTGGTAAAGATCCGGGATAAGGTGCGAGGGTATGAATTTGCCTCTACTTAGAGTGATTCTCTAGGGTAGATCATTCTAGAATGGAGATTTGTTCTTGCTGAATATCAACCAGGCCACTCTCACTCCTCGAAGCATTCGACTCTCCGACAACTGGCTTGGCTGGTTTGGCTAGCGCTTGCAGTTTTTCTAATACATTTTTTCATTGTTCACATTGTCATTTATATTTACTTCTTGGATGCTGATTTTCCTACCCCTTTTCTCTCAAGGCATTTTGCTTTCGAGTCTATAAATCCCAGTATTTGTATATTTTATTTCAAAGCATTCTTCCTAATCTCTTTTGTTCTGCTTCCAACCCACAGCCGTAATGGCATTCGGGACGTCATTCACCGAATAATTCCTGAGTATTCCTTCATATATCATATTTTCATGTCTGATTTGTACCTCAAATCTGTCCTCTCTACCATTGACTTGTCATATTCGTCATATTCTGCTTCTATGTTAATCACAACTCCAGTCTCATTGGCGTATAAAAAGTAAATTGTGACATCTAGTCATTCAATTTGACACAAACCATGAAATCCAAGGTTAAATTATCTACTTACTTATTGATAAGCAGTCAACAATTCCGTTGTTCTGACAAATGCTCGATCAAGTTCCTAGTGCGTTAAGAAGAACGCAAACATAATCTGTATGTTCTCATCAATTCCGAGAACTCCATAATCCGTCGACAACTGGTTTGTGGTTTCCCACTCATTAGGACGGCTTTACGAAATCTCTCGAATTCAAAACGAATGCATTCTGAATCAGTACTCTAGGACAAAAACAGTATGAAGGAAACGTTTCATGTGACATCTACAGCTAATATCATCACCATATTTGTATTTCTTCCATACGCTTGTCTTCCTCTTTCTTGATTACTTTCACTGCGATCAAACTAACAGCCAGAGAATGAGAAGAATTTTTATGTGTGTCCTCAGGTAGTCAACCAGACTACCTGATAATTAGGTGGCCATAGGTCAGCGTGGCCCTTATCGTTTGTATTCTTCTAGATATGACCTGCTGTTAATTAATGTCTTCCACACATTCTTAATTTCTATGCTGGGTTGACTGAAAGCATTGTTTGCTTGGATGTAGAGGGGCTCTTTGAATTTACGTTTAAACCAGTTTTCTTCTTTATCTAAGATGTCGGCATCTTTCCACAGGATGCGGTGGTGTTCTGTCCATGCCTGTTCTGCGACTCCCGACTCCGACGTCTCTCCTCGTTGACTCCAGCGTTTGTGTTCATCAACCCTAACGTTGAGCGTTCTTTTGGTCTCTCTGATATAACGGCGTCCGCATTCGCAGGGTATTTGGTAAACGCAATTTCTCGAATTTTCGTACGGATTGTCAGGCTTAGTTTTGGTTAGAAGGCTTCTCAATGTGTTCCCGGATCTGAAACAACTTCTAACGTTATACTTATTCCCGATTCTCTTTGGTTTCTCCGATAGAAACAGAAAATTTGAGGAAGATGAAAAAACTCCATCTACATCCTTAGCGAATGTGAGGCGAATGGAAGATTTGCATTATTTGGAGTTGAAAATCTCCATCAAATGGAGCTAATCGACTTGATTTGGCAGAAAATACTGATTTTTACAAAGTCACAAAATACCACTTCAGGACCAGTACTACAACTATTACTAGTACTCTCTTCAACTCTGCTGGAGAACTTCTCTTTGCAATGGTATTATTATTGTGCCAGAATGTATTCTGATCAATGTATTACTTGCTTCATCAATTTTAGTGATTGTTTCATGGTTCTGGTGGTTTTTTACTTCTCAATCCACCACTTGCAGCTTGCAATCCTTCTTCCGCATATACTTTTTAACGAAGTATCTTTCAGCTGGCCCCCTTTGGCTTGTTTGGAACCGATTTTCTCATTTCATCTGAGTTTCGGTTTGGCATGGATCCTAACTGGGTCAATGAAACAGCTTTTCGCAGGGGGTCATAGCTTTTGTCTCTTATTCCATGTATTATATTTTGCAGTTTTTTCCATACGGTAGATAATGAAAACAAAAATACGGTAAATGATTAAAATATTCGTTCTTTTTCCGCACATGCTATGCCCTTGGGTACACTCTACGAGTGTTTATGATGGATTATTATCATAATCATTAACCTTTGGTTTCCTGATCATTTTCACACAACCGTATCACTTCTATTTATTATATCGAAGATTATTTCAACTCATCAGGAAATTTTCCAACGACAAGTGGAACATAGACGACGGAAAACAAGTGATGAACTACCGTTGAAAGGTGAGATATGGCTTAACGTGCTTTGATTGCAAGATATAATGGGGCTATGGAGATAGAAATGAGAGTGGTTGGGGTGATCCCAAGCGCTGTAATGACTACTCTCCAGTTCTCATCAAAATTAATTCTTTTACGGTTTTCTATATAAAGATCTTTCAGAATATTCCTAAAAATGTTCTATATTCTTAGACAAAAATAATGTATTCCAGAATTTCGAGGTCCGTGGAAACCCAAAACGACAAGAATAATGACTCAGGAAAACCATCTCTGAGGAATCTCAAAACTGTACTGGCCCTTAATAATTTCTTCTCAAATGAATGAAAGTGAAATAAAGTAATTTTTAATGAATTATGCTCTTTATCATATTATACTATTTTATTGCTACCATAATTTTAGGTTTCCAAAATGTACCTGAATGTCGATATGTTTTTTCTCATCTACGATTTGCTTTATCATTGTGTCACTCATCTCTATCTTTCGATATCTATCGTTCGATTTTTGATGTTTAATTTTTTTCTTGGTACATTTCAGTTTTCCGATATTTTTGATGTTTCAGAAGACAAAATCAATTCATTTGACTTCTCATGATTCTGGAGTCATTAATAATAGAGTAATTTCCAGTTCAACTATGATCTCCCTAAATCCAGTTGAGATTTTTTTCTGGAACACCTCCAATATAACAATTTTGTAGCTACCTCTTCCTCAACTTTTTTTCAACTCAAGATTGATGGAAACCATTATTTTCTCCCGAAACACTGAAACTAATCAACACTAAAGGTCCGCTTTGAGCAGAAAATAATACCCCAGCGGATTTTCTGGCAGTTTTCTGAAAGGAAAGTCTTACGTCGAGTTCCATCATCGCCAAAACAATTATTGTTTTCCGCTTTCCATCGAGAATTTTTGCGAAGCAATTTCGTGACGTTGTATAGAATCCGTCCCGTTGATAATAACGTTTCGGAACTCATGGCAATCAAGATGATCATTACTCACGACACTAATTGGATATTATTATTATTGGTACTTAGTCGCGAAATGTAATATAATTCACTTCGGCTCAGGATTCAGGGAGTTTGGCTGAAGAAAGTGAGCATATTCCCTTTCAAGAAAAGTGTCAGGTTGAATTTTCATCAAGAGCGTTATTGGATATAAAATTCTAATTATTTATAAAGGGGGTGTCTGAGGAAAGGCGCCAGCTTTTATACCCAAAGTAATACTTTGAAAGTGTTAACTGTATTAGGGGGAGGGTGCACAATACAGGTTGTTACTGGTGACACATATAGGCGGTTTTTTGCATGAATTGCCATTATTTTTCAAGTACTTGGACTGTATTGTAATATATGTATATTAGCTACAGAAACGAGATCATCCTAGCTTACATTTTCAACAGGTAAATATCTACTGAACTGTAATAAAAACAAGAGAATATGCAAATGAATCCAGAGCTTTTCAAGCAATTTTGAAATTTTCATTTTGTCTAGTGAAAGACAGAAAATTGATATTAATTACGAAAAAACTACGGGAAAACAAAGGTATTCCGAATAAGTATATCAGAAAACTCATTCTATATTTCAGAATCTACTAGCGGTGCACTCCATAAAAGTTCGAGAAGAGAAAAATAGACATGTTTCCTGAAAAAATTTCTCCTTATAGATTCTCACAACCATTTGATGAATTAATAATAAAGTTTATTCACGTAACAATATTCATAAATATAAATTTTCATATAAATGAGTAATAAACAGTAAATAAACAAATATATCACAGCAGCTCATCGAAGTGCTTGTGCCTGATTTAGATACATTTGAACTAAGTAAAACACATTTACGAAGAGAAAAATATATATACATATAATTGAAAGGTAATTTGGTTGATATGATAGACGTGTGATATCGAAATATAATTGAAATTTAAATATGCTGAATTTTTTATTAATCGGTTTGGCCAGTAACGATATTTGTGATATTTTTGCGGTTCTCTTTGATGAAAATTTCAATGCCTTTTTGAAACGATGCGGACTTGATAACGTTTCCGTTTCATACGGAAGTATATTATAAAATTTTGGAGCAAAATATGAATAAGAACGTTGTGTTTTAGTTTTATGGAGTTGTGGTGTTATATGTTGGTGTCTTTGACGTGTATTTTACTCATGAAATTTTATTTTGAAGTTTTGTTTATTGTGGTAGTAGATACTGGTTTTGAGAAAGAATAACTGATGGATATCGAAAACTTTGGATTTGACATACGAATCATCTGTCGAATAAGTAGGATCTTTCTTAAAAATTATTTTCAATAATCTTCGTTGGAGAACTTCTAGAGGATATAAGTGAGTTTTTAATGCTCCCCCCATGTCAATTAGCCATAACGAATATGTTTCAACGGTAGAAGAGATGATAGGAGTTTGAATTTGTATATAATTATTCTAAGTTTTTTACATACATAATTGACAGGTTTGATACAAAGTTGTTTCAATGGAGTATTTACTTCTATTCTGTTGAAGTGGGGAGCAGTTGATTTGTTGTGGCAAAATTGAATGTAATGTGTTTTTTCAATATTGGTTGTTAATAACTCATCATTGAGCCAATTTTGTATGATGGGAAAATCTGACCCCACTGTATTTTTGAGTTCTTGCTATGTGTTGCCTTTGTTTAAAATAGCTGTATCATCAGCGAACCCAAGTATTTCCTCTCTAGACTGTAGTGAAAACAAACCATTGTATGTAAATATTGAATAGTAAAGGCCCTCAGACGGTACCTTGGGGAACCCCATATTCTATTTTCTCATAATCACTATTCAATCTTACACTTTGATATCTGTTGTTTTGATAGCTCTCAAATAATTGATGGCTTGTATTTCGAATTCCAATATCCTCTAAAGTTTGCAAGAGCAATAGATGGCTCACCGTATCAAATGCTTTGGACAAGTCTATAGAAACACACAGACATGGCTTGCTTTCTTCCAAGGCATCATATATTTCATGTGTTTGTTTGACAATAAATTATATTTTGACAGATATGAATTGGGTCGTTTTTCTAGAATTTTTTCAGGTGAGAAATCAACAATATTGGCCGGTAATTAGCGATAATATTCTCGTTCCCTGGTATCACCATGCTTTCCTTCGAAAGTTGTGGCCAAATTCCAAGTTTCATGAATTTATTGATAATAAATGTGAGTGGTTCAAGAATATAGCTCGCAATGCATTTTAATGTTTTGCTCGTAATACCATCTGATCCAGGAGCCTTTTTTATATAAGCCCTACAGAATGACCTGTATTCCAAATTTGACTTGAATATTTCGAAAACCACAAAGGTGATAACAAAATAGTTATGAAAATCTTAAAAATATATAAGGGTGTTGAACGAAGTGCTGTGAGTGCCTAGTGATAGATATTGTTATGAAATACCAAACGCCACTTCATGGCGAACCGTTACAAAACGACGAATTCATTTCCATGAACTCATTTTACCAAGAACTCAGTTTATCAAGTGTTTTAAAAAAAATCAAGATGACTTAATGAAAGTTCCGGAATGGGCTGGGAGAAGCTAAATATACGTTTCCGTAGATCAATTTGGTATCACCAAGACAGCTCCACCACATTACAAACGTATTGTCAGAGATTAATTGAAGTTTTTCCCAATAGGTGGATTGGAAGACGTGGAACAATTCGTCTCCATTATCACGTATGGTCGTAACTGACAGAAAAATTGAGATATGGTTTTATGATTTATGCATCTTTCATATATCAGCATAACATCCATATTGTTACTGTTGTTTTGGTACGATATTACTTTGGAATATTACATATGGAGAACTATTATAGGTCACTCAAATTATCACGAATTCTCGTTTTTTATCTCCACTCTGAAATATTCAGAAACCACACTTGCAGCATGGAGTTTGCTGAGGGATATGTCGCAGAATCACTGTCAAGAAAAAAGGAAATTGCAAATAAAATCATTTCTAGTCGGGAATTCACTTCAATGCCAAGTTTTCCTAGTAGACACGTTGATAACTTTTTGTCGATAGCTCTTGCTTTATGGGAAGTTTTCTATTTCAAGTAATAATTTCAATCAAGTTTTTATTTAATTTTCTCATTAAAAACAGACGAGGTAAAAATTACTCTTGCTTATGTGGAAGTATTGAAAAACTCAGAGGGAGGAACACTTTTATCTCAGTTAGGAAAAATGTTTTCCTTCCTTCTTAAGGGGTCAAAAATGAAATTTTCTAGTAATTTTTTCACATGTTATAGATATTCTCTATAAATAACTGAAGATTTTTTAAATTAATTTTATCATTATTAAAAATTAAAAAAATCATTTAGCCCCGGCGAAGTATCCAGAACAATTCTATTCTCCACAAAAAAACATGCCTAATTCATTCAAAATGCTGGTCCCAATTCCGTGTCTATGATAAAGCAATTACAGCTGCGGTCCAGCCAGTGGAAATAATGCCGCAACGTCCGATCGGCTTTTGTGAACCGGATATTACATCGCACATCGTCGTCGGTCCACTTCCTGTCTGCTCTCCCCGCCTATAATATTACAACTAATGGGGCAATTAGCGCCGCAAGCTGTTGGTACTTTCCAGCATCGGCGCACCCATTTAGGATCGAATCAGATCAACGAGAAAATTATCAGCGAAAATCGCGAAAAATATAACACCACGTGTAAGCTACTTCTTTAGCAGAGGTGCATAACATTTTTCAATAGCCTTCCGGAGCAGTTGTGGTCGATTTGAAATCATACTTCGTAGAAGCTCTAATTATACTTGCAAGGAAAATGTGTCTAACGTTTGTTTGAAGGTTGTAGACGATGATGTAGTTTGAGTATATTCATTTCGGATTTCCATCGTTTTATAATTTGTATAATCACAACGTTTCAACTGCTTCTATCCGCAGTCGTCTTCTGGTGAACACTGATAAGTTGCCAAAGGTTTGCAAGAGTTTGTATCCCTATTCCCAGTCGTCGCCAACATTTACTTGGAATGATTTGAGAACCATGTCATCCAACGAGCTGAAAGCAAATCTAAGCTATAGTTGAGATATGCTGACGACACATTCATAATATGGACCAAGAGCTCTAATGACTTCTATCTAAAATTATTGACATAAGGGACAATATCAGGTTCACAATGGAGAAGGAAGTCAACAACTCACTACCCTTCTTGGACGTAAAAGTTGACAGAAGCGATTCCATCCACACATCGGTTTATAGAAAGAAGACTCACACCGAACAGTATTCGGCCTTTGACTCTAACTTCTCGAATTCAAAGAAGGAAGGCATCGTAATAACACTCGTCAAGAGAGCGAAGACAATATTCAGTGATCAGGAATCACTCCATGCTGAATTGACTGATGTAAGGAGTGATTTGCGCCGAAACGGATATCCGGAGAAGCTTTTGAAGGATTTTAGTAGGTAAGTCACTAACTCCAAACCAACCGAGGAATAACATACCGTACATCAAAGGAATCTCCGAAAAGTTCAGAAGGATTGGGAACAAGTTCAATATTAAAAGCTCCTTCAAATCCGAAATCACGTTAAGAAGAAAAATCTCACCACCTCCACCAAGAACTATATTCATGAGGTCCCATGCGAGTACGGTTTTTCGTACATCGGTGGGACCAAGAGACCCATGGCGGTGAGACTAGATGAACAAAAGCGCTTTACGCAGTGAGGTGACATGACAAAATCCAGTATAATACATAAATAATAACACTGGTTTAGAATGCTGTTTATATCCAAGCCAACAGAGCCTTTTGTCAGCCCAGTGTATATCAATAACGTTTGGAAACCACTTATTAATGGTTTTGGCGTGAACCGAAGACAAGGTTGCCCTGATTACAATGGGCAGGTAAAACATAGAAAAACTAAAAACGAGTTATTAGGCTTACCCAATAATAATTAATTGAGATTTATAGCCATCAAAACATGCAATCAATCAATTAAGATTACCAGGTGTTAGGAAGTGGGCTAGGTATTTTGTATTTAGAAACAAGTATCTTCCGTTGATATATTGTATTAGTTACTGTCATCATAAAAAAAATTCAATTTGTGTTTCTGATTTCATATTCAGTTTCTGTAAACTCTTGCACGCCTTTGGAAACTTGTCAATATTCACCAGAAGACGCCTGCGGATAGAAACAGTTGAAACCTTGTGATTATAAAATTTATAAGACGATGGAAGTCCGAAATGAATGTATTCAGAATGTTTTTAGATTCTACAAAATAGTATATTTCATTAGGAGTCGATAAAACAGGCCATATTTCAAAAAATTTATTATGGAACACGCTATCGCAACAAAAGAAAACGGGCCATTTTGGTTTTGCTCTTATATTTTGAAAACGGTTTTTTGATTTGTAAACATAATTTTACTGTTCATTGAAATAGGGAACTCTTGTTCCGTTTGAGCAACTTTGTATCATTTACTGCTTTCGTAATAGCAACGGTTATAAACGATTCGGCCTACCAAATTTTATCATGAGATCCAAGAGAATGTATCTCATGGTGACCCGCAAGGCTCTGTACTATCCCCACTACTTTTTATTTTGTGAACTGGGGATTTCCATCGAGTTCTCAATTATTATCAAATATATACTTATGCTGACGACACGAACCTCTATTACTCTACCAGACAAGAACACCTTCCGAAATACGAGTATTTACTTAATAGAGACGTAAAACTGATGGTTTCAATGTCAAAAAAACATTGTCGTCATATCAACCCCGCAAAATCCTCTCTAATAGTATTTGCTAGTAAAAAAGATAGACAGAAGGTTGTGGATAGCATTTCAATTGAGAAAGAAGAGCAAAAGATTGAGTACTGTAAAAAAATTACATGCCTCGGGTTAACTATTGATAATAACCTGAAATTTCATAATCATATTAGTAATATCATCAAAAGAGCATATTGTATAATGAAGAGTCTCTATTCTAACAGATATTTTTTTGGAAGAACTTTGAGAATCACCCTGTGTGACTCCTTGATTCTCCCAATTCTCAACCACTGTAATATCCTTTATATCCTGATATATTTATAAATCTAGATGGGATACTATCAAGGAGTTCAAAAAGTTCAGAATGCATGCGTGAGGTTCATATTTGGATTACGTTTTAGAGATCACGTCACCATTTTATTGATAAACTTTAATGGTTAAAAATGCGCAATGGAAGAGAACTTCATCATGCGAGCTTTTTACACAATCTCTTCAGAAAAAAACACCTATTTACCTTCTTGACAAACTTTAACATAGACAAAGCACACACCAGAAGTCTCCGATATGTTAACACTTTGTCAATCCCTCAGCACAGAACGGTTTTCTTTCCATCAATCAGAACAGAAAAAAGTTATCTCTCACACATTTTAATTTCAAACTAAGACATCATTTCCTGGATGAACAGCGATAGTCTCGATTTTGTAACTCTGATCATGTTATCTTCTCTTAATTTACTTTTTTCTCTCTTTTCATTACAGATCATATTCTATTTCTGTAAACTTACTTGACATTGTTGATTTGAAATATGCTTGGTTGAGTAGAAGAATAGCTATGAGCTATAATAGTTCCTAAATTGTAGATAGTGACTCATCGTACATTTTCTGGTTTTTACTGGATTTGAAAGTGCGGAGGGGATGTACGAAAGTGACAAAGTAAAACTTAATTGGAAGCCAAAGTACCTAGCTTATTTATGTTCTATTTTTTGACCTGCTCCATATGAATTATGAACCGTACAACCGATGAGTCACTATCTACAATTTAGGAACTAGACTAAAAACTACGCCAAGTAAAATGAAGTCCATTTATTATTTAAATGCGACCAAAAGCCAGAAGATACGATTCCATAGCATCTCTGAATCGTTTTGAATCAATTGTTGTTAGCAACCTCAAGAAAACTCTCAGATATAATAATTTTTTTCGAGACGCTAAGTCACAGAAACTCAGAACTCTGGTGAAAATGTTGCTCCAGTTGGAATAAACATTTTAAATGGGTCCCTGGTGGAAAAAACATCCTATGTATTGGCACGCCAATGCGACATGCAACGTAATATGATATCTTTAGCCACCTGATGACGCCTTACACCTGCTATCAAATTATATAAATTATTTGGCTGATTAGACTTCGAATTTAAATATGTTACAGAACACTCTTCGTGCTTAACCTGTTTGGTAATTGTAAACCTGAGCTGGTTCACATATACATTTACATTATGTAATACAACACTCCCCTATAGAATTAGGGAGGGACGTTGTATTAAAGGCGGATTACTTCTTGTACACAGAGCATATTTAGACTTGTGCTTCTTCCACATGGAAAACAAATTGAAATGATTTCTCTGTGACTGAAGATAAACGAAATATTCAAGTATGTCATTGATTCAAAACTGACCACGTTGAAATACATATTTTTTTTCCTACAGATCAACTGGATCGAAGTGATTCTCTTCTATAACTTTCATGGGCTTCTATATGTACTTTGTGAAGTCATGGCCATGTACTCACAAAGTACACTCTAAGATCATGGTGAAATATTGAATAGCGATGTCCAGGGTTGATTATTCCAGTTTTCGGTATTGAATATCTTTGTTCAGAGCGGAGTGCAAGCTATATTCCAATCTGAATGACAGCAAAAATATATCATGTCATACTACATTTGCCACGGCAAATAATAATAATAGCCGTCCTCTACTCGCAAAAGCTATGCTATGAGGGAGAACCTAGTTTGGCTATTTGCTGAGTACATCCAATTCTACTTGTGAGATAGATAGTTATAAAAAATAAATTTTTCAGACTAATTTCATCCATAGGATGTCACCTAAGCATAGCTTGTGTTTTAAACATCCCAGAATGAATACAAGTTCGAATCTAACCCTGTATAATGAAAATAATAATGAATGAATGAAAAATTACACATTCTCAGTTGAATACAGTTATAATTGGGAGTACATTTGATGAAGAGAGAGCACTCAGTCGAATAGTTGTTTGTATGTTTCATATTTCATATCAATATATTTTTTCATCTCTTCTTGTCAATTTGTTTTTATTCTGCATTGTTTTTAGAAGTAATGGTAATTCATTTACCAATTTTGATCCATAGTAGGATATAAATTGCTCTGCTTGGTTTTTTGTATACGAAGAAATTGTTGTAGACAGGTTGGCAGTAGTTCTAGTATTGTATAAATGAGTGTTATACAGTATTGGAGAGTTTAAGGTCCAGATCCAAGTATGATACACGTACAATTTCCTTGCATCTGGTAAACCTGTACCTAGATAAAGTGAAGTAGTTGGACACCTGTGATTTTTTTCAAACATAATGTTTATCAAAGTAGTCTGAATGACTTGAATATTGTTCAATGTTGATTCACCTACGCTACCCCAAATTATAAAACAGTACCTTATTATTGATTCAGTCATCATAGATTATAAGTTGAAGTTTTGTTTAATTATTTTACATGATGAAAAAGGTTGATGAACCTATACTTATTTTGTGAAATGCTCACCTTGGAAGAAAATTAATAAAAGCCATTTGTTCCTCACAGACCGTAAGTAGATTTATTACACAAGGAAGTTATCAGCAAAATTATGACAATATCACTATTATCATCATTATTTGGCGAAGATAGTATTTTCTCCAACATAGTATGCTTCCCCTCCAACCATCCCGTCATACTCTGCTTCATATCCTAAAGTGGATAGGTAATAAAGGTTTTTTTATGTATTCCATAGTAGTCAGATGTTCGTGAAGCTTTCATTCGACTGTCCGAAAGAATGCTTATAGGTTGGTTTCTAGGTCCCTTCAGAAAATTTTACTCTTCTTCTCCTGTTCTTGAATTGTGGAGCTGTGAGTGCCAATACTCAGACTGATGTTATGTCTGGCTCTCTGGCCTTATATTCCATTACCCACCTCATTAGTTTCGTATACCAGATTTGCACTCTTTGTAGCTGAAATAGGGTCCTCACTGTCTCTTCTCCTTGTGTGCATGCTCCCTCAGAGGATTATGATGGACTAATTTTGTCCAACGGCATTACGTACAGATGCTGGGGAGGGAGGTTCGAAGACATCTATAAGCTGACATTTGTCACGCTGAACATAGCATCGAAGACTCTGAACCAGGCCATACTTTCCAGACTTGCTAGTTCTCCTCTGGTTGTCATCTACTGGGCCTTTGTCCACCATAGCAAGGCCATAGCATTTCCACTTGATGTTCACATTGAAATATGTGAACCTAAAATCCAGATCAGTATCAGTATGACCTTTCAGTATGTTCACCATCATACAGTTGTACTTTCTTTCACAAAGGACAAACTTGTCTAGTCGATTGAATACGGAAAGGTCCAGTAACCACTAACAACTTAAGGCACAATACAAAACTAATTAAAACTTCCCTGAATGCATTGGCCCTTATATTTTTAATCATCCGCCAAAATGTATCAAGATAGCAGGAAATATCAGGATATTTGAAAAACTGCTGAAGTTATTTTTTTGACCAATTGTTTATATACACTGTTTTGACATATATACTGTTTTGACCCGTCAGTACGTATATTTGTTTTTTAGCATTAGTTCCAAGTAAGATATAAATGTTGAATATTCCTATACAAAATGAAAATTTTTGTGATTTCAGGAAAATAATAAAGGATTGATTGATCGATTGAAAAGACAAGGAATGTCACGTTTCGCTATCTATTTGAGACATTTGCCAGATGACAGTTATGACTGCTTATTTACTTTCAGTACCACCATGCAGGAAGCCGAAATTATTAGTTGTACACTATGTAAAGTGGGACAAAAAAACATTTTAGGTACTCAGATACCCACATGTTATGGTTGCATAAGATGTTAGGAATCTTCAGGAACGAAATACACTTTTTCTTTCCCTTCTCTAATTAAGTTTACCAAGCTTAGAATGAATTCAATTTAGAGCCTGAAATTTTATTCAATCACGTGTTCCGAGAAATCAAAAGCTTTTCTTGAGGTATCACAAATCATTCTGGCTGAGAATTGAATTATCTTTCACATGGCCAAAACCATTTTTCGATCAACTATATACTTTTCAAGCTCGCAGAAAAAAACGACTTTTTTTTATATTTTGTTTCACCTCTGGATTCTCATTGAACAAATTGTTTTCTTGTTTGGCATGCTTTAAGGTATTAGCATGCCAAATTAAAAGGTGCTACAATCGTTCCCAATCTCGAAACTTAATCAGAGTTGATTATTTATGGGAAAAGTGTCGATATAATAGAACTGTCAAGAAGACAGGAACGTATCGCTAACTTCCGACTAGAGTTTCGGAACTACATATTTTTTGCTCCTTCAAAATTCCCTAGAAAGCATGATTTTCTCTCAAATTAATCTCCTCAACAACTTCCACTACCAAAGTTCGTTTCAAGATATGTAATGTTATCAATCTGTTCTGACACCACCTAATGTATTTTCCTTGTCGAAGTGTTTCACTACAAAGTCCCGAATATTTTCAGCAACACACCATTTCCATTACTCGCCGGTATTTCGCAGAATATCAAAACTGAATTCTTTCCTTTCATAGTCGTCTTGTGGATGCAACCCCTTTGTGGTTCCATCATAAATTTCCCGAGACATTTATTAATGGCCCCTGATGGGTGTCTTAGCGCCTTTAAAGTTAATTTTGTTCGGAATAATAATTCAAGCCGATTACCACTTTTATCATTGGAGGTGGGAAAATTGATGTTGAAAGATGGATGTTAACTACGTTTGAATTACCTCGCTAATAGAATAAAGACGGACAAAAAATTAGTCTTTTCAACTTCATTCCAATTTTTCTCGGAATGGCACTCGGTGATTGATGGAATAAAGCGAGTTATAGAATCAGCCTCATCACTGGTTAAGTTTGCTGGGCAGAACATCTGTTTTACTCGAGAAAAATATATCGTTCTTATTAGTGGACTCTCAGTTCAGTCTCTCACAGCCACTTTTGAGGTCCAGTCATTTGGTAGTTTTAGTTGAAAAGGTTTTCGGGAGTTTTTGAAATTGTTGGTATAGATTTCCACATGCCATTTTCAAGTTTTCACTTCGTCACCTCCCATCTTGACCGCTCGAGCCGTCATTTCCGAAAATAACAACCGATACGAGTGGATGCGGAAATTCAGGATGTCTTTTCAGAAGAGGCTGACATCTGGCAGATCAAATTTGTCGTGTATGACGCCGCTTGGAGCCTGTCCCAGGCGGAGAGGAAGGATACCACCTCTCTGATTGGGAAGCATGAGCGACGCATTCACAAAATGAAAGCTAAGATCAAGTCGGCGAGACAACACGCGTCTCGTATTCAGACCCTCCACGCCTGCAGTGCGGTGGATTGCCGCAAATTTAAGATGAGCACACCATACACCCAATCAAGGCTTGCTGATTACCATCAAACAGCACTGTCTTGATAGGATACGAATGCTGGTGGCTGCAACAAAGTCAATAGTGAAATGGGCGAGAAGAATCGCGGAAAATATAAAGTTTCTAAACTTTCTGCAGGATTCTTTGTCAGCCTGAGCTCAATAAACTTCAAAATCCGATAACTCTGGCAGAAGTTCGATGGACCCTCAAAGACTCGAAGAGAATAACTATTGATGGAAAAAGTTTCCATGTAGCAAGAGTTTTCAACTCATGGCTAGATGGGGAGCAGTAGTTTCCAGATTGGTTTGTCGAGGGGCGAACCATGCTAATCCCCAAAAATGGAGATTTGTCTGATCCCAAGAACTACAAACGGATAACATGCTTGAACGTTATGAGATGTTTACCCGCATTTTATACATGCGAATACTGTCCGTAGTTGATCCGGTGAGTGAACGGATATATGAGCAAAGGGGGGCACAGAAGGAGGTCGCTGGCTGCAAAGAGAACCTGCTGATCGACAGATATATCACGCAGGACTCCGTGCAGGATAACCTTTCAATGGCCTGGATCGATTATCACAAGGCATTTGATACAACATCACATCAGCTCATCGTGCAATGGCTCAGATGCCTTGCGGTACCCGATCAAATAGTGAGATGCATTGAACAGCTGATGCTGCTCTGAAAGACTTGCTTCACCATAACATTCAGTCAAGTCAGAGTCCAAATATAGTAGGCTATCTTCAGAAGGGGCGTATTTCAGAGATACTCTGTTTCACTACCCGTGAATACAACTGCGGCACCCCCAGCAACCGGAGGTATGATGTAACCCATCTGTTCTACATCTGTTCTTCATGCCTATGGGGAGAAAGATCTTCATCAGTCCATAAGGGTGGTGCAAGAGTACACGCATGCTATTGGAATGATCGACAAATGTGCCACGGTTCATCTCAAAAGAGGACGATTTGAGGAATATGGAGAGGTCTTTCAGCTCGTAGATGGAAGCATCCTACATCATCTAGATGCCGGAGAGACCTAGGGGTGGAACAACGCCACAACCAAGAGGTTCCAAGTAACTGTTAAGAACTTCATCAGCATGAACTCCGACAGATTTGGTCATCAGAACAGTCGGGGAAGAACAAACTAATATGCTTGCCGTTCCGATTCTACTTCACTCCTTTGGAGTAATGAAATGTACTCAGGAAAAGCTGCGACAATTCGACGTAGAACTCTTAAAATGATGCATCTTCATAGGAGCTAGCATCTCAAATCGTTTGTTCCACGTTTATACTTCCCCAGACAACGGGAGGACGTGGACTTCTAAGTTTGTAGTATCTACATAACAGTATGAGATTGCATGTTGCCTGTATCAGGAGTTCAGATTTCCTTCTCTAATCAGTATCGGACGAATCCAAACTCTATCACCGAAATGGAATCCATTCAGTAAAAAGCCCACGTTAAAGCTGCGGAGAATGAGATACTTATATAGCTATAAGCCAATGAATGGGGTATTTTTCATGAACATTGGCTTATCCAGAAACCTGCCCTTTGCATTTCTCAGGTCAAGTGGTCAACCAAGCGATTGATAATGGCCTGCCAGGATGTTGTCTTCAACATCGTCGTCTACCATAGTTGCGTGATGGGTTTAGAGATCCCTGACACTAAATGCAGAGCATGTCGTGGGGCAACTGACACAATGATGCATTTGCTGTCAGCCTGTTCAGCGGTCCCAGCCTATATCCACAAACACAACGCGTCATTACGAGTGTTGTACTACCATCTACGACACTCCTGCGGTATAGACGAGACACCGGTGTTGCCTTATGTTCCGGGGAATATTGAGTCTGTTGTGGAGAATGAGAAGTGACGAATCTATTGGAACTGGTCATTCCCCACTCTCAGGAAAATACAAGCCAATGAATCCGATTTAGTACTCCTCAAAGTAGGACGATTTTCGTCATAGAGGTTTCGGCTCCTGGCGAAACGAAAATAGTCAGAAAAGAGTAGAAAAAACGGAAAAAATATCGAGACTTACTCTTCGAACTCCGCAGGCTTTACCCGAATCAAACTGTTAAAAATAGTGGTTCTGATCATTGAAGCACTTGGTGGAATGATGGACACCCTACTTTCAAATTTGAAAATCAAACTGACTTACCATGATGCGGCAGAAATCTTAACTGGGCGAATGCAGAAAGCCGTTATTCTTGGTTCCCCCGGGTGGTCGGTGCGCAAGCACCAGACTTCGGGATTTGCATCACATCTCACATCACACTTGTTATTTCAAACAAGGCTCGTTCCAAGATATTATTTATTTATTTATTTATTACGGTGTATCTTAAACCAATAAAATTCTATTCTATTCTATTCTATTCTATTCTATTCTATTTATTCATTGAAATCATATCGGATAACAAAATGCACAGCTCAAAGGGTTATCCACGAAAACAGTAATGTGTATGTCTCCTAAACGTATAAAGTAAGTACATTATATATGCAAACAAGTAAATATGAACATGATCTTATTAGTTAGATTTAATGAAATATTTTATTTTCGTTTTAAACGAACTAAGTGAAGTATTGAACATCTCAATTTGATCAAATTTTCGGTTATACAAGTTTACCATTCTGTTCAAGGGCGAATTCTTTCTCAAATTGGTTCTGCAAAAATTTTCGAAAACAACACAATTGTTTATCAAATTTCGGGATTGCACAATTTTTGCAGAGTCAATCAGATTATTCACAATCTTATATAAAATTACTACATCGGATTGTTCTCCGCGAGCCCCTAGGGTAGAAAAGTCATATTTTTTTCTCAAGAGGGATGTACTCGTAGTGTTATTGTACATGCCAACAACTTTGAAATCAAGAACTCTCATGAAGTTATTCTGTATAGTTTCTGTATAGTTAAAAGACTAGAATATTCAAAAAAGTAGTCAAATGCTTCATTATTACCCTTTTTAATACAGTTTGTAGTTCATTTTTCAACGAGGTAAGTTTCGAATCTGAAAAGAAGTCCTTGCTTCATTGAACACAGCTTCAGTCATTTCAGCTTCATGATCTGATGAGCAGATCCAACAACTCCACCAAAGCCATATTTTGTTCGTTTGATTGTACATACATATGTAATGGGTTCAGAAATTTCTTCCACATCATCCGCGATGGGATCAACTGCTACATTATGATCATCTTGTTCCTTGATTCACAATGCTTTTCTTCCTGGGGTGTGTATATAGTTTTATCTACTACACCTTTGAGGTCGTAATTTTCATCACCCCCTAAAAATTATAATGCGGCTATGAGACAAAATATCAAGGCACTGTTGCGTCGCGTCATCATGGTGTCGACAACGCTTAGTTGCTATGACATTTTTGGAAATACAAACAACAGTTGTCATAAACTGTCACGTTGTTTACCTTCTCAAGTTGCTTCTTAGTTTTGAAAATGATTTTCAGCAAAGACGATGTGCCAAAAGATCTCACTAAAGAGGCAAAATTGATTTCAAGGCATTTTCTTCCTGATGAAAAATGACGAGAGCGATATGAAAAGGAATATAGTGTTTTAAAAAAATGGTCGTTCAAATTATATTTTGCTCAAAAATCGAACTAACTCTTAATGGTATTCAATTAAATTAAAAATATGCATTTTTTGGTGATTGTAAGCGTGACTTTACAAGTATATATTCTTTTTTTATTATTTGGAAACTTTTATTTCCTCTATATTTATCTGTTTGGTGAATCGTCTTTTTTTTTTCAAATCGCTTTACTGTTTTGTATTTGTAAGGCTTGCAAATGCGAAGAACTAATCAAAATGGACGATGGAAATCTTGAAGATCGTGGCGATATAGTAATGGTTACCTTCCCAGAAAAAAAACAAGAAAAAACGTACATTGATTGTTTCTGATGGCATAATAAATTTAATGTTCGCCTTGGCTTTATAACAAAAATAAAAAAATTCTATACAGCCCAAAACATTGCACTCCAGATTTTTTGTTAAATACTTTAAAGAAGTATCATCTGTCAATGTAATCGGAAAGAATGAAGTGGCTAGAATTCCATTTGAAATTGCAACATTTTTGAAATTAAGAAACCCCTAAAATTATACCAGCTATACTATTTTTCACTTTCTAATCGATGACGTTTTCTTTTTCTTTCGAGTCTCCGCCATCAAGTTTTCAAGGTAACAGATCAATTATCTGTCGATTTAGCTATCATAATCCATTTTTCATCCCTAAAAGTTTCTATTTGCCCGAACTTAACTTTTGAATATTTTATAATGACAGTTGAAGACTTCGGAAGGAGCAAGATGGAATCTGGGCTTACTACGCACGCGACGATAAAAAAAGTTTTATTTCGTGCACAAAACGAGACTGGACTCTACGAACTTGCCATCAGCAGCGGAATAAATGGATTATTCGACTTAGGATCACAAGCTGGGAGAAAAAAATATCAGAAAGTCGTAAGTTTCGTTAAAGAATTAGATTTCTGAGAGAAAATTTCATAGAATTTTTCGTTGTAACGGATTTTCTTGAGGCTTCTGTTCTTTTTATGGTTCATGTTATGATAGAAGAAGTCATAACTCTTCAGAAAATGTGAAGTTAATTAGAGCTTACTACTCTATTCCGATTATTATCTCATAATAATAACTAATATTTTTCAAATTGTTTTATTTCGTATTTTATTTCATTATAACTGAAACAGAAGCGCTAACTTTTCACATCCCACTCTTCAGTGTTTATAGCACTGGATTTCATCATTCTCACAGTGGTAACTTCAGCTTCCGGTCGGCCAGCTCCAAGTGCCACTTTTCCACCACCGTCAGATATTTTCATAATTTCGATTCTCGTTTGTTTTGATCAAAGTACTGGCATTGATTCGAAATTCTGAATCCACCTACTGAAAAATACCAGCTGATATGAAAACGAATTGGTGTATCCCCAATATATGCTTTTGTTTTTTGAGTGGCATTGGCAGTGCCCTGTTATAAGTCCCACAATCTTCTTGAAGGAGTTCCGGCTCAGTTCAAGAAGATGCCTTAATAGCCAGTTGGCACCATTACTATAATTTCTTGACCCATTTATTCGTATCCTGCCAAATGTGTCCAAATGGGATTCCGCAGGCTGGTTCTGGCCCAATAGAGTTGTTGTTGCCACCACTCTTGATGGGGCATCTGCATTTTCGTTCTTCTGGATGCCCTCGTGAACTAGTACCCACATAAGTTCTACCCTCATCTGTAAAGTGTTTGTGAGTCTCCCAAACTAATTTGAAAGAAAATCGCAGAGTCTGACTATCGGATCGAATTACTATAGGTTGATTTCTAGGACCCCCTTTCTAGAATCTCCTTGTATGGACAAAAATAGCTGTAACCTTGGCTTGGAATGTGGAGGCTTGAGTACCGACGCTCCGACTGATGTCATGCAATGATATCTGCTGCTACATGCCAGCCGCTACCCATTGCTTTTCTTGGAACCATCCATATATCAGAGTGGCCCCCTTGACCGCATTGGTACGGCCATTGCATCTCAGATACGACGATTCTTATGACCCCCGTTATGTTGGAATGGAGTAATAGTAGTAATTAGTAGAGAAGGCGCTGTCGCAGCCAAGCAAGTGAGCCCACATGGACCCTTTCTGCCATCCCCAGTTTTCCACAAATCTTCATTCTTCCTTCCAGGCTTTCTTCTCAAACTTCGTGACCTCCTGATGAAGGTCAGTATGTTTGTCCATTCCAGGTCGGTAAGTACCTCTTGTTCGAGTTTTTCAGCTCCAAAGATTTTAAATCTCAGCCTCCCATACGCTTCGCATTCGGAGAGGAAATGAAACGAAGTTTATTCGTCCCTTTCACATTTGCAAGTGGGATTGTCTTCTATGCCAATTGAGATGTCTGCCTAACTTGTTATACCCTGTCAGTATTCCTATAAGGAAGCATAGTGCTTGTCGAACTGCCTGCAGCCGGTATTATCCCTCAAAAGTTTGTTCAGCCCTTCTTCCGCGCACCCCACTGTGACCCCATACCAGCCGAGCTTCCTTCGTTTCAGCTACTTTCTTGAGAGCTTCTTCGCATTTCTGTACGAGTGCTGAGCTTTTGACAGATGGCTCTGAGCGCTGCCTGACTATACGAACAGATATAAATTCTCCGCTAGGGCCCTTTTTTCAACTCTTGTCTCAAAACAACGGGTAGGAAGGCAGGTAGATGCCTGCACCCGAAGCCTGTTGGTCAGTCAGACAAGAACCTTCCGTATAATATGTTAGGTTTCCCTTGCAAAACCTTTACATTGTTTTATGCTCGGAACAGTGAGAGCAAACTCTCTATTCCATCACAATCTATCTTGAACGCTTTTTACTCAGAGGGTGGAGATAGGAATCTTGTACTCCGCTCACTTCGCGATTTTCGCATGAACTCCCGAGTTCCGCATCCTCGAATGAGCTACCCTTGCCTACTTTTCGATCCAGACCGGACGCGGCGGCAGTCTCAGTACTACCTTAAACACTGCAGTTCTCATTGCACCCGTCATTACCAAACAGGCCATCCTCTGCACCTTACTAAGTCTTCGGCTCAGTGTGCTCCACTTAGCGCCTGGCCATCACACAGCTGACCCATACTGCGTACGACTGCCGTGTACAGCCAGTGCATAATCTTCGGGTTCGTACCCCAAACACCCTCAGTTACCCAATACCTCGACTTTCCTCTGGAATGGCCTAAGTTGTTGCCCATTCATTAGCCCATGCACTTCCATCTGGAAGCTTCCATCATCGCCTCCACTATGATATGCAAATACAGAGGAGGGAGGTTCAGAATCAACTCCAAAGCAGGGCCAGTCTTTGCAAATAAGCCAGATTTTCTCCGGTTATCACTTGTTCTGCCTTTGGCCATCACAGCAGGGCTCCATACGTTATCGAATACCTCAATATGTATAGCCAAAGCGATTGTTGGGTCCTAGTCCCCATGTTTTGCCGAAAGACCACCTGGTCATCATTGATGATGTTTTTGCCCTCGTCAGCAACTTATCCACGTTTGTTTCAGGTGAGCTTCGAGTCCAAGTCCCAAGTATTTCGACTCTCCTGACATATGTGGGCTTTCACCAAAGATTCAAAGGACACTGCTGCTCTCCAAGTTTCTTTTTCTGGTAAAAGGGACAATCGTGGCTTTTCGGGGTTGACTTTGAGGTTATCCCTTATGCAACATATTTGTACGTATGTGAGTGCTGATTGCATCAGATCCACACAGACACCCATATACTTTCCATTCACCATCATTACGATATCGTTAGCGTAGCCCTGGGTATATACTCCTCCCGGTTGAGGAGGCTCTCTACCAAAGTGGGGATAGTACTTCCTCCTGAAGGCATCCTCTTGTGGCTTCCACTTTTATCGCATCTCTGAATAGGAAGGCTTATATTACCTCACAGATGACTATGGCAGAAATCCACTGGTTCAGTACTAGAACAACGTTCTTTTCCCTAAGGGCTATAGTTATAGACTCATATGTTTTCAAACGTTTTGAGCATGAACAATGAGAGGCAAATTGCTCTGAATGCCTTGGCTTGAACATACGATTATTTCTCCGGCTTCGGTATGAAGGATACCTTGGAGCTTCGCCAGGTGTTGGGTACGTACTTGTAGGCCAGGCTCGCACTGAACAGACTGACTAGGTATGGAATCAGTAGGTCTGCTTCTCACTGTAATAGTACAGGTTGAATTTGATCTGGCCCTGCTGATTTGAAGGGACTAAAGGTTTCTATAGCCCATTATACCTCCCTGGAGGTGATGACCTAGTTTTCGTTTTCACAGGTTTTCCTGGGACTGACATCGGTTTCCCTAGAGTGAGGAAAGTGAGTATCGAAGAGTATCTCTATGGATGGTTTCCCTGTTTTAGTGAATGATCCGTCGGCTCGCATTAGCATTCTACCGGACCTTCTGACAAGATTTCATTCAGTCTGGAGCATTCAGCAGTGCTTTTGACTTCTATGCAGGAAATTTTCCACGCCTTCCTTCAATTTCTATGTATGGCCAACTGCTTCTGTAAGCCTTATTGAATAGAGGTCTGGTTCTTTTTTTGGAGGTTCATAGCTCTTCGGTCCATAATTAGACCGTCCTGTTCTGTCTCTTAAAATATCCTTCAGCAACAGCGGTTGACTTCCAGCCTCAAAGACGTTTTATGTTGATTATACCTTCGCCTGAATCCTCTAGAAACGTTGCCGAGTATTATCTAAAACTGTGACCTGTGTAACGTTCTGAGTTGGGTAGTTTCAAGTAGGTAGTAATCTCTGCCCAAACTTTATTCAAAAGATATATCACATGATATATATATAGCATGAACTTGAATATGTCTTCTTTGGTAGAAATATGTGCTTCATGTGGTTGAAAACCAACATTTTGCTTTTTCAGGGACAATATTCTCTTACGAAATTTGCCTATATCCAGGTTTTGTTTCATTCTACCTAAACATTTCCATAGAATAGTATTAGATTCCAGTACCCTACTCAGCTCGGAAAAATATGTCAAAAAAACTCTTCTCTGAAGCTATTTACTTCTTTTTCTTCACACCAGTTTAAAAACTGGTTGTATTGCTGTCCGTATCTTTCTCGTGATTTACTAGGTAACAGGTCTGAATCCACCCCATCGGCGACCTTTAAAATTGCTTCTAGGAGCTCTTCGCCTGACGAATTCATTAAAATACTGATTTCATTGAAAATAATTTGAAAAATTCAGAATGTCTTGATGACAAATCTTTGGTTGCCACACCAGATCACTTGACTCAGCTTTGTTTGAATGTTATGAGGATTGAATTTGAGAAATGTATAGGAAGATATATAGAAACATTAAAATTTTTATTTAATTCCAATGAATTAAAAATTGTCAAAAGAAGAAAAACTGTCTGGGTTAGATTAAATATTGAAAACTACATTAGTTGGAACAGTAATATACAGCTAAAATCAATTAAATTTACATATAATAACGTTGAGTTATCATATTTTACTTTTCCGCACTAGTACCGAAAAGTGACACTTTCAGAACTGAAATGCGTACGGGAAGGTGGGTATAAGCGTACTGTTGTAGAAAAATTATTTTTTTCTACAGAACCATTCAAGAATCTTATGAAGCGCCCGTGAAAAAAATATGAAGTGGTGGAAATTCAGTGATTTGTAAATCACAAACTACAAATTGTAAACCGTAAAGACAGACAGGTAGCTAGACAGACATACAAACAGAGCAAGTTCAGTAAAAGCTTGTGAAAACAAACAATTCATCGCTCCTTCAAGCACAACATGCGAAATAGACAACATCTCTCCATTCCCCGTATATTCCAAACAAATTATGCCAGAAAACTCATCAGTCTTCTAAGGTAAACCCCAGGAGTTCAGATAAAGGAAAACCAATATCGAGCCAAGCAGTTCTCGTCAAGATAAACAAAAAACTTGTTGCTTTTCCTGAAATCCGAGTTAATTGAGTTTTCTGGTAGCTTGCCGAGTTTCGGGCGCAATACATCGTTGGCTTCGACGTATTAAATATCGATTCGCAGTAATTAGCAAAGAAAATTGAGTCACGTGTCGTATCTAATGGTCGGAACGACTTCCACCTAATAGAGCCAGAGCCGCGTGCTCGAATCTGGAGAAATCTGGAAGCCATCCAATATTGCACTAATGTGTTCAAAATGATTGCATTCATCCCCTTCATTAGAATAAACAGGACCACTTATATGCCATGCCATTCATGTCTAGTCAACTTTGGGTTTAATTGACCTTAACTTCATGAAAATCCATTATGCACACAATGCGTACAACAAATGAGTAATGTCCTATGTTGAAGATTTCCTCTTCATGATTCAACAAAAGCGACACATGATTCGCCAAAATATTGTGGTCGAGTCTGCACTTCTGAGCGGGTGAACCGTGAAAGAAGTATCTAGTCGATAGTCACATCTTTTCAATTGCCAGTTAGTGGTTGTTACTGCAGAATAAAAAAACTTTGCCATGCCTTGGGATGGAGTGATTTGGAGTACAGGGCTCTTGAATTATTTTCGTTCAACGTTTGCCACCAATCCTATAGTATAGGAAAATATACGAAAGGCAAGTACTCCCAGTTCCACATGAGAAATGTTTGAGAATAAAGAGAGATAATTTTACCAAATTTCATAATTACAATCTAGTAATTTCAGATTCGATGGCATGTAGAACCGGGAAAGCTGCTGCATAATAATAATGAATATGACGTGGACCGAATTGTGCATGAAACAAAACCGTTTTTGGGTAGTAGGTTGCCTTAATGAATAACAGAAAGAAACGACTATGGGTAACCCCTCTTTCCCCAATTTGTTTATGAGCACATTTTGAAATTAATGCAAAAAATCATCAGAATATTTCCCTAGAATATGGCTGAGGTATGTGGATGGTGATTTTGCAACAGTCGATAAGAAAAAACGATTATTGACGACTTTGTTTCTTCAATATCTCCAAATCCTTCAACCAATTTGATGTTGTTGATTATTTTTACACAAAAATTATTTTAGATTGCCTTTTTTCAGGATTGATTCATTCATGCAATATACACAACTCTCAATCCAACTCTCACAGCATCATCATTAAAATTAATTCATGGAATATTTTATCCTGAAGGATCCCGTTTTAAAAGAACACGTGATAATTTTGTTGAATCTCCAAACAAAACTATTTTATTGTTTTGTTATAGGCACTCAATACAATTATTTATACCTCAATCCAGTCCACTTAGTTTCTGAGACGAGGATCAGTTGTTGCACCACCAAATTTGGCATAGTAGTAGTTGGAACAAAATCCGGGGGGGAACACAAAAACAAATTGATTTGAAAAAATCTTGGAAATGATGGAGTTTATAAAATAATACATTGAATAGGGTTGAAGATCATTCAATTCCCTACAAGAAAAATCCTCAGTAAATTCTCACATGATATGCTTGTTTTCTCAGGCTGGCTTTTACCCGCCGAAAAAGGAAAAATAAAAGTGCATATTGGTCCTAAAGACTTCTATTTTTCATGAACATATGGGTATCTGAGTATCTAAAATGTGTTTTCCAACAAGTCACAATATCCCCGTTATTCACGAAGGCTGCAGAAATCATAAATATTTTTGGTAATCCGGAATAATAACATAAAAGTAGGAACCATTAGCTTCTTCGCACGATATGCAATGATTTAAGAGTAGTGAGACAGGTCTGACTCATACACGCCAAAGAAAAAATCAGTTTCACTCCTGCCTCATCATCAACTCCCTCATAGTCCCAGCATTTTCTTCAGTAAATATTAAAAATAATCGCTTTCAAGCATCCTGCATGGAAAATAAAGTATGCAATTATGGAGGTTTGTACTTCACATTTATGTTGTTGAATATAGAAAAATAACTCTATATTATGTTATAATTCCAAAAATTCAGAGGCCATCTAAAAATTTATTTCCTTGAATAATTGTGTTGCACCGCGTGGTTTCCAGAAACCCCTGAATATCCAAAACTTTATTTGCTCATTTTATATAAACAATATAATTCAAGATCATCCCACCATAATATCTAAGCCAACAATGGACCCACTTTTGGAGCAGTTTTCTCAGTATGCTGCCAGCTCAGATCATGAGCTGCAAGCGTAGTTTCTTGAGTCACGGTTTCCAGCTTATTATGAACATGTCAAACCCTACTGTCATGCAAAGTTATTTGTTCTTGCTGTGAAAATTTGAGTACATTATTGAGAAATTATTATTATTATAATGGATCCAGCTGCGATTGTCTGTATTAAAGTGAATAGAAATTTATTGTAGAGCAGACATAACCTCCAAAATACTCGAAATGGATTGAAGTTGTATTGAATTTTGTTGTTACTATGAAATCATTGGTGCTCATCTTTTACAAAAAGTAGGGTGGAATGTACCGGGGTATTGAATTTTTCTGGCAAAGATAAAGAGTGTTGTCAAATGCATACACTACAACTGTCTCTCTCCCAAAGAAATTAAATTCCATTTGATTTGATATAAGTAAGTCATGGAGACATTCTCTCCCCAGGGGTATTCGAAGTGAAAGCAATTATAATTCATTTGAGTTTCTTTGAGAGACTGTTATATACTCCGATCAAATAACGTAACCTAGATGAGTAACTCGCCGCACACGCATTAATATTTGTGTGCAAGGGACATCTTCCCCCAACGGCAGTGTCGTGCATTGTTAACAGAAATATTGAGGTTCAATAAAATAGAAATAATGGAAACCCAATATGGAATGGAAACCTGAAATTATGATGAAATAATCTCCACAGGATTTTGAGAACAGCCGATGTTCTGATTGACATGTTTTTCATAATTCATTAATTTTTCTCTTTTTCAATTTGGTTTCTCTTACTCGATAGTTACGATACTGGTAACTTCAAAAATCAAAATATATCTTGGCATTTCTTGATTTTTATTGAATTATTTCATAGAGATTGAAGTAAAGTATAGGGAAAGCTTGTGTAACTCATCCAGAAATTCAATTTTCTTTAGAATAGTGTCAGACATGAAGAAGAAAATTAATACATCGTAGATTATCTAGACTACCAGCTAACTGCTCGACAAATTTGGTTACCTAATTTCGAACGGTTTGAGAGCTACACATTTTTTCCTAAGCTACTAGAAAATAGAAATATATCATACAATGTAATAGATAAGTAAACATAGGTTGTCTGAACTTATAATTGGAGGGATATTCAAACCATAATTTAGGTTTCCATTCAAAATAAAAAACATGATCGATTATGACAGCATACCAAATTTCAAGTTTCTGATTCGACTGCATGTTAAAGAACTTTTAATGCACGGCCTGCGTGAATAATCTTGTATATGTGTATATATGCCAAACTTCTTCCTTCCAACGAACGGCAAGGCTTTAGAACTTTTTCGCCCCGTCAGACATAATTTTATCACATTTTCCTTGCATAATTTCATATTTCTACTGTCCTTGACAAACTACGAGTTATCATGCTCCTGAATACGGTCATAAATCATGTTTCCATCTGAACCTAACCGGACAAAAACTAGCAACACTACCACCCAACCATTTTCCTTCTTACCTTCTTACCTTCTTACAACTTATCATAAAGCTCGGTGCTTTCAGAGTAAAATCGTCACAAATTCGAATCAAGTCACCGCTGGTGAAAAACGAGCTAGATAACCTATTTATGTTCTTGCGAGTATGAACAACTATATATAACGTAAAGTTTCCTGAAGTTTTTGCCTAAAATACTCAAAAAGCCGCAAGCTCGAGGATGATGCGGCGTTTAGAACGCCATAGTGTCCTTTGATAAATTATGCAGTTCATAATAGTAGACATGATATACGGCATAAATGTGATATATTTGAAATGATGTAAATTGTGGAACGTCTAGCAATAAATTCTTAGTAGTCTCTTATTCACATGTGGGTAACAAAGGTAGAAATTATTTTAGTCTCGAACTAAATAAACAACATGGTTAGAATTTGAGGCATAGACAAATTTCGAAAGACAATAAGATAAAATTTAAACAATAATATACAGGGATATCTATATCTACATTACGGTAATAGATAGATGGATGATTTTATCGTCAAATAAATATTATTTTTTGAGCTCTACAAAATGAAAATGATGTCACAGGGTGTCAAGATTTCTCTGGGCGAGTCCCAACTTTGTTTTTTCAAACGGAAACCTGCATTTTTCATCAATTTCTTGGTGTCTACATGAGAAATGGAATGTATAAGAATCTTTTTTTAGAAAACATTGACGGTTTTCCAGAATTTTAGGATGACAGCTTTTTTTTCTAAATTGGTCACTCATCATATTTGAAGTAATAAAGTTGTGCAAAGTCCCAATAGAATCTGTTCTTGGTCAAATAAAGTACGTTGGTGACTCTCTTAAACGACATATCTGAAATCGACCTATGATATACAGGGTGCGATAAACAGCTTGCCAAAACTTTGTAAATGAAAATGTGCAAAATCTTCTACATTTTAAATGGATCACCCGGTATATTATCGATCCATAAGAAGCGCCAAAAGAGGCTCTACAAATTCCATCGAATATTCCCTTTGCTTAAAATTAATAGTTTTTCTTGAAAAGCTATTTCTTTCGAAAAAAAAAAAAATTCTTTCTATTCCTCCGCCATAATTTTGATGAACGACCTTTTTTATGGCGAAACCATTTGAGTCGACTGATAAGGAAGGATATACACAACATATCTTGTTTCAAATATGTACATTCCATATAACGTGGCCAAACAATTTTTTCACTTTTGTATGATACAGTTTTCTTAATGGAAAACATATTTTTTACATAGGATGCAGAATTTTACACATACATCGTGCAATATAACACAAAACACGATTATTAAAAAAGTTTTGGACATTACTAATAAATCAATTTATTTCATGTATTAGTGGATTTTCATCAATTATAAAGTCTACGCTTAAGCTCCAGGTAGTTATTTAAATTGTCAACTTGCAAATAACAAAACTCTAATGGGAAAAGTTGAATGAAAGATATTAATGGTACTTTTACAAAATATGCTCAACATGTCTTCCATTTTCTTTAATGCTGAGCTGAATTCTGTATTCATATTTATATGCATGTAATCGGTTGAAGTTGGTGGCTCAACGAAAACAATATTTTTTATGTATCATTGTAAGAAAAAATCAAGTTTTGTAAATCTGGCGATCTAGCGGGCCACCAGACAGGCCCATTCCATCCTTTCCATTTATTGGGAAATTCCTCATTTAAATGATCTCTCACTTCTTTCGAATAGTGAGCAGGGGCGCCATCATGTTGTAACCACATTCTATAGCAGAGATCAAGAGGACTATCTTTCAACAAACCTGGTAAATAACTCCGTAGGAAATTGACATTCATTGCTCCACTCAGATGTCCCTCAAAAAACTATGAGATATGTATCGCTAACATATGGTGTGACACAGTGTGTTATCATCCCAGCCAGTTATGAGCTGAGCTTCATACCGAATCAATTCTACCTATATAATAAAAAGCCGGTTGATTTGCTCTGAATGAGCCTACAAAACTACTTGACTATACAGCATGTGCGTGAAGTATGGAAACATGAGGTTATCTTTGACACCCCTTAGGATATAATAAAAAAAATTGTTTATGTATATTAGATCGACCAGCAATTACTAACTATTTATTTTCCACGTTTTCAAATGTACAGTTTCTAAAATAAACGAACAATATTTTCATTTTTAAATGGGACAACTTGTATATTTCACAATTTTCAGTTATAGTTTTCCATTGCCGATGCCAATATTATAAATCAGAAAAAACACTGTTGTAACCGTCGATATTGTAATAAAAATGCACTTAACTAATTGTGCTAATTCATTTGAAACTCGTCTTAAACAATAATATATTTCACAGTCACTATTTCAATTTATCTTCACTGTCACTCTCTGTCTGCGACTCTACATCACTGTCCCACCCTCTTCTGTCGAGCGACTCATATATCTACAGGCAGATTCTATTCACAGTTCTTAATCAATCGAGTCTATACGGTGACTCCTTAGATGTCTCTCGAATGTTCAATTTCGTTCCTTAGCAAGTTCGCGTTTCTTTTACGCGTGACTCATGTGTTTGCGAGCGGAGACCTTGTTTACTTGTCGAGGGTGCATAATTAATTAGGCGATCAGGACCGGCCTCAAAATCGTTACAATATTAACATAAAGAGAAAATAAAATTAGTGACTTGCTTTGTTAGTTTGAAAAAGTCTTTGCATAACAAACATTTTGTTACTGTATATTCAAGTTTCAATTGAAAATAATTACATCTTGTAAAACGCTAAATTAGGCCATGATAAGTACATAATGTACAAAGAAAATAAATAGATACGCCGTGGCCCCGGAGCGCCACGGCAAATAATAATAATAGCCGTCCTCTACCCGCACAGGCTATGCCTTTGGGTACACTCAACGAGTGTTTATGAGGGAGTATTATTAATATTATTATTATTACTCGTACTTTTTATTGAAACCAAGTGAGACAAAGAAACATTGAATCAAAAGGAACGTATTGGCATTTTAATAAAATGAACAAAGATAAGGAATTTGAAAAAATTACCAAACTTTAGTATCATATTATCAGAATACGTAAACCACACATAGCTTATAAGTGGTTTTGATTCCAAAGTCATGTCCCATACAATTCACCGATTTTTAAAATATTTTTTTCTAAAAACTGAACCTGTCTGCATGTGACGCCTGAATAAATATATTTTTTTCAAGCTAGTGTAACCAAGAGGGTGCATGCCCATAGGTATCAGCACCCTGAGGTGGGTGACACTGGTCCTGTTATTGCATTCGTGGTCCATGTTGCGGCCCAAGTTTCATGAGACGCATATTCAGACCCTAACAAACCGCGTTTCTTGAAGTTTGAATTACGTTTCCCCTACCAAAATCTGTGTCACCAATAAATCTTGAAATGTTCTACTAGGTCATAAAACCGAGCGTCAGCAATTCGCAGAGTGAACTATGAGTAAAACCGGAGAATGAAATGGTGTACTTGTCTTTCATGCGGAAGCACAATTGTAAAATTTTAGAGCAATCCATGATGATTTACAATTTTTTTTGTCCCCCAATTCCCGAAGTTGCGCTACCGATTCGATCACCTATATTTTCACTCTCCGTCTACAACCTCTTGATGTTCAATTTCTATTGATTGTAGTTTCAATGGCTCCAATGCAATTATCTTTTGTTTAAATGTCCATTTCTGTCTTTGCTAGGTAAATTGGTAATACTTGCCAAAATAACAACATTTGTCGATTTAAGAATGACTCGCTCCATCTTGTAGTTCTATAATCTAAGAAATATCATAGCTGAAATAATTTCTCAGTTCACATTGGGGAACCTTGTTACAAAATCCACTTCCTCTTGATATGGCCCCATATCAGACTAGCTTCAGAAAACTTTCGAAAAGTTCTTGCTCTCTAGTCCAATATTTTCGCCCACCCATACTTGAAAGTCAGAGTTCACCTCGATTTTCCACAGTTCAAACTCGGTAAGATATCCACTTTTCGAGCACGTTATTTGTTTTCTAGCCTCCAATCCCCTTCAACTATGCCAAATGGACACCGCCCTAATTAGTTTGCAAACTTTAAATTCGATACTCCTAATTGGATTTTTAATTCGCGTATTCGCCACTCGAGCAGGAAATTGGACTAGCCAACTCTCTGCCATATTTATGTTGCATACATCATTTCACCGCACGTGTTGTTTGGTAACATTGCCCGGTGTACGTTCGACTCATGTAGAGTGTAATTAACAAAACAGCTCGTTATCGTTTTTTATGTCATCACGTTGGGAAAATCATGGAATACAGTGGACCGAAGAATGAGAATTAGTATCATTCTGAAAGTCTGAAAGTTGTTGATAAAACATTCTTCTGAGACAGTTCTTAGTAGTTATCATTATCATCAACTCTCTATTGGTGATCGAATCAATCCCTAACAATTTAAACAGGACGTAAGGGATCGAGAGATATCTCATTCTGAAGATCAATTCGACAACTCTTTGCTATATTCATCACTGATGGTGTGCAGGAACATTTCAGGAAAAACGTGGGGCTGTAACCCGTCAATACTGCAATGGATGTACACCATGATAGTGAGGCCTATGATCGCCTACGGAGCAGTAGTGTGGCACGATAGAACCGAACTCGACATAACAAAGAAAATCCTGGAGAAAGTGCAAAGACTAGCATGTCTTTGTATAACAGGAGCAATAAGGTCGACTCCAACAGCAGCAATAGAAATAATTCTGGACCTTACTCCTCTCCATATCATGGTGAGGAGAAATGCTTGGGGAGCAAACCTCAGGTTGGCTAAAGTCGGACTCAAAGGGACAGCACACATCGTAAAGGGCTCAACCCCCACCGAAAGTGCACACCTTGCCGATCTCCCAATTGACAAAATTACCAGGAAATTTAGTTCCGAGAAATTATTTCGAACGGAATTAAATACCAAGAGTGGATTGATCATAGAATCCTTTCGAGCACTGGGAAAAATACCATAACATGGTATACGAACGGGTCCAAAAGTCCCGACGGAACTGGAGCAGAAGTCTTTGGGCCTCGCACCAAATACTCAGAATCCATGGGCCTGTTCCCCAGTATTTTTCAAGCGGAAATTCACGCCATAGAAAGGTGCATTCAATTCAACTTCGACAGGAAATACCGGAACAAGAAAATCGCAATCCTCTCCGATAAGCCATCAAAGCGTTGAGCTCATATAACATCAACTGAAAGATGGTTTGGGAATGCCTAGACAAACTTAATGATCTAGGCAGGAACAACAAGGTGATCCTTGTCTGGGTGCCGGGGCATGTCGGAGTAGAGGGCAATGAACAAGCAGATACCCTGGCCCGAAAAGGGGCATCAACGCCACTGATCGGGCCAGAACCATTTTGAGGACTTGGAAAATCTTACTTCCAAGATGAACTCAATAAAACTGAAGAAGCAATGAGAACAACATACTGGCAAAAACTTCCAGGGCTAAGGCAGGCCAAAGATCTCCTCGGCAACTTCAACCGAGCAAGATCGAATAATATCCAATATCTAACAAGATCTAACCAGAAAACGAATAAAAGTCTAAGAGTTATGAATCGAAGGTGAATCGAAAAATAATAATACTTCTCCAAAGAGTGCACCCAAAGGCATAGCCTCTGCGGGTAGAGGACAGCTATTATTATTATTTGCTGTAGGAAAACCCAGAAAACCTACAGCACCACCCTGGGATTGGCATCCAGACCTTGCCTATCGACTTCTTTGGAATTGAGAGAATTTTTTTCCATTCCAGGATACAAACTGGCCAAATAATGCATGCGGTCGTTTCAAAGGACGGCATATAACCACCCAAACAATAGCAGAACTGAGTACATTCATTTCATACTTCCATCGTCTTATGATTTGTAGAACTGCAACGTGTCAGTATTCACCAGAAGATCATTGCGGATAGAAGCAGTTGAAACGTTGTGATTATACAGACGATGAAAGTCCGAAATGAATGTACCCAAATAACATTATCGTCTATAACCTTCAAACAAATAGAAGCGTTGTTTTCGTATCAAAGATGAACATCTGTCTGAATAATTATGCTATGAAACTTAAACAGGAGAATGAAAAGTGTTGAACTGAATAATTATCCAAATAGGAATTAATCGAATGTGTAATTTTGAGAAGCAATACTTTGAAGATTTGAATTTGTTGAGAAAGGAAAGTTATTTTAATTTGCAGTCACATAATACTCTTCATATGGATGGACAAGTGAAACAGAAATTAAGAGGCATGTACTACCGACATTAGAATTCATCTATATAGACTGCACGCCGCACCATCTCTGAGAGCAAATAGCAACCCGCTATCTACTATTCACTATCGCTTCTCCAATCCAAGATAGATTTCGGTTCGGAACATTTTGTTTCTATCACTTATATTTCTGATGACTTTCAATTTGACAGTTTCAGGTCTCGTGATCTACCATTACGACGATTTCAATTCTGATGACTTTCGAGTATGGCGTTTTGCAGACCTACGATATTTTATCATTTTCACAAAATAGTGTTTTATAAACTTTCGTCTGTTACCCTCAGATGTTATTACAGATTCAACTTCCTGTATTATTCAGTTCTTTGAAATTTGGTTCTCCAAAAGTCCAATATCATTTTATTTACTGAGAGGAATTTTTTCTCATCAAATCAGGTGAATGTTATTATTGTTTTATGAAATAATCATCGATTCTCCTTCATGTCTTCAAAATTAATTTTGTCTAGTTCGTTTCTCTAGAATATGGTTACTGATTCATCCTATACCCGCAAGCATATAAGTTTGGGAACTGTTATTGATCCGCATTTGAAACAAACTGGACTTGCAGAAAAATCACACTTTTCGAATTAAAATACATGCATAAAATGCCATAAAATGGTTCATTTGTTTGACGATTTTTTAAAAATTATCTGGCAAAAATATTCAAAATGTAATTCATACCTTTTTGCACCCTGTATGATATGGTTATCATACAGGATGAACTACGACAAATTACGGAAAAACACTACAGTGTGCTCTCTCTACCATAAGAAATAGTGAACTAAATTAAATTTGGATCATAAAAATGACTTGACACGTGGGGAGTCAGAATCAGTATTCCACCATTACTGCTCCTTCATCAAACGAGGGAATGAAGCTGGTGATTTAAAATGAAAATTCATCCTGAGTCCCAATATAAAATCACAAAATAAACTTGTTTTCACGTAACACAAATAATGTTGATTTTTTCAGCAAAAATTACATTCGAGCCATAGATATCAATGTCTTTCGAACAATCTATCGACCAAATTACATTGAAATAATCTCTCAGTGAATACCGTGACATAATTATTTCATATTAACCATATATGTGAATGAATAAGTCTATTGTTATTCGATTATTGTGATTTTCAGCGAGCTGGGTCATAAGCAGTATTTGTTTTCTATTAGAGACTGGATCACCTAAAGTATTTTTCAGCATCAATACAAAAATATAAAAAATAACATTATCAAATGAGCTTTTACGTGAAAAAGAAAAAAAAAGTTATGGAAAACAAAATTTAACAAGAGAAACGGAATTATTCTGAAAATAGAATCTTGAACTCGAACTCTTTATGGAATATGGTCAACAACACACATGGGAAATCAAAGAAAAGAAATCCATCAAAAATCAGATCTTCTCATATGTGTACTAACTCAAAGATATCACCCACCCCCTCGATGTATTTTTTGCCTGTAGATAATTTGAAAATCGAAAACATCCTTTACAATTTCAAAAATAAATTTAGTCATTTCATAATTTTAAATTATCTAGCAGATATCACAACTGGACAGTTAACTAGATTTTAAAGAACACATAAACTTTTTGTGCACCAAACTAAATAATAATAATAATAGTAATAATAATAGTGGGTCTTTATTTTTTCTTTGCAAATACAATATTTAACAAAAGACGATTATTCTTGGGAGGCGATGTTCAACATAGTTGTTCTTCCACATAACCCCCCCAAAATACCAACCAGCTGAGAGACCTCATAATAGATACAAAAGATAATTATAGCTACAACAAAAAATTACAAATTTGTTTCATATGTTCTCGGAAGGAAAAAAGTGTATTTTTGTTTTTTATGAATTCAGGAACAGAGTTAAATATTTTTACTGCAATATATGAGAAACATTTTTAAAATGTAGCGGTGGAGTGGACAGGTATATTGTATGAATTACAAGTTCTAGTAGGTCGATTGTGGGTCTGAGATCCTTTAATCAATTTTGAATAGAGATAACTCGGGGTTTGAGTCTGATTAATCTTATAGATAAGACAAGCCATGTGGAGGGTGAATCTTTCATCAAGACTAAGCCAATTTGACCTACGAAACATATTACTAATGTGGTCAAATTTCCGAAGGCCATAACCATATCTAATGCACAAGTTCTGTATTTTTTGTGAGCTTTTATTATCTCTGTAGATCAGAGCAGGCCAATAAACTACATTACAGTACGCCAAAGATGATAAAATCAGAGAGTTTCAATTTCAACCCGGTACTCAACACGTCACGGTGCGTATAGAGCAGTTTAAGTTTTCCATAGGCTTTCTGTATTAGAGAATTCACATGTCCAGAGAATTTTAATTCATTGTCCATATGAAGGCCCAGACTTTCACATCTATCAGCTAGCAGCAAGAGCCTCTTTATCATTTCCAAAAATCATTAGTTGCGTTTTGTTTTCATTAAGAATAAGGTCATGCACATTTGAAAGTGCAGAAATGTAGCTCAAATCAGAGTTTATTCTTTCGCAAGCATAGTACAATTGCGTGTCATCCGCATATTGATGGGTAGTACAAAACTCGATATTTTGTGGAAAATCCGCAGTGTAAATAGAGAACAGAAGTGGCCCTAGAATACTCCCTTGGGGTACCCCTCGCGTAATTCTCCTAATGGATGAGACCAAATTTCCATCAAGCAATGTTTTTTGGGAACGATTACTCAGGTAATTCCTAAAAAACTCAGCAACGCCTTCACTGATACCATGGTTAATAGTATCGAAGGCCTTACTGAAGTCCAATAGAACCAACACACTATTTAATTTAGAGTCTAGTGCTCTGAATAGATCGTCAGTTACATGAGCAAGGGCGGTAATTGTTCCGTGGTCACCACGAAAACCGGATTGTGTAACCGCTAATATATTATTGTTCTCTACATATAGTTTCAACTGGCAAGAAATAATTTTTTCTAGTATTTTAGATAGCGTAGGCAATATACTTATTGGCCTGAAGTGTGAAATTTCGGTGAGACATTTATTTTTAGGAACCGGATTAATGTGAGAAAGCTTCCAAGCAGCAAGAAATACACCTTGCATTAAGCAGAAATTAACTATGTAAGTCAGGACTTCACTGAGATAAGGGAAGACCAGAAGTAACATTTTCATTGATATCATCACTCCCTTTCCCATGTGATCTAAAAGAATTAAAAACTTTTTCGACTTCCTTGATATTAGTTCGATGAAAATAGAATCGATTATCCTCAATGACGTTAACATGGTTGTATATGCTCAGCAATTCTAAATCAATAACATTAGTTGTATCTGGGATATTATCAATGAAATAATCATTGAACACATTAGCGTTCTTAAGATTATGAGCTACATTTTTTTTTGGTTTGATGTTGAGATATTCCAAAGCTTTCCAGAATTCGCTAGGGTTAGAATTTGACTTATATTGAAGGTAAGCCCTCTTTTCTGATTTCACTGCCATATTAACAATATTCCTTAGTTCCTTATAATAATTACAAGATGCGTCTGATTTATTTTTTTTATATTTAGCAAAGGCCTTCTCTTTAGTTTTCATCATGAGTTTCAAATTATAAGTTAGCCAAGGCGCCGGGGGTTTACTTATTCTCGCAGTTCTGGATGGCGCATGAATATCAAATAAACGTATCATATTTTTATTCCAAAAATCAAGAATATCATCAATATTATCCATTGTATATATCAAGCCTTAGTTAATTGGCAAAAGGTCATTACAGAAATAATCATAGTGAAATTTAGAAAAGTCTCTGAATAAAACATACTTTGCATTTTTAACCTTAATAAACAAATTTAATTAAAATCATTTTTTGAACTTCTATTACTCTTTCGTTTACTCAATACTAAAAACAAATATTACTATTTGGAGAAGTGGGTCGTATATTTATAATCCAGAAAAGATTCTTCAGATTGATTTTCAGTATGCCTTATAACGAATCCTGTTCCTGGGGCACCTTTCACAAATATAAAATTCTGACTTTGAACTGAAGAAATTTCTGATTACAAACTGTTTCACTCCATGAATGAATTTCATAACGCCAGATGATAGTTCCTTTGGAAATTATTAACCATCTCTGTATTTTTCCTATTCTCCTTGTAAGTTACTTATGACTTGTTCCTAACTTTTAAATAACCTAATTTTACCTACTGAATCATTGAGCCATTGTGTGTATTTGTTGGACGCAAATTCTTCATAAATTGAAACTACCATTTTATAGTAGCAAGACGTTAAATGTAACTTAAATATTTTTTAACTTTGTTCTTGTATCCTATTACTTGTGTTACGTATCGTACCATACATCTGCTGAAAATGACATCTCATGTACATGCTGTATACTAAAGAGACGAAAATGTATCTAATCTATAATGTAATAAAATGATCTCTGGCTGATATGTAGTTGGCTTGACAACTAGATATTGATACAATTTGCTATTGTGATATTCTCCCCTTCGTAGTTTAATGTACTTCTGTATACTTTTTTGTAGTTTTATCACTTTCATCCATTCCTATTTATCACAGACTTGGGGAATCAATAACTCATTTTGGATAATTTCTAATCTTCAACATTTCGCTCCTCTCTGGTTGGTGCAAAATTCGCGGCCATATTATTAGCTACAGAATCTGCTTCGCTGTGAATTATCCGGTTGAATAAAATAATCGTCATCGACGACAAAATCGCTAAAGCAGTTATCAATTTCAATCTCACAAACAACATCCCAGACTACAAATAGCCAGCATTTCGCAATCAGGTACCATTCCTGCAAACATTATCGGTCATTACGGCATTTTCCGGATCTCGTCGCGACCGAATCCACAATCATCAGAATTCATTCTCTCAGCAGATCGAAGCGAATCAAATATCGCAACGCATCGCGATATTTTTTGCTTTTTCCGAGCTTCCGCTGTTTTCTATCCCGTCGAAATAATGGATTTCCCCGCGTGCGTGCCAACTCGATGTAAACAAGCATCAAGAGGCTGCCTGCATCGGATCTGGATCTCGTTCTGAAGTTGCTGACACAAAAGGCACAATCAGTCTGGCATATGTAACACGTTGTCGTGTCTCTCACTTGCACAATTGTCGCCTCATAATTCCGGGACATCGGCGTAGGGGTTCAATTCTTTCAGGGCGGATTTAAACAATTTTTTGCATTCCTGGGACTGATGTAAAATTTACATTAAAATATTTAATATTTAATTCCTTCTTTATAGAGATTGGAGTGCTTTTGCTGTTGACCTCATATGGATTGACTGCTTTAAGAAATTTCTATAGAGGGCTGATTTCCCGGACATTTTTTCTTTCCATAATTACAAATCAGCTCGTCGAAATACCATTTCAAGGGAACTGGCGATTTTTTCCTTCGATGTCAAATATTCCATAACAATACTGACAATTTCAGATGCTACAAGGTCTTATACACCAGCATTGTGCTTAGTGCTCGTGAAAGTAATAATAATAATAATAATAATTTATTCATATATACATATTTTTACATTCGGTATACTGATATTATTGATGATGAATAAAGGGGTCGTATTCAGAAGCATATGCTTGTCGTGAAAGGAAGAAGAAGACGAAAGAAGAAGAAAGAAATAAAGAATCATTGGAAGCAGTTTCAATATAAACCGTGTTTGGTGATATAAAATTTAGGGTATACACATATTTTACATTTCAATATTTTGAGTCGATCATCTGATGTATGAAGGTTCTTGGTTTGCTCAAGATCCAGTTTTTTTATTTTTTTCTTGAATAAACCTTGTGAGTTTATTTTTTTGATATCAAGTGGTACTGCATTGAAAACTTTGGGCTTGAGAAAAATGACGATCGTTGTAAGATTGCTTTCGTAACAAATGGAATTACAAGGAGGACATTTCGTTGTCTTGTTCCATAAACGTGGTGTGAATAGGATTTTAAGTTTGAATTCTTTTGTTTGATGATTAGAATGTTCACAAACAGCTGTCTAACATCCAAGACGTGTGCCAGTCGAAATATAGCATCACTTGGGTATAGCCGGTCCTTTGAATATATAATTCTCAGAATCCACGTCTGTAGTATATTAAGGCTATTCAAATTATTGTTGTAAGCCCCACTCCAAGCAATAATGCCATACCTCAACTGAGATTCCACTAGAGCAAAGTATAAAATTTTCAAATGACTTATTTCAAGAAATTTTTTGACATATTTAAACCTTGCAAACAGGCATCTCATTTTCTGGGCAAGTTTATTGATGTGAGTGCTCCATTTCATATTTGAGTCTATGTACACTCCGAGATATTTGATGCTGTTTGTGACCGGTATTGTAAGGGTAGAATTGTTTTCAGTAAATTTTAAGTTTTCTATATCCGGTATTTTGCCTCTGTTGATCGCGAACGGTATGAATTTTGTCTTTCCAAAGTTAATAGTGAGGAGCCTGGAGTCAAAACATTTTTTAATATTATGGAAATCTTTCTGTACATTTTCATGAAGTAGTTGCCAGTTTTCATCAGAATAGAAGATCGCGGTATCATCTGCAAAACTGATGATATGTCCTTCTGTTTTTACTTCATAGAGGTCGTTGAGGTACATGTTGAATAGTATGGGACCTAGAACTGTACCTTGAGGGTCTCCAAATTCGATTATTTCAAAATTGCTCAAATGTCCATCGATCTTAATACATTGTTTTCTCATTCCTATGTAACTATTTATCAGTTTCAAGATATTTCCTCTTATTCCCATTCTTTCTATTGTTTCTAGTACCATGGAATGATTCACAGTATCGATGGCTTTGGCTAGTGTTTAAAGAATTTTAGTGCTCGTAAGCGCTGTGCTCCCGAGCAGTTTTTGGATTCAGTGCTTAGCGCTTAGTGCTTAGAGCATTTTACGAAAAGACTTAGTGCTTAGTAAAATTACTTAATGAAACTAAAAAACTCGACTGCGGTTTGAACTAAAATGCAAAATACAAGTAACAAATACTTCCCGGCTGCTACTAGTTTTAATTTGATTTGAAAAGATATTTCTAAGCCTTTTCTCAGCTATTGATATATGAATGTTGTTGAAAATATAAAACGCGGTTAGCGGCACCCCCATCCCCAAGAACTACTGATTGCGTCCTTATATTATGAACTATGATTAGTTTTAACGTATAGTTGAAATTTTTTGTTTTTCTGTATTCTGTTTGAGAAATATTTTGGTGTATTTTATGTTTTATTATTAATAAAATTTAATTAAAGAATCTAAAAATTTCGACTGCGGTTTGAACTAAAGTGCAAAATACAAGCAAGCAAATACTGGCTGTTTAAAGTTTTATTTGATTTGAAACGATATAACTTCTTTTTTGATATTTATTTTAAACCACAGTCGAGTTTTTTAGTTTATTTATTTACTCCAGCTTTCAGCTTTTCAGTACAAAATTATTATGTTGTGTCAAGACGGCTAATTTGGCGCAAAAAATGCGCTATTATGATTTTCCATAATTTTAATATAATAAGTTTCACTTGCGGTATCAAGACGAATCTAACGACCGCAAATTCATCAAAATCGGTTCAGCCGTTTAGTAGTTACAAGGAAAATGCGACTTTGTTTTACAATATTTTGATTTTATATTCGATTTGTTTCCTTAAACAAAATTTACCGAATAAATATATAAGTTGCATCACTCCGCTGAACGTAACAATCCTCCTACCCCCTGCCTCCCACCCCGATTGGAAGGCCCGCGGTCCACAAAAGATTCTCAAGTTATAGACCGTCAGACAATGACAGATTTTGCTGACTCATTTTCTCTTTTCTGGAATTGTAACCACTGAAAATTATGTCAGTGTTGGGCAGAAAAAAATCAAATTTAAAAAATCTAAGGCTTATGAATATGAACATTGCATTATCTTGATCTGACTAGTGCTACCGATGGTTATCAAAATCACATTCCTATTTCATTCTTACGGCAGCACGCTCTGACATGAATGAAATATACTATACAATGGTGCTAATCGCCGCCCATTTCAGAAATCGAATTAATCTCCCAAACGACATTGTCTGGATGTTCCATATCAGTTGGAAGTTGCAAAGTTTTTATGGATCTTTCGATTGAAATAAAACAAAAGTAATCAATTGCCGATCAAAAAAATCTCAATTTTCGATATCAAATCAATGTCAATATATTCAATAATGTTACGAGATTGATAAAAAATCCCCTAGCTACGCCGCTAGACAGACTTGCACGCGTATCGTCAATATGGTTTCCGAGAAAAAGGTAGATAGCTGCCGGTAATGAATATTCGGGATAACCGAACCGTCGCGTCGCGAAGATTCTGGTTACAATTGAGTACCTATATAAACACGAAACATTTGACTGGAGAGGAGTTTTTATGAAGAGAATTTATTAAGTGACAATATGCAGAAGTGTTTGGAATATTTAGCTAGTTGTATTGTTGTATAGATCTAAGTGTTTTATTAGTCAGTGAAGTTTTGTATGTTTGTTTATAGTGAAGTTAGAAAATAAACAGTTTAGTAGTGTGCTCGGCCATTATTTAGCAAAACGTAACAATAAGTACTCCAATCCTTTCTGAGTTCACCTACCAAATTTGAGTTTTCCACGTGAAACCGTTTCCAAATGCAATATGAACTTGGAATTCACGAAATTGAACGCCCACCTTAACGGTCTCGCCCTTTTGAAAAGTGCTTAGTGCTCGCTAAATCGAATTACTTTTTGAAAGTGCTTAGTAATCGCGAGAACTTCAGGAAAAAAGTGCTTAGTGCTCGAGACTCCCGAGCACTTTTCAAGAGTGCTAAGTACTCGGCACAGCTCTGCTTATACAGCGTCTGATTGTTGGCAAAAGGGCCTACCGGAAAATTTAGCAAATGAGGCCTCCGAATAATGCTTTCACTTAGAGTTCGATAAATTGATGTAAAGAGTTTTGTAAAGAGTTATGTGACATTGTCAACCTAAACATAACAATCAAAATCAAATGATAATAGATTTGAATTACGACATAAAGGTATCAATGAAAAACATCTAGGTGAAATGACATAGGAATCGTCTACTCCACATGATGAATCAAAGTCACTATAAAATTCTTTCAACGAGTAGTAGTTCTTGTTTATTATTAACTCTTTTATTGAGATCTGTATTATAATAGAAACCTCTTTGATATAGACTGCTGAGATGTTTGAACGGACGCAATCTACTATTTTAGTTTTGAAATAGGGTTTATTTTTGAAGACAAATCAATCAACCCCATGGATATAAACCGATGTCATTGTAAGAATAGCGAGGTTCTTGAAGTGTTCTCTACATGATTCCAGTGATCCGATTCTTGTTTTGAACAGCCTGTTTTTGTAACATAAAAATTCTATGAGCATCTTTAGAGTTCCCCCAGTGCATTATACCGTACCTCAAGTGTTAATGGAAACAGCCAAAATATAGTTGTCTGACAATATTTCTGCTACATTGTTGAAATGACACAGAGGTTGCATAGCAGGTTTTAGCGCGAACAAATTATTGAATGGTGAGACCTAAAAGCTTAGTAGTGTCAGAACAAATGATCATAGTGTTGTTCAGAGCAATCGCATTGGGAGCATCAACCTGAGAATGGTGACTTATGAAGGCAATCAATAAAGATTTATCATGATTGAAACACAGGTTATTTTTTTGACTCATTCACTCACACTACGATACACGCGATCTGCTTGGTTTATCGCATCGTCTATGTTATCAGTTACGAAGAGAAAACTAGTGTCATCAGCATGAGCTACAAGGCGCGTAGTGGCATACCTCATTTGATCTAGTATAGATCATTGATATGAATAAGAAAGCGTAGGTTCCAATAGAATCGGTAACAAAGCCATTAAATTACATTGAACCTGTTGGTACTTATCACCAAAGTGGGAATTAATCCATTGTAGAGCGCCTCCCTTATTATCTGTTCGATTTTGATTCCAATTCCAATTTCCTTCTATTAATTTCAACAACAGCAATTGTCAATTTTTTCAACTTTTTCCGAACAAAAATAAAAAAATACTTGTTCCCTTTTTTACTCTTCGTTTTAATAGAATCGTACAATGTAATAAGATAATTCGTTTATTACGTACTCATTTTATGGTAATTCATATTTTCCCTGTTCATGATTTGTTGTATCCGTTCCATCCGATTTCAGTAACATACGCAATTCTTGATGTGACTGCTTAGCAGTTGTTCAAGAAACCATTTCCTCGAAATACCTACCGCAAATTGCATTATCACGTATCAAGCAAGATAACTCACCTAATTGGTAATATCTGACCTCATCCATCGTAAGTTGAATTGGTTTGAACGTACCTGAAATCAAAGAAAGGTTTGAGTGAATGTTTATGACAGACAATAATCGATGATGACAAAAAATCATGACAAAAAATACAATCTATTATGTGCTACCTCGCTTTTAATAAGCAAAGTTTTGTACTTTCTGACACTGCTGGGCAGACTTGTATATTCCCTCCATCAGAGTCCATGTTATGGACCGGTCAGAGCAGTTATTATGCTGTGCATATACTGGAAGGCTGATCGGTTAATGGAATGCAGTGCATGAGAAGGTAGAAAATTCAGCCATTTGCATTTATATTATATTTTCGGAGATTTTGACAAAATAGACAAAACCACCTGTGGGTCTTAAATTAGAATCATTATTCGGATTATCGTTACGTGTATGGTTCTCCCTGATTCAGTGCATGAATTTTGCCTAGTATATGTTTCATACATATCATTTGATATGATTCGTCTTTACGCCGAAAATAAATTAGTGTCCGTTTCTTGAGGATACCATTTCTTACGGAAGCGGAAGAAGCAGCTATGCAAATTTTGCCAGAAAAGCCCCGAGGAGTTCAAAATACTTGAGTCTCTGATGAATTCACGGAAGATGAGAGGTATCGATGGAAATGTTCTGTTGGCTTATTTTTTACATTCGCAAAAAAATAGACCCATCGTCGCTATGGACCAAATACTCGATGCTTCGCTCGACTATTCAGCTTTATGAAAAAATCGACATTTCAAAATATGGCAAATTAACGAGCTTTTCGAAAAGCAAATCACAGGGATACAAACCAAAGAAGTCCAAGACATTAGAACGACCCGAAATATTGAAGTTTTGGAACAAAGCTCCCAACGACGAGTACTTGTTGATGAAAGTGGCTTTGAAAATGGTAATTAGCAGTGCTTGAATGAATGAATTGGTCAATTCGAAAATTGAAGACAAAGGGAAAATATTTCATGTGGTCGTCAAACACTAAAACCAAGAAATCGGGAAGTTTCACCATACAGTGTACGAGCCAGTGCGTAGGAATGAATACGTTGTCGAAGATACCTTCAAGAATTGCAATGTTTTTGAAATTGGAAGAACCAGTGCTCTACACCGGTTACTGCCTGAGGAGGTCTTCGGCAATTCTTTTGGCCAATGCAGGGGCTAACATTACAACTTTGAAGCGTCATGGAGGATGGAAGTCTTCGACGGTAGCAGAAGGATACCTAGAAGAATCGGTGTATAACAAAATACAAATCACAGAAAAAATACAAGATTCTGATGTGTCGGCGTCTTCCAACACTATCAGCAGCTGTACCGATATGGGAGCGTCTGGTTCCAATGAACCAACGAATTTTACAATTACTTCAAATTCTACTGAACCGTTAGCGTTTTTCTTTAATTTCAATATCAATGTGAATTCTGCTTGTAATAGTTATAAATAAATAGATTGCTACGTTAAATATGAACGTGAGTTATAATCCATAACTCACTAAGTAGTGAGTTATGGATCATACTACTACACTAGTATGTTATTTGATAGTTTACTTGTCTAAAATGACATTAATAATGAAAGTCATACCTGTCATGTGTTGGATAAATATAATTATTGTAACGAATCCAGGAAGGGGGGGCAGGAAGGAATGCATTCTTGAGACTTGTTAGATTTAAGCGCACTCCTTATCTTCTTCCGTTATGATATCGTCCATGTAAATTAGACCTACAAAAATGGTTTTCGAGGAATTGTCAAAAACTGAAAAAAATTGAATGAACCCCTGACCTCCTAGCGTCACGCCCATGGCAGAAGCTTCGAGCCGATGTCCCATGTCTCGTCCCCCAACCGTCTCCCCCAACCACCTTCCGTCACTTCCACCTTTCTGACTGTAATTTCCGCTAGAAATTCCTCGCAGCCTCCTCCTCCCGATACGCCATGTCATAACCCGGTTCGGTTGACGTCTTCGCGACGGTTGGCAACTCTAACATTCGTGTAGCTTTCGAACGATTTCTCGGTCTTTTTGCATTCGACTGAGGCGCATCTGATGGAGAGTTTCTCTTCCGAATAACCGAGTCGCTTGAAATACTGTTAGCGTGAAAATATTTCCATTCATCAGGTGTGTGCTGGAGCTCGGGTGAATGAACCAAGTTCTCTACGCGCGATGGGGATGTTAAAACTGGACTGATATCGTGTAAAGAGGAATTCGCGATTCAATCAAAATACATTTTTTAAAGACGGTCCTGTACCGCGCCTACATAGAAATATTCTTCGTATGTATGACTTTCGCGAACGGATATTTTGTTTAATTTATCCGGCTAAACAAAACTGATACACAAAACTGATATCCATTCATTTTACTATCTTGAAATAAATAATACGTAAGCACAGATCTGAGACCAGCAGTTGGTGAACGAGACGGTATTCCTACCGCAGCAAACTTGCTGGGAACGGCTATTAATTGTCTCTTGGTGAAAATGATGGGTCATCAAAAACCTCGTTGCAATTTTTGAAACAATGGAGAGAAGTGAAGACTTCAGAGCAAATGACAAGAGGAGATCTGAAATACGTGAATTTGACGAGGAACTGGGTGTAAGTTAGTGCTGAGCGTCGGAGACTTATATGTCGGATATTAGAAATAACAGACTTTCAACGGATCAAGCCGGCGAGGGACTCGTATTATAACTGAGACTTGTACAATATTCATTGGATGGTGATAACATGATAAACGAAACGTAGAATCGATATTAAAACTAATTGTTTCCCCAGACGAATAAATAGGACTAGCTGCTGTGATTGATTCAAGTATGAATGAGAACTCTCTGAAAAATTGTAGTAACCAACTACTGAGACTCTGTTTTCGAAGTCGAAGTGACAGAATGCAGGAGGATCAACTATAATATAAGGCATTGGTAAGTTGCTACACTACTTTCCCGAACAACAGGTGCAAAATCGGACAGGCAGCCAAGGCGAACCCTTGAGGAAATGCCTACTCTCTCTGGGACTTGATTTTCGATTCGTTCGCCTTAAATTTGGGACCAAATAAAAGAGACAAATATACATATTTCATGTTTATTGATGTGAAACGGAAAATCGATCGTTTTATTGTATCACCATCAAGAATACGGCCGTGGGTACACTAGAGGCTAGCCCCGTGGTATACCCTACTACTCAATTCCAGATGCACGAAGAATAGAGGTCATAGGCATGGTGGTGGGAAAACGATGGATTGCCACCTTATGACGATCGCAATGAAAACGGATGCTTTGAGTGGACGAATGAACCATGGAACAGTCTTCTGCATTTCTATGCGAGCAGTGAGCCCGCCCGCTGTATCTCATCTTCGAGTTCGAGGCTATGTCAAAGCCCCTCCTCAGCTGGTTAACGAAGTGGCAAGAGTGGCAGCTATGCTACGTGTCGGTCTGGCTGTAGAGGAGGCCCGTATCATACCACCAACAGAAGGCATCAGAACCCGCAGGGCGCTACATAACATCAAGTCCCTGAAGCCACAACAACTGGCATGGGTGAATACGGAGATTCACGATGTCCTTTCAGAAGAGGCTGAAATATGGTAGATCAACTGAACGGACGAACCCAAACTCTGTCATCAAGTTGAAACCCGTTCAGCAGAAAGCCCACGTCAAAGCTGCGGAGAGTAAGGAGCTCCTACAGCTTCATAAGGATGAGCCATTGCATGGGCTCTTCTAAAAGAATATTGGAGACCTTGGCTTATCCAAGAACCTGATCTTCGCTTCTCTCATGTTAAGTGGGCTGAAGTCGGAAACCGAGGGATTCATAATGGCCTATCAGGAACGTGTCTTCAATATCCTCGTCTACCGTAGTCGCACGATGGCTTCAGAGGCCCCTGACACTATGTGCAGAACATATCGTGGGGCAGCTGAGACCATAATGCATTTGCTGTCAGCCTGTCCAGCTTATGCGGTCTCAGCATATATCTATGGGCATAAGCGCTACGAGTGTTGTACCACCATCTACGATACTCACACGGTATTGACGAGACACCGGTGTTGCCTTATGCTTCGCGGGATATTGAGTCCGTTATAGAGAATGAGAAGTGCCGAATCTATTGGGACTACTCATTCCTCACCCTCAGGTAAATACAAGCCAATAAGCCTGGTGTTCTCCTCTTTGACCATCAAAGTGGGACGATTTTTGTTATTGAGTTTTCGGTTCCTGGGAAATGAATATCGTCCGAGAATAGAAGGAAAAACTGACAAAATATCGAGACCTACTCTTTGAACTCTGCAGGCTTTACCCAAACCATTCTGTTAAAATGGTGGTTCTGATAATAGGGGTCATTGCTGGAATAATGGACACACTGCTGTAATATGGTAAAATTCTCAGCCGGACAAATTCAGAAGGCCGTAATTCTTGGTTTACTCGACCTACGCAGGGCACATGATTCTCGGATCCAGTTCTCACTCACCTCACGGACGTGGGGAGTGTTTACTGGGGTAAATGAGACACTAGCGCGCTTTCCAGATGTATCGAGGTTGCTGGGACAGGGCCTGATTAACAAATTCCTGTTGGAAAAATATCAGGAAAAATCCAGACTTTCCCGGAACATCACTCAAGATCGTATATAAGTAGAAATGACATGTTAAGTTAGTAGGAGAATAGACACTTCTTACACAGTTCTTTTTTTTTATCAACTCTCTGTTTGATTTGACATTCCTTCAACACCGATCCACCTCAATAAATCAAGATTACTTGAAGACTTCTCCTTCACGCGACAAGCACGAACTTCCTATCCTTTCGGAGAAGTAGCTCCAGATCAAAGAACCATTAGGCCCCAAGCACTCAGATAGGTGCCAATCCCTAATCAGCCACATTCTTCTAGTTCAGTTATAACCAAAAATCGGAATGGTGATACCATTTTGCGTTTTGTTTATTATCTCACATGCTCTTTAAGCAACCTAGAAAGAACCGGTTTCGGGGATTTCATCCTTGGAGACAGTAGAGTCAGTGAGTGAATCAGGTAAAACCAAATTAAATATCAAGCCTAAAGGGCACTTACTAGAATATAAGGCATCTTAGAGTGAAAGTAGAAAAAAATTATAAATAAACCAAGTATAGTTTATCGAAAGCACACTGTTGTTGTGAAACTCTCTATATCTACTGAACATAACTGGAATCCCAAAACTTCTACTGCCAAAACCAGATACGGAATGAAACCACAAAAGCATACTTGATTTTTGACCAGGAATCGAAGAAATAAACCCCATTAAAAACTCAACTCATGAAATGAGAATGCACAAACACTCCAAATGTGGTCAGGATTCATTATAAATCCAAGCAATGCTGGTTGTATTGTGTACAGCTAAACGTTCGACTTTCAAACGAACTCTCCTTTGTTACTGAGAACAAGTAACTGAAGATCTTAATAGCGCCATTCAGCGTTATAATATGGGTTCAAAGATGGCATTTTTATTTGATGTAGCACTAAAACGCTCCCTTTTGAAATAACAACAACCCTCAAATTGAGTATAACCTTTTGTGAATAGCTTTGCCATATGCACGACGTCAAGTCATTTATAACCGTAAACCGTTTGAAGTTCCAATTTGAACTAATTCTTGAATTTTATTTAGAACTTATCACTTGAATGGGTAAGTGTAGGAGTTCATTATACAGTGGGTTTATGAAAAACTAAGCGGAAACATTCGAAAGAAGTAATCTGATTTTAATTGGGTATAGTATGGGAAGCTACTTTTAACCATATTCTGAGACTCTTAGTGTATTATCTCCGATTATATCGGAACTAAATATCGACTCGGTTATATTTATATTATTGGTTTCCTCATCATTCGATTTTGACTCGAGTTCATTGATAATTTCCAATACCTAAATTGGATGGTTCCTGGAAGAAGATTACCTTTTAATTTTTTTCCTAAAATAATATATTTATCTTGTGAATTGCGAATAGAGCGAGCAACGAATTCACACTAGCAAATAATTCATTTTCTATTATCCTGAAATTTTCATTATTATTAATTAAGGAACAAATTTTCAAAAAAATCCACACAAACAATTGTACAAAAAAATCAAGCAAAATCTTATATTTCCTTTATATAAACTCTGTCCTTGAATCATGCACAGATCAACCTCCTTCAAAATTGGATTTCAATTTTAAAGCAACCTGTATAATAAGAAATTATAGTTTTTTCCAACAGGTGAATTGAGAGACGTGAAGCTTCTGAATGACTTCCACAGTCCCCCAATTTTGGTCCCCTTAATTAGTGTCCAAGGGGCCAGTTGAAGTGAAAAATATGTCAATTGGCCTTACAACATGTAATATCGTTACCATAGACCTGCTAAATCCAATTCTCTAGATTTTAAGGCTTCTCGGATATATTATATCGTTGGCTGAGACTGTTAACCTGCTAAGTCCACTAATAACCAAAACTGAATTTTTTTATCAGTTCACTCGATTATGACTAAGTGATCAAGTACTGCGTTGTATTCAGCTTGCTCCATCAAAAAAGACAAAATAAGCTCATTTTGTTCCCACAAATATCTGCTATCTGCAAACGCAGTTTTAATCACTGTGTTTTCGAGAAACCAAGAAATCTAGAGAATTGAACTTTATAGTAGGTTTACACTCAGCCAACGATATCAGACTTACCTAATAGAATATCTGAAGTAATTCAAGAGTAGGTCTGTCTCTCTCTGATTCAATTGGTTTTTGCTTGCTTTTGGCACACTTATCCAGTTCGTGCCCCACTACGTAGGGATCCACCCTACCTAAGCCCGGTTAGTGGCGTGATTAGTGGGAACTTCGTCTAGGGGATGAGGGGGATCTTGCTCTGAGCAATACTCCACCCCAAACTCTGTAATTTGTTTTATCGCACGTAAATCGATAGACATATAGAAAATTCAATAATTTAGATCAATGCACGTACTTGATAGATTAAAACCTTGTTCGTGACAATTCTCTGCATAAACTCCGGCAGATCTGGTAATCAGGGAAGAACAAAGTTGCGGCAACTAACACGCTTGCCATTTCGATTCTAATCCATTCCTTTGGAGTAGGGAAATGAACTCATGAGGAGCTGCAACACAACTTGACGTGAAAACTTGCAAAATATCGCGTCTTCATAGGAACTTGCATCTTAAATCGACTTTATACTTCCCCAAACAATGAAGAGGCCCTGAACTTGAGTTGAGGGTGTCTACATGACAGAATGGTACTGAATGGAGCCTATAAAGTCATCAGGAGTTCAGATCCACTTTTCTGCTCAGTTGGCAACCGTGAAAAAGCAGGGATCGGAGCTATTCTTTTTAGGGTTGCAGTCCGTTCAGCAGTTGAGTTTGACCTCGGTGATTGCCTTGGTCTACCGTAGTCACGTGATGGGTAAGTCCCAAACATCTGATGAAGAACGTGCTTCTGAGACCATAATGCATTTGCTGGCAGCTTGTCAAGCTTATGTGGTTTCGGATAATATCCACAGCCATAATGCGGCCTCACGGATGTTATACTACCACCTACGATACTCGTACGGTGTAGAAAAGACATATATGATGCCTTATGCTCCAGGGGATATTGAGTCCGTTGTGGAGAATGAGAAGTGCCGAATTTATTTGGAACTGTTCATTTTCCAACCTCAAATACAAGCTTATAAGCCTGATGTAGTTCTCCTTGATCATAAAATAGGAGAGATTTCAGCTCCTGGCAAAACGAACGTCATCCGAAGAATGGAGAAAAAACAGACTGAATATATAGACCTACTCTTTGAACTTCGTAGGCTTCACCCAAACCATTCTGTTAAAATGGTAGTTCTGGTTATACAGGTACTTGGTAGAATGATGGACACGCTACTCTAAAATCTTAAAATCTTCCCGGCTTGCCGTGATGCGGCAGAAAACTCAATCTAACTAATTGTTTGAGAATGTCCATATAGGACGAAACTGCAGTAAACATGTTAAAGTGGTATAAAAACATAGACAGTTTCTTTATTTCTTTTTCTTATGATGATCTCCTACCACGTAGTAACGGCTACATCCATCAATTTTAAATTCAGGATGCCGTAATTCTTGGTTCACTCCATGACGAGTGTTTACGGGGGGTTATGAACACCAGCACACTCTCCGGATGTATCGGGGCTTGGGAGATATGGCTCGACTGGGATTTTTCTAACAGAATAAAAAAGTAACGAATAATAATAATCAATGCTTTTATTGCAGGTTTTCCTATACAGGTACCTAACCTAACAAAAGGCAGGATTCAATTTCTGCACATGAAATATCTTTGTAGAGTTGCTCTTCCATCCTACCACAGTAATTGATTTCTGTCAGATAGCTGCTTCGACTGTAGCCGAAATTATTTGTTTTCATAAATTTGTTTTTAATTCATCGAAATTTTACATGTAATCTCCATTCGACGTTTCTAATTATTGTCAGCTACTTCAAATGAACACTTAATTATTTAATTAGGATAATTATGGTAGTAGTAGTGAATATTAAATGGTAGTCGATAACACGGCGTGAACCATAATGATCGATTATGGTCCGAATTACATAAAAGACTTTATCTGCTGTCACCAATGAATATCTACATACTTTTCTAGTTCCAAATTCAGTATTTTTGAAACTACAGATTTATTCGAGTTATTCATCATGTAAAATAGTGAGCAAGCTAGCAAATAATTAGTCACCCACTGTCACTCACACTGGTGTCATTTGGATTTGTAGTAAAAACTTCAAAAATCTGATGATAGTTCAGAAGCAGATAAGATTTTAAATTTATTTAAGTCATATCAATTTTGGCATTTCTAATTTCACTTGCAGAGATGTGAAATAGGATGACGTTTTCAGGATTGATGAAATTCAGTTATTATAAAATTTCCTCATTCAAACTTCTTGCTATAATAGGTTTTGTTCTGAAAGTGTTGCTGAAAGAAGAGTAAATTTCGCAATTACACTCAAACTGAAGGTTTATATAGCGATAAGAAATATCATGATCTAACTCATGATTCGAAACAACCAGACGAAGTATAGCAAATGGACAAATTTGGTAAAAGCCTTGGCCTTTTTATCACTCTGGTTAAATTTCTTATGGAATTCATGACATGAATTCTTTTATGTCTGAAATTCTAATTTTCATTTCATAACAATATATTTAGCCAATGGCTTACTCAAATCGTCGAAATATTCACCCCTCTCAATAAAACTCGGAGAAACTCAATCACTGTAGGGAAGAATATTCGTTACCTCAAAACGGCAATACGCGAGGTGCACCCTACTTGCAGCTGTTACAAAATAGTTACAGAGCATCACACTTCCCTAGCTTGCACAAGTCTTTCGAATACTTCTGAGGGTTGTGCTCGAAAGGGTGCGGCAGGTTGACGGATTTTACAATTTTTATCTGAATAAGTTATTAAAGATTGAAAACGATGCTCATCACTGCTATGTTTAGTAACTAGCGTAAGTGAAACTTGAAGGGTATAGCATGAAATAGAGTAGTCCCAAAAGCTGTTTGTTCGCTAGCCACTGCTATAGGTACAACAATGGTTTAAGATCATTGTTGTAGATATCATAGGTGGAAGAATAACGCATAGCAAACAGAAAAACGTCCAAAATTGAGTAAATGTTGACTTGAATAAATCGTCTATCAGAAAGAGAGATGAACCTCATTTACTTATGCACTCCCTGTAACTGGTGGCCTCTTCGCTTGGACCCTTTGTGTATGCACGTGTCTGGGTTCAGCTGGGAATGCCAGCTTCCCTGATGACATTCAGCAGTTTCCCTGGCTGAACCTGTTTGACGTCCTCCAGGTTCAGTATACTTTCCCCAAGAGCTGCCTTTCTCTGGTGCACCAATGCAGGAAATTTTGCAAGGAGGAGTGATGAGGTCTCTTCTTCTTCCAAGCACCACCTACAGAGTGGATCATCTATGATCCCGATGAGGGCCGTGTGTCTGTTCAGAGGTGATTGTGTACCATCAGGAACCCTGTCACTAGCTTGAGATCTGGTCTCCCAAGAGAGAAAATTTCCTTTTAAAGTTTTTCCAAAGGCCCGGGTAAGGACCTCCGATTGTCCGATGTCAGGCGTGTCCTGCCATGATTTTATAAACTGTTTTTGTAGTAACAGCTAGCCTGTTGGGAATTCCTAGGGTGGGTTCTGGCTTAATCGGTGTAACTATGCGGACTTTGAATACATTTGATTGACAAGGGCTCAAGGGATATAATTTGATAAATAGTCCCCTCAGGGAAAGAGTACCAAAGTTGCCCAACAAGACATGGAAACTGTATGCAGTTGAAGAAAATAATCCATTCACAAATGAATGATCCATAATCACTTTTATGAATGTTTCAACTTGCATTCCACAAACTCTTCAAAATATACGTATAGGCCCTATTGTATGAACGTTGTATGGAAAAACATCACATCGCAAGTTAAACTGGTAACGACGAAATTTTTGTGGGGATCGTCAATTCAAACTATGCATTGACCAATACGCCTTTTGTTCCCTCGCTGTTGTATATATCGCTGCAACATCAAACATGCCTTTCGGGGAAAAACTCGAATGCATATAATTTGTTCACACATATGCGAAGTTACCATTGCCGCGGGAATTTTTAATTAAATCCGTTCGAGCGGCAATGATTCAAATGTTGTATTGCAAGCTCCTAGCAATTTTCCGACACCGCACCGTAGCGTCTGTGGCAGGAATTTTCAATATAAGACGCGTGAGTCGGTTTGTTCCATTCTGACGTCGGTGTCGTGTCGGTATCTCTCTACTATGCAATCACTTTGTGTCGGAGGCTCGTGTTATTGATATCATCGTGTTCCGAACAGATTCTACTCTCATTCACGGAACGGAGTTTTATCGTCTCTATTTACCATGTCTCTGCATGACACACGAAGTGATTGTGTTTGGAATTGGTATATATACATGTTCGTATGCACAGAGAATTCTTTCTCGTGACTAGACATTACTACAGAGGAGTTCAAAATACTATCCAAAATTCTAGAAATAGTTGTTGAGAGTTTTTCAGGCAGGTAATTTTTTAACTGCATAAAACGGCTTTCGGGTAACTTTGGTCATGAAATGTTATTGATCCTGGCTTCCTCATTCAGTAGTCCAATTCACAGATCGATCCTATGACAAATTTTTGAGCTACAGGGTGTCAAATTTCCATCCACCCCTATCACCCCCCCTGATTTACAGCCAACCGCATTCAAATACTTTCAATATAAATTTCTACTTGTGATACTCCATTGAATAGCTAGTAAAAAATGCCCCTCCTCCTCATATCATTTCTGTGAACATCTCTACATATTGGAATGAAATGAATAAACGCATCATGGAAATTTTATTTTCCTGTATAGGTATTTTCAAAGTCTAAGTAGGTATTCAGTCACAAGAAAAAGCCACAAGTATCAGCGATTGTGACGCTAATGTGCACCACATTACTTGTGGCAGCAGTGACACTAACGAAGGAGGTGAAAATCTACTACAATTCAAAATGGCTAACAACCTGGACACGCTGAATGTAGGAAACAAACTCACCTTCATTGCAAAAAATAGGAAGGAGGTACTCGACGTAACAATAGCCTCAACCTTGTTACAGAATGGCATGTATCTGATGATGTGAGTTGCTCGGATCGCAGATACATCAAATTCGAAATGAAGAGTGAAATCTACAAAGAGACTAACCGGAACCCACGCTAAACGAACTGGGAAGCGTACAAAGCAGACCTGAGTCCAAGTCCCAAGGTTTGGCTGTGGAAGAAATCAATGACGCCACCATCCCTACGTTTGACAAGCACTGCCCACTCATCACAAGGAACACCACCAGGAAGGTGCCCCGGTGGCACAAAGAACTTGCAGAACTGATGAAGCAAGCCACAAAAGAATTCAACAGAGCAAAAAAAAATGGGAGGTGGGATAAATACAAGAACGCCTTGTCCACTTTCGAAAAGGCCTTGAACAAATCGAAGAGAGACTCCTGGAGGAGACACTGAGAGAGAAGGTTCTCGAGAGTGTGCTAGACTCCAGGAAGTACTCTCGAAGGATAAGCAACAAGTAATATACTCCCTGAAAAATGAACAAGGGGAGCACACTAGTACAGGAGAAGAACAATAAAAGAACTACTGAGAGTTCACTTCCCTGCGGCACATATAGATTAGACACGAGCTATGGGAAACCCGGAAGTACTGGAGACTTTGAAAAGAGGCTCCAGGCTGGGCTGGGACATAGCAAAGAAGGTCGTAACCCATGACAAAGTTCAATGGGCAATAGGCACATTTGAACCCTTCAAATCACCGGGACCAGACGGGATCTACCATGCAATGCTGCAGAAAGGACCCGAAGAACTGCAAATCAGACTCTGTAATGTACTCAGAGGCAGTCTGGTCCTCGGGTATATACCAAAACCATGGAGACAAGTGAAGTCCCTAAGAGCAATGATTCTTATGTCATTTGTACTCAAGACTTTGGAGAAGCCAGAGGATAGACATATTAGGGATGGTGAGCTGGTGGAAAGACCACTGTACCGCGAACAATATTCCTACAGGACTGGCTGTTCCACGGAGACAGCACTCCACCAAGTTTCTAACGAGGGTGGAAAACACGCTAGAAAATAAAGAGGTACTGTTAACGGCCTTTCTAGACATATAAGGAGCTTTCGACAATACTCAATCACTAGAGCTCTGAGACACAGAGAAATCGAGAAACCATGTGTGGCCTAGATAGACTCAGTGCTGAGAAAGAGACTGATACACATCACTGAATGAGAGGAGACCGTAGCAGTCAGGGCGACCAGAGGATGCCCGCAAAGTGGAATTCTATCCCCGCTTCTGTGGAATCTGATCGCGGACTCGCTGCTGAAAACACTGAAAGAAGCAGGACATCGAGCCCTTGGCTATACTGATGATATCGTGGTCTTAGCACAGGAAAAATTCACCACAACGGTTAGAGATCGGATGCAGGAGGCTCTTAACCTTGTCACGAGATGGACAGACATAGAGAGGCTCAACGTCAATCCTAACAAGGCAACTATAGTAGCATTCACCCAAATACAAAAAACAGACGGCCTAGGACCCATACGACTTCGAGGGGAGGATATACAGATAAAGGGGGAGGTCGAGTATCTTGAAGTAATACTAAAATCCAAACTGACCGGGAACTAGCATATCGAAAGAGAAGCCAGACTGCGGATCGCACCCAACCTCAACGTTGAAACGGAACATATGAGAATCGTTGAAATTGTGATCGGGGACGCGCTAGGAACTAGAATGAACCACATTCCGAAACGGTATTCCTTCGACAACTTATTAAGAGTGCTGGTGCCAAACAGAACTGAATTGTTTTAAAATTGTTTTTTCCGTTAACCAGCTGTCATCCCCCTCAGAAGTCGAAACTTGTGCGAGCTAAGGATTAACAAGGTCTTAACTTTTAACGTGCGATTCCTAGCACGTGACCAGTGACCATGCTGGGAATCGAACCCACGTCCCTCTGACTGATAGAATAGCGCTATACCATCATGACCACTGCGGCCCACAACTCAAGGACATTCTACAGGGAAAAATCTGGTACACAGATAGATCCAAGACTGAGTATGAAGCGGGCTCAGGAGTGTTCTCCAGGAATCCGAGTATTGGCATCAGCTACTCACTGGGCACCCATAATTCTGTCTTTCAAGCAGAAGTGTACGCCATCCTTCAATGCGCAAAGGAAAATAAAAGGAGAAACAGACAGTCAAGCGGCACTGAAGGCCTTGTGAAGCAAGGAAGTAATGTCCAATCTGGTATGGGACTGCAAAGAAGAACTGAAAACTATGTCAGACCGGAATCAAGTCAAACTGATATGGGTTCCAGGTCATCAGGGAATTGCAGGCAATGAGAAAGCAGACGAACTCGCACGAAGAGGATCGGAAATGCTCCCAAACCAAGGGCAGATGCTAGGGATACCGAAGTATACAATACGAGCGGCTGTAAATGACTGGATAAGGGATAAGCACAAAAACTACTGGGACAATGTCCCAGGAAACAAACAAGGGAAAGAATATATCAGAGGATCGTGTAACAAAAAAACGGCAGGCCTGTTAACGATGAACATAAGCCAGTTGAGAACCGTTACGGAACTCCTGACTGGACATGCACCAGTGAAGGATCACCTTAAAAAAAATGTGGTAATACGATAAAGACCTGACCTGCAAACTATGCGGCAAGGATCCAGAAACCGTGAAACACATACTGTGCTATTGCGAAGCTCCAGACCGCAAAAGACAGGCAATTTTCGGACAGCCATCTGGTGACCCCGAACTATACAGCTTCCACCCAATACGAAACCTGTAGAAACTCGTACAAGGCACAAAAGTATTGGATTGAGTACTGTGACATTACAACATAGGTAAGATACGTCTTTCCCTAGCTCACACAAGTCTCCGTAGACAGTATAAGACTCTGAAGAAGCTATTCACTCGCGCTAGTGAAACGTCAGAAAGAAATTCCAAAAAGCGAAGTCCTTCAAACCCGAGAGAAAATAGTGAAACTATAAACTTCGGCCGGGAATAGCCTTCACCATTTCATCACGAAACTTACTGTTACATGTTTTTGGTTAATGAAGAAATATTATCATTATGTTCCAAGGTCTGCCAAGTTGAAATAAACGGGTGTGAAAACTCAATTTGTTGCAAGAACGAGTTATAGTATTCAATAAGACTATCAGCAATGACAATATTTGTAAAAGAGAGACAGATCACCAACTTATCTGATGTATTTCAGAAATGTAAGGCAAACAGTTCTTTACGTTTTCGATTTGTACATGACTTCAGATTAATTGGGCATCTGCTAACGTAGACAATAAAAATATTCTTCAAAGTTTTTGACTTCATCACGAATTCCTAATTACAAACTTTTTCATTTCAGTGCAACGTGGCACTTCAAATATTGAAACTCGGTCCTCAGTCGAGTTCTGTGTCTGTAAATATACCTCCAGTGCGCCTAATTCACATGTTTCGTACTCCATGCATCGATTATCAAAAACAATAACCCCAGTAATACGATAATACAACGAACGTGAAACAAGGGAGCGAAAGGAAACGTGATCCTCGAACGGAGATTAAAGCTGGATGGCCTCTTCAGAGGGTGCTGACCGTACTGTTTGCTGCTCGCAGATGGCGGCACGAGTGAAGACAATGGCTACTTGGATGAGTGCTCCACACAATGCCCATTGTGCCCGCTGTCGAGGACTGTCATGAGTGGCTGTAATATGCGAAGGGTGGGGAATAAAAAATTAATTACTTTTTTCTCTTCGGAGATAAAACGGCCTCATCAAGACCATTTCATGTAGCAACAATTGACGTTGTTTTCCGGGAGAAAATGGGAGTATAGTTGTTGCCTTTCTGTCTGTAGGTGTCCATCGATATCATCACAGATGCTGCATAATTCTTGGAAGGCAATAATAGTAATACATTACTATTACCAAGAACATTTTTTGACAGTACTCTGAATAAATTCATCTCAAACTTTGAATAGAACAATCGTGTCGAAGCTGTATAAGTATTTTAAAATGAATCGGTTTGGAGAAAACAAAAACGAAGAGATAGATAGGGTAATCGAGGCTACAATCCCTGACAATACCTACAGTGTCATTCATATGGCTGATATAAAGAATTGGATTCAAGAAATAATCTTCATAAATATAACACGACCTTGATTAATTGTCAACTATTTTATTGCTACCAAATTTCTCTTGTATTTATTAATTTTACTCGACATTATTTTGGCATTAATAATCAGAGATACTTTATAATCTTTTGTGATAAAATCTTGTAGTCAACTTGATACAGAATTGGTTATCTTCGAAAATTACAAGATTAGGCTATTCAAAACCAAAGTCAACAATTAGATTTGACAACCATATTTCTTCTTTTTTGGCCTCTGCTAATGCGACATATTCTGGTGGAAAAAGTTGCAACTGTAGCCTACTTTTTTGTTGACCAACAAACTGTGCCTCCAAGAAAATCAAAACAAATATCCGGTTTTTGACTTTCTTTCATACTCATCACCTGCCCAACAAGTTTCCAGCATAAGATATACAGGGTGTCCCAACGAAAACTTTCAACCCGGATTTACTGGGAAATGACAAATTATTTTCTGAAACGCTGAAACAAGTCGATTTTGATTTCTAGGGGGACACATGTCAGTAATGGATTTAGTCGAGCAACTTCATCCCCCTGACGGGGGCGGCTACCCTCTTGCGAATCATCATAGGGAACATGGGTCGAGTGATACATCATCTTGAAGCTCTCTTCATTCTCTATCCAAACAGAAAATCAAAACAAATATCCGGTTTTTGACTTTCTTTCATACTCATCACCTGCCCAACAAGTTTCCAGCATAAGATATACAGGGTGTCCCAACGAAAACTTTCAACCCGGATTTACTGGGAAATGACAAATTATTTTCTGAAACGCTGAAACAAGTCGATTTTGATTTCTAGGGGGACACATGTCAGTAATGGATTTAGTCGAGCAACTTCATCCCCCTGACGGGGGCGGCTACCCTCTTGCGAATCATCATAGGGAACATGGGTCGAGTGATACATCATCTTGAAGCTCTCTTCATTCTCTATCCAAACATTTGAATTTCGTCAAATTCGAATGAATGGTAATTGAAATTAGTGTTGTTAACATGTTCAATGTAAATTAATCAATTATTTACCTGTTCTTATCGAAATTCAATGTATTAACTATTTCGACGACTCAATAAGTGAACAGATTAGACAATGGTAACGTCCCATTTGGTTAGGTACCCCACGAACAACACAAACAAGTTAGGCAAAACAGAGTAATTAGCCAGGCTGGGACTATTAATTGCGAAGATCTTTCAACCAAGTATCAGTTGTACGTCGCTCTGCGAGAAGACAACATTGTACAAGCGGAAGATTCTCAACGCAGTTGTGAGCGAAACGTCCAAAGGAACCGCCTCCACAGAGGTGAACCGACCACGGCCCCAAAGCCCAAAAACAGTATTTCTTAGTTTTTGTTCTGTTGACTTTTTCAGACAATGTAGACAAAAAAACCCTGCTTTTTTATGCTTCGTCTGGGTGTATGTTCTCAGGATGAATTCACAGACCGCATGATTCGAATAGAAATTATCAGAACGAATTGAGTTAGAAACTGTACCACAAAAATGATGAGTGTCTAAGAGCTGCAACTAGAATTTTCAATGCAAGGCATCCAGGGAAAAATGCGTCTCATACCTATATTGGAACGTTGATTGCTAAATTTGAACGAACTGGGTCTGTGGGCAACCAGAAACATCATCCATACGGAACGAGGCTATTGAGGTAGCGGTTTTGGGACACGTGGCTATCAGACAGTATTCGAAGCTTGGCTGGAACTTCAGGTGTAGCGCGATCGAGTATTCAGAGAATTCTCAAGTCACATCGATTCCACTCATACAAAATAAAACTTGTACGTGAACTGAACGAAGACGATTATGACAGACGTGTACAGTTTTGTGGGGAAATGTCTGAGCGTCTGAGAACAAATCCCAATTTGCTCTTCAATATTTGTTTTTCAGACGGGAGTACATTTTTTGTTAAGGAAACGTAAATCGCCGCTACTGGAGCGATACCAATCCTAGGTTAATACGTGAGGTTCACACACAAACTTCGCATAAGTTGAATGTTTGGTGTGGTATTTTTTGTCAAAAATATTATTTGACCACTTTTTATTGATGGTCATTCGAATGGACAAATGTATTTACATCTTCTTCAGAATGTCATCGATCCCATGATAATGGATATCCTCGAAAACGATGGAGATGATTAGGAAAACAACCTCCATTTTCAACAAGATGGAGCACCACCTCACTATGCGGTAGCGGTTAGAAACTTTCTAGATGAACTATATACCAATCATTGGATAGGGCGACGAGGAACAATTGAGTGGCCAGCTAGATCACCAGACCTCATCCCGTTGGATTATTTTTTATGGGGACGTCTCAAAAGCAAAGTTTTTGCTACTTCGCCAGAGTCACTAGAGTGGTAGAATTGTAACCGAGTGCGGCAGAATAACTCCAGAAGTATTGGAAAACGTTCGTAATAGTTTCGAAAGTAGACTTTATCATTGTATGGAGGTGGAAGGGGCTCACTACGGGCAATTAATAAATTGAATTTCGATAAGAATAGGTACGATATTAATTATTTAACTTGAACCTGTTACACCACAACAAACGTTTGGATAGAGAATGGGGAGAGCTTTACGATGATGTATCACTCGACTCATGTTTTCTATGATGATTCGCAAGGGGGTCACCGCCCCCGTCAGGGGGATGACGTTGCGTGACTAAATCCATCACTGGCATGTGTCCCCCTAGATATGAAAATCGACGTGTTTCAGCGATTCCGAAAATTAGTACAAGTAAATCCGGGTGGAAAGTTTTCGTTGGGACACCCTGTATAAGGCACCCCATTGATTCCCTCACAGGTTTATTGTCGATCAGTGTATTATTATCATTAGAGTTTAATAAATTACCAGAATCCAGAGGAGTATTTATTGGTTTGTATTCACCTATTTGAAACGTCTTAATAATAATTGATGTAATTCTTTCGTCTTACATAAATTCCATTTTCAGTTTGTTTTATGTTAATTCATAAAAATGTTTCAAGGTTTCCGAAGTCTTGCAATTCAAATTCTTGTTTCAGTTTAGGTTTTAAACATACAATTTATGTTCAATTAGAAGAAAGGTTTCGTTAAATGACAAGGATCAAATTAAGACTTGTTTGAACTTTCTTTGACAACAAACTCTTCGAAACGTATATTCCAACAGTAAAAAGCTTGCTTCAACCGATAAAAAGCTCCATTCAACTTAAAGACCTTGTCATCATCCTGAAAAACTTCAGGAATTTCCATATAGATGTCTTCTCTAATTTATTCATATGAAAAAGCAAATTTAACATGCATCTGTTGAATTTTGAAATTTTTATTATTGGCAAGAAAGTTCTTACATGAATCCCTTTGCTACCAGTCTAGCTTATATTTTACTTTAAAACCAACATCATCGGTTTCAATACTCCCAATTAATTGAACATTTTCATGTTTTTCTACTAATGTCCAAGTATTGTTCTTATTGAGAGAATGTATTTCTTCGTTGACAGCATATTTGCACATGACATAATCAAGTCTCATGTCGACCCTTTCTAAATTTTCCGGTAGATCATCGACAAAAGTTAAAGCATTTAAAGCCAAATGTTCAATTTTATTGTCTGGTATAAAATAATTGTAGCGAGAAGGAATTTTTTTAACACTACTACTTTTTCTGAACACAGATTCCTTATCAAGTGTTTCTTTCCTCCGATCTACATTATTAGTGTTTGAACTTTCCGATTCAAGTTGTTCTAAGAGTTTGTAACGGAAATATCGTTATATTTAGATTTTAATTCCGAAACCATACTAGAAGCGACACCTGATAACGAACATGTAAACTTGTCTAAAGAGTAGACAACATAATTCTCTCACTAGCTAAGACGTCCAGTGACAGCTGATGGCAAATAGCTGAACTTGTCTAAGGGTGGATTTCATTTGTAGACAGACCCATCTGTGTTGATAACGTTGGGTTCATATAGATGTCACTGACATGATGTCGGAAATCCAGTTCGAGAATTGGAGGGGTGGGATGAGGCTCTTCTTAGTTTGGCGGTCGAGATGTGAAGAGGTCGCTTGAAGGTGTGATTCCATCATAAGTATTTTTGAATGAAGCTCAAGTGAATAATACTGGGAATTAGATTGTCAATCGACTCCAATCCAGAAGGAAGTGCCAATTCCAACGGAATGTTGATCAACCATCGATGATGGCCTTCTAGTTGATTGGATCCAGTGTTGCGATGATGAGCAGTTGTTGATCACCTGGGGCAAGTTCTGATGTGTGATCACGTGGAGAAGAATCTACCAAGAAGCGTGTAAGTGTCAAATAAAATATTTATTTGTCGATGCATGTTGCATACCAGAAAGCGACACCATTTTGTCAAGCTGACGATCCTATCTTTTCGTTTACCGTCAAGTTTCGCTACTGGAGCGATACCAATCCTAGGTTAATACGTGAGGTTCACACACAAACTTCGCATAAGTTGAATGTTTGGTGTGGTATTTTTTGTCAAAAATATTATTTGACCACTTTTTATTGATGGTCATTCGAATGGACAAATGTATTTACATCTTCTTCAGAATGTCATCGATCCCATGATAATGGATATCCTCGAAAACGATGGAGATGATTAGGAAAACAACCTCCATTTTCAACAAGATGGAGCACCACCTCACTATGCGGTAGCGGTTAGAAACTTTCTAGATGAACTATATACCATCGATGATGGCCTTCTAGTTGATTGGATCCAGTGTTGCGATGATGAGCAGTTGTTGATCACCTGGGGCAAGTTCTGATGTGTGATCACGTGGAGAAGAATCTACCAAGAAGCGTGTAAGTGTCAAATAAAATATTTATTTGTCGATGCATGTTGCATACCAGAAAGCGACACCATTTTGTCAAGCTGACGATCCTATCTTTTCGTTTACCGTCAAGTTTCAAGTTAAACATTTTCAAGTTTGACATACATATCGGAGTGCTAACCTCAAAACGACAATTTTTATATTCGGGACAACTAACCTCAAAACTTGTGGACTTTGAATATTGACATTTGTTAATCTTTATTTCTATATCTTTTTTTATTTGTATTCACATATATATATATATATATATATATATATATCACATTTTCAGTAAAGATTTCGAATAAAGTTTTTCATGGTGCACCATTAATATTCTGCTGGTAAGATTATCCTAGATCTAAGTACTCATACATGTCGACTCCTGTGTTGAGGACTACATCATTTCATTATCGTGTAATATTATGTCAGTGAGGAGGGTATCGTATACTGTTGAGTTTTACATCTGTGATAACCTAACATCTATCAACGTTTTTTCATGAACTCTACCTCTATTCACGAGGGAACACAACGAAACCAGAACGGAACTAGTTGAACCTGGAGGCATAGTTCATACCAGACGATTCCCTGAACCTGTTACGTGAGGTGTCATCTTGTTCATGCTCAGGTTAGCAGAACAACAACCAAGACGTTCCTGTCAGAATCTCAACACTGTATGAATGAACTAAGGTAACCTGTGTCGCTGAAGCAAATTCAGTAATAATATTGTTTGAATATCAACGTGTTACTTTGACACTACATTTTGTTAAATTTATTAATATATATTTGTTTTGAAGAATTGCTTTATTGGTCTGGTTAGAGAAGGAAGTCAATTTATCTTATTTCAATTATGTATCGTTAAGTATTCTGTACCTTTTATTCCTGTTAAATTAAAAATTGCTGGCGTCCAAGGCAGTCAAATTCTTGAAGTTCAAAATTTAAAACACTTGCCTGCCACATAAAAAATCCGAAACTGGCATTATAGTCCAAAGAACCTACGCCGTTCTCTGCTGAGCAGTCCGGGAATCAAAGTAACCCCGTTTACATTACAAGTTCACTGTCAGTAACACTTATTTCATCATTTACACCATTTCCGGAATAAAGTACTTCAACAGAAATAGTTATGTACATTTTTAACTACTTATATTTTTTGATTCATTAAAAATTGTATTTCGTACAATACTCATCTTTCCCTTGCTAGAATTCCACACCCTGTATCCATTATTTGCATAGCCTAACATTATTATAATTTCACTCCTAGGATCAAACTTTGAGTTTTGTTTTTCTTTCGGTATATGGCAGTGAACTGAGCTACCTACTGGAAGTTTGAAAATAGCAGCAATTTAACAACGTGTTTTAGGTAAAGCCTACGTAGCTGAATTCCTTCGCCTTCTCTATTATCATCGTTATTATATTTTGTGACATCAATGGTGTCTCTCTTTCCTCCACAACAGACCCGTTTCCTCACATCACTTATCCAGCAATCTCCTTTCACTACCCTCTTCTCCATAATTCTTTAGTGACATGTTTCCTTTCATTGAGATCACCGAACAGAAACATCTCACCGCTCGCATTTGGTGATTGCGTTGTATCGATTGGCCGCTCATTTATTCTCGTGGTATATCGGGACAAAGAACCGTAAAAAACAGTAACAATGCTCGTAGGATATTTTTCATTTCGAGAGCCTCGGAAGAACGTAAAAGCATCCAATTTCATGCCGAAAACGATCGCATTCACGAAATTTCATTTTTACACCGTCTCGCGCTTACCTCTGAGGGTTGAATATCACATATTTCTTGTCGTGTAAGGACTTTCATTATCTCGGATATTGTTTGGGAGCTGTTTCTGTCAAATGCTCGTTATTTTCTGACAGTAAGTGTGAAGAATTGTAGCGGTTGAGTTATGTGCACACGGTCCCCGTTGCATAGTAAGGAAAACGGTTCAGCGTTGACACTTTTATAGACCTTCAACTTCAACAAACAACCTTATTTGTATAAATTACAAATTCCATTCTATTTCGAATCACTTGATTAGCGAAATCCTACTAACTGCCTGAATATTTATTCTTTCGACTTGGGGACGATCTGTATTGAAATTGGAACAGTATCACGACACGTCGTGGTGGTTGTACTGCAGTAGCGTTCGCTCCTCACCTATCACCTCGGGATCTTTCAGTCTTTTCAATTATCCAAGAAAAAAATCGAACATTCTGCCAAATGGGTCCTAAGTTTTCATACCAACTTCAAACACGTCAAAAAGTTCGAAATTTGGGGTCAAACTTCATGTCTGGCAGTAGCGTCCCCCTTCCTACAACAACAAATTCATATTCTGCATTGAGTAGTTATCGATTTCACTGACAGAAATTGCAATTTCCAAGATTTAGGAATGAGCAAACTTCTGGTAACCCACAGATCAAAGATATATTGAAGTTATCGTTCCAAGCACATGTAATGTAAGAATGTGAGTGTACTGCAACGTCTCTGCAACTACTAAAACAGCCGGAAACTAAAGTTACATATTGAGGGTCAAAATTAATTTTTAAGAAAATTTGTTGAAAACCTCTAAAATTTTGTCATTTTGTGTCATATGAAACAATTTCACCCATCATGTCAACATTACACTGATTATTTTTTAACAATTCTTGCAACCAATCAAAACCATAAATTCAAAGCATTCATGTAGGTACGTTCAGGCCAATCACAGCTTTATTATAGTGGGAATTTTCTGTCTTGAAAAGTTCCGGGGGAATTTTTTGTGGTATTTTGTTTTTATTATGTGACAACTGATACTTTTGATCTGACGTCTGTCATCAGTTTGCATGAAAAGTGAAAAATGATTCGAAAATGGTTTAGTACATGATCATTCAACGAAAATTCATGTAAGAATACTATTTTGAGTAACGTGTCAATTTGGAACCAGTTTAATTGATAACCTAGGGACAGAGACAAAGCAATAGCTTTCAATTCAATAGAACAAAACGATGTTAAGGAATCCTCCAGCCAAGGACAAAACATCCATTATAATTGTATATTCCATGATGAGAACTTCAAATTCCAAACTTCATTCTGTTTATAGTGATTCAAGTAAATTGTTGAAATAAAAATGTTATATGTATAGAGAATAGGTCTATGATTAGGGCATCAAAAAATAATCTATCGAATACCACACGAGAGTTCGATAAAGTGGAAAATAATTCTCCAGATTTTTTCTCAAACATGTTGCCATCTGGCAATAGCAATCTGTCAAATTATTTTCACTTTATTTTCACTCTCTTGTAATATTACAACTGAAAATTACATTCTGTACAATTATCAGTCACTATGACAACACGACTGAGTTTGACAACTCCATTCCAAATAAATTTCAAAATGTCACGGTTCTGCACTGCGAAAGTATAAAGCTAGTCGAAGAAAAGATTCCTAGAAACACAACCTACAGTCACAAATATATTTGGGGAATATTTATGAAATTTTGCTGCGAACAAGAATATGAATTAAATGAACATAAAATCCAAGAAGAATTGAGATTAATACTAAAAGATTGTGCGGTCAATAAGAAATAAAGACGGGACCGAATTTAAGACAATGTGGAACGTTTTGTGCAAACTTTTGCATGAAAAGTACTATAATGACTATAATATTATGATTGACCCGTTTAACAATATAGTATTCAAACCTGCCCAAGACATCCGCGATGAGGAAATTATAAGCAGATCCAAGTAACGTAATTTATTAAATTTGCCCGAAGTTATAATAATATTACTATGGGATGAAAATACTCCTGAAGGTCTTATGAGTGAATTTCACAATATAGCTGCTGTAGAATTAGCATTGCGAGGAGGAGAGGCAGTTGCTAGTTTTTTCAAATCGAGAAAAATAACGACGTCTCTCCGACAAATCACATTGAATACAATCCGGTTTTCAGTAAAACGTGCCAAGGTGGTTCTAAAAGCTGTACAAGTAGCAAATGGTTGGTTTCCAATAGTGAAAGACAAAGCTGCCCTGTACGTCTTCCAACCAAATTGACACTGGAAAAATTAAACTGACGATCGTACGATAATGTACCAAATATTCCACAGACTATCGGTGATCGGTTTTTTGCTGTCAGGTTGGTAATGAATTTTGGTTTTTATTATTTGAAACACTGTATTTTGTTACACTGACATATGCCATGTGTCAGCAATAACAAATGTCAAATTAATATAACCAATCCCCAGCCAATGATAATTTGACATTTGTCATTGGTGAAACATGGCACATGTCAGTGTATCAAAATACAGTGTCTCAAATAATAAAAACCAAAATTCATTACCAACCTGACAGCAAAAAACGTTCACCGATAGCCTGTGGAATATTGTCAATTGGAAGCAATACAATAAATGGATGGACTGCTGCTGAGGCAATTGGCTTTAATGTGAAGGACAAAAAGGACAAAAAACAAGATCATAAATATTATGCGTGGTAATAGATCTTGAGAACAGCAAAAAATCTAATGTTGAGTTAAATTTTAATAATTGTACTTTCACTAACTGTACTTTCAATAAATAAATAAAATTTCGTTGTGGTGAGTCAAAAAAATTTCCACCTAATATCCCTCGGACATTGAAAAATGCCTCATAATTTTATGAAAAATTTCTTAACATCGAGCTTTCGATTGTCGTAAATTATCTCGTCTATTATGAATGTCCCACGGATTTACTAATGAGAATATCAGACTTTGGAGACCATTTTTGTTTAAAAAATTATGATTATTAATCATAAGTATATGTCATACTAGTGACGTTATCCATCTGATCGTTGATTTCTTAAGATGAGAATAGCGGTTGTGTGATAGCTTATTTGGAAGGTTATTCAATTATCTATCTAGTGATATAAACATTAACATAATTATTCATACAGAATGGCCAAAAAAAAATTAACTCTTCAAATTAAACTGATTTACTATACAAGAAGTATGTAATATCATTTAGTACAAATTAAATTTCACTATGTTGAGTGTGCCCAAAGGATAACCTGTGCGGGTAGAGAACGGCTATTATTATTATTTGCCGTGGCACTCCGGGGCGACTTACTGATGTTTTAGGTGATGTATTCACTTTTCAGCTGCCCGGAAAACCTACAGCACCACCTTGGGTGGTCGGTGTACACTCCAAGCTAGCACTAGACGAGATTGGCATCTAGACAACTCACAAATATGCTTGCGGCCGTCTATCGATCCGATATAAAGTAGTTGAGAAAAATTCTCGTACCTACATCGGATTCGAACCGAGTATCGCTATTAGACCGCTGATCCACCGACCACTCAATATTGTGGATAATTTTACTGATTCATCAAAATGTATTGAATTGAATGAGAAGTGAATTTGTCCCTAATTTTGTCTACTATCAAATTAGGTTTAAAAATGCGATCATAAAAAGCAGGAATTGGAGTATTTCTTTTCAAGGCAGCAACCCGTGCAGACTATGGAGTCGGTCTCGTATTCGACACTGAACGGACGAACCCAAACTCTGTCACTGAATTGGAACCCGTTCAGCAAAAAGCCCACGTCAAAGCTGCGGAACGTGAGAGGCTCCTACAGCTACATTGAGATAAGCCAATGCACGGGGCCTTCTTAAAAAAAATTGAAGACTTCGGCTCATCCAGAAACCTGACCATCGCTTTTCTCGGGTCAGGTAAGCTGAAAGTCGGAAACCGAGAGATTCATAATATCCTGCCAAAGTGGTGTCTTCAACCCCCTCATCTACCGTAGTCGCGTGATGAGTATAGAGGTCCCTGACACTAAATGCAGAGCGTGTCGTGGGGCAGCTGAGACCATAATGTATTTGCTGTCAGCCTGTCCAGCTTATGCCACAGGCGGAGTGTTATACTACCACCTATAATACTCGTACGGTATTGACGAGACACTGATGTTGCCGTATGCTCCTGGGGATATTGAGTCCGTTGTGGAGAATGAAAAGGTTTAAAAAATTAAATTAAATTGAAAATTCGTTATATAACTCCAGAAATGATCAACAATATTCAAGAAGAATGTCGTCATCGGTTTAAATACTGCCAAGAGGCTGGTGGGTGGCAATTTGATCATTTGATTTGAGCAAAAAGCAATTTTTCTTTGTCGAATAAATTTTTGTTTCTGACAGTGGTAAAAAGTGTTTTGTAATGAATAAATTACATACCTACTTCTTGTTGTGTAAATTAATTCAATTTAAAAATTTAATATTTTATTGGCACCCTGTATTATTAATGATGTTGATGTTCATATTACTGGATAGAAAATTGAAAAACGTTTCAAACGAGTTATCACGCTACCCTACTCTCATTAAAAATATCATTGATTACGTCACTAGCATGATTTTTTGAGAATAAAAATCGACCTGTTTCGGAATTTTTCTGCTGATAAACCAGAAGTTCTGAACTCGACAAGAATACTAAATGCCTAACATAAAACTAATAAGAGCTGCTGAAAGACTTCGTGCACTTTGTAGTTCAAAAATTAGTGATATGCGTTCCAATTGATTTTGTTCAGTATGTGAAATAGCACTTAGACAGAAATAAGAACTGTTTCATACTGCCTATAATATTTATATTGGGCATTGGGCGATGGTACAATATATCAAACGCCTGTATTTCCTCTGGATGAATGAGTTCTTGAAATTTTTATTTATTTTATTCATATTAACTTATTTCAGTTCAGACTGAAGGACACTGTTGAAAAAACAACTTTCACTCCTCTAGTTTTCCCTTACTTGATGCATTTCTGTATACTCAACTGTTTTATGTATTGGATATTTTTTCAGTCGATTCTGATTTCCAATAAAACAGTGTTTCATGGTATCCCATATCAGTTTCTCTAGCCACAGAGTACCTTTAATAGGGTCGATAGTAGTATAAGAAACATTTTGCGTTTCTCTACCCTTCAGACATTCCTCCTCTTTTATCATGAAACTTCGATGATTTCGCTACATACTCTCATCATTAAGTATGTTGCGAGAACAAAGCAATTGCGTAGCAGGCCTCGTAAGGGTCAGTTCGTCCACTTGAAGTTTACTCATAGCGAATGCCCTCTCCATATTCATCTCTTTCATGAGACTGCTGTTTGTTCTACTGTCCATCCTCGAATTTCCAGACGCTCCGCACTAGAACCACATTTTTAAATAATGTATAACTTCAAACGTATCTGAGCTACTACAAATCTTCATTCACTTTATATTTATGAATGGTTTTATGAAAATTCTCGTCCATCTTTGGATGTCTTTTTTATTCAGATGATACGAGTAAACAGTTTTGATGATACATATTTGTGGTTAAATGGAAACAAGGAGTATAAAGAGGGCTTGGGGAATGGAATCAGTGTTGATTAGATCCGTTGTAAAAGTATTTGAGGGGATTCGGTGATTTTTTGAAAAATTTATTTTTAATCTGGAGATGAAAATGGAGCAAATGAACAATTTGATGGATTTTTGACACTAATGACAGTTAATCTCAGTACTTGGCAGTTGAATCAGTAAACGAACGTCACTTCGTTTGACAGTTTTTAAACATTTTCACGATATATATTTGAATTTCTCTCTATAACTATGGGCTCTGATAGCAAAATTACAGTATTTTATCAACAACATCTATCGTAGAAAAAATAGCATTTCAAACTCGAGATAAAATACGTTTTTTTCATTCTTGAGAAAGCCACACTCGCTCCGTTAATGGATAAATGCATTTTTTTATTGATTTCATAAATTTTTCTGTTATGATTCGAAATCTGCTCGTCGAGATATACCGGGGGATTCAGTCAAGTATTCGCGGCCTTGAAAAAACTACAACGTCCCTCATATATTTTTTGAATAGTTTATTGAAAGCTATTAAGTTATTGATTTCAATTATCTACATGTTGTCACCTGTCAACAAATTTTTTGTACACTTTTTTTTTCAAATTCCCAAGTCCTCACAGCGTCATCTTCCAAAAAGAATGAGCACTCAGGTTGTTATAACAGGGAAAATTTGTGTTCTGGTAATAAATGACGTCACTTCGAACATTTGGTCAATTTGTATTTCCTTGTTGGTGTTTCATTTATGCAGAAGAAAAATTACCAACGTTTTTTCATGACGTTACATTGTCCAAATATCCGTGTACAGTAAAATGAGTTAACTATGCATAAAAAAATTCAGTTCAATCTCAGAATAATTCATATTCTCGACGTCATTGTGGAGTTGTCTGAGTTCAAACATATATGAAACATTAAATTCAGAAAAACGGCCTCTATCATAATTCACACAAAAAAATATGTCAATTAATTTAAGAAAAATGCTGACATGAAAATAATTGAAATCAGGCATTGAATGGCCTTCAATGTAATATTGAAAATAGTATAAATATTTTTTATAGAGTAAAAAATAAAAATGTTCTAAATTTCTATGTTCAATTCCTTTGTGATGCTGAATCTTGTATCTGGACATAAACAAATCATATTTATTCGTAATCAGCATGACATTTTGCCTATATAGTGTGAATTTTCAAGTGAATCACTGATCGACTTCAAATCTACTGGGTATACTTATTTCATCACTCTAAATTCTTTGACATTTGCAGAATCGATTTTTATCATTAGCGAGTTGAAACGTTCATCTGGAGTTGAAAGGGGTAATTTCCGGAGAATTCTTTTTTTATAATTTGGAATCGGCTCGTAGAAATAATTTTGAGAAATACTGGCGATTTTTTGAAAAATAAAAAATAGAAATTTTAAAAATGTAGTTTCAATCAGTATCAAATATTGCATAACTTGACTTTCTTTGACCGTTTGTGAATTTCTTAGAAATTCGAAATTAGCGCGTATTTTCAAACTGAAACGTCATTCCACTCAAAAATTATTGATTTTGTGGACAGGTGCAATTTTTCGACAAATATCTCCTGAAATCATGTCATCAAAATTTATTTTTGTTGTACGATTCAGAATCATCTCGTCGAAATGCATTCAAGGAACGATTGCGATTTTTTTTCTTCTGGCCATGGACATACGTCCTTGAACCACACACAAGTTATATCTACACATATGTACACACCCAAACTGGTCCAACGAAAAGCATGCACTTAGCTTTTATCGCTGTTGTAGAATTGCAAGCAAAAATCCTCGGACAATGAAATGAAATGTACTATTACAGCGACGAGCAGACCTACTAATACCATACCTAATCATGAAAGATGGGCGACACTACTTAATCTTCCTAATCAGGCTGTTAATGGCGAGCCTGGCTCACAGGTACGTACCCAACACCTGACGAAGCTCGAAGGTAGTCTTCATACTGAAGCCGGGGAAACCATCCTATGCCCAGGCCAAGGCATTCAGACCAATTTATGAGTTATCGATCATGCTCAAAATGTTGGTAAAACTAGTTGATAGAAATATCCGAGATAACGATCCAATCTTCTCGAAGTACCAACACACCTATCAACCCGGAAAATCCTGTCAAACTGCGCTCCACACAGTCTAGTCTGCAGGATTGAAAAATCACGTTCGAATAAAGAGATTGCACTCACAGCGTTTCTTGACATAGAAGGAGCGTTTGATATCACATCATGTGCGTCTGTGACTACAGCCCTCAGGGAAAGAAACGTTGCTCCAGTCCTGAACCAGTGGATATCTGCCATGCTGAGCCTTGATGGGATTGGAGGCCTCGAGAGGCTACCCTCAGGGGTAAGGACTATCTCCACTTTTTTGGATCCTCGTGGTAGACAGACTCCTAACAGACCTTCATCGGGGAATGCCCAGGGCCATGCTGACGATATCATCATAAAGATGGAGGGATTAGTGTGGATCTAGTGCAATCAGCATTCACAGACGTACAGACGGGGTGCATGAGGGGAAAGCTCAAGGTCAACCTCCAAATAAACCACGATTGTCTCTTTCACCAGGAGCCCAACAGGGCTCTTCGAATCTTTGGTGAGAGCTTATAGATGTCAGAAGAATCAAAACTCGAAGCTCACCTGGAACAAACATATGGGAAAGGTGCTGACAAAGCAAGGACGTCATTATTGATGGCCAGACGGTCTTTCGGCAAAACATAAGGACTTATGTTTTAACGTATGGTACCTGGCTGTGGTGGCCAAAGGCAAAACGAGTTACAACCAGAGAAAAGCTGGCCAGTTTGCAAAGACTGGCCCTGCTCAGAGTTACTGATGTAATGTCCAGCAATCGACGATTAGCCTGGAGATGATCCGTAACCTTCCTTTTTTACCTCTGCACTTTCTAGCAGAGGCGAGAATAGAAGCCTCCAGAGTAAAATGGCCAATGGAGGGGCAACAACTCAGGCCATTCCAACATAATGGAGGTCATAAGAATCGATGCATCTGAGATGCCGTCGGACAAAATGACCCCAACCTACTCCTTCGATGAAATATTCGCAATCATCATTCAATATGGAAAGTCACATCCAGGGACCTATCAGTGCTGTCAAGGCTGCAAATCTGGTACACAGCTCTAAGACAGGCAATGGAGTTGATGCTGGCATATTCGGGCAGAGACTGAGGCATGACATCAGTCTAAGAAGGATGGGGGAGAGGAGAGAGACCAGCTATTGAAGTATCACAAGTAGAGATTCCTATTGAAAGTATTCGAATACGGGTAGCTGTAAATCACGCGGGTGATGGAGGTGGCTGGAATTAAGACGGATCTTTTGGTATTTTATTGTGCTCAAATATGGAGCCAGACGTGAGAAAAATAAGAAATAGCAGATCAACTACAAACACTTCTTATTCATTCAGTTGTAACTGCAATGGAGTAATAATAATTAATGTATAGAATAATCCGTGTATCAAACCGCTCCGTTTTCCCAAAAAAGCTGGCGAATCCTCGGAGCGAGCAAGAATTAGTATCGAAGCGTTAACAGCAATAAGATATTTTCAGCGCCACGTATTGAATGGGGTCCATTTTACAGAAACCTCACTCTGCCAACTGATCTGAATATTGATGTAGCCGAAAGCGCTCTTTGGAAAAGATTTATTACGGCTTTTACAAGAAAATGCACTCGTAGTGTTTACGCTTTTATTTTGTATCCAATGAAACCTTCATGGGAGTGAGTTTGGATCGAGTTAAAAAGTGAACGACATGGAGTGGTTTCCATGATTTTCATTTGAATCATGGATGATGGTATAGTTATTTATATACTGAGACAGGAAGTAGTGATCAAAGTCTACAATTTGGATATTTTGGATTGTCATCTCAGAGGTGGAAAATATGAACGCTTGGAAGTACCCTCAACACAGAGTCAAATAGCACTAATGGGGGAATTGAAATGAACCCTCCCAAACAGATGTGTTATCGACCTTTAGCGCTTATTTTCTCTTTCAAACTTTTCATACAACCTTGTATAAGTTATACCAGTTGACTTTTGAGATTCAGTAGTATTGTAACTTGAGTAATGAAATTATTAAATTCACAGGAGAGTAATCATCCACGTGAATATATAGGGTGTATCAGCGATGCGTGGGTAGACCATCAAAGTGGGATGATTTTCGTCCTAGAGTATTCAGATTCCAGCGAAACGGACAACATTTAAAAAAAAAAAGAAAACCTGAGTAACCATCAAGACTTACCCTTTGAACTCCGCAGGCACACAAACCGTTCTGTTAAAATGGTGATTCTAATCTTAGGAGTACTCAGTATTCACGCAAGGAAGTGTGACTGCAAAAGCCATAAAATATTCGAGTTGGTACTACAATTAAACCAAGCACTGCTCTCGAATATGAAAATTATTACGGCTTGTCAAAATCTAACGAAATCAAGGTGATGAACCAGTACGAGATCCCCACTTACCCCCCTGTGACGCCAAATTCAAGTATTTGGCGAATTCGCCAAAACTTCGACTCACAATTGACACCAAAAGTCGAAGGAAATGTTCACTATTTGTTTACAATAAGGCACTTACAATTGGATATGTCTTGAAGAAGGTTTTCCAAATATCTGTCTGATGTAGTTCAATGTCCGTGAAACAACAACAAATATTGGACGAACTCCCGACATTGCGTGTTTTTTGAAGATGGTTTCCCAAATTTCTATAAGATCCATTTTAATGTCCATCCAACTTCAAAGATTTGGCGAAAATTCGCCGAATTTAAGGCAAACTTCCAACATTGGCGAAGACGACCGATGCCAAAATGCAAAAAGTCAAAAGGTTTACGCCAAATGAAAGATGATGTCTACTAATTGGACACAATGAAGGATTTGCAAATGGGACTTCTTTGAAGAAGATTTCCCATATCTCTGTCAATCTAGTTCCGAGTATCCGTTAAACTTCGAGAATTTGGCGAATTCGCCAATATTAGACGAACTTCCAACATTGGGCGAAGGCAATGACACCAAATCGTAAAAAGTCAAGAGGATTCAGCCAAATCAAGGATAGATAATGTATATTGTTTGGATAATATAAAGCACTTACAATTGAGTGTTTTTTGAAGAAGGTTTCCCAAATTTCTATAAGATCTATTTTAATGTACATCAAACTTCAAAGATTTGGCGAAAATTTGCCGAATTTTAGGCAAACTTCCAACATTGGGCGAAGGCGGCAACGCCAAATTGCAAGAGTCAAGAGGACTCAGCCAAATGAAGCATAACGTCTACTATTTGGATACGATTCAGGATTGGCAAATGGTCTTCTTTGAAGAAGATTTCCCAAATATCTATCAATCTAGTTGAGTGCCGTTAAACTTCGAGAATTTGGCGAATTCACCAATATTAGACGATCTTCCAACATTGGGCGAAGGCAACGACGCCAAATCGTAAAAAGTCAAGAGGATTCAGCCAAATAATGTCTATAGTTTGGATAATATAAAGAAAGCACTTACAATTGGGTGTTTTCTGAAGAGGTGTCCCAAGATCTATTTTAATGTCCACAAACTTCCAAGATTTGGGAATTCGCCGCATTTTGGGCAAACTTCCAGCATGGTGCAAAGGCGACGATGCCAAATTGCAAAAATTCAAGAAGGTTCGGCCAAATGAAGGATAATGCTTACTATTTGGATAAAATAAAGGTTTCTTTGATGAAGATTTCCCTTATATATATCAAGTTGAGTGTCCGTTAAACTTCGAGAATTAGACGAACTTCCAACATTGGACAAAGGCAAAGGCCAAATCGTAAAAAGTCAAGACAATTCAGCCAAAAGATGAATAGTATCTACTGTTGGATTCAATGAAGCACTCGCAATTGGGTTTTTTCTAAAGAAGGTTCCCAAATATCTGTAAAATCTAGTTCAATATCTGACAAACTTCGAGAATTTGGCGATTTCACCAAATCTTAACCGAACTTCCAACATTGGGCATAGGCAAGGACGCCAAATCGCAAAATTTCGAGTAGATTCAGCCAAAATGAAGGGTACAATAAAGCGCTTGCAATTTGGTCTTTTTTGAAAAAAATTTCCCATATGTCTGAAAGATCAAGTTGTTTGACAGAATTTGGCGAATTCGCCGAATTTTGGACTAACTTTCAATATTGGACGACGTCGAATCGCAAAAAGTCAAATGGAGCTACTTACTTCTCGGAACAAGGATCCCATGGACATGTGGAGGGTCTGTTCAGATGAATAACACACCAGCGCGCTCACCAAATGTATCAGGACTCCAGGTCCAGGGCCCGACTGAAGGGATAAAAAAATAAAAAATACTAATAATATTAATACTCCTTCATATGCTCTCATATTTTCTTCTTGATGTTCAGTCTCAAGTTCTTTTCATTCCACTAGCCATATTTAATTTTATATTGAAATGGGAAATTGATGAATTTCAACTATTCTATTGAAAATCTTACAATAAATTTTAATCAATCCTGAACAGGTTGGTTCCAACCTTTACAAAGAAAACAATAGCCCACAAATCATCAGGAAAGTAATTCAGCCAGACCTTCTCTCCTCAGTATTTACGCACGGAAGTGTGACTACAGAAGCCGCAGAAGAGGGCTTTGTGTCGGCACCAAGATTAAACCAGGCTTGCGGTGGCAGGAGACCAAAGATAATGTTCGATGCGACAAACGTAACCGTTTATGAACAAACGCTTATAGTCTAATGCAGATAAGGATACAATAATCGAGACACGAAGCTCTGGTAATTCTGAATCGGAATCTATTAATTTGATAGCAAGGATCTAGATGCTGGTTTAATACTGTTTAAATATCACCTTCAGGTTCACTCGGGATTTTATAGAGAAGGATATTTGATACAGATGGGAAATAATACAACCTTCGTTATGTGTTTCTTGAAAATTCGACAATAATTCAATTGAATTAATTCTTCACTTCAAATTTCTCAGCTGAATTTCAAAACCGATGGAAACTTTCAACCAAATTCTAACAGTAGAAAAAAACAATGTTTGTCTTGTGATTTTCAAAATAAACACATATATTATTGAGAAACAGAGTAGTTTTCAAAATTTATAATAAACCAATACAAGAAAATTTATTAAAAGAACCATATATGATACTGACTAAGACTATTGATACTTGTAGTAGTATGGAAGTTAGTGTAGATACAGATTTCAATCAATCAAGAAATGTACACCCAAGCAGGAAAATTCTGAAATCTGTTCAAAATGTGAAAGGAAAGGTCATTTCTCTCACATGTGTAAGAATTTCAAGGTTCAAAAAATACATAACAACGCTCACTTCCAATTTTAACCCTGTTAATGAATTTATCATCCGAGCAATCTGTACCTCTCTCCCCTTTCCTACAAAATCAACGGTGACAATGTTATAATAGCTCGAGAGAATTCGTTATCATTACAACTCGACAAGTGTTTCACTCAGCAAGTGACTGACCATCGTCCGGAGGAAAAATATAAGCGAAATCTAGGATACAAAGCTTTTTTATGCAGATTAGATACCTTCGAGCGGTACTTTGGTACTTAATATCTATCCTCAATTAAAATAACAATGTTCCTCATTTACCAACAGGTGATTTAAGTCGACTAGATTTACTAGTTATATAATGTGTTATCAGGTACATTATTTCAATGAACTAACTATGAAGTAAACTGGTAGATATTGGTCCACCATCGTTTTCTTTTCTACCGTTTGTAACTTATTTATCCGGTTTATTTGTGGTTATATTTCTAGAAATTTGATCTCCAACCTTTTCTCGAACTAGTCCTTTCGAAGAATCAGACTTATAATTAATTGAACTTGCAACACTGACAAGTTCTCTGTCGGAAGCGGGAAGATGACAAATTTCAATCCTTCGTTTGAAAGGTTTATTTTCTTCCTTGTCAAACGATTGTGATGAGTGATTTTCGACAATGTTGACGACATCCTTATAAAGTATAGCCACACCTATACTCGCATGTCCTTGAAATTTATTAGTGGAAGCAGGAACACCCAAACTGAGGAAAATTCTGCTATTAAAGTTTTTGCTGGGATATTTCTTGCTACTGTAATAAGAAATACTATTACTATAACAACAGGTAGGTATAATGCTGTCACTATTAGGCAGTCAGTCTCGGACAGTAAGTTTTTCAATCAGAAAATCATAATTTCACAGGTGAATAATCACTAATGAATTACATGGCTATGGCCGTAAGGTTTTCGCTTCACAATAAGTGGATCATCGCATAGAAGTTCATCCACTTACGGTAGTACAGTGGTAATACAGTTGTCAACCTGCCACTAAAATATTACTCGAAGAACCTACTTACGACTACTTTGTTCCATGCTGTGGTTATTCGATGTTTTGCTGAAATTCTGACGGACATTACACCCTCCACGAACGCAACGAACATTTGAAGGTTGTTACGGTTAGAAATGAGAAAACGAAGAACTGTTGTTTCAATGTTACCGGCTGTTCTAGTCCAGACATAGTGCCGAATAGTGCTCCTCGCAAACAACCAACATAGGAATTATGTGATAATGGGTGAAGTGAATGAATATATTCAAATGCTATTAATCGTTTTTTCAAGACATACATATTCGTGTTAAGTAATGAAGTATGTGGAATATGAATATGAAGAGCTTCTCCTGAAGTTTATTCACTTGACCCATTGTCTTACATGTTTCATTTCGAAACTTCTTTCATGTTTGTCACTGTAAGAACACATTCCGACAGACTTTTTGCAATAATTTTTCATTGAAAACTATACAGTTACAGAAATAAATATGTGTTACCATAGCATAACTACAACATGAATAATGCTCTATGGGCAATTGCATCCACCAGCGGTAGCAAAGTCAGATTCCTACAACTACAGCAATACCTTTTAGTCATAAGTAGGTGCACTTGCTGGCGGTAGCAAAGTTTACCAGCTACTACAAAAACATTGTCTACTAGCCATAAGTAAATGCACTCCATAGCGGTAGCAAAGTTCGAGAAACTTAGTTATTCGACAATTTCTATTTATTCCAAGTTATAATCAGCAAAGTCGACTTTATAACCACAAGTTATAGCTCGCTTGTCCCCTATGCTATTAGAGTTTCTTGCTAGGGTTATTGGATTTCTAGCTACGGTTAATGAAAATTTTCCTCAGTGCACTACACCATATTCATCCTGTACACATATTGGTGATTCTACTTCATCAGTTAATCAAGTTTCACAAACACCCACCTCTTACTAATTTATAATGTTGTCCATGTTTTTGAAGCCTTGCATATTTCAAAACACAATATTGAATTTCGGCCTTGACCGACTGGTCGTTTCTATTCCCTACTTCACTAATTTCGTGTCTTGATAAAGGGAAATTTTTATCTCTTGGTTGTTTTCCTTTTTTTCTTCTCTACCTGGAGCTGATTGTTGAAGAAACCTGATAACTTTAACGAACCTGGATCCTGACCGCTTGTATTTGGATAATGAAGCTCGGTTCGTTAATGGTGGTAGGTAATGCTGTATCCTTCAGCTAATTTTATCTGTATCATGTATGTTATTTTTCAGTCCAAACAGCGCATGACTGAGAAGTACTTTCTGAGAGATGAGTGAGCCTGCTCTGCAGCTTTATTTATACAATTCGAATTTCATAGAACGCCGAAAGCGTCTCAAAACAAAATAAGCTCTTCTTATGTTATAACAAAAGCTTTCTTTATAATTGAATAGCGTTTTGTCACATTAGATACGACCGACAGATGAAGTGGGACAGCCAAAAAATTGCATAATTTTGACTAGCTATAACTTGGTCATTTCTTGGCCGATGTTGGATTTTCAATCAAAGGTGGAAACATTATCCTTGGTCTATGCGTCATTGGCGTCGGGTTTCTTTTTTTGCAATTCGTTCTCTTTGTACAGGGTGAGAATTTAGAGCTGGAAACATTTCAAATTTTTGACCAATATAATGGGAAATGTGAGGGACCCTAGAATTTCTTTTCAGATGTTGGGTGAATTGTTGAGCCGATATCTCGAGATGTCTTTGAAATAATTTTGATAAATTGCGTTGCTATGGAAATATCGCCATTTTATGAAATTCCGTTTTTATTCCAAAATGTAGACTTTTTTAGTTAAACAATAACAGCAACCATCTAAACTGTAACAAGAGACATTTCTACTGAAGATAATTAACACCAGTGGCGCGCAAAAAATTCGTTTTTGTTGAAAAAATTCCACAGTTTTATTGATCGTTACAGTTCAAAATAAGGTGCCATACCTTTAATTAGTATAATGCTGACAAATTCAGAGGCGTGCAAAAGGGGTTTCTGTATTGTAGACAAATTAAATTTCCAGTTTAATTTTTTTTACATTAATCAACAATGTGCATACATGAAATTGATTTCTTTTCAATGAATTCATCGTACAAAAAAGGATCCATATGTTTACGAACATAATAAAACGTTATTTAAAAAACTATAAAGATACCTCAAATTAAAACAAGAATATTAATCCTATTCAGTAAAAGGCGTTGCCCCCCTCTCTAGCCTGAATAACTGCCTGGCACCGACTTGGCATGCTCGAAATTAATTCGTTGATTAGTTCTGCCTCCCAGAGGTCCAGAATCATCCGTTCGAGATCGTCAAGAGTTTCTGGCTGACGTTCCCTTCGGGGAAACTCCAACTTCATCGAACTCCAGACGTGCTCAATAGGATTCAAGTCTAGATATCTGGAAGGCAATTCACTACGATTAACATTTTGGTCTTGCAGATACCTGTTTACTAATACTGCCCGATGAGGCTGAGCATCATCATCCACAAGAACGAAATCATCGCCATAATTTCGAGCGTGCGGAAGAAATTCCTGAATCAGACATTCATTCAGGTAGACTATGCTGTTAACATTGTCTCGAAACACCATAAGAGTTGTCTTTCCGTTGTGTTGAATACCGCCCCAAACTGTCAATCCACCACCGCCAAATGCAACTTGTGGACGCATGTTTTCTTCGTTCTCCCCGTCTCCGCCAAGTTAACAATCGACCATCGGAATTATACAGGTTGAAACGACATTCATCAGCAAAAAGACAGTCTCTCCACCGAAGATGCCAATGTATGTGTTCTTCAAACCATCTTCTTCTGTTCGCCAGGTGATTATTTGTTAAAAGAGGACATTTTGCCCGACGACGAGCATTTAATCCTTGGGCATGTAGGCGCCTTCTGATATTGTTTGCTGAAACGTTTAACTGCAGGTGCGCTCGGATTCTTTTGGCGGTCCAAACCCTATTTCTAATTGCAGTGCGTACTATTGATCGGTCCTGACGGAGATTTGTTATTTTTCGACTTCCTCCGCCGTGTTGGTAAGCATCAGCAGTACCGTTGTTAGCTTCTCTTTGCAAAGCTCTTCCTACAGATGATTTCTTGACATCAAGTAGGTCGGCAATCTCTCTTATTGTATAATTTCTTTGCCATTTTTATTTACATCAACATGCAGAAATAAAGTTTTGACATTCAGATTACATTTTAAGTCGAAAGAAATGTCGCGACTTTCCAATGCAGAATTGATAAATATAGAATTTAACAAAGGTACTACTATTGCTTACTGACATGCACTACCAGTAAGCCTGTACATGGTCAGGGATTAAAGGCTCGTCAAAAATATTCACGATTAGGAAATCTTACTGGGCGAACAAATATCAGCAATTAATAAAATTATTAAAAATCTTTCCAAATGAATGAAACTTTTTGTATCGCCTTGTATAATGGATCCTCTTTTATACGCCAATAAATTACATGGATGCTAATCTTAAATGAGTGAAAGAGTAAAAAAAAATAATGAAACTGGCATTTTAATTTGTCTACATTACAGAATCCTCTTTTGCACGCATCTGAAATTGTCAGCTTCATGCTGATTAAAGGTAGAGGGCACCTATTTAACTATAACGATCAATGAAACTGCCGAATTTAAAAAAAACGAATTATCGTTTCTAAATATCATAAACCCCTTTTTGCGCGCCACTGGTGTTAATCATCTTCAGTAGAAATATCCCTTGTTGCAGTTTAGATGGTGGCTGTTATTGTTTAACTTAAAAAGGCCACATTTTAAAATAAAAACAGAATTTCATAAAATGGCGATATTTCTATAGCAACGCAATTCATTAAAATTATTTCAAAGACGTCTCGAGGTATCGGCCCAACAATTCAACCATCATCTAAAAAATAATTCAAGGGTCCCTCGCATTTCCCAAATTACTGGTCAAAAATTTTAAATGCTTCCGGCTCTAAATACTCACCCTGCACAAAGAGAACGAATGACAGAAAAAGAAACTCGACGCCAAAGGTGCATAGACCAAGAATGACGCTTTCCACCTATGGTTGAAAATCCATTATCGGCCAAGAAACGTCCAAGTTCTAGCTGGTCAAAATTAGGCAATTTTTTGGCTGTCCTACTTCATCTGGTAAGTAATTCATATGGGAAAATTGGAATTATACCTCACAGAATTGAAGATTTTCATCTCACCTTAGTTTCTCAATAGTTTTGCCTACCTTGAATACTATGCTGATACTTTTTCTCTTCTCTCCTTATAAATGGAAAACAAGATTCAACAACACTTAAATATTTATATTAAATTAATTACCAAAATGAAAACAAACAATGAAAGATTTAATATAGGACATTCAGCATATAATAGTTATTGAAACTGATATTGAAATATAACAAGATCTGATCATGAATGAAATATAAACGAGGCAAGAGAAGTTACTAACATCTTGAAGATATGTAAAACAATAATTAAGTTTGATCAAAATACTTTGAATGTACGAGAAGTTGAATGAAGAATCGTAATGGCTGATATGAAAGTTGATTGGAAGAATGAACTTTCCAGAGGAATGACAAAGATTTGTTTAAGAAACTAAAACATTTATAATGAAAACTAAGTTATTCCTCATATTGATATCTCTAGGAATCGCACGTAAGAAGGTAAGACCTCGTTAATCCTTGGCTCACACAAGTTTCGACTTCTGAGGGTTGTCGTTCGTAGGGGAATGACAGCTGGTTAACGGAAAAAACAATTTTAAACAAAGCAGTTTTCAAACAATATCAGAGTTGGAACCAGAAGACTTATGAAAGATACCCGACACTACATAATTACCTAAAAGATCACATCTGGAGTGATCCGAGTTGAAACTACGACTGACCATTATTTCGAAGAATGATCCAAATTTCTAGCCTCGTACAGAATTATCAACATATCTACCCTAAATAAATCTCTGAAATGTACCTTTTTATGAGATTCTCGGTATATTATTCATTTATCAAAAGATCTTTTGTAAAATGTATTTCGAAAGGTTCTAAAGTTGAATTCTCGAGTGGTAGACTTTTATGACCGGAGACAATATTTCATGGTGTCTCGGGACACTTTATCTGATATTTCTGATCTTATTGATTTAATCTATGCGTTTGGTTACAATGTGACTATGGTTCTAGAGCGTTGGCTCTTCACCCAAACCGCTTGTGTTCGAAACTAAACGTCTGCCATTAAGATGATGATAATAAGTCCCATGTCTTCGTTGTTCGCCCAAGTTCTCATATCCGAGGGGTTCCCGCTGAAATCAGGGGATGCATGAAACAGACCAAATGCCATCGCATAAGTTTCCACATTGTCAGATCTATGGTAAAACATATTGAGGAGTTGGCCTCCTGCGTAGTTCCAACACAAAAGCAATGTATCCAGCAATTATATGACTCCGCAGAATAATTGCACACCAGAGAAATTTAAATCAGTTAGCCAGAGTTAATTAAACAGAGGACTTTCTTGACAGAAAGAATGATCGTCGGGCCATTCTGTTTGTACAGACTGATTGGAATATATCCTTCTCTGGAGGAATCTAATTGGAACAATGAGATTATATGGCCTAGAAACCCTCGGGTGTGGTCGGAAGTTCACATGGAGATACTGAATCGTGGCTGAAACTATCTTGTTAAAGTAATTTCGACGGAAACGGCGAAACAAGCTATTATAATCAGATAGTGGATGGGTGTAGTAATATATGATATTAGATCATCAATTCACACATTAGGAAAATGTGGGAAGAGAGAATGAAGGAAGAAAGTAACATCACAAAAAGTAATTCGATCTGCAGAGCATGAAGTGAAAAATATATACAGTGCTCGCCATGAAGTAGGTAACATATGGGAAAAAAGTTTATTATTGGAAAAATGGAAAACCTTTTTTGATGAATCGTTCGTGCATGTCCAACAGTGAACAGTCAGATCGGAATGATGTAGTAACTGCTCCTGGCGCTGTAACTATCTTTCAAAGAATTGTAATGAATAAATTTGAGGAATGCTTCCCATTGAAACAATTGAAAATAAAAAAAACACAAAGCTTCGGATACCAATGGATTCGAAAGTTCCTCAAAAAGTTTTAGATCTCTGCATGGCATCACACGTATCAAAAGGTAAGGGCCACGTCTTTCCCTAGCTCTCTGACTTCTGAGGGTTGCACATAGGGGTGCAAACGGTTTACGGATATAACAATTATACAATTGAAAAATTTACATAGAATATCAATTTTTTGGAATATTTTGATAAATATAGGAATATTTATAGAAATACAATAAAACTGTATAAAAAAACTTTTATTATAACCCGATATCAACCCGAATACCCTGGACTACTACTGTTCGATTGTCAAAAAGTTATCGGCTAATCTGGTATAACAACAGGATCCTTTGAGTAACCTTGACAATACTCACTACCATGCCTATTTTACGTTAACACCCACTAACGTTCATGAGATATAACAAACACAATATCAATGATTATTGAAAATTTAGAGGAGAGAAGATTAGTTAGTATTTACATCAAATGGAAATGTTATGAATGGATGCCAATTTTCAATTGTATCTCAAATGAAAAAATCAAGCACTGATAAATCTGGAGAGCGGGGTGGCCAAAGAAATGGTCCATTGTTGGCTATCCACCGGTCATGAAACAATTATTTTAAACAAGTATTGAATAAGTGGCCATTATGCGGAGGTGCCCTGTCATTCTGATGAAACAGGTTTCTATAATCAGCGATTGGTAAAGAGTTCAAGTAATCATTTTCGAAATTATGCAAAATATTAAAATATCCTTCACCTGCAATAAATTACATCTCATCCTTTTCTTGTTTCGGAATTGACATGTGTTTTTTACTTACCACTTAAGTTTTATTGATGAAAATGCAGCGCCACGACGCTATCACTTCTTATCTTACAATAAACATTGAACTGCCAAGACTGTTGGAAATTCAGTTCCCTGAATACATGTTGATTTGAGTCACTCCAATAATGGCAATTATGTCGGTTGAAGACACCATTCTTTGCAAAAGCTTCGTCTGGCCATATATTATTAGCCAAAAATAATTCGTTCCCTTGCTACCAACTTAAAAAAATTACCACAATCTTCAAAATATTTTAGTCGGATAGCACTTATCTGGCTAAAATATTGAACTACTAAATTTTCAAATTTGGCCCACCTATGGATTTCTATATATTGATCGATACATTTGAGGGATCCCCTGTATACATGTTTTCATTTCAGAATAACTTATCTTAGATTAATGATATAGCACTAATCAGCAGCGATTTCTCCAACACATAACATCCTACAATTTCAAACAGATTCCATATCCCGAAAGTCTAAATGGCAATGAGCTGACAAGAATAATCGAACCACAGCATCCAACTGGTTTGACTCGATTTTACCACCATCGACAAGCTCACGAAATATTTTATGCTGTGCGTGTTTCTTCTGCTTCCGTTTTACACTTAGGGGAAAAATTATCTTTGAAATTCCTGCCACGTAACCAGATTTAATACAGAATTCTATTATCTCAGCGTAAATATATTGAGAGGAATCAGTGCGGTAATACACTAAATACACTAAACCAACATTTCATAAAAAGTTGAAGGTGCATTCAATTTCGTCAAGTAGTATTGGAAGAAATAGTGCAGTTTTTGTGAAAAGAAATGATAGAGACTCAAATTTATTCGACGTGGAAAATTGTGTTCTATGTTTAACAGTTTTGGGGCCATTACTCTTCTGCTTTATAGTAAGCTCGGGTAAGTGTGAATTTGGGGCAAGTGTGAGTTTTGCTCGCTATCTTCGCTATCTATTGACGAATAGCCTACACTCATAATGAATCCATGACCATCATATAAAATACAAAAGAGATCTTGTGAATCCAAATATTTTCCACAATTTTCTAACCTACAATTTATCAACCCGAACGAGTATAACGAGTTTATTTCAAGCTTTAAGTGTATTGTTAAAATCTAAGGTAAGAATCCATTTTATACACTTTTCTTCTGCCTAAACAATGAATCTGACTATAGATTGCCGTTTTTTCATGAAGTTGTTTTTTTTACATTTTTCCATTGCATGTCACACTTACCCCGAAATTAAATGTTATTGGGGATAGTGTGACCTATCTGTCGGGGTAAGTGTGAACCTGGTTCATTTGGCCAATCTAAACAGTAATATTTTCTCAGCTATAGTACGAAATTATATACGGAAATCTCAGAGAGCCAAAAAATATACCTGGCCAGATGTGGAAGACATTGATACACTTTCTGAGGATGAAATAACAACTGTGCTTTCATCACCACTCGTCAGAAGATGGGGATCAATGAAATTCTCATTCGATTTTTCAGATTTCTACCTGTAAATTTTTCTTTTCAACAAATGTTCACTTTCACGATTATTTTTTGTTTTTTTCCAATGGGGCATTTCAAATTCAATATTAAAAAGTTCCTAACTATGTTTTGAATAAAGATATCTCGAAACAAATACATTGTGGTGAAAGTTCCTTTACTTTACGTGCATTAATATCTTTAAATTTGGCCAGAATCACACTTGCCCCAAATTTCCGGGGAAGTGTGACCTATGGAGATGTATATCTGAATATATAAATAAAATTCATAGAATACGTTTTTCAACAGTTTTCTGTGGCGTATTACAAAGACTGATCTTCGAAGTAAATACCTGCAAAATTTCATTGTTAATATTATTTCAGGTTCATGAGATGGACTAAATGCAATGCAAACTAATGAAAATCACGGTCACACTTACCCGAGCATACCTTATATCACTGACTAACCACAACACATAGGTGTATATCTTCCATATTACCTTCACTTCAGTGAAATTTGATAATTCTGTTGAACTCTAGGCCGAATGCGTTCAAATTAACAGTGCTATTCCAAAAGTGGCGTATGGAGTTAGTAACAAAACCCACCCAGAACACATAGTGGCTGATTATCAAAGCAATCGATGCCATTAAAAACAGAAAATAAAAAAAAATCAGAGAAGTAGAAAATGTTAGCAGGTCAAACAAAGAGAACAAAATAACCCAAAGATTGAAGGAAAAAGACGTTTTCTATCTGAAAGCAGATGAAGGCCATAAAATTATGATTCTTGTCAAATCCGATTATCAAAAAAGGGTAGAAATCCTCACTGAAACCGTTCCATACAAACAGTTAATTGAACCGGATGATATTCAGCAATAAAACTTTTTTTATCCCTTTTACAATTCATAACAACTTGCCTTCATACAATAGACTTGAAGCTAGTGTTAACGAAAATTTTATTGAAATAGAAAGGAAACAACATATTGAATATTTGGGGAAATTCAAGTTATATCGGAAACTTTTTAACACACCTCAAATAAATACTCTTTATAATTGTTCGGTACAAACTCATATAAATTATGGCATCATAGTACGGGGAAGGATAACTAACATTTATCTGAAGAACCAAAAGTTGCTTATCGAAATTATCATCGTTGGGAAAAACTGTTCGCAGAATCTAAATTACTTACATGTCATCACTTATATTTTTTGAATCTTGCTTCTTACCACAACAAACGTAATAATAAATTACAAGAAATTGAACACCAATAGAACACTAGGCTGAAGAACCAAACAACTAGGATACCCAAAGCATCAAAATACCAACGGTTCCTAACTTATCTCGGCCCAACAAGTTACAACAATATTCCAAACGAAATACGATGACATCCAACCTGAGCTCATTCAAAAAAAAACAACTGAAAATATGGCTTCTCCAAATATCCGTTACAAAAATTATCCAAATTTTTCAAAGAAAATTCTAAAAAATATGTCTTGAAAAATAAATTGGTATCTGATTAACCCCACGAAAACTCATCAAAAATGAAAAAAATCACTAAGTTTAGTCCATTTTCGTATTGTATTAGGTTGCTACTTTTATTTTTATGACTAAATTATACCATTATACAATTATAATTCATTTTACCATCTTTCTTCTTAATATATACAAATTACGTGTCACGTTGTTTGTCCGCTATAGACTCCCAAACTACTTAACCGATTTCAATCAAATTTGCACACCGTGTGCAGTTCGATCTAACTTAACAGATAGTATAGCACACATAGCCGCAATATTACTTTAGTGCAAATTATTTGTTGATGGCGAGAGAGTGAGACAGAACACATTACACGTTCTCGGTCTCCTCTTTGTGCGATGCTTCGTAGTTTCCACACTATCGTCTACTAAGCATTATTTGTTTATTATTCGACAGTCACAATTATCTGTCAGTACCAAACGATTCTAACAGATGGCGGTATCTGCTAACTGGATTGAGTAAGTATTCTAACAGATGGCGCAGTCTTAAAAGTACTAACGTTTCACATAAGTTACAATTTAATAGCATAACCACCACCTGTTGCTGAGGCTAAAGTAGCACTTAAATTTATTTCGTAGTAAACGCAATACAGTGAAGTTCAATTGTTCTTACGTTCCTAATTTTTGGTATTACCATAGCCGGCCACGTGTTATTTAGACTGAATTATAAATTGAATTCATATTATAGTAAAAGTAATACAGTTGAATCCTTCTTGCTTTTTAATTATTAGTGCTTCATTATTTAACAATCTTTAATTAAAGTATATACATGTAAGTATTACCACGTAGTTATATTATTATATATTTTATTATTATATATTTGCTATACATCAAATCACGATGTAAGATATATGTATTTTGATGATTATGAGGTACTCAAGGCTCCAGAATCAATATCATCGGTAGTAGAAAATCAATGATGGCGGTCGCCATGTATTTTAACAAATGGCACCTGTGTAAAAAAGCATGGTAGTCCCCATGACTGGTGTTCTCCTACCGTTTCCCTTTTACTATGTAATATAATAAAAACCTTAGCCACAGCAACGCGTGGCCGGGTCTGCTAGTGTATGTATATAATTAGGCTTGATTCTGAATTAAAAAAAAAATACCTTAACAATGGTATTGTGTCTCGAGCAAATAAAATTATTATTATTGATGAAAACAATATTCGGATCGTATCAGATAGTAATGGCAACAGAAATATAAATATTCGGTCGTATAGTATTGCCGGCGCTTGCAATTACAAAGCAAATTGGACAATTATTCTTTTTTGAAACTGTTAATTAGACATTCATGAGAATAATGAATGTGTCATGGAATGATAATATGATATTCAACAAACAACATTTTACAAATGAACATTTTTTTATGTACCACTGCTATTATCTGGGTTGATTATTTCTTAAAAAGTCCCATTTTGAGCCTTCTGCTAAATCTGATTATTGAATATAATTATCAATTCCAATTCATCACAGGACTGGATTCATGAAAAAAGTCAAATCAAAACATCCATTGATAACAACTCTTTCAAATTGTCAATATTTCTTCAAAAAAGTTACTGTAAAATTCACTCTATTGTTGTTTAAAAATTGTTGTTTAAAATGGTTTTTCCGTTAACCAGCTGTCATCCCCCTACGAACGACAGCCCTCAGAAGTCGAAACTTGTGCGAGCTAAGGATTAACGAGGTCTTACCTTTCAACGTGCGATTCCTAGCACGAGACCAGTGACCATGCGGGGAATCGAACCCACGTCCCTAGCGCTCTACTATAATGACCACAGACGTAAAAGAAATACAAAATCATGTCAGTCTCTTCAAAGTAGTAACTACTATGAAGCCTGCACAAAGTGCGTTTCATGTGTTTCCTATCGTTTTGTCTGATGGCACATGATATTGGATTGTACAATCTGATGGATTCCTGGTCTACAAAATCCAGTTTGATGAAATCGGGATTTGATCAATTCCGAATTCGCGTAAGTACGCTTCTGTTGTATTCCGTTTCTGATAATTTTGAAATACTTTGCAATTTTACTGTTCTTACAGAATGCAGTCTGCATTTTAATGTTAAAGAACTATAATTTCTGCAATATTTACAGTTGACAAAATACTGTTTCAGCATAATCCAATTATTTCGATGGTATCCATTTATGTTTCTGCGTTTGTTTGTTATTGGTCTCGTACACTCAGATACATCCCTAAGAGCTCTCACCATTTCACCTACGAAAAATAGAGGGAAAATATTTCTTGGTGAACCAACTGTTGTCGGAATCACTCACGTAAGAAGAGATTGAAAACTGAGAAAATGATGTTTGGGATGATAGCTGAACTGATCGGTTATCCTGTAGATTCGATAGACAAACTCATTGGGGCACAAAGATTTGATAAAACCCTTCGTTACCCTTCGAATTTTCCAAAAGGGAAAAATCCTCTCAAATATATCGTTTTTCCATACGAACTTCGAATTATTCGGGGACTGCAAGGACTGCGAGGAGAAGTCTGTGGGTCAAACTAGAAGGGCCATGGAAGTACGGTTCGAAGAACACATTACTCATATCCGATTTTTCAGTCCAAAAAAAAAGTAGTGTGGTTCAACATGCTTTGTGTATAACTATTCACAGAGATCCAAGTAAGTACAAAGCTTTGGGACTCATCACCTCGTCAGCTGTTCCCTGAGGCACAAATCTTGCAGAAATTCAACAACATCAATTTTAATCTACTTTTCCTCGACTCCGAGTATTTCTCAAAACAAGCGTGAAAACGTTTATCGAGTTCTAATTTATTCACATTCAACTTTACACTGTATTGTATCCTTCCTGAGTGAATGAATATTATCATTATTCACTACCCTTTCGCTAAATTTCGTCCTAATTAAGGAAGTGATTCCTATATAATTCTCCACAATCACGTGAAGTTGGTCGATAAATATCACATACCTCCACAAAAAATCAATCAATCGACATAAATTCCCCTAATGCTTTCCAAGTCACTGGGTTCGCGTGATTCTCACTTCTCTTTTTCAATTCCCTACCATAATCACCGCATATACTCCCTATTTGTGAATAAAATCCCATCTGAAATATTGGCATGGGGTGTGAGGGATCAGACTAATACAGATTCATGTGGGTGTGGAGCCATAAATTTGCTTCGGGCAATGTTGTTCGGAAATCTTCTTCAGATACATATTATATCCACTTCTTTTCAAAAAATGATAACTATATATCATATCGGGTATATATTGTGGAAACTCGTAGGAGTTTCACTCGAGCACTCCCTTTCGATTATTATTTCGACAAGTGGTACAATTGTTGATGTCTCAAGAGTTTGACTGAAACGAATAAATCCGTTGTGAAGATACTCGAGTCTGCAGTACTTTGTTGTTATCGGAAGTGAATTAATAAATCGAAATTTAATCTAAATACTAAAGTTTTATGATACCAAGTTGATATACATAGAGACCCATGTGAAAGGGGGTCACCAAAACTATTTATTATCCGATTCAGTTTTTTTCAATAGATAGAGCATCGTTCTGGTTGAGTGCCATGAATTCGAAATAAACATAAAAATTCCAATGCCCACTTGCAAACATACTAGCTATTTTTTAAATGAAATTTGACAACGCTACTGGATTTGTGATGCTTTCAAATGGTTGTGACTAAAATTTCACGATCAAATTATTTTTTTAACAGAAATAAAGCACGAGTAAAATATTCATATCACTATCAAAATAATTCAACTAGTATTTCGAATCACAATTTTGTAAATAATACGGTTCAAAGAACTCCTTCAGAATGTAATAACTCTATTTGCGATAAAGTTATGTCTATTAGAACACTGCATTTTGTTGTCAAAGAATAGAAATACACAACTTTAGATCAGATAATATAATCAGTAGTAATACTATAAGTACTTCAAAATATTCAGGTTATGCATCGATAACTTGTTGCATAATTATAGTGTCAGTTGGACAGTTTAAATAATCCGACCGCGAAGCGGGAGGATTATTCTGTCAAACTGACACGATTTGTAATTATGCAGGAAGTTTGAGATGTATAACCGTATTTATTTTGTACGTATTGTATTTGATACGATTATTTTTTGAATAAATTAAGTAAATATTAAACAATTTATTAATTTAAATACAAATTGGTGCAATGAAAGTTACAATTATTATACACTACGTTTTTTTTAACAGAGTTATTTTCGGCGCAGGAAACGTGGCCACTGCTCATTGAAGTGCTGGAAATACTGGAGGTGTTATTACTTGAACCTGCAGCGTTTTTAAAATTGGATCTCATCTTATTTATTATGTTTTGGTGATGTTGTTCATCTATCTGTAGGTAGGGTTTAATAGAATTGCTATTACCATGTCCTGTTATTTTAATAAGTTCTTGTTCCGATACACCTGCTTTTGCCAATTGTAAAACAGCAGTGGCTCGGTGAGAATGATTTGAAAATTATTTGTTTGTCATATTCAAATTTGTCAATTCTGCAGACTTCTTGGTCCATCTACTAATTTCATGCACTCCAATTGGCATATTTTTGTACCAGCCAAGGGTTTTTTCTTTTCTCCAGTTGGGATTTACTGTCAGAAATAACCTATCTGTTTTGATATTGATGTTTTCGCTTCTTTTCATCATTAGCTTATCCAGAAGTCTCACTGGACAACGACTCACTTCATTATGGTTAGGTACAAGCCATTTATTATTAGCACATGGTTTTGCTCCTCCCTGTGTGGTTTTGGTAAAAATAGGATTATATTGTATTCTATCAGTTGGAGTATCATTTCCAGTTTCTTTTTGAAAATAATGAGTCAAGCATGACACTCCTTCATTTCCTCTCGACGCAAGTTCTACAGAAGCAATTAAGAAAATTTTTATTTGTAATCCTTCCGGTGTATTTTCATCCCACGCTTCTATCATTGCTATGTACTCGTTATCTTTAAATGCTGATGCACTAACCTTTCTTTTGTCCGGTAACATTTGAAGTTCCCTTCTTTTTGAATTTCTTGCGTTTCGTGCGGCTAAAAATATGGGACTAGAGAATGGATCAAATATTCTATTAAACTCCTTCACATATTTTTCTTGTACTTGTTTTGCTGTAATGTTCCACATCGTTTTAACCACATTTTCTTTATAATTTTCTCCATTACATTTTCGCATATTGAAAGCCCAATCTTTCAAAATGGACGCTATCATTTCAGTGGAAAATAATTCATTTAGCACATAGTTTCTTTCACTGCAAAACGTGAGAAATTGTTTCCATACGTACTTTTTTGTTTTCACTGTATTATGAGGCTCAGTATTTGTATACTTTCGTCTATTGCATTTGATGATAAATCTCCGAATTGACTCATTTTTGAACAATTTTTGATAAACGTCACAATTTGACAGTTCTGTTTGTTGTATATTGATGTCGATGTGGTTACTATGAGAATTAAATTATTTTAAAATTTTCGATTGGTGGAGCTACTCTATGTATAATCTGGTATTATCGAAATTATACGAGATAACTTAACTAAATTGGACATTCTGATTGGTTGAAAATCATACGAAAAAAATAATCACCAATATTAATAACATAAATGAACCACTACAAAATGATGTATTGACATGATAGTGCCTACACATGAAATTTTTGACTGTTCAACCAAATCTTCATTAAATTCAATACATGTATCTTATCGTTTTTTAATATTAACTATGACATTCGATTACTGGTTTGGGGTGATATCACTACAAGCCTGTCTTCCACCACTAATGTGGATCTTCTTCCGTCTATTACCTTGAATTTTGAGAATCAACTGTTCCATTGGTTGTGAATGTTGCCTTGTCACTGAACAAAATTACACACATCGGCAAATTTAAAGGAACGGAGATATAAGTTCGTAAATGAAAGGTATTTTGGCTTTATTTGGTTTTTGTGCTACCTAGGTCTAGAAACCGTACCTTTTTTACACAATTGTCATTCATTTTCCACATTTTTGTCAAATTAGTCAACGTCAAAGCCAAATCAAAGCCAAATTATCGGTCGATTGATACATTACATCTGAAACGCGTATTTACTCCAAGTAGAATTTCCTAGTTTTTTCGTAAGTAACTGTTTGAGTTTAGGTGGTTTGTGTTTACTATCATCCCTTTGATTGTGAAACTGTAAATAATGAGTGATTTAGCACCCACTGAAATCGCTAGGGCAGTAGCAATTATCGATAATGGTCGATCTTACAATGATGTTGCCAACATGTTTGGGAAATCAAAATCGACGTTCCATCGTAGTGTTATGCAATGGATGCATACTGTAGAGTATGTGAGGAGATGAGGTCAAGGCAGAAAACGCTCAACCATGGCCAGAGATGGCCGATTTATCACATTGCAAACACTCCGCAATAGGCGTCGAAGCGCAGTTCAAACAAGAACGAATTGGAAGGAGTTCGCGGGACCACCATAAGTGAGCGTACAGTGAATAGAAGACTCAGAGAAGTAAGTTTGACGGCGTATAAGTCAAAAAAAGCACCACAACTCCAGAGGCGTCATCGAGTAGCTCGAGAACACCAAAATTGGAATGATCTCTGGGGTAATGTTTTATTCACGGATGAGAGCCGTTTTTGTGTAAATTCAATAGATGGGAGGGAAAGAGTATATCATCGTCCAGGAGAACAAAATGAACAATTTAATTTTACTCCCACTGTCTTTTTCGGTGGATGTTCAGTTATGGTGTGGGGTGGAATATGTTTAGGGGCACGCACAGAGTTGGTGATTATTGAAGGCGGCGCTTTAACGGCAGATAGGTACATAAGGGATATTCTGCAAGATCATGTGATACCTTAGGCCCCATTTATCGGGGCAGATTTTCTCTTGATGCAAGACAATGCAGCTCGTTGTGTAACTGCACATTTAAATCAGGTTCAAATACCGACACTGCATTGGCCTGCATGTCCTCCAGACATGAATCCAATTGAACATGTCTGCTGGCTAGGCAGACGACCCAGGTCAAGAATTCCTGCTGTTCGAAACTTGGAAGAAGCACGAACTGCTTTGATGGACATATGGGAGAATTTGCCTCAAGAAATGATCGACAACGTCATCAGAAGTATGGGAAGATGAACGGTTTCAGTTATAAGGGCTCGTGGAGGAAGCACGCGTTATTGAAAAAAATGTTCCTTGTGATTTTGCGTTATCATTAAATGTTTAAGACGACAATAAGTATACAACTTAGTTTTTAATTTTAGTCTCTCAAGTTTTTACTCAGACTCCAGAAGTGCATGAAGCTTTGCGAATCAAATTGAAATCAACTAAATCATCCGTTGAATTTCCTTGTTGAATAATTTTTTTCAAATGTGCCGCTAAAAAGAATTATGAGGAAATATAATAAAGTTCATCTCCGTTCCTTTAAATTTGCCGGTGGGTGTATTTTCAGAAAATTTTTGTTACTTGGATATTCTCTTTGAGCCCATAAACTATACTCCATCCTCTTTTCATTATCGCCTTCTTCTAAGGTATGAAGAAACTTTGGTTGGAAGAGCTTCATATTATTATTATTTCCTAAGATTTCTCCTTATTGTTTCACGCGGTAAGTTAAGATCCGAAATTGCAATTCTCACACTTGCTTTCGGATTACTATTGAAATAATTTTTAATTCGTTCAGAATCATTTCGTCTCTGTCTTCATTCAGTATTATCATTTTTCAGAATATGTATACAAACAGCTCTATACTGAATGAAAATTTTGTTTACTCGTCCAACTGTAGCTTTGCTAATATTTCGACGTTCCGGAATTATCTGCCATACTACTTCTTCATTAGTGTTAATACTTGGGGAGTTATAAACATTTTTTAATTCGTTAGTAGGAGTTACCCAGACAGGCCCTGTCCTCGAAGCCTCGACACTTCCGGAGGGCGCGCTGGTGTGTCATTAACCCCACGTCTGTGGGGTGAGTGAGAAGGCGGAGTGAACCAAGAATTATGGCCTTCTGCATTCTTCTGGCTAAGTTTTCTGCCGCATCATGGCAAGCCGGTATGATTTTCAACTTTGAGAGCAGTGTGTCCACCATTCCACCAAGGACCCCTTTTATCAGAACCACCACCTTGACAGAATGGTTTGGGTAAAGCCTGCAGAGTTCAAAGATTAGATCTCGATATTTGGTCCGTTTTTCCTTCTCTTTTCGGACGATGTTAGTTTCGCCAGGAGCTGATCACTCAATGACGAGAATCGTCCTACTTTGATGGTCGAGAAGAACTACATCAGGCTCATTAACTTGTATTTGCCACACACGCATTAAAATTTGTGTGTAAATTGTTAAAATTATTGTTGTTGTTGTTATAATTGTTATTTCCGTCAACCAGCTGCACACCCTTGAGAGTACAACCCTCAAAAGTCTTCGAAAGACTTGTCCGAGCTAGGGAAGACGCAGCCCTTACCTTTAAACGTGTGATGCCATGCACGAGACCGATGACCATACTGGAAATCGAACTCATGACCCTCAGGTTAAGAGACAAGCGCTCTACCATCATGATCATCACGGTAAGGATCATTTTCGCCCAACGACAGTGACGTGCGTTGTTAACAGAAATATTGAGGTTCAATAAAATAGAAATAATGGAAACCCAACATGGAATGGAAACCTGAAATTATGATGGAATATTCTCCACAGGATTTTGAGAACAGCCGATGCTCTAATTGATATATTTTTTTCATAATTCATTTATTTTACTCTTTTCCAATTCGTTTTTTTTTCTTGATAGTTACGACACTGGTAGCTTACCCATGAAAAGACATATATTGATTTCCAGTCTCAAATGGTCTTTTAAACATTTCACAATGCTTCACCATTGCTTAATAATAAAAACTAACGATTGTTTAACACAAATTATCTCAGAATTTGCCCTTTATTCACGAAAAAATACTCCAATGCGCCAAAGACGAAAAAACAGAGATGTTTTGTTGTTTATCAATTGCCCTCTTATTGTTATATATTTCATCCAAGACAGTATTTTTGGGTTTTTGTTGCCATGAGTATACCCGACAGAAATCAAAATCTAGCTGATGTGCTTATTAAATCCTTAAAAAATTGCGAAATGGCAAGAATGTCATGATCTGAGGGATAGCATTATGAAAAGATGTTACCTTCAGTTTTATTTAAGTATTACTCATCTAGGTTGTGTTACTTGATCGGAGGAAATACCCTGTATGTAACATACAAGTTTTGATTTATTTTACTGCATGAACGGATTCGGAGAGAACTGTTTTTGAAGTACACCATGATAACTAAATTATGAGACGAACAAATGATTTTCATGCAAGACACGGAATTTCAGTCCATAATTTCATGAAAATCGTGCCATTTACATATTTTTCATATACATCATCATAACATAATATAGCTGTAAATTCCTGAAAGAGTCATAAATTAATGAAGTACCTCGAAAATGTCATAAAACTAGCAGACTGTGAAGCTTGATATGCCGGCGAACACGGCACGAAACAATGTGTAATATCGTTCTTTCATCCAAAATATTCTAAAATATTACCCGCTGACGTTGATGGAGAAATACAGCTGCCATTTATTTTCGCTAGATTTTGTACGCAGTCATTTTTGTTAATACATTCGCTCTGCGCGTTCACTAATGGGGTCGAATTACATGGAACAGGGAAAAATTCGTTCTGTATCTTGCCTCGAGCGAGGACGGCTTGAAAACTGTTTATTTCTCATTTTCAGTTTTTTTATTGAGGTGTGTGATACGAGCTCGATTTTGTAAACAGCTCTGGAGCGAATATCAGAGCTAACAAAAATACGTATTAATTAATATTCGTCAAAAAATTCAGCTTGCTTTCAAAAAATTAATACTTGGATGGCAGTTCATTATCAAATTTAGCGTCAAAATACACTAGATCTAGTAACTTGTCAAAGCCATAGGGATACGAACGTCAAAAATAACTAGATTTATCAACAACTTGGTGTAGGTTCCTTCACCAAAGTATCGACTATTTTAATTCGGAATTTTGGCGGAAACTACTGGTTTTGGCAAAGGCCATGGAACGTTAATAAACCAGTGGTTTTAAATACTCACTAGAGAGAGAAATGGATATCATTTATTCAGCTGATAGCTAACGAAAACAAGAATTAGTACAAAAATTAGATAGTATAAATTTGACTATTTCACTCATCTTAAAATTCTCACATAATCTGACCAATTGCAAATCAAAGATAGCTCGTGTTATCAGGAATAATACCACGAGTGATTGAATTTTCGCGATAAGTCTGTCGATTTATTTCTGAACGAAACTGAAGTGCTTCGTTGAAACACCACGAGTCCGCAGGACGAGTGGTGATTTCTCAAAACAATTCAGTTGAGTTCAGAAATAAAAGACATACTTATGGGATAAATTCAATCACGAGTTGAATTTTATTAGACTATTTCACGAATGAAGTTTCTTCATTAATATAAATACGAACAATGTATAACAGTCATAAACAAATTATTAAAATCGTCAATATTATAATGTTTCGTTTCATAATTTCATTTGAATTTTCACCGAAACAACTCATTTTGACACAATCAGGTACAATTAATATTGATGGAAATGCCAATCTTTGTGTTGCCATGGTTACGTCGTTGAAAATACCGAAGCTGATCCTCCCATCAGAACTGAAAGACAGCTGGTGTTATCGCGATAACACGAGTTGTCTTTGGTTTGCGATTGGTCAGATTATGTGAGAATTTTAAGATGAGTGAAATAGTCGACAATTTCTTAAATCAAATTATATTACTACGTTTGGGGGACAGCAGCGATTGCCAAATCATAAAACAAATTGCCGGAAGAAAAAATAAACTCTCAAAGTAACAACATTTTTTGTAAAACATTCAAATGTTTATTGATTGACAGGTGCTACTGTACTCTGCAGGAGTATCTGAATGATACTTACTGATTATTCTTTAATTTTATGTTCTTCTCTTATGAGTTGTGACGTTGAATTTGTATTCAATTTGACTAGTGTTTCAAGTGGTTGAAAAATAATTATTATTTCATTGTTTGTCTGGTATTATAATTTTCTTTAATCGAATATTTTTACTCAAATGAGTTTGTTAGAAGCAAATTATTTAAAATGTTTTCGAATTTGAAACTTCTCATAATGACAGCGATTTTGTAGTGTCTGAAGTTTTTTTGAGTCTGTACCATTACAAATGAACAAAATTGTGGCAAAATAATCAAAATGCGGTTATATATAACTTGTCTAGCATATGCTCTTTTAACGAGCATTGTCAATTTTTGGTGAAAATTACAATTTTTGATCGAGGAAATCCTTAGTAGATTCCAGTTTCCTCAATACTACACCTTCAAATTTGAACGTGGATTCTTGTTTCATTCAGATTTACAAACAGCTTATTTGCTTTCATCAATATTTAATAATACATTGTTCAACTTTTTAATGGCATCAACAACACATGTATTAGACAAATATAAAATTAAGTCGTCGGCGAATACGTTCATTTCGCAGTCACCCAACCCAATAATAATCATCATTCATAAATATTAGGAAGAGCTGAGGCCCCAATACACTATCTTGAGGTACTCCTCTGCTCACCTCAATCTTAAATGAATATTCCTTACCAATTTTCGTCATTTGGTTTTCTTTTGTTAAATACGATTGAAACCACTCGTGAGTTGATTCATCAAAGCCATAAATATGTTTCAGTTACAACAGTAAAATATTTCTATCAACCACTTCAAAAGCTCTACTTAAGTCTGGAAACACAAGGATAGTGACAAGATCATTATCCAATGAATATTCGAATTCATTCATAATTTTTTGAAGGGATGTTACACATGAATGTCCTTTCCTGAAACCATGGTGATTTATTAATGAAATAGGTCATTTAGTTTATTGTTGATGAACCACTAACTCCAATATTTTTTCAAGACAAGGTAATGTATTAATGGGCATATGCTACTCAAGTAACTTCGTCTTTACAACTTTTAATATAGGTAGGTACTATCAAAAATGTTATCCAAACATCTGGAAATTGAGATGTGTCGATAATATTCAGTAGGGGATAACCAATAATACCAAAAATATCCAATTGATTTAATCTTAAAAGTGGTTATTTTTTTAGGCAGATATGATTTCACATTTCAAGTTCAATAGTCTCTATGCCTCAATTGTTTTGTTTAAAAATTGTTCTTTTAAAATTGTTTTTTCCGTTACCCAGCTGTCATCCCCTTACGAACGGCAGCCCTCAGAAGTATAAACTTGTGCGAGCCAAGGATTAACGAGGTCTCACCTTTTAACGTGCGATTCCTAGCAATGTATATAGTGTTTTTTCATTTCAATTACATGAATGAATGTACTAGTATGATTTTTTTTGTTAGATCTATACTTTTGACAAAATGTTCACTGAAAATATTTGGTAAGTTCTCATCAAACATAAGCTCGTTAATTTCGACTGAATGGTATTGTCTCAATATGGAAAAACTTCTACATAAGTGATCATCAGACTGGGTTGTTTTGACTTTATTGAAAGCAGAATTCTGTTGAAAAATTTGAATTTTGCATCTGAATCTGAATAGGGATTCAGGAAAAGTGACTTTAGACAATAATTGATTTCAAGTAAACATTAAAATCTAAAGAACTGTAGAGCAGTAAAATGCAGAAAACATCGAAACTATTCATTAATTTTTTCCACAGATATTTATGTGTTAGTCAATTTCCATCTGAGATAACACTGTTTTATTGCAAAACTGGTAAAGCATATTTTGTATTTGCACACCTCTACACATCAGGGATAGCTTGAAGAGAGACATCACATTTTCAGTACAGAGGATAAGGAAGTTTCGAGAAGTAATTAATATAACCGATAAATGTTATGTCTACCATCGAGAATTCCTGTTCCAGACTTCTAAGGATGAACATTTTAACGAAGAGAATTCATCTTCCATAATAAACGAGAATAAAACGTTCTACAATAATTTCAAAAGACGAGTAACAGAGAATTCGATGAATAAAAATAAGAATAACTGATGAAGCAAGTCTTGTTATACCATCTTTATCTAGGATTCCATCAATTTCAATTATTTTTCCATGAATTCACCACTGAATTTAGTGTCGTACAAATTATTTATTCCCACCACAGCGCTGTCGATTCAGAATACAATCGAAGCACCACACAATATAAACACAATTTTCAATTGAATGCGAGCTGTCCCCTATCCAGGAGTGAAATGGAGAACTGTCGGTTTACTGATGTGATTGATGTGCTGTGGATTTCTTTTTATGTAAGTCACCAGTATTGGAGTAAAGAATATTTGCTGGAAGGGATCACCGACAGAAAATTTTACAGCGTGCGCGCTACCCACCAGAAGAAGTGGAAAACTAAGTAAATTTCAAAGTTCAACAAACAAAATTACTTCTGTAAGTGTAGAAAAGCGCCGCCCCTGGTTTAACATACGTGAACAGCCAGAATCAGTGTTCCTTTGTTTCTTCTTCCCAATCAAAACTAGTGATTTGATATAAAGTTTCAGCAGGACTCCCGATCGAAGGTTCCAAAATGAATTATTCTTGCAGGGCACAAAAAATCATAAATATTACAGTTAACGTGAAAAATGTTGGTGTCGAATGAATTCTCCATGTACGCAAGCACAATGTTTTCTTCATCACAAAAAATTACAATCGATCCATACATATCAATGCCTTTTGAACAATCAATTGAGGAAAATATGTTGGCCTACTGTCTCAGTTAACAGGATCTCGTTGTTAATTTGTGTAGAACCAGAGATAAATTGAACTTCGAGAGATCGGAGGCGGAAAGTTAAAATATAAGCGAATTAGAAAAATTGTGAAGTTCCCGAATTCTTATGGGACCACCAAGCCCATAGAAAACATATATTTTTTATGAAATTAATAGTTTTTATAAGAAACCGATCCCACGATTGTGGAAGTTGTACCTGATTAGCGCTGCCTACGTATAATATTAGCAGTGAATTAGGATTTGACGAATTTGATATCTTCAATAACATGCTTCATAAATATATGCCTACAAACCTTTTCCACTCGTGGTGAGGAATGAATTCGACTATTCGGTGTGACGCGCTGATGGAGCCTCTTGAAACGGGACTTATAACTACCAAAAAACTGTGCGGAACCAAAGGTGAAACACGTATGTCCCAATAGTTGCGAAAAAATTAAGTTCACTCACTGCCCCAATTCAATTAAAAAGGCCTGAATGATAAAATATTCACATTTCATCTCATTAATTCTATCACAATACTAACGCTATCTCAGAACTCTCCTTCTCCTGGTGGGGCATAGGAGGCGCTTGGTGGAGGGGATAGTTAGTGACACATCTGCCCAGCAAAATGCAAAACTCCAAAAAATTCATTACTTATCAATTATTGATGAAATACAGCACAGCCTTCAACGGACAATAAAAGAATAAAAGACATATAAAACACTAGTCACAATCATAGGGTGGAGATAAGTTTGGGTTCCAACCACTTTTAGGGTGAGAGGCTTTATTCCTGCCTTCCTGTTTCCAGGGAATGGGCAAAGTCGCCCCACGTCTGTCCGGGGACAGACCCCACGTTATTATGTGGGCCATATGCTCTCGTCTCAGTTTGGCTGTTTTTCTGTCTCCTCCAAGTTATACAAGGGTGTTACATGGGCTATTTTCTAGCTTCAGTTCACTAGTCACTAGTCACTGTCATTTTGTAGTCGCCCATGGAACAGGTCCCGCGCTTTGTATATAAACCCATGATGCTTTCTCAGGCCATTATGGTAGCTTCATATCCTAGTCCCTGGTCAGAAAGCTTTCGAAATAATTTTGTGTAAAGAATCCACCTGCAATCTTTTTAATGTATTCTGTGATATTCTTGACGCTGGCCAGCTCATGCAATGCGGCTAGCCGAATGTACCTATCAATATCCGTGACGATAGAAGTACTCCATTTAGCATATTCTCCTGCCAAATGATCTGGTACGCGGGGAGGCTGCAAAATATTGGTCAGGCGTAGGTCATCCATCACCTGCTTGAAGATCAACCACTTTTTTGACCACTTCCGCAACTCGTTGAATTGCCTAGCTGACGTGTTCAACAGTCGTCAATTTCCTGTGCAACTGTACCCCCAGGTACCGCAGTCTTTGCCGGGTACCTAGAGCCACAAACCCCTAATATCTACGTTCCTCTTCATAATGAAGTTTATGAGTACTTTATCCGGATTTACTACAATTTTGTTACTCGCCACATATGGCATGATCTGCCGATACAGGTGCGTTGTCACCCGGGCAGCAGCAGTATTGCTCCCACCCATCTGGTCAAAAATAACCGTATCATCGGCGTGCACCGCCATGCTCGTGTGTTCCGACATCGGAAAGTCGTGCGTATATAAAAATTACAAAAATAGCATCAGTCAAGATCCCTACGAAACACCCGCATCGTCCGGCCTCATTGTCGAGCTGGTACTATTTATTCTGACCTTGAAAGCTTTTCCAACAAGGTGATAATCCAAAAGTCTGACCATATGCCTAGGCATGCCTCTTAGAATCTCTTACAACAAAACCCTCCGTTCAGGCAGTGTCGAAGGCCTTCTGCACATTCAACAGGACCACCGCTATGTTGAAGCCTCAGAGATAACCCTCCCTCACCCAGTGAACAATTCTTGCGCGCTGAGAAAATATAGAGTGACCGAACTGCTCATCCAGGATGGGTAAAAGGGCTCCCTAGAGATTCTCAACTTTTTTCAGCAAGTTGGTGACCGCAGTCAGCAATGTGATAGGCGGTAGCTCTCCATTTTCCTTAGGGTTTTCCCTTTTTCAGTGTTGAAACAATATCCGCTGCACGCTTAAAGCATCGCGGGTAATGCTGCCATTTCAAAATTGTTTTATTAATGTGGATTAACTGAACCAGGGATTACCTTGAAAGGTTCCCGAGTAGAACTTTGTCTATTTCAACCACACCTGGTGCTTTATTCCTGGAAAGCCTCTTCATTTCTTCATTGTGTCTGTCACCTTCTAGAAGCTAGTTATCAACTTCCAAACTTCCTTGGTGACTCTCTGGTATTCTTCGGCACCGGCTGGAATCCGCCTTTTTTATAGGCGCCTGTTCATTTGCCAAAGGGAATTAATTGCCTCCTGCGTTAAGACTTTCAATATTTCCTTTTCCAGGCTTCATCTCTATGACGTTTGAATAAATTCGCGATTTTCGATCCCAGTAATAGCATCTGTTTTCTGTGTCGGGGATCTCTGGTGTCCTGCTATTTTTTCCGCACTTCATCAATATGAAGCTGTCTTTCACGGCTTTCTTCCCATTAGTGAAGTAGTGCAGAGGTTGTCCAGGTCTATTGGCACCGTCTCATTTGCCAGGGGGTTATATTGCTGTTTTTGTTTTTTCCGTTAACCTGCTGTCATCCCTTTACGAACGACAGCCCTCACAAGTCGAAACTTTTGCGAGCTAAGGATTAACGAGGTCTTACCTTTTAATATGCGATTCCTAGCATACACCATTGTGCCAGCCTAGCCGTTACCAGCCAGGTCTACATACACAACGCCAAAGCAGTACCTATGGCTCTGAATAGAAGGCGCTGAGGATCATATCCGTCGGTGTTAGCGGATGGTAGTTCATCATAATGACCATACCTCCTGCATAGCTTATGAGTAAAATATGCGCAACATCCTATGTAGATAACTGAATGACACCTTGCCGATCTCCCAAATGACGAAATTACCAGGAAGCTTAGTTTCGAGAAATTCTTTCGAACGGAATTAAATACCAAGAGTGGATGCAACATAACATGGTACACGGACGGGTCCAGAACTCCCGACGGAACTGGGGCAGGAGTCTTTGGGCCTCCCACCAAATACTCCGAATCCATGGGCATGTTCTCTAGTATTTTTTGCATTCAATTCAACCTCGACAGGAAATACCGGAACAAGAAAATCTTACTCCCAAGACGAACTCAATAAAACTGCTGTAAACGAGAACACCTTGAAATAGCAGAAGAAGATGGGGCACAATAGATCTAACTAGGTCGCAGCGCATCAGTCACCATCCATATTTACCATACCATTTACCAACTGAATGACTCACTGTTATGTTGCTGTCCCGAAGAAGGCTTTAGCAGTGAAAAAAAGGTTCAGGTAATGGTCGTTATTTGTTATGGATATGCTTGCGGGTTTTATTATTATAGTAGTCCTCACGCCAGCTGAGGCCTCTTGTAAGGGGGCTTTTGGTAGGGAAGTACTTATAGAATTCATACAATTGTTTTATGTATGTCGGAATGGAGTCTACGTTCGCAAGTTCTCGCAACGCATCCAAGCGAATGTATTTGTCACTTTCGTGATTATAGGGAGTACCTTCATATGCATACTGGCAAGTCTCAGAATTTGGGTCTTTTTAGGCTAAAGAACACTGGGCAGGGCTGAGTTTCAATATCTTATTCAAACTTAGACATTGCAACGTCAGTCGATATAATCGTAGTATTATATATTTGAACGTTCGTCTCTTAATGACAAATGAAATTATGCAAATTGAAATTATCCCTACTTACACACATTCAGGTCAAATTCGTTTCGAAAAACCTCTCGCTCTGTTACACAAATAAATATGAAAATAAACATACTACATGCTCGTTTAAAAATGAACCTTCATTTGTGCGCCAATTTCACGCATCAACAAACTTAATACAAATTACCTTTACACGCATAGTCCTTCACTTCCAGTTAGTCCTGCTCTCGGTTCCGTCCCGAAAGCATTTTTCTCTTCTACTGATTGAACCCAATCAGAAACGTACAAAGTTAACCGAATTTCAATTTTATGTTTACTCATTCAATTTTCATTATATGGAAATATTCAGAGGAATTCCGATGCAAACTGAAGTATAACGAGTGTATGCTTGTTTTACCAGTTGGTTTCTCCGTAGAATTGGATGTGAGATGGAGAGTGTAAAAGGAATATCTTCGCTGGGAGGAATTTAAGGATGAGAAGACTCAAACATGACTAAGAGGAACAGTTTGCGGGTATTATAAAACTGATTCGGGTAGAATTTCGGCGGTATTCAAGAATGAATAGCTGATTCGAACAGGGAAAATTTGGCTGTTTGAACTCTTTAGAATCAGAGAAGAGAAGGCCTCAGTCGTTGTACTATATCTTTGCCTACCTCAAACATTGATATATTCAATTCATGAAAAATAGAGCAACTTTCAGTTTTCCAAATGCCCGTTTACCAGAAGAATTTGACTCGGTCTTCTGTCAACTTATGTACGGGTGCCGCGAAATCAGCAATCGTTCTACAAACCGACATAGATCTAGGAAGCTCCTCACTTTATGTTTGTCTTCAGGTTTCGGCCAGTCTTGGATCGCTTGTATCTACCTTTCGTCTGTTCAGATGCCGTTTGATGTCACTGTATGGTGCAATCCAATTCTTTCTGGAACAGTGAGCATTTCTGGGGATTCAATTGACGATTGGCATTCCTGGATCGTGGAAGTATTTCTCGAAAATTGGGCAGATGTTCTTCAAATGTCTTTCCCACGACTGAAACGTCGTCGGGGTATACTAGGCAAGTCTTCCAAGTGAGCTCACGCAGTACAAGCTCCATAAGTCTCTCAAATATCGCTGGTGCATTGCACAATCCAAAAGACTTAACAGTAAATTGGTAAAGTCCGCTTCCAGTCGAAAGTACTGTCTTCTCCTTATCATTTTCATGTTTTTCGACTTGCCAATACCCGCTCTTCAGATCTAGTGTGGAGAACCAACGGGAACCTGCCAAAGTTGTTAATGTGTCACTTATCCTTGGTAAAGGGTAGCTATCCTTCTTCATGACATCATTCAATTTTCTATAATCCCCATGGAATTTCATGGATCCATCCTTTTTAGGAACTAGCCCAACGGGTGCAAACCAAGGGCTCGATGATTCTTCAATCACACCATCTTGTCCACAAGCTTCTCCATCTCTTGTTGTTTGGCAAATGGAACTCTTCTTGGTGGTTGCCCAATCGGCCGGGCTTGGCAGTATCGATTCTGTATTTGACCAGGTTAGTTCTTCCTGTTGTCGTTGAATCAAAGATGTCACTTTCACTTCTGGTGACATTTTTGGCATCTCTCAATTCTTCCGTTAACAAGTGTTCAAATGATTTTTCAAGCATTTTCGCATCACTTTCTGAGGCTTTTTTCTTCCTGTTGTTCACCTAAATCGTAGTTTGCTACACGTGTAATAAGTTCCCAGATTCCAATGATATCGCCTTCTTCAACTGTTATTTCTTCGGGATACATGTTGGCAACCATCACAGGAAAAGCTTGATTCGTCTTTACCAAAGCTTGTGCAAATACCAAATTTCTGGGTGATTCATCACATGGCTGTACTATTTCAACGCAGCACCTAGGGTTTTCATCTAATGTAGCACAATCTACACGGTTTTCACTAATGGCAGTTTCAGAGACTTCGTCCTTTCTGCTGGAGTTGTGAGGACAAATTCTTCTTCTCCAAACTTCATGATCCTCTCTTCATTGTCAAATAGAAACCCGTAGTCACTGATCAAATCCATTCCAAGTATGAACTCTTCTTCTATATCTGCGAAGTACACTGTATTTATAATAGTGACTCGCCCACGAATCAGTGTGATCTCAGCTTCTCCTCCGAGAGATGCGTTTTCAAGAGTGACTGTTAGGAGCACAAGGTTTGAAGAGATAGGTTTCACACTTAATGGTCGAAGAATGTCACTGCGTACCAAAGAAACTGCAGCACCGGTATCTATGGTGTGTATTTCGTTCAATTTTCCTGATATGATTAAGCTATCGGTTATTCTTCTTAGCCTGTAGGGATGATCCTATCATTATTGCTAGCCAGCATGCGCCCCGATAGCACGTCCTGTTCTTCTGAGTGCTCAGTCCGTTTATCAAAGATTCAATCTCATCCATAACCTTCTCGAATGAACAAGTTACTGCGTTGTTCGGGTGCTTTTATTGATACCGCTCGTACTTTCGGCATCAAGGTGTTGAAGGGCGCTTCCACTTCTAGAGAACGTACCAAGACATCGCTACTCTTCTTGAAGTGTATTAGTCGCGGAGTCCTTTGGATTTCGGTGTCTCAGTCCATCAATGAAAAACTGAACCGCTAGCTGTTCCATGAAATCTCCCGGTGCTATGGTTGAGCTAGCTGAATTAGGCGTCTCACATCTACTTCAAATTCTTGCAGACTCTCCCCCGATTTTTGAGTGCGCGTTTTCATTTGAGCCCGGTCCAGCTGTTCTCAATGTTGATCGCTATACCGTAACTCTAGTGTAGTAATCAGGTCTTCATATTTAGTTTGCTGTTCAACGGGTATAGTCTGCAACATACCCAAAGCAGGCCCTCTCAAAGGTACTATGAGTGCCACAGCTTTTTTGTTTTTCGCCACTACCGCAGCTTCAAATTGCTGGCAATTTTGGTTCTTGAGGAGAGATCTCTGGTTATCGAGCCCTTCCATCTCCTCTCGCACTTTATCCACGTTCCTATTGAGCACATCGTCGATTTTCTTGACGTCTTCCTTTAGTGCTTCTTTCAGTTCCTTCATTTGTACTTCGGTTTTCTGTGATTCATGTTGGAAGAAGTTGTTTTGATGTTTCAGAACCTCCCGGAATTCCATTTTCCTTTGAAGTTCTTTTGTTGTTCGATAATTTTCTGAAGTGCCTCTTCTCGTTCTTTCGTTTCATTCAACCATCGCGTTTCTTCTTCTTGTTTTTCTCTTTCTCGTTCTTGTTTGTCCTTCTTACGCCGTTTTTCCTCATTTTGTTTTCTATTTTCTCATTCTTGTTTCTCCTTCTAGCGCCGCTTTTTCTCTTCTTGTTTTTAATTTTTCCGTTCTTGTTTTTCCTTGTGGCGCCGCTTTTTCTCTTCTTGTTTTTCTTCCTGGCACCTGATTTCCTTTTCTTGCTTTTTCTCCTGGCGTCTTCTTCCCAAATCCGCAAATTGATTTTGGATAAATTTTACAATGTCCTCCATCGTATCGTAAGATGTACACTTCTGACACCATTGTTACGATATTACTGAATAATACTCTAATACTCTCCTTTCTTTCGTTCTCCAGATTGATCAGTTTAGAAAAACATCAAGATAATTCCAACAATGAGAAAATGTTTACTACGTTCTGCGCCGGTTTATTTGTTATGCAGTTATGCGTTGTGTTTTATGGTCGGCACTTGACAGCGACATAGCTAGGGTATTTTTCTATCTCGTGAATATATGTATTTCCTTCATTCATCAATCCCATGTGTTTGTCAACACATTGTTTTCTTGTGAAAATTTTCTTTAATTTTTATATGAATTGTTTGTTTTATGCAATTTCTATGTAATATACTAAGTGTTTGTCAACAGATGTTTCACATGGACAATTATCACATATAGGTACACTATGCAACTGTTATGTTTCACATTAATATATTCTCAGTGGTAGTGAACTTCTTTAAACTCTGTAATATCAAAAAGATATTTCCAAGAATTTTTTTCGTACATATTTCAAATTCCATACACCTCCCTATACATACGAACGATGCAGTTGCGACTGACAAATTCCTCAAATGAATTCCTGAAATGTGTGAAAGAAATGTGAAAAACGCATTTAATAACGACAGAGCTTCCGCGAAATGCCGTTCCTGCTCTCGCACGTGCAAACAGGATTTGGAAGCGAGCTACAGATTGCGCCATTGTGTAACACAAGAGGGACTAGAGAGAGTCCATTTGCATCGTTTTATCGGTATTGCGTCCAATTTCTGTCACCCGTTTCATATGTCAGGCACGATCCATCGGGACAAACGTCAGGTAGCGTCCCATTCGCCCTAATATACAGGGTGCTTGTTATTTTATCTTTGAAGTCTATAGAAATGATAGCTGCTACTTTAGGCTTGATAAATTTATACTTGAAATTATTCCCAGCTGAAACAAGTCGATCTAAAGTCGATGGAATTATAGAAATTTATATGTGTAGAAGTTGAAATTCGTTAAACTTAAAGTTGATGATTCTCAAAATTGTTTCAACACGAAAAAAATGTGTCTGTATATTGTTGTTGTTTGTTAAAATTGTTTTTTCCGTTAACCAGCACTCAAAAGTCGAATGATTAAGGAAATGTTCCAAACCATCGATAGTTACCAGTGATGTTGATACGTTTACAAGTATGAGAAATGAAAAGTAACTATGGCAACCAAATCTGGAAACCTATCCTCAAAAATACGAAGGATTGCCACTTGAAACGCTAAACAATCAAATGATATAAACCATATTTGTTTTTACGAAAAACTGCTCAAAAGCAGAACTTTTACGATAAAAACATATCATGACAGCAGGTTAAAAATAAATTTTCCATTTCCTGCTTTTCCATGATTGCGGACCGTGCAGAGAATCTTAGCTCCTAATGGTTTCACAGGCTTCATTTCGTACCATTTTGGTATGTAGAGACCTCAAACTCAAACAGACTACCAGAAGATGGTGCCTCTCTGTGGTGTTGACAATTAACTCATCAAAAACCACAGTGGTACCATTCACTAGAAGAACAAAGTTTCAGCACCTAAGGACTGTTCGCCTCGACGGAGTAGACTCAAAATAGCAGGAAGAGGTGAAGTATCTTGGGCTTGCCCTAGACTCAAAACTTCTCTGAAACAGACACGTAGAAAAGATCGTTTACAAGACGAAATCATCACTCATGGTGTGCAGGGGGCTGTAACCCATCAATACTGCGATGGATGTACACCATAATAGTGAGACCTATGATCACCTAAGGAGCAGTCGTGTGGCACGGCAGAACCGAACTCGCCATAAGAGAGAAAATCCTGGACAAAGTGCAACGACTAGCATCTTTGTATAACAGGAGCAATGAGGTCGACTCCAACAGCAGCAATAGAGGTCATTCTGGACCTCACTCCACTTTATATCATGGTGAGGAGAACTGCTTGGGGAGCAAAAGTCAAGTTGGCTGAAGTCGGACTCAAAGGGACAGCACACAGTGTAAGTAAGGGGCTCAACCCCTATCGAAAGTGCACACCTTGCCGATCTCCCAACTGACAAAATAACCAGGAAATTTAGTTTTGAGAAATTTTTTTGAATAAAATTTTATGCCAAGAGAGAATGGAGCATAGAATCCATTCGAGAAAGAATACCATAACATGGTACAGGGTCCAAAACTCCCGATGGAACTGGATCAGAAGAATTTGGGCCTCGCACCAAATACTCTGAACCCATGGGCCAGTTTCCCAATATTCTTCAAGCGGAAATTCACGCCACAGAAAGGTGCATTCAAATCAACCTCGACAGGAAATACCGGAACAAGGAAATCATAATCCTCTCCGATAGTCAAGCAGCTATCAAAACGTTGAGCTTATCTAACATCAACTCAAAGATGATCTTTGAATGTCTAGACAAACTCAATGATCTAGGCAGGAACAACAAGGTGATTCTCCTCTGCAGACAAGTGCGGAAAAGTGACACTTTCAAAACTAAAATGCTTGCGGGAAAGTCTAAAAAAACTATCGGTTATAGAAAAAAGTCTTATTTTAATTTGAAACCTTGCCTTTGGAATCTTGATACTGAATTTTGAAACACCCTGTAGTCAACAATTTTATCACCACTTCACGGGAAGCACAATATGTTGCTTGACACTAATCATCGTCAATTACTATTATCATATTACCAAACATATCGGATAACTTCCGAACGCCATCAGTCACCAGAAACGCTCCCTAGACTTCGGCGATTCTCAGCTTATTAGCGACTAGGGTGGCATACGCAGATCACTTTACCGAAGGGAAAAGGGCCTCTTCAAACACGTTCGACCCATCGAGTCTATAAGTTTACGGTGCTTGGCAAACAGCGAGCAAAATCAATTGAAAGGAGTCCGCTTGTCAGCGTTTTTCGAAGACTCCAAATTCCGGCGCGGCGCAATGAAAGGAAGATGACTGCGAAGGAAAACTTTTTCAGTTTTTCATTAATTTAGGAATACATTAAGCCGGCTGAAGTGCTCACCTCTTCGAGCGGTAATTATTAGAGACAGTGCTCGGATGTTTCGTAATTAAAATTTTTAAAATGGAATGGAGAAAATTGAAAAACTTTGTAGCTGAAGGGCGGGTAAACATGGCGTTCGCAAACACAAATGAAAGAATAATTGGAGAGTTACTCATATTTTTGAATTTCCCTTCACGGTTCATCAAGAGAAACTAATAGGGTGGATGCATGCATTTCTCCTGGATGCTGCCACCTTTTCTATTCCTCTCCCACCTGGAATGCAGGAAACAACTAACTTGAACATTGAATGGAAACTTCCTAAGGGCTCGTTTCACAAAAATGACTATACACAAGCGACAGAAAGTATATTGTCCGAAAGGTTTCGAGTAGTTATACCATGAAGACTCATTTGTAATCGAGATAGAATATGATCAATTTTGTTAAGGCCTAATAGGTCAGAAAATTAAAGGAAGGCTAAAAAGCTCTGACTGCATCTCATCTTAATAGCATCGATTGTTGTTGTGAATTTTCCTTTAACGGAACCGTGTTGTTCTGGTGGGATGATTTCGTGAGTTGTTATAAACTTGGTCATTGATGCGATAAAACCTTTAATGGATCGGACAGCAGACTGATTGGCCTGTAGTTTGAAGGACATAACATGTATCCCTTTCTGAAAATGGCTGATAATGAAGCAATATTCCAGGAATGTGGTAAATGTGAACTTTCAAAGGAAACAGTCGTAATGAAAGAGTTTCCTTCAAAAAGCCTTCGACTGGATACATTTCATTTCTCCTTTGAAAATTCCGACTTTAAAAACTTTAATTTCGTACCCCCGACTTCAATCTAAGGGTCCGATTCCATCTCGGTAGTCCGACTTCAATTTTGGATCCTCTACTTTGAACACAGGGATCCAACTTCAATATGGAACTACTTATTTTAATCTCGGACCTCCGACTTGAATCTTGTATCTCCGATATCGACCTCGGGGGTCCGACTTCAATTTGGGATGTCAGATTTCAATCTGGTACCCACAATTTTAATTTCATACTACTTAGCTAGAAATCATACTAACCGACCAGCATCGGCCGTCCGCGACCGTCCAGCAACGACCAAAAATTGAAAGGGATCAATAAAAACTTTCAAACTCATACTGATCGACCAAAATTTTCAGCAGATTGCAATTTTAAGCATGGTCTTCGAAAAACGGTCGAGGACAATCATTCAGTGTGAGTTGTTCGATAAGAATAAACGTGTTGGAAATTTTGGTCGTAGTTGGACGGTCGTGGATGGTCGGTCATGGTTGCTCAGTGTGCCTGCTGCCTTACTTCAAGACCTCCGACTTCAATTTCGGAACCCTTACTTTATTGTTGGTTTCCTGACCTGAATCTCGTAACCCCGACTTTGACTTCGGACGTCCAACTTTAATCTGGGCGATTCTAATCCCTTGACTTTAATTTCGGACCCCTGACTCTAATTTCGGACCCTAGACTTTGATTTCGGACAATTGATTTCAATCTTAGACTCCCGAATTTAATCTTTGACTTCCAACCTTAATCTAGTATCCCCGACTTAGACCTCGGGGCCCATCTTTGATTTCGGATGGCCGATTTTAGACTAGGATCCTCGAATTTTATTTTGGTCTCCTCACTTTAATCTCGAACCCCCGACTTTCACCTCGAACGTCCGACTTCCATCACGTAGTAGTATTTATGGGGAGTTTTTTTTACAGCGAAGCAAGTAGGACCTCATGAGCCCTTTTGCTATCCCCTGCTCTACTCATACATGGTGTTCTGCCTGCCTATGGTTTCCACCTACTCTCCTCAAAGTCTGGGTGTGTAGTGTGTATTTGCTTGTCAAGGGAGCGAGTTCCTTTAATCCGCCTTCTCAAGCCCTAGTGCTGCTGGTTCTTGATCGTATGGTGCGGAGGCCGCGGGCAATTCATTCACCGGCTATCAGCCCCGCAGCACCCGATCCAAGGCCCCTCCTTGGCTCCTACCAAAAACCACATTTTCAAGTTCCCGCAGCGAGTTCTTTCGATGCTCCTCCTCGTGAAAGTCCTGGGAGAACTGGTTCTCAACCGGGCGGAGCGGTGGCCGCGGGTGATTCATCACCAGGTACCAGTCCCGCAGCACCCAATCCGAGGCATCTCCTTAGCTCCCACTGAAGGATGATTTTCAAGTTCTTGCATCCCTCTGTAATGTTTGAGTGGGTATGTGTTAAGTGTCGGGGAAACATGTGTGTTTTTGATGTCGGTTACGGTGAGCTAGGGCCCACGGGTCGCTACTACCCTTGGCTGCAACGCCTCAGACACACTTGGGTTACTTCCATCACGCACTCCTGAGCTTTAATCTCTGAGATTCGACTTCATGCTCGGGGTCCATTTTAATCTAGGACCCTAGATTTCAACATCGGATCCTTGACTTTAATCTTGAGGGCTCAAGTTTCATCACGCAGTTTCCTGTTTTTATTAAATTTAATGATCATTTAGTCCTTTACAGTACTAGATTTTGAAAGCACTCTTTGCCGAATGTCGGAAGAATATCTTTTCGGGCTCATGAGATACACACCTCTAAAATAGTTGTATTTTCACTTTTCAGCTGATAATTAATTTATATTGAAAGTTGGTACCCTAAGGTTTACAGGATCAAAAATAATGAGTTTCATGTCATAATTGAAGAATTGAATTCCAAGACTGAAAGATTCTATAAACGTATCCTCTAAGATGAGTTTTATGTGAATGACATTCAAATATTTCTGAGATTTATGACAGTAGGGTATATTTTTTACAAAAACTCCCTGACATTCAAAACAGTTTTAATATCTCTTACGCACGCACTTAATCAGCTTGAAATATCTTGAAAACCATTGACAATTTTGTTAAAAAAACTGAACTCCATTTTGTATATGAAATATTGGGAGTTCAAAAGAAGCAGGCAAAAACTGTATCTATCCGGTCAGTGGTGTGACAATTGAGGAGGGGCGATTAGGGATACCTGTTTGTCGTACGACCCTATCCGAAGTTAAAAACTTGTGAATGGCATTAAAATACTGAGCTATATACTGTTAAGTGAAATACCAAATTGCATAGAGAAATTCCTAGAAAAGTCTCGTCTCGAGATTAAAGTCGGATCCCTGAGGTTGAAGACAAAATGTTGAAATAAGGTGTTGTATTGCTTTTCTTAATAATGAATATCATGATGCACCGGTCTCGTGCATGGCGTCACACGTATTAAAAGGTATGGGCTACGTCCTAGCTTGCACAAGTCTCTGACTTCTGAGGGTAGAACGTAGGGGTGCAACCGGTTGACGGATTTAACAATATCAGCAACAACAATTTTGTCAAGCGAAACTTATGGAAAAATCGCTCTTGTCAAGAATTCCTTTGCAAGTTTCATTATCTCAAGGCATTCCCCTTTCTTGAAAATCACCCCATAGCAGTAAATTTTTTGGTGTTTTCAGAATCTGGTGGAGTGATACAAAGAAGGGCCTTAGTTTTATTTGTAAATAACATTTGTATTCGCATCTGAATATCATATTATTTTCGTAAACATAATCACTGTTTTTTCTTTTGTTGGGCATTTGATTTCAGTGCAATATAAATCTGTTATTCTATGTGGCGATGCCCCAAAAATAAGATCCACATTTGCAGATTTTCAGACCCCTTCAATGTTGAACTTCTAATTGCTTCTTCCACCAGTCCTCTCTTCACTGGATCAGTTGAGAGAGGTTTTACATTCAGCCGTTTCATATGTCCCAGAGGCTGTTTCTTTTTCAAATGTAAATATTGCAACTGCAACAACAAACATTAACCTCAAATCCAACATATAACTACAAATGTATGTGTTCTGTGTTTTGTTCCATAATAACTGTTATTATGATTTGCGGTGTTGCCAACAATAGTTTTTAAACAAAAGACAGGTTTGTTCAAAAAATTTTAAAGTTACAAATGATATAAAAAATTGTTTCTACGACAAAATTTTTCGATGGATAGTGACAAAGTTTTCAATTATTTCTTAATGGCTTGTAATCAGCCAGAAGCTATATTTTATGGAAGAACGATATTCCTTATTTTGGAACGTGGATTGTGATGGGGGATGTTTCCGAATAACGTGACGTCAGAGGCACACTTTGAATTGTGATATTTTTCTTAAATAAAAAAAATACGGTGGCACTCGTTGATAAAAAGACATATTGGACTATTAACAATCGATTGAAACGAGTTTTGCAATTTATTTTCCGTAAATGTAAAGGTTCATTGTCTTTTGTTTGTTTTTGAAAACATTCACAGACGTGTCCAAAATTAATAGAAAGGCAGAATCTTGTTTTCCCCAAAAAAAGCTTTACAGAAGCTATGTTCGAAGATATCAATGATTATTCCCAGCTTTATTTTGTGCTCTGGATAAAATGGTGCTGAAGACAAATTTCTCCAAAATTGAAGACCATATCTCAAACGGAATTCTACTTGATATAATTAGCTTCTTATGAATCAATAACGGTTTCAACTATCGAAATAAAGAAACACACAGAGTGGAAATAATGCTAATTAAACGTACATTCATAAAATCAAAACTTGAAAAGCTGCTCAATTCATCAAATGAAGTAATTTATATAATTTTTTTTCTCTGCGGCGTATATTAAGTCATTGGTATTCTGTCCAGTATTAACGCTCCCAGATTCCTATCCCATTCAGTGAGCGTTCCTGGATTCGAGCTATTAAACGGTCTTACAAAAAAGCTCAATGCAGCTTGATTACTTTTTGTGCTCCGTCGTTTCTTTTGGTAACATTTCGCGGATGGCATCTCCAAGTATTTATCTAATTGTTTGGAAACGCCAAACATCTGCCCCATTCACAGAATGGAAAAATTCGAAGCAACAAGAAGTGTGTACTTTGATGCCGAGGAAAAGACACGAAAGCTTTGAGGCTTTGAGGGACAAGGACGAAATGACATCGATAATTGTTCCACGTCAGTAATGAAGCAGAGGCGGATATTTCAGTTGAGGATATACAGGATCATTCACGAAGCATTACTAGTGTTGTTTCGTACTCTTAAAATATAGTTTGTGTTATCGTCATCACCATGTACGAAAATGATGAGAAAACATTTTTCAAAGACAATTTCTAACCAATCAAATGCCATAATTTTCTCATTTCGAACCAATGAGAACAGGACTTTTTGAAAACACTTCCTCCAGCCCGTGGTATTCTCAAAACGGTGTTTCGCTTCTAGCTTATGTATACATTTCTATACTTACGACAATCACGGTAAATATAGAAACGTCAGTTTGACGGTTCAACTCTTCAACTGACATTGATTACACAATATGAACCGTTCTTGCAGTACGCATTTAGTCCATAATATAATGTATTCGTTAAATTTTCTGATCGAATATACCTTAAAAATACAGAATTTCCAAAATACTTTTATCTTGCCAGTCGCTCAAACAGTTTTCGTGACAGCAAGGTGAAAGTATTTTTTGAAAATTCAGCATTTTGTCGGGATATTACTACTGATTAATACACGCCTATTCTAACAGTCAATGAAATTACTTCAATTTCTTAGAAACGACCAGTCAACGCTTGATCACAGTGATAAAAACCTACCTAGCTTTCCCAATAAGTGATAAATATGCATCTTGCTCACGTAATCAAGCACGCCGTGAATGGTAGTGTTCAAATTTCTATCTTGACAACTGTAACTGTCAGATTATTTTCGAGTTGTTAGAATAAAATAAAATGCCAAGATTTGGTCAAGAATCATCAAAATGAACCATAAGTCTGTATGGAAGCAGTTCGAAACATTTCTAAAGGAGAAGCATTATGAACTTCGAGAAACGACTTCAAACGAAGAGCTTGGGCTAATAATGAAAGATTGGGCTTTCAATATGAAGAGAGTTGATAGTGAAGATTATAAAGAATGTGTCATAAAGACCATGTGGAACGTTTCTGCAAAGTGCCTTCAAGAAAAATACTATAAAGAGTACAGCCGAAAATTCAATCCATTCGCAGATATTGAATTCAAAGGAGCGAGGGATGCGAAAAATGCGAAACGAAAGCAGCTTCAGTCTGTTCCCGAGAAAAGAAAACAAAGTTCGGATGTTTTATGTAAGGAAGATTTATATAAAATAATGAATCTGTGGAACGAAGATTGTCCAGAAGGACTTCAAAAAAAGTTATTTCATATAATAGCTTTTGAACTAGCCTGGAGAGGGGCTAGATGCAAAGTGCATTTTTTCAAGGAGGAGAATAAGTTAAACGGTGAACTAACCGGAAGAATTGAATACAACCCGATATTTTCCAAAATAAGCCAGGGAGGAGCTCAAAAATTATCCGATAGTAAGTGGTTAGTGCCTAATCGAAATAATCTCGATGTGTGCCCGGTAAGGTTATTCAAAATACTTTTATCAAAACGCAGTGATAAAATTACGTCAGATCGTCTATTTTTGACTGTTAATCCCTATTGGAATGAAAACTCTTCTGGCTGGTACAAAAATATGCCTATTGGTGTGGATGAGATTGGGAAATGGATGAAACAATCAGATGAAAAAATAGGGGTTGATACTCTGACAAACAAGAACACGAATCAATCAAATCGATCAAGTACCGTTTCAAATTTTGCCAAGTCGGGTTTGAAGAACAGCTCATCAAAATTGACTGGACATGCAAATCAAACATGCAAATCAGTCATTAGGACCTTATTTACAGTTAGACGAGGAACATCATGCTAGTTTAATCAACAACTTGAGACCAGGGCCTTCTGGAATAGAAACATCAGGCGATGTAAACATTATACAAGAAAATTTAATTACAGGACACGTAAATAACATGCATTCGTGAAGTTCATTTAATTTCGAACAATTTAGCGTTCCGTTTGTTTAGAATTTTTTTTTTCTAATATGGGTATGAAAACTGAGTTCTCTGTCTAAGCACAGTATCACCAATTTTATATTGTGTGTGTTGTTCAAATTCTAAACTCCTTTCCGTCATCAATTTGACTCCAAAAACTTTCAACCTAAAATCACGAATATTCGTGAAGTTCATTTAATTTCGAACAATTTAGCGTTCCGTTTGTTTAGAATTTTTTTTTTTTCTAATATGGGTATGAAAACTGAGTTCTCTGTCTAAGCACAGTATCACCAATTTTATATTCGAATTCAAACTTATTTTTGTGTATATTCAGTTTGCATTTACTAGGATTCAAATTGAGGTTATTGACAGAGCATCAGTCAGCAAAAAAGACTTAATACCATTGAATTCATTCACACAAACCATGAAAAAACATTTTGAACAGCTAGGGTCCTATATTGGACCCTTGGGGTACTCCAGAAGAACCTATACGTTTTTCTAATCCTAAGCCAATATACACATCACAACATGACCATAGTGGTGACATAAAGAGTTCAGTTAAGTAATGTGTTGAAAAATCCAAATATTTTTTTCTGAAATCGTTCAAGAATGCCCACTTTCTCGGAGCAACTTCAGGCCTCAAAATACGCTAATCTAGTATTTTAGTCCGTTGCTAAGCAACGTACTTTTCCGGACAGTTTTCGGCAATAAACTGTACGGGAAAATACTTTTTTCTGAAATCGTTCAAGAATGCCCACTTTCTCGGAGCAACTTCAGGCCTCAAAATACGCTAATCTAGTATTTTAGTTCGTTGCTAAGCAACGAACTTTCCCGGACCGTTTTCGGCACTAAACTGTATGGGAAAGTACTTTCCCGTATCGTAAACGATCCGGAAAAATTTTTGACGCTTGTATACATTTTAGACAGTAAATGAATGGACGCAAACAATAAGTATAATTCCTTTATTTATGATAATGCTGATTGCGATTTCAGAAAAAATAGTATCTGTACCTCGTAGTAAAAGCACATTCCCAGACTTTAATGCTTGTTTGCCTCGGCTTATCGCCTCGGCCAACAATTTACATTGTCGTCCGGAAATGTATTGCTTTTACTACTATATACACAATATACTATTATTTTGAAAAATCAAGAGTTCATGGTCTATTCGTTTTGTGTTGAATATTGAGTGAAGAAAGATTAGTAACTGTGGATCGAGTTACAAAACCATGACATTTGTCAGATAAAGAGTATATAATGGCAGGGTCCACACAAAACAAACTCGAAGACCTCAGCAAAAGTAAACTTTATACTGATTGGGCGTTATCTGTTGACTTTTTTTCAATCAACAGACCTAAATATGGATTTCCACAAGTAGACTGTGTGATATTTTGAAATATACGACAGTAGTAACAATGGGCCAAGCCCAGATCCATGCGGAACACTGCAGCTCATGTCTCATTAATTACTGACACCATCCACATATGTGCTGAGTATAAATACTATGGAGACATTGAAGAAATAGAGACAAACGTGAAAATATTCTCAATTCCTTTTTTTAGGGTACATTGTAATAATTATCATTATTGTATGTGGTTCTTCTAGGGAAACAACAAAATGGACTTGGGACAGTATGTTTCATAAGATTCAACGCCACCGAATTATGATCTAGTTGTAAGCCCGCACCGTCCAAGATTTACACATTTTTCTATCAAATTGTCCAAATTTCAAGTACCATAATAATTTCATGACCTTGAAAATTATTTAGAAAAAAGCCGTCGTTTGATATTCCAAAGGGCTTCTCTCACCTACTTTCGAATTCAAAAACACAATTTTTTAGTGCTGTTACGCCACTGTATTTATGTAGATCGATACTGAAGTCCATGCAAAGTGATGGAGGCTGCCGATCGTATCAAGTGTCGTATTCCATTTGCTAAGTACTTATGACAGTTTTTCATCTCCCTGGCGGAGCTGCCTGATGGGAATGGATATACATTACGTAATCTGAGTGATTATGCGGAATGTCCATTTAGGTGTCTTCATTGATAAATTTCGGATTTTTAAAAAACGTTTTTGCGGCGCCTACAAAAACCCCATTCTGGTACGTAATGATTATGTTCAGAGTTTCATTGTCAGTAATAATTCCGAAATGCTTTGAGCTATCTGAATGGTACAGTCTATGTAAAAATGCAACCATTCAGCCATACATTTCGATTTTTTTTGTCTGTCTCAATATCAAGAAGGAGTAGCATATGTATAGATTTTGTAAGAGAAAATTAAAAAACAGGGCATCAGCACATATGTGGATGGTGTCAGTAATTAATGTGACATGAGCTGCGGTGTTCCGCATGGATCTGGGCTTGGCCCATTGTTACTACAGTCGTATATTTCAAAATATCACACAGTCTACTTGTGGAAATCCATATTTAGGTCTGTTGATTGAAAAGAAGTCAACAGATAACGCCCAATCAGTATAAAGTTTACTTTGCATGGACTTTAGTATCGATCCACATAAATACAGTGGCGTAACAGCACTAAAAAATTGTATTTTTGAATTCGAAAGTAGGTGAGAGAAGCCCTTTGGAATATCAAACGACGGCTTTTTTCTAAATAATTTTCAAGGTCATGAAATTATTATGGTACTTGAAATTTGGACAATTTGATAGAAAAATGTGTAGATCTTGGACGGTGCGGGCTTACAACTAGATCATAATTCGGTGGCGTTGAATCTTATGAAACATACTGTCCCAAGTCCATTTTGTTGTTTCCCTAGAAGAACCACATACAATAATGATAATTATTACAATGTACCCTAAAAAAAGGAATTGAGAATATTTTCACGTTTGTCTCTATTTCTTCAATGTCTCCATAGTATTTGTACTCACCTCTAAATATGTAAATCTGAAAACTGAGAGTAAAACTAAATGTAAGTTAAAATTACCTGAAATGGGCTTGAGACAGCGTGCTTCTGATATGCAGATATATATTCCTCAATCTTAAGGTTCTACTAGGACCAGATTATATGTTTTGAAGTTCCAAAGACTTCTGCTAAAACTACGGTAATAATTCACTGACTAACATACATGACAATGCATCAACTGAGTCTATAGCAAGCGCCCTAGTAAAAACAGGGGTACCTTCCCTATTATGCCAGTGGATAAACTTGAAAAACAGGGTCATAATATCAACAATTGGCGGAATAACACTGACACCTAGAGCAAATAGGGGATGTCCGCAGGGAGGGGTACTATCGCCCCTACTATAGGCCATCCTAATGGACGAACTGATAGAAAGGCTAACATACAGAGGCTTCTATTGCTTAGGATATGCTGATGATCTTGCAATTATTGCAAAATGCAAATTTGCAAGGACAGTCTCAAACAGCCATCATAGATATAACCGACAGGTGGTGTAAGGAGAAAGAACTGACAGTAAACCCTCATAAATCCACTATAGTCACATTCACACGAAAGAAAACACTCGAAGGACCTGTGCTGAATGGGATAGAAATTCCTTTTGCCCAAGAGGCATAATACTTAGGAGTCATCTTCGACCATAAGCTAACATGGAATCAACATCTACAAAAAGTGATAGAAAAAAGCTCAGTAGCCTTCAATCTGTGCAGGAGAATGTGCGTAAAAAATTGGAGGCTACAACCAAAAATTACCACATGGCTTCATGCCAGAGTCATCAGACCTATGATGACTGCAAAGACAAGCATGTCTGAGTGCTACCGTAGCCATGAGAACTACTCCAACATCCGCACTAGAAGTCTTGCTCAACCTGCCACCACTACACATACACATTCAAGGTGAAGCCAGTTCGGTCACGAGCAGATTACTTAGAGGTCAAGCGCCCGTAAGCAAGATGCACGGGAGAGACTACAACAAGCCATATGAAGAGTTGTAAAACGATTTCATCATGAGAATGCCATCAGATGGTAAACTCCCGAGATATATCTTCGATAAAACTTTCAAAATAAGCATAACGGACAGGGATGCAGAAATGGCTCAAAAACCGATGAAAGTTCAGGAATCTCACTGAGCTTAGGTAAATATGCGACGATATTCCAAGCGGAAATCGTTGCAATACATCATTGTGCGCAGGAGTTAATAAGGCAAGAGTTCTCAGGAAAAACCATTGTCATTTACTCAGACAGCCAAGCGACAATAAAAGCAGCCAACTCTATGCAAATTACCTCAAAACTAGTTTGGGACTGCATAGTAGCCCTAAACAAGCTGGGCAGTCAGAATAGACTAACATTAGCTTGGGTACCAGCACACGCAGGTTACAGAGGCAATGAAGAGGCTGATTCATTAGCTCGAGAAGAAACAAGTCAGGCCCTGAATGGCCCAGAACCGTTTTGCCATATAGCAAAAGCTTTACTAAAAACCAGCCCAAATCATGGATTCAGCAGAAATCTCAAGAATGGTGGAATGATTCACCAGGAATGACACAGTCCAAAGAGTTTATTAAAAAACCACTGCCAACATTCACAGAATATCTACTGAGCCAGAGAAGGAGCACTAATAGAATAATAGGTACTCCTCACAGGGCATAGTAGGCTTAATAAACATATGAGCATAATCGGTCTGGCAGAAGAAATGCTATGCAGGTTCTGCCAGGAAGAAGAGGAAACATCAGCACACATACTATGCCACTGCGAGGGCTTGTCAAGGCTGAGGTTTCTAATGCTGGGAGAAGAAAAACCAGAAGCTCCCAAATATATGGGAGTTCTAAAAGCTAGCCTATGGAGTCTTGTGATGAAGACAGGGCTAGACAAAGAACTCTAAACGATTTCGAGGGCACACACAATAGGTCGCGGTGTAGATGCTTATGGCACAGAAGCCCCAAACTAATCCAATCTAACGTGTATGATAATTTATTTTAGACTTGCAATGTCTATTTAGCCACTATTTTTTGAACTTGTAACCAATTCCAGCCCATACGTTCGAAAAAACGTACCTGTGGCCTAACTTCTTCTCTATACCATCTGAGAATGTTCAAACTTCGGCTAGAAGGCTCAATATTTCTATGTAAAATATCATGATTAGTGAAACTGATTTTATATGTCCAAATAATATTTGAGAAAAATTGTGAAAAGTTATAGTTATTTAATGTCCAGCAACAGTTAACCAACAAACTTTCGGAATCACCAAGATAACTGTTTGAGCAAGGAATAGGTTTTTGTGTTTCACCGCTTAAAAATAGTTATTCGTGTTATGGTGAACAATTGATGAAAATGTAGTCACCCCACTTGCTGGAAACTGACGAAGACAACAATTTTTTAATCTATACTTCATAAAAAAATGGTGGATATGGACATTATTGTTCGGAATGAAACATTATGAGTCGAAAAAAAGCTTCAAGGACGGCTCTCATATCATGAAATTCATGAATATGTCATAAGCGTTGCAGACACAAATTCCATCAAAATCATTTACCCGATATCTCTACAGAAGCCGATGTGGAATGCCGAAAGAGAACCCATAAATTTCCTGGAAATTAATAAACGTTCCTTTCATGCGATTAATCCGGAACATATTTCGCAGAAAGTTATAAAAACCCGGATTCATTTGACCCCTCCGCCAAATTAATGAACGCCATCACGAATCTAACAAGGGTTAGGTACACAAATCCAGAAATAAAACAATTTTCCGCTCTTATGCGCCGCGTTCTCTATGAGAAATCCCGATGAAATATCGTCAAAGTTTTTCCGTAAGAAATTCCTCACATTATTTGCCCTGAGTGTATCTAATAAATTCGGTAAATAAAATCTCAACGTTCATACTGCTCTGTTTGTATCTGTCATTCCGAATGCCCGTATTCCAACGTTTACACAAAAATTCTTGCTATCGCCTTTTTCCAGGTCTGTTTTTTGCATTGTCAGGATTCATTTTGGGAATTATTAACGACAAATGGGAACTACGGCTCTGCTTTTTGATTAACGGTGTGTCAAACTTCATTTCGGTAGCTAGAAATAATTCAGTTTTTTTTTCTCAAGTACATGGGTCTCTTAACGTGGCCACGTGCTTTGTTGTAAATCAAGTGTGATGCCAATCCCGACGTCTGGTGCTAGCTTGAAGTGCGCACCGACCACCCAGGGTGGTGCTGTCGGTTTTCCAGGTTTTTCTACAGCTGAAAAGTGAATACGCCACCAAAAATCAGTAAGTCGCCCTGGAGCGCCACGGCAAATAATAATAATAGCCGTCCTCTACCCGCACAGGCTATGCCTTTGGGTACACTCAACGAGTGTTTATGAGGGAGTATTATTATTATTATTATTGATAAGGTATAATGATTAAGGCTTTCACGACCCTCGCTCAGTGTTCTGTATAGCTTTTGGGTTTTCGGTCGTTTATCCATTTTTCTTGGGTTTTGTCGTTTCGCCTGCACGTGCGGTAGACTTCTTCAGAAAATTACGAGTGTAAGTATTCTACTATCACTGAAGTGGTACTCTTGATCTCAGATTATATATACCTGCAGCATTCTTACCATACATACCCAGGATAACTGACAGAATAGGCCGACTACTCAAGAAAGAGAACACCAAAACCATTTACAGACCCACGAGAAAAATACAGGAATATCTCAGATTGGCAAAAGACAAACGGGACCTACTCTCCACTTCAGGGGTTTATTGCATTCCTTGCACCTGTGGAAGCGTGTATATCGGAACCACGAAGCGGTCCATTAATACTAGATCTCCGAGCAATAAGCTAATTGTCGATTGGGACAGACTAATACATCCTCCGTCGCCGAACATACGCTCACAAAAACTGACCACCGCATAAAATTTGAAGAAACACAAGTCTAAGCAACTACTTCCTCTTACCATGCACGACTCTTTAGGGAGGCAATCAAGATCAGAAAGCATAAAAACAACTTTAACAAAATTGAAGACTCCATAAAATTGAACAATACCTGGATCCCAACCTCAAAACCCGATACACGATCGAAAACCCAAAAGCCATACAGATCGTTGATAAAGTAGTTGAACGTCCTTTAAAATGAGGTATCACTTAACCCCCCTTTCTATTTGGCATTTCAGGGATTATGTCAGTCCCCGCTAGAGGGTTGATACAATTCAATTGAAAACAAGTTCAACGTATGTTTGATATTTTTTTTTTTAGATTTTCTATAGGGACCGAAATATAAATGATGGTACGTTTTGAAATTGACACCCTGTATATAAAGGGAATATTTTGACGTAGAAACTTGAATCAGATTGAAGATTGATTCTATTGAATCCGAATCATGTAGCCTTCGATGGCAGTTACTGTCGAATAGAAATTGTTATGAAGATGTTATTGTGGAAGATTCCCTCCTCAAATCCATAACTGTCCAATTTTTCTGTGGTATCGAACCCCAATTTCATAACAATGCATTCATTACATATTTTTAACTGGTACAACTGATGAAAATGATGGTATTCTACTGTCTGCATATTTCATACTTGATTTCATACAGGATCATCCATACTCCCTGGCACCTTAAACTTTCAAAAAAATATACCATCCATGCAAATGAAGGAAGCTGGCCAGAGTAGATAATTTGTAACGAGAAAAAAATATTGGTAAGTAAGCTGTTCAATAATGAATCGAGAACACTTTTTTAATTATTCTGAGCTGCGGCTTAGTGAGTCCACATCATTAAGATTTTCGCTCGAGGATCGAAGTTAGGAGACATTTTCAGACTCTTAGGCCCCAGTCATCAAACTAAGAGTTTGCTGAATTAACTTGGGATTATGGCGGTAATCCCTAGAGGTTTGGATGTAGGTCACTTTTCGTTATTATTACCCGTTCAGAGGTGTTAGACTAGCTCTACAGGGAAGCCACTATCATTATCAGTGTAAAATATCGATGAAGGAAGAGTGGTTGAAAGATTCATATGAAAGTGGAGAAGAAAGGAGATGAGTCGCAGCTGGAAGATTAGTTTATTGATTTGGTTTTCATATTTATTTATTGATTCATTCATTCATTATAGACATTACTGCCTCATAGGCATTTAACAAAATGGCAAGTATGAAAACCTATACAATTGATATTTTTTTTATCTTGTATGTATTTTTTCTGCATGCTCACCACATTGGAATCGATAGCTGAAGTGAACAGTTACTGTAGGCATCCCTCAGGGTACCGTATTAGAGCCTCTTATATTTCTAGTGTATATAAATAGCATTAGTAAAATTGAACACTTCTAAGGTCACAGATCAGCAGAAAATGAAATGAAAAAGATTTAATTATGGCTCGACTATAATCTTCTCAGCTTGAACATTGAAAAAACAAAATGTATTACTCTCTCGTTGTCAAATAGCGATCAACCACATAAACAACGGTTGAAAATACATAAATTTAACTGCTCTCAAAATATTTACTGAAAAATAAAATAAACTAAAATAATAAGGAGTTATAATTGACCAACATTAACGATGGGATGAACATACTTTGTACTTTAACAAAAGCCAAGACAATTGATCCACAAATTTTATTCTCTGGGAGATATACTAACTCGCAAAACATACTTTATTTAATTCACTGGTAGTGTCTGTACTTAAGTATTGTATCACAGCATAGGGTGGATCCTCCGACAACAATCTGAGATGTATACAAATGTATATATAATTCGTTCTTACCTCTCAGACACATTGAACAACGTTAAATCCGATTACAAAAAATTCAACATGGTGTACCACAGGGTTCAGTACTTGGACTATTTCTGTTTATTGTTTATATCAATGACTTGTGTCAATACATGGCACCTACAAAATGTGTTTCATTTTCTGACGACACAACCCTTGTGTGCTCCGATGAATCCTATAACCTTGGCAAAAAAATGGTTTGCTGAGAATAATCTCTTGTTGAATGAAACCAAGACTCAAAATATTGTAATTTCTTCTAACACAACGTACCAAGATGGAACTCATGTAACGTTTATTGGCCTTATTATCGACGATAAACTGAACTGATCCAATCATGTAGAGCACGTCATTCGGAAATTATCTAGTATACTGTTTTATTAAGACAATTGAAACCTCACACAAATACCAATGTTTTGAAAATGACTTACTTCTCCTTATTTCACTCTGTGCTCTCCTATGGCGTTTTGCTTTGGGGAAATTAAAAAAATGCCATAAAAGCTTTCAAATGTCAGAAAAAAGCTATCAGAATATTGGCAAACTTGGGTTTCAGAGACCATTGCCAGCAACATTTTATTGAACTTGGCATCATGCCCCTTCCCACTTATATATATATATATATATATATATATATATATATATATATATATATATATATATATATATATATATATATATATAGAGAGAGAGAGAGGTAGTCTCTTGACTGGACTAGTTGAAAAAAACCAATTTATCTAAGAATATTATTTTAATTGTGTTCATGTACATGACATAGTTTTATTATTGTTGTTTCATCTCGTTTTGTGTTGTGACATAACCTTACATACATAAGGAATGACCAAGAAGTTCCTCTGCTGTTTTTACAAAATTAATCTCACGTTAGTAAGTTGTTTTACATCATATTAAGAGTGTTCTGTTTTTTTCACACGATTAATATTTTCAGATGTCTTGAAAATGAAAATAAATATTTTCGAAAGCTCGACAATTTAACAAAGAGTTGTTCTTTACCAGGCCACTTTTTCTGACTGCAACCCCAAGGGATATTTTCACTGAGAATATTCTTAGATAAATTGGTTTTTATATATATATATATATATATATATATATATATATATATATACAATATATATATATATATTAACAGTTCTCCTCGAAATGCACCAAAATGTGAGCAAATTTTCTAGACACTCTGACTCGCATTGCCATAACACAAGATCAGCCAACTTACTAACTATTAGCTGTTAGCAGTAAAAATTCATTGAATCCAAACCTCTACAATATCCTCGATAACTCAGTCAAGTTACTGGAATTCAAAAAATTCAAAACGGTGGTAAAAACATTTCTACTTCGTCATTGTTTTTATGATATTAATAGCTATATTGCTTCAGCTAGCTTATTATGCATTTGATTGTAAACTTTGAAGTCTTCTTTGTTCTATTCTGACCTCAACTTTTGAGAAACTCAGGATTGTATTATTTTATATACCTTCGAATCTGTTCTTGAACATTTTATCCATTTCCGTATTTCAATTCATTATTGACTTTTATATACTTATCCTTATGTTATAATTCCATTTTTTGTCAAGGTTGTTCTTGAATTACTATTGTTTTTGTGACTTGCCGTAAATGTTCTAATGTACATAACATGTTTTTTTTCTAATTTTTCTGAAAATCATTGTTCCAAAAGTTATTCAGGTTGACTCGTTTTTTACTGAAATAATTTGCAGCTCCCGAACTATAAGCGTCAGGCCATATGTATTATACTTTGTTGAAATCTGCTCTTCATGGAGCATCTGATAATGCGAAACAATATAGGGTGATCCATTTGAAAAAAAAGTTGACATGCTCTGGAGGTGCGATAGAAAGAGTAACATCAAATGTGAATATGTATACTATTGTTGATGTGTTTTTTAATTTTTCCTGAAAATCATTGTACCCAAAAGTTATTCAGGTTGGCTGGTTTCAAATGCAATGCATGGTTTCTAAAAATTGGTCGTCACATCCTATTGCATAATGCTGTATTGTCAAACTGACAATGATAAGCGGTTTTTGAATCGATATTAAATTGAACAGGTCATTTCAAAATTTGTGTTCATTATGTTCCTTACATACTATCGATGAATCGTCAAAATTTAAGTTTTTTATTTTTTAAATATTTCAAAAAGAATCGTTTTTTTTTGGAACTTTTTGGAAATGTCGATAACCAGCAACTTCGTTTCGCTCAACTTCTCAACTTATTTTGCACAAATCACAGTTTCTGAGATACACCTCTTTACTGATTCAGAAGTTTCACAACATTCATAAAAATTTAGTATACATAGACATCAAAATTCGAATCTGAATTACAATAATCAACAATTTTCTTCCAGCCATTTGGTAGCAAATGAACCGCATAAACGAACGAATTTTCTATTTCCTTGGCATATGTCTCCTTGATCTTTTCCAAATCGAGCTAGAAATCCTCCTTCACAATGAATAACTTCCAACTTGCCTTTCCCGCAGAGTCAATTGAATAACGGTTCTCTAACTTCAGAACAACTTGCATAACGTCGTCTCGAACCGAGTGAACTTTATGTCTCGGGAAGGAATGTAGTTGGAAAACTTTCGCATCAAATAATATCTTTATTTACATATTCAAACAGTTTTCCGAGATTTTCGCAGGAACATCTTGTTTGCCGTTGGAATTAAGGTTCCGAGTTGAGAAACGAACGTTCATTTGACTTGTTGCAGGTGTTTCTTTCGGTCAAAGTATCACCCAAAAAAATTGCTGTGAGAACCAATTTCATTGCAATATATTCACCTATAAAGTGTATCAAATTCAAAATTGCCATCGATTTTTCAATATATAATTGTTGTTGTTATTATTGAGTTTGTTATATCCGTCAATTGGATTAAGAAGCCCATATGCTATCCTTTCATTCATTGGTCAGTCACAAATTTTTTGATTTGAATACTTTGGAGAGTGTATATGTGAAGAATTGAAACATGGTTGATAATTGCCGAAATAATTTTGGTTCTCTTGACATTCAGACTCAATACTTTTTCATCAAGGATCACTCAGAAATCCCTCAACCCTTTCCATTATCATATGTGGGCTATATAACACCCGTGAATATTATCAGTGCAGAAAATAATAAGCCATCGATAAAACGAATACTGTTAATAATATACACATGAAACGAAGTCGGCCTCAACATTGTTTCCTGTGGTACACCGATGATGATCTCCAATGTTCTTTATGAACTTTGTTCTAATGCTTTCTCCAGGTACTGAAAGGTTGCTGAGAATTTTTCTGATCTGTAAAACGCTTCAGTATTATAGAGTAAGGAGTTTGGAATTCTGCGTTTTTGTAACTAACTCATGCAATAAGTTCATTTTGAAATAAAAATGCCTTAATAACTTTGGAAAAGAGCTCATAGCTATTTCCACAGCACCAAGATATTAACCTAGAAATTGACACCAGTAGGTATACGCATAAATCTAAGTGAAGAATCTGAGTTGGTTCAAATATTATAAGGATGAGATGAACTCTTCAACTCGATAACAGTTAAAGATAGAGCAGTTATGTGAACCCCAATCGATTCAGAATGATCAAATTAGTATAATCTACGAGTTACAAGAAAAATACAAAATCGGCAAATTCACTTACACTATATACGCAAAATTTCAGGCAGATTCCGAAAATATATTATTTGTGTATGCTCAGATACAAGGTTTGGCAAATTAAAGGAATGCAACCTCAAAAATGTCACGAATAGAAGCAGAACAAAACAACTCCTCCCTCCCTACAAATGAACTTTTAAACTCGGGAACGGTTTGAGATAGGACAATTCGGCGAACGCCGATCAATTCAAAAAGATCTATTTGGTGTAATGTGTGAAGTTCGAGTCAATCGCTGTAATATAAAATAAACATAAAAATTGAGAAAAAATTAAAGGGGTAGGTACCCCCTAAAATCATGAAAAATACAAAATCAGCAAATACAGATTCCGAAAATATATTATTTTTGTACGCTCAAATACTCACATGGTTTGGCATAGAAAACAACGTTGAAAATAACACGAAAAGGACAGAAAAAAATATGGAGTGAAATGACTCCTTCCCATTCCAGATGAACTGATCAACTCGGGAAAGGTTGAAGATAGAGCAATTCTGCGAACGTCAATCGATTCAGAATCATCAAATTAGTGAATTTCGAATAAATCAATGTAGATCTAAATCATTCGAAAAATCGAAAAAAGGCCCCAAAGGGGTAAGACCCCCAAAAATCATGAAATATACAAAATCGGCAAATTCACTTGCAATCCGCACTATACATATACGCAAAATGTCATGCAATGAAAATATATGAATGTGAATTCAATAAGGTTTCGCTTATAAAACGAATGCATCAAAAATGTTACGAATATTAGAAGTAGAAAAGAAATATGGAGGGAAATGACTCCTTCCTCCCTCTAAATGAACTCAATGAAGTCAATCGACATAACATTTTGTGTTTCATTAATACAAGGATGTAACAAATTTCAATGAAATATGTGAAATAAACAAATTATTTAATAGTATATTGTTTACAGGGTATAGGAGACGCCTAACATTCTTGGGCAACACAGAGTTACTTTTGAAAAAATCGCGAGTAATTGTATTCACAAATAAATGGTGCTTTGAAATTCGTAATAAAATTACTTGGGTTACTATAGAAACGTATTAAAGGTTGAATTGTCAAACTTGATGCTTATAAATTCAATTGCTGGTGTTCTCGAAAGTAAAATGATAAGTGATGAAATTTCCATTCCTGGAACTCCTCCAGAGCTGGTTGAGGCAGTTAAAGTCAACCTTCGCAATTAAACACAATGCAGATGTATCTACATATTCAAAACTTCGTTCTTTTTTGAAACGGCAAGCTCAAGGTTATAGGGCAAAGAAATCTAAGATTTTAACGAAGAAAGAAATTCATTCAGGAAGCTCCTGCGGCCTATAAAATGTTAGTCCGATTGACTCTACACGATATAGAACCTAAGCTTGTTACATGTAAATTGACCCTTAGATAAATTTACTGTTACTCCCAACTGACCTGAAGGCAATGAAATTTAATATTTAATTTAGCGTATTTATTTAAGGTAGAGTCGAATGAATAGTACATAAAACAGAATACTCTGTGCAATGTATTCGGTCATGTCGGGTCGGAGGTACGATGACACCACTAGCCGTATTTGTAATAAACCCTGGTAGAACTGTCATCTTTGGAATCCCTCGACTATTTATGTGTTCTGTGCTCTCAATCCATAAATTTCACTTAGGGGCTGACCTCTGACATGAATAAGTGTTAACGATAATTACTTTGACTTTTGACAAGGGAAATGATATCCCTCGATGCGCCAAATTTGAATAGCAGCCAATCAGATTGCAGTGTGTACCCACGAGAGGATACGTATATGCTCGACTGTTTTTTTGTTATGAAGAAACGCCATTTCAAAGTTTTTAACTGAAGAGGCGAAAAAATGGAAATTCGCGATATCTATATTCATTTGCTGCTGTACTTTCTGGGGAAAGGGGCCATCTTCTTTTGAGAAGTGTCTGGGACGCGACCTCGATGGAACGAATCTTCGGCCGTTTCTTCTGGGCTCGAGTTATACGAAGCCATCGAGAACAAGTTCTAGACAGCGTTCCATCTGAGCGCGAGTTCTGCAAGCGTGGGTGGACTCGTGAGAAGTGGAATATTTCGATGGGCCATTGACCACCTTTTAATTAATATGGACATATTGGGTTTTATCGATAGAAATTAATACCGTTTTGGCAGGCCACATTCTTTACCAATTTACAATTCACGTTTGGAATAGTCTTTGTTTTTTTGAACTACCACCTTTGGAGATCAGTCCACGTAGGTATGGCACCATAGGATATCGTCACAAGTTCAACTTCATGTCCTGGATTACAACAAGGTTAGATTGTTCCATTTTCAAATTCGACCATTCAACGTATTGAAAGTCAAGATTACTTGCTAGTAGTACCAATCTCTTCAAGTTTACAGAAACTGTATTTTTTAAATTAATGTAATTTTTGGGCATAATTAATTGTGGTAGGTACCTTAACACATCTTTCCTAATTTAATAGATATTAAATTGATTGATTCTTAATATATAAATGTACAGCCTGGTATAGATCTATAACGAGTGCTTTTCAGTACCACAGTGTGGTTTTAGGACTTTAAACATATTAAGGTATTTTCCTTCACAGATTATTTCATGTAAAGAAAAAGCAGGGAACCTACGGTTCTCATTTTCAGATGGAACTTTGTTAATTGATTTCATTGTGACTACATTTGCGCAATTATTAATGTAACTTTCGTTAAGACCAGAAAATATGAACAATGACCGATTTTTTTATAAATATCAAAGCGGAAAGGGTTGCATCAATTAAGAAAAATGCCCAAAATAGTTGCTACTTATTTGAACTTGGTAAATACGACAGAATATACTGGTCACTGCTTTCTTCGGTTTTCTGCAACAATATTGGTTGACTCTGGTGCCGAACTAATTAATTCAAAGAGGCATGGCGGATGGAAGCATCAAACGTTACTGAAGGATATATCGAAGAATCGCTTATCACTAAAGTTGAGGTGGCAAATAAAATTTTCACAGCATAAAATATTCAACAAAATAACCCTTCAACCCCACATTTTGTACAAAATATTTCTCATAGTTCTAATAATGTTCCTCCAATTTTCAATAATTGTATTAACTGTCAAATAACTGTAAATAAGTATAACAAATTAATCTTAAAATGTATTCTGCAAAGTATTAATGTTTTCAAAATATAAATTAATTTCTTATAAACAATGGACATATCAATTGGGTTTTTTCGTCAGTCACTCTATAGCTCTACAACAACCAAAAAGTTATTGAGTGACTCGTAGTGAAAGCCCAATTGGAAGGCCTCACACGTGAATTTCCCGGTAAGCCCCCTTGTCAACATTAATAACAAGAAATCATGGTGGTAACTAAGAAATTTTTCCCCACCATACTTTGCAGTATCGATTTTCAGCATTGAGAATTACTCTCCTTGCTGTTTTCAGTCTTGGCATCTTCAACAATCATAATAGATACAATGGAAAATTTCAATTTTCAGTTGAGATCACCTCACCCAACAACATCAAACGTGACAATTCCATCAGCACGATCATAGGATTCAAGTCAACCTGATTTCAATCGTTTTCCTTCGAAGATTAATTCGGTAACCCCTTCCTCCGAACACATGACAAGTTAATTATACTTTCAGCATGGAATTCACCTAAATGAGAAACTTTGAGGGAGAATATTACATGCAGGATGCTCCACACTCCGCGAACGGGGGATAAACTCAGGAATGATAATGAAATTGTAGGCTTGCTGATATATATCTAACGAATAAGTCTTGAGCTCTTATATACATGTCTCACGTGATGAATATGGAAATAATACTGTGTCTTCGAAAGTATAGGGTAGAATTCCGGTTTCAGCAGTTTAATATCAAAACGCTCATACACTAAGGAATTATGATGATCTATGTCTCATATCCATGAAGTTTCTCATATATTTTTTTTCCAGCGAACGGTACAGTACCATCACATCTTATATGGAATTTAAGCCTGGACCTGATGGATTATTTCCTGTTCTACTGCAGCAGGGAATTGAAGATCTAGCACCAGAACTATGCAGACTGTAAAGGATGAGCCTAGCACAAATCTGGGAATATGTGAACGTAGTCTTTATTACGAACCCTGGCCGAAATTCATCCGACCAGGCCAAGGACTATAGACCAATGAGCTTATCATCCTTTTACATATAAACCATCATGCCTATCTTACTCGGAAGGCCCAGACCAAGATGCTAGAAATTGCCAGGGCGGGATTTTATCATCCCTTTTGTCGTGCAGGGGATGCACGCTCAAATAACCTCTGAGCTATTGCAAAATACACAGAAGGACTGAAGACAAACCCCAGCAAATCCACACGCAAAATTATTTTTTGGCGAAACACCACAAGTAGCTGATCATATCAAATACTCAGGGCTGTTTCTGGAAAAGCAACTAACCTGGAACATGCATCTGCAACAAATAATCAACAAAAGCAAATCATCTTTCATGATGTGCAGAAGAGCTTTTGGAAAAACATGGGGACTGGCACCGAAAGTAGAGAGTGACGATACTCTTATTATGTAATGATTCTGGCGACGGCGCCAATGATCGCTTCCTTTGGATAACATACAATGCATGACATTATCTCAACGATGCATGCATGACTGATCACATCGAAGAAGAAACGAGAACCATGTAAGAAACATCTAGACTACTCACTGACTGTTCCGAATTAAACCGAACAGCGACCCCTTAATCTTCGAAATCCCTGAAAAAACAACTTCAAGGAAATTCGGTGAGTTTGGAAGACATACTGCAACAAAACTCAAAGAATCTTGAAGATAAACTTCTAGTGAATTCGAATAGTTTGAAAGGAGTTCAACAAAATTCGTTGAGCTTGAAGGAAGAACTTCAAGAAAATCTGTTTTGAAGAGAAATTCCCAAATGAACTTCCCGTTAGTTCAAGGAGCCTAGAGGAAAAGCTTTCACAAAGTTCAAAGTCTGAAAGAAGAACATCAAGAATATATGACGAGCCTTGAAGACAAACTTCTAGAAAATTCGGAGAGCTTGGAAGAACTTCACAAAAATCCAAAAAATCTTGAAGAAAAGCTTCTATGGAATTCGAATAGTTCGAGAGAAGAACTTTACGAAAATTCGAAAAACCCATAAAATAAGCTCATTGAAAAACTCAGATGGATTGAAAAGAGAACTTGGGGTGTGGCGAATCGTTTTGGAGAAATGGATCAAATCAGAGACGGAATCAATGCAGAAATTCACAAAATAAAGAAAAAAATTAGTAAGTTGGGAAACCGAATTGATACTGCCCAGATCATGAAAACTGTCTCAACAGAAAGAACTGGACCTGAGTGTGTACTTGGATGAAGTTCAAAAGACCATAATAGATTCAGTCAGTGCTGAACAATGAAAGCTTTCATTGAGGCCACTTCAGTTCGACAAAAAAAACTCCATGGGAAAATTACCGTTGACAATTTGAAGCTGCGGCTGAAGCCAATAAATGGAATGCATGGGAAAAACTTGTAGTAACATTGACACTGGCATTGCGTGGTGTAGCAACAAATATTTTGCGAACCCTCACCACTCAAAAACAGGACTATGAACAGCTGCTGAAACATCTAGAACTGTGGTATGGCCAGGCCGACCTTGAACACGTATATCATTCACAACTTAAGAACCGATGGCAGAAATCAAGCGAATCCTTACAAGAATTCAAAGCAGACATTGCACGCTCAGTTCGCCTTATATTTAGTTACATCAAGAAGAATAACAGAACGATCAACGGTTCAGGCATTCTTGAAGGGGTCTGCGACCAAAAAACAAGGCAAGTATTGACACTAGCTCGTCCCACCCATCTCCAAAATGCCTTGGTTCGCGCTTTGGAATTTGAGTCCGCGAGACAATCCTGCAAAAGCCGGTGTGAAGTCAGAATGCTTTAAGAAGATCCACAGAAGCCTGCTAATATCTAAGCTATCATGAGATAAGTAATGAAAGAAGTGCTGCCTGAGAAAAAATAGATAAGATCCCATCAACAACGAGTCTTGCACCATGCTGCTAGATACAGGTGCGAGTAGGACGACAACTGTTGAGCCTGCTCTAGCTAAAACAAATGCAAGAATTGAACCGTCAACCTGGAACTATGCACAGCAACGGGGTGACAGCCACGGTATATGACGAACTACCAATTGAACTGATTTTAAGTAGCACTGAAGTGAAACACCAGGCAATAGTAGCAGCCAACGAGGACGGTGCAATTATTGGAATGAACATCATGAATTATAGAGGGTTCGAAAATGATTTTAGATATGACGTCCTACGTGTGAACAGAGTTGGTGCTTCATGGGAGAACTAAAGATTTTTGTCCTGTTGGCTGAAGATGTGAGCCTACTTGAGAGGGCTGAAACAATTCTGGAGGCTCGTCTGAATGCAGGTGTGAGCAAAGGAAACGTGGTAATGTTCGAGCCCAAGCTTTACAATGAAAAAATTGGACAAATAATCGCACTAGGAAACACCTTATTGCGAGTTGATAAACTTGTGCCAGTGGAAGTCATGAATGTCAATTAACACCCGGTGGCTTTGAAGAGAAGGACAATTTTGGAACACTGCTCGTAAATTTTCTCAGATATTAGGAGTGTATGCGATATTCTCAGACAAGCCAGCAACTTGCCAGCGGGATTAGACAAGTTGGTTGCTATCTCATCCGGGAGATAGGACCAGCTCAACAGTCAAAACTGAGAGATTTAGTCAAAAAGTACCGGAATATTTCCGACACCGGAATAGGCAGAGGGAGTAGGAGGAAGGTGGTTCAGTAAGATTGACACCGGGAATGCTTGACTAATCCACCAATCAGAAGACTTTCATTTTCATTTCATTTTGGATACTGGCACAAGAAACGTGGGATTTGGAGCTGTCCTATTTCAGATACAGGAAGGGCAAGAGAAAGTCATTCTTCAGTAAGACCCTAAGTGAACCGGAGCGCATTGACTGTGTCACCAGTCGAGAGGTGTTGACTGCTATTGAATGAGTAGAGCACTTCTACAAGTACGTATAAGGGAGAAGTTTCCTACTGAGAACTGACCATGCAACTCACAAATTACTTCTACAGTCTAAACATTCCTAGGGTCAAGTGGCACGTTGGATCAAGTGGTTCCAAGAATTTGACTCGAGATTAAACATGGTGCGGGGAATAGCCATAAGAATGCAGATGCCCTATCACGGAGACCATGGCCAGATGACTGCTCACATTGCCGAAGAGCAGAGAAAAAAAAATAAAAACAATTGTTTTTCCCGTTAACCAGCTGTCACCCCCCTACGAACGACAGTCCTCAGAAGTCGAAACTTGTGCGAGCTAAGGATTAACGAGGGCTTACCTTTCAACGTGCGATTCCTAGCACGAGACCAGTGACCATGCTGGGAATCGAACCCACGTCCCTCTGACTGATAGACTAGCGCTCTACCATCACCACGGCAATGGATGATAATTAGAACAACAACAAGATTCCGAATATCATCATTTGATAATGAAACGATAATTCAAAACGTCCTAACATAAAAGATTCCAATTAATGATTGAATGAAATTGGTATGATTTGATTGTGCTCGCGTGTTCAGTAGAACTTGGTCACGCCTCATCAAGCCAAATTCACACTCATATATTACAGAACGAAATTTGAATTAGCTTAATTTCTAGTAAAATCGTTTATGTAGAAATTTAGTAGCAAAAATATCTGAAAGCAGTTATCATATCCGTATTTTTGACACCGCTTAATCAGTTAGGCTTGGGTGATGGTGAATTGATTATATTCCCTTGGGCAAGTTATTTTCGCTTCATTTCATATGAGCGAATTAAATCGGCTAGGGATCATTCCATAATGAAGTTCGGTGGAGCCACAGAGGGATCTATCAAGTTCAGCCAGGTGGGAAATGAATTCATCTATATGAAAACGCCCGGTGCATGTCGGTCAATTTCGAAGCTTTTCAGACCATCAATGCATCGTTGGTGCAACATTCTCTGGTAATCGATTGCGCTTTTGTTCAAGCATGTTCGTCACCTCGTACCTCGAAGTTGCACCTATTCTAGTGATAACTGACAATGGGTTATTTCAACGAGTTGTAAGCATAGTGAACTTTCTTGCATACAAAGAAATTTTAATAATAGCTTTCAATTACAGTAGCTGAGTGTTTTTCAGCCATTCATTAATCAATGCAATCACGGTATATGTGCTACGCTTCTTTATGGAAACAATTTTCAGAACAAAATATCAACAAAGTTTGAAAATACTCCCTACTTTCAAATTGAGAACTGACAACGTGCGTGGGAGCTTTGAAAAGCAATCAACTAGAGCTGATGAAGAGACTTTTTTCCGAAAATATCAAAACGCCAAACACGCATGTGTAATGTAATGATTTTTTTAATGTACCCGATTAATGGAATTTATAAAGATTGAGAGAGTTTTGAGATTGCTCAAAAGCTGTTTTCGCTAGTTCTAATGGCGCTTTCAAAGTAATCAGAAGCAAAAGTAATATTGACAATAGTAAAACAGCTATCCGATGTCAGATATCATACCTTTACAACGTGAACGTTGAAATGAATCGAAAGAAGCGATAGAGACAAGAACAGTAAATGAAAAAAACGATTTTTCATCAAGTATGATAATGAAAGTACATTCAACTCGAAGATGCACCTAAAAAACCAAATGATGGTATCGACATTGATTACTGTAACACCAGTGGTATGACAAGTAAACTTACAGAGGGATACCTCAATTTTTCATACACAAAGGCATACAGACTTTAATCATATAGCGATTCTGTCTTCGTTATATTCAGGTTGAGGATGTCAATCATCAGTGTTTGACTAAAGTGCCTCACCTTGGCTGGTTGTGCTATTTCAAAAGACATTCAGTCCTTAACCGATCCCCTGAGTTATTTAAGTCGCATCTTTGTTTCTGAATCTTTCTTTTTCCTACCTACGGATATCGTTGAAATGAAACGAATTTTCAATTGTATCCTTTGAATTAACTTCGGGCAAAAGGCCCTTGGGTGAATGTTAACGCACTTGGTACATAAATAGCTATATCATATCTTCCCGACTCGGCCCTTACGGTACTAATTGAAGCAGTGAATTTTTCCATCATTTTGAAAAACGCAATAGTCATTCCATTACATAAGGGGGGTGATACTGATAATTCTACAAACTTCAGACTCATTTCGATGTAACCCACACTCTCGTAAATAATAGAAAAACTGGTCTGAAAAAATAATGGCTTTATAATCGCACAATTCTATTATTCCTACTCAATTTGGATTTCAAAGAGAAAAAGGAACAAATATTGCAATCTTTCTACAAACATTTTCTCTGAAAATGAATGATAGATAAGTTGCTGCAGCGGTTTTTTGTGACCTGACAAAGGCCTTCGACTGTGTTAACCACAAAATATTATTGCACAAATTGGAGGTGAATAGGTTCAGTAATGTGGTTATCCAGTGGATTGAGTCATAGTTATCTGGATGAACTCAAAGTGTATCTTTTCAAGGAAGCTTATCGCACAAGTAATTAAATGGGGACTACCTGAGGGGTCAGTTCTGGGACCAACCCTTTTTTCATTTCAGGTAAATAACCCAACCTCACTTAATATTTCTGGAGAGTTCACCCAATTCGCAGATGACACCACAATACTTTGGCATGATAAAAATTACTCGAAACTGCACCAAATGATTGAGAATGGTATTAGTAAAGTGGAAGATTGGTGCGATGCTAATATACTATCCTTTAATATATCAAAAACTGACATGCTGATTTTCAAATGTGATCTTCAAGACCGTCATCTAATACCAGTGACCAGTTATAGGACAGAGACAAAATATCTGGGTTGACATATTGATGATACATTGAAATTTGAAGTTAAATTGAAAAACTCAAGAAAACCATCATCAGGATGTTTTCCCATAAGAACCACTTCATGAAAACTTGGTGAAGATATGGCAAAGAGTGTGAATTATGCATTAGTCGACTCACATCTAAGCTATGGAATATGTTTTTGAGATCATGTAGTCAATATTATTTCAATATAGTTTGTTTGTTTTTGAGAAAAAGAGCAATTAGGCATATGTGCTGGGCGCAATTCCAGGATTCTTGCAAGCCACTCTTCATTTAACACAAAATTTCATCACTACCGTGCATTTTCATTATAGAAGCAGTGTGTCTCATTCATAGTAAATTTTTGAAACGAAATCTATACGACAACCCATTATAACACAAGACGAACACTAAATTTAAAATTACCATTATTCAGTCGTGGTAGATCTACCAGTACAAATCTGATTATGTATCCACATTTTATAATAAATGCTTTTGAAAATAGACACCAGGTTGATTCAATTTACACATATCTTTCAAAAACATTCCACGAGGTAAATCATAATTTATTGTTAAATAAACTAAAAGCTTGGGGTATTTAGGAAATCATTCTGAATTGGACTGGAATCTTCCTCAATCGTAGTTCCATTTGCATGGTGTACTGCAGGGATCTCATCTAGGACCATTACTTTTCAACCTATTCGTTAATGACTTGAATTATGTTATCCTCTGTAGTGAATTTCTTCTGTATGCGGATGATCTGAAGATGTTTAAAGTTATTTATCACTCATCTGATAATGAATTATTACAATAAGATTTATTTAACTTAGTACGCTGGTGTAATATAAACTTATTGCAATTGAATATAGACAAATGTCATAAATTTACTTTTTTCCGGAACAAAAATCTCATGAATTTTCCATATAAAATCAAGCAATCTAAACTGGAAACAACAAATACAATCAAAGATTTAGGAATCATTTTCGACCCAAAGTGTCCTTCAAACCCCATATGGCAAGTATTACTTCTCGAGCACTAACAATTATAGATTTTATTCTTAGATCTGAAAATTAAATCATCTCTCTCTCTTCCTTAAAGATCATATATTGTTCAATTGTTAGTTCAATAATCAAATACAACTCCACAATTTTGTGCCCTTCATATAATGTGGATATTGATATTCTTGAGCTTGAGAGTGTTCAAAACAAGTTTATAAGGTACTCTGCATATAAAAAAGGATATCGTATTGGAGAATATGACTATAAAATTATATTGGTTATTCTTAACTTGAATACTATGGCTCATAGGGGATTGGAATTAGACAAAACAATCAATGGTATAGCATTAATTCCCATGAAATTGTTGAACTCAACTTTGAACGTGAATCCGAAGAGAAAAAGAAATACATACATCTTCGAAGTACCCTTTTATCATACCAACTATGGCCAGAATGAGTCTATAGGTTGAATTTTGAGAATTGCGAATGCATACAATGTGGATTTAGAACTTTTCAATTCTCTTTTGGAATAATTTGAAAAGACTGTAAAAAGATTGTAATTATCTTATTTCTACATTTAATTTAAATTTTTATTTCTTTATTTTTCCCTTACATACAGTGAGGACCAAAAGTCCGTCGCCCCCCCTGTAACTTCTTTATTCTACATATTACAAGAAAATGTTAAATACATAAGTTGTAGGGTTTCATTCGATCTCTTTAATGGTTTAAGTTTCATTCATACAGAGTGTCTCAAAAAAGCACGGTGATTTAGAAGTAAATTTTTTTAAATGGGATACCCTGTATTTCATTGCATTATAACATTCTACGTTGAATTCTGAACAAGTTTGATAAATGGTTTTCTATCAAAAAAGTTAATAGTTTTGGACTTATGAACACTTGTAAATAATTATTTCGACTACTTTTGCACCAGTTCACTAATAAATTAATGAGGTAGGCTTGATCTGTATTTATGGACTACCTTATTTGTTAATAAAATGTTTCAACTTCATTTGTACTAGTTTTTCGTGAGATTCAACAACTCTAACAATTGTAAAATGGTACGACGAGGTAAGTTACACATGGTGCCGTCAGCAGTTTGCAACATTGGATAGCTTTCAAAAGTTAGGATAGGAAAGTGGAATACATTGTGATCCATTTGTTACGATTTTCTCATTGAACTGGCGCTAAAGTAGTCGAAATAATTATTTACAAGTGTTCATAAGTCCAAAACTATTAACTTTTTTGATAGAAAACCATTTATCAAACTTGTTCAGAATTCAACGTAGAATGTAATAATGCAATGAAATACAGGGTGTCCCATTTAAAAAAATTAACTTCTAAGTCACCGTGCTTTCTTGAGACACTCTGTATGAATGAAACTTAAACCATCAAAGAGATCGAATGAAACCCTACAACTTATGTATTCAACATTTTTTTGTAATATGGAAAATGAAGAAGTTACGGGGGGGGGGGGGGCGACGGACTTTTGATCCTCACTGTATAGCTGGAGCCACAATAGGCCATTGGCCGCAGTGGAGGGCCTGATATGGGCCCACTCACGTTCAAATCTAACCTAACCTACATATAGCTGATAGTTATACTGTACATATGTGTGAATTTATCAATTAGGCTGAGAAAAATAGGCACCAAGTATTTTATTTTATTAACTAGTCCCTATTGTGTTCCATTTTCAATTTTTAATATTGCACCTAATTATTTATGTAATATTCTATAATTTTTTTTTATTTTTTATTTTTGAATGAATTTGTCAATTAGAAATATGTTCTTCAGACAATAAAGCATATTTGATTCGATTCGATAATATAAAATTAGTTCAATTATGGTATGTTTGAGTAGATGAAGAAAACCAAAATCCTTGCATTTTCGAAGCTACTATTCTCATGATTCTCCCAAAAATATAAGCCCCTCTCTTGTAAACCATCATGAAAAAACACAACTCACCTGTAAGCAGTCCGAAGATCCAAAACAACAACACAAACATGGTGAAAATCGGAGAACCAGCCAAAAATCTCCAAAAAACAGCGTCCGGTATCGCGATCGCGAAACACTGCGAAATCAGCGCCACTGGCAAGCACGTGCTCTGTGACAACAGACCCGATTCTCAAAGCCTACCACAACTTGTTTACTTGTCAAAGATTGAGATCAGCATGCTGACATCTTCAGCGCGATGGTGGCGTACGGCCGTCGCTTGCAACCTATCTGGGTGCTTGCCACCACCACACTGAGCGTCGGGATGCTGGGCTTGCGCCTCTCGACGCCCTCGAGGGGGCGGCGTCCCTTTTCGCAGATGGACTCGCTGTGCCTACTCCAACCGCTTTTTTATTACACGATTCCAATGTACTGGTCGATTTTTTGCTCTTGAACCGGTCCGTTTCCTGTTTATTCAGTCGAAAGGGGTATTTCCATCTAGTGTCTGAATGGATGTAGCCTGCAGTGGAAATAAGATCGAAATAGGAGGGATTCGACAGTTCCCCGAACGGTCTTGTCACGATTTTGAGTTCTGGAAAACATTTCGAGCAACTTGTGAAATTACTCTGCGCATTCCATTCTGGTCTTCGGGGTAACACGACGAGGATACGTCTGTGATGTTCAAGGAACATCCTGAATTGGAGGTTGTAAGCTTCGTAAGAGATTCAATGTTACAGGGTAAATCATGACTTTTTCCGAGTTACGGAAAATTAAAATTACTTCAGAGTGAAGCATCAACGTCATAATTTGGAAATATCAGACGAAGTCTGATGGCTTCAGGAGAGAGACAAAATTTCATTAAATTAAAAAGAGAATGAGAGTTTTTTTACTGAAATTATGTCTCTCTCCTGAAGCCATCAGACTTTTTCTGATATTTTCGAATAAACTCTACCCCGAGTTGCATTGGAGTGCTTTCTGAGGTTTTCTAGAGGTGGCGATGCGACAGTCTACTTACGCCGCATCCACCCCAGAGAATCATTTCAAGTACCAGTGAATTAGGTAGCATGACCAAGGATGTCGACGACTGTAAAAGTTGTCGGACCTAATTTGCAATAGGTATCTCGAAACTAGTATGTAAGTGGTCAAGTCCTTGATCATGTCGGGCAGGATTCTGCTACTTGATACAGGAAGCATTTGTGGCTGTCTCCCGGATTTTAGTAAGAACGCTGCACATATCTGTCAGATTTATTTCAACGTCCGTCGTGGTATTAGCCAGGGAAGTGGTTGTTTTCTGTCAGATATCCGCCTAAATTAAGGAGAGAATAAGGTTTTTTTTACTGTCATAAGTTGGCTCGTACGAAAATTGGAGTTTTTGTGTTGCATATATCCGATGAGATCGGCTGAATTCAAAAAGTATGTATTTTTTTCATATATTACAGAGGAGATTGAAAGTATACGTTTATCTCTTATATATTCTTTGGATTACGAGATTGATCAATCCAATGCACTAGTTATATGTGACATATGGCTACTTGACAGAACGTAAATTATGAATATTACACAGTGCGACTCAAGTATACACGAGACTAATATTAAGAAAAATTACAGGTATACCCTATATAAAGAAAACGGATCGAATAATTTCTTGGTTTCTTCTCATTTTATAAAGGATATATCATATGAACTTCTGTAAGAAATACAGAGTTTTTCTATGACTAGTTATCGTTTAACATAGAAAACCAATATTTTATGTTTCAATCAAATACCAAAAAACTTTATTCTAATCTGTTAATATCTTCGATTACAAAAAGGGAAAGAGAGCCTTTTTCAATGATTCAGGTGTGCGCACTCTCGCCGTATTACTGTTCGATCGATCAAATTGTTTATACTGATAGCGGTCATGGTGTAAACTTCGTATGTCTATATCTTTATTTCATTGAGTACGGAATATCCCTGTATTTTAAACAAATTCTGCATATCCATCACCTGGGAGCACTACCAGCAAGAAGAAAATGTGGGGTGATTTGGTCAGAAATCAATTCCAAATATGCTTCAAAACAATGATAAACCTTCTTTCAGTACCTTCATCTTCGAACAAAAACCAGACAGAAAAATTCTGTATTTGATACACAAGTCTATATTATATCTTCTCGCTAAAATGAAAAATAAATCGGAAAAATTAACAAATCAGTTTTTTTTATAAAGGTATTTCTGTAATTATTGGTAAAATTGGTGATACGTTTTTTTTACAGAGTATTTCCGTCATTTTTCTTAATGTTAGTCTCGTGTATACTTGAGTCACACTGTATAATATTCATAATTCACGTTTTGTCAAGTGGCCACATGGCACATATAACTGGTGCACTGAATTGATCAAATCACGTAATCCAAAGAATATACCGGGTGACCACGAGGTGAGGTACGCCCCCCAATTTTTCTATAGTTTTGAAGATACAGGTTTCAAATTTGGCACGTCGATATATTACTCAAATACGCATATTTTGACTCCATAACCGAAAATTCACCACTTCCGGTTTAACCGGAAGTGACCCCAAACTTTTTTTTTCAAATGACACCCTGTACAATTTTTTTCATTATCAGGAAGAACACGCAATTTGTGATAACACTGTTCTCCAAAATTAAAAATCGGTTGAAAAATGGCGGAGATACAGTTGATTGTTCAATCGAACAAAGTTGGCCGTGAACATCAAACTCAAATCATCACAACTGACGAACGGCGTCAGCATTTACGAGAGGAAGGTTCGAGGTAAGATACAGCTGAAAATTGAGCTTCCCATGTAATTGCAGCAACCATATTTCCCATCAATTATCAAACATTTCCTCAAAACGGATTAGTACCCATAAAGAAAGGCTCACAACTGCCATTTCTCAAATAGCAACATACTCTTTTCACATTGTTATGTTGAAAGATGATGAATTATCAGATTACTCGAATGAAAAGATTTGAAGAATTCCGAAAGGAATCGAAGATACGGGATGTTTCATTATGAGTGTTCTCAAAATTGACTATTCTTAAACATAGGCGGCTTGAACCTACGAAAGCTAAACAAAAATTCATATTTAAAAAAAAATAGTGAAAATTTGCGGTACATTCTGAATAATGGAACATTGTGAGTTGTCGAAAAGCATTCTACGGCGATGGAGCGAACTTTTTTCTCATTACTCGTATGCTAATCGTAATTGATGGTGGATTCATACAGCAGTTTTAAGATCGTTGTTGGAATAAATATTCCATTAACGAACATTCTTATGACTTCTTACTAGTGACTAAAAACTCATGAATTGGAACTGCTGTATAAATCCACCATAAGAATATACCTGCAGAGTAAAAAAAATGTATTAGATATTTATTCCAATTTCTAACATTTGATACAACTAATTTCTGAACGAAAAAAAAGGTATGAAGTAAATTGTTTATTGGTTCTGGTCACTTACTACACTAACAGAAATCAAAGTAATGAAAAAATGATTTACAAGTACTGTTCAAAATGTTCTCCATTATGTTCTCTGCACAAAATTGCACGTCTCACTATTGCTTCCATAACTCCATTTAACTGAGCTTGAGTAATACTTGCAATTGCTTCTCTAAGGCGATGTTCCAAATCCTCCCTTGATGTAGGACTAGAAGAGTAAACCTTGTTCTTCAGGTAACCCCATATGAAAAAATCCAGTGGCGTGAGGTCCGGTGACCTCGGAGGCCATCTTGTAGGATCATTCGTGCCAATCCATCGATTTGGGAATGTTTCATCTAGGTAACTGGTTACTATTCGGGAATTATGGGGAGGTGCACCATCCTGCTGGAAATACATATTTTGGTAGACGTCGAGAGGTAAATTCTCCATGAATCCTTATATTTCGTTTCGTAGAAATCCCAAATAGCGTTGCCCATTCAACATACCATCAAATATTATGGGCCCAATGATTCGAGTTCCTATCAGACCTATCCACACGTTGAATCCAAAGCGTTCCTGAAAATTCCCTTGTCTTATGAGCCTGGGGTTTTCAGTTGCCCAGTATCTGGTGTTGTTTCTATTGAACATACCAAGATTCGTAAATCTTGATTCGTCGGAAAATATAATGTTTCTCGTCATATTCGGGTTCCTTATGTGATTCTCAAGTAGCCAATTGCAACATTGGACCCTTCTTTGATGATCATTTTCGTAAAGGCGCTGATGTATCTGATATTTATACGGCTTAAACCCATGTTTTTTTAGAATTTTTCGAGCTGATTCTCGTCCAACTGGTAATTCATGTTCGATTTGTCGAAGTGATATGGTGGGATCTACATAAACAACAGCCAAAACATTAGTTTCCGTCTCTGCATCAATAATAAAACTATCCTGATCATGTACATTGTCATCTGGTTCTATCCTGAATTGCCTTTCCAAACGTGCGAAATAGTTTCTACTTGGTTGGCGTTGTCTGAGAGGGAATCGTTCACTGTAAAGAATGCAAGCCGCAGTTGCATTTTTTCTACACTCGCCATAAATTAGCAGTAAATCTACTTTTTCATTTCTAGTAAATTTTCGCTCCATCGGAATGTTTTTCAACAAGTTACAATTCTCTTGTATTGAATGAGTAGAACAAATTGTCACTTTGTTGACAAAATATGCTTTTTTGTTTAGCTTTCTTATGTTCAAAGCCGCCTTCGTTGAAGAACATTCAATTTTGGGAACACTTATATTGTATTTCTGGTTCCTTTCGGAATTCTTCAAATCTTTTCATTCGAGTAATCTGATAATTCATCATCTTTCAACATAACAATGTGAAAAGAGTATGTTGCTATTTGAGAAATGGCAGTTGTGAGCCTTTCTTTATTGGTACTAATCCGTTTTGAGGAAATGTTTGATAATTGATGGGAAATATGGTTGCTGCAATTACATGGGTAGCTCAATTTTCAGCTGTATCTTACCTCGAACCTTCCTCTCGTAAATGCTGACGCCGTTCGTCAGTTGTGATGATTTGAGTTTGATGTTCACGGCCAACTTTGTTCGATTGAACAATCAACTGTATCTCCGCCATTTTTCAACCGATTTTCAATTTTGGAGAACAGTATTATCACAAATTGCGTGTTCTTCCTGATAATGAAAAAAATTGTGTAGGGTGTCATTTGAAAAAAAAAGTTTGGGTTCACTTCCGGTTAAACCGGGAGTGGTGAATTTTCGGTTATGGAGTCAAAATATGCGTATTTGAGTAATATATCGACGTGCCAAATTTGAAACCTGTATCTTCAAAACTATAGAAAAATTGGGGGGCGTACCTCACCTCGTGGTCACCCGGTATAACAGTTACACGTATACTTTCAATCTCCTCTGTATATATGAGAAAAATACAAACATTTTGAATTCACCCGATCCTGTCGGATATATGCAACACAGAAACGTCAATTTTCATACGATCCGACTCATGACGTTGATGCTTCATTATGAAATAATTTTCACTTTTCGTAACTCGTAATCTTGTGATATTACCACCTATAAAGTTCAGTTATAATGGCCTGAAAGCGACATTTCACAACTTCAACATCCTGTATCTCCTAAATTATACATAGAATTTTTGTGTGCCTACAGTAACTTCTGTTCAAGAGCCCGAGTTCAACAACAAATTGAAATTTGGGACAAATTGTCTGAAAGACTGTCTTCATAAGATGTGTTCGTGGTCCTTTGTACTATCAATAAAAGTTTTTCGATCACCTTCTTTATATTACAGAAAAAATGAACTCTTGTCATCAACAGGATCAACAGGATTGTATGCCATATGAAAAAATGAACTATATACAAAAATTTGAAAAAATTGTCGATTGTCGCCAGCGATTGTCGCCGGCGATTGTCGGAGATTTGAAAAACATATTTTTGCGGGAAAAATATTTTCAATAATTTTTTTTTTGAGTTACTAAAAAAAAAAATTAAATTGGAGGAAAAAAAATAAAAAATAATTTTGTCGGGAAAAATATTTTTTTAAATTCTTTCCCGCCAATTTTTTTTTTTCGATTCTTTTGAATTATTTATAAAAATGAATTTGAAAATATTTTTTCTGTCAAAATATTTTTTCAATCTCCGACGACAATCGTTGGCAACAATGGCCGGCGAGAATCGCTGTCGGCTATCCCCGGCTACTATCGCCGACGCCATTTGCTGACAACATTTGCCGAAGGAACGAGATTTTAAAAAATTGACGAACGACGAGGAAATAGTGCAAATACTTTTCTTGCCAAAATAATTTTTTTACATCTTTTCCCGACAAATTTTTTTCTTCAGTTTGAAAAAAAATGGTGTAAATATTCTTTCCGCAAAGTTTTTTCATTTTTTTTTCCGTCTAATTTTGTTTTTTTATTTTTTTTGATTGAAAAAATTATTTTTTAAATATTTTTCCCTTCAAAATTTTTTTGCATTTCTTTCCTGCCAAATTTTCGTTAATTTTTAAACATTGAAAAAAAATTGTGATAAAATTTTTCTTGACAATTTTTTTTTTTTTCGAGCGAGATTGACCCTGACTTTAACCTTTTTTTTTCATAAAAACTTTTTATTTATTTTTTGTTCGAAATAAGGAATTGTGAAAATATTTTTCCAGCCAAAATAACTTTTTAGTTTTTTTCCCGCAAAGTTTTATTAAATTTGTTTCAATTGTTAAAAAAATAATTTTGAAAATATTTTTCGCGCCAATTTTTTTTTAATTCTTCGGCGACAATCGCCGGTGACAATTGCTGGCGACAATCGCTGACGACAATCGACCTTGTCAAGTCTGGGAAATTGTGAAAATTATTATTTGTTCGAAATAAACAATTGCCAAAATATTTTGTCCGACAAAATGATTTTAAATTTTTTTCTCGACATTTTTTTTTATTTTCAATTGTTTGAAAAAAATTTTAAAATATTTTTTACGTCAAAATGTTTTTTGCAATTTTTTGGACCTGTCAGTAACCCACTTTTACTTTACTTTTACTTTGAACCAACCTTGTTAAGTCAAGGAAATTGCGACAATCGCCGGTGAAAATTTACTTTGACTATGACCTTGAATCGACCTAGTCAAGTCAAGAAAATTGTGATATTACGTAAGAATAGTTGTAAGTAACCCATTACGCACGAAATGAAAAAGTTTATGCACGAAGCCGCGCATGAGTGCGCAATGGGCTTACAACTCGTGTAACGTACTATACTTTTTCTACGCCCATTCATTTTCTCCCATTAAATAAAAAAATATTGCTATCAGACATATTCGTAGATAAAGTTGAGAAAATGTTCGGATACAATTATATTTTGTTCAAGAAATTGACAATATATAATGACATGACATTTATTTTCATAGCATGCTACTTAACGAAACGTGTCCTATTTTTGAAGAAATTGCATAACGTGCTGCCTACATTTAGGGGCATCACTCTTTCAATCCTAAATATATCTCGCTAATGCTAAAAGTTTTTATGTTGTTTAATTGACTAAATTTGTGTAAATAGACCAAATAAAGCCTTACGTAAATAAAAATTTGATTGTAATTTAATTAAACCAAGAAGTTTGAGTTTCTTCTCAAAACGCACGTGCATGTTATGATATCTCATTACGTGCATGTTATTGTTAAATGTCATTTACAAGGAATGTGGACAGTGCGATTTTTGGCGTAGAAAAATACTTTTTCCGACAAAACAAATTTTTAATTTTTTTCTCGACAAAATGTTTACAATTTTTTTCAAACAGACGACTGTTTCGATTACAAAAATATTAGTTTGTTGCAGGTGCTGGTACATTCTTCTCTTCACGAACGAAGAAACAATTTTAAAGTTCCACCTTTCGTACCTGGGTAAATTTCAAATTTATGGATAAAATATTAAATTAAAACATCAAGGATTCGTTTAATTTTTATTTTTTGGAACAATATTGTTTATTTTTGTGCTGATTCTCGGCGATTTTTGTTATAAATGGCTTTTAGTTCATAGCATATAGCCTCATTTTAACGTAATTTTTTTTTAAAGAAAAAATGTAATACTGTCTATTTTAGTACAGCCTTGGCTTTGTGTTATACGTTATAACCTATACATAGCATTTTTTAATAAAATTCTGTTTTTGTTTTTGAGACTCTCGAGAAAAACATCGAGACGAGAGTTTGTTTATTTCTCGTCTCCATAATCGAGAAAATTGCTCTTCGTTTCTCAATAATAAATAAATTCGCTACCTAGATTAACCCAATTCCTATCCTTTTCCCGTCAAGGAATCTCCTGATGTTCACGGAACTCACATCACTCCCATAGGATGGTTTCACTATACGACCATTTCTCCTAATCTCTGAACGATATAAAACATAACGACAAAATTTCACCAGTGAGTTTCGTAAATTCTTTCAGATTGGAACACCATCGGCTCAGAGTATATTAAATCACGATAAAGCGAGCCACATCACAAAATCATATCCCCATTTTCCTGTCTCCGTCGTAATGGAGGAAATACTGTTCCCTAACGAGTTCTAAATGGTAGGATTTCACGACTTTTTTAATGTTCTAGCTCATTAGAACCAGATTTATCGCTTTATTGTTTTGTACGGGCATCTCCGAATACTCATAACTTCGCGAAAGTTCAGGTCTAAATCGCGTACAGCCAACTTAAATTGATATTAGTTATTGAAGTTTCCAACTTTCCGTGTCTACGGTGCGAAATGCAGTCTCATCCCGAAGAAGATTGTTTTCTGTGGATTTTATGGCGTTTTTCTCTCCGTTCTCTCACTCGGGTCACGTTATAAATTGGCGGTAAACGATATTCTGCATTTCCAACTTGGTTAACTGAATTCGAGACAAGATCGGGTAGGTACGAGCGATGTAATCCTGTAATAAACGTTCGCGAGCCTTACATTGTTAGCATTTGGAAATTGAGGTTATTCTATTCAAACGTCGGTACTTATAATGAAAAGTTTATACTTTTGACTTATCACCAAACTTTCATCTTAGGAGTGCTTGAAGTGGTTGAAACTTTTAATAAAGTCTTATACATTATTTCTTTCACTTCCTTGTCTACTGTATGAACTTGAGCATCTGTGTCAGGATGAACTGTCACTATGGCAATGGATATTTCAAATACTTCCACAGCAACCATGAACAAATAGTAAGAAGCAATCATTTCACTACTGAATAAATTACTAATCTGTGAGGCATGAATAAAAATCAATCCACAGATTTTCAAGGGTATTCATGACCTTGAAATGAATATGAACCTCTGTTATTACAATAATAAAAAAAATTGTGTTTTTATTATTGTAATCACAAGATTTCAAAATCTTTGCTCTATAACTTTTTGTAGCACTCAAATCTTCGAACACTTTTATTACTAACCATTGTCCCCTTGCTCTCAGAGGAAAGAAACAGAATAATAATCGAAATAAAGATACTAAACTCATAGAACTATTACGTAATGCTTGGATGGAGGTATAAAATGGAGAAGGCATTTCTCTCAGCACAGAAAAATTCATTTTGACACTCCAACATTATACTTAGTAAACAGCCCACTAATAAAGTTATGGTCAGAAGATTCAAAGGTAAAAAAGAACCCCGGATCACCAAAGGATTGATGGCATCCATCAGAAAGCGTGATAGAATGTACTCATAAAACTTGATCCCAGTATTCAAAAATATCGAGATAGATTGACCGGACTGCTGGAACAAGACAAGAAAAATTATTTTCAGTTGCGATTCTGAAAATCAAAAAAGCCTGCAAAAGAACTATGGTCATGTGTCAATGAAACGTGTAACCCAAAACAAAAAGGTATAATGATGAATGAAGTAAAAAACGGGACAGGGTATATTGTAAAAAATAGAAGGGATATATCCGAATATCCGAGGCGTATATAGATTTCTTTACGATTATTTCATTCACACATGGCTGCACCTATGAAATTTCACGATTGAAGTCACATGATATGTGATATGAACGACTATTTGTTAAAGATATAACTTGAATAGGTACCATGTTTTAAATATTTCTTTATACATCAAGTAGTCTTCTAGTTTTTTTTGGTATCTATGTATTGTCTGTCATTAAATGATCGTTGAAATATATTTTTGAACTCCTTCAAAATAAAAGTCGTAGATTCTCGTTAAAACATTTTCTTGGTGAATTTTCAACTGGTTATGGGCCGAGTATCACGCTGAATTAGAAAGGGTTCGTATTAATTTTTTCGAGATATTCACAAGAAGGAGATGGAGATATCTAAAGTTGTCGTCGACAAGTTAGAAGGTGAAGCAAATTGGGTCGATTAGAAGTTCCGAGTACGAATACGAACAAAGACCAGAGCAGTGACAAGATAGGTTATTCCATAAGTTCTTTGGTAGACGAGACGAAGACCAGTTGGACAGTGTAGCTAAGCATATGGCCAAGTTAGAGGAACTCTGGGTGGAACTACAAGACGAAACATGGGAGGAGGATAAAGTCAAGCTTTCCGAATCTCTGACGGAGGTTCCGAATTTGTGAGTGCTGAAGTTCGGAATGTTGTTGAAAAAGCAGGAATATATCACATAGTAACAATGCCATACACACCAGAACAAAATTTAGGAGCAGAAAGAATTTTCCTGAATAGTTATGGGCAGAAGCAGTTAAAGTTGCGGTCTATGTTCTGAATTGAACAGATCCCACATTGAAAGAAGGTAAATCCCCTTTGGAGCAGGAGGAGCAATAGTCGTTGACCATTTGAGGATTTTTGGAACAAAGTGCTTTGTTTACATTCCCAAGCAGAAACGGACAAAATGGGACAGAAATAGTTTTTCCAAGTTGAAGTATTCGCCATCCTAACCGTAGCTACGAGACAAGAGGTGAAAGAAGTGCCCAAGCAGAGAATTTATAAACCAAGCTCAGCACTTGTACAAGAATGCGGAAAAACTCTCGTGAAACTAGCTGAAAAGAAATAAGCTCAGCTAGTACGAGTTCCGGGTCACAGATGGGTGCGCGGAAACGAGGTGGCAGACGAACTTGCATCGCAAGAGGCCAACCTCTTCGGCCCTTGACGACTGGGCGGAAGTAGAGCAGAACAAACTTTGGAGGAATAATACCAGCTGCAGGCAGTCGATGGACTTTATGGCCGGCTCCAGCAAGTCAAGGACGATATCGATCTTGAGCAGAAACCGCCAAGCACTACGCCTCCTTATAGGAATCCTAACAGGGTATAGCAAGTTAGGCAGACATCTATCACCAATTGGTATAGAAGACAACTTCACTTGCCGCAGATGCGAAGAGGACAAAGAAACTTCGTCTCACTTCCTTGGCGAGTGCGAGTCGTACGGGAGGCTGAGATTTGAAATCTATGGAACTGAAAAACTCCAACTAGAGGAACTTACCGACCTGAAATGGACGGACATACTGACTTTCATCAGGAGGTCACGGAGATTTGAGGACGAAGCCTAGAAGGAAGAATGTACATTTGTGGAAGACTAGGGATGGCAAAAAAGGTCCATGTGTTCCTACTTGCCTGACTACGATAGCGGCCTCCCCCAAAATTACTACTACTACTAGAGGCTGAGATGAACGACTGGTATATCAAAACCAGCTAGTTGTATTTAGTTTCAGTGGATGCTGACTCAAGGATAAGTTGAGATTTGAGACTAGTTTCGTTGGATTCTGGTTCCCGAACAATGTCTGTTATCATAGCCGGCAAAGATTCAATTTCTGATTACAAATCTAGCTACCCTACTGAAGCCAACCTGCAGTAGATAAGCAATATCATATTCAAGGTTTAGCTCCAGGATTTCACCACATCCAGACTGCACTGGGTTATCAACTAACCGAATCGAAAAGTAATGACCCAGAGTAATTTTGTTGAAGATGGAACTTCAAAACGTATCTGGAGATAACATAGATAGAAATGATAGAATCCAATCATAGGTAGCATCCCTCATTCCTCAATCCATACTCAATATTCGAGTTTTGACAAGAGTTTAGATTGATCGCCTAGCAGAGCTACATCAGGATTTTCCCATCCACCGTGCTCGTAGATACGTTAAACCTAAATTGGTGTGCGAGTCGGACCTGTTAATGTTTCAGGTATACATTAAACCCTTCCAAGTCGAAGCGCATAGGGATATCCTCCAAATATACATCAGTAATATCGTTGTCACGTTGATGATGGATGGACAGAACGCGTATAATATGCAAATTGCATCGAGGCATTATTCCGGGTTATGCGCCACATTGCAACGTCTGGAAGCTGGAATTCGCGGACAAGGATATTCCCTTTGCGACTTCGGTATTTCTGCTAGGCAATTAGCAGAAATTGGCTGTTTTGAAATTCACAGACAGTGTCAATTGCGAGTTCTCAGGTAACTCGTTAAGCGAAAATACTGGATTTGTCACGGGACTGTTTTGTTGATCTGGGGCAGACGATAAGTGTTTAAGCCAATTATACAAGGTGTTTTAAAATTAGGTGCCAAGATTTCAAGGGCGTATTCAGAGGTCAAACCAAAGAATATCTATATTACTGAACAAGAAGCGACACTTCTGTCGGTCCCTTTAATGTGCAGCTGGTAATTACTGATGACCTCCAAAATCAGACAATCTCGATATCAGGCACAGCTCAGCATGAACATATGGACAGGAAGAGTAGGAGATACTATTATTGTTCCTTTAATTTTAATGCGTATTATGAATGGTGACACATATTTAAACTTCCTACAGAACGAATTGTCTGCATTAATGGGGGACGTTGCCCCTTATCCAAGGGGGTCTGTTGGAGGTCTCTTCCTCGTTCATTTGGAACCAAGTGCCTGGGTATACCGGCGGATTAGTCTGGTATATCCATGGCCGACATCAGAGGGAATGCTCTCCTCCTCCTCTTTCCTTCACTAGGGCTTTTTGATGGTTAGCCTTAGTGGCCCTGCTCGTCTTCTGAATGAGGTAATTAAAATTGTCACTGAGTTGGAGCCCGTTCAGCAAAAAGCTCGCTTCAAAGTTGCGGATATTGAGATACTCCTGAAGCTTCACATGGATAACAAGAACATTGACTCACAACTGGCATGGGTAGATGCGGAAATTCATAATGTCCTTTCAGAAGAGGCTGCCATCTGGCAGATCAACTCTGCCGTGTGTGACGCCGCTCAGACTCTGTCCCAAGTGGAGAGAAGAGGCACCACCCCTCTGATTGGGAGGCATGAGCGACGCATTCACAAAATGGAAGCTAAAATCAAGTCGGCGAGAAAACACGCGTCTCATTTCTTGTGTGAGACGAACTACGTGGCGGCCAATCGGCCCTTCACGCCCACACTGCGGCGAATTGCCGTAAATTTGAGACGAGCTCACCACACACTAAATCAAGCCGTGCTGTTTACCATCAAACAGCACTGTCTTGATAGGATACGAATGCTAGTAGCTGCAAAACTAGTGAGACGGGTGAGATGCATCGCGATAAACCTTCTCGCCTATCCCAAGATCCTCCACGTGTTGAAGATAACTCACCGGCGGCTGATCGGGTGGAAACCTTCTGGAAGAACATCTACGATTTTCTGCAACCACTTAACTTAGAAACTCCAGCCCTAGCGCAGTTCGAAGCTTTCTGTAGGAGGTTTCGTCAGCCTAAGCTCAATGAACTGCGTAATCTGATAACTCCGGAAGAAGTTCGACGGGTCTTCGAAGGGTCGAAGAACTTTGCTGCTCTAGGCCCTGATGGGCTAAATAACTATAGGTGGAAAAAATTCCATGTACTCGCTACCATCTACGAGAGTTTTCAACTCATGGCTAGATGGGGACCAGCATGAACTGGAAAATGTCACTAGAACCGTGTAGTGAATCCTAGGTATTCATCGAAGTGTATTGATAATTTCACTCGCTATATGAAACTCGCATCTCCTGCGATATGAGAACCGATAACAACGGTGCTTCACTGATAGTACACAGTTCCTTCTTTTTGAGCCGGTAATACCACGTCGTTATGGGCAACCACGCATGCAAGCAATGAAGAATATATCTTGCTAGCAAGGACGACATTATAAATGTCAGTCTGACAGCTTTTATTCATTGAACTAAAATGAACAAGAATATACGTTTTCCTAACATCTTTGGCTCTTGAAATTATCTCAATAAATACAACTCGTGCTCACAACACTATCTTTATTTCTGACAAAAATTTTAAACTCGGTTAAATTGCTTTGAGGTAACACTACTCGTCCTAGCGGACTCGTCCTAGTGGACTCGTGGTGTTACCAAGCAATTTGATCTTGTTGATTCCTGACAGAATTACTATCGATAGTATTGCGAGCACTCGTGGTATGACAAATATTTGTCATCAAGATGGTAATGGATTTGAACAATTATTCTATTAAAAAAACTGAGCAATCAATCAAATCATAAATAACTACTTCCCCTGCTAATACCACGAAGGATATTGAACTACATCTGTCAGATACCTTAGCAACCTAGTCGAAGATGACGAGCTGCCAGAATATTCCAGAAGTTTTCAACAATATATCAACGACCTCATACAATTTATCCCACGAAACATCTAGTACCAAACCGAAATTCCTATAACTTTTCTATAATATTAATAACAATTTGAAGTTTCTTGTATGTAGTTTTAGTTGAAAAATATCAGCACCTTACTATACACATATTTGGACGTTATATTGTACTTATTTAAAAGTTGCTTCGACAAAGAGCTGAAAGTTTCAAAAAATCTGCACCATAACAAAATATATAGGAAAAAAAAACAATTTAGAATTTTTTTTTTCTGGATCAAACTAAGAAATCTAGATCCTATTTTTCAGGAGAAACTGAAAAACCCTGACACTTACAAATCAAAATTTTCCAAAGAACCAAGAAAATACGCGAATTCTAAGTGATTTTTTCTCAATTTACCCCAAAAATGCCCAAGAAGACGCTTGCCTGACATAAGCGCAACAAGCGACGTACGTATTTGAGAATCCAAAAATTTGCAAATGGCGTAAACAGTTTCCGAAACCGTTATTTATTTTTCACTCAGGAGTTGTTTCCAACCCTGTCTCCCAGAAAAGTAATTAAAATTTATCCAGATTCGATTCCTGCGAATAATTCAGTCTGGAACCTTTTCCTTAGACAAATTAACAATTATCCAAGTTCGGAATTAATTCCTCTTCATCCGCTAAATTACAAAACCATTTTCTCTTCGAGCCGTCCGTTCATTATTCCGTTTCTTTTTCTCGTACATTTCCGCAACGAATGAAATACAAACAGAACTGAAATAGACAGTTGTAAATGAACCTGAATTTATTTCAATTGCAGTTGGGCATCTGCCAGTAATGAGGAGGTATTCAGAGTGCGGAGCTTTGATAGAACGACACTGGCCTGCACAGAACGAATACACTACGAAGTTAGAGAGAGTGAGTAAGTAGTCTTGAGACGCATTTCAACACATTAATATGACTATGGACATAATCAAATACCTCTAAAACCCTGATAAAAATAATTTCATTGGTTCCATAATTGGTTCCATAAAAGCCAAAAAATAATAATAATAAGCAGGAAAACCAACTACCATCCAAGGCCTTGGTGATTTGCGACACGACTTTCCTAAGCAACCGGTGCAAAACCGGACCGGCAGACAAGGCGCACCCTGGAGGGAATACTCAAACCATCTGAGTGGGTATACTAGGCTTACCCCCCGGTATAGTATAATAGTATAGAAGGTTTATTCATCCAATATAAAATTTTAATACATAATATATAAAACGCTTACATATATGGAATAAATAAATATTGTCTACCCGAGGGAGATTAATCCGCGCTGGGTTGTTGGCTGATGACCTGGAAAATATGGTATGATTTATAATAAAAATAATATAATAAAAAGTGTCATGTATACCCTACTACTCGGTTCAGGACGCACGAGGAAGAGGCCCTCGCAACCGACCCCCTCGGAATAGGGGTCATAGGCAAAATAGTGGGGCCAAACCGATGGATTGCCACCTTATAACGACGGCAATGAAAACGGACGCTTTGAGTGGACGGATGAACTAAGATACAGTCTTCTGCAATGCTATGAGAGCAGTGAGCACACCCGAAGAAGATACATGGCGAGAATGCATGCTCTGTGGTGTGAGATACACACGCAGAGCATGCTGCCTTTTCCGCACAAAATCTTAGGGACTATGTATCTTATCTTCGGGGTCGAGGCTATGTCAGAGTCCCTCCTCAGCCGATTACAAAAGTCGGAGTCCCTCCTCAGCAGATATGTCACTTGTCGGTCTGGCTGTAGGGGAGGCCCTTATCATACCACCAACAAGGCATCAGAACCCGCAGGGCGCTGCGTAACACCAAGCCCCTGAAGCCACAACAACTGGCACGGGTGGATGCGGAAATTCACGATGTCCTGTATCTGGCAGATCAACTGCCGTGTATGACGCCGCTCAGACTCCCAATCAGAGAGGAGGGATACCACCCCTCTGAGCAAGAGTTTTCAACTCATGGCTAGATGGGGAGCAGCAGATTCCGAATTGGTTCGTCAAGAGGCCAAACAGCAAAATTTGTCTGATTCGAATAACTACTACATGCGAATACTCTCCGCAGTTGAGCCGGTGTATAAACGGATATATGAGCAAACAGGATCAAAGAAGAGAGTGGCTGGCTGCAAGGAGAACCTGCTGATTGACAGATGCATCATGCAGTATGAGCGTAACCTTTCAATGGCCAGAATCGATTATCGCAAGGCATTTGATACAAAATCGCATGAGCTCATCATGCATTTGCTCACATACCTTGCGGTACCTGATCAAATAGTGAGAAGCATTGAACAGCTGATGAATTCGGTTTCGTATTCGACATTGAACGGACGAATCCAAACTCTGTCTCCGAGTTGGAACCCGTTCAGCATAAAGCCCACGTCAGAGCTACGGAGAGTAAGAGGCTCCTACAGCTACATAAGGATAAGCCAATGCATCCAGAAACTTGACATTTGCTTTTCTCAGGTCAAGTGAGCTGAAGTCGGAAACTGAGGGATTAATAATGGCCTGCCAAGATGGTGTCTCCCACACTCTCGTCTACCGTAGTTGTGTGATGGGTATGGAGGTCCCTGGCAATAGATGTAGAGCATGTCGTGAGGCAGCTGAGACCATAATGCATTTGATGTCAGCTTGTCCAGCTTATGCGGTCTCAGCCTATATCCACAGGCATAAAGCGGCCTTAAGAGTTTTGTACTACCATCTACGACACTCGTACGGTATTGACAAAATACCGGTGTTGCTGTATGCTCCGGGGGATATTGAGTCCGTTGTGGATAATGAGTAAGCAGTGTCATGTCCTGGTGGCGTCCCAAACTTCAGTTCACGCTAAAGTCCCAGCTATCGTCCCATAATAATACAAGCAGGGATTTGTCCGGTTGACTCAAATACTACGGAACAATACGCCATCAGGAACAAATGAAGGTACTTGTTCCAATATTTCTGGTGGTCAGAAACTACCTTGGAAAGGTGACGATTCATCGTCTTATTCATATGCTCTCCGCTCCACCATTTCATCGAGCTGTGGGTTTTCGTTATCCAGATGTTCAGCATTTGACACATTTCTGCCATGTTAGTCTTCGGTTGTTCCTTATCCAGCAGATAACTGAGCCAAGATCTGGATATTTCTCTTGGTCCTTCTGGACTTTTTACTTATACCCTTATTGTCAATTGTCGTGGTTCTAAAAATTGTTGCTTCTTTCTCTTCTGCTCATCGGCAATGTGGGCAGTCCTCTGGGCATTGTCTCCGCGATGGAGCATCTGCATTCTTATAGGTAGTCCCCGCTCAAACTTTCTAGAATTTTTTGGACGTAGTCATTTCTGTTGATAGTAATGACCGTGTTACCTTTATCTGCTCTGGTAAATGTAACATCATCTTCACTAATGTTATGTCGTGTAGATTTAGTAAGCTTCATTTCATTCATAGAACTACTGTCAAAAATTTTGATTTTATATGTGAAGCCTGGTATTTGTTATTGATGTTATTCAATGTTCCTTTCAATGCCATTTCTGTTTCGATACCAAGAATTTCAAAGTTGTTTTCATTTTTGATATTATATTTGGATCATGTATCTGTCAATCTATTTTCCTCGTCTGTGAACTGAGTTTTCGATGAATTGAACCTATTAAAAAATTAATGATCCGTAAACTTCTTGGTTTGTGGTTTGCTTCGAACTATAATCCCTTAATTTATTTAGACTAGTAACATATAGGTAACATTTGCCAACCCTGATCGTAACTAACCAACTGTAAAACTTTACCCAAAACTTCGCACGAGATTCCTATATTTATACCGGCAATAGTAAAAGCAATAGCAATTGGAACAGTTTAGGAATAGGAATAGTTGTCCCAGTCAGAATAGAAGAGTTCCGAACCCTGACTCCTTCTTCTTCGATGTGATGGTATCATACATGCATCGTTAACGAGCCGAGCTTCATTATGTAAACAAGCGGTCCAGCCCGGCTCCAGGATTGTTAAAGAAGTCACAATTTTGTCTATCTTAAATCAAGATATTTTTTTCATCTTTTAGTTAAAATTGAAACTTTTGGCGACCATCCTGCCTGCTGCATAAAAAATCAGGAACCTGCAAGATAGTTGAAAAACTCACCGTTCCTTACTGACTAGCCCCGGTTGTGAGAGTAGCGATAACTACGTTACAAGTCGAAGAGAATTATTATTATGACAATGATATAATTAATTTTCTCCCGGAACACTTCATTATTCTTGAGTCCTAATCTGTTCCAATTCATGTTACAGTCACGTTTAATTAAGGCACCAAGCATATTCTGTTTCAGTAACACTAGAATTCAGGTGCTGAATATGATTTGTGGATCGCAAATATCTCATTCAAAAAATAACATAATGTGACTATATCAACAGCCATCATGTTTGCAATCAATTGATTCGGGTAGCGAGTACTGGCAGCCGTCCTTTCCTGTTAACAATGCATTTTTCATCGTCGCAGTTGAACAAAACAACTTCTATTGAAACGGATGTCGTATGAAAGCCTCTTAATTCAGTAATTTCAGAGCTGAAGATCTTGTTTTACTATGTTGAGATTCTGTTAATTACAGATTATGGATAGCTTCGATGGATTATTGCTCTTTTTTTTTTTTCAGTGGGGTGGAAATCCTCATGGACTCTGATCGCTCGGTGTCCATCGCGTATCAGTAGTGTCAGACTCTTACTGACTAAAACCACCCCAGGTGTGCTGCACTTGCCAAGCCGTTAGGCCATAAAGCTGCACCTACATCCCATTCCAACGTCCACGTCACGATATCCCTCGCTCCTCCGCCCCGCCACACCCCTCCACCACCGTTGGGTCGTGACCCACCGAATACCGGGCGGGCAATCAGCGGGGAAGATCCTTCCTTCTTTATTCCGCTCATCCTCCACATTCAAACAGCGCCCTCCCTGGTCGGCAGTCTTATTCTATCCGAGCGCCTGCTCTCCCGATTTACTTTCGTCGCTCGTTTATCCCGAAGCCAGGCCACTATTACCGTCGCATTGACACTATGTTGGTTCTCATACTTCTTCATCCTCGACCACAGCCCCCGCCCATTCATTCAATATCCTTACCCATTCATCCTTCACACCATTCGTATCCCTTAGCTGTAACGCTCCAAGTCTATCCTCCTCTTCCTCGATCCTCCTTCTCCATTCTACCCTTTCTCTCCGCATGCAATCGTTCCTGATGTGCTCCGCCGTGTCAGTCCCACCAGTTCCACACTGGCATGGGGTCTCTTGTGCAATTCCGAACCTTGCCAGGTAACCCCGAAAGTTCCCATGCCCTGTGACCAGTTGCACTGCCTTCCTTGCTAATGGTATACACCCCATCCCTACCCTGTTGCACATACCATGTACGCTTCTGCCGGTCCTGCCGCTGTCCCATTCACCCTGCCATTTTTCCATCACCATTCTCCTAATCCTTTCCCTCTCCTCCATTCTGCTATGTCCCAAGTCTATTTGCCATGTGATCTCTTGCAGTTCCGCACCTCTTCTACTCTCTTCATCTGCTCTTCTGTTACCCTCATTCTCCCTAACATGCCCTTTCCTCCACTCAATTTCCGTCACCAATCCCGCTACCCTTCTGTTTTCAAGCATTCTCCTAATACGAGCTGCCCTTTTGCTCTTCGATCTCGCATTCCTAATGGTCTCCACTGGTCCAGGCGAGTCACTTATTATTCTTATGTCCATCTCTCCACCCATCAGTACCCCTTTACCTATAGCCACCATTTCGGCTTCCTGTACGCTTCCCAGCTCACTGATTCTTTCCCGACCCATTCTCCACTCGCTCCCCTCCTTATGCGCCCATCCTATACCCACTCGTCCATCCTCTCTCTTAACCGCGTCCACAAATACCTCTTTTAGCCCTTCTCGGTTCTCCAGAATTGTTCCGATCATCCATGGGTATATTCTGTCGCACCCGTTTATCCGTCCTCTTACTTTTTCTTTTCCGTGCGCCTTCCATTCTTCATACCTCGTTGCTGCCTCTATGTATAGAGGCGCCATCCCAGTCAGCACACATAACGCGGCTGACGGCGCCGTTCTATATGCCCCGCTGGCCGATAGCGTAAACGGTCTCTGTATCGCCCCCAATTGTCTGATCACCCTAGAGTCCTTCGCTCTTGCTCCCCACACTTGGACGCCATACATCACCGCCGGCTTAACCACTCTTTCGAAAATCAGTCTGACACATCCTCTCCTTAGCCTTACGTCACGGCCCGTCCATCTTCTTAGTTTTCCTGCAACTATAGCCGTTCTCCTTCTTACCTCCTTAAGATGATCAATGTACAGTAGGCCCTTGTCTACTATCATGCCCAAGTATGTGATGTTACCGCCGCACTCAATCCGTTGCTCTCTCACCCTAACCACCGGTTCCTTGTCCAGTTTCCTGGCCGGGACAAACATGCATTCGGTCTTGTTTTCGTTATACCTCAGCCACATTTCATCCTCCCATTCTTGACATTCTTTCCACACCTCCTTCCACATCCTTTCTATTTTCTTTACCGACGGGCCAACCACCACTATCAGTTGGTCGTCGGCGTAGGCCTGGGCCCACACCTTCGTCCCACTACTTACTCTGTGCGCTACTGGCACCCCTTCATTTATCCTGTCATATTCCTTTTCGTTTACTGCCCTCATCCTCTCGAACCACGCTTCCATGACAATAAGCCATAGCGTGGGTCCCAGGCTGGATCCCTGCGGGCACCCCCTGTCCACGATTGCTTCCACGCCTCCACTCTTGACTCTTCTTTCGCCTACAAATTCCATGCGCAACTTGCCAATGTTCTCCGGTAGCCCCATCTTCCTCATATTCCATCCTATCGCAGGTCCCCATGCCGTGTTGAAAGCGTTCGACAATCCAGCGCCATCACCATGCTATGCATACCCTCGTTCTTACTTCTCTTTATTCTCTCCACCATATTCTCAACAGCAGTCGATGTGTCCAATCCCGCCCTGAAGCCAAATTGGCAGGGCGAGAACTTCTGTCCTCTTTCACACCACACCTGTACTCTTCCGCTGAGAAGCCGGTCGAAAGTTCGCCCTAACGCGGTCAGCAAGCTGATCGGCCTTAGGCTACTATCCTTCTTAGGAATCCACACAACCTTCATCACCTTCCATACTGCAGGGAAATACCTCAGCCTAAGGCATGCGTTGAGTATATCCGTAAGATCTTCGCTTATTAGGTTCGCCACGTGTTTCATCACCTCATTAGGTATGCCGTCTGTTCCCGTCGCTTTGTTGTCTTTTAATCCTTCCATTACCTCTTGTACCTCCCTCACCGTGAAGTTGGGCTGCTCCGGTCCCCATCCTTCATCTCCGTCCTCCCTAATGCAGCGTCTACCCATGGTGTCTTTTCCCCTGTCATCGTTCGGGAAGTACTTGTCCAGCAGGTATCTGCTGGTTTCGTGCTTCCCCTCGGTGTATGTGCCATCCTCCCTCTTAGCCGTGCCCGGTATTTCCTCTGCCCTTTCTTTCCTCAGGAGCCAGGATTATTGCTCTGTCCCTAACTGGTTTATTCTAGAAATTTCGATATTCAACGAGTCTTCGCCTAAAGGTACGTACATGCTTGCAACAGAACAACGAATCGAACGCCGTTGCCTAAAAAATTGCGTTTCTATTTAGGCGGGAAATAAAACCGGAGGTTTGTCTGGGATAACGATATATTTAGGAGGGTTTTCTTCTTTGTGAAAAGGGTTTTCTTCTTTGTGCTTGAGGAATGTGGACCACGAGTTCGCCATAGCCAGTTTTAAATCATATCGTTCATGTATCAAACTGAAAACAAAAAATAGCTGCAATTTCAAGACGTCTTGGTGAAGCAACCAAAATCACCTTAAATTCGATGTCTACAGGAAGGTACACCACCGATACATCCCTGAGATTTCCCACCATTGTACACAGGAAGAAATGACGAGATTTAATTTATTAGTGAATCGACTCCTGTCGATTCCACCCAACTGACCCAACAAGAAGAGATACAGAACTGAGATATGGTTGTTAGGGAGGTTGCTGAAGTGAAAGACAAACCAAGAAGGAATCATAGCAAAGGCGTCTCCAGGATCTGATCTAGGGCAGTTGTTACAGTGGGGGTAGTAGCAAGGTGACGACGACAAAATAAAACTTTAGAAGATTCTGGTAAATTATTTTTAGTCATTAATTTATACGCTAATAATAATTTTCTAGGATTTGTTAAAAAAAATTCTAAAACCTTTTTTTCGACCATCTCACGTTTTTTTAACAAAATCCCGATGCACGCTCATCAAACATAATCCCGTCTACCTTCCCTCTCCCATCGTGCTCCTAAGCCAGGTCTTCACCCTTCGAAGCATGCTAAAGGACCGTTCTGCGGTAGCCGTAGTAGGTGGAATTGCAATCAGAATTGAAAGAGCTTGCCTCATGGCGGGGAAAAAACATTGGCTTTATTTAAAAGGTCAGTTACTTCAATATCCTTCAATTTGCCATCAGTTAAACTTTTTTTCTTCCGTAAGTTGAACCATAGGTCCAGTTCTGCGGTGATCTCATCCAACTCATAAAACGCTATAAAGGATTTTGCGTTTTTTTGTAATTCTCTGTTACTCATTTTCAGCATGTATAATCGATGCAGTTTTATAGTACTTATTGTGAGCTCTTCAGGTATACTTCAACTATTTCATGACAGATATCTCTGCGATTCATATTCTATTCTGTCAGAAATGATTTCATTTCTAGTCTCTGTTTTGTTTTTGAGCTTCTAGGGGGGAGGCAGCTGTCCCCCTGCCACTCGCTGGAAACGCCCTTGAATCATAGATTTATGAAAACTCTTCATAACTCTTCGACTTTTCGAAAAGAAGAAAACTCTACTGAATATATCTTCATTTCACACGAATTTCAAGTTACCCAGGGTTTCGACAACATTTTCAAGATCTTCCATATGAAGATCGTATGCAAAACTTCGTATAAAGCTACAGCATATCCTGGGTACTGCCGAAGATAACACAGAAGAAAAAGAATAGTCGAAGATTTATAAAATTAGATTTGAGGACTGCGAGAAAAAGTATGTGGTTCAACCTAGAAAAGCCATGAGAATGAAGGTTGTACATGAATAAAATTTTTATTTTGTTATTAGAGTGAATAAGTTAAGTTTCGAATTTTGAATATAAACGTATTATGTATTCTTAGGATATTACAATGCAATTAATGAAAATCCTACATATATTATGATAAACACCTGTTGCCAGTAATTTATCATAGAGAAATTAGGTTTTCAACAATATTTCAGGGTTTTGGCAGTGATGTTGTCGATTTCTGGAGCCTACCATTAGCATGATTGTGTTGTACCTTTCACTTATTTCTTGAAGAAACATAGTATTTTGTATTCGAATATTGTCTTTTAGTTCCTTCTTATTAATTTTTTCTGGCCAAGTTCTTTTCAATAGCAGTAAAGTGTTCAACGAATTCAACTGCTATTTATTTCAGATTAGTTGATATTTTACCTTCATCAAATCATGTTTGTGAAGGAGTATATTATTCAAAATTGAATACCACATTGAAAAATCAACAAGAAAAATAATTAATCTACACTCCGGAGGACTTGAATGAATACGGTGGTGCATTCGCTTTTGCAGCTGGAGGAAAACCCAGAAAAACCTGCAACACCACATCTGAAGAGTTGGAAATAATTGAAAAAAAACTTCTGGAGATGTTCGTTGAATCTTCTTTTCTGTAAAATGGGATGTATGGTGTCTCCAGAGGCTCCAATTTGGAAGAATGCATCCTGTTGACGAAACTATCATCAAATTTGTACCAGTCCGTTCTGTCTTTTGCCAAGTTATAATAATGGCCAGAATCAGCTCCAAAACCGGAGTGAACGCGATGACTGCCTAAAGCTCATAACAACAGTCAGCTAGATCGGTACAGTTCGATTATTTTATCTTTACCAGGGCGTCATTCTCACAATACCATAATTCTTAGCTTAGAAGACAAATGATAACGAATTTTGATACGCTCATAGCGGTTGTTAGAAAGAGATGTTCGATAGAGGGTGTGTGATTTCTTCTTTCATAAATTGATGACGCATGGGTAAAGTTAAAATAATCGAACTGTATGTTCTTCTAGCTTGATTCGTTGTCATAATTTGATACTTCTGTGAGTTGCTGAATCATAACTGAAGAGTTTTGCAGGTGCTTCAACTATATTTGTTATTTTATAGCTGTCGGTCATTTTGGTATATATTCGGCAATACACTTGAATATTATCTGTTAGGTGTTCGTTTCTCAGTTGATAAATGAGTAGGTTCTGCACGTACTGGATTTCCGAAAGGTTGGGAATCGCGAGCTCAAATTCAAAAAAATCACTGAAGTTTCCGCTATCCATACTGCATCTACTACAACGTAAAACTGTAAGGATTTTTCCCCCAGAAGTGATAGGCTCTATGCTATCAGATATTCCAAGAACATCGAATGAATTATTCTCCTGCTCACAAAGTGTATTCAGCAGGAATGCCAAAAATTCGGAAGTATCTTGTTGTCCTGACGTAAAATTTGTTGTCCCCAAAGACTCCGTGAAATCATGCGGAGAATAAAAAAATCTCTGTTCGAAGATGTAAGTTGATTGCGCATCTATTTCAGCTTAAAGAATTGTAACAGTCCAATTCACCTGTTACAGTAATAACTAATTATTCAATGCGAATAACGAAATCAGACTTTTATATTGGTTCTTGCAATTATCATAGTTGTTATTTTTGAAATAACTTCTTATTTCTGGTAACCTTTATTGTCTCTCACGTATAGATGTCAGGAGGTGTACCAAATAATGAATAAATGAGTCGGTATCTAGCAAAACAAATCCCTGCGAGAAATGCAAAAAATGCATATCTTTTTACAGCAAAGACGATAAGCAGGAATATAAAATGTACGATTTTCTTCGTGAAGAATAGAGTATTCGGTGTTGGTGGTGATAACTTTTAAATATATTGAGACATATATGTCTTTCCTTGGAGGGATAACATTTTGAAAGTTACTGTGTTATTTTGGAAATTTTCTGCCAATGGATTATGGTATTCAGGAATTTTGGATTTCCGAAATAACTTCTCTCTGTGAGGATTAGTTCCACCATGCCCCATACTACAACTACGAAGATTTTGTAGTCAACTCCATTCAAAATCCGAGGAATTATTGAATAGAAGCTGATATCTTTATAAAACAAAATACAAAAGAAAGCAACCCTTGTGTAAGATAAGTGATCGTTATGATTTTTTTTTGCTACCGAATCGTTTTGCGAGTAGTTGGTGCATTGTTTGTAGTAAAAAAAATATGCCATATCATCTGATTTTGTTCAAGATCCCGTTATCATTTTCTAGTGAAATATTTCCAGATTTGGGCATATTCAATTTAGTGTCAGGAATGTGGTAAGGGAAGAACGGGAATACTTAAAAAAATATACCTTTTTCTTTTATTAACCTACCTATATTCTTCATCAGTATGAAAGGTTTCGTTTATTTATTCATTACTCATATTTGAATTCGTGATTTTTGATAATATTACATTCGGCTTCATATTTCCGATAAGTATTATATTATAAGTTTTAAGCAAAATATTGGGATACATTCATATTTTTGAACTGAAATATATACATTGATTCCATTTATGTAGATTCGTGATTTAGATTTAATACACGATTTGGTACTTTGAATTTGGTATATTTTTTTTTCTTGTTTGTTTGCAACCTTCTTTGTTTCAGCTGATGTATCAAGTGGTTAAATATTGAATTTATTCAGGTCCAGTGCTCAACTATTGGCATGTTGTTGAGCATTGAGGTATTATAATTCTAAAGGTACTCAGGGACGCAATTTGTCTGGCGCCCTCATTTCACATTTTCATTTTTTAAATAATTATTTGTGGACCCCACCCTTCTCCATTTTTTTCATAATATAAATAGCGTTTTACATGTTATATGAATTTCATATAACATATATTTCTCAAATTATTCAACCCAACTTTGCTCCTATGACTTCCAAGATGATTTGTAGACTTATCCAAAGACTTTACTGGCAAAATAGGAACAGCAGCATCTTCAATCAAACCATTCTGATAGTTTTAGAATTGACACACTGTATGGAGCATAACAATAGTTTTAGCACAGATCAGGTTCTAGTATAAAATTAGCAAATATTCGATGGGCAGAATTGTTGGTTAATATTAAACTCTGACGAAAATAAACTCCTCCAATGAAATAAAATGAAATCATTCGACCGAAATTATAGAATTCACTCATCCAGAATTATCTTGTATTGACATTCAGTGTCGAGCGAATATATCCAAAAACGCATGTCCCGAATATATTCAGCGATTTTCAGCCCATCGGCGAATCGGCTCGGTATAGATTTGTCCGTAGGCGCTGTGAATTTCTGTTTGTGCGTACGACTGGACCGCGCAACAACGTCACCGAGGCCCGCAATCAGGTCACAACTGCAACTGCATCCTAGTACGTTTCATTTGCATTCGGTCCGCGGGGACCAGGTGGGATTCATTCGGCAAATACTGCGAATGTGGGCCACAAGGTCGTATGGATCCAGTATGCCAACAGACGGCATAATTTATATGTTCTGAAAAACGAGTATGATGACCAGAAAAACATGTATGTTACAATATGATGGTTATCGTATATCTGCCTAAATTGAGAAGAGAATAAAGTTTTTTTTACTAAAATACTACTACTGTTGGGTATACCGCTAAATGAAATAACTAGTTTACAAGTGATGATTATCATCAAGGTGAATTATTATTCTGAAATGAAGAGATGCAAGACTAAGAAATTGATTTACTGGGTTTCAATGTCATATTTATTTTTTACTCTAATGACTATTTTAGCTTTGTTATTGGTGTAACCAAACGCACAGATACAATTAGGAAGGCCAGAAATGTGTTTTGAAATCATTACCCGCAAAGGAAACAATGTCTCCAGTGGTGAATAATATATCTAAGAGCGGCTTTACATTATGCAATTTTCATGCAATTTTTGTGCAATGCAAGACTAAATTTTACATTGCGCTTGCGCCCATGCAAATTTCGTGCAAGCCCAAAAAATTTCGACTGGTTGAAATTTTCACGCAATTCGTGAGCAATTCTAGTGAGTTTTCTGGTGAGAAATTCAATGCCAATAGCACACTAAAGTACCTGTAGATATTGTTTTTCGAATGTCTCCTAACCTTCAACTCAAACTTAAAAAAGAAACAGAAAATTTGTCACTAGCGTTAGTGATAGGTGGAATGTCATTTTTCGAATTTCAGTAAAGTACAAACCAACAAAGTATCAAAATATTTTATTGAGGTTAGATTTTCTCGAAATATATTATGTTGGTATAAACTGCTGGCAACACAACAATAATTGCATAAATGTAAGACACAATTTCTAAATTGCCTTGCAATACCTGTCTTGCATTGCAAATGCATTGCATAAATATAAAGTCGCTCTTAGTCGATCACTCGTGAAAAATCAAATTTAGGCGGATAACCACAATACTTTGGTATTTACCGCAAATATACCTTGGTCTTTCATGATAAATAACAGACGTGACGTCAACGTTTGCTTTCGCCTAAACCTTTTGGTTTAAACTCTGGTTTCCTGGTTATTAAAATTCAAAAAGTGTAAACAAAAACATTTGTTTTATTTCTTTCTGCCTTCTTCATGTTATCCCTTTATTTTAATCTTAATTATTCTGCTTTTTCGTATTTTTGTATACAATAACTGTTAAAAGTATTATCTTAATATATATAAATTACGTGTCACGTTGTTTGTCCGCTATAGACTCCCAAACTACTTTCAAACAAATTTGCACACCGTGTGCTGTTCGATCTAACTTAACAGATAGCATAGCTCACATCTCAATTTATAGCCGCAATATTATTTTATTGCAAATTATTTGTTGAATGCGAGAGAGTGAGACAGAACACATTACACGTTCTCGGCCTCCTCTTTGTGCGATGCTTCGTAGTTTCCACACTATCGTCTACTAAGCATTATTTGTTTATTATTCAACAGTCACAATTATCTGTCAGTCCCAAACGATTCTAACAGATGGCGGTATCTGCTGACTGGATTGAGTAAGTATTCTAACAGATGGCGCAGTGTTAAAAGTAATAACGTTTCACATAAGTTACAATTCAATGGCATAACCACCACGTGTTGCTGAGGCTAAAGTATAACTTAAATTTATTTCGTAGTAAACGCAATACAGTGAAGTTCAATTGTTCTTACGTTCTTAATTTTTGGTATTACTATAGCCGGCCACGTGTTATTTAGACTGAATTATAAATTGAATTCATATTATAGTAAAAGTAATACAGTTGAATCCTTCTTGCTTTTTAATTATTAGTGCTTCATTATTTAACTATCTTTAATTAAAGTATATACATGTAAGTATTACCACGTAGTTATATTATTATATATTTTATCATTATTTATTTGCTATACATCAAATCACGATGTACGATATATGTATTTTGATGATTATGAGGTACTCAAGGCTCCAGAATCAATATCAACGGTAGTAGAAAATCAATGATGGCGGTCGCCATGTATTTTAACAAATGGCATCTGTATAAAAAAGCATGGTAGTCCCCATGACTGGTGTTCTCCTACCGTTTCCCTTTTACTATGTAATATAATAAAAACCTTAGCCACAGCAACGCGTGGCCGGGTCTGCTAGTATTATAAATGGAGAACTTTAATAGTGTGGAAACAAAACTGAGATTTGTGTGCTTATTGGCGTCGCGAATTTTTATTCGATGAAAATGTAGTATTAGTATTGCTTTTACATTATTTTATAAGGCATCAATTCTCGTCGGGAGGATTTTTGCTTTTAACCGGAGGTATATCCCTCCTAATAAAATCCCGTAATCAGCTAGCAGTAAATACACTTAGAAATCTTAACAAGTGCCTTTTATACCTGTGAATACTCACCATTCAAATTTGCTGTCGCCAAATCTTGTACTTCCACCTGGTAATCTGTCCCTTCATAATTCAAACTCAGTAAATATGTTGTCGCCATATCGTGAAATATGAAATATTTACTTAAAATACCAATTAAAAACACGGTTAGAATGAGGTTAGTTTTCTTTTTGATAATAACCATAACCGAAAATGAAAAACAACTTTGGAGTTGGGTAATTACCACAAAATTTTGGTGACAACTATGACATTAAACAGCTGATTCGTGACGTCATTAGATGAAAACCAATCTAATAACCAAAAACGCCTAAACGTTTTGGTAAATACCAATTTAAATTGGTAAATACCGAAACATTTTGGTCATCCGCCTAAATTCGATTAAAGTATCAAATTACAGTTTCAGTTTATATTATAGTTTCTGGTTGTGTTTTCAGTTCTTTTTTTATGAATGCAACAACATAAATACATATATAGACTAGCAGCCGTGAGTATTTTAGGCTCTTTGAAAGCACTTCTAGGTACATGATTGTTGCCATCCCACTAGGAATGATTCGAATAGGATATTTTTGAAGGATGAACACCAAGTTAGCTGAAGACAATTGATGGCTGCAGAGTAAAGATTCGTCAGAACGCCCTTTTACCACAGTGGTTTGTCATAAATCTTAACGCATAACAATTCCCAATAAGTTTATCACATAGTGAATCAATGCGTTCATGTCAGCTTGTAACCCATACGACTTTGTGGCCCACATTGGCAGGATTTGCTGAATGAACCTGGTCCATATTATGAATCAAATTAAACGTACTGGGATACGGTTGGGGGGACGAGAATAGCCCCATCAAGGTAACTTAAAGCCTCTCCACATTGATTTGTCCTTCAGGGAACAGTGCTTTGCTAGGTAATAGAAAAGAATACCTATTGTTTTACTACTATAGGCGAAAGAAAATAAGATCGCAGCGCCAACTATCGGAAGACGTTGAACTACGAATCACGGACAAAGTTTTTTGAGTTTACACGTGTTTATATGGTGTTTTGGCGGTCTGATTACCTATTTTTAAACAATTTGTGAAAATTGGTGATTTCTCGAACTGAAAAGTGATTGTGTTTCTATTAGAAGACTTGAAAGATAGTTTCAGTAAGGTGGTTTAAAGGTATTTGAACTCGGATTAGTTTTGAATGCTTCTGCAATTTAAGGTTATTTTTTAGATGAAGCTTCGTTTGATGTTTTTTTTATCACTTGAAAACTTCAGACAATTCCCGATATATCACCGAGGAAGAAGCAGTTCTGAACGCAAGACATATAATTTTATGTGGAAGAATGAATTCTAATCTTGAGAATTTAAAAAAGTATGCCCTTTGCCTTCAAACCAGTGCACTCTCCTAAGAACCACATCAGGTAGATGGAAATTTCATTATTCAAGATGAAAAAGTCTTGATTGGCACTTTTCATTGTTCATGCAAAGCAGGAAATAGTGGGAAACTAAAAATCTAGTATGAAAATACTTATCGTTAATCAACAGAATGAATCAGATCCATAATTAATCTCGAATCATGACTTCCTAAAACACGGACACTATTTGTGAACTGTACTGTACTTTCAAGTCTTCTAATAGAAACACAATCACTTTTCAGTTCGAGAAATCACCAATTTTCACAAATTGTTTAAAAATAGGTAAACAGACCGCCAAAACGCCATATGAACACGTGTAAACTCAAAAAACTTTGTCCGTGATTCGTGCTTCAACGTCTTCTGATAGTTGGCGCTGTGATCTTATTTTCTTTCGCCAATAGAGCACGTATAATATGTGAAATCATACAGCCTCACAAGGGGAAGATAAAATGGTAGCTGGGCACATACTGTCCACGGACAGAGATAGTCTCAGCGCGCCAATTTGACGTAACCAAATCCTCACTTATGCTCTTTCGAGATCACCAGTATGGTTGCCATGGAGGACGACTTCGGTAAAATGGTACTAGATCCTCAGAAAGCCGTACTACTCGGCTAGTAGATCTCTAGCGTCCATCAGAAGGTGCGTGGCGCTGGTGAGGGGCACGAAAAGTACTCTAGTATAACAAAAAAACGTTAGAGAATACATGTCCGTCTCTATCGGCCCTCAAGAATCGCCAAGATATTGTAATAAGCTGGAGCCGGACCTGTCCACTACAACTGTCCAGTACATCTGACCGTTGCGCTAATTCGTAAAGGATGCATGATGACATCGCTCTAAAATGCCGTCGAACCAAATCTTCGGGGCATCCTGAAGAATATCGGGAATCTTCAACAATAATTCTGCCACTGTATAATATTTCGCGGTAGTAAAACAACCAGATTGACAGACAATACAGAGATGGTTCAAATGATCACTGATACCATGATATATGATGGGTTGAAGAGGAGTACCTAGTGCAACCTTACCTAGATACAACAAACCATGTGATAGATCACGTTAGCTTCTTGTAAAAAAATTAATTCAGGTCGTAGTGACATTCATTACATAAAAAGTTCTTGATATAGATAGTTTTGTATCATAAAAATACATCCTGTATACATTTTTATATTGATACATTATTACATATTTTCAGCTCCATCTTCTCCAAAATATTTCAGAAACAAAACTCTCCAATGATATTTCTTGGATTGAACTGAAAAGCTACCCACATCACGTCGTACTGAAGTGCAGAGTCACGTAGGCCAATCCAAACAAAGATTGATTGCATACTTTTGGTAGTCGTGCCTACTTGATTTCTCAATGTTTTATGCTCTCCAGTTGGATTGATTTCATTATGTCTATGGAAAGCTTCGATATCCTGAAAGGTGGATTCATTTACTGTAACATATTCTGTTAGAAGTACTGACCAGAATAGATCAATTTTCAGAGTTCTGGAGACAACCCAATGAAATTTTCCATAGGTATTATGTATAATTTTCGAGAGAATGCTCAAGAACTGAATAATCTTTCGAATTCGGAAAATACCAATCAATAATATGCTTATGATTGTAAATGTTTTACCATACAATACAAAGCATTACCATAAAATTCCCTGTTCTGTTAGAAACAAAGCCATAGTAAAGCTCCACTTCCAAGACAATTTCAATGAAAAGTTGAAGAATCTGTAATAGTATAATGACCTGAATCATACGATAGGCAAATTGTACTCAAAAATACCACCAGAGAGGTGAGTTTAGTAATAGTATGTAAAAAAACAAAATGTCTACAAGGTAGTTTAATTTTCATGTGATCGATACCTAGAAGTTCTGAGAAATCTGGACATGGATAATTTCGAACAGCTGACGCTGGCCAACCATAGAAAAATATTATATCAATATGGTGGTGTACCCCCACCTAATAGACAGATAGTAAAAAGCTAATTAGATGGAACTTTTCATAAACAATGGTTTTGAACTATGGTCACCGCGATCCACCGATTTAACTCCTATGGATTTTTTCATTTGTGGTTATATATAAAATGGGATATATAATTCGCCCAGTCTTCAATTCTATTCCACCCAAAATAAGGCGAGCTTGTACAAGATGTCATACTAAGATATGAAAAAAGCTTTTAAAGTTAATGGCAATGCATTTTTACATCTTGTCTGAGAATTGCTCTAGTAATATCGTTATTCAAAGGAGGCGATCCTGCAAATGTTCGACCCATTTCTCTACTTCCTATTTTAGCAAAAGTTATATGAGCTTTCTTGGAAAAAAAATAATATTCTTCATAACAAACAGTTTGGGTATAGGCAACTAAAAGCACTCATGATGCAATTTGTTCTTTTCATATTGGCTACTATCTGCAGATGAATAATCTGCAGATATTTCGAAGGCATTCGACTGCGCCAACCATGACATACTGCTACAAAAATTGGATTTAAATGGTTTTAGAGGAAATATCTTACAATACATTTTCATCATGAAAAATATTTAAATATTTCTCATGTGGAACTAGAGTACTTGACGAAAGGCAATAAATTTCAAAACAAAATTTGATTATAAAAATTATCCAGCCTTTCGCAAATTTTCCTATACAATAGGATTATCGGCAAACGTCGAACAGAAATACTTCAAAAGCCCCATACGACCGCCGAATCACGTCTATTCAACGCCTGGCAAAGTTTTCCTACAAGGATATACTTTGCAATCTTCCTGTAACAACCACCAACTGGCAATCGAAAACATGTGACATCTGCAGACCGGTTTCGCGATTCAACTCGCTCATCAGTACAGACTCGGCCACAATATGTAATTGATTTCCAATCGGTTTTGTTAACAGGCACTACGATATCTCCGGCACCCACTAAGAAAGTGAGCAGCAGAGCCATCTGTAGAAACCACAGAAAGATTCCGACCAGTACCACGACTTTGTTTGAGTCGAATATCTATATTTTCATCATGAAAAATATTTAAATATTTCTCATGTGGAACTAGAGTACTTGACGAAAGGCAATAAATTTCAAAACAAAATTTGATTATAAAAATAATCCAGCCTTTCGCAAATTTTCCTATACAATAGGATTGTCGGCAAACGTCGAACAGAAATAATTCAAAAGCCCCATACGACCGCCGAATCACGTCTATTCAACGCCTGGCAAAGTTTTCCTACAAGGATATACTTTGCAATCTTCCTGTAACAACCACCAACTGGCAATCGAAAACATGTGACATCTGCAGACCGGTTTCGCGATTCAACTCGCTCATCAGTACAGACTCGGCCACAATATGTAATTGATTTCCAATCGGTTTTGTTAACAGGCACTACGATATCTCCGGCACCCACTAAGAAAGTGAGCAGCAGAGCCATCTGTAGAAACCACAGAAAGATTCCGACCAGTACCACGACTTTGTTTGAGTCGAATATCTATATTTTCATCATGAAAAATATTTAAATATTTCTCATGTGGAACTAGAGTACTTGACGAAAGGCAATAAATTTCAAAACAAAATTTGATTATAAAAATAATCCAGCCTTTCGCAAATTTTCCTATACAATAGGATTGTCGGCAAACGTCGAACAGAAATAATTCAAAAGCCCCATACGACCGCCGAATCACGTCTATTCAACGCCTGGCAAAGTTTTCCTACAAGGATATACTTTGCAATCTTCCTGTAACAACCACCAACTGGCAATCGAAAACATGTGACATCTGCAGACCGGTTTCGCGATTCAACTCGCTCATCAGTACAGACTCGGCCACAATATGTAATTGATTTCCAATCGGTTTTGTTAACAGGCACTACGATATCTCCGGCACCCACTAAGAAAGTGAGCAGCAGAGCCATCTGTAGAAACCACAGAAAGATTCCGACCAGTACCACGACTTTGTTTGAGTCGAATATCTAAATTTTCATCATGAAAAATATTTAAAAATTTCTCATGTAGAACTAGAGTACTTGACGAAAGGCAATAAATTTCAAAACAAAATTTGATTATAAAAATAATCCAGCCTTTCGCAAATTTTCCTATACCATTGTGGATGTTTCACTATTTTTGCAGACACGTCCATCCTTTGACATAACGGAAACCAGAATGCACTACAGAACAATATTGAATGTGATCTGAAGGAAGTTAAAAAATGGTGTCATGCAAACCTATTAACCTTCAATGTTTCAAAAACTGACATCATAACTTTCAAATGCAACATGGAACAGATTTCTCTGATCCCCCATGCCATTTAACTTTTTCTAGCCATCTATCGAGCACTCACATTGTGTTTCATTTCGAAAGGTAGTATCGATGATACCCTCCAAACAGTTTTCTCATGTTTGTAGAGAACTAAATATAACTGGAGACAATCACAAGAATGAAACTTGATGACTTTTGATTGTATAACAATTCTAAAAGTCATGTTGAGCAATATTCTATGAGCCATCTCAGCAATATTCAACATTGAACAAGATTTCTCATATATTCGTTGAGTCAATTCCAACATAGGCTCAACGAAATTATTTCCACATAGGTATGCGCTAACAAACCGCATAATCTATTTCTCATTAATCATGTACGAACAGCAATATCAAATATCTTTGAGGAATTAAGTCGTCTGTGAATAATCACCCAGCATGATATTTCAAATCATATTGTATTACACTAGCTTTCCTGTCCTAATTACAGCGGAAAATTGGTAACAAGATAGGTATTAATGTTTCCCTCAGACGATATATATTCGGGTAAAAACAATGATTACATCCATTCGTTCCGAAATTCAAATAACGACTGACTAATTGATTTCCTGTGAACTTGGAAACGTCATTCGATTACAATAACAAACAGGCACATTTGTGTGATGATAAATCACAAATGACGTTGTAGTGGTGATGAATAGGGTTACTGAATCCTAGGAGGCTTTGGACTTCTCACGGATATATCCAATGATTCGAGTCTAATAGTTCCAATGTCATCGAATAAACCATAATTTAAATTAGGTTATGTTAGGTACGACGTTTGAACTACCGACACATGTCAACTTTGATATTTCCGAAATGTACAAAAATAGTGGATAGTGGGATAAAAAATCTTTTAATGTATTTGGATGCAAATATTTTGAACACGTTTTCACATGTTGTTTTGATGAGTCTGTATTGTCTCATTATAGTTATTATCCTAACAAGTACGGAAAGAGTACAAAGCGGAGTTCGGGTAAGCAGTCGAGTGCGGGATAGTACCTTTTCGTATGAGTAAGGATCAAGATTTTTTCTACAATAGCATTGAAACATCTTATGTGATGCTCTTGAACAAACTTTCACGTGCGGGAAAAATTATTACCGCACTAGTGCGGGAAAAACTCACTTGAAGTGACATTAGCGTGCGGGAAAATTTTTCACACGCGTGTTCCGCCCTATTCCCGCACGCAATTTAGTTTGAGAGGTGTCATATTCCCGCACTAGTGCATAACATAAGATGTTTCAATGCTCTTGTAGAAAAAAATCTTGATCCTTACTCATACGGAAAGGTACTATCCCGCACTCGACTGCTTACCCGAACTCCGCTTTGCGTCGTTCGGGTGACGGCAGTCTCATGCGGGAATGGTACTCTTTCCGTACTTGTCGGTTGACTGAAAGCGCCATTGGATTCGATATACGAAGTTTCTATGAACTGATATTCCTCTCTATGATGAAAACTAGCCTCGTTCCAAAAAATTCGATGGTGCTCAGTCCAGGCATGGTCAGCAATTCCCGATTTAGTCGTAAATGCAGTTTTTGCTGGATTCTACTGTATTTTTAAATTTCGTCTTGTTGAGAACGTTTTTCTCGATAACCCTGTAACGAAAGAGTATTCGATCCTTTTATTCACCCCGTATGTTATTGTATAGTTCAGCATACCAAAGTCGAATGGTGCAGTGTCTTATATTGCATTTTATGGCTTCGAATTTTCTTTTACAGCTTCTTTCGATGCAGGTGAACTATAAAATTCTTTCATTATTTTGTCACGTTTGACCTAGAGTTTACAACCTTAGCCTCTCAAAACTTATATACTGAACGAGATGTTTCGATAAAGATTGGAAAAGATGCCGATGAGAATCTGAGAAAATAGCTCCTCAACAATACACCTTTCAGGGACAAAGTAAATTCTAAAAGAGCGAATTTGAATATAACGAAATTCAATGAATATTGATTACAAATGAAAATCTTAATATTAGATTCAATATTTGATCGATCAATCCATCAATAATACACCGTTTTGATACTATCATCGAATGCATTGATCACTTCATTACTTTTGGTGGATGCGCTCCGTCATAGCACCAGATAATCTATCCGTACTCGTGCAATGACCTTTTGCACCATAGCCTGTTGTTTCACACGTTTTAAGGACAAAAGTATTCGTCTCTTGTTTTTGACCTCTTACAAATTTTATCTTCAGTACTGTTCTCTGCAGCATTTTTGTCTGACCTTTTTGTAATCACCTTTTGCACCATCGCCTCTTGCCTAATACATTTTTAGTGGTAAAGGAGCGTTCGTCTCTCATTTTGGTATTTTCATGAATTTCATCTTCAGTACTACCCTCCGCAGCCTTTTTTATGACCCCCTGTACTCGTGTAATCACCTTTCACACCATCTAGGCTTGGCGTGTTTCCTCACACATTTTTGCTCTCGTTTTCATCCTTATACGAGTTTTATCTTCAGTACTGATCTCTGCAGCATCTTTGTCTAAATTTTTCGTAATCTCCTTTTGCACCATCGCCTCTTGCCAGTCTTGCCTAATAGATTATTAGGGGTACATGAGCGTTCGTCTCTTGTTTTTGGTCGTTTCATTAATTTTATCTTCAGTACTGTCATCTGCAGCGCTCTTGTCTCAACCTTTGTTCTCGTGCAATGACTTTTTGTACTATCGCCTGTTATTTAACACGTTTTAGGGGTAAAAGAGCATTCGTGTCCTTTTACGTGTTTTATCTTCAGTACTGATCTCTGCAGCATCTTTGTCGGAATTTTTCGTAATCTCCTTTTGCACCATCGCCTCTTGCCAGTCTTGCCTAATAGATTATTAGGGGTACATGAGCGTTCGTCTCTTGTTTTTGGTCGTTTCATTAATTTTATCTTCAGTACTGTCATCTGCAGCGCTCTTTTCTCAACATTTGTTCTCGTGCAATGACTTTTTGTACTATCGCCTGTTATTTAACACGTTTTAGGGGTAAAAGAGCATTCGTGTCCTTTTACGTGTTTTATCTTCAGTACTGATCTCTGCAGCATCTTTGTTGGAATTTTTTTATCACCCTTTGCACCATCGCCTCTTGCCTAATAGATTATCAGGGGTAAATGAGTGTTCGTCTCTTATTCTGGTTCTTTCATTAATTTTATCTTCAGTACTGTCCTCTGCAGCACTCTTGTCTCAACCTTTGTACTCGTGCAATGACTTTTTGTACTATCGCCTGTTATTTAACACGTTTTAGGGGTAAAAGAGCATTCGTGTTCTTTTACGAGTTTTATCTTCAGTACTGCAGCATCTTTGTCGGAATTTTTTTATCACCTTTTGCACCATCGCCTCTTGCCTAATAGATTATCAGGGGTAAATGAGTGTTCGTCTCTTGTTCTGGTTCTTTCATTAATTTTATCTTCAGTACTGTCCTCTGTAGCACTCTTGTCTCAACCTTTGTACTCGTGCAATGACTTTTTGTACTATCGCCTGTTATTTAACACGTTTTAGGGGTAAAAGAGCATTCGTGTCCTTTTACGTGTTTTATCTTCAGTACTGATCTCTGCAGCATCTTTGTTGGAATTTTTTTATCACCCTTTGCACCATCGCCTCTTGCCTAATAGATTATCAGGGGTAAATGAGTGTTCGTCTCTTATTCTGGTTCTTTCATTAATTTTATCTTCAGTACTGTCCTCTGCAGCACTCTTGTCTCAACTTTTGTACTCGTGCAATGACTTTTTGTACTATCGCCTGTTATTTAACATGTTTTAGGGGTAAAAGAGCATTCGTGTTCTTTTACGAGTTTTATCTTCAGTACTGATCTCTGCAGCATCTTTGTCGGAATTTTTTTATCACCTTTTACACCATCGCCTTTTGCCTAATAGATTATCAGGGGTAAATGAGCGTTCGTCTCTTGTTCTGGTTCTTTCATAAATTTTATCTTCAGTACTGTCCTCTGCAGCACTCTTGTCTCAACCTTTGTACTCTTGCAATGATCTTTTGCAACATAGCCTGTTGTTTCACACATTAATCTCTTGTTTTGGTCTTTTTACGAGTTTTGTCTTCAATACTTTCGTCTGCATCACTTTTTCCGTGCTCAGGTAGAAGTTTCAAGCCGGTTCGGGGTATCCCCCACTACTTCGCCATCAGAATTGGCCTTTCAAAATCATTCAGACGTAAAACGGCTGTACCTTCATTAGCAATCCCCAGAAGAATTCGAGAGACTTGTTCAAAGGCGTATCTAAGGAGGGGTAATTGGGGTAATTATATGTAGGTACTATAAGAGAAAAAATATTATGTGACCATTGGAAAAATTATATGGGTGGTGAATTGTGAATGTCCGACAACGTGAAAATCAATTTTGACATATGACACGTGATCACTGGTATGGCGGCGAAACTGGTTGCAGATGAAGGGTGGTAAACAACAAGAACGAGTGATTCATGACTGAATTTTATTGAGACCCACAGTGGACCGTGGTAGCGTGCAGGCTAGGCGCTCGCTTCTTAATCCAATCACACGTTAGTGCATCTGTTCGAATCCGCACGATCACCGGTCTCGTGCATGGCATCAAACGTTTAAAAAGGTAGGGGCTACGTCTTTCCTAGCTCGCACAAGTTTTTCAGATACTTCTGAGGGTTGTGCTCGTTAGGGTGCAGCCGGTTGACGGATATAACAACAACAAACGTACAAGAGCTGGAGTGATAGAGGAACATAAAGTCAAGCATTCCGAATTATTTTTAAGGTGAAGTGCAACTCTATCAACATGTTGAAATATGTAACCTCTTATAGCAACCACATAGGTATCTTTTTTTTAGTGCAACCAAGTTTCTTCCAAGGTAACAATATCATTGTGACGATCTAGAATACAATCACGCAATATATCAACCTGACTTTGAGGAACATCAAACTAATTTTCTCCTTATACATTATAATAATACACGATATATATCAAAAAGAAAAATAAGGAATATAAAAAAATATAAAATAGGTATATACATATAGAAATATGATACAATAAGGTAGGTACCTAATGAAAAATCAGAAATTTAAGCAATACATTGAAATCGGATCGACGGAACTCTTCAGTAGTTTTCATCGAGGTCGTTCCATCTCTTCAGATTTTGTGATGTTACAGGATTCCCATAGCTGTAAAATTGACGGCTTCATCAAATCTATTCAAGCCGCTCTAATAAGTCAACCTAAACAAGACCGCAGCGAATATTGTTTCCCATTTGGTGTGATTGTATACTGTCACAACATCGTTCACTCAATTCAACATGCCACCAAAGACCTCATCTGTGAACATCATCCACTTTTCCAAACATCCCCCATCCATCGCTTTACCTGGAGCTAAACACCTACAACAGAACACAGCTCGGGCGATACAACAACCGTGTATAATATTGTGCTACAATTCAAAACATTCGAACCGATTCCGGGAAACTGGAACAGAAAACAAAACAAATAATTCAATTTGTTGTCCATGCGTCAATCAATACCCCAGCAGGATGCATGCGAATGCAGGAATGGATAACGCAGGCCATTTTGATTTGCACGTAACGCTCCGGTGAAATGCTGATCGGCAGGAAATGAGTTTGCAGCGTTATAGTCTAATAAAGCAGGAATCACTTTTGTAGCGACAACTGAATTTCGGTCATGTGATTGGAGGAGTAGAGGAGAGGGACTATCGAAATATTTTGGAAAATGCTATATCTGGAGACTTTTATCAAAATACGAAGGTCAAAATTTTACTATAGGCCAACCAATAGAGAAAAATAGAGGCTATTTTCTCACTTGAATGTAGACGCAAAAATCTGTACGGTCTTCTGAAAGATAGTTCGTAGATGAATTATGGGCCGTGATGGTCATGATGGTAGAGCGCTTGTCTCTTAACCCAAGGGTCATGGGTTCGATTCCCAGTATGGTCATCGGTCTCGTGCATGACATCACACGTTAAAAGGTAAGGGTTGCGTCTTCCCTAGCTCGGACAAGTCTTTCGAAGACTTTTGAGGGTTTACTCTTAAGAGTGTGCAGCTGGTTGACAGAAATAACAATTTTAACAACAATACCCTGATGTTGGCCCAAGCAAAATAGCTTGATGGTCTTTTTTCAACAATAAATTTCCAAAATTACCATTTCTTAGTTCTTTTAAACATACCCTAAAAAATAATGGAGAAATCGTTCCCTGCCATGGAACTTTTACATTCAAAAATGGTTTTTGTGCGACCAAGTCGGTGCATTTTCCGCTGACAAAATTTGAAGAAATCTTTAAGAATTGACCATTTTTCAAAAATTCATACCTTTTATAATTTTGAACTTGAATTTAGTTCGTTCTATTGGAAATTTTGGAGACACTAGTCTTCAATCCCAATATACTCCCCACATCCGTGGGGTGAATGATGATAATAATAATATTTATTTCACTTGTTAACATGGAAAGCGTCACAAAGTATGTTCTTAAGCTTACGTGAAAGACAAAAAATCACTGTGAACAAACATGTCACAAAATAATACAAATCAACAAGAATTAATATAAAATCTGTAAAAAGCACAGAAATAAACATACAGTGCGGCTTTAAGTAGCCCCCCCTGTTAACTTTTGAATTTTGAACGGGTTGGCGTACAAACATAAAAAAAACTGTTTGGATGGTTTCACTATCTACATTTTTTTAGATTTTCGTTCTTACGTTTTTTCACAATATGCATTTGAAATGCCAGAATAAGTGCGGATTTGGCGAATCTGAATCCCTTTTCTTACTTGACCAAGATAACTTTTGAATGGTTTGATGTGAAATAACAAGACAGAAATTTTTCTGAACGGAACGAAATTAAAAAATTTTTAGATGGTTGAAAATAGAATTGAATTATCTTTGTAACAATGTGACACATGACCCCCATTCCATTTAAAAATTTTCAGTTGATGTGCCCTCCGCGCCATATATCGAGCAGTTACAATGTGTTTTATTTCAAAAAGTAGTATCGGTAAAACCCTCGAAATAGTTTTTTTCTATGTTTGTACGGCAAACCGTCTCGAAACAGTTTTTTTCTATGTTTGTACGTCAAACCGTCTCGAAACAGTTTTTTTCTATGTTTGTACGTCAAACCGTTCAAAAGTTAACAGACTATTAAAAGCCGCACTGTATATGTATATATCCTGAAAGAAAGTACGAATTAACTAGAAAATTAATAACATCTGTGATGAAACAGAAACCTGTTAAAAACGAAAAAAAAACATTAAAATTAAAATTCAATGTTTTTCAATGAGGGCTCTTCTTAATCTCGATCACAGATTAAGTTTCAAAAATATTGATATTTGGTGCTGATTGATACCACTCTCAAGCTAATTGGAAGGTTTGCGTCCAAGATATAGATGGCTTTTTTGATATGTAGTCGTTCGGTGCGTATTGGGTATCAGTAGGTCTCAAGAACGAGTTGAGTACTGATGCTGGTTTGTAACGAAGTTTAGTTTATTCTCATAAATGTAGATACAATGTTCATACTGACAGCAAAAGTATTTTCAATTCCTTAAATTAATTATTATTAATACTTTTGCAGAATTAAAAACTCTTTCCGCAGAAGACCCTGTGCCCCAACTCAAAATTCCATAGCGTTAATGACGGTGTATGGTTGCGTAATACAGATTCAACAATATTTCTTTACCACAGTGCGTTGACATAAATCTCAATGCATAACATTTCTTCGCATTTTATCAGGAAGGGTTTCAATATGCGTAGTCATTGTAAGTTCGTTATCTAATGTAAGACCCAGCAATTTTGTTGTAGAGCAAGATTCCACCCGCAATTAGTCATTCTCATATATTTTTTAAATTTCTGGGACGTTATGAAGAGTGCATTTTTGTTTGCCCATAGTACTACTTGGTCATAGACGGTAGTTTCTGTTCGAAGAGAGCTGCCACATTTAGCCCGTTGGCGAGGAAATTGGTGTCATCAGCATGAGCGATTACATGCATTTCTGAGAGATGAGTGAGATTGAAGGGCCGAGTATAGAGCCTTGAGAGACACTCTGTTGAATGGTTGCCAGTTGGCTCATGGAATTGAATCCTGCCTTCCAAGTATGTTTTCAAAGCAATTCCTCTAACACCATATCGCTCCATTTTCAAATCAATGAATAGTCCGCAAATGTGAATTTTTCCGTCGAGAGCATTTATCACGTGTTCATTGAAATCGTATCTATAGTGCTGTATCGTGTTCTTGTTTTGGGTCCGAGAATCATGTGCCCTGAGTAGGCACAGTTGACCAAGAATTACTGCCAAAAATTACCAGCTGAGCTTGTATGATTTTTAGTAGCTTGTTTATCATTCTACCAATGATTAAATAGATTATTCTTCATTTGGCTGGGAATGACCACCTGCAGACATGCATGTTTTGAGGTTTTGCCTCTCATCAGTGCCAGGGTAGGTCGGACAATATTGTAATGGTCCTGTCCCTGCCAAATTAATAATAATCAACCGTTTAACTAATATTTCCCCACAGATGAAAATACGACCCACAACTAAGTTGATCACAGCGCCATCCGCATGGATAATCAAGAAACACACTCCTCGAAAAGCACATACTCTAGGTTCAAGAGTTAGCTTTATCAATTCGTACAAGTTTTGAAAATATGTGCTAGAGATTATCACGATAATAAAATGAATGGACAGGACAATTATAATGTTGTCCGACCTACCCTGGCACTGATGAGAGGCTAAACCTTGAAGCATGCATGTCTGCAGGTGGTCATTCCCAGCCAAATGGAGGATAATCTACTGTTCAATTATACGCATTTGCAATTGGGTTGCACAAATATCTGTCAGATGTAATTCAATGCCCGTCTTGGTATTAGCCAGGGAAGTAGCTGTTTTTTGATAGACGTTTGCCTTTATTTTTCCACTTGGTGAAAACGCTTGGAGAGAAAAGTACTCCGTATTCATTTCACTCTTATCAATTTATTTCAAATTATAGAAGATGGACAAGAAACGGACGCCCCTCAAAAATTAAATGGATTTGACCCTATTACAGTTCCTTGCGGTACTCTATACACTACTGTCGAGAAGAATTCAGTATGATTTTTCATTCAACTGTTGTATTTTCTAGAAATAACTTCTGAATTAGTCTGAAGCTTTAGTTCTAATGCCAGAATTTATGAGCAATTCAATGAGTAGGTAGAATCAAATCAAGGAAGATTCACAAGACTAGGTTCGTTCCAGATCTGAATACATATGCTTATTAATTTCAATATCGTATTTTGGAATGAAGAACCTTTCAGTTGTCGTTTTTATTGTGTTTCTGGAATTATATGAAATATCAAATAATTAAGACTGCGGCAGTTTCAGCAATTTTTTTTTTTCATTTTCTGCCCCACTTTATGAAACGTGCATTCTGGACTCCATTATTGATATGCCAATAACGAAAATACCAAAAAATGAACGATGTAGTCAGGAAAAAATACATAAGCAATTAATTGTCTTTTATAACAATTCAACAATTTTCACAATCGATTTGATCAAGAACGTCACCTAACGGAAATTTGACAATCTATTATTTTTGAGAACCTAGGTTTCTTCAGAAATACTTGACTCAACATCCCACATGTTAATCCTCCGTTCAATAGATGGCACTGAAGGCTCCAAATTGAAATGTAATTTTTATATAATGAAAAAAGTATATATGTATTTTGTTTTCTTTCATCATGTAATATTCTGTGATGATTTCTTCAAGGCGTTTGATCGCGTTCATGAAACACTGGTGCAGAACCATGAACGTTATGGATTCAGAAGCTTTGAATACACAAGATCCTACCTAAGCAACCACGATCAAAAAGTGCGATGCAACGTCTCAAATATTGCCGATATTGAATTTGGAGTGCCACAGGGCTCTGTACTCGGCCCCTCTTATTTTTGCTTACTGAATATCACTGTTAAGATCACTGGATCACTCTATTGTACACTTTATTGAATATTATTTCGCTATAGGCATACAATTTTAATTTTGCAAAATATGGTGGGAAATAAAAAGGCAAATACCGTAACGTTTCACGTGCAATGATTTTTATTTTACTGAATAAATAATTAAATTAATATATTCTACTTTAGGTAATAATAATTCATCACTTCAGTTTTTCGAAAGAACCACCTCATGAGTGACTGAGTTCATAGGACGGTTCAATTCGAAAAAACCAAAATCAACAATTGAATAAACATATTTGATATTCACAGTACAATAATCTCAAGAATAAATATTAGTAATGAGCTTTAGGTGCAACCCTTCTATAACTTCTGTAAGTTTTCACGTCAAGGAAAACTTCTCTATAGGTAAAGATATGCCACATTTTTTGCATACATTTTTGAGGAATAGTGTCTGTCTTACTCTATCATGGCCTCATAATCGTATATCAACTGTTGAAGCTTCCTGGAAGTCAAGGTTAAGTGAACTTTTTCAAGATATATTTGTTTTTGTTTGGATCAAACTAATCTTTTTTATCGATGTTTCTCTAGATTGTTTCGTTAATGCTAATAACGAAATAGTGAAGGAAAATTACTCAATAATCGTGGTGAATATAACAGCAACTCAAATAGAGGATGCATACGATTGCCCTTCAACAACGAAGCATATTAGATATCATCAAAAACCGATTAACTCCTAAAAAATCACAGTTAGAGAAAGCTTGCACCTAGATATGTATCTCAAAGGCAGTATCTGCTCAAAGATCGTTCCCCAGTCTCTCAAACTCTTCAATAAAGTAAAGCATGTCAGACTTTTCCAAACCGGAATTTTGGAACACTATTCTGAAGAAATTTGGGTAGTCCTTCTGCGTCTGATACGTCACCATCATGGACCCCTCCTTCATCATCCTCTCCTTGATTTTTGGAGCAACTCGGTGTAGTTTCTGTTTATAGTCCGAATCTGATTTGTCGGCGTTCCTCAAACTCGGGGGAACGTACCAGAAACATATGTTGGTGAATTCCGGTTCTTGCAACACTAGTTCGAAACCTGGTCTGCCCTTGATGTTGTCTAGGAAATATTTGGCGTTTTCGAAAACCTTGTCGACGTGTTTTTCCAATCCTGAGGACCCCTTGGCTTTCCACATGAACCAGAATTTCAAAACGTCGGCTCTCCTTCCGCATTGTATATGTTTGTCACCTGTAATAATGATTGTCAATTTGGAATACTCATATCTTATCATCACAGGTTTTGAAAAACACACAGTCATTCTCATACAGGTTTTAAGTCTCAAGTTTAAAGTTTCGGAGACCATTATATGATGTTAGTATACACTTATTTTGATACTACAACGAAAAATCCACCTTTTCCAGCTACGATACAGAGAGAAGGTCGCTTCTGGTGTAATGGGTCGAAAATTAACGAAATCGATCACCTACAAGAAGAGCATTTTGATTGGGCCTATTTTACTATCCTTTATCTCTTCTACATGTTTTCTCAAATGGAAAGTGTTCAAATCTACTTCTAGTTTTATTCCAATTGTTGAAATTAGATCAAGTTTCAAGGATGACAAGTTTGCGTAGGTTATAAAAATTTTCACGTTAACACTGTTGAAGTTTTGGAATAATGCCAAATAAACGTCAAAATGTTTTATTATCAAATTACTAATATGTATAAAGTACGCCCACCCGTTTAAAAAAAACATAAACCATGTGTGGTGCTGATAGATCGGCGGGCGGTTTTTAATCTTCGTTAAGGGATGTTAAAACCCGCCCCTGCAAAATTTGCAGCTTGACCTCCCATTCAGTCTGCAACTGTGTCTAGTTCGCTATGACCTCCCCAATCCCTTCTGAACTATATTGATGAATTTGGCTTCATTTCAGTAAAAACAAAACATTCTGAGTTACTGATAGCTTGTTTCAAAAAACGGCAAAAGCGCAACGGCAAATAATAAAAATAGCTGTCTTCTATCAAGTTTAAGCCTGAAGGACTTCCCAGGATAAAGTATCTATAGAATCCATCTGCAATGTTCTTCAGATAGGTTTTTATTTTCTCGATACTAGCCAGCTCTCGCAACATGTTCAATCGAATGTATCGTTCAATATCCTTGACGATTCGTATATTGTATGAGTATATTGTTCTGCATAGTTTCCAGTACCAACCTTTGAGTTTTGGAAATGTTGCAGGACAAAAGCGTAGGTCATTGCTGGCCCGATTATCTCATATGGGAAGAAGGGTACAAAATCGTAGCAAAAGGATCTCAGTGCACAAATTTGTCATACAATCTTAGCGCCAATCAAACATTGTTTCCAAAATGTGAAGTGAATAGAGGTAAGCTGACAGTCACGATCACATACATTACCCCCTTCACCATTGAAGAACTTTTGGCAGCAGAAGACAGAATAAAAGCGGGAAAATCACCAGGCCTAGATACGATCCCACCAGAAGTTATGAAAATTTGTATCAAGGAAATACCATCAATCATACAGTTGCTAATAATTAAACTGTTACAGAAGCAACAGTTCCCAGATGAATGGAAAATTGCTCAACTGGTGTTAATTTGGAAATCGGGAAAACCAATGAAAGACCTAATATCCTATTATAGGCCATTATGCGTGCTGAATGTGGTGAATTATAAAGGCAAGAATAAAGAAATAATTAGAAGAGTTCCGAAAAGAGAGGTCAACGATTGATGCTGTAAAATGGGTGATGGATAAGACTAGAGCAAAATGGGTTGTTCTCGTTCTTTTAGATATCAATAATGCATTCACCACAGCAAACTGGGTTCTTATACTGATGACAATGAAGGAAAACACATTTCAGGGTATTTTATAAACATAATTGGTAGATATTTAATCAGAAGAAGTATAACCATAACAAAGGAAAATCGAATGGAGATGAGTCAAGGGGTGGGTGCCCCAAGGATGATGGTATTCTGACTATTGAACTGGGTCAAAACGCCAAGGTGATCGCATATGCCAAAGACTTTGCCTCATACAAAGAAGTAAACGATTAAACTTCTCTAGAAAATAGAACAAGCGTAGAGTTACGAAAAATATTTAAATGGATAGGAACACACGAGTTAAATATTGCACACCTAAAAACAGAAGCGATTATACCTAGAAGCCCAAGAAAAAGAGATAGTGTTACGTTCAACGTAAAAAACCATCCAGAAAAGTCAAGTACTTTCAAATCATACTAGACGAAGGGTTGACATTCAGGAAACATGCGAAGAAAACTGCGGATAAGCAGAAATGAAGACGGCCATACTAACCAGAATAATAATAATGCCGAATGTAGGTGGCTCAAGTAGCTACAAGAGAAATGCGCTGTATGGAGTCACCCTATCTATCTTACTATACGGACGTCCAGTCTGGTGTGACGTTCTCAGAAGAAGAGTGGAATAATTCACAATCCAATTTTACACGGGACACAGTTCATTCAGAATATACGCCGAAAGAACGGAAAAAACAATAGAAGATTCTTGTATCCACTGCGGAGACCCGGATGTAGCCGAACATACTTTGGTCCATTGTCAAATATGGGACTAGCTACTACAGAGCTAAATGCCGACAATGTTATCACAACAATGACGAAAGACAAGGAAACGTACCAGACAATTCACGAATTCGTAAGAAATATCATGATGAAGTATGAAAAAGATACAAGACATTGTTACACTGGAAGACTACGATGAATAGTCAATTAGACGACCCCGCAATCTTTCGAAGAGCTCGAGATGTGGTTTGGTGGGTAAGGCAGGGACTTCTGAGCCCTCAGTTCCACATTCCCTGACGCGATGGAACACAAACGCAGGGGTTAGAACGTGAGTTTTCACACTAAAAAAAACTCTTACTACTACCCAGTTCTCGGAGCCACCCGGTATATGCGGTGTGTGAACAAGCAGGTCACTAATTGACCTTTGGTGATTCAAGCCATATTGTAAATCCTGCACATTATAGACGCTAGGTGTGACTACACAGATTGTGTCTTTGAACATGGGAATATTTGAGTAAGACAATCTTAAAACCTAATTCTGATATCTTATTACTCGAATGAACTCAAAAATAACTTTGGATTCTACTGTACTAACCTGTATCGTATTTCGTATCGTAAAACTTATCTTTCTGAAAGAGATATGCGGCATGAGTGGAATTTGCTGCCGCCAGTATTCCTTCGTGTCGTAGCAATAGAGTAGAGCACTGCTGGGGTGCTGTCAGCAGCTTATGGGGATTCCAGGTAACCGAGTCGGCCCTGAAATGATAACAAACAAATGAGCTTATGTATTTAAAATTACATCATGATGGGAATCTGTTCGTATTGCTGAACAGTTTCACGAGTGCATAGACTTTATCAATTGAAGAAAAATCTGTTTCGGAAATACTACTTATTGTTTTTCGTAAATATACTTGTTGAAATTTACTCTTCACATTGATTGAGTACATAATACATACGAAAAGCTCTCCGCACCCTCTTTCCACTGACATCTTAATCTTAATATATATAAATTACGTGTCACGTTGTTTGTCCGCTATAGACTACCAAACTACTTAACCGATTTCAATCAAATTTGCACACCGTGTGCAGTTCGATCTAACTTAACAGATAGCATAGCTCACATCTCAATTTATAGCCGCAATATTATTTTATTGCAAATTATTTGTTGATGGCGAGAGAGTGAGACAGAACACATTACACGTTCTCGGTCTCCTCTTTGTGCGATGCTTCGTAGTTTCCACACTATCATCTACTAAGCATTATTTGTTTATTATTCGACAGTCACAATTATCTGTCAGTCCCAAACGATTCTAACAGATGGCGGTATCTGCTGACTGGATTGAGTAAGTATTCTAACAGATGGCGCAGTGTTAAAAGTAATAACGTTTCACATAAGTTACAGTTTAATGGCATAACCACCACGTGTTGCCGAGCCTGAAGTATAACTTAAATTTATTTCGTAGTAAACGCAATACAGTGAAGTTCAATTGTTCTTACGTTCTTAATTTTTGGTATTACCATAGCCGGCCACGTGTTATTTAGACTGAATTATAAATTGAATTCATATTATAGTAAAAGTAATACAGTTGAATTCTTCTTGCTTTTTAATTATTAGTGCTTCATTATTTAACAATATTTAATTAAAGTATATACATGTAAGTATTACCACGTAGTTATATTATTATATATTTTATTATTATATATTTGCTATACATCAAATCACGATGTACGATATATGTATTTTGATGATTATGAGGTACTCAAGGCTCCAGAATCAATATCAACGGTAGTAGAAAATCAATGATGGCGGTCGCCATGTATTTTAACAAATGGCATCTGTGTAAAAAAGCATGGTAGTTCCCATGACTAGTGTTCTCCTACCGTTTCCCTTGAATAATTTACTACTATGTAATATAATAAAAACCTTAGCCACAGCAACGCGTGGCCGGGTCTGCTAGTAAAGAATAAATATTTCTGACGTCTACAAATGTATATGAGAAAGCTGGTCTGAAAGCAGCAATGGTAAAGGAATCTGATGCTTGGTTGAAGGCTTTACCTGTCGCAGCTCTTGGGACAGTATTGGATGACGAATCTTTCAGAATTGCAGTTGGTCTTGGGTTGGGTTCAGCTATTTGCGTGCCTCATACAGTGAAGTTGATGAAAAAGGGAGGCACGGTTTGAGTTGTAGAAGGAGTGCAGGTCGATTATTTCGACATTATCATGATAATGACATCTTGAAACGGGCCATGGTATCAGCAGGCATCCCTGCAATTTTGGAACCGTCAGGTACCAGTCGTGATGATGGAAAACGTCCAGATGGTATGCCACTCATACCTTGGAAACTCGGTAAACCTCTTGTCTGGGACTTTACTTGTATTGACACAGTAGCAGCTTCCCACTTATCTGAAAGCTCTAAGCTCGCTGGATTTGCAGCCATTTCCGCTGAGGAGATGGAGCGTAAAAAATTCCAGAATCGTTGTAATAACTATGTGTTTTGTTCAGTAGCTGTTGAAACTTTCGGTTTTTATGGTCATGAATCTCTGTTATTTATTCACGATATCGGAAGATTAGGCAAAACACTTTCTTGATAGAGATAATACGTATTGCAATCCAACGTGGTGATGCTGCTTCGGTTTTTGGAACTATTCCTCCTTTACATTGTTTGTAAGAAATTCTATATTTTCCTCATTCCATTAAAAGAGCGAAATCTCTTCAGATGAAGCAGAATTCAATGCATCTCTAATTCATGATAAACCATTGATAGTTGATCTTCCTTCTTTTGCAGAACAGTCCAGAATCCAAAATCGAATACTTCAAGAAAGAGCAAAATCAATTCCTCTAGAAGATTCCACTTCACTAGGAAAGATTAATTAATGCGTTCAGAATGGCTTGATTGAAGATGCTGCTGTTCCTATTTTGCCAGTCAAGTCTACAAATCACTTTGGAAGTCATGGGAGCAAAGTTGGGTTAAATAATTTGGTAAATACATGTTATATGAATAGCGTTTTACAAGCGCTACTTATGACAGAATCGTTCAGAGACGATATATTAACCATCAATAATATCAGATTAATCATTTTCCAGATACGCCTCTTTACCTAGTGGAAATGTACAGGATCTGAAGGTAACTTCACCTACGAGCGATCATTTCCATAAAGATACACTGCATGGATACTCAACTAGTTTTTGCTCTGAGCGAACAACTGTTGAGTTCGTATTCTGTAAGGTTCTGCATGAAATTAATAAAAAAATAGTTATCCTGGATGTTGTTCCAGTACTTCTATATTCATTCGTTCAGTGGCCTCCATGCTTTCTTTTGCTCCTCTGTAATTATTTCGTCATATTCAGATAGTGTTTTCGAATATTTCCCCCCACTCTCCATTTAATCAATCAATTTAAAAATATTGTGCTTAAAAATCTTCATTATTTTTCTGAAATGATTAATGAAATGGAATGAAATACTTCAGAAAATACCTGGAAAATTCAATCAGTGGGTATTTGAAACTAATAACTGTATACTAAGTAGTTTAGTTTGTGGTCCTTCCTCTTTAACTCCCATTGAAATATTCATATATTTTTCAGTCACATATACGTGAAACCCACGAAATCTATCTATGCAATTATCATAAATTTCAAAAGAATTAAAATGATTTTTAATATTTTTGGGTTCAAATACCTCTATATATCCCAGTTATTCTATTTGCGCTATTGCATTCAAATCATGAAATGCTGACATAGAAATCTACAGCCAAGATCAGTAGCAATCAAGGTTTCAAGTAAATTGCAAAAATGTGTCAAAATGAATAATTCATATTATTGCATTATAATTGAAGGTTTTCAATTATCGAACATATAAAATGAGGAATGGAGCAAATCGAATTACTGAAGAAATTCAAGGATCTCATTAGAACGTGAAGACTTTTATCTTCGTTATTATGATAATGAATATTGTCCAAGAAGTATTGCAAGTCCATTTTTAATTGAACTATTTTGCAATACTGATCATCAAATTTATCGGCTCATTTACTAAGTTCGCTTTTCTTCATCCACGATATTTCTCACGCAGTTTTCACCAAAATGAAGATCAAATTACCAATGTGTGATTTTCTCGTTTAACCATGACATTCAAGTAGTACCAAAGGTTATTTCCTGGACTATGATAGTGAAGAAAGTATGACCTGACACAATTATTGAATCACCTGAAATGTAATAATTCTAAGAGCAACAGCTGTCATTGAACATTAAATTCTTGTAAATCGAGTAGTCTAGTTGAAGTACGTTTTATGAAAGTTTAATTATGACATGGCCATTGCGAATCAGTTCCGGTTCCGCTTAATATGTGCAATTACATTTGAATATACATTTTCATACACGTCAAAAAAACTGCCTCAAATATTGGTTTGTTAGAAGGATGTTAACTGGAATCTGTTACTGAAACTTCATGTCTTGACAGACATGAATGATGAATAATAGTTATCATCCTAACAAGTACGGAAAGAGTACTATTTTTGCATGCAATTAATTTGATTATTTTTTTTTTTCAATTTTTTTTAATAACTTTTTTACAATTTGGTTTCTTTAGATCAAAAACAGTTTCACAAATTCAATAACGCGAAAGGAGAAAAAGTTAAGTACTAAAGTGTTAAACATATGATTTTTCCTCACACCTCCAGCATAAAACCACCAACTAATAACAAATACAATGAATATGCCCATTTTTTCAAACACCCACTAACAAAGCTAAAATAGCCATTAGATAAAAAGAGAAAAAAATAAAAATTCAAACCCAGTTAATCAAGTTGTTTCAAGACGTTAATTGGTATCTTAGTTACGTATACTAAATATTATACATTTCGACTGTAATTTTGACGCCTATATTCATTTGGTACTGAGTTTGATGAATTTATACAGTATGTTGCAATTTGCTAAGCCCTACCACTGCATTTCTGAGGATTTCAGAAAATTGATTTTTTTTATTCCAATATGTGCTTACTCCTTTATCTTCTCCAGGACAAAAAGTTTTACTAAATTGGATAAGGGGAAAAAGAGTGAAAAAATTATTGTAGATGTGATTTTGGAATATTTTCTAAAACTCTCAAAGACAAAGGTATCGTAATGTTGAAATTTTTCTATAATAGAAAACTGCGTCTTCCTTCAAAGTCGCTTGGATCATTAGTAAATTGATGTGGCCAGAATTCTAGAAGGTTATACTCTCACACATAATAAATGAATGTCAAACCGTCGGTTGAAACCTTTATCTCAGATTTTGCAATTTGGCGCTTGGTTCCTTTTCAATTCATCATCCAAATTTGTAAGTGTTTTTATCTTAATAAATAAAATTGCAAGAAACGTATTAATCTAAACTTTGAAAAAAAATTAAAAGCCAAAAATATTTTGATCGATGTTTGGCAGCTATGGGAAAAGTAGTCGTTTCCTCCCTAAAGTCAGCGAGAAAACCAAGATTTTTCTATTGAGGTTGTAAAAAAAATAGTTTTTCCACCTAACTGATTTCCTATGGCTAAACCACTATTCATTGAAAAACTCAAGTGACATCTTTTAAATACGCATTCATAAGATTGTAATTCTCACAGCGAATCCATAGATGGTTTAGAACTGAGAATCGAATGGACAAAAATCCCAATAAATTAATTACTCGTTGAAAAAATATGAGGAATTTGTTTATACAAAATTGAATAACCCTGCTTCATAACTTAAATTTGACCATCGAAATGAATGATATAAATACATCATTTTGCAAATAAATCAATAATTGAATGAGTCAAACATTTCGAAGGCACCTTCCCTCGGAATTGATTCAAACTTTGGAGTTATTCATAAAACGCTCTGTATAATTGTACATTTCTTGATGGCGCAATCATTTACAAGTAGTCACTTTCGGAAACGAATGAGAGCTTACTCAATATTTCAGATTTTGTTCCATCCTCAATACAGAATTCTGTTTTGTACACACTATAAAAATGAAAAGTATGCTATGGAAACAAAAATAACTTTGACAAGTAATAAATTAGAGTATATCACTAACCTAGTAAGTTTGTATTGTATACGAAGTGTAGTTCAGATCATTAAATTTTCAATAAATGTGTATGCAAGACATGAGAAAGTGGATATTAATATGTACTGGTAGTTTAAGTATCTAGTGCACCAGTATTTGTATGGAAATAATGGAACCCGAAGATTAGTTTACTGTGATTGTGATAAGTTTTCCGATATAGTTTTCCGACGAGTCAAGATTAAGGTATCTTTACCAAACCAAACTACAGGTGTTGCGTTCAACAAAATCAGCATTAATTGAAGCGAAGTAATTTACAGAAAAAATTCGGAGTGAACCTATGGGCTGGTGTAATCGAAAGTGTAATAGATTGAACCAAGGATAGTTGACAATTGTACGATATTTAGAATTCCTTCACAATTATGTTGAACAATTGATATTTTTGCTGTATCTTATGTGATGTTTAATCAAAGACATGGGGTTCCACCTTGTTCAATGCCGTGGTAAAATTCCGTTAACTAATAGCCACAAGCTATCGACAACATTTTTTGGAATTTACGTAATTTGGCCTCCAGGACAAAAAATCCAAGTGAAATTTTTGGCGGTCTCAAGCATCTTCGGAGATATCAGCCTATTTTTGAGTAATGACTGGCATTTTTTTGGACACATTTCTACCGCGGAAAAACGCTTAAAATTCTTCGTTCTTCAAACTAACACAATGTACACACCCTAATTGACCTGTTTCACAGTCTTTATTTATTGAAAACGGCATATTTTAGGAAAAAAACAACTCATCCTTCTTATATGATCACATAACCAACAAATGTAGGCAAAATAGTTAGTAAATAGGTATTATTCAAGTCTAGTTGGTTTATGGAAAAAAAACCTGAATAATTTTCTATTCATGTTGAAATTAAATGCATTGAAAAGTTGGCTGTGCAAATATGCAAAGTTCAAAGTTATTAACTTGACATAAATAAATTCACCAAACATTTTACATAAAGTACCCCGCACAATAGCATAGCAAATTGGCCTACAGTGAAATTTGACTGAAATGTACATATGTTATTGGTATTGAATTTCTCATGGGCCCAATCTTCTAAGATCAAGCTCTCAGGGCCGTATTTAGTATAGGTGACCAATAAACAAAAAACAAAATTAATCGATTGATTTGACAAAATTTTGTGATTAAATTTGTTTTTTGTTTATTGAGCAACTATACTGAATACGGCCCTGAGAGCTAAATCATTGGTCTTAGATGATTGAGCCCATGAGAATATTTATAAAACAATACGTAAAATTGAAAAGTTGAGGGTGACCCAATACGTACCATAATTTGTATATAATTTTTATTCCCATTTTTGGATAGTATACAAAAAGTTGATACGGCAAAGTGCTGAAAGTTTTTATATAATCTTCTAGTTCAGATTTATTTAGTTCACATAATTGACCTCTGAAATACGCAACTTTTCCTCGATATAACCACCCCTCTCTATTTCACTGTTACCGACATCCCAATGCATAGACTCGAATTTGAATAGCCCTGATTATTTTTCCGACCCAAATATCGACCAATAGAATTGCACCATTCGACGTCACGTGGTACAACCTACATGGTATTATACTGATAATTTTTTGAAAATTTTCTCTGGTAGTTGCTATATATAAAAAACAAAACATGATCCAGTCAAATTAACCACACGTCAAACTGACAAGTTGAATTCAATTGTGAAAATTGGAGATTTTGCATGAAAATGAGTCGATTTGGAGTTTGTTCTCTGTCCACCATCGATAAAAAAGTCAAAGGAAATGTTCCCATTAATACGGAGAAGGCAAAAAAAACAGTTTGGAACCAATTTACTACTTTTTGTACTGAGAGGGAATACACATTGAGTGCTGAAACGAGTGAAGCGCAATTGGCAAACATTATGAAAGATTACGCTTACAATATGAAGAAAATGGATGGAGAAGACTATAAAGAAGGTACAATAAAAACAATTCTTATTTGTTAACTGTACATTTCGTCTCATGGTGCAATTCTATTGGCCGACATTTGGGACGGAAAAATAATCCCCCGAATACCACACGAGCTTCAAAATTATCTGGCATTTCCCTCAAGGTTCCCTGCAAACAAATAAAGTCGTCAAGTTTTTCAGGAAAAATCACTCGCGCTTCGCGCTCGTGATTTTTTAACCTGAAAAACTTGACTCCTTCATTTGTTTGCAACGAACCTATCGGGAAATACCCGATAATTTTGAAGCTCTTGTGGTATTATAAGTGAATATTTTTACTTTTCATAGTTATTTACTCTCATTAGGAGGTATTTCTTGTTATATTGAGAGTCAATAATTTGTATTTGTATTATATTGTATTTCATAATTATTATTTTATTTTATAATATGACTTGAGTTTTTCAACTTATTCAACTGAAAGCTTTAGATAAACCTATCTATGTATCTGTTATCATTTTTTTGCCAAAAATGTTCGACAACTCAATTCCTGTTAGCGACTACTTTTACACGAGCCTAGCTGCCGGAGACTTGGAATTTGCATTAGGTGGTCCCTCATTATTTCATCTTCATCCTACAAATTTACCCGCGCTACATCGATGATATTCCTTCAGTAAGAAAATTACAACTTTCACTCTTCGTACATGTATAACGCACCAATCAAAGTGTCAGCAAGCTCGGATATGTAGTCTCGTTAAGTAATGAAAAGAGTTGACAGCAAATACCATGGTCTCAGGTTTCAGAACCTTCTATATCCACCACGCAACTACGATAGAACAAGGCAAACAGTTCTCTACGTCAGCCAACTTGACCTAAGGAAGGCCAAGGTCTTCGAAACTCTTGAAACAGACCCCACACATTAGCATATCCTCACGTAGATCAGATTAGTTTGAGACTTTCGTGCTACGAACCTCTTCATCACGACCTCTTCAGATCTATTGTATGTACCCTCGAAATCGTTTAGAGTTCTCTATCTAGCCCTTTCATCATTACGAGACTCTATAGGCTCATTTTTAGAACTCCCATGTATCTGGGAGCTCTTGGTTTTTTCTCCCAGCGTTGAAAACCTTAGCCTCGACAAGCCCTCGCAGTGGCATAGTAGTATGTGTACTTCTACCTGACAGAACCTGCAGAGCATTTCTCCTGTCAGACCGATTGTACTCATATGTTTGTTGAGCCTACAATGCCCTGTGAGAAGTCCTACTAATATTCTAATAGTGCTTCTCTACTGTCATAGTAGATATGCTGTGAATGTTGGCTGCGGTTGTTTGATAAACTCTTTGGTCTGTCTCAATTCTTGTAATTGATCCACCATTCTTGAGAGTTCTGTTGGATCCATGATTTGGTGTTTGTTTTCAGTACAGCTTTTGCCATACCGCAGAATGGTTCAATGCCATTCAGGACCTCACTTGCCCCTTCACGGGCTAGTGAATCAGCCTCTTCATTGCCTCTATATCCAGTGTGTGCTGGTACCCAGACTAGGGTCAGTCTGTTCTGACTGCCCAATTCTTTTAGGGCTTCAATCCTCAGGTAGCTAGAGGGGCACCTCAATCTCTTCAGCTTTAATGCCTGCAAACGAGATCAGCTCTGAGCCCATCTCTGAGCATGACCCTGTGTTCTTCAGTCACAGTCAGTGGTGGACTAAACCCAAGGGGTAAAAGAGTCATGTATGATTATTCCTCCGCTGACTTGAAGAAGTACAGGACGATTCTGAACTCAAAAACCGTCTTAACACCACAGATAGAAGAAATGAATATCGAACAAGAGAGGTGAACACAAGCAGCAAGAGAAGCCACCACCAAGAAGAGGGTTGTGAGTGAAGACCGGGATCTCCTTCTAGATTTAAAAATCGGCAAATCACCCGAAACCTCAGGCACAGGGAAAACATGATGAGCCTGGGGAGGGAAATAAATGATTTAATTCTGAGCCAAAGGGATGAAGCCTGGAAGAGGAAGCTGGAAAACCTCAATGTCAGAGACAACTCCCTAGGCAGGAATCCAGACGCCTCCGAAGGAAGCATAAGGACATTCCGGCTGTGGGGAATGGTCAAAAACAAGAGGTAACAGATTCGAAAAAGGCGGAAATGTTTTCCGGGGCCCACTGAAAACTCAATAATACATGAATCCAATAGCCCGATGTCCCACATAAAAGCTAATAATGCCCCCCCCCCCCCACATAACTCGGAGGAGGTGGGGGAGTATAACAAATTCGAGACTTAGCACCTACAGCATTCAACCGCCTACATAACACCGTAGGGCCTGCCCTAGGGCAGGTGTGAGCTGACAGCTCAACAGGGCGGGAGTAAACCCCTCGCCGCTAAATGCTATATTACTCCCTTCCACCCCCTCGGTGGCTAGTGATAGTTTAAGCATTTTATATATTTAAGTGTTGTAACGTGCTATACATTTTTACTGCTATCTATTGAAATATATTTTTTGGATTTTTTTTTTTGGTTCAATTTGGTGATGAAATTTTGATGTAATGTTGGACGCAAGACCAAGTTTATTGTCCTAATTTCAAACCAATTGAGATAGGAAATATATCGAGATACACAGCTCTTGTGGAGACCTTCAGTAATTTAAAATAGGTTTTAATCTCTTCTAGACATTCTTTACCTTTCTATTCCCTTCATCAGTCCTCTATGTTTCTTCGACATGAGGGCACCGCCACCCCAGGCAGCATCGACGTGAAGCCACAAATTATACTCCTGGCAAGTATCGGCAATTTCCTCGATGGGATCGAACGCCCCCATCACGGTTGTCCCAGCAGTAGCGCATACCATGAAAGGTACCCCTCCTTCACTCAATGATCTCTCTATCTCTTCGCGCAAGTGACAGACTTGGATTTTGCCCCTTCTATCGGTTTTGATAGAGCAAACGTTGTCGGATCCGATGCCGAGGAACGAGGCTAGTTTCTCGATAGAGTAGTGGCTCTCTTCTGATGTAAAGAGGACCAGGCGGGGGAGAGAATGAAGCCCCTTTTTCTGGAAATTAAGAAATAAAGACATTGTAGGTAGGTTTTTTCATTTTATTTTTCCTAATTCCTACTAAGCATATCTGTTGGAACACATCTGGTTAAATTAACAGAAATTATATAAGTTTCAATGAAATAATATTCCATTATATGCAGTGCGGTTCATAGGTATGGAGTAAATTCATTTTTAGCGTTATTATGTTATGGTCGATTTCTATTCTCAGTTTGAAAATTTACAGTTTGAAATATTATCCCCTTCTTGCACCTCCTGTGAATTATGAACACCCCCTCAAAAATGTTTAATGAGAAAGGGGTTCGTGTGACACCTTGTTCGAAAGGGAATTTCATTCTTTGTTCAAATTCGGTGAAAATCAATTTCGAAAATGTAAAATTTCGATACCTACTTAACTTAGAATGAAAGAAATAATGTAATATAATGTTTAGGAAGTATTTTTCAATTCATTTTACAATTAAATTCTTCAGTTCTTGACAATAGGCAAGGTGATCTTGTAATTCTCGTACAACATTTTTTAGGACCGGTTGGTAATTTTTATGTTAAGCTATACGTCAGGAAAAAGTCGTTCAAGATACCAATAAATTATTGGCAGAACCTATAAAAATGGTAAAATGTCAATCTAGTAGACTATACTATTGTTAGCGATCGAGGAAAATTCAGTTGGTTCAGAAATTGAAAGAGAATGATAGATGGATGATGGACAAAATGGAAGCAGATTTGCAGTTCATAAACAAAATTATTTTTTCTGATGAACCTACTTTTCATGTAAATGGAACGGTTAATAGACAAAACTGTTAGATATTTAAACAGAGAAAATTAGATGTGAGAGGCTCACTCACAACATCCTGCAACGAAATTATTGGCCCTTATTTTGGTGAAGTCTACCTAGTTTTTTTGTGATCTTTGTACAGCTTATATAAAAAAGACTTTTATTTGGTGTAAATGATCAAATTCAAAAGATAGATCAATTTGTTACCAACAAGATAGAGCTCCAACGCATTAGAGATTATTTGAAAGAAGTTTTTTCCAATAGGTGGACTGGAAGACGTGGAACGATTGAATGGCCTCCTAGATCTCCCGATTTGACTCCATTCGATTACTTTTTATGGAGTTATTTAAAATCAAAAATATATTTCAATGGCCACGACAGTATTGCAAATTCAAAAGTTAAGGTAACAGAAAAAGTTAACAACATAACCCCTTAGGTCCTACAAAATGTTCCACGAAAATTGAAATTCCGAAAAGTGAATGGTACATGGAATTTTGAACATTTAATTCAACTGTAAAATACTTCCTGATCATAATGTTACATTATTTCCTTTATTCCACGTAAAGTATCAAAATTTCATATTTTCAAAATTAAATTTTTCAGTTATGAAAAACTTGATATTGCTGAACAGAGAAAGAAAATCACCTTCGAACATGGTGCCACAAGAACCTCTTCTCATTTAAAACTTTTGAGGTGGTGCTAATAATTCAGAGAGGGTGCCAGATGGAGGTAACATTTTCATACTGTAGATTGTCAAATTGAAAATAGTAATCGGCATGTTTCTCGTTTTTTTAAACAAATACATAACGCTGAAATGAATTTATCCGTACTCATGGACCACACTGAACAGTGCTTTCATTTCAATTTGTTTCATTTTCAAAAGGCTATAAAATATTTAATCTTTGAGCTAAAAGGTCAAAGTGGAGAATACATTGTAGTGTTTTTCGTTAAGTTTTGTGCTGTCCAGTCAAAAATTTTATAAATTGTCAATATCTAAATTATTGACACACATTACTTTTTATTAATGGTACACCCTGTGTATCATTGAATATCTGAAAATACTTTTTTTCTGATTAAAAAAATACGCAAATTGGTATAAATATGATTAAAATTGTAATTTTTCTAGAACACTCGCGTTTATTATTTTGTTTCCAAGAATTGTCATAGTTTCGCATGAATTATGAAATGTCATAAGTGAATATTGGTCCCTGACAGTTTGTTGGTCAATAAACGAAATGAGGTATTCCAAAGTGGTAGTGCTACAAAAGCTCTTAGAAGATATAGATTGCAATTTCGAGGTAGAAGAGCTTCATTTAAAAAATGTTTCATAGACTTAAAAAGAAGTGTTTAATAATAATTCTCATCTCTTATTTTCTCAAGTTGCCAGATTTTCAGCATTTTGCGATGTTTGTTGAATCGAAAGCAAATTCTATTTTCAATTCAATTATTATTATAATTCTATTGTTCTGGTTGGTTTTAGACTAGTTCACTATTTGTTCCAATCGAATACTTTACTTGTGCTCTCTAAGATGAGTAACAATGCTTCTTTTCGTTTGTCCCATATAAACCTTGCCCCAATCAATGTAATCCTCTAAACTACTGCTGATTTGAGTAGATCTATGCAGTCTTTCGCGGATCTAAAATACTCTGATGTTGTCATTGTTGGCTGAAGACAGTGTTTATTTATTATTTCTTCGATGGTGGAAAGGTCCACAGTGAACAATTTGAGGAAAGACCTATTCGAACAACAGAATGAAAAGATGAAGTGAGTACTCAAATCGGAGAATAAAAATACAGGTCTCGAAAACTAAGGTTGCCAGGTGGCCTCAAAGAAATGAAATTGCGTATTATAAACAATTATTCCAAATTGAGACGTTTGTGGCATAAACACTCGAAGCTCATTTTTATTTTGTTATTCGTAAAGGTGATACTTGAATCGTTTCAGTTATTTTAAAAACTATTAAAGATATTTTTGAAAATTCTTTCTCGTGGCTGCGGTCTGTCTGACTCATAATGATAGCCAGTCCATCAATCAAAATGATATAGGTACATTTCTAAAAAATAGTTGTCTTTATATTGAATAATAATGAACTCGAAACACATCAACCTTTCATTTTGCTTTGATATAAACTTATGATTTATCTTCTTCATACTTGTCTAACAGGTTATTGATACATAATGAGGAGAGACTTGGGCCCGAGTATGGTACCCTGAGTCAATTCCAAATATGTTTTGAAATGATGAATTTTTCAAACCATACAGGGACACATTTTTATTTGATAGTATGCCGAAAGCAATTATTCTCTAAAGCTTTAATAAAAAAATTAATTGTGTCCGCTCTTTCATTTATAATTTCATTAGACATTCACAAAATTAATGATTGTGCATCATTTATTCAATCAAACAATAATTGTTTGAAGAGCATGACCGCTACACAACTATTACATTTTCAATTGGAAGAGTGGGAAATTGTTTTAGCAGGATCTCCATCATGTTCACCGTTTGAGGTTTCGTTTGTAATGGGTATGTTGTCAAGAATGACGCTAATCCAAAACCTGATTTATTTTTTATGGTACCAAAATCCACTATCATGATTCATATTTCATAATTTGTTGAACTGTTGAATTACCTGAAGTTCAAACATGGTCGAGCTCGGCCTGGTTTGATTGATAATAAAAACAAAACATGTGTTATTGGCACCGCCATGACGATTTCAATGAACTTTTTCATTGGATGAAAATGCCCGTAACAATAACACGAAACTTGAATAAATACACCTGGCGAAAGAGACAGTTAAGGGTCGACAATCGACAGGCGAACCCAGAGTGGGTTTGCGACACTGTCGAACCCATAGCGGGTTTGCGACACTGTCGAACCTAGCGCGGGTTTACGGCGGTAAAGCCTTCTTGATGAAACCTCTCAGAAAGATGTCCGAGTATTAATAGTGTTCATTTGGTAAGAAATCTTTGTATGTAATAAACTATTCATTCATTATGCGTTGACTTGTCCCGGTTGGGCGAATATATATATATATATATATATATATATATATATATATATATATATATATATATATATATATATATATATATATACAGTGTGACCCATTTAAGATGGAAGCACCCTTATAAAACTTACATTTTTCAACCGATTGGAATGATTTTTTTTTTTGTTAGGTAGATATTCAAAAAGTCTATTAGGACACCAAATATCATGAATAAATCTCAATTTCCAGGGCCAACTAATCTTATTTTTCAAGGTCAAAAATCTAAAAAAATTACTAGCGATTTTTTTAGAAAAAATCTGACTACACCACTGGATTCGCGACATTTTCAAATGATTTACTTGTAAATTACGTTGGAATGCGTCAATCAATAAAAAAGTTATAAAGGAATGAAATTTGAAAAATATGCCGTTTAATCAACCCACCAATTCATGTTCAGGAATTTTATGAAAATTCTGTATACTCCACTGGATTCAGGATGTCTTGAAATATTACTGATCACAGTTTCATCGAAATCTGTTCGGTAATAAAAAAGTTATAAAAGAATAAAATTTGAAAAATATGTTGTTCAATGGAATTTTAGCAACGTTCTTACTACACCACTGGATTAGGGGCAATATTCAACAAAATATTATTCAAATAAAATTCATGAAACGTTTATGAGAGAATCAATTTCCTTTCATATGTATGTCGAACCATATCAATCAATTAGTTTATCACAACAAACTTTAGTGTCAATAATTTCAAATGAATCTACAAAAAAATAACTGTAAGTACATTTTTCTAATTGCTACAAACTAGCGGAAAACAATCTTTTATTCACAATCAATGTAAAAATAGAAACCAAGAAGATACGTAATTGAAAAATAAATGAGTGCAATTCATATTCTGGTGGCCTCCACCAAACTTCCATCCAATTCAATGCATTTATCATATCGCTTACGAATATTTTTTAAAGTATTCCTCAATTGTTGTGGAGTAATTGCATCGCAAGCTTGCTGAATTCTGGTGCACAGTTCCACTCGATTCCTTGGTCGTGATTTGTAAACCTTTTGTGTAACATAACCCCAAAGGAAAAAATCGAGTGAAGTAAGGTCAGGCGATCTTGGTGGCCATCCAATTAATGTACTCCCCCTTCCTATCCAACGATTAGGGTAATTTTGATTCAGCCAATTCTTCACAATTCCCGCATTATGTATGGAACAACCATCTAACTGAAAATATAAATTTCTTGTTTCTGCAAGGGGAAGTTCATCTATTGCGTCCGAAAATTCATTCCTTAAAAATTGTAGGAAAATTGCGCCATTCATGTTGCCGTCGAGAAAGAATGGTCCAATTATCCTTTCATTCAGTATTCCACACCAAACGTTCACTTTTTCTGAATACTGCCTTTTACAGTTTATCACCCAGTTAGGATTTTCAGTGGCCCAATAGCGAATATTTTGTGATGAAACCACTCCATTTGTTGTGAAACTAGCTTCATCACTAAATAAAATTTTCTTTAAAAATTGCCTGTAATTAAGATACTCGCCCTGGGCCCATAAGCAGAATTCCAATCGTTTTTCTTGATCACCTAGTTCCAGAGTATGTAAAAACTTTGGTTTAAATGGCCTCAATTTATTTTTCTTCAGACATCGCCTAATATTCTCCCTAGGTAAGTTTAAATCTAAGCTGGCAACCCTCAAACTACTATTTGGATTATTTCTGAAGTAATCTAATATAGTCTGGTTATTTTCGTTCCTTCTTCGTATATTGTTCTTTAAAATATATGTGGTTACTGCTCCAGTCCGATTGAAAACTTGGTTTATTTTATGTACCGTGCTGTTATTTATGGCTGGACGATTTGGGTGTCTTTCATTGAATATTCTAGTTACTTCTCTTTAACTCCGGTAATCATCACCGGAAAGACGTATAATTTCGATTTTTTCTTGAATTGACAATTGAGCCATTATCTGTTTTTATTTTGGAACACAAATTATTCAGTTCACTAATGGTGCGTAACAAAATGACAATTCATGCGCAAATAAATAGATGAGAAACTGTAAGTCACAGCTAACTTGTTTATTTCATTAATGCATTCTGAATAACAGGCAGTTAAAATTGCAACTCTCATTTTTTGCTATTCAACAAAAGGAAAAAATCACAGCTGATGTTACCTACTGGAATGAAAATAATTATTATCCATTGCATATTTTTTTCGTTATAATTTCTATTGGGAGTACATTAGACTTGTCTTATATTGTTGAAATTGTTTTCATGAAGATTAACCAGGAGTTCTCTCCTGATTGTACTTGTTTATGTATCCACTCCACTTCGAGAAATACCTATAGATTGTACGACATTGCAATAATCACCCCAATAATTTTTTCAATAATCAGCAGTGGTGTAGTAAGAACGTTGTTAAAATTTCATTTTACAACATATTTTTCAAATTTCATTCCCTTATAACTTTTTTATTACTGAACAGATTTCGATGAAACTGTGACCAGTGATATTTCAAGACATCCTGAATCCAGTGGTGTATTCAGAATTTTCATAAAATTCATGAATTCGAATTGGTGGATTGATTAAACGGCATATTTTTCAAAATTCATTCCTTTATAACTTTTTTATTGATTGACGCATTCCAACGTAATTTACATGTAAATCATTCGAAAATGTCGCGAATCCAGTGGTGTAGTCAGATTTTTTCTAAAAAAATCGCTAGTAATTTTTTTAGATTTTTGACCTTGAAAAATAAGATTAGTTGGCCCTGGAAATTGAGATTTATTCATGATATTTGGTGTCCTAATAGACTTTTTGAATATCTACCTAACAAAAAAAAAACATTCCAATCGGTTGAAAAATGTAAGTTTTATAAGGGTGCTTCCATCTTAAATGGGTCACACTGTATATATATAACATATATATATGGAATCTATATATTGGAATCTAGTGAATTTATGACTTGTTTTATTTGTTAATGGGAAGCCAAGCAGAAACCAAGTTTCTCTGTTTGTTCTTCCTGACTAGGTCCCAAGCGATAGTGCTTATAGCTTCCCCAAGGTCCTAGTCGTAACAATATCAAAAATCTGAAATGATTCAATAACATCATGAGAATCAATGCAAACAAAGCCCAATTCACAGTGTCATTAAATCGGGGATCATCTCACCAACTGAGTCTTCGTTTTTGATTGGAGTAAGCCGAGTAATCATCAACCACTCTTCCCTGAGCTCAGCAGGCTTCTTCAACATACACTAAAGCTTTCAGATTTGGTCCAAACCAGGCGAATCACAAATCGATGATTCTTATCTTATTTTCTTTGTTTCCTCAATGTTTTCTGAACATAACAGGATTCTTCTTTTGCAAATCTAAACTGTTTTACTGTTTACAACAATTCCTCATTTTTTCGAAACAATATAATAAAAATAATAATAATACTTCCTCAAGCTTGTATCCTAAATCGTTCTACATCGTCTGTTCCACGTTTATGCTTTCCCAAGCAACCGGAAGGCCGTGGGCTTTTGAGTTTGGAGTGTCTACATAACAGAATTATACTGGATGGAGTCTGTAAAGTCACCAGGAGTTCAGATCCCCTTTTCTGCTTAGTATGCGATCATGAAAAAGCAGAGACTGGAGTATTTCTTTTCAAGGCAGCAACCCGTGCAACCGAGTTCATCTGTCTTTATTTGACACTGAACAGACGAACCCAAACTCTGTCACCGAGTTGAAACCCTTTCAGCAAAAAGCCCACGTCGAAGCTGTGGAGAGTGAGAGGCTCCTTCAGCTACATATGGATAAGCCAATGCATGTTGTCTTCTTCAAGAACATTGAAGACCTTGGCTTACCCAGAAACGTGACCATCGTTTTCCTCAGGTCAAGTGAGCTGAAGTAGGAAACCAAGGGATTCATAATGACCTTGTCTTCAACACCCTTGTTTACCGTAGTCGCGTGATGAGTATAGATGCACTAGATGCAAAGCGTGTCGTGGGACATCTGAGACCATCATGCATTTACTGTCAGCCTGTTCAGCTTATACGGTCTCAGGTCATATCCATAGGCCTAACGCGGCGCTACGAGTGTCGTACGACACTCGTACGTTATTGACGGAACACCAGTGTTGCCTTATGCTCCAGAGGATATTGAGTCCGTTTTGGAGAATGAGAAGTGCTGAATCTATTGGAACTACTCATTCCCCACCCTCAGGCAAATACAAGCCAATAGCTTGATGGTTTCCTCGTCGACTATCAAAGTAACGGACTATCAAGAAAACGGACTAAATATCGAGATATACTCTTTGAACTCCGCAGGCTTTTCCCAAACTATTCTGTTCGAATGGTAGTTCTGATAATAGGGGTTCTTGGTGGAATGATTGAACACACTGCTCTCAAACTTGAAAATTATACCGGCTGGCCGTAATAAGGCAGAAATCTTAGCCGGAAGAATCCAGAAGGCCGTAATTCTTGGTTCACTCTGCCAACTGAGGACACATGATTCTAGGAACCAATAATCACTCACGTGGGAAGTATTAACTGACATCAGCGCGCCCTCCGGATGTATTGGTGCTCCGGAGACAAAGCCTGACTGGTAAATTCATGACGGAAAGGAAAACTTCTTCATAAAGACTCATAGAGTGTACCCAAAGGCCTAGCCTGTACGGATAGAGGACGGCTACTATTATTATTTGCCGTGGCGCTCCGGGGCGACTTACTGAATTTTTTGTGGCGTATTCACTTCCCAGCTGTGGAAAACTAGGAAAACCTACAGCACCACCCCAGGTGGTCGGTGCGCATTCCAAGCAAGCACCAGACGTCGGGATTGGCGTTTAGACGACTCAAATCGCCTATATCATATCTGGGATTCGAACCTGGCTGAGGTTTCAACGGCCACCGTCTAACCGCTTCGCTACCGACCACATATAGTTGGTTGAAATTTTGAATTGTTGATTATTAATTATTATTTTTGGTCCTCATAGAGGTTTTGCAGTTCAGAAAGAGTTTGTAATTTAATAATAATGCAAAATGAGATGAGCATTTTATCATGTGTTAAAATCTGATTTCAACGAATACCGATAAAATCCCTACTCATCGATAATACCCCTTGTTTACTGTCTTCTTAAGTAAACGTTCACAATCAGGTTGATCAATATACAACTATAAATTTTAATTAAACTTGTTTCTTCAAAAATATATATTTAAATACCATCCAAATTGGTTTAAAATATGTTCTTTCTAAATACAATTCGTTCTTCAAATTGAATTGGATAATTTTTTATTTTCATCACTCCAACTTCAATCAATCGGTTTGTTTTTATATTTTTGCCAAATAAACTAGTTTTCGTGAAAAAAATGTCGATAAAATATACTCGAAAAATTTTTTTCTGATCGGCTGTATTTTTCAAAATTAGACATATTTCAAGGAATTGCAAGAAAATATCTTCCTCGGAATTAAAAAAAAATGCTATATTTTTGAGAATATGTCACATTTCGCCGAAAAATTGTAAACGTAATTTTGAAGATATTATTTCCAACTGAATATCAAAAAAATATGCCTTATAATGCGGACACTGTGTGTTGAGTAAATTATATAAGTACAAGGTTTCCTTTTAAATTGGCGACATATGAAAAACTACATTATTTAGGAAAAAAGTTATTTCTGAAAAAAAGTACTGCAAACACTGTAACTTAATTAGGAATGAGAATTTGTCAGTTGTTCATAAGTTGTGTTACAAAATATGAGTTTGGTTCAGGAGTAAAATAAATAGAATAAGATAAAAAACATAAACAAACAAATACGGTTCTTAGCGTTAATTTCGAGGTATTGTTGAAAAATTATCAATACAGAAGTTTTGATATTAACAATTTTTGTGAAAAAAAATCCGATAGGATGTATATTACAGTTACAAATCGTAAAAAAACACTGTACAACCCTCAAAACGAATATTCAGCTACCCCAGCCCCCTTCGGGAACTTTTACTGAGTCGTCTTGATTTTTCTGAATTCACTCATAATTTACCCTGCATTTTACTAACATCGACGTACTGCTAAGAATATTTTTTATTTTGAAAGTTATTGATCCTGGTCTAATAAGTGAGGAATTATATTTTAATCGATTCAGTGGAAATACATTAAGCAGTTTAGTAAGTTTTGAATGATACCTATGTCTGTTTTTGATTTCATAATATAATTGCCAAACGCTGTTATTCCTGGTAGATATATCTTTGTCATATCAAGTTAGACAATTTCAAAAATAATTCCTCAGAAACATTGCATATCCTCGAGTCAAAGTATTTTTCAGATCCTTACCTTTACATCCGGCATAAAGTTGTATCGAGCACAGTGTATAGCATAACCATTAGCCAAGGAACCACCAGGACAAAAAATACCATCGCCCCGCCCATCCACGAACCCCACAATCTTCCTCATCTCCATCAGCACAGTTTCCTCCATGAGCGTGAACACAGGCGTCACCTCATAGGTATAAACGCTGGGATTCAAGGCATCCGTCAACCACTGGGCCACCAATCCATAAGGATCCAGCGAAGAAAAGAGCTGATTCACGAAGTAAGGATGCCCGGTCTTCACGGAATACTGGATGGTGTCCTTTACGAGCTGGAGCAGGTCTTCGTGGGTAGAAGGAAGCGCGCTCAGGTCGAAATCAAAGGTTTTCTGTAGCTCCTCGGGGTTCACAAAGTTCAGCACTTTGTTCTTCCTATCGGTGCCTTCGAACACCGCTTGTTTCAGCAGGACATCGACGCACTTCCTGATGAACTCCTCGTGATCCTTTCTAGTCGGTAAACTCTCGAAAGTGGCGATTTTTCTCGGCGAAAACACCGTCTTCGAGTTGGTTCTGGCGTCTCCAAACTTAAAGTACGCGGTCTCTTCGTCGGAGGAAGACGAAGCGACCGCGTCACTGAACGCGGCGGTCTCTTCGGCAACGTCCTGTATGCGGTCCTCTCCGGTGGCTGGCATCTCGATTCCTCTTGTGAATTTGCGGAACGATGGGCTGTTTGCAAGACTGAATCGCGAATGGTGATTTTCTAGGATGCGCTACGGTTTTAAGCTCGGTAACTGAGCGATCACGTGTGGAACCTTGTCGTACACTTTCTCACGAAATGTTGGTGGTAGCGGGAAATTACGTTGCGAGTTATCACCGCTATCCCATCGGTGGTTGATCAGAGAATCGCGATTTAAAAATCTCTTTTCGAGAAATCCGCTGTATATCATCAGTCTGTCCAGTTTTGATTGTTTAGGGTTTTTCAAATGACGCTTACCAGACAGAATAATCAAATACTATTATACCTTATTAGTAAATATTAAATGTCATGCCAATGTAGCATGGTATGTACAGGGTATACCACGATTAGCTGAGTTGATATGTAGGTACATGGGAAACAGCTGGCAGTATTTTCTTGAATTGTATACGGGATAATCCCAGCAGCTCATTTCAATAAAAATATTTTTTGTTGTCTACGAATTCCGGTTATACTGGAAACGGACCGCAACTTTGTTCTTTATATGGAACACCCTATTTTTATTGCATTTTTAAAATCTACGATGAAATCCAGTATTACTTTATTTGAAACTTCTGACAAAGGCAGCCCTTAAAAAAAAAAACTTTTTGGAAACAAAGAGAGTCAGGTCAAAAATTGCCAGAATTTGCCTGAATAATACCTGAAGCTTCCTAAATTCATAGAAAGGACCCCGCACATTCCTTATGGGAAATGGCTTTCCGTGAATTTGGCTGAATTTTTGATATGATGTTGTTCCTGATATGTTGATCAGAAGTATCCATAAACACAAATACCAAAAATGGGCAGTTTTCGAGATATAGAGCTATGAAAATTCATTTTTTAATTGCGGTATTTGCTCATCAATCGAAAAGCTCTCTTTTCTGCTTGGGAGGTAATTCAGATGATCAGTGTCCAGAACTAGACTAACGAATGGTCTTTCTCAGCAATATCATGCACCGCCATCAATAATACACTGGTCCACACTGGCTATGACGTTTGATACAAATTCCAAGATCTTTCATATATCCATTCATGCTACAAAATAACTCTATAGTCATTTTTAATTCCTGAAAACGACATACTGTGGGTATTTTTCGAAAATAGACCGAAAAAACTGATTTTATATACCTTATGTCCAATAATATGAAATATTTGATCCATAATGTTCATAACTAGGCTCAGCGAGCTGTAAAGAGGAAAACGGGAAAAATCTTCATCATATATTCGCAGGGATTACAACTATGATGTAATTTTCATATAGTATAAGTCTTTTTATTCACAAATCTCGATAATCTGACAATGGGGCATTTTCCTCAGAATGTCTCGAAATGGATGAGAGCCATCTCACAGCCACACGAATCCGTGAAATCATCTCCATTTTTGATTACTGATAGTAAGATAGAATAGGGGTGTTTAGGTGTTGAAAGCAAACTATGAATAAAAGTTTTGACATTTACCCTTGACTTCATGAATTGCTATATTTTCTGATATAACTACACTGAAGTTCACAAATATGAAATAATTTTGTCTGTTCATATGATGCAGGTGGTCATTTCCAACAAAATAAAGAATAATATTCAATGGCTTCATTACAATCAGTACTAGCAATAGTGTCCTCCTTGAGGAACATTGCACAAATGGATGACAGACGTAATTCAATGTGCGTATCGGTAAGTAGTTGATCGTATTCGGAATAATCTCTTTTTATTCAATTATTTGATACCTGTCCGATACCTGCCGTCCATTTCTGTTGTAGATGAGAGAAATCGAGAAATTTTCTAATATTGTGGTTTGGTCGCCCTTAAATTTTGCCATCGTAGCCTGAGCCGGCTCTGAATTCATCTGTACTTGCCCTATATCTGGTAATCAATGAATAGAAACGAAATAATTGAAGGTTATTACAGAACAATAATACAAATTTTTTGACTGGTGGCAATGCAGATCATTAAAGAAAGGTGAAGGTTGATTGAACACCTGCTCTATGTGAAAAAACTTCAATTATGAATCTGAATAAGTTGATATTACTTAGGTACATCCGTAACATTTGTTTGTTAACGTACGAACATTCAGTTATAGTTTTTTTATGCCACAAAAAAAGGAAAATCCACCGTGCCTCAGCGGAAGAAAACAGGACAATTATTATGGAATACAGTTCAGTTTGAATTGTGAAACTTTTGCAATAAATTTTCCAAATATGATCTTTTTTTGCACGCTTTTATTTAGCTTCACCTTTACGTATGTATGTTTGTAACCGACTCCTTTACACTCGATTTTGACCAAATTTAAGCGGACAGACTTAAATGAAACTTTGTACACTTATAAAGAACCAGTGACAATACGATAATTTGATGAGTTTGTCTCATTATCCTGATCAGGATCGCCATAATTGGATAATTTGCCTCTCGTATACTCTGTGTGAGAGCCTTCTTCAAAATTTAAAAATCCGCGTCGTGGATGGGTAATTAATGAGCCTGCTGTCTTCCTTGGATAGAGAACTGTGAAAAGAATGTGCTTACGCGTATACAAAGCGCGGAAGAAAGAGGGCGGATATAGATAGTCGCAGAGAGTGGCAGATACAGCCATAGTGGAGATAAATTTGAAATAGTGACTGTGACTGTTGTTGTTGTTGTTTAAGACGAGTTTACAATCAATAAGCAAAAGTAATTAAGTGCATTTTTAATACATTTGGTGTCATAAGTTGGATGTTAAAAATAAATAAGTGTTCGCCGTGTTAAAAACTGATAGACATTTATCGCGCCTAATAGACTAGTGACCCGTTAAGCAAACAAGTGTTTGCAAAATGGACAGTTTTACGCGTCGCGGGATAATAAACTGAAAACTTATTGTGTGAATTAAATAATCTGATATTTTGCTCAAAAAGACACTAAAGGACAAAATGGAAAAAACGAGGGTGCCGAGTTCTGAAAAACGGAAGTTTTACGTGAAGCCGCCTCACAGTGCCAGTTTTAGAACTGCTGGCGCCCTGGGCAAGATTTCCACAGCACCCCATACAATAAAAAGTCCAGGGATAGAATAAAATAATCATCTTCCAAAAAAAAACTAACCAACTTTCACTTGTCTAGCTTTTTCAACGGCAAACACTCCTATTAAGACACAATTTCATCTTCGATTGACGAAGATGTTAAGTTTGTCAATCTAAATTGAGTTACTACCAATCGCAGATAGGTTTTTATCATCTTAAGCTTGGTAAAACTCATTTCCCCACTGAAAACAGTTATAAGTATACCTACTGATCAATATTCGCAATGCTATCGATACTTACAAGAACTATATTCAGATCAGGTCTTGCAAGTTGCGATCTTTGATGAAATTAGAAATGAAGACAGGAGTAGCCACATTCTGATCAGGCAAGAAAGATTTCGAACTCATGAGTTCATCACACATCTTACACCTAAATATATCTGAGTCTACAGTTAATTTGAATTAAAGATCGCACAGGGTTTGAGAAGGTATTTTGTAGAGGAGTTATAGGTTCATAGTGGTATTTAATACGTCGAATTCGTGTTGCGGCTCTAAACACAGGTTCAGCTTCTAGTTTTTCAGCCAACTCCTTCGTAGTTGAAATAGCGCTTTTAAATCCCATATACATGTATATCTATATTTCTCCAAGAAATCTTCTACTTCTACATTTGTCTATACTCCGTTCGTTTGTTGTTTCACCTGCAATCAAGTGTTGCACATCCTTTCACTTGCTTTCACCATACTGATGAGATCCCTGAGATCGAAACAACGTGTCTACGGTTGCAATTTTACCAGAGGGTTTAGTCCAATAAAATGTTCCTTCTTGCTACCCAAGATATATATATATATATATTTTGTCTGAATACCTGCACTCTGATTATTAAATGATGTAATGAATGAGCTGAGCCACCATGGCGATTTTGTTGCTAGATTTAGAGAATTTACGAGTAGGTAGGACTCGATCAATAAGCGAGACGAAATGAAGGGGCGCCTGCGCCCCTTTATATCAGGCGCCCTGGGCGGTCGCCCAACCGCGCCCTACCCTAACGCCGGTACTGCCGCCCCAATTCGATGGAGAAATTCCTTGGGAAAATTATCACCGACACTTTGAAGCTGCGGCCAAAGCAAATGAATGAAATGCAGGGGAAAAAGCTGTTGCACTAATACTCTGGCATTATGCGATGAAGCAGCGAATATTCTACAAACCCTCACCGCGCAAGAACTAGAGGACTATGATGATAAGCCGATGAAACATCTGGAATTACGGTATGGTCAGATTCGCCTGGAATACATATACCATTTACAATTGAAAAACCGAAGCCAAGAAGAATCCTTACAGGAATTCAAACCTGATATTACACGCTTAGTTCGCCTTGCATACCCACACCGAATAACGTAGTGGTGGGATTAGCGGTTTATGCATTCTTGGATGGACTTCGCGACCAAGAAATCAGGCAAGCATTTATATTAACACGTCCAATTGATCGCGTAGACGCACTGACACGCGATTTGGAATTTGAGGATGCGAAACAATACTGCAAAAGCCAGAGCAACATCCGAATGGCTGAGGAAGATTCACAGAGGCCTGCTAACATAGAAGTTGTCATGCGAAAAGTGATGAAGGAAGGTATCTCCAACGACACGCTCTGCATCTAGTGTCAGATACCTCCACACCCATCAAGAAAGTACGGTAGACGAGGGTGTTGAGGACACCATTCTGGCAGGCCATTATGAATCCCACAGTTTCCGACCTCAGCCCACTTGTCTGGATTAGCCAAGGTCTTCAATGTTCTTGAAGAAGATCCCATTGGCTAATCCATATGTAGCTGTTGGGGCCTCTCACTCTCCGCAGCTTTGACGTGGGCTCTTTGCTGAACGGGTTTCATCTCGGTGACAGAGTTTGGGTTCGTTCGTTCAGTGTCGCATACGAGACCGAGTTCATCGGCTGCACGGGTTGCTGCCGATGAATGCTCCAATCCTTGTTTTTTCATGATCGCATATAAAGCCGAGAAGGGGATCTGAACTCCTGATGACTTCACAGGTTCCATCCAGTACCATTCTATTATGTAGACACTTCAAGCACAAAAGTCCACGGTCTCGCCGTTGTCTGGGGAAATATAACCGTGGAACGGCCGATGAAGATGCATCATTTTGCGAGTTTTTACGTCGAGTTGTCGAAGCTCTTCCTCGGTCCATTTCGTTACTCCAAAGGAGTAAAGTAGAATCGGAACGGCAAGCATATTAGTTGCAGCAACTTTGTTTTTCTCCGACAGTTCTGATGACTAGATCTTTAGTTTATACTGATAACTTGCCGCGTAGAGGGTTTTTAACAGTAGTTAAGTATACGTACGTATACGTCTCTCCGGCATCCAGATAATGTAGGATACTTCCATCTACACCAGCTGAACATCATCTCCGAGATGAACCGTGGCACATTTGTCGATCCCGAACTCCATTACGATAGCATACGTGTACTCTTGTACCGCGCTTAAGGACTGATGAAGATCCTTTTATCTAGAGGCGTATTAGTTCAAGGTCATTCATGTAAAACAGATGGGTGACCTGCTTATGCCTCCGGTTGCTAGGGGTGCCGCAGTTGTATCCACGGGTTTTCCGTAGTGCAACGGAAAATTATTATTATTGTAATTGGATGAACTTCAGAGCCATTGCCCATTTAATAACTTTTAATAATGACTTCAAGTCCAGAATTTCCTCAATCAATTGACAACTATAGATGCGTCATATTTTGGCCCTTCGGTTGAACTACTTTAATTTGCAAATCTGTACAGGCCCCTTCCAATTTAGACTTTTAAGGAATTATTGTATTCTGGTCTGGTGTTTTTTCGTCTGTTATTATCGAATGTTATATCGAATTCTGCTTTTCATCTGAAGAACTTTTATTAAATAGGTCTCCTTTCGTTGTATGTTGAACCAGTTTGTGATAATGACGATCCAGATGACATTTCAACTCAATTTTCAACAATTTACTTTTGTAGCTTTTTCAGTTTCGTTTTGTTTTAGTCGTTCTCTTTTCAACTTTGGTGCATCAGGTAGTTTTTTTTGGATGTAGCGACATGATTTTTTTTTGTAAAGTATTGTTTTATACAAAGTGAATATTTGCGATACCTTATTGAAACTACAATTCAGTGTTGATATCAAATATATTAAAATCTCAGTAAGTACTGAATCAGTGCTTACTTCACCGTAACAATGTAATCATTACCGTAGTCCGTATAAAGGTCAACTTCCATTACAGAATATAATTATTAGTGTCTATTCAGGTGTTGCTAGCTTATTACTTTGATTAATTAATTTTTTGAATCAAATTAAATGACCTAGCTCCATAAATCAGAGTATGCCAGTCTAGGACTTCCGATACCCCATGGACATTTCTTGAAATGTACCATCGCCATTTGAAAGTATCTTAAAATCGACCTCGGAAGTGTTTTCTTTCTTCCAAGCAGATTGAAACGAGAGAGAGCACTTTCGACTGTTCTTCACCAAAGTCGATACTATTATACAGAATGGCCTATTTGAAATCGAGCCACCTCTTAAAAAGTGTTATTTTTTATCCGTTTAAGTTTTTTTTTTCTCTCAATAGATAGAGCATCAATGGTTCTGCTTGAGTGCCATGAATTCGAAATAAAAATTTCAAGGTCAAAAATACAAAAAAACATATTAGCGACTTTTTTTTAATTTGACGACGCCACTGGTTTGCGATGCTTTCAATTGGGGTTACTAAAATTTCAGGATAAAATTCTTTTTTCAAAGAAATATAGCATATCAGTAAAATATTTATATAATAATTCAAATAGTTGTATTCTAAATCACAATTTTGTGAATAATATGGTTTAAAATACTCCTTCAGAACATAACAACTCTATGTGCGGTACAGTTATGTCTATTAGAACCCTGCAGTTTGTTGTCAAAGAATAAAAATGCACATCTTCACGTCAAATAATATAATTACCAATATTAATACCATAACTGAACCACTAGAAAAAAAATGTCTTGACATGACAGTGCCTATACTGTAGTAAAAATGCACTAAACTAATTTTGCTAATTCATTTAAACACTACTTAAACAATTATTCGACTAAAACATTGACTTCACTTATTTATTTCTACTGTCGCTCTCTGTATGCGGACTCTCGATGTATCTGCGATTCTCTGTGACTATCTATCTGCCCTCTTCCAAAGACGATTAAATGGGAAAAAAGGTAACTAGTGTGGTGAGCAGTAAATTGGTCATAGAAAATTTACGGGGATTCTCGCCCTTCCCAACTTATACAGGGAAAACTGAAAATGCTGTTTTCGGTTTTTTACGAATAGAATTGTTATTTCAGAAAATATAAAAAAATGAAAAAGGAAAGTTTTATTGTATTCAAAATGTACTAGAACTACGTAACGATAAATTTTTAATCAAACGTTTCGTGTCAACACCGCCATCATCAACTATTTTTTTTCAAATACGGACCTGTCTATTTCATCACAAATATTGATAGAGCGATAAAATCACAATTCAGTGGTATATCACACTCAACATTTTTATAACGTTTCATATAAAATAACTAGCACCATCAGTGACAACAATTTTTAATCACGGTCCTATCATTACGTAGTTCTAGTACATTTTGAATACAATAAAACTTTCCTCTTTCATTTTCTAATATTTTCTGAAATAACCATTCTATTCGTAAAAAAACCGAAAACAGCATTTTTAGTTTTCCCTGTATAAGTCGGGAAGGGCGAGAGCCCCTGTAGATTTTCTCTGACTAATGTACTGCTCACCACAATAGTTACATTTTTTCCCATTCAATCGTCTTTGTATCTATCACGGTTTAGAATATAGCAATGTTACCACATGATGAAATAAACGGCCTGTATACCCACAAGCAGATTCTTTTCACAGTTCTCGATTTATCGGGACTATACAGGGTGTTTCATAATTGAATGCTGATCCTGAAGGGCGATAATCCTTGGATGATTTCAAGAAAAATTCTTCAAATGAACATACGTAACAGCTTCGTTTCTGAGATACAGGATGTTGAAATTTAACAAAAAAATCAGTTCTTCCCCAATATCTCTGAAACCGCTTTGTTTTTTTTTTCAATTTTGGTACATGCCAAGTATGTATAAAAATACATTTTTTCCATGATAAGGGATTTCTTGATTTTCATCAGCGTCCCTGTTAACATGCCCTGTCATATTTTTCATCAAAATAATGATACGCCACTGTCTTTTTTCCAAATAAATATTATTTTTGTAATTGTCCTTTATCTTCTCATAAAAATGGTATCTTGCCTTTTTTTCGTCCGGCGAACGGTTTTTGAGTTAGAAAATAAAATGCATTCATTTAATTGTCAGTATGCGAAATCAGCCGTTGAAGAGTAGTACGATTCTTATGGGCTAGAAACATCTAGTATGCTAAGAACACATTTCGTTGTTATCAACATAAACAATTTTGACACTTCTTTAGCTAGATACGTGATATTATTTACATTATAAAAACTTGTTTATTAATATAAAACATGGTAAATTTTACAAATACCGAATTAGCAGACATGCATTACCTGTATGGGCTTGCGGACGGAAACGCATAAGCCAGGCGTCTGTATCAAGAGCGTTTCCTGATGCTCGAACGATTTCAAGCACCCACAGAAAATTATGTGAAACAGGAAGTTTTGTGCAAAATCATCATTTGAAAGGAGCACATCGGACAGCAATTGAGTTAGCTGTTTTAAACTCAGTTGACGTAAATCCTGAAATAAGTACAAGGCAAGTTGCCAATAATTTGAATATCGCCCATAGTCTAGTATGGAGAATTCTTCATGTTTATTTATTATATACCTATCACATTCAACGGGTTCAGGCTCTACTTTCTAAAGTGAATTTCTGCCAATGGTTTCGCCAAAAAATTACTGAAAACCCTTTATTCGACAGAGAAATTTTATTAACGGACGAAGCTAGTTTCACCAAAAAACAGGATCAGAAATTTTCATAATAATAATTTTTGGGGAAAATCCGCATGCAATCGTTGAATCTCATCACCAGGAGCAGTTCTCAATGTCTGGGCTGGAATTATTGGAGATTACCTAATTGGACCTTTTTTTTACCACGGGGATTAAATGGACATAATTATCACCGATTTCCTATTGTTCTTGTTCCTATTTTAATGCGAAATCGCATGTGGTTTATGCACGATGGTGTACCTGCTCATTTTAGTGCTCTGGCACGAGAATGTTCTACCAAAACTTCCATAATCGCTGGATAGATCGTGGGGGAACAGAGTCATGGCCAGCTAGATCCCCATAGACAGTCTTGATTATTTTCTTTGGGGACATCTTAAGACTTTGGTGTACAGTCATCCAAATTAAAATGGGGAAGAATTGCGAAACCGCGTAATAGTTTCCTGTGAAGCCATAAGGAATACTTCAGGAATTTTCCAGAGAGTACGCGAGTCCATGAGAAGGAGGGCTGGAGCGGGCATAATTGCAGAAGGCGGACATTTTGAACACTCAATTAGATTTCGGTATTTTTGTTCATAATAGTTATGTTTTTAAAAATAAAAATGTACTTTTATGTGTACTCATTACAAAAACTAAATAATAGTTATCATAAAATAATAGCTTATTAAGCTCCTTTGGTTACGACAATTGTGAAATTAAGACTAAGAAGAAGAAAAAATCGAATAGGGACAAGCAAATCAATGTATTTTATTTTCTGAATCGAAAACGGTTCGCCGGACCAAAAAAAAGGCAAGATACCATTTTTATGAGAAAATACAGGATAATTACAAAAATAATATTTATTTGAAAAAAAAGACAATGGCGTATCATTATTTTGATGAAAAATATGATAGGGTATGTTAACAGGGACGCCACTGATGAAAATTAAGAAATCCTTCATCATGGAAAAAACGTATTTTTATGCATACTTGGCATGCACCAAAATTGAAAAAAAAGCCAAAGCGGTTAGAGAGATATTGGGGAAGAACTGATTTTTTTGTTAAATTTCAACATCCTGTATCTCAAAAATCAAGCTGTAACGGACCTATGTTATTATGAAGGATTTGTCTTAAAATCACCCAAGGATAATCGTCCTTCAGAATCAGGATTCAATTATGAAAAACCCTGTAGAACGATTCATACAGATGGCTCTTAGAAGCGGATGGAAGCGATCGATTTTATTCGAGCATGTTCTCGGCGGTGAGTCATACTTGTTGATTAGATAGCCAGCACAAGTTGTTTATTTGGGGTACATAAGTAATTAGGTGATCAGGGCCGGTCTCGAGGCCGGTCTCAAAATCATTACAATACATTAAATTTTGGATTGTTCAACCAAATCTCCATTCAATTCAATACATTTATCGTATCGTTTTCTAATGTTAACCATGGTATTCGTTTGGGGTGATATCTCTGCAAGTCTTATTCTTTCAGTCAGTTTCTCTTTTTGCTCTTTTTCCTTAACGAAGCCCCATAAAGAAAATCTAGTGGAGTCAAGTACGGAAATCTGGGGGAAAACTGGATCAATGCACAATTTCGCTCCTAACCACAGAGATTAGGAAAAAATCCTTCCAACCAATATCTAACAATCCCGCTGTTGTGGATGGAACAGCCATCTAATTGACATGGAAAATGATCCCTTTTCTACCAGTGGAAGTGTATCCACAGCGTTGAAAAATTCTTTTTCCAAAAAATTTAAAAAAAATTGTCCATTCAAATTGCTTTCAAAAAACGGGGCCAATTATTCTTCTGTATAATATTCCGCACCAAACATTTATTTTATGTGAGTACTGTCTTTTGCAATTCATTATCCAATGTGGATTTTCTTCCGTCCAGTACCTTGAATTTTGAGAATTATTAACTGTTCCATTGGTTGTGAATGTTGCCTTGTCATTGAACAATTTTTTTTTCAAAAAATTCTTGTTGTTTAGATATTCTTCTGAAGCCTATAAACTATACTCCATCATCTTTTCATTATCGCCTTCTTCTAAGATATGAAAAAAACTTTGGTTTAAAGGGCTTCATATTATTATACTTTCTAAGATTTCTCCTTATGGTTTCACGAGGTAAGTTAATGTCCAAACTTGCAATTCTCACACTTCTTTTCGAATTATTATCAAAATAATTTCAAATTTGTTCAGAATTATTTCGCCTCTGTCTTTGTACAGTATTACCATTCTTCAGAATATATTAACTCCACAGCTCCAAACTGATCGAAAATGTTGTTTTCCTACAAGCGTGCGTGTTCCGCCCTATTCCCGCATGCAATTTAGTTTGAGAGGTGTCATTTTCCCGCACTAGTGCGCGAACAATTTTCCCGCACACTACTGTCACTTTAAGTGAGTTTTTCCCGCACTAGTGCGGGAATAATTTTTCCCGCACGCAAAAGTTTGTTCAAGAGAGCAACATAAGATGTTTCAATGCGCTTGTAGAAAAAATTTTGATCCTAACTCATACGGAAAGGTACTCTCCCGCACTCGACTGCTTACCCGAACTCCGCTTTGCGTCGTTCGGGTAACGGCAGTCTCATGCGGGAATGGTACTCTTTCCGTACTTGTTAGGATAATAACTATTTCCTACAAGCGTGCGTCTTCCGCCCTATTCCCGTACGCAATTTAGTTTGAGAGGTGTCATATTCCCGCACTAGTGCGGGAAAAATTTTCCCGCACGCTAATGTCACTTCAAGTGAGTTTTTCCCGCACTAGTGCGGTAATAATTTTTCCCGCACGTGAAAGTTTGTTCAAGAGCATCACATAAGATGTTTCAATGCTATTGTAGAAAAAATCTTGATCCTTACTCATACGGAAAGGTACTAGTCGCACTCGACTGCTTACCCGAACTCCGCTTTGCGTCGTTCGGGTAACGGCAGTCTCATGCGGGAATAGTACTCTTTCCGTACTTGTTAGGATAATAACTATTACCTACTCGGATGCATGTTATTGATAATTTCCCTCATATTATATAAACCAATCAAATGCCATAATTTTCTCATTTCAAACCAATGAGAACAGGAATATTTGAAAACACTTCCTCCAGCCCGTGGTATTTTCAAAACGGTGTTTCGCTTCTAGCTTGTGTATACATTTCCGTAGTTACGACAATCACGGTAAATATAGAAACGTCAGTTTGACGGTTCAACTCTTCAACTGACATTGATTACACAAGATGAACCGTTCTTGCAATACGCATTCAGTCAATAATATAATGTATTCGTGAAATTTTCTCATCGAATATCCCTTCAAAATGCAGAGTTTCCAAAATACTTTCACCTTGCCAGGCACTCAAACTGTGTTGCTGTACAAAACACCACTCGAACAAGCTTTCGTGGTGCTTCTAAGCCACACAGTTTTCGTGCCAGCAAGGCGAAAGTATTTTTCGAAAATTCTGCATTTTGTCGGGATATTACTACTGAAAATTCTACAAACTTCCCTTTCGGATACATTTATTCCAGAATAATAAAGGTGCCGTAATCCTGATTTTTTCCTGGGTAGAAGATCAGAGGAAGTTGATTTTGTTTGAAGACAAAGTTATCCCATTCCAATAAGAACTTGTATTATTCAAACAAAATTAAACTAATCAAAATATGATTCATATTGAGTGAAAATTGAAATTCTCGTAGCACATTGTTGTCACTTCCAAACTCTATGACATATTGATGAGAACAAGGGATGAATATTCTTCACAGTATGATTATTAGTTGTGTAAGCGTTTTCGTTTGGAATTATCGAGATGGGATAGGGAAGTTAGTTGTAATCGGAATTCGGTGTAGTACAGTTGGAAATATAAGTTTTATCAGTTTTCCATCACAAATAAGTACAGCGTATTAACATCAGAAGTGAGATATCAACTCCACGCGCCGAAGTTGTTGTGTTTTGTGAAAACGAGTGACGTCAAGCCTAATTTTCAAAATGTGTGATAACAAAAATGACTATCGCGAACGGTTGAAAGAACATATCGAAAGAAAAGTGAGTGAAGCCCTTAGAAGCAGATTTAGTTCAAGTTTGTTTGAGTCTGACACTAATGAAATAAGTAGTGAATCTATAGGTTCCTCATCATCTTGGGAATCCGGTGATATAGTGCCAGTGTTTGATCCAGGTGACAAAACGATGAAGATTACAGGGCTCTTGATAAACCAACAACTAAACAGATTTATATTCAATGCCCAATATAGAGGAGTATCTGAACTCATCATCAGACGGTAAATTCTATTTCACTTCTTTGGACTGTAATTAGGGATTCCACCCAAATAGCTATAGCTACGAATTCCTCAAAATGCCTACTGTGGGTGTTGATTAGTTCCTGCGGTCTTTCAAAGAGTCGTAAACAAGTCACTATAGAGAGTCTCCCTTACAGCCAGGTGTTGGTATATGCTTTGCGTCGTTCGGGTAACGGCAGTCGCATGTGGGAAAGGTAGTCTTTCCTTACTTGTTAGGATAATAATTCTATTGTCATTACTTAAATGTAAATTTGGGTCAATGAAAATTGGTATAAATAAAATACAGATAGGTATAAATACAATACATACAGTCAACATAAGTATTAAAAGATAAAGAGTAATAACAATAATAAAAAACTATAATAATAACCTTGTATAATGAAAATACAATTACATCAAAATATATAAAAACATCTCAACAACCATATATTTATTTACATGCGCCGAAACAAAATGTGTATACATACCAATAATGATAATAATCATTTTAGCATGGGTCGGTGACTCAGCAGTGGCTATAAGGTCTCTAGCAGTGGAACTTCTAGCTCGCATCAGACAGACGTTCGAGGCTCGGGTACGGAATCTTTTTTCTCAAGTACACGGGTCTCTTTAGGTGGGCCACATGCCTTGTTGTGAATCAAGTGTGATGTGAGTTGCCTAGATGCCAATCCCAACGTGTGGTGCTAGCTTGAAGTGCGCACCGACCAACCGGGTGGTGCTGTAGGTTTTCCGGGTTTTCCTACAGCTGAAAAGTGAATACGCCACCGAAAACATCAGTAAGTCGCCCCGGAGCGCAACGGCAAATAATAATAATAGCCGTTCTCTACCCGCACAGGCTATGCCTTTGGGTACACTCTACGAGTGTTTATGAGGGAGTGTTATGATTATTACGGAGTTTGAGACATTTCAACATAATACTCCTGCAGGCTATAGAGAGTATAATTTTGCGAGTAGCAGATTTTTAACCGATCTTCTGAAAATATTATGATCTAATAGGTTCTTGGTTGTCTGTAGTAGGTGATTGAATATTTTCTTTCCTTCATACATAGAGTGTTTTGTTAAATTCAGTTTAGGTATTGGCAGGTGAATATTATTATTACCGCTCTGTCTATTATGGTATTAGGTATTATGGGATCTATCTTCAGGAGTATCAGTAGCATATCTCTTGTGCACACCACTTCCTGAATAAAAATGCTCACTACTGTCAAAATTCTCTGTTGTACAAAGAGATGTCTACAGCTATCTCTATAGTTAGCTCTGCACAAATACCTAAGAGATCTCTTTTTGCAGAACAAATACCTGATTGAGGAGTTCTTGACTACAGAATCCCCAAAATCCAATGCCATATCGTAGATGGGATTTTACTAGGGCAAATGCAAATTATCCAGATGCTAACTTCTTGCATAATGATGTGATGTGTTCTTTGAATTTCAACTTATTATCAATGTGCAAGCCAAGAAACCTAGTACTATTCTCGGGCTTCTCGTTAGCCTATATCCAGAAATTGAACTTGGGTGGTAAACATTTCTGAGGGATGTTTTTGAATGAGTTTTCCTAAAATCGACAAGTATTAACTGCCCATTAGACATTAGGCCTGCAAATCGACCATTTCTCGGTATACATATCATTCCCGGGCTTTTCAGTGGTGTTTTATATATAGAGATGAAACTTCATTCGGAACGAAAGCCGAATTCATTTTCACACCCGACTCCACTGGCAAATTGTCTGCTAGATATATAAACAGGAGATGATATAAATAAGTGACCTCACGCCGGTATCGATGAGGACTTGAATCTACTGAAAACATTTCTCAATATCTTAATTTCAATTAAAATTGAAAGAATAATCATTTTTGAGGAATTCAATATAGTTTTTGGGGCATGTTCAGAAATTCGTTAAAATTTTTGCAATCATCGCTTTTGCCATTGACCAAATTAACATAGAAAAATACGCTGTTTAAGCTTTTGTTTGGGTATAAAGGAAAACTTTTTAGCAACTCAGAGGCTAGTCCTGATTCGGTCGATTTGGGTAAAAAACTACAGAAAGCTTGCAAAAATTTATCAGTGTACCAAAGAAAATGAAACCCCGTTATTAACGAAAGAGAAAAGGTGCACCGAAGTATTAAAAGGGTAATCTTGTTTTATGGAAATAGAGTTATATGTCTATCGTGTGATAAAAAGGTGTAAGTAAAAAGCTAAACAATATGTATTATGGATCTCATAATGTAGTTAAAATATTATTGACGTAGATAGATATACGCTAAGAATTGTGAGATATGAGAGGCAGGGGCAGATCCAGAACCCTCATAAGGGAGACTAGCTAGAGTTGAGATTTGAAGTGACTGAACAAGAGGTGCTAGGACCCGTAGAACGATGACGTGAAATGTACCTGTGTAAATTATTTTCTTTGAATATACATTTACTTATATATTCAAAGCATGCTACTTATTCTCCATTACCTTTCTATTCCATTAATTTTTTTCATTAACTCGACGTGCTCCTAGATGTTTATTCTTTTATAAGTACATTTTGAGTAGCATCAGAGTGGATTAAAATTTTTGAAAATGGTAAGCTCAAGTGAGACAGAGAACTGGAGTGTTAATTTCAGGAGCTTAATGAAGATAAATTTTTCAAAAAAGGTTTGGAGTGATAAAGGTCTTTATGAGGAAACATTACTATGGCTGTCTTTGTTTTCATAGATTGGCATTATTTAGGACATTTTGAATTCATCAGGTGAAATTCTTGAAAAATTATTCATTCATCAAGTAGCATAATGATTCCACTACATGTATACAGCCACTCTTTGAAGTACTTTACCTGGTACTTCAGTAATACCAGAACACATAAAGTGTTTTTAGTACATAAGTTCAATTTTAATATTGAAAATTGATTCTATTCAAATGAATATTGCTTGTATATATATATCATCAATAAAACTGGTATTCCCAAACAAAAATTGCTTTACAATAACACATATAAAATTCGAATTGTTAAAACGATCAGTACATCACTTAAAATCTAATCATATAAAAACTGTAATTAGCCAAATGTAGCTCCACAATTGGAGCACTTCTTTTCTTTCATTAGTAGGCAACAGAGTATTCCTGCAGGAAAGAAACAAATGGCACACAAAAGCCCCAAGCATGTGTAGTCATCTTCCAATACTCCAATTCTACAGGCTGGACATGCCCCAATAACTATAACTTCAGGTTCAGGAACTATAATGGTAGTCGTATGAGTGGTTGCTCCATAAGAAGGTGTTTGGTAAATGTTAAGAGGTGGAGCTGTTGGTTCATAATAGCTGTAATGTTGATGGACACCTAGAATAATTTGAATAAGTTTCACATTTAGTGCCTTTCACCAAGAGATCGGTCCCAAGCCTATTTTATAATAGAAAGGTCTGAAATGAACCATCATGATAGCACACATTATAGCATTATTTGTTAAGGCAGTGTCCGATTGTGACTCGAAAAAAGCTTATTATGCGACTGTCAAATTCGTGAGATGGAATCTGGAACGGTTTCTTGGAATAGTTATTGTTGATATTATGAAGTCATCTATAAAAATAAATTAAATATACCTGGAAGAGGTTGTTCAGTATAGGGTGGAGGTAAATCTTTGTGAGACTGCATCTCAGACTTCAATTTTATCCTGTACAATTTTAGGAATGATGCAAACTAAGACCACAGTATAATTTTTTCTGATTAATCATACTTTCAAAACAAAAATTTCTCTTGTCTCGTTCTGTATCGTCACTTGTCACTTCAACTTCACTGTCACTAGTGTCAGACTGTCAGGGTCAGTAGTGTCACTCTTCAGCCAGGGGGTATTCTGTGTACCATAGAATTCTATAGTCGATCAAATAGGTGAAATGTCATTATGGTTGAATTCATGGGAGAGAAAGAGACATAACTATCGACTATAGAATTCTATGGTAAACGGAATTCCACCCACCGACCCATAGTCGGTGATTCCACCCGGATTTTCTCTTTCCCTTTTTACGTTTCTACTTCCGCTAGATGACACTCAGGTGGTATATTCCGTAGGGTCACTAAATCAAGCAGGCCGTTTGTAAGGATGCATAGAAACCCTGGTGCGATCTCAGATTCGATTTTGTTCCTACCAAAGTTGTGGCTACTGTAATTGCATTGATACCGTTGGCTTCATTTGTCGATGGATGGCGCAGAAGTCGAAAATAGCCGAGTTTCCAACATTCCACGGTGCCTTGATTTGTCATTTGATTGTTTTTGAATGTTGACATAACATTTTGTCGCTTGTCCAATCGTCAATGACAACTGTAATTTTGCCGCCATCTGTGCTAAGAAGTGAAACGGTATACCAATGCAATAAAAATAACATGAATCAAGTAGGCCATACATCAACACTTTTGTATGTCGGTATCACAGGTATAAGAGATCACACCAGGGTTTCTATGCATCTTGCATAGAATTATATAGTCGATCAAATCGATCAAAAAGCTATATTCTTTCGTTCTGATCAAACTGAATAGTGAAGTGATCCATTGTTGCATTTCAAGCCGTAATTCAGCAGTCGGATCACTTCAATTCAGTTCGTTCATTTTAATAAGAACGAAAGAATATACCTAATAGAGAAAACTGCCGCAAACGGGGATACATGCCTGTTCCCTATCAAACCCCATTTATAAAGTCAGGTTCAGTTCAGGGGTAACAAGCTCCACTGGGTGCTGGAAAGCGGCTTACAGAATTCTATGGTACACGGAATCCCACCCCAGGGCGGCTGCTCCATTCCAAAATCCAGTATGTGAAAAAAACAAAGTTGGGAGAAAAACGAGTTTTAGTGATTTTGTTTGGCGTTGAAGGGGTTGCACATACAAGGTTAAGGATAGTCATATCTCTGAAATTAGTACAGCTATCAACAAACAGGTCGGGTTGAAAGATGCGCCTAAACACAGAATATCCAAAAATATTGAAACTTCATTTTCTGAAAAAATGTTGAATGCTGTTTTTTGGAATGGAGCAGCCGAGGGGTGGAATTCTGTGTACCATAGAATTCTATAGTCGACAGAATAGGTGAGATGACATTATGGTTGAATTCATGGGAAAGAAAGAGACATAACTGTCGACTATAGAAATCTATGGTACACGGAATACCACCCCAGCACTACGCTATCACCGGTTACCGTAAGCGCAGAAAAGTACCAACGCTCACGTCAATCATCATTAAAACTTTTTTGAGGTATCACTGGAAGAGGTAGGAAAATGCTAAAACCAATAATACCTACGATCGTCGCACTAGTGTAAGTATTATTTGCTGTTAACTGCGGGCAAGATGTCTACGTTGCGTTAAAGTGCATTATGATGAGCTTCAATATCATGTAAGGGTCGATTCCACCACTTCCGCTTAGTGCTTCGAGCGACGCCTAAATTTATGAATCAGAATGTAGATATATTTGACATACCATTAAACATATTCTATCGGATTCTGAACTGTGACACTTGAAGAATTGAACAATTGAAGCATTAAGTGCAACCTGTAGGACTGGGCCTAAAGTCTCGTTCATACCCTCACGAACTTCGCAATTTTTCTGCGAAGAAAATGGCTGCCAACGATTGGTCCAGCATGACTGGGAGCCATTTTATTCGCAGAAAAATTTCCAAATTCGCGAAGGGTATGAACAAGCCTTGAGACTGTTACAAGCTGTCAACTGCAACGTAAATGAAAATCATATTCATCTTTCAATTATTGTTTTACTTCCTGTGGTGGGATTCTGTGTACCATAGAATTCTATAGTCGACACAATAAGTGAGATGACATTATGGTTGAATTCATGGGAGAGAAAGAGACATAACTGCCGACAATAGAATTCTATTGCACACGGAATACCACCCCTGAATATAGAACACTCGATTGCTTGAACCGAATGCAATGTCTCCCAGCACTATTTTCAAGTGGTATCTGTTACAATCAAAGCTTATATTTTTAAATGCGCTTTTGCTGATGACATAAAACTCTTGTCTATGCGAATGATTCTATGAACATGAACTCTGGTAGACGTTCTGAGCTCTGAAGGCATATTTTCAATTTTTATCACAGAAAACATATGTGTTCTATGGTGTTGTGTTCTCTGTTCATGTGTTTTTGGTTTTTGGGTTTTATTATTTGTCATTTCATTTTGTGATTGTGCCTTGGGAATTTTTTATTGATGTGATGAAAAATTTCAAAACTTTTATTTAGGAGAAAAAATTATTATTTTTTGTTATTCATGCCATCAAAACCTCCAGTTGAACCTTTGAAAGGTGATCAGCATCAGCCTTATATTTATTTGAAAATGGTATGTAACTGCATTGCTACGGAAATGAATCATAAATCGTAGTGTGTGCAAATTATAATATCATTATTTGTTATCAGGAACGAATCATGGAAGAAGCTTCGACTATCCAACGATTATTACCATGGATTCATTCTGATGAAGATGTTATAAACTATTTAAGAAGGATTCCTTTGGATAAGAACCACTTGAGATTTCAATTAACACTCTTGCATTTCCTGAACGAAAGAGACAATGAAAATAACGGCAATTTTGAACAAGACATTGAAGATGATGCAAGAGAAATAGTTTCATCATTGCCAGACACACCGTATAAAGTGATAAAAGAGCGACTCACTGGTCTAGGAAACTTGTCGAATCGCAAAGAAGTTGTTATCAGGCAGCTGCTTCATGATAAACGCGATTTGGTGAAACTTGTTTCAGAGATGGATTCTGGTAATGTACATAAAAGGAAAAGTGACGGTGAGTTTCATTCACTTGATAATAGTGATCAAGGCAATGAAACAAATATCAAGATTAAAATACGTAAAGTAGAGGGATCCTTGGAAGTTGTATCAAGTTTCAAGCAAGAAATGGTAGCACCTAGCTCAAAGGTAACGTAACTGCTTACTTTATCATATAATTTCTGTGTACGAATTGACCCTATATCCACGTATATTTTATTTTCATCTGGATAAGTTCCATTTTATGCATGGAACAAGACATACTGTCAGGGATTGACAAAAAAACATCCAGTTTAACAGTCTAGTTACAATTTTTGTGTTTTGAGCAGGACATTTGACAGCATTTCGCATTACACACTGCTGCAAAACATAGCTTACAAGAAACTGGGGCCAAATGGTTCTAGTCATGTCTCTTGAATAGAGGCCAGTTTTTCCAAATATGTTTGATTTTGAGATGTGGTAGGTCTGTTAGTAAACATACATCATATACCTCCCAGCTAGAACAGGGTACAACTAGGTTGTATTTTTATCCTAATACTATTCTTATTTTTCATTGCTGACACAGTTGAATGTCTTCTTGTGTACCACATAACACTTTGTAGTTCATATTTTGTAGTCCCCCAAGAATGTAGTGAATTTAGTGATTTAGTACCAGCTTCTTGATAAACTGGGAGAACGGGTTTTGGCTAACCAATTGCATCCCAGCATAGAAAAAACTGAGCTCACAATTTGTCACACAATAAAATCTCAGTTGGATGAAGCATATTCACCAGATATTCGACATTCATGAGATAAAATAAAAAACACTTTTTTATGAATATGGCTTTAAACCAGAAACAATCAGTCAATCCATCCATTTCATAATTTGCAAGTAACATCATAGAAACCGCTCTCATCTGGTGTAAGATTTAAAACAAACTACCCGCGGACATTGAAAACCACTCCAAATTCCGAAATACCATGACAATTTTTGTACAGGGAAATATATTCTAGGGAATTGAGGAGAAATTATTGTTGGGGTTACATCACCATAAAGGGGGGTTACTGGGAGACATTCCCCCCCCATCAACTGTATTTTCTCATGTAAAGAAAGTTGTAGTACTAGTCAACACCAATTTATAATGAATTCCGGTACTAAGTACCCCCCAGGAAAAAATCCCATTGACTCACCTGGGCTACATGATGTTATACATAAGTACAGCATAGTGAGATTTTTTAAAAAATTTGTTGTAAATGAGTTATTCACTAATATATCAGTACCTCCGACGTTTCGTCTCTTGGCCACCATCATCAACTTTATTTTTTCTTATGGGCGTCGCATTAAATCGTTATTAATTGAACTAGATTTTTTCATTGTGATTTTAAAGATTGTCAAACTACTCGATTTGTTATTACCCCATTATCAATCACGTTTGCTGTTATTAAAAGGTAGTAATTACGTAGAATGTTTTTTTTTAAAACAAGAATGATTATTTAACGAACAAGTGTATTAATAAGGGCGATTAACAATTGAGATATTTTAACGCGTTCCCCAAGGATCTGTGCTGGGACCACTGATATTTCTACTCTTCATAAATGACCTACCAGTCCACCTACAATCACAACTGCTAACGATATACGCTGACGATACCTCATTGGCGGTCTCCGCACAGACTTCAGAGGAACTCACATCATCCATTGCAGATACTGTAAATTATTTCGTAAATTGGTGTAGATCAAACGGTTTAATGGTTAATGTCGATAAGACAGATTGTATATATTTTAATTCTAATAATATTATCTCCAATTCACATACCCTAACATGCAGAGTCGAGAGTAATATAATTGAATCAACTACAACAACAAAGTTCTTATGCTTACACATTGATTCCAGTCTTAGATGGACAGAGCAAGTTAACGCAGTTAACACAAAATTAAATAAGGCTTTTTATGCGATTTCAAGAACTAAAGATTGCATGCCCACCAGTGCAGTAGTTAATGTCTACTACAGTTTAGTGTACACTCACTTATGTTATAATTTAATCCTATGGGGAAACTCCATCGATGCCAGTAAAATATTTGTAACACAGAAAAAAATTATACGAAAAATGTTCAGCCTAGACTTCAGACAAACTTGTAGGCCCACATTCATTAAATATGACATTATGCCCTTTTACAGCATTTACATCTACCACTGTATTTTGTATGTGAGGAAAAACATTGATAAATTCCGACTGAATTCATCAAATCATAATTATGACACCAGGAACTCTGATCATCTATTTGTTCCCAGACACAAAACTACAAAACTGGAAAATAGTTTCAGATATATGGGAATAAAAATTTACAATAAACTTCCAGTAACCATTAGAAGTATCGATTCCTTCAATAATTTCAAAAAGACAATAAAACGTTTGATAACAAATAAATGCTACTACAGTGTAAAAGAATATTTCCATGATAGCCTGCAGGAACTTCACTGTTTTTAATTGTGTTGTCTGTATTTTATTATTTAATATTTTTCTGTTATAATTTTAAGATAATCTGAAACACACTTCTTCGAGTGATTGACTTGTCCTATACATGTTGTAATGTCACAAAGGATTAATAAAATATTTCTATTTCTATGTTTGGTTGCATACGCCATAGGTCACTATATAAATATAATATGTATTGGAGCAATGTACGTTGGGTTGCATATAAGTAAATCGTTGAATAATAGAAAATCATTCATTAACAGGGGTCATTAATCAACGATTTTGAGTGCGTTAACATACATCGTAAATAAACGTTCGACAGAAAACGAGATATAATCTGATTAAACTAGTTTTTATTGAACTTTTTTGAAAATATCTGTCTCTAACTACAACTGAACGAACGAAATAACAAAACACACAAAAATCTGAAACATTACAGCAACTGCTCTAAATTTCTTCTGAAAACAGAGACGTGCTCGCCGTCCTAAGTTTTCTACAGCACTTGCTGTATCCCTTCTTCTTATTGACCGACATTGTTCAATTATGCTTCTAAGATTGTCAACATTATTGAATTATTGTTGGCCATAAACCTGGTTTAATGTGCCCCACAAAAAAAGTATCAAGTACCTTGCTGGCCAATTCACATGACCATTATTTCTAATTTACCTATCTCGGAATATTTCTTTTAGTTATTCACATACTGCTCTGGTATTATGTGGAGAGGTATCGTAATGTTGAAGCCAATATAGATTTAATTTACGAGAAATAAAATTTCTATATTATCCTCAAAAACGCCTAGAAGAAACTCCAGATAAGTTTCTCCATTGAGTGTTCAATTGAAAAAATAAGGACCATGGATTTGATCTCCACAAATTCCAGCCCATGTGTTCAAACTGAACACTAACTGTGGCCTAACTGCTCTAAACTCTCTGGGATTGTTCTGACTCCAGATGTGCTCATTATGTCTATTGAACATACCACACTTAGTGAAAGTGTTCTCATCCGTCCAAATGACCTTTGAGAGAAATTGGGATAAGTCATTTCTATTTATTAGCCAATTACAGTAAGCCAACCTCCGTTCAGGATCACCTGGGTATAATTTTTGGCAGATATGAACTTTGTACGTTTATTATCACTTTGAAATTATGACGGCAGACATGACTACGTGATAGATGATAGCCTAACAATGAATTGAATCATTTAACAAGTGTTTTTGACGAAGTCACAGCCTACTTGAAATTTCTAGTTTTTGTGAAATATAAAAGGTTGGGAAATAACATATATCGTTGGAATCGGAATGAAACTATTTCATTTTGTAAGTTCAATATGACGCTTATATGAAAAAATTAAGTTGATTATAATGGCCAAAACACGAAACGTCGGATGGTAAATCTAAATATACCGTATAGTGGGGACAAAATGGCAATGTAAATGTGCTGTTTATTTTGATATCCTTCATCAAACAACGCCAGAAAAAAATAAAAATAGTTTCTTTCGGATATCTCCGGATATACTCGGAATTCTGAAACTTTCTTAATTGCATATTGCTGATCACATAGATGCGCAATTTTACCCCAATTTTACCATCTTCGTTCTCATATAGTTTCCAAAATCCCAATGGCGGCCATCGAATCTGAATTACGCTTGTAAATCGGCGTTTATGAGCCAAAAATGAGCAATTGGCAACTGGAAATAAATTTAATCTGCTTTGCTCGTATGTAAAGGGGCATTGCACTGCATAAGATAAACTGTTTTTTTATATAATTGGAATCTGCACTTATGAGGAGCAAGGTCCAAAATCTGTAGAGGTATCTCACTGCATCTCTATACAATCTAATTAGATTAGATTACACTAGATTACGATTTACATCCAAAAGTATGTACTTATGCAGGGCGATATAGGTAGGCTGTGCATCATGAATTTTTCAACTTGCAGTTGGATTAAAAATTACAGAATTTGTATGATGTCATGATCGCTCATGCCCGTTTTACCTAAAATATTTGTAGTCCAACAGCTATACAGGGTGTGCCAAAAGTCGGTAGCAACTTTCTTACTTTTAGTGGAAATCTAAATGTTTTTCAAATAGTATAATTGGCCTCCTAATTCTAAGTTTAGATAACCTAAGTAATGTTGAGAAAGACGTGTAGCTTCTCAATTACCGCCATTCAAAAATTGTCTTTTTCAAATGGTACCTACTCATGAAATGATTTATCTAGGTGAGAGATTCTTGCTTTTTCAAGTAGGTAAGCTATAGAAACAAAAAACAACTATAATTAGGGAGGTGATATTCTGTCAACGTTAAACGAATTGTGCTAATTCCTAATCAATATTTCGAAAATGGAAACAGGAAGTCCATTAAGAGAGGAGGAGGTCCTTGTTCCATCTGGAGTGTTTTAATTTTGATTTCGTAAAGGTCTAACTGCAAATCTTTGACCCGCACCCCATTCCATTTTCCTAATTTCGGCAATGACTTGTGGCAAAAAAATTGGATACATATTAGCGTTAACAGTTCCTTGATTCTCTGAAGTCACAGAAGTGCAACAGAACAAAAGTTTCTGTAGAAAATAAACTTGAGAGAATTTGGAAAAAACTTTCATTTGAATGTGCGCTACATACCTAATAAAATTTTATGATATAATTTTTTTTTATGAACTAAATTTAAAATTACCTGTCAAGTTTTTATTTCTCGCGGGATATTGTCATATCATATAAATTTTATAGCGTGATGGTGGGTATGATTTACGTCAAAGTTTATTTTCTTGTTTGTATCGCTTGCAAATACAAGCTTTTCAAACAAAAAACTTTTTTATGTTTATTCAATTTTGTGCTTTTTAGTACAATCAAATTTGTTTGATTAGCCCATCGAATAGGTGCTTCTTGGCACATAACCTACCTTACACCATTTTTGCGAATTTTTTAAATTTTAATATCGTGAGTTTTTGCAACTTCTCTTCTAGAGTAGGAGATCTCAGAGCGTTCTCTATCAAGTCTTCAGGGGGCAGGGTGGTACAATTTTTTAAATTGAATTATTCGACTATACGATATTTTTCACTATTTTTACGGATTTTTTCGATTTTATTTTCGCTAGTTATCGCCACTTTTTTCTAGAAGAAGAGGAAGCCGAAGCCCCCAATCATCAATTTATTTTGCAGTAATTTTCCTAAATGTCCTAAACAGTTACTTACTACACGATCACTATCTACCTTCGAAGGGGATTAGGGGGTAGAATTTTTTAAATCAAATTATTTGACGGTCAGATTATTTTCACAATTGTACGAAATTTTCCGATTTTAATTTCGTCATTATTCGCAATTTTTAATTAAAACGAGGTGTCTGAGCTTTCCCGACAGGAATATTTGATATCCGAACCCGTATGAAATTTTTCTGAATTACTATGCATTTTATATCTAGGTTAAATCAAGACATTATTGTATTGTCAGCAAAACTGAATCGACATGTAAAGTTTCAATCCCGTGTGATGAGAGGAAGTGGTTTTAATTCCGCTGGCAAAATTTGACGTAACTAGTTAACACACTGACATCACAAGTTGAATAAAAGCTTATAATTAATTATAACAATTCAAAAAGTCGTTGCCTTTCATTGTTTTAAAAACTACGATAAATATTTTTAGAGTATTGTGTCATTTTCCACGAATTACACCACTCCCTGCATCCTATCTCATATTTATCTTTGAGTTTTAATGATAAAATATCTGACTTTTAAAAAATCGGGATCCATTTCACATTTATCTCTTATTTCCTGTCCTTGGACAACCTCATTTCTATTTTAAAATCTGCGAGCGATCGGTCATATCCTAATTCAGTCATCGTTTCGATCACTAAACCGTAAGAAAATTTTCAAATAATCTGTAACCCCACTCCCGTTCTTTCAAAATTATGCATGTGAGTATCCATTATATTTCCCGGTCACTCGTTGACCAATACAATTATCCTCCGATGGTGAAAAACCTGTTGGCGGATACTGGCACCGGCACGCAAGAATTCCTATCCACAACACTTCCCAATAGGCAATCCGCATGGACCAATCAAAACTCTATTTTAGTTGCGCTTGCGTGGTGTGCAATGCAATTTTAGGTTAAGCCGTAGACACAATGGATGTTTTATGTAATAAGTTTTAAGTTTTGGGATTTTGGATATCAATTTCAGAAATAAAACAAGATGTAAAACAGTATTGAAAAATGAAGCTTGAATTCTACCAACCAGATTGTTTATGAGGCGTGATCAGAGTAATAATGGCAATGATGGTTTCGCGTTAAAAAATTATCCAAAATTATGAAAATTAAAACTAAAAACATATAACTTCCATTGTGTTTCAGCCTTTGCGTTGAGGATCAACTTGGATGGCTTAAAAATGAAAAAAAGAAGGGAACATGATCTAACCTAACCAAACTACCCTTGCTATCCAAGTTGAATACTTGGGATTACTATAATACCGCCTTAGCATCGATTCAAATATACCGCCTTGGCCAGGATAGCTCTGATTGGTTCATTCGGATTGCCTATTGGGAAGTGTTGTGGAAAGAAATTCTTGCCACCGGCACCGGGCTTAAAACAAGAAATTCTTAAAAAAAATCGCTATCAAGTAATAAAAACTCTGTTACTTTTCGTGAGTGTTTTGGCATTGGACGTAGACGGTACATAGTCTGTGTGTTTGTGATTGTTACATATTTTCGTTTTAATTTTGTTGCATTTAATTAGGTGAGTTGTAGAAGAGATTCACACGGGGATACCTATGTTAAATAAAAAAGAACAAGGATAGTTTTGAATCATATACTTGTAAAGTAAAGGCTGAAACACAATGGAAGTTTTATGTTTTTAGTTTTAATGTTCATAATTGTGGATATTTTTTTAATGCGAAACCATCATTGCCATAAGTATTCCGATCACGCCTCATAAATAATCTTGTTGGTAAAATTCAAGCTTTATTTTTCAATACTGTTTTGCATCTTATTTTACTTTAAAAATTTATATCCAAAATCCCAAAACTTAAAACTTATTACATAAATCTTCCATTGTGTTTATGACTTAACGCTTACAATTGTTGCGACACACAGTGTCATAATCTGAGCTGAGTTATGAACTGATGAGTAATGAAGGATAGTTTTGACTATTTGAGTAGATTAGTTGGTTGCAGAAGTTTGCTACTGAATATGACAAGTGTTCCAAGGATTTTGTTGAGCATTTTGTAGTAAATACGTATTTATATGTTATGTTGATGTAAATTATTTGTAATGAATTTTCATATTCCTATCGGACAATAATAAAAATAATAATAATACTCCCTCATAAACACTCATGGAGTGTGCCCAAAGGCATAGCCTGTGCGGTAGAGGACGGCTATTATTATTGTATGCCGTGGCGCTCCGGGGCGACTTACTTGGTGACGTATTCACTTTTCAGCTGTAGGAAAACCTACGGGGAGGTCGGCGCGAACTCCAAGCAAGCACCAGACGTCGGGATTGGCATCTAGAATTAAAATACTACTAGTACTCTAAAAAAATTGCTAAATCATAAATCTAGCCTCGAGAGACATTGGGGGTTAGACCAAAGCAAATAAGTACACTTTTATATTTTTTGGCAGTTCAGATATTTCGTTATATAACTGGTACTGTTAAGTAGTAATGTGTGTTGGCTCCTTTAGTGCAGCTACGGTATAAATGTTCAGGTCTAAAAAATTCATTAGTCATTATTTTCAATGTACATGCCTACTTCCTACCTATCTATATAGTTATCAATTTAATTTATTAATGTATTGGAAAAGGTTATTTCCCTAAAATATATACAGATCATTATTGCAATTAAAAGGAAATTTTCAGTAGTGCCAAATATAAATAATTGTCCACAAAATGAAAGTTGATTAAAAAAAATCTCGCATATTCCCTATACTGTATAACCTACACGAAAAAATAAATAAAATAAAAAATTGTGTTGATGGAAAGTTTGATTTTGTAGCTGAATTTTTTTCCTTGATATGGTCTTTTTTGGGTAACCTTATGAAAAAGAGAAATATTTTAGTTATTTTGAACAATTTTTTTCAGAATATGATTGAATACTGACAGTCAAATATTTTCAATACAGTAGTGTTGTAAACACGGTCACTCACCAGGAAAAACTTATTCGTTTGTTCAAGTCAAGAAAATAAATAATAGTAGTTATCTATGCTTTTGACATCTCGCATGCTCTACAGATTCATTTCACAATTGAAAAATTATAAACAAAGAGAAGGTCAAGTCCTGTCCAGTGAATGCTAGGAGAGATATTCACATGGATCAATATTGAATTCCTTGTAGTATATACCTACTCTATTCAAAATACTTAAGGACACTTGCTTGTAGTAATTGCTGCATGCATGTATGCGGGTGTGGTAATTTTCAACCAAATGGAGAATAATATATTTTTTGAAAGATGAAGTTGTTCCTCCTGACGAATTACCATGCTCTCTGTTTAAGAACATGTCCGAATAAAATGAAATTCGACAAAATTCAGGTTTTTCCAATATTTATTCTTTGAATTTTCAGCGGCGTCATTCACTAATTCTTTACCATAATACAAAAATATATCTAATTTCAAAGTCATGTATTCCGGGTAATTCAAAATCGAGGGCCACCATTGGGATTTCGGAAACTATAAGAGAAACAAACATGATTAAATCGGGGCAAATTTGCATATTACCATTTCGTCCCCGGTATACTACGGTATTTTCAGATTTACCATCCGACGTTTCGTCTCTCTATTTCTTCTTATAGCTGTCATATTAAATTTTTACAAATTGAAATAGGGTTCTTCATTTTGATTCAAATGCAAAATATTAAAAAAAGTTTTAGTTGGCTTCGATTTCATCAAATAACCCTTCTCAAACTAATCGATTTGTTGTTACCCCATTATCTGTCACGTCTGCTGTTATTTCATTTTTTTCAAACAGGAAACGAAATATAATCTGATTAAACTAGAAGTGCCCATTAATTCTATTGAAATAATTAGTGAAAGTGCTCTCATCCGTTCAAATGACGTTTGAGAGAAATTGGGGAAAATCATTTCTATTCATTAGCCAACTACAGAAAGCCAACCTCCGTTCAGGATCACCTGGGTATAATTTTTGGCAAATATGAATTTTGTAGCATTTTAGACCATTTCTTCTGAGCACCCTCCAAACACTTTGTTGTGGCGCACCTGTATTTAAAGCAACTTCATGTGTGAAACTGACGGATTCATATTTATCTAGAAAAGAAACAAGTTAAAAAATTTAATATTTTATAAAAGGATAGTGTAGTGTAGTGTTCAGTGTTTTACCGCATTTTGAATGTTGTTTCTCGTATTTTCATCTAATCAATTTCCATATTTGTTTCTCGGTTTTTTTGGAAACTACCATATTCGGTAAGGCTTCAAATTTTTTGAATGTTCTCGCTGGTTGTATTCTTTCTGAGGGTAGTTGGGGATACATTTCTGCAGTTCTCTCGGTATTACTGTCAAGGGTAATATAACAAGACCTTGATAAATAGTCGACTACTTTTGTTGCATAAATTTCGGCTGTATTTTATAATAATATAACGAGGCATTATTTTGGCATTATTAATCTGATGAAAACTCGAGAGCGAAGCTCGAGGGTTTTCATCTCTGATTATTAATGCCAAAATAATGTCGAGTAAAATTAATAAATACAAGACAAATTTAGCAACAATAAAATAGTCGACAATTAATCAAGGTTGTGTTATATTTATGAAGATTATTTTCTGAATCCAATTCTTTATATCAGTCATGAATGACACTGTATTGTCAGAGATGGTAGCCTCGATTACCCTATCTATCTCTTCGTTTTTGATTTCTCCAAACCGATTAATTTTCAAATACTTATACATCTTCAACACGATTGATTCTATTTGACTTTTAAGGTGTTTTTATTTAGATTATTTAGAGCACTGTCAGATGCACAGGTTCCTTTATATATATGTATCATACTGAATAGTCTGTGACTATTGTGTTCCGTGCAAATAGTCGCTAATATGATGTAGGAGTGGTATCAGGGATGAAGAAAAGAGTATTTTACATAACATATCCCGAACAGAATGGTGTACAAAGTCATTTGGAACTTCTATGATTTTTTTTTCGAAAACTCACCCCCTTCGTACCCCCTCGGTTGGCCTGGAAAACTCCCATGTGGCATCAGGGATGAAGAAAAGAGTATTTTACATAACATATCCCGAACAGAATGGTGTACAAAGCCATTTGTGCCTTCTATGATTTTTTTTTCGAAAACTCACCCCATTTGCACCCTCTCGGACGGCCTGGAAAACCCCTACGTGGTATCAGGGATGTAAAAAAGAGTATTTTACAGAACATATCCCAAGCAAAATGGTGTAAAAAGCCATTTGGTTCTTCTATGATTTTTTTCGAAAACTCACCCCATTTGCACCCCCTCGGATGGCCTGGAAAACTCCCATGTGGCATCAGGGATGAAGAAAAGAGTATTTTACATAACATATCCCGAACAGAATGGTGTACAAAGCCATTTGTGCCTTCTATGATTTTTTTTAGAAAACTCACCCCATTTGCACCCTCTCGGACGGCCTGGAAAACCCCTACGTGGTATCAGGGATGTAGAAAAGAGTATTTTACAGAACATATCCCAAGCAAAATGGTGTAAAAAGCCATTTGGTTCTTCTATGATTTTTTTAGAAAACTCACCCCATTTGCATCCCCTCGTACGGCCTGGAAAACTCCTATGTGGTATCAGGGATGAAGAAAAGAGTATTTTACATAAAATATCTCGACTAGAAAGTCATTTGTGCGTTCTATACATTTTTTATATTTTTCTCAGTGTATATTTGTGGATGTGGATAACTTCACACCCGTACAAATAGAGCGTGTTGATTGGACTTGTCAATTAATAGACGAAAGAAATAATCTGATTTTTAAAGCAGTTTCATGTCCTGTTTTTCTGGATTTGAAAAACCATTTTACGTTTATTATCACTTTGAAATTGCGGCGGCATTTGTGACTACGTGATAGTCTATCACGTAGTCACTATCACTGATAGATAATAGCGTAACAATGAATCAACTCATTCAACAAGTGTTTTAGAGGGAGTCACAGCCTACTTGAAAATTCTAGTTATTGTGAAATGTAGGTAATGGAAATTTCGGATGTCTCCGGATGTATGCGGAACTTTGAAACTTTCTTAACGGCATTTGATGGTAACATAGATGCGCAAATTTGTCTCAATTTAACCATTTTCGTGTGTCTTATAAAAAATCCCAATGGTGGCCCTCGAATCCGGCGGCTTTACATTATGCAATTTTCATGCAATTTTTGTGCAATGCAAGACTAAATTTTACATTGCGCTTGCGCCCATGCAAGTTTCGTGCAAGCCCAAAAAATTTCGACTGGTTGAAATTTTCACGCAATTCGTGAGCAATTCTAGTGAGTTTTCTGGTAAGAAATTCAATGCCAATAGCACACTAAAGTACCTATAGATATTGTTTTTCGAATGTCTCCTAACCTTTAACTCCAACTTAAAAAAGAAATAGAAAATTTGTCACAAGCGTTAGTGATAGGTGGAATGTCATTTTTTGAATTTCAGTAAAGTACAAACCAACAAAGTATCAAAATATTTTGAGGTTAGATTTTCTCGAAATATATTATGTTGGTATAAACTGCTGGCAACACAACAATAATTGCATAAATGTAAGACACAATTTCTAAATTGCCTTGCAATACCTGTCTTGCATTGCATAAATGTAAAGCCGCTCTAAAGACCACTGCACTGTAGACATCTTTCTTTAAATATCAAGGCAACCAGAAAGCGGTATTTCAGTGTTTCAAGTAGTGGTTTACAGTGGTGTTCTTACCTACTTGATATTGTTATTGTAGTATTCTTCGTAGTTTGAAAAAAAAATTAGTATAATAGAAATCGTTAAACCATTATGTCATTATACTATGTAACATGTTATAAATATATATATATTGTGGGAAAGGGTATTTTTCATGTAAAAATTATATAATTTAGTATTTCTCTTCATTTAACGTTAGGTATTCAGTTTCGAAAAGTTATGGTAAAATCTTAATCTCTCTAGATGTATATTTTTAATCATTTATGGATTATATATTCTGAAATCATCTGGCATCGATCCTAATATTCGTCACAGAATGTAATTTTATTTTATTTCAGGTTAATATTAGGCCAAGTCTTCTTACCAAAACACCGTCTACTGTAGAAATATCATCGTCCAGTGATTCAAACGATCTACCTCATTCGTCTACTACATTTGCACAACCGAGAAGTGTAAATGATATAAGAGACACGATATCGTCTTCTAAATTATTGCATCCCTATCCCGAACCACCAGGAAGGAAATTGATCAATAATGAAAGAATATCTGATCATAAATTCATGCACAATTTGAACAACATAATCGAGAAAAAGGTACTCAAACAGATTTCTAAATCTTCAAAGCCTGCCACAGTAGTAAACTCCACGATGGATTCAGAACCTCCTATTGCTTCCAGTAATGTAGGTGAGTACTCATTGAATGATGATGAAAAGAATAATCTTGTTCGCTCAAACACTCGAAAGTATTTTGCATCTGTATGTTCTCCAATCCGGTAGTACGAAAAAATATTAAATATGCTCTACACAACCATTTGGAGGTGCGCACGACGGCACGACTACAGAATGTGACCATTTGCGACTTCAATCCAGGTTGTAAACAACTGGTTCAATGCATTTAGTTTATACATACAGGGAAACGGTTGATTATATTCAGGTGAGACCTGCAATCATTACCTAGTGTCCAAAGAGGGTAATGGTTCCTGATTCAGTGCAATTATCCAGGATTACCTAAAATATCTATGATTTTTGCATCCTCCGTAAACAACGCAGTAGGATTAGGTGACGTGGTAAAAAAACGTGTTGGGCACTTAAATACACAGATATTATATTTGCATAAAAAAGTAGAACTCTTCACGACCAAAATACACTTTTTCTTATCATTCTTTGATCATTTTTAGCAAAAGTTATGGCACATTTAACTTTTGGCGCCGCTGGAACTTGCAGCGGCGGGTAAACACGAGCCTGAAATTTGATGTCGGCATTCAATCACGTTTTCTAAGAGAATGGGCGCATTTTGTAAAGAGTTACTAAGTATGTTTCTTGTAGGGAATTGAATGATCTTTCAACCTTATCCAAACCATTTTTGTATAAACTTCATTATTTCGAAGATGACAACAAAAACATTTTTTTTCAATTTAATTTTTATTTGGGTTCCACTCCCGGATTTTTTGTAAACAATTTTTTTCTTGTTCAAACCACTAGCATTCCAAATTTGGTGGTGTTACAACCGATCCTCGTCTCAAAAACTGCTTGGACTGGATTAAAATGCCTCTGCTTGTTATTAAAAATATAAATTGATACTTGTCGCAAAATTCTTTACCTGGATATTTGAGAAATACAAGTACAACGCCCATAAGGGTATATCAAGAAATTTTTGTTACAGTTCCTGAAAGTTTTGATTTGGTATCCTACTTACAAGAGGTGACTCAAGTTGGCAAAGAAAAAATTAGATCTTTATGCAACTCGTTAAGAATTCCTTTAAACCAAAGACCCGTCTATGTGGTACTGAATGATATTCTCAATAGGTTAATGAGCAATGATGTAATAGTACTTGAAGATGCCAATGCAGATACTGATACAGACACAGATGAAGAATTGTCTTCTCACGTTGGTAAGTAGGCTAATTATTTTTTTTCATTCATTCAGAAGCAAAGATTGAAGCATACAAATGGAAAAATATTTTCTTTTATATGCATCTCTTCAACTCTAAAAGTATTATTCAAACTCTATCCCCGTCTGTTCATGTAAAGTAAAAAATATGAAAACATTTTAGAAGTAGAGTGAAGAATGCTACTACAACAATATTATTTGAAGAAAAAGCGTAATTGAATGTAGGTACGAAATTAGTATGTTAAATACTACCTTGTCTTTCTGGAGAACGTACAGTCTAAGAAACGACAACTTGACTTTTATCACCTGCAAAAATTCATCAGACATACAGTGTGCTCCAAAATAATTATAACGTTGACTAAACTCTTTTTTGTTACTAGTACATCATACCACTAAGTTTTAATCTCTGAAAAAACTTTGCCAGGCGTTGGGTAGACGTGATTCGGCAGTCGTATGATGCTGTTGAATCATTTCTGTTCGACGTTTGCCGACAATCCTATAAAATAAAAAAATATACGGAAGGCTGGATTATTTTTATAATCAAATTTCATTTTATATTAATTTTTCATTTTATTTTCATTTGATTCATTCATTAATTACAAACTTATTGGACTACTTCACATATCAAACCAAATTTTAGATCCTTTTTGCAACAAATTTTAAGCAATTCGAAAATCTTCAATAACTTCGAACAAAACAAAACTATATCTACTGTGTCGAGTATTTTAATTCTTGAAAACCAAAGTCTGAAGAGAAGACTAGTGACAAGTCAATTGTTGTCACCTGGTATAGAGGTATTCATAAAGCATACTGCATATAAAATAATAATAATTTATTTCCAGTAGAGGGTACTAGAAAATTTGAAGAAAAAATCAAATCCTGTTTTCTAAAAAGGTAGCAGAGACTCAAAATTGCTACCTTTATTCAATTGGAGATAATTTTTTTTTAATACAATGTTTACACCTTATCGTCTGTACTTTGTCACAAACTTGCATTGGAAGATTTTAATATGTATATCGATTTTTTTTTTCAGATGATTATCTAAATTATATAGGGTAAGTAGATGAGTTTTTTCTTTTCATAAGTAGCTGTATAGATATATTCTTATTTGGTTCATCACTACATGAGATATGTTTGAAATAGGTATAAATTGTATTTGAAGTAGTTCAACCACATCCCTGTGAATCCCACAAAATGATTCGAATATTTTAAGTGGGACTGAACTAATCTAAAGGAGACAATTATAAGAATTTCTTTAGTGACTATTAATGAAATTATTGAATATTGGATTTTGCGGTAAAGTTTATGATCTTCTTAAAAATTATTTCGAAAATAGAATTGGATATGTTGAAATTGATGAAACTAGAATTGAACAAAAAATCTTTCAATTTGGTGTGGCACAGAGGACAGTTTCGGGGCCACTTCTCTGTACTATATCTCTCAACGATCTTTTTTATATTAATACTATAGGTGAAATTCATACTTTTTCAGATGATAAAGTAATATACCGGGTGAAGATACAGGTTTCAAATTTAGTATGTCAATATATTACTCAAATACGCATATTTTGACTCCATTAACGGAAATTCACCACTTCCGGTTAAACCGGAAATGACCCCGAACTTTTTTTTTCAAATGACACCCTGTACAATTTTTTTTTTCATCACACGGAAGAACACGTAATTTGTGATAAAACTGTTCTTCAAAATTGAAAATTGGTTGAAAAATGGCGGAGATACAGTTGACAAAATTGGCAATGAACATCAAACTCAAATCATCACAACTGACGAACAGCGTCAACATTTACGAGAGGAAGGTTCGAGGTAAGATACAGCTGAAAATTGAGCTTCTCATGTAACTGCAGCAAATATTTTCCAACAAATATCAAAAATTTCCTCAAAATGTAGTACCCATAAAGAAATGTTGACAACTGCCATTTCTCAAATGGCAACATACTCTTTTTATATTGTCGTATTGAAAAGTTATGAATTCTGAAAGGAATCGAAGATACGGGATGTTTCATTATGAGTGTTCTCAAAATTGATTATTCTTAAACAGAGGCGGCTTAAACCTACGAAAGCTAAGCAAAAAATCAAATATTTTCATTCGAGTAATTTAATAATTCATCATTTTCCAATACGACAATGTGAAAAGAGTATATTGCCATTTGAGAAATGACAGTTGTGAACATTTCTTTATGGGTACTACATTTTGAGGAAATTTTTGATAATTGTTGGAAAATATGGTTGCTGCAATTACATGAGAAGCTCAATTTTCAGCTGTATCTTACCTCGAACTTTCCTCTAGTAAGTGTTGACGCCGTTCGTCAGTTATGATGATTTGAGTTTGATGTTCATGGCCAACTTTGTTCGATTGAACAATCAACTGTACTCCGCCATTTTTCAACCGATTTTCAATTTTGAAGAACAGTGTTATCACAAATTACGTGTTCTTCCAGAGAATGAAAAAAATGTACAGGGTGTCATTTGAAAAAAAGTTTGGGGTCACTTCTGGTTACTTGAAGTGGTGAATTTTCGATAATGGAGTGAAAATATGCGTATTTGAGAATATATCGATGTACCGAATTTGAAACCTGTATCTTTGACACTATAGAAAAATTGAGTGGCGTACCTCACCTCGTGGTCACCCGGTATATAAAAAAAACTGGATTGAATCACAAGCTAAGACCACATTAGATTTTAAAAGGATTAAAAATGGGTTTGATTATAACCTACACACAATAAACTTCGAAAAATAGATTCAAGAGTCTCATCGAAATTTATTTCATGATATCTTTCACTACAGTTGACTCATTCAGTTTATTCTATATTATTATTTTGTTCGATTTTGAAATTTTATTAAACATACATTTATGTATATGTATTTCTTACCTTTTGTTCAATCAACAGTGGCAATAGATAATTTTTTCAGTATGATGGTATAATTCAAAATCAAGAAACAAAACATGTTTTTATCGCCTAGAATAGACTGAAACTACGATATTCTACCGAAACATAAATTGTTGGGTCAAGACTGTGTTAGAAAAAAAATCCTGAAGAACGATTTTTTTTACTATGCCCCGTATACACCCTAATGTACTTTCATTAATAACGTTATATTTTGACATGTTAACGAGTTCCGATAAATATATTTTCATCCCGAATTTGCCTTATTTCGACTAATGAACAATTATTTCCTTTGTGTACCCTACCCAACTCTGACGTTTTTTCGAACTTTTGCTGCTTATATCTCAGAAACGACACATACAAAATCATTTAAACTCGCACATTTTCCTAATTACCCATCCCACTATGACATAATAAAATTTCAGCCAATTTGTCCGAGAGCCAGTTTTACATGTATTGTGTTTTCGTGCGGGATAATATCCCAAGGCTATTGATAATTTCGAAATTATTTGTCGTATACTTTCGACAGCGAGTTGCGTGGTAACAGCCCGACGCCGAAGGCAATTTAATGAGACCATATGAACATTAATAATCTGAATAACTCCCGAGAGCTTTAGCTCGAGGGAGTTATTTTTGATTATTAATGTTCATATGGTCGAATTGAATTGTCTTAAAACACAAGTTACTCGAGACGAATTAAAGAAAATAATAGTCTCTATTTGTCATGGTCGAGTGATATTCAGGAAGATTATTTCATGAACAGTATACACTCATTCAAATATACTCGTTCATATACTCTTTACGCTTGACGGTATTTTTTGGGATGAACTTCTGTCATAGAAGACAACCCAAAACGAGACATCTCAATTTTGAGCGACTGAGTTGTCAACGTTTGACACTTATACAAACAAAAGAAAGCTTTGTTTACATGAATAGCCGTGTTTACCTAAATAACCGGTTGTTTACCTAAATAGCCGCTCATATCACATCATATGACTTCAGTCATGATATTTCATTGGTGTAGCAATTTCCATATCTACTCGAAGGGACTGACATTTTGAAAATTTAAATGAGTAAACGTCAAACTATGTCATAACCATGGTGACTCGATTGTTCAATAGTGATAATTTACTGGGGCACTTAGTTAAATGTTTGTCTGATTCGCTATTTCTGGTCACTTGGTCACAAATACGTAGATATAATAGGTTCAAAATACATGGAAAAAAATTTCAGAAAAATGCTTACAGCAGTTTTCCATATTCATATCAATCAACTCAGCACATGTGTTATACCCTTTAATGGAAGTGTTAATATTTGTGGTCGTTCAAACATAGGTTAACAATTTTCTTTTGAATCAAAAATAACCTTTTTGATTTTACCGTTTACATGCTACAATTTATTCAGAATTCGGTTATAGGTGGTTTGATCTTCATGTATTATTGTAGGGGTTCAAACAGCTCTGAAGATCCTACTGAATATCCTCCTGCAGCAAGGATGGATATCCCGTCTCCGTTTTACGATACAAGAGACCAGCTACCCAACCAAAATGAAATGTGTACCGTCGAATCCACCGTTTCTTTCAATCCTGGCGGCCCTAGTGCAGCTACCAACTCCACCCCAATTACCAAAGAACTCCTTCTTAGGAATTCTGCCATTCTCAGACAGCCTAGATTCACCGTGCCTAGTTCGTTACCCTCGACTATTACCTCGAATCCGACTGAACAACCAAGAGCCAGTGAACCTCTTAATCTTACTCCTTCCAATCGTCCTTTGATACAACCGGCTCGTTTTAGTGGGGAATCCACAATGTCTGAAGCGAGGCCTGCCATAGATGCAGCGTACATGGACCATTTGCAGATATCGCCCAGAAAAGAACCAGAGTAAGTTGTGATGGTCTGAATTTTATGTCTATTCATGACTTGAATGGGGGTTTCCAGCCATTTTCAGAAAAAAATTATTTCGATGTAGTGCATTCATAAGTACCTTGTGTTCAGTTTTCGATTATTTTTTTCATCAATTTATCGAGATAAAAAAGATAAAAATTATTGAAAACGACAAAATTAATCACCGAATTCAAAGGACCAGAAGGAAACGTGACGTACTTACGCGAGAGATTTTGATTGGTTCGCGATGTTCGCCTTGCAGATAAAATACAGTATATTACATTACTAGTGCGGAAAAATCACTTTCGCACGAGTAATGTATGCTATTATTCCAAGACAATTACAAGATTGCCTGACTAAAGTAGAGATTTGATATATGAAACTATTTAACGAAAATAATCATGAATTTTGAGAATTCCTTGCTTTATCTAGATGATTCAGAATGCTTTTAAATGGATAATTGTTTAAATCAAACTCCAAGAAATATTGATGATATTGACATGTGTCCAAGAAAATCGAATGAATAGTCCGACTGAGAACCATTCTGGCTTCATTTATTTTTAATAAATAAATTAAATTTAAATACAAAATATTTTGTTTATGATATAATACCGACGAGATCAAAATCATAATTAGACATCTTTTATTTTTTATAATAATGACTAATCAAGATACACTCTAATACAATATATTTTCTTGTGATAATATGTGTCCAATAGCTCAGTTGGTAGGCAGCATGTGACTTCTGACGAAGATTACGCGGGTTCGATCCTCGCCCGCGGAAACCTTTTTTTTAAGAAGATGAAAAAAAGTACACTTCTCAAATAGATTGCTTCAAGATTTTGTTGCTAGGATTTTTAGGGAGGATATTTTTGCTGCCTCCACGCACCTAACCTAACATTCACTACATACTAAAAATAACTTTTGACGTTTGACATAAATTGTTCAAAGCCTGCTTTTTATATACAGGGTGTCCCGAAACTATGGTGCCAAATTGAAACAGAAGATTTCTCTTGAATAATAAATAGGACTTTCCTGATATTTCTTTCCCCAAATATCGTCCGTTGCAGAGATACAGGGCGTTGAATATGAAAAAATAAAAGTGATTTTTATTCGTAACTTCCACAGTTCTAAAAGTTTCTGAAAAAAAATTTAAAGAATATTTGTGTTCAATAGGTGCTTCATTTCGAAAAAGAAAACACATTTTCAGTTGTTACCAGTGGCGTACTAGAAGGGCATCATGGTCACTTTTCTCCCTTATTTTTTACACCACTGGTGAAATCAGTAAAATTAATAAGTTCTTGCATTCCCCTTTCAATTTTGAGTAAAAAATGTATACTTGTTTCATTTCAGAAAAATCAACCGTTTTCAAGATAATTGCGCTTTTATGAATACAAACATAACAAGTAATGAAAAAAATGTTAGGCTGAAGTGAATTGTACAATCCTAATTACTGGTTAAACTTACAACTAGTTATTTCTTTTTCTTGCAGAGGTACAGGGCATTGAAACTGGAAAATAAAAAGGCAACTTTCATAGTTACAAAAAAAAACAACTAAGTTTGAAGGTATGCCTTTCTTCAATGGGTGCTCTATTTTCGAAAGAAATCAGTTAGATGTTATTTGGACCAGTAATCGGGATTGTAAAATTAATTTCTGCCGAACAAATTTTTCGTTACTAGTATGTTTTCATTCATAAAAGCGCAATTATCTTGAAAACGGTTAGTTTTCCGGATTTAAACAAGTATACATTTTTACTGAAAATTGAATGGGGAATGCGGAAAATATATAATTTTCCTGATTTTACCAGTGGCAAATATAGGGGAGAAAAGGGACCATGATGCCCTTCTTGTACGCCACTGGTAACAACTGAAAATGTGTTTTCTTTCTCGAAATAAAGCCCCTATTGAACACAAATACTCTTTAAATTTTTTTTAAGAAATTTTCAGAACTGTAGAAGTTATGAATAAAAATTACTTTTTATTTTTCATATTCAACACCCTGTATCTCTGCAACGAACGACATTTGGGGAAACTCCTATTTATTTTTCAAGGGGAATCTTCTGATTCAATTTGGCACCATAGTTTCGGTACACCCTGTATAATAAATACTCAGCAAGATAATTACATGATTGCCTGACTAGGTACAGGGAATTGATATATGAAACTATCGAAAAGGAACATACATTTTGAAAATTCCTTGCTTTGTTTAGATGATTAAGAATTTTTTGAAGTGAATATTTCGTCGGCTTAGTGCAAGAAGTTACTATCTAACAATCTATTGTCCAAGAAAATTTTTGGAATAGTCCGACTGAGAACCATTCTGACTTCATTTATTTTTAATAATTACTTTTGAATACAAAATATTTGAAGCAATCTATTTGAAAAGTGTAATTTTTTTCAATATGATAATGAAAAGAAAGTATCCGCGGGCGACGATCGAACCCACGCACTCATCATCAGAAGTCAATACGTCTCGCTGCTTTACGAACTGAGCTAACGGAGCGTGCGGAAAATATTTCGCACGCTTGTGATATAAGCATCTTTCCGTGTAACTATACAGTACCTGAGAGCGTTGCCATATCACAAAAACATAATTTACCAGAATATACTATTTCACTTTCTTAATAATATCATTGGTATATATGTACCTACCTGGCCCTCTGTTCAAAGTCTTGAAATATTAGCTTGGTAATTTTGGATCATTTATTTTTGATTCTTGTTCATGGAAAATAGTAGTTTCATTGGGAGTTTGCATTTTGGGCACCAAGGCAATAAAAGGACTAATTCAACATGCATTTTGGGCATCGACCAAAAATGTCCCCGTTGCAAAAATTGCATTTTGGGCACAGAGCGTTATTATTCAGTCGTCATTGCGGACCTTTCAATAATCTATTACCTGTAATAAACAACAACATAAAGAAACGAGACCATATTTGATTCATTTTACAATACAGAGAGGTGGAACAACAGATTTTCCAGCCTTGCAAAAAGGCGAATCTGTCACCAGGTTAGTTCGTTCAGGAACAATCGAGTCATAAAAATATAAAAAATCGTTTTTTTTTTTGTCGTCGGCGATGGACATTCTAATAAAGGGCGGAGAAACTGCAATTAGCATTTTTTTATAGGTACTTAAATCTTAATTAAATCTTCGGTACCCAAATTGCAGTTTTCATAATCCCTCGAAACTGACCGCAAAGGGTACCTACCTGTTTGGTGCCCGATTTGCATGCGCCCGTTTCATTTGCACTTCAAAAAGCTATTTATGTACCTACTGTAATGCCTACACATTAAAAACCTCATTTGGATTCAGTAATCTGTGATACAGGTAAGCAGGTGTTACAATGATACAATATACCTATGTAAATGATAAATCCAATTCAAATAATAATAATCCCTTGTCGACTTGAATCTAATTGCGTACTTTTTCAGCTTTTTTCAAAATATCCCCCATTATATTTGGGCTAGAAAACACGTTTTTAACGCAAACAAAGTTCTATTTATAAACAAGTAACATAGCTCCATAACCAACTGTACCTGATTCAAATATAGCGGGAAGTTAATGAATTGGTACATTTATTCCATTTTAAAAACGAACAAAATTGCATCGAAATCGATCAGAAATGAAATTATCTATGTACCACAGGAATTATTGAGCCTTAATAAGCTCGTGCAATTGCTCGACCAGAGGCCCTCGGGACGCAAACTTTGTCATCGGTAATTAAAGCCCTTATAGTTCCCTTGATACATAAATAACTTTCATTGTGGGAAGTTATAAAAAACTTATAGACAGGGCTTAATTGATTTTAAGATAATGTTAAAATTGAATTGAACTAAATTGATAATAACAAAGTACAATGATGATACTCCCTACCATCTGCATATCATCCCAGATGAGAGGGAACACCACTATCATTTCCGTCTGATAGTATAGGTCATAACCTTGGTCTACAACGACTACCAGAGCTGAAATAGTTTTTTTTGCACTTCCGGGACTGAAGTGCCAACTTTAGTCCCGTAAAACAGGGACTAAAATGTATCTTTTAGTCCCTAGGGAGATAAAGTTGCATTCCGAATTTTGTTGACACTGTTGCCATAACGTTACCTACTGAGTAATCCAAGTACCGTGTTTATATAACTCATCAAAATTATTTATTGTATCAATGTTGAAAGTTATAATACTGGGAAGTGCAAAAAATAGCGTATATGCCTCAGGACTAAAGAGATATTTTATCCCTTACGTGATTATTGACAATAAACATCACGTGTGGGATTAAAACATTCACTTTAGTCCTTGTCATATAATATACTATTTGATAATCGAAGTAAGATTTTAACATACCAGTTTTTTATTTAACATCTTGAAATTCATCAAACACCATGCGAAGCTTGACAATGAGCAATTTTGTTTATTGCTTTCTATGATATAATTTGTCTAGTCAAAGTGGCATCCCAATTCTTCTGTTCACTTTTGAGTGTCACCGATCATTTTTAGGCCCCAAAGAAACGTGGCAGTTGCCACTGCTTCGACATCCCGCCAGCCTGATTTTCCAATAGAGTCGGCATTGCAAGGGGGTTGTGACGAAGTTTTACCGAAAAAGAAAAAAGTTGTAGACCAAAAGTTGGTACTGAGGCTAGTCGAAATGTTTCCCCAGGCCTGCCCGGATTACATCAGGTCTGTCTGTCAAGATAAAACATGGAACAATTTTGATGATATATTAACTGTGATATTGGGTAAGTTTGTTTTTTTTATCACTGTTGAAAAAAGAGCCCTTTTTATGTGACTTTTTTGTTGAATAAGAGTATGAATTTCACACAACAAGCCAAAGAAGAAATTATTTATTTATACTGCAATACAATCAGGCGCAATCAACGATAATACGAATTATTTCTTACTGTGTTGAAAGAATAAATTCATTTGATTTTTATTTTCGAATGATGAATTAATTCATTTATTTATTTGAAAAGTTTTGTGAATTTGTTGTCATACTGAACCAAAATTTTTTCTCTTCTCATTACCGCGAAGTAATGGTGAATATGGGGGTCAAATGTATAAAAATATGCAGGCTGGATTGCAAGTTTTAGGTCGAAAATTTAATTTGCAAAATCGATGATAATCTCAATTGTAAGAGGCTTATTCTGTAGATTGTCGTCAGAATACGATATCGTTGCGCTAACGACATTTTCGCCAACGACATTCCCAACGATAAATTCTTAAAATACATTCAGTATCGATGTCGTTAAAACAAAATCTGGTAACGTAGTATTAAATGGATTTGGTAAATGTTGGTACTTGATCTTTAATGTTTTGTGACCAAAAACGTTTGCCGATACTTGTGCGCGTGTTTGAACGAAGTTGTCTGCTGTCAGAATGAAATTTGGTTACAGTTTGAATAAAATATACGTACATAAGTAATAAACAATTAAATATAATCTGTAATGAATAATGATTGTTTTCATCCAGATTTTACTATGACTACAGCCAAACCTATATCAAAAAAGCAGCGGGGTATGAATAAAAGACGACTATAAGAGCCAATTTGAGGCATTTCTCAACGAAATAAGGACTAGTAATTCTGAAAACTAGGTGGAACAATTTTTATATGGGTGCAATCTATACATCCTATGATTCCTGCATGGTATCTAATGTTTCATAAAGAACCTGTAAACTCATCAATTATTTGTTATTATCAAATATCTGCTACATACTCATGTTTTGTGTGAAATATTTCATCGGCGGTCTGTGGAAATTTCACATATCGCTGTGCAAGATTACTTGGATAATGATTTTTGAAAAGGAACCAAGCGCCAAAATGCAAAACATGAGATAAAGGGTCCAAACGACAGTATAAAATTCATTTGGTATGTTTAAAACTATTAAGCGCCTACTAGAATTCTGACGACATCTTTTTACTAATGATCTAAGCGACTTTGAAGGAAAAAGCAGTTTCCTATTAGAGGAAAAGATCCAACATTACGATACCGTTCACAGAATATGGTCCAGTCGCTTGGTTCCTTTTCAATAATCATTATCCCTATAATAAAACGAACAAAGTTCGAGTGTGTAATATAGGAGAGTTCAATATTTCGTAAAACCGAAAAATGCCTGTCTCTCTACATAATTCCACACATTGGAAATTGAGGCCAATATCTGACAGAAAACAACTACTTCCCCCTGCGAATATTGAAGTATATATGTCTTCTATTTGTGCAACGTTCCTCGCGGACACATAATTGCAAGTGCTACTTGTATAAAGCCATATCAACAACCTCATGAACAGATCTGCTGACATTCGGTCGAGATGAACGGATGTGACCGTCTGATCCTACAGGCTTCTGGTAGCTGCCATGCGCCAGATATAATAATGTGCTAAAAAACTGTGAACGTACAAATGACACACTCGAAATATGGCATCTATATTTTCATCTCACCCTGATTTCAGGAGCTGTTCCTGTGTTTCTTTGTGCTGGCAACATGAACACCACAACTTCATTGAATAATTATTGTGCTGCCTCTTTAGTCGATCTGTAGATTTGCCGAAAAAGAATATCTGGTAACTCTAACGGGCTGCGTGTGTCCCTCAGTATTCTGAGTCGTTATCGATGTTGTCTAAAATAGTTTTATAGATTATTTTTGAACACTCATATAATAAGTGCTGAGAATATCGTAGTATTCATGTATTCCACCTGCGCAAAATATCTTCTCTAACTAGCTGTACTAGTTATCTCTGGATATTAATTTTTTATTGTACAGTCGCACCACTTTTAAATATCCCTAAATTTGTGTTAACCACTCTTTCTTTCCTCTTTCCAAATATTTAAATTCTATTTTAAATTTCAAATAATCACCTATAAAAATATGTTCTGTGAATTAAATCATGATTCATATTTGATTTCCACCAAAGATAATATAAAGACGTCGTGTACAAACGATTAATTTTATCTTTGAATAACGATAACGATATTTAGCTACAGAATCGGAAATATCGTTAATTACCGATTATCGTTCACTAACGACATGGTTATGTATCACAGAATAGGCCTCTAAGGGGTAAAAAACCCATTCAGTATGGATTATTTGCAACCCCTTCTCTCATCCAAAGTTAAAGTATAGTCAAAGTCAAAATATACTTTATTGTCGGAAGTTATAAAAAACTTATAGACAAAGCTTTTTGGTTTTGGATTAATATCCCTACATGTTTTCATTATTATTATTTATCTATTCATTCCAGCCGAAGATTATCCTAAACGAAGACCTCCCAGTCCGCCTGTAGAGGTGGACCTTGAAAAACAGCTAGAAATAGTCAAAGACCTATTACCCGATGCTGATCCTACTTATTTGAGAGTCCAATGTGAAATGATAGGAAATAATCCTGAACGATTGAATGAGTTCATCTGTGATGCAAGGGAAAATAAAAAATACCCCACCATGAAGGAGTTTTTGAGGTAAGTGAAATTACTAAATTTATTGGTTATGATTTATTGTAGCTTGTAGTAACTACCTAGTTTTAACGTCTATTGATTATCATAATATTCATTATTACTTCATTATTTAATAACTATTTTGTCATGGTTTCGATTGATATTGAAAAAATATTTGGTAACATTTGTTTTGTAATTTGAAGATGTTTTTCCAGGTAATTTGACGTTGAATAAAATCATTCCTGTTTGAAAAAATTTAAATAAGGGCTTTCATTAGGAACAAACATACTTCTGTGCAATTGCCGTGGGTTTTGCCTTGTTTTCTAAACATTACAGGATTCTTTTTTTTACGGAAACTAGATAAACAAATATCATAATATACTACCACCTTTTAAATATTATAATAATAATAGTAATTTGATTAGATTAATTTCGGACTTTCGTCTTATGATTTGTATAATCACAACGTTTCACTGCTTCTATTCGCAGTCGTCTTTTGGCGAATACTGCAAGAGTTTATATACCTGATAATTTTAATTGATTGTTTGGTTTGTTTTTATGGCTGGTAATCTCAATTAATCATTATTGGGTTAGCTAATTATTCGTTTCTAGTGTTTCTCCTGCCATTGTTATCAGGGTGGCCTCTTCGTTTCACACCAAAACCACCAATAGGTGGTTTTCAAACGTTCTTGATTTCAACGCTGGGCTGACTGAATGCTCTGTTGGCTTGGATATAAACAGCCTCTATAAATTTCCTTCTAAACCAGTGTTCTTCTCTATGTATCACTCCGGCAGTCTTCCACTGAATTCGGTGATGTTTCTCCATACATGGTCTGCGTTGACCATTGTTCACTTTGAAAATTAAAGTAGAATGTCTTAGGTTAGTCAAAGTCAAAATATACTTTATTGTCGGAAGTTATAAAAAACTTGTAGACAAAGCTTTTTGGTTATGGATTAATATTAAAATTGAATTTGATTTATTAATGATGAAAAGTATAATGGTGATACTCCCCACTATCGGCGAATTGAAAATTTTATGGCGCATTTGCTATTTCAACTGCAGGAAAAACTAAGTACCACCATTTAGCCCTTAGCGAATGGGGGAATGAAACAAAACACAATTCATGCTCATCCATCATTACACCAAGAACTTCTTCATCTCTGCAACTACAATCCGTGAAATCCAGTTTATAAACGGATGAAGAGTATGTAGGTACATTAAAGCAGAAAAAAATGTTAATCAAACTGTGGATGAAGGAACGATCAATAGCGAAGGAACAAAAAAAATTTGTAACCCTTACTATGACATCGTTTCATGATATAAAATTTTTGATTTATTTGATATTATCATCTGTAAACGAAGACTACAGCAAACTCCCCAAAATGCAATACCATATTGTAGACAAGATTCAATAAGAGAATGATATACTGGTTTATGAACTGAAAATCCCAATTCATTCAAGACAAATCTCAATGCGTAGTAACCCGAAGAGAGTTTTTTAACATGCTCTTCATATTTCAACGAATTATCCAGATAAACTCCAAGATATTTCAAAGTCATTTTATTTTGAATGATGTTATTGTTTAACGGAATGTCTTCAAGATGACATCTGAAAGATATCATGTTAGTTTTTCTTATGTTGAATGATGGTTAATTTGAATCACACCAATCCTCCACTTTTTTAAGATCATAATATTAATTGATCAAGATCCTGCTTGTTTTTGTGATGCCAAAGTATAGTACTGTCATCAGCAAACACAGTAAAAGAACCTGAATTTTGGATATTTAATAGGTTATTTATATATAATAAAAAGATAATTGCTCCAAGTAAAGAACCACAATTGATATTGCAATCTGAATTTATTCATATAAATAAGATACAAACCATTTGAGAGTCATATTCCTGAAACCATAATAATGGAGTTTAAGCAAAAGTATCTCATAATTTACACATCAAAAGCTTTGGAAAAACCACAAAAACTGCAGCAGCCACCCCCCCATCATTAATTCGAGAATATACTTCCTGTAAAAGAGACAACATTGCATCTGCTGTATTTTTGTTTTTCTTAACAAGATGAATAAACGTGCATATTTTCAATTTGTATAAATAATTTGCAAGTCATACTGTTTTGATGCTTAATTTATTTGAAGTGAAATATAATTTTCAACACTTTTTGGGTTGCATTCTGTTCAAATAAACCTCTCAAATTGTTATTAATTAAGATCTGGACTGATGGTCCAGATAGAAGAATCGATTTTACAAGAAAACACATAATTTGCAATGAATCGTTTATTGTGTCAAAAAAAAATAATAATGAAACGTAGTGAATAAATGTGGAGTTCTACATGCACTCTAATATATCGATCATCAAAATACAGGAACAACCCAGCTAGAATCAATTTATTAAATGAATTGATAACTATTTACCGCATTAGACAACTCGGAACTGAATTTTACTTCAATATTAAATGTAGAATTCAAAACAGATAATTTACCAGAAAAGGTTACTTCTATACTCTGTCAGGATGTTTGAAACCTTTTTTTTCCTTATACACAAGTTTATTGAGCAATTTTTTTTATAGGAAGCAGAAGTTATCCGCTCAATCCAAACAGTACACTACTGAATTCAAAGTGGAAAATTTCGTAGAACTCTTTCCGGAGCCCGAGAAAACATTCTCAGATCCCAAAAGAATTGTAAACTTGAGCGAAAACTACACGATCGTGTATATAGCACACTTCTTCCAGAATAAATACGATAAACTTCTTAAACGGGCCATAATGGCAATACTCAAGCAAAATAACTACAGGATCATCGATAGTGATAAATGTATGGCACAAGCTATGAAATGTAAGTCTCAAGAGATGCGGAGCAGAAGAAAACACACTCCCGCATTGGATGCTCCCCAGAACATCATGGTGTTACAAGAGGTAAGTAGAAAGACCGGTTATTTATTCATTTATCATGACAAACAGATGATATACAGGGTGTTTCCGCAATTGGAGCGATAAAGAAAATTGGTTGTTATATGGGACATAATGTAACAATAAATGGCAAGATTTTTTATTTGAAGCGATCAAAAGTTTTCAAGATATTGGCGATATTACATACCTTTTGGAGGCACTGGTTTGATTCTCCAGGCCACAGCGTATCCGTCAGCTGACAGTGTGTTTCAGTTGGTACTCCCGCACTGTTGCCATTTCATTGGTATTTCCTCAACCTTATTAGTGATCATATTTAGCTGAAATTCACATACGGAAGCACTGAATTAAACGGGTCATGGCATAACACGAACGGAATTGATAATAAACGTTAATTATAGTTATTTAAGTAACAAGGAATGTAAAGACGTGTTAACAGAGTACGAGCCGAGGCAAAGCCGAGGTTTGTCGCTTGCCGAGGATGTTAACAGTCGATACATTCCGTGTTTCCTATTACGTTTTTCTCACTGCTTGTTGACATTTCTTAAAATTTGCCTTGATTGAAGTTTTCTTACCCACCCTTCATGATTATTCGTTCCGCTATTTCATTCTAAGTTGCTTGTGCGCATAACTGAGTTACCGGATATACGGACAACAATAATATTCGAAAGGTCTCATAACCTGAAAATTTATATAAATGAAGCTGAAGGTATTACTTGTCAAAGTCATTATTACCCTAGGCATGTAAATGACACTATTTACATTCCGTTGTCAAGATTAATTAGTAAACGAATGATATATGCCATTTACCTGTTTTGTTGCTAAGCATGTATGGACTATTTACAGTGTCGGCAGCGGGAAAAGTATTGTTAACGACAAGCATTTTGCGAGACAACAAAATGTTTCAAACTGTCACTTCCACATACGGTCTTTTGGGATGCACGGATTTGTGTTCACAATATATGTTCAAAAATAGCACCACCGCTGTCTATGCAGTCTCGCACGACCTAACAAAGAGTCGCAAACACGCTGAAAGCTACCTTGTTGTCGCATCTTCTGAATCGCGTTGTTTGTTCTTAACAAAACGGTGAGGCATACACCAAATTTATCAAAAAACCCCACTCAAAAAAGTCCATCACATTCAGATCAGGAGAGCGTGGTGGCCACGAGATCCCGACCAATCTGTTTTGTGGAAAGAAGCTGTATACATATTCCTGAACTTCTGCACGGTAATGACTGGGAGCTCTGTCATGCATAAAAAACATTCTCTGTCTGCTTCCTGATGACAGATTTGCCGAAAGTTCATCTAGATCGTTTCGCAAAAATGCCAAATAGGACAGTCCTCGTGAAGTCCTATTGAAACTCCGTTTACCATTTTATCCCAAAGATTGATCAAAAAGCCATGTTGAAAATTAGTTTGCTACGTGACATGTGAATTTTCAACAGTCCACTGATGGTAATTCTGGTGATTTAAAAATAATATTGCGAGTAAATGTATCATCAGTGAAAAAAAATCATTTAGAAAATTTGGATTAAGTTCTATTTCTACCGACATCTCGACCTCTGTGAGTGCATAGCTGACCTGTACCCCAAGCCCTTTGGACAAGTACGACACTTCTACCAGCGGGATGGACACGATTCTGAAAAAATTCTGCATAACGCACAGTGGGCTCACAAAGCGATTTTTTAGCCAAAACTCCTTTTTTTATAATAATGACTCGAATATTATTTCTTTATTTATTTTATTCAATTACTTCCCACATACACAATTTCAAAATACAAATTTAATTGTTAATAGTTCATAGGCGTACGTCATTTCAGAAATCATCCTCAAAAGGAAGGAAAGGCTATAATAGTTTTATGAAGTCGTATGCTTTTTGTTGCTTCAGTGAAATATTATATCGCAATTACATTACTGGCATTAGTGAAACATGATTTTCTAACTAATGGCCAGTGCCGTAGAATAATAACTGAACAAAATAATGTTCACAATTTGTTATTCAATTTCCGAATTAGAAGATTCATTGGCATCGATATTAACAACAGGGTCCATGAATAAATCTAGTGCTTTCGGAAAAAAACATGTCTTTGTCGTCTTGGCAAGGTTTTAAGACTTGAGATGAGTTGGATGATACAAGGAATATATTCAGAAGATATTGAATTGTGTTGATTCTAGAGATTTTTCTCGAATTATATATCAGAGGTGGATAAATTAAAAAATAAAATAAAAAAAAGACTGTCAAACTGACACTCAAGACTGAGTCCCGTTACTCAAATCCTTATTTTTGTAGTATTCAGTAAAATTTGAGTCTATTTGGCACAATTTGGGATCGTTTGTATCAATAACGAATCGAGATCGTATCAAATTACGTGCTGAACAAGCCCCGACGTTTTGGGGGTTAGAAAATCTCTATTGTTGTCAGAAATGAAACAACTTACAAAAAAGTCCCACAATTAATTCTTTGTTTTTTTTTTTTGATATTTTTCCGATGATGAAAAATAACACAATTGGGCAAAAACGAAGTGAAAGAGCTGTCTAATGTCAAACTCTTAGATCGGTTTCGAATCGATCCTAATTCTGTCAAAAAACGGTATACAGAACGAATCCAGTCTTGTGTATACATAGCAATTGATAGCACTGCTGTGGAATGTATCCAATTCTATAATGGTATGTATGAGAGTAAATGGCAAAATGTCATACAAATGCAAATGAATGCAGACATTTTGTTCACAGTTATAATCCTAGATGTATATAGTTTTGAAACATATGTAAGTGGAGGTCTATGGAGAATATAAAGTTACACTCTCACAAAATCAAAGTTAATGCACGTTTTTTAGGTTTCTACACTTCGAAAATAAATTTTCTACTGTCCGTAAGTCATTTACTCAATAAATTTCAGATAGACATTTCTGGAATGTGCTTCCTTCCTGTCTTATATTCATGATGAACTCAATTCACAGTTGAAAATAAACCAAATGGAAAACGCTGCCAAATTTTATCAAAATATTGAATAAAATCTTGAAATAACAACATTAAAACAAATTTTTGTTGACACCGGTCAACCAATATTTTGTTTTTTGTTTCTTGCAATTCCAGATCTACCAGATTGTTAACTTCAAGTTAACACTAAATATACTTGCAATAGAAGCATTTCACATTGAATCATTTTTGGCCAAAAATCTGAGCCGAGAGCCGTCTGAGTAACGGTGGGATGCTGCCTCAGCATTTTGATGCATTTCACCATAAATTACGAGCATATCTACTACTTTCATTATTACCGTAAATGTGTGCCAGTGTAGAACAATTACAGGATATAGAAACATAAAACAGTTCTTTCGTTATTTGGATGAATGTAGTTTGGTTAAAAACAGCTTGAAAAACTCTAGAAACTGCCAAGCCAGTACTGAGTTGCGACAGTACTTACTGTTTGATTTCGCAATTTTGAATTTCAACCTGTGCGATGCATCCCGAGATTTCTTGACACTTGATGTGCGAGGTGTTTTCAGTTGCCATGCATTGAACGCACAGCACCATTTAAAAATGTATGTCTTTCAGTTTCAGATAACAGATGACTAATAATAGCCTTGACTTGATTCATTTCTTTCAATGTGTTTCACCCGTTGAACAATGTATGTCATGCAAACCGCATACGAAACCATACTCTCTTGTCAATAAGATGACGTCCAGCAATATTGCCTACGTTTGGTGCTTCTTATCCCAACAACGATCGATTTGCGTTGGCTGTTGACCTCTCATCAGTGATCAACAAAAGTGTCTTGAAAACTTTAAAATTCGATATCTCCCAAAATGTTTCTTTTATTTTTTTCGACCAAAGTGTATTCTTGCATGTTGGTTTGTCATCTACTTCACACCTTATTTATCGCTCCAATTTTGAAAACACCCTGTATACAGGGTGTAGACTAATGTGGTGCTCTACCTCTAAAAAATGAGAGATATTGCAATAAAGCCAGCCAGTGTTGAAGGTAATTATTGATTGAAAACAGATATTGCAGTTTTGTCTGTTGGTCCCTTATTTACACAGGCTATTCATAACCTATAAATGAAATCTAGTCTCTCAGATTTTTTTTTTCTACATAATTTATTTTATTCTAAGGTTCAATTATTGTGATGATAAAATGGCCAAAGAGGGCTTAGATATCGATTCGTGTTGAAAAAATCATATAATTATCAGGCATGAGTTACGTCGTGTCCACGATCTCACCCAAAGTGAAAATAAAGGAATTTTGAATCCTGCCCTTAACCATCCTCTAATAAAGGCAGGCAGTATTTTAATAAAGTCGTCCTTATTCCAGATTTACATTGCGCGTGCGTATATATCAAAATAAGGACAACTGTTTTACTCTGCCTGACGTTATTATGAACTGCAATATCTCTCAAATATAAAAAGTCCTTAATAATTGAGAAAACTAAATAAAATCATCTACAAGAATTTCAATATTTGGTTACTACTGGATTACTGGATGAAAATGCGTTTTTAGACGTGACGTGGCACGGTCGGCCATTGACTCAAATGTCATTTGTTTATTGCAGCAGTAGTGCGCCGTGCGCCAAATTGGTTTAAAGGTCGTATATTTATTTTGGAGATCACATGGGATTGGGATCAATTTAAAGTTGAAGAAAAACTAGCATTTTATTGTTCAAGTTTTCAATTTAATTGTCTTATTTTCCTTAATTCTTTATTTTTAACTCGAACATATCCACTTTTGAGGCCTAAGGATGAATTCAATAGAAATTTGAACTTTATAGATTGCTTATTTAACGCACAAAGAGGAAATAGAGAATTTCATCAAAGACAAAAAATTGAAGGAACAGACGGATCGTCAACATGCCAAAGAAAACGGCCTGATGATGACGTGTCAGTGTTGTTTTGAAGAGGAAGTGATGCCAAAAGATGCGTTTCACTGTCCCAGGGAGTGCATGTTTTGCCGAGACTGCATACAAAGGAGTTGTGAAGTGGCCTTGGGTGAAGGAAAAACTCAGTATAAATGTTTGAATGATTGCCCTGAAGAATTCTCGCTCAAAACTTTACAGGTAATTTACTTTGGTAGTATTGAAATGATGATTCATTTATTTTATTGAACTAATTTGCAATTGATTTAATAGTTTACAGCAACCAGGTCAGTCTGGCTCTAATAATTCACTGTATAATAAGAAGCTGAAAAGGAATTGTAATCAATTGAAAATAACTCAACTTAAAACTCAGACAAGTTAACTTTTTTTAAATTTTCTTCTTCAGAATGTATTACCTCCGAAAATGTTTTCGAAATTGGCCCAGAAAAAGTCTTTGGCAGAAGTTAAAGCCGCAGGCATTCCTGAATTGGAGATGTGCCCGTTTTGTGATTTTGCTAGCATCCCGAATGAGGCTGATAAAATCTTCAAATGTCTCAATCCAGATTGCATGAAAGAATCTTGTCGCCTGTGTAAGGAGGAAAATCACATACCTTACAGGTGTGATGAATTGGAAAAAGACGAGGAGGTTAAAGCGAGAACTTTCCTGGAAAATAAAATGTCTGAAGCCCTGCTCAGGTAAGATGACGGTTTTTTAGATACAATCAATAATAATAGTGAATAGTGAGATAATGGTCATGTTCATAAAGCCTAAATATGAAGAAATATTGCTTGTTTACTAGAAAATATGCCATACTGCCCCCTTAATCTCTATTTATATGTACCTATTCAGAGATTAGTCAGATATCTTCGGTTTTTAAATATCAGTAGGAGATTCGTACCATTTCTGGGCCTCTCCCCCCCACCACTTTGATGTTGTCAATGGTCTTCAGAAGTCTGCCTGGTGCATATGTGTCATTGTGTGGCTATGCCCTCGGGGATTTCGAAAATGTTGTTTGGCCTTGATGAAGGTTTTATGGTTTTATTCAGCATTGTCTCCAAAAGTACTGACAAGGAAGGTTGAGTATATGGCATCTTTGAAAAGGTAGTTTGATGGTCCTTAAAGGTCATCAAATGAGGTATCACCCAACCACCCTTTCCATTTGAGATTCCACTGAAAACCAGCCCACAATATGTCTCTTTTGATACTAAGTTCAGCGTGTTTTGTACATTTTTAAATTTCCTATAGCGATCGAAGTATAGAGCAGTTGAATATTTACTAGAAACTATGCTCTACCACTCTCTCAATGAGTTTTTATAAGTACTCCTTCGTAGATAAGCAGTAAAAATGTAACAGCTTGATAACACTGAGTGTCAAATATCTTCAATTTTCCAATATCGAATATCAGTAGAATACTCGAGTCCGTTCTAGGACACCCCCACCACTTTGACGTTGTTAGTAACCTTCAGGGGTCTGTCTGGTGCATTGGATCCATTGTGTGTCTATGCCATCGGGGGACTTTGAAATTGTTGTTTGACCTTTATTAAGGTTGTATATTTTATTCAGAGTTTGGGTTTGACCTTGAGGTGACCTTGGTAAGATATGGGAAAAATTCATAAATATGTGTGGAGGTAGTTGTCTTCTGTCAGAAATGTGTCTCATATTTTCTGGCTTGTGGGAATGTGTAGAGAGAAGGAAATTTCGACGCTGTTCAAATTATTCGTGTCAGTATTTGTTTTATACTATCGGTTAAGTTTTTTGAACTTCGTTTTTATTTTTTATTGTATGGTGATTTTGCTAAAGTTGAATTGTTCTGAATTCTCATCGATCAAATTGTGAACCTTATGCGTCATTTGTACTGAACAAAAAATTGTTGTTTGATGTTTTCATTCTCAGAACATGGTAATTTTGAATTCACAGAAAGTGCTGGAAATGTGGCATGAGTTTCTACAAAGAGGAAGGGTGCAATAAAATGACCTGTCCTTGCGGGGCGCAGAGCTGTTATATTTGCAAGAAGCCAGTAACGGATTATGTCCACTTCAATGGCATAGGTGGAGATAAATTCGACCGGTAAGAATATGATTTCGAAGTGGCGGTACCTTCATCATATTTGTGTTTATTTTCCAGTTGTCCGTTGTACAGCGACTCGAATGAGGTGAATAAACAGAACGTTATCGGAGCTGTGCAAGAGGCCAAGGCCCTGATAGATCCTACTAAACTGAAAGTTGACCCATCGTCGAATATCCAACAACATTTCTCAGAGAGGAAGAAAGTTCTGCCTAGAGAACCACACTTAGAGGTAGTTAATGATGTGAGTACAAAATCACACAATTAATGTATACAGTGTGGCTTTTAATAGCCCCCCACCCTGTTAACTTTTGAACGGTTTGAAGTAACATAAAAAAACCGTTTGGAGATTTCACCGATACTACTTTTTGAAATAAAACACATTGTGATTGCTCGATAGATGGCGCGGGGGGCACATCAACTAGATCAAAATTTAAATGGCATGGTGGGTCATGTGTCACATCGTTAAAAAGATAATTCAATTATATATTCAACCATCTAATTTTTTTTTAAATTTCGTCCCATTCAAAAAGATAAAGTCGAAATCAACTGATCCCGAATATCATCATTCAAGTAACGTGTATTATGTATGTTTTATGGATCACCAACATTGTTGTTAGTGTTTTTATTGCATTAATGATTTTCTTACAGGTTCGTAATCAACTGCAACTGCTGCGTCAACAGCAGCTGGCTCGTTATCCGGAATTGGCACGACCGGTAAGATCTTGATTATTCCATAACTCTCTTTTTACTTTGCTACAGGTAACATTGGCAGAATGCTATTTTCAATGTTGAATGAGCGAAATTTACCAATTATATGACTTTCGGCCTAAATAGCTGCCTAAATTGTCTACCGTTGGCATACAATTGATCTTTTTAGTTTGTCATTTTACCAATTCCAGAAAAAAAATAATTAGGCATTTCATTATGTTGGAATAGAATATAAAATATGTTTTCTGTTGATCTCGTATTAACATGTTTTAATTGTCCTTCAGTGCAATCGGAATCGACTGTTAATGACACCTATCAATGTGTAATAAATCGCTAGGTTGTTAGGCGACGATATCTTTGGTTCAATTTCAAACTTACACCAAAGCAAACAACCACTCCTCAGTCGCCCACCCTAGGAAGTATTTTTTTGTTAAAACCAAATTGAACTACCTACATGATGTTAAATACTTTTACTTCAACCAAACCCAGCGTATAGTTTTGAATCCGCTCTGGATCACCCTAACAATTCACAGCTCTACTGGTTTTCGCAAGTTCACCATCATCTCGAAGGCGAAGATGTAGATTTGTATATTTGACTTCGGCTTCTCAAATGCGTGGACTTTGTATGAGAGGTTGAAGGGGTAAATAATAGTCAGCAAAGTTCCACCAACCAGCTTTATTTACCTAAACAAAATGGTGGAAAATAACAACAAAAATATAAAAGTAAAAATGTACAAAATGTAAAACATTTGTAAAGAAACCAACTGCAAGAATTCATACACTATGAATATGCAAATAAGCGCTCATAATTGCTAGTGAGGAAAATAAATGGTCACCCTCTCATAAACATGAAAGATCGCTCTACTGGTGAACATGTATTTTTCTAAAAGCCAACAACTCCGGTATCATTCATCATTCTGATTAGACTCACACTTTTAAAACGCACCCAATAATAAATCAATAGCCATGTTTAAAATAAAATTCACTACTATTATTATTACAACAAAAATTATGGCCAAGTTTATATTTAAATGAAAAGTAACTTGGCATCTACAGTCACTAGTTTGAAACAATTTGAAACGAGCCATGGAATCCAAAGGTAGATGGTTATCTACGACTTTGACAGGAAGACAACTGTTCGTTGTTCTGACCAACCCAAGACTCAATCAAGCTTCCCGTGCGTTAAGAGGAACGCAAGCAGAATCTGAAGTGAATAGAGTATTTTCGAGTCAATTCCGAGAGCTCACCATCCGTGGACAGCGCTGTTTCGTTGTTACCAACTCATCAGCACGGCTTTATGAGTACTAATTCAGAGTGCATTTGTTTCAATTTCGAGAGACCACATAAAGCCGTGCTAATGAGTTGGTAACAACGAAACAGCGCTGTCCACGGATGGTGAGCTCTTGGAACTGAACGAAAATAATATATTTACTTTATATTCAAACTATTATCATCTCGTATTCGCCCTCATAACCCCTTCAAATTTATAATACTGCTACCCTCGATTTGAAATGACAAAACACCCAATTTTAAGTTAATGATTATTATTATTTACATGGAACTACCTTAAATGCCTGAAGCTTATATTGAATAACACGGTTATACCAAAAAAAAAACATATTTTTATCCAAACAAGCATTGCTTTGAAATGCTAAACACGACCCCCGTTTATAACGAAACTACTTCTATTATTCCTAATATTTGTCTTGGAATAATTATAGTAAAACTACTTACTTGATAAACAATCAACTATCCACACATGGACCCCTTCGCAAATTAACACGTTTTTGTGCCCTCATCTCAGAGAGTGACATCAGCCTACAGCCTCACGGTGTGGGTGGTCTTCACCAACCCAAGCGATCACTTGCATTCCCCACCACCGAATGAATTTTTAAAATATCAGCATTTATTTCTTCCTACGACATCATAAAAAAACCTCGACTCTTATGTTCGGTCGTAAGCCACTAAGTTTATCAACCCAGAGCGGCCCTTCATATTAAAAACAATTTTGTTCCCAGGTTCAAGTGAGGTAGGTATAAATTCTAATTTTGCACATAACATAGACAAACATAAAAATTTCTCAAATTTTAAAGACCGTTTTGTAATAAAAGGTACACTAAAACATATAACAGTACCCACTATTATATAACTGTATTCAAATAATAAAAAGATCATTAATGTTCATTTCGTTAATTAAATATCTTTTAATAAATAATTCCTTTATTTCAGTAAGAGTGAGGTCGACGGAAAAGTATTGTAATCAACTCGTATATTAAAATGCGATTAATGATCCCGAAAATACGGAGCATACGAATTTGTACTGCGATAAATGTCCGAATAATTACAGATTCACACTGTTGAGTTTTTTCCTGCAATGTGTCGTTGGGGAAAAATAAAATAAATGACATTAAAACTAACAAAAATTGTTGAAAATGGTTCCATCCACTTAATATGCATGTATCCCTCATGGTATTGCGTACTCGTTCACATATTCCCAGAGTATTCTGAACAATTCTCTTAATTCCTCTGCCGTGTTATAGGACTTGTCTTCTTAAGACCAAAGGAATAAATATACGTGATTGAGGTCGGAGAACCTTGGTGACCATAGATTTAGACAAACAGTTGTTGAATTATTGCACAATAAAAAACTCAAGAGAGCAGTTATTTTTCAAATTGAAAAGGGAATTCAAAAATAATTTATATTTAGGAAGAACCATTGGCGTATCATTTTTGTCTTCGAAAATGTCAGTCAGTGCTCGTATGCACGTCAATTTAAAAGCTCTAAATTGAGGTTGTATTGAAAAACATGCGCCTTTATTGAAATCCACGGTAACATTCCGTTAACTAATAAAAACGTGTTATCAAAATAGGTTTTTTTGGATCTTGCATAGATTGGTCTCCTGAACGAAAAATAGAAATGAAATTTTTGTCGGTCTTCAAATAATTTTGGAGATATCGGCTCATTTTTGAGTGATGACTGAAATTTTTTAGGACACATTTCTGCCGCGTAAAAAAACAGTAAACATTTTTTCTTCTTCACTCTTACATAATGTACACACTCCAATTCACCCGTTTTACACAATATTTTTTAATGAAAATTGCACTGTTTTTTTTTAATTATAAATTTTAGGAATTCATATGATAAGGTAAAATTGTCTTCTGTTCATTTATAAAATGCGAGCGCAGCGTGCATCTGCTTTGATTTAACTTTTTCATACTAATTAGTAGTCGAGTTACCAGCAACTTGGATAGCTAGGTTGTTTTGGTCAAGTTAGGTTGTGTCCCCTTCTTTTACGTTGAGAAATTAGACCCGTGGCCGAAAACGTGGGCAGCCAGAAGAGACACACCGAAAGCGTGCCTTATTTTCAAATTAATGAAATACGACCGGCATGTCTTATATTCAAATGATGTGTCGTTATCTCCTGAATCATATTTATTAATGTCTGAAAAATAACAGATTCTAGAATGGTCGATATTTTTTAAAACTATTCACGACACTAATGAAATTTTCACTTGGTTTGCAGACATTTAAAAAGAACTGACGTGTGTGATATGAAACGAATAAATTCTCTTAGCATTTTGCATAGATTTGTTGTTTTTGAAGTTTTTTAAGAAGGTTGAATCTTTGGATAAACAACGCCGTTTTAGATGAAAAAATAGTACAAAACAGGTGATTAGGTTATGTAAATTGTGCTAGTGTGAAGAAGGAATAATTTTGATTGTTTTTGTCGCGGTAGGAATGTGTGCTAAAAAATGCCAGTCATCACTCAAAAATAGGCCGATATCTCCGAAATTACTTGAGACAGCCAAACATTTTATTTAGATTTTTTGTTCAAGGGACCAAACTAGTTGATATTCAAAGTAAAAGTTTTTGATAGCTCGTGGCTATTACTTAACGGAATTTTAGCAAAGCCACCAAGTACTAAATATAACTGAGATATCTCAAGCTTTTTCGTAAATATTAACTAAATCATTTCACTTTTTTTTTTCTTAAATTTCAACACCTTTTTTGTCAATTGTGTTCGCGATATTATTATATTTTATTTCAATAATTTTTCTTTCAGGTTCAACGTGCTCCTGTGCAGCAACCTCGACCGAATTTAGTACGCATAGGGGATATGGATCACATTGGATATCAAGTAAGTCAATAAATTATACACTTAGTGTCTTGTATGTATATATTAGGAATCGCTCGTTGAAAGGTAAGAACTCGTTAATCCTTGGCTCGCACAAGTTTCAACTTCTGTGTTAGGTAGACATTCGAACTTTAATAATAATAATAATAATAACTTTATTATTCCCAAGATTGAAATAGAGTTTTGCTGGTTCGGCAAAGCTATGACGTCATTAAATTTGGACCCTCGCCGTTAATTTTAGCAGGATCGCTTAATAAAAATAGAAAATATAATAGTAACGTCCGACAAAAGGCACTCTAGTTCTAGAGTTTGTATTTTGTCTTTCGTATTACCAAATAACATCTTTTGTAAAACATGGCGCGCAAGATTTCCGAATATGTTCCTTTTTTTTCCGTCCAAAAATATGATTTTTATGTCATTATGAGCTCTCCGAGCTCAAAAGTCATTTGAATTTTCAAACAGCAATAACTTTTGAATAAATGAACCGATTTTCACGCGATTGGCGGCATTCGACGCAGTTTTTCAAGCTCCATGAAGAATCTTTAAGTTTGAACTAGAAATTTCAGAGTGATTCCGAAAAAACACTTTTCGGTTTTATCTCGACAACGATAACTCACAACGAATCAACCGATTCTAACCGGACTGGCGGCGACGTGGTTTTCTGATATAAAGAGTTGATCAGTTTTTTAAATCGATCGATAAAGCCGTTTAAAAGTTATTCCAAAAAAAACACATTTGAAAAAGAAAATTTTCGTAGTTTTTTTAAGATTTTCCAAAATCTACCGGTACGAATCGGTTCAAATTCTATTCAAAATCTAAGTTTCGCCAGGCTAAATAGATAAAGAGAGAGTGAGAGAGAAATTGTAACGTGGAGAGGGGAATATAGGCATTACGCAGCTGCACGCATTAGACTTTATCGACGAATTTTTGTTATTTCGGCTTGTGGAAATGGTCAGATTATATATTTTTCATTATCCTTGAATTATTTCCTCCAAAATAAAAATAAATTTAGCCACGCTCGAGAATGTCGAGGTGACGTTTTTTCTACAACTTTGTAGCCCTCCACTTTCTTTACGTCACTCTCAAATTGTCAGATTAGTAGAATATACACTCTTCAGCATGTAATTAACTCACACTATCTTAATCTGACGCGCTCGAGAATTTCTGATTTTTTTTACTAATCTGATCCTTTATCGTGGACGCGCGGCCTTATTTATAAGGTTCATATTTGATGGAGGTACTTAACGGGGTACAAGGTATCCCCCTATATATTTATCTGCCGCGCTTCAGTAAATCCCGAAATCCCCGCTTGGGCTCCCCTGCTATTACGAATACATTGGTTTTACGTCAAACCATTATTGAATGCTTTTCAACGCCAAAAAACCCCTCAATCATGATTCCATTAGCTCAAATGTCATCATGGATCTGTAATGATTTACACAATGCAATTAAGTATAACGAATCAAGTAGGCCATACCTTAACAGTTTTGGATGACAATTTCACGGGTATGTAGACCGATCCAGATACATGCGTGCCGATGCAGGGCTTTTAAAGCATGGGTGGTTTGAACGCCTTTTATTCAGGTTTCCATCACAAGAACTTATTTCATTTGATTCTGTAATAGTTTTGTACATGCTGGAGTAATGCTATTTGAGTTTTTCAAAAAATCCTGATGTATTTTTCACTGCCTTTAAGATTCAGATACATGTGTGCCCATTCTGCATCAGATTAAAGATGCAGTGAAAAATACTTCGGGATTATTCTCAGTAAATTCAAATAGCATTACTCCAGTATTGACAGAATGATGACAGAACCAAACAAAATATGTCAAAATATGTTAAAACGTTAAAGGCGTTTAAACCACCCGTGCTTCAAAAACCCTGCATATGGGCACGCATGTATCTAAATCGGCCTTAAGTGAATACACCAGTGTTTCTATGCATCTTGGTTGAGACTAATGCCATTGTAAAACAATAGATTGTCACAGCGAAAATCAACTCGTGTGCTCTCTCTCTGACCTAATGTTCGCCAATTTTTCAATGCTGCTCACAAGTTGCACATGAACTGTGCTTGTTTCTCTCTCTTACTGGCTCAGTTCATACATTTCATCTCTGTTCTACGTGATCTGGCAAGGTCTATCGAAGTTAGTGAGAATAAAATTTACAAATTCTTGATTTTCAGTTGATGCGAGGAATGCAGAGAGTACAAGACCGTATGAATGATATAGCCCTAGGACAACATCAGTTCCACGGTGGGATGCAGCCTGCGGTGGGAAATGTGAGAAGACAACAAGGTGCACCTAAGGGCGCAACAACAAGTGGAAAACGCAAGGGGTAGGCAACAACCGGGTGCACCTCGTGGAAGACCAGGAGGAAACTGTCCCGCGGGACCAACGAGGTGTGTGTTCAATGAAACTAAATAATCGTCTATAGATAGCAACGATACATACGATCCAATGTATACGAGTTTATATTTTTTCATTTAGCTCTTTGATATTATGTATGTTATGAACATAAAGGTGTTTCAGAAACGGTGGATTTTGATGTTCATCGATTGATCTATTTCTTCTAATATCTACTCTTTTTGCGGAAGACCAACCCCTAAATATGACCAAGAAAACTTGTTGATGAGCAAGCAGTGAATGAGGATGGACATAATCAATAGCTATCGACAGAAAAGTTTGAAGGCCATAAAAAAAACTGTTTTTTTTTTGTCGATGTTGAGCAGTGAATGGGGATGTACATAATCATGAGTACAACATATCGACGGAAAAGTTTGAAGTTCATAAAAATAACAACTGTTTTTTATTAAATTTTTTTCGAATGTTTAGTATAGTTTGCACTTATACCTATAAAAAATATGTTTTCTGTACAAATGTATATAAACTTGACATTTTATAAATATGTTATTCAAATACACTTGCAAACTGAAAATCTAACTATTCATTTATAAATTCACTATTTAAAATAATGGGGTGTACAGAACAAAATAACAGTAACCAGTCCAAATTGTATCCTGGCACATAAGGTATTTTGTACAATGTAGGTGAATATTGATGCAAACACACATGAACTTCCATTAGCCTTATCAGTTCAAGAATACTTCTAAAGCCATCGATGGGCAGTGCAGTCATTAGTGAACTTGTGTTTAGTCAACACCAGATATAATATCTAATAATAATAATAATACTCCCTCATAAACACGCATAGCCTGTGCGGGTAGAGGACGGCTATTATTAATATTTGCCTTGGCCCTGCGGGGCGTCTTACTGATTTTTGGTGGCGTATTCACTTTTCAGCTGGAGGAAAACCTAGAAAACCTACAGCACCACCTCGGTAGGTCGGTGTGCACTCCAAGCTAGCACCAGACGAGATTGGCATCTAGACAACTCACAACACACTTGCTTTTCAACAAGGCATGCGGTAGCCTATCGATCCGATATAAAGTAGATGAGAAAATTTGTCTTGTACCTACATCGGGCTCGAACCGACTATCGCTATGCTGGAGTTTCGAACGGCCTGTGCGTTAGACCGCTGATCCGCCGACCACTCCATATGATGATGTAATTATCCGAAAATTCCAGGAAATGTTCAGGCTCTCTCCTAATTGTGTCTGTCGGCGGTATGCTGAAAATTTGATGGATGTGGGAGTAGTTAAGTCTGTATGTAGTACCTATAGTCCAGTTTCTGAATTGTAGATAGTGACTCATCGGTTGTACGGTTCATAATTCATATAAAGCAGGTCAAAAAATAGGACTTTGGCTTCAAGTTGAGTTTTACTTTGCCACTTTCGTACATTCCCTCCGAACTTTCAAATCCCGTAAAAACCAGAACAATTTTAGAACTAGTCTATAGGAAAATTTCCGGCTTTTGTTTTCATTTGAAACATCTACCTAGAATTGTAAACGGTGTCAGAAGTGGGCTCATTATTTCAAGGAAATTTTAATGTGAATGCAAGAACTGCAGAATAGTCGATCAAGTTAACATTAGGTAGTTAGGTGCATATGTAAGCTCTGCTCAAGGTAAAAAAGTTTCATTATATTGCTTTGACCGTAAGCCACAGGCTTTATAAATAAGTTGACAAGATGATTATCAACGAAGATGCCGATGCCCACCAGATTACTTTTATATTTAAGTTGCTGGAATTATCGGGTGCCAAACAAGATAACATAATTAGTCAATTTATATATTTGGTAAACAGATGTATAGATTATAATTAGTATGCAGGTATCTGACATTTGAAAATGAACCAGAGATGTCGTCGCCTAACACCCTAGCGATTTATTACACTCACATAACCATCTTAACTATTTTAGAAAGCGATGACAGCAAACTAAAGTATAATTTTCAATACTTGCTCATTTACAATGTGATAAACAATGGCCAGTTTCAAGGCCGTTTACTGGTGGTTTGTTAAGGTCGTAGGAACAGACCAATTTCAGTGATCTAGGGTGCATTAAAATATTTCTGTGGCATGGCGCTGTCGCCCATAAATATTTTATGGCTTTACAATATTTTTTTGTGGGCGTGGGCTAATATCGTATTATCAAAAATAATTTTTTACAGGAATTTGAATGAGGAAGTCGATATTTTCCGAGAATTTGCGCATTCCATTCATCTGCTTCATAATACACCAGTTCAGGCCGAAACTAGATTAGGCGAGGGCAGATTCCCAGTTCCACAAACAGAAAATCCCATAACTACAGGTATCAATCAAGTAAAGAATAGATTAGATGTGGGTACGCAGAAATCCATCTCGACGAACGGTAAATCCCATAACTACAGGTACTGTTAAAAAACAAAAAAACTGAACCGAAAGATGAGGGAACGAGAAAAAAACAACTGTTAAAGATACGAAGTAACATATACTCTCGAATATTGAGAAAGTAACTGCTCTGCTAATAATCTCATCTTTTGGGAACATTTTCCAAAAAAGAAAGGTGAAGCAGTTAAGGATTATTGAGGTGATGATGCATGTGATATACTACATACTTAATGCCCTCAGTCTTGTAAATAGGCATTTATGGAAACTCCAATCTAAAGAGATCACGCGACTGATCACTATCATCACCTACCCAAGGACTACAGTTCACAAACGCATCAGCACCATCAAACAAACGCCTTTCAGCTTAAACGAAATCCAGACACTGAATAAACTGACAACCAAAGACTGCAAGGCAAAGCACATGCATCATTGCTACTACAATAATCCTTTACTCCAGCATCAGTTATTTGGAAACCCACGATGTTATCGTGATGAACTCGCCGCTAAATATTCACGTTTCAAATCCTTGGCCAGTAATTGTTAATTGAGTAGAGGTTACTCTGGGAAACCAATTCAGATTATGTAAAATTTGAAAACATATTTTGCACAAGTGGGGAAAACACCACCTATTTCTTCAAGCTAATGAACTTGATATCCATCATGCAGCTTTAACGTTTTTTAGCTCGTGCAAGTTTCGTAAGAAAATCCCTTGCTTATTTTAGATTCATTCCTTTTTTTAAATATGTTTCACCTTAATCGGCAGGCCTCCTATAGGGACCCATACAAAAACCGAAATTTTTTATACAAATATGCACAATTTTTATTCGCGGTTCTCAAATAATATACGCTAGAGGCTGTAAAAAAAATAAAGCAAGTCAGTAGTACATTAAATTTAAAAATACCCAGATACAAAATTTCAGAAAATCTATAGCGGAATGTTGATATTGGATTATGAAGTCACAACTTAGTTTTCATCAAGTTTTGTTTTCAGTATCACGTTCATTTGTCATAAAAATGAATGTTTCGTACCTTGTATACAGGGTTGATCAATGTGGATCGTGCACCTAAAGTTTTCGATAATAAAGACTTCTATGAATGACTACTACTAGGGGTTACCGTATAATGTTTGTATGCCTAAGTACAATTTTTATATTTGATAATAAAGAATTCTTGTTCAAATTCTTACTCGATATTCTTCAATGATTCCCATATTTGTTTGTTTGATTTTTGCCCCAAGAAACCAAGTTTTAAAAATTACTAGGCGATTTTAATAAATCTTCATCAGTACATTATATATTTATATTTCTTAATAAATGAATGAAAGAAACCTGCTATTCTCTATAATTTATTTTCCTATTACATTACTTACTGTACATATATACATTTTCCAAAAAAAATTGGGCTCTGTACACTCGTCTCTCAAGGCTCACAATGCCACTTCAACGTGGCAAAAAAAATTCATATATTCATATGTAATGTTTGGTGGTCCCAACCGGAACCAAAATAAAATAAGAGTCATCCTGGATAATATGGCTAAGAAATAAATTTCAACAAATGCTTCACACATAGTTGGGAAATCATAACTGACGTGGCGTTTACAGTTTAGAAATTACCCAAGAAGCCTAAAAACCATCTGAACTCCTCCACTCCGACATGCTGGAAATCTTGACGACGAATCCTATTCATACTTCGACGATGGGTTGCATTAAAATTCCATCCTTTCTAACACCCCAAGACAGCCTTGTAGACTGGAACCAAGGAAACGAGGAATATATTCCTCAAGAATAAATACAAAATAATTCACACAGCCGAAATGATCTCAAAATGTTTTTAAGGGGAATCGCGGTAGGGGAACACTTTAGATATTGGAGAAAGCTCCCATACTGCTCTTGCAATCTATGAATGTCCTTTGAGAGTCAGTGAAACTCAAAGAAAATGGTTCTAGAAATTCTAAACACTCCTCTGTAGATTTGAAGGCCAATTCTTGCATCACAAAGGTGGTGGATACATTCTGGCGATAGCTAAACATAAAAACAAATATAAGTAAACAATCAGGGCAAGGCTTTAAGGGATGTAAATATTCAAAAATTGAATATGTCAAACAATTTCAATAGGTGAAAATTTTCAAATAATGAATTTACTATTGATTCTAAAATGGTTCTGAAACAAAATACTTTCCTGAAACCATAAATTAGTCATTCAAGATCAAGTTCTGATATCAGAATTCATATAATGTGCATGTGCAATGTCACAAAGCCAAATCACACGTGCAAGTAAACGTGAATTTCAAGCAACAAGATTGTCTGTTCTGAGAATATTTACATCCCCAATAAAATGGTAATTGTGCCAAAACTTCTTTAATCGTACCTAAGAAGTTATGAATTGTTTTTTGGTTATACACCTAGTTATATTTGGAACATTTTAAAACTCAACTATACTTAGTGAATATGCTAAGCAATCAATACATTCCAGTAATATCACAGAAAAGTGGGAGACATTTTTCATGTGTAATTAATTTTAGAATACCCTATATATCCAAGAAATCAAACACTTTCATTCATGATTTATTTATAATTAATTTGAATATTTCAAGTAATGGAACTTTGTCCATAAGCTGTGAAATTTTCTGATTGAAGTATATTTTGAATTTCGAAATTGTATGAATATGAAATATTACCCAATCAAATGGTGGAAATACCATTTTTCATTAAATCCCTCAAAGCATCTCCAAGAATGGCATAGAACAAGAATATATTGCTAATTAGGCCAGTTTTACAAATATTGTACGGCTCCACATCAGACGTCTTCTGGAGACCCCCTACTTTTTTATGAAAGAGAGGAGATAGAGAACAAATTGAAAGACAATCAGTTTGGTGCTGATTCTAACTCGTCTAATAAAAATGGCCCCACTGGCTAAACTTTTTTGTTACTGTTAAACAGTTAATGCATTAAAACAAACGCTAAAATCCCAGGCCCAAATAACTTACTTTTCATCATTCAACTATTGTTTTTAGGGGTTCAAAATATACTTTGAAAAATAAAAGGAATTTCATCAGAAATACAGGACTGCAGTGAAATGTTTTTAAAGTTCCTACCATAAGGGACTGTTGCTTTAAATGAATGGCAAAACAGTTGTTTGAAGCTCTACACAACACACGTTCATAACAGTGAGGTAAGAAAAATGTACCTGAACATTAGAAATGAATATTCATTTGTCATCATCAATTTTAATCAATATTTATTTTCTCCTGAATCGTAATTCCCATAAATGTTCACAAGTGGAGACACTGTTTAGACATTTAAAAAAGTTGTATCAGGACTCGCACCAACAAATGATGAAGAATTAACCAGTCACATCAAAAATTGCTCTTGAACAGTAAATATTGAAGGATCTTTTTGAAAATGATCATTAATCAAAATGGCGACTCAAATCGTTGTTACTGAACCTATTCGCTAGATTTACAAGATTACATCAACCAATGAAACTCTGTCTGTCATTTTTAATCCATACCTTACCCTAACAACAGAATTGACTTGTTGATTCATTTATATCAAAGTGAATGAGGCCCGTATTGGAGAACCAGTCAAGTGTAATATTGAAAAAATTACATTTCTGCAATATCTGTGAAACTGTCTTGAATGAGAAATGTACTAAAATCATGTTTTTTACATAATCAAATGATTTGGGATGTATATAATCATATTGGCGGCTAAAAATGATTTATGTTCATAAAGTAGATAACCATAAATTCATAATTAAAAATAATCAAAAAATTTGGAGACAGACAGATTACAAAAAATACCTTTTACAAAATATTCTTGAGAAGAATATAAATCAAACCGTTTTAAAACCTTCGTTGAACAGTATTAAAGAGATATATTTGAAAGATACAGACACATGCAGAAAGAGTGCTATAAATGGAAATTTTTTGTAACTTTTACTTATATGAAATACAACGAAGTCATAGTGGAATATATTTCAATCCACGTATATCTTCATTGTTTCCACTGATATTATTAGCAGCTTCTTCAATCTATATTATACAGAAATAATAGAAGTGAATAACAGAATAACAGATAATTTTAAATGATTTGAAATTTGTTAATGAATGATTGAAAGATTGAAAAGAATTTTTTTTTTTTGATCTACCACACATCTAAAAAAATATATGTGATTGAACAAACTTGATTTGATTATCAATTCAGAAAAAACTGTCTATATGATATTTAAACAGAAGAATAAAACCAAATCATCGGAACCATTTTATTTTTAGTTTTTTTATATTGGCAAGAATTTTTTTTCCAGATGATACTATGATCTACCACACATCTAAAAAAATATACGTGATTGAACAAACTTGATTACATTATCAATTCAGAAAAAACTGTCTATTTGATATTTAAACAGAAGAATAAATACCAAATCATCAGAACCATTTTATTTTTAGTTTTTTTTTATATTGACAAGATTTTTTTCTACCACAGATCTAAAAAAATATGTGATTGAACAAACTTGATTGGATTATCAGTTTCGAAAAAACTGTCTATATGATATTTAAACAGAAGAATAAATACCAAAGGCAAGGAATTATGGCTGTACATTAATGATCAAATAAACAATTTAAATTAACTAATTGACTAAAAAAATTAATGAAGTTTTGTACTATACTGACCAGCAGAAAAAGTGGGACAGCAACCTAATTGGTTATAATTTTTATGCCGGTCAGTATATTTTTATGTACATAATTTCAACAGCAACTGACTGACTTAAAAAAATACTTTAGGTCCTTTTCACACAAAAATTTTTTTCTACATCATCTAAAAACGAAAAAACTTGGCCAAAGAAAATAAAAAATTTTGGGAAGACCAACGGCCAGTCTGTTGGGGACTTATGAAAAAAAAAAGTCAAACTTTTTCATGTCCCTAGGTTATTTTTTACGAATTTACCAGGTTTTTTGAGAAAGCCCCTCAAAAGCAAAGCTTGTGCAAGCAAGAGAGATCCAGGACCTTACTAAAGTGGATTCCAAACCTCTTTAGTTCCGTGGCAGGTGGTGGGGATCGAACCTGGGCCGCCTTGGTGAGAAGCAAATGCTCTTAACACCACGACCACTTTGCTCAAGACAATTGATAATTTGAATCCTTCATGTATCAAATGTTTCTCATTAATTTTAAATGAAAATTCCATTTGATGCACTCTTTTTGCAAGGGGTTGTATAACCTACTGGAAAATGTACTTGATCATTGTAATGTGAAATGACAATGATTACTCTTAATACTAAGCATACGTACCTTTTCATAATGCATTTAACATAGGATTTGCGTTCTCTTTCAATGAACCAGTCGATGAGAAAACCGGTCATTAAAGGAGCGACACGGTAAAGCGAAAAAAATTTGTGGAAATTGCCCGAACCCCAAGCCGATCTAATTTTTAATGCGAAAGATATACACTGATCAGATTTTTCTTCGCTAGAAAGAGATTTCATTATGGTCATTATATCTGAAAAAGAAAAGAAATTGTTATTAGTCATCTGATAAATACAAATGGGTGAATTTCTGACCCCTCCAATACAATACCAAACCTGAACTTCATTTTACAAAAGAATTTCGAACATTTATTTTTAAGAAAATTTTATTTTTGAAATAAAATGTTTGCGAAAACTAATTTTTGTGAGTACTTCCAATACTTTCAAGTATTCATTTATATAAAATGTAAAAACGACTGTTAATATAAATTAATACTCGATTTAAAAATCTGTGAATCATGTTATTCTTGTGAATACTAGAGCCTAGACATTGTGCGAGATGATTGCAGACGCTAGTATTTTGGACTTGTTCAAAATATACATTTTTTATCTCACATGTAACAACCATTAAATTCAATAAACTTAACTAGCGATATTCCCTCTGAAGTATTACCATGCACGCATTTCCAATTAATGTATTTGTATGATGACTATGACACGGGCTTTTCTATTGAAAATGAATCGTGTAAATAGACGAAAGTAGGGCAAATTCACCTGGGGCGGTATCCTGGACTCGCTACCCTACTAACCGAGCGATCCCTCAAGATAGCGTATTGATTGTCGGCGATATGCATATTCCCGATTTTCAACTAGTGCAACCCTAGCTTATTTTAAACGTGAGTGTAAAGTTACGGCAACAGCACTAGTTGAGCTATCCGCGATGATTGTTGCAATTTTTTTGTACGTCAACCACAATCGATACGCCACCGCAGAAACGTGAGAAGATGTGGCAATGATGCACGGATCTTTCACCCGTCCCACTCGTCAGTCATAAGTATGATTTGACAGTGAGCGTAGTTCACAATTTGGATGCAGCGCAAAGACTTCGTGATACCGGGTAATGTTTTTCAATACGTCAAACGTGCAGTGAATCGGGCTGTCGTTGTTGATGAAGCAGATGATTATTTGGAGACTTGGTTTAACGGAAACTATGGTATCGCGTATTATCCGCGAAAATCGTTTGCATCCATACCATTTCTGAAAGGAACAAGTCTTCGAGCTACAAGCTTGCCACATCGTCAGGAGTGTTGTGAATGGCTTGTTCAGTGCAACAGACAAGATCCTCAGTATTCACCTGGGAAGTGATCTTCAATTCGCACAACAGTCATGTTTGGGCTGAGGAAAATCCGCATGTCTTGGCGTTCCTACCAATTTATCAGGTAGTTCTTTCGTTCTATTTCTATAATTCCTCTTGGTCTTCAACTTAGAGAGCACTTTGACAAACTTTGTGTAAGTGGTGGTAGATCACCCTGTATGTTAGTTAACATCTTTTTTACAGTCTTACATTAATAACTAAAACCAAATTCAAAACATAGTCCATGAACAATCAACATCACAGTTCTACGATCACATTAAATTCGATAAAAATGCTGGATTATCATCAGCTGAAGATTGCCCGCGCATGGCCATATTTCAGGGAATATCAGTGAGGTAGACGCTGTTATAAACTTACCTAAGGTATTTTTGGTGAATATATAGTACAATATCCTGTAAGCTATAAACTCGTTCCGATTAACACCCCCTCTTTCATTGTATAACATTTTTAATTGTGTCTGGCACTGATTGAACTCTTCGTGATCCCCCTTTTCTAGAGCGATCCGAGCATGAGTTTCATACACCTGAACGGTGAAATCATTCCGAACGCCCTGTACCTGAAATTGCAATAATAATAAGAATAATAATGCTTTTACCTATAGAAGGATCATGAATATTTAAGGAGTTTGTATAAGATAATGTGAAAACAAACATTTCCCAACCCTAATGAAGAAAAATAAGGAAAATATTGACAGGTTTGTATCATTCTCAACAAGCCAATAGACCAGGAGATGGTGACTCAAAATATTAGGTCATTTGTCACGGAATGGTCGGAATGACAGAAAAGAGAATGATGGTCATAGCGCTGGTACCGGCGCGGCGGCCCAATCGCGTGGGCGTTAATCGAACGTGTCGGATAAATAACGAGTGTCGAACGATTTGTTCCACAAAAATGCTTGTATTTTCCGATAGCCGGCCATACTGACACAAATACATTAATTAAAAAAAAATCATTTCAACCATTTGTACCGGGCTAATTTTTGCGCAGCTAATCATCGTCGAGTAGCCATTCACGGAAATCACCTTGCCATACGTTCCCGACGGCCCAATGACCGCCATCCCACCGCAAGGGAGTAAATCTTTTTTTTGCTAAACGATTCGTACCAGTATTGCATTTGGATTTTTGGAAAGTATTCGATAAAATGTGAGTTATTATATTTCCCATACGTCTAGTAGGGGAAAAAGGTGCTGCCATACTCAAAAAACTTATTTAATCGACACGTTTTGAAAATACGACTGTAAAATTAGTCCAGATTGTAACCATGGGGCGGACGACTATCGGACTTAAGCCAAGATGTTCAAAAAAAAAAATTTGACCATTTGTACCAGTATGGCATTTGGATTTTTGGAAATTATTTGATACAAGAAAAGTGGCGCCATACTTAAAAAACTTGGTTTTTCGACACGTTTTCAAGGTACAAGACAAAACTATTTGATACAGTATGGCATCATCGTATTCGGTTCGTTTGAATAAAATTAAACCTAAAAAAAATTATCCCATACTGAAACTATGGGGCGAAAGTCTGTTACACGCGAGCAAGATATGAAAAAGAAAATGGAATGAATTGTAACAGTATGGCATTTTAAATTTTCCAAACTCGAAAAAAAGCATGCTTTTGGAAAATTACACTGAACTCATTGCGAAGTGCCAAAGTGGTGCACTCGAAAAAATAAAAAAAATTTTTTTTGGGGGTTGAAAAATAAGCCTATACCGTGACCAGGGGGCGGGAGCTGCCACACTCGCTCTGATATGTCGACAACCAATACAATCTTGAAACATTTATCGAAATAGCCCATCTGTAATATCGTGACGGGTACTTGTGAAAAAAATGATATGCGATATCAATATTAATGAAGTTTATTCCGAAAGACTTACAAAACTTAATGGACTTTAAACGTCTTCTGAACCGGAATCCCCGGCATACTTACAGAAAATATTGGTGCCATACTGGTACAAATCGTTTAATTTTTAAAAAATATTGTACATATTCGTCACCTCCCACAGGTATGGCATGATCAGACTTCTATTTATGATCAAACAAAGAACTGTTAAAAAAAGTTTTGGGCTGGTACAAATCGATATAATGATTAAGGCTTTCACGAGCCTCGCTCAATGTTCTGTATGGCTTTTGGGTTTTCGGTCATGTATTGGATACACGACCGAAAACCCAAAAGCCATACAGACCATGGTAAAAATCGTTTAGCAAAAAAAAATTACTCCCTTGCGGTGGTATGGCGGCCATTGGGGACAGTCGGGAACGTATGGCAAGGTGATTTCCGTGAATGGCTACTCGACGATGATTAGCTGCACAAAAATTACCCTAGTACATATGGTTGAATTGTTTTTTTTTTTTTAATTAATGTATTCGTGTCGGTATGGCGGGCTGTAAGTCACACCGGAGAAGTATGGCATTACGCTACCGCCTACTTCTTTGTGTATCAACTATCGGAAAATACAAGCATTTTTGTATAATCGTTGTAAATCGTTTGACACTTGTTATTTATCCGACACGTTCGATTAACGCCCACGCGATTGGGCCGCCGCGCCGGTACCAGCGCTATGACCATTTTCTTTTTTGTCATTCCGTAATTAGACCCCTGAAGAACCGCCATACTGGTACAAATGACCTAATATTTTGTGTCACCATCCCCCAGGCTACAATAAGGGCTAAATATGTTGGAGAAATTGGTTAGGGCTTTCGCGGCGTTTTGCTAGCGCGAATGGCTAACTTCTTCAGAGGCTCATACATTGTGGATAATCTCCGATGACTGACTTTATCAAGTTGATTGTATTGTCTCCAAATTTCCTCCCCGTAGAGGTTTTTGCTAAAATGGTAAAGGCTGTCGCGGCCGAATCTGTCATCGGAGATTATCCACCTTCAAACCAGAGTGAAAATAGTGACCCTGTTTTTATTGTAGATTCCGTATTAATGCAGTGTTTTACAATAATTAACTTTGCTTATCGATGCAGAATACAACTCACCGTTAAATCCTGTCTTATCGATTTCAGCTGGTCGCAAGCATAGAAATAATCTTGCTTAGCTATCCATCTCTTCTTGACATTCTGTAACGATAATCTGAGCACTTCGACTGGACGAATGTCGCACGGATCAGGAGCTTTGGTAAGACGAAGGAAGGACTTCTCCAAATCCTGACACGTGCCCACAATGTGACATTCTGACCAGTCAAAGTCGACCGAATTATCTTCGCTAAACTTATCAACAATGAAACTCGGCCTTTTGCTGTTGTTAGTCGGGCTTGGGGCGTTATTTTGTTTTCCACTGTTGAACCTAGCAGCTCTTTGCTGCAAGATCTCCGTGTTTTCTTCGAGTTCACTACCGAACGTCGAATAAAAACTAGCTTTTTTCTCTTTTGCCTTCTGCTTCTTGGAAGCTTTGGTGATCGTTTTAGTTTTGGTAGGACCTAATCTATCAGATAATTTACCTTTGTTCTTTTTGCTGGATTTAATCAGAGGTTTGAAATTTTCCTCGCTGCTTGTATCGGAGCTGCCACTGCAAAGTAGAATGTCAATGAGGTTAAAGATAATCTTTCTATAATAACTATATTTCAGATTGAAGAAAGGATTTCCACCACAATGAAAAAATACAGCTTAACCACGTTGTTCCCTAAAGTTATCCAAAGAAACAATAATTAGAACTGGTTGGGAATATAGGTATTTTCAATCAAAATTTCGAACTTTTATCTAAAATGCATTTTCAATAATATTCATTTGTTTTACAACTTTCTTTTCATGTTCACAAGGACGTAAGAGAGCACACGTTTTATTTTTCCTGAAAATCGGTATGTTTCTGAAGCCATAATCGATTTTATGCAGAATAGTTTACGGGGTTGCTTAGCCCGAATCTGGCACTAACTACTACCGGTAAACGGAAAAAAAAACGGAAAAAATAACCCCGGAAAAATACCCCAATATGCGATAACATATTTGATTCATTTTACAATACAGAGAGGAGAATCTTCATATGCCTTGAAGTGCATACATTCGTATATAATCGACACCCCTAGTGTCATGGGCCCACGGTCTATAAGTTCACATCAGAAGTAGCATATATTGAATAAATTCACTTAGTTTCCTGAATTTTTGAAAAAACTAATTTTCATTCCGAGCTTTCAACCAAAAGTATTGGAGAGCATTGCAACTATTTTTCATGAATATCACGTTAATAATGATAAAAATGAAGCACACTGTGTAGAAGTCAGAGGTTATAACACAAAGTTTTAACAAATAGATTATTCAAGATGAATTATGAAAGTGAATAAGCAGTAAAATAGTATCTAACGATTCTTTGTTGCAGACAATAAATAAGCTCTTTTCATTTGGATATATTGAAGATACTTATATTTACGTTCATCATCGAGTAATAATTCAAAGCGCTGACACGTGAATAAAAGTTTCTGTATAGCGGAAAAGATCATTCTAGTGGACTGTTGAACTACCGGAAATATATGCAGGTCAACCGAATGCGATCTAAATATTCAGTCACAAAAGCATTCAATAATAGCTATAATCTGTATACATAAAACCGGTGGAAACCCTAACGTTCATTTTACCGCAAATTATTCTTGTTGAATGTACTGATATTACTTTCAATTGAAATAATATGCTGGATCCTAACTTTTCGAAAATACAAACCTCAGAGTCCTCTGCCTCCTGGGGCTCCTGGACCTCGTTCTCGACCTGGACTTCTTCCTGCTGGGTGGCGACTTGGACCTAGACCTAGAAGTTGATTTGCTCTTTCCTCTAAGAGTACTAGCTCGGGCACCCAACCTGGCCCCTAAACCTGGCGAGAGCCCCTTTTTAAGATTCTGAAATTGACTCAACTGTCCCGGGACAGTTTTAACTTGACCTGTGAAAGGTTGACGTTCGCTATGAACCGTCGGAAGTGGTTCCTGGCTCCAGTCCTTGTGCAGCTGGCCGTTCTGATATGCCTGAGTAATTTTTCCTTTCATAATAATCTCCACTTGATTCTTGTCTATAGCGGTCTTACATTTGGCATAGCATTGGTGCACGTAGGTTTTCAAACTCTCGGGCCATTCGTCGGACGGGTTTCCCAACCCCTTCGGGGCAGAATTGTCCGATGGAGGCTCCTGAGTGGGCTCGGGGGGTTTCGTTTCTTCTGGCAAAGGAGGAAGTGGGGGTTCCGGGGGCATGGTTTCTGGGGGAGGAGCCGGCTTGGGTAGGCTCAACTCTGGAGGAGGTAGTGGGGGAGTACCGAAATTACTCATTTGATTGAACTGGTTCTGGTTGTTTTGGTTGTTCCTGTTTCGCTTGCGTTTTTTCTTAGCCGCCCCACTGTTAGGGGAATTATTCATCTGCAAGATGGGATTACTATTCGGTAGTCGTTTACCGTTCAGCTGAAACCTGATACTGCCAAACTGCTTTGGAGTATTCAACAAAGGGGGCCTGGGAGTACTTGGGGGGTTATTGGGCAAAGGGGGGCCCGGCGGGAGGGGTGGTTGTATGTTGTCTTTTTTATCTGCGAACTGCGCGAACGGAGAATAATTATTGTAACCTTGCATCATATAATATTGTTGATAATATTGCGCATACTGTGGATTGTAAAAACCATTGTAATAGAATTGCGCCCAGTTGGTTTGTGGCTGATTGTTGGGCGCGGAACTTGGTGGTAATGGCGGCGGTGATGCCGGCGGTTCCGGGGGCAATGGCGGATTCTCCGTGGTCCCTGGAGGAGGTGGGATTGCGGAAACAGGAGAATTTTCCGTCATCATGATACCTGAATAAAAAAAATTCTAACTCAGGATATGAACATAGTTAATAGAAAGATTCGCTCTTTTAGATCTATATATACTAAATATCACATGTGATTACGTGATTAATGAATCTATTCCATTCTACAGAGAGGCTGAAGCTACAAATGTGCACTTCGCTTCAAGTTGACTTGTTGATTTAATTTGTTTCTGTTCCACATTCAAGTGTAGCACATCTTTGCACGTGAGTGGTATACTGACGATGACCAACACAACTGAATCAATTGTATAAGATTGTTTTTCAATATTAGTTACCACCAGATTGGTAAATTACTAAAAGAAACATTGTTTACTTTTGATGAAGACTTTGATGTTTCTTGAAAAAAGTTATTATTATTTTTAAACGATGACGAAACTTCCAGAAATTTAACCCAACCAAATATATGTGTGTGAAGTTAGCAACGAATTTGCCAGCAACAATTTGGTAGGACTGATTTTATGCCATTAAAAAAATTAATAATAAAATGTTACGTCATTAATTTGCTCGAAGTGTATGATGTTCAATTTAGAATATAAAACTAAATATCAAATCGTGTTGAAAAACAATCAAATATTCGGAAAAATCCACTAGTTGAGCGATTGTTTTTGATTAGTTTAGCCAGGAACGACAAAAAAAACACCTTTCTAGAGATATGAGAGAATGTATAAATATTCTTTCTTGAAGTGCTTTGTGTAAGATTTTCTCAAAACAAATGAAGACCGCGGGTTTCAAGATTGATAATTTTGATTTATCTTCCAAGTCCAAAACATGAAACCAGTCCCCTTGAAAATCTTACAGATCAAGAAAAGATATTGTGTTCTTTTGGAAATTGATAAGAGGAAACTTCAAATTTGGACGGAACGGGAAAAAAATTTAAATCGCGGATTCTCAAGATAAGTTCCGTCGATATGTGTAAAATCCTGAATCGGGAACTAAACCATCTGCGGTTAGTGAATATGAGTAATTCAAAAGTCGGTAGGAAGCAAAAATAATTGAAAGCTGCGAAAATGCGAGACTCTTTTTGTTAATTTTATATTATGAGTTGAGAACAAAGAAAGAAGCTGTCCGGAAACTTTCAAGGAATGTGATGATATAATTTATCAAAAATTGAAAAGTGGATAATTTGAAACTCGATACGGAAAAATCGCAAATATTGGTGATTCCATTCGCTAATTTCATTATAAATCGAGAACGCCTTCATACACATTCTAAGAAAATTTCCAGGTGGATTGTTTCCTTTTTCTCGACTACAATGAAACTATCGAAACAAATCAGGAATTTTTGTTTTTTTTTTTTATTTTTTTTGCTCTCGTACCGACTTTGCAGTAACGATTTTCGACTTTCGGAGAATCGTGCATTTCAACACATTCTGTGAAAATTTCCAATTGGCTTCGTTCCTTATTCCCGATTCATAATGAAATAAACGAAATGAATCACCAATTTTTGCGGTTTTTCATTCTTTTCGCTACCGTACCGAATTTTTCACATTTCAATTTTCTTTTCGAAAGATCATGGTCTCAACACATTTCGTGAAAATTTCCAGGTGGCTTTTTTCATTTTTCTCAACTTATCTCGAATACCCATGGTTTAATATTATTTTTTGCTTCTACTCCTACATTTGAATTATCCACTTCTCAATTTTCGAAAGACCATGCATTTCAACAAATTATGTGAACATTTCTAGATGGATTTTTTCATTGCTCTCGAATTATAATGAAATTAACGGAACGAATCTCGAATATTCGCGGTTTTTTATCATCATTTGCTTCCACACCGACATTTTTTTTGAAAAACTACAATTATATATATCCTGTGAAAATTTTCAGTTGGCTTTTTTACTTGCTCTGGATTTATAATGAAATAAACGAAACGAGTCCCGAATTTTTGCGGCTTTCAATAATTTTTTGTTTCCGCATCGACTTCTGAATCATCCACTTTTCAATTACCGCAGATGGTTTACTTCCTGATTCTTGATTATAAACACATCAACATAACGTAACTCAAAAATCCGCAATTTTTATTCCTTTCCCCGTTCCTTCCAAATTTAAAATTTCCTATTAATTTTCGAAAGAACTGAATATATTTTCTCGATCCGTAAGATTTTAATTTTTTCGACTCATAAAATAATCAAAATTATCAATCTTGAAACCCGCGGCCTTCATTTGTTTACCGGTGTGAAGTTGGTAGTAAATTTTCAGCAGAAACTTTCGATTCAGTAGAAAATCCACCAGTGGTGAAGGTAAATATATAATTTTCACTGGTTCGGATAAAAATTGAATTACTTAACTGTGAAAAAACATATTCAGAATGAGAACTTATCTCAAACTGCATACCCCTAATAAAAAAAAAGGGGGGTGAAGGGTTAAAATCAACACTACAAAAGTATTGAAATGTACAAATTCCTTCAGAAAAAACCTGCCAACTTGAAATTCACAGGACAAGTTTGTATATGTGAAATGAACGTCACGTATCAATGTCATCCATTTGCAAACGGGATGAAGGGTTGAATCAACCCTTCAAAATAATTGAAATGGACAAATGCCTTCAGAAAAAACCTGCCGACTTGAAATTCACAGGACACGTTTTTGTTCATGAAACGAACGTTCTGTATCAATTTCATCCATTAGTAAAGAGGATGAAGGGCGAAAATATTGACGAGTTGATTACAAAACATTGCATTTTTTCTTCTATAGGAAAACATAATGAAAAGTAGTGTAAATATTAACCTTCCGTAGAAAAATCTGCAATTGACAGTGAAAATCGTATGAACATCATTTGCTTTTGTCGAAAAGGATTTAATTTCAATCCTTCACCCCCTTTGCAAATGGATGAAATTGATAAATAGTCTAGTTAACATGTACCATTTTTCCTAAAATTTTTGTATAGTCTTCGAAAATAACGACCATGGTCTCATTCGATTCGGAAAATTATCTAGAAAGTTTAAGGAAGAGTTCCAAAAGGGGCCGAAAAATATTGCAAAAGTTATAAACAATAAGTGAAAGAAAAGTAGGGGTTTTGTTTTTTTCGAACATCTCGAAAAATAATGAAAATTTTTAAAATTTGAAAAAATATCTGAAAAAAGAAAGTCCCGACTCCCGTTACTGTACCTCCAATATTTATAATTTTTACAGAGCCTTAAAAAATGAGCAAAAAACGGGTGATCGGGCATCCGCGCGGGTTGCGCCTCTCTGACGAGGCAACAAAAAAAAATTATTTAAACATATTAAATATGAATATTAAGGAATAAAAAAATTAATGTAGCATTGGGATACATAAATAAACAATAATCCGTGGTCAATAAATGTTTATCCCAATTTTTTCATAAATTATGGATTTGTTAATTAAGTAATTTTTCCAAATTGAATGTTAAGATAAAATCCACGATAACTATTGAACAAAAGCCTTAAGATTTTTTTCACTTCCTGGAGTTATTGGTATTTGGAAATTATATCATATTTTCGGGACCACTGGCGGTCGAGTACGCGCCGTATCACTGCGAGAAATTCGTGGCTGGAACTCGTGGCTGCTTTCACACTGATTTGCAATGGCATGTATTCTGGCAAATTTAACGTAGTTGGCGCAATTGTCAGTGGAGGTCAGATTAGAGTAGTTGATAAGTGCATAAGGGACATGAAAATTTTATTCCTATCATAATCGAGTAACCTGAAAGAATAAGATTTATGCCAGTAAAGAAATTTCACCAAATATAGACAAGTTAACCTACAAACTGACGTTTATGCACCGATTCCATCCACTCATTTTTGTATCAACTGTCCTTTACGGCTGGAAGTTTTTGCTTTTCCTCTTTTCAATTCATAAATGAGGCTTTTTACACTTATAGGGCCGTATTTCTCCATAACAGCAACTAATTAAAGTGTTATTGTATATTATTACTTGTTATTACTGTCACTCATGACCTCCACTCACACTAGCGCAGGAGTGATATCGTCCATGCCTGACATTGGTTCTTCTTGGAAGAACGTCACACAAATATCTGTCAGATGTAGTTCAATGTCCGTCGTGGTATTAGCCAGGGAAAAAGTTGTTTTCTGACAGATGTTTGCCTCATTTTTCCACTTGGTGAAAACGTGTGGAGAATAAGGGTACTTCGATTTTGTCGATTTTATTGGTTTCATTATCCTGACAATCTCCAGCACATATTTTCGAACTTCATTCAATTTAATATAATAAAGGTTTGTTTAGGTACTGGGCCGTGACCTTCACGCGGCGTGACGTCACATTGAACTGCTCTATTGATTATATGTTTGAAAAAGTTTTGAATTATTTATAAAAATCGTGGAATGTTAGGAAACATTATGAGAACCAAGTGAAAGGGGGCCTACGCTGCCCGTAGAAATTTCTGTTGGATGATGAAGAATAACATTTTTCATTTCTTTTTTTTTCCGTTGAGTTGGCAAAACCTTCAGAAACGAAACTAAACAATATTGAAAACGGTAAAATATGCACTGAATATTTTAAAACAACAGATGCTCTTAAATATGGTGTTGCAAAGCATCAAAATTAAATGTGATTCATGTTTTGAAATTTCTAAAAATGTTATTTTATTCTGTAGTATGCTATGTTATACATCATTGCAGATCAATCATGAACCTTCTACCAAAGGGTGGTGTTGTAGGTTTCCAGGTTTTCCTACTGCTAAAAAGTGAATATATCTAAGGGCCAATTTATGCAACTTGTCATTATCATAGTCACAATCATTATCACAGTTTTAATCTCAATTGTTGTTTTTTGAGACTAAAACTAAGGAAATTGCATAAATACTACTACTGGAATGTACAGCCTCAATTTCATTTTATGATTAAGACAGTGATTGTGATTAGGACTATGATAATGACAAAGTTGCATAAATTGACCCTAACACATAGGTATCTTCAAACCGACAATGTTTTCGTTATCCAGAATACAATCCTATCTGCATAATCACATACCAATACCAAATATAGATGGATAGTAATCAATATAAGGTATTTCTGGAATGAAATAATAGGTTGATGACCTTTCACTCGAAGAAAATGTCAAGATAAATCAATTATATGGATATATGGAAAATCAAAGCATCGCAAAAGAGAAAGAACCAACTGAAAACGAGTCATTTGAGGCTAGTTAGAACTTTTCTGAGCAAATGGTTCATTATTTATGTTTATTCATAGTCACGAATGCATGCGATGATCCGCCATTTTGTAGAACAGGCGTACATACTTACCTACAAAATAAAATTAGATCCGCACCAAGTTTATCTGTAAAGTAAATGTATGAATATAATATCAATTTGCACTTAATGTTCAACAAATAAACGCGTCTGAAATTAAATATTTCAACTTTATACACAATATTACACTTCTTTCACTTGATATCTGCAATACGTCAAACAAAACCGAGATTTTATGACATTCGATAAATTCGAATGGAATGGATCATGAAACATGGAATATGAACTCGGCGAGATGATGATGAACACAATGTTGCCACGTTTTGATTATTCACTGTAGAACTTGTTACTTATCCTCACCATTATCATTGAAGGCGCGTCTGCCAATGGTTAGTTGAAAATATTTCCGCTGATTGTAACATTGACACAAGATATGTATTGCATGTACCCCAGTACGGTTTCATTGGATTTTAATCAATATAATTTTGTTGATTTAGGAACCATTTGGAATGCTTCAGCGTATCCCATACAGATATAAAGGCGAAACCATACCCCTGCGAATTACGCGATTTTTTTGCGATTAAAATGGCTGCCAGACTTGCCGCAAGAAAGTTCAAATATTTTAACTCTTTGGGAATTCGCGCAAACCACGGAACAACAGAATTCATATTGAATATTAAATTGTTCCATGCCTTCGCCATATTGATTCAACTAACTTGAAAGATATCTTTGGTTGTTAAATCTTTTATTTTGATTGCAAAAAGATTTTATTTGCATTTATAAGATTTCACAATAAATTATGAAAGATTTTTAGTATTTGTCAAATAACTATTCCATGCTATAAAAGTTCAGTAAGATTATTAGAGGGAGATGGGGATTCCAATAAATATTTTATTTATTTTCGGGTGATGAACTGTTGTCCACAGATGGGGCAAACTGATGAAGAGGGTGTCTTTAAGATGGAAACCATTGCATTCTGCAATAAATGCTCTGCATGTGACTGAGTTATAGAATTTACATATTATTCTCTCATTCTACATTAATGCCATATTTTGAAAAATCAAACACTAGAAAAGTATTATTTGACCTATATTTTGTGGTGACTGAACAGTGAGCACATGTACATTTCAAGGTAGATTTAAGTTGAGGAATAAAATTATCCACGGAATTCGTAACACTCAAAAATATCTAGACCACGATTCTGTAGCATTTTCAAATATTTTTGTTGAAATCAAATCTCGCTTCGGCAATGAGACCTACTAGAGATTTCTAATGGATTTGGACATCCAAATAAAAAGAGACGAAAGTTCTTAATTTTTCCATCCTTTTTGCCAGGGGCGCGCTCTGTGATTGGTTACCATAATGGCGGGGAGTTTGAATGACATGACAGCTACAGTTGAAAATGACATTTATACTCCCTGACCTTATAGTAATCAATAACAGAGTACATTTCCTGGCAACAAGGACGGAAAAATTAAGAACTTTCGTCTCTTTTTATTAGGGTGTCCAGATCCATTAGAAATCTCTATTGAATTTTAATGCAGCCTACCTAGTATATCGACTGTGAAGTACTAATACCTCATATGCCCAAATACGTTTTTTTACATGAGAGCTATCGGGTTAGGAGCTATTGCTTGCACAAAATATTGATATTCTTAAACGAGCTATTAGAAATTCTCAATTTCTACTGAAATCATTTTTTGTAGCTTACAAGTTGTCAGAACATCATTATGTATTGGTATACAGTATTCGTAAGTGCAATAATCGAATTTTTGATATTTTGTGGCATACGAGGTATTGGTACTTCACAGACGATATGTTGTAACAGTGAGCACTGTTATTTTAATTAATAGTGCACCCTGTATTATAAATCGGTCTTTTAAAATTTAATGAATCGTATGTGCGTGTCTGGATTCAGTGTGAGTGTGAGATAAGAATTTATACCTACGCTCGAACCGGGGAAAAATTGTTTTTACATATAGAAAGGTCGTTCTGGGTTGATAAATTTAATGGCTTATGACATTAGATAGGGTAGTCTGAGACGTCGTGCCTAGAAACAAAATGTTAGGATTTTCATAAAGGGCATTCGGTGTTGTGAAGTGCAAGTGATCGCTTGGGTTTGGGAGGACCACCCACCCGCGAGGGTGTAGGCAAATATGCCACTCTCAAGAATGGCACTAAAACAGGTATGAATTTTTCGTAGGCCGACATGTGCATTTGTTAACTGCGTATAATTTTTTCTCAAGACAAATAATAAGAGTAATAATAGTTCCGTTAAAAGCTGGGCGTGGTTGGTCCATTAATTTTAAAGCAATGATAGTTTGAATAGAGATATGGGGTGTTCACTGAGTTATTCAATATAAGCTTGAGGCATTTAAATAAGTTCCAGGTAAATGATAATAATTATTACTTAAAACTGGGTGTTCGTCATTTTAAATTGAGGATAGCTTTATTATAATTCTGAGGGAGTTATGAGGGCGAATACTACAGAATAATAATAATAATAGTTTAAATTTGGCCATAATTTTTGTTGAAATTATAATAGTAGTGAGTTAATTTGAAAAGTATAGCTGTTCATTTATTATCGGGAATGTTGTTGAAAGGGTTGTTGGCTTTTTAGAAAAATGCTTGTTTAACTGTAGAGCGATCTTTCATGTTTTGAGAGGGTGACCAATTTTATTCAACTATATATTTTATTTTTCTTGCACTTAGTTGCATATACGGAGTGTATGAATTCTTACAGTTGGTAGATTTTACAAATTTTTACAAATTATACATTTTTATTTTTATATTTTACACATTTTCTTTTATATTTTCGTTACTATTTTCCACAATTTTTTTGCTTTGGTGAATAAAGCTGGTTGGTGGAACTTTGCTTCTTAATATTACTTACCCCTTCAACCCCTCATACAAAGTCCACGCATTTGGGAAGCCGTGGCCGAACCTACAAATCTACATCTTTGCCTTCGAGGACGATGATGAACTTACGAAAAACAGTAGAGCTGTGAATTGTAAGGTTGAGCATTCTAGCTTTTGGGGAGGCTATCCCCTTAGCCTAAATCCGGGTGATCTAGAGCGGATTCAAAACTATACTCTGGGTCTGGTGGCAGCAAAAGTATTTAACATCTATACTTTAATTTAATTTTAATAAAAAAATACTTCCTAGGGTGGGCGACTGAGAAGCGGTTCTTTGCTTTGGTCAGTTTGAAACTGAATCAAAGATATCGTCGGCTAAACACCCTAGCGATTTATTACAATGTATCTTTTAAGAACTCCTGAGCATCTTGCTGGACGTTACTGTTGAAGCGGGGTGTAAAACTTTGGGTCTGAATTTTTAAGGACACTATTAAACACATTCTGCTGAATCCCCTAACCACGGATCCTTGATATTAGTTATACTGTAACTGCATTGTTGTTGAAGATACTTGGCTTCTGGAGATAACAACAATATGATATCGATGTAACTTGCATGCCAAATTGGAAATTACTCCGTATTACGAATTATATTCGAAACATGTTATGAATGTTATTTGGGAAACATATATTGAACTTCTTCCCTTCCATGTTCAACTGATATTTTAGAAATAGGAAAAAAACAAACAATTCCTAACCCCAAATATCGAAAAATTACATGTATGAACGTTCATGCGGCGATTTTCTTGCTATTTGCGAATCGCAGAAAACCTGCGAATATTCGCGAGGGTATGAACTAGCCTTTTGACTTGCATTTTGCCACAGAACCACTGTGTTATAGTTCTGTGCATTTTGCATCGCTTGAATGCAACGATAGCAAAGTTGGTGACCTTGAGGAATGCAAATTTGGTACCAACCGAACGAAAATATGATATCTGATATAATCTCAGTTAAAAGTAAGAAACGGCATTGAAGGTGACTGAAGGGGAACATCAAATAAATTCGTTTTCTATTTCGAGGTATATTTCGTTTTCCAGAGACGCGAGGGAGGAATTCTCCCGGAGAATATTTTTGACTACAACCCGCTAATGCATATAATGTTAAGGAAGCCACAATGCCAGCAAAATCAGTCAGCGATTATGAGAAATTTCTGATGTTTAAGATATGGCAACCCTGGATGGATGTGAAGTGACACGTAATCACACACAGACGCACAGGCCACCAAGTGACGTGACAACTGACATAATGTTCCGTGAATGTGACGTGACTACAAAAAAGTTGTTATTTGTTTTTATTCAGGAAGCCAATTTTGAAACTTGTTTTTGCAAACAAGTTTATCTATCATAAATGAAAAAAGTATAATTAGACTCTTCCATTATTGTGTAGGTATATTGCGGTCCCAGAAATTTCTAGAACCCTTCCTCTGGTAATTCCTGTATATTTCTAGAATAAATTCTGGTAACATTACAAATAACAATCTTGAATTTTCTGAAACATTCTAGAAACGAGCATGCGCATAATCAGCCAATGAAAGCATATAAATTCGCGCTGACTGATGGTTGCATCAGTTTGAAATATAAAGATATTTGGTGAAAGGTGAAATAGTAAATTCGAAGTGATAATAAATAAAAATGTCGCTGTTTCCCTATTTCTTTCGAGATGTAATACGACCACTGAGGATGATGGAACATCAGATGAAACTGGCAGAAGAGTTACTGCATCCTTCACTATTTGGGCCAATGAATAGACCGCGGTACACCATCAATTTGGAAGAGGATTTTTCTCAGCGAGACGCGGTAATTCAGGATAAAGAAAAATTCCAAGTTAAGCTGGATGTACAGGATTTCAAGCCGGAAGAAATAATGGTGAAAACTGTGGATGGGAACGCAATTCAAATAGAAGCAAAACATGAAGAGAAACATGGTGAAGACAAAGGTTTCATATCCAGGCAATTGGTAAGGAGATTCGTTCTTCCAAGAGGACACGATATTCAAAATGCAGTCTCAAGTTTGTCCTCTGATGGGGTGTTGACCATCACAGCACCTAGAAAGATCCAGGAGTTGGACGAAAAGGTGATTCCCATTTCGCATGAACAGTCAGGAGATGAAGCAGCAAAAGATAAGAAGTAGAAGTTTACTCAAAGTGGTTTGAGAATAGAATAGTCTGAATAATATTTCTGTGTGTTATTCATAGAATGAAACTATGGGATATAATATTTTGAAGTAGAAACTTACCTTTTTGTTATGTTCAATTATAAGGCAGTTATATTCATGCAAATATTTAAGTTCGACATGTAGATTTTTTTATTATAATAAATATTCTTTTTCAAATGATTTTTCATTTCTTTACTTCAGTCCTAGTCCTAGAAGAGTAAACTTTCGTTGAATAATAGCCACAAGCTATCAACAAATTTTTTTTTTGGAACTTGTCTAGATTGGTCTGAACAAAAAATCCATATGGCGGTCTCAAGTAATTTCGGAGATACGGGCCTATTTTATAAAATAAAAGAAAGATGAATTTTCTCCTGAAAAATACCGATGTCAATAAAGAAAAAATGTGAGACAGGTTAATTAGAGCGTGTACATTGTGTTAGTTTAAAGATTGGCATCCTCAGGAACTCGAATCAGTGTATTTTCTTGTTGAAACACTTTGTCAGGCCATGTGCTGGTGGATTATTTTGGGTTCAACGTTTACCGACAAAACTCCTTTAGTGTAGGATTTTTTGCGAAAGGCTGGATCATTTTATAATCTATTCCTGATTCCTCATGTTGAGTATTTGAATACTTATACGTTTGTCTCCTGAAAACGAATCCGAAGAAAATTCATAGGGGTCTAAAATATCCTTCTGAAACTTGATGGAACATTTCCACATACACTTTTCAGTAAAACACTTCTTCACTTTTTTCGGTCGCTATTTCAACTCTCATTTGACAATTACAAGCAAAAAACACAAAACCAAACGGTTCAAGTACAAAAATCAACCTTCTTATATAAATAAACATAACCTTCCTAAATGAAAACCAATAATTCAGACTACGGTCTGAAATACCCTTCTCTCCACACATTTCCATAAAGTGTAAAAATGAGACAAATATTTCAAAATTAAATTACTACTATTATTATTACAAAAAAGAAATATGGCCAAGTTTGTATTTAAACTATTATTATTAATCTAGATTCGCCCTCATAAAAGATTATACTGATTATTTTTTTAACATGTCAAAATCTTACATTTTGGTAGTTTCAACTAATAGCAATGCATTATTCTGGCCAATCATTCGGTTTTATACTGACAATTTCCCTCATATTATATAAACCAATCGAATGCCATAATTTTCTCATTTCGAACCAATGAGAACAGGACTTCTTGAAAACACTTCCTCCAGCCCATGGTATTTTCAAAACGGTGTTTCGCTTCTAGCTTGTGTATACATTTCCATAGTTACGACAATCATTGTAAATATAGAACCGTCAGTCAGTGACATTAATGACACATGACGAACCGTTCCTGCAAATCGCATTTAGTCCATAATAATTTAATGTATTCGTGAAATTGTCTGATCGAATATCACTTCAAAATGCAGAATTTTCAAAATACTTTCACCTTGCCAGTCGCTCAAACTGCGTTGCTGTACAAAACACCTCCCGAGCAAGCTCTCGTGGCGTTTCTAAACAACACAGTTTTCGTGCCAGCAAAGCAAAAGTATTTTTCGAAAATTCTGACTTTTGTCAGGATATTACTTCTGAAAACATCCCCACTTTAAAATTACTCAACAGTTATAAGTATATAATTATTGCATGAAACTACGTTAAATTTCTGAAGGTTATATTGAATAACACAGTAAAAAAAACATATTTCTATCCAAAACAAATATTGCTTTGATATTGACTCAACAATAAGCCCCAAGTTTATAACGAATCCATATAATTACAATTGGACATGGAAAAGTGTTGATATTATATCCTAAAACTACTTACTAGATACACAAATTAAATACAAATCGGCCTACACAAATTAACACACGTTTTAGTGGACTCGTTCGAGAGTGGCACGAGCCTACTCTCACGGGTGGTCCAAACCACTCCAACTCTCACTGAGACTATCCAACACCGAATGAATCTCTACCCCCTTATGTTTTCCTACGATATGCTGAAAACCCTTGAATGTATCTTTGGTCGTCGTGTCAAAAGCTATTATATTTATCAACACACATACAACCACACACCCAGAGCGACCTTTTTGGTAGAGAGGTATGAATCCATATCTCTCACTGAATAGAACCTATACAAAAATACAAATGATTCCCTTAAGTAAAAAGGACTGTTTATATAGGGCACACCATTAATATATATAACAGTGCTCACTGTTACAGATATATGTAATTCAATGTCGGTACGGGAAGTACCTAGTTGTTTTCTGTCAGATATTCTTGATTAATTTTTCCCCTTTGTGGCGCATATTCCAAGTGATCAATTTATCGCAAGAATAAAAATAACTAATAACGTTAGTTAAATATTTGCTTTTGATATCTGTAAAGAAATATGACTTATTTGCGCCTGAAGAAAATGTCGACAAAAAGGAGGCAATTTGTATGATTTTTTAATGAAAAACTCAAATTATCAAGATTCGGATAGACATAACTCGAAAAGTATTCAAGACCTCCTTTTTCAGATTCGTCTTCAGGAGATGAAACAACGTAAATGCACCACTTTTTTTCAAGGCAAGGCCTGCTAAGTTTATTGTGACCAATACAGCGAAGAATGCTAGTATTCCAATTTATATTGCTTCACAGTTTACCAATGGCTTATCTTTAATTTACAACTGAAAAGAACCAGACTCACCTGAAATCTTAAGCTAATTTTGACATTGTTAACAGTCTTATGTGAGTTGATAGCTGCCATCAGGTTATCGTTCGTCAAAGTGTAACAAGTTCAATGTATAGTTTTGTTACATTTTCTATAACTCACTATAGAATGTGCTACTCTCTACATTGCTTAATCCAAATGAGCGCCAGTCATTTCACATGCAATATTCACGAATAATAAACAAATAACTTTTATTTCGACATTTGACAGATCTATCAATTTTCATTCCTTTCATGGCAACCTTGTGAACAAGCATACTCATGAAGTTAGCAGTTTATGATGGTAATGTATTTTTAAACACCAATTATCTCCAGAACTATCTGTTGTAAGTGTAGAGAATGCAAAATTGATAAAGAAATTCAGAAATAAGAAGAATACTGTGAATTATGTTTCAATGCTATTTGGTCAGTTAGGCTATATTTTTTTTACTAGTTCACCTATGCACATTTTACTTTTGTAATCTTACTCTTAACCCAAGGTTAAATCTAATTTGACTAGTATTGTTTCTCATCTCGATAACTGATGTGAGAAACCCTAGTCACAATGATGATGATGGTGGAAAAGAAATGAGGAATTACACATCCTTGCAAAAAAACATACCTACATCATTTAAGAGAATCAGTTGAATGATATTAGCTTTTATGGCAATTGGTAACTGCTGGATTTGTCACCCATTTTGATGAGAAGGAGGAGTAAAAGGGTGTTAATTAATACCACAGTTAACTAAGATATAGTTTTAATGGAAGATATTATTCAAGTATATACAATCTGGGAATATTTTGTAATTCTGCAACAAGTACAAATGCTGCCACCACATGTAATTCAAAGCACCACCAAACAAATACGGTATCTTCCTACCATTGAGTCATTCTACCGGTCTAATCAAAAGGAAATGTAAGAATTCCACAATTTTGTGTGAAAAATTATCGGAATTTTACGTTCTGAAAAACAATTTAAATTTCAATGTAAACAAAACAGCATCAATTATAATTTCGTTGACCATACCTACAAATTAAGTACTATATCTCTGAGAGATGTCAACAAATCTAATTCTAAAAGGAACTTCAAACATAATTTTTTCACGTTTGGTTCCCAAAATAATTTGAGAACATTAAAAATCCGGCTTCTGCAGCATTCTCAAAAACATTTCATTTCCATTTTTTTATTCTAGATTACATAATATTAATACATTCCGTGACATCCAAAAAGTTATCAACTCACGGGATTTTTTTTATTCAAAGACTTTGATAAAAATCAACTTTGAGGTTAGTTTGTGCTTTCAGAGAGGCGTGACTTTCCTTACCTGTAAGAATTGAATAATGTAGCCTATATCATAGAACTTCCGAATTAACTAAATATTGCAAACATTTCAGTAATATTTTGAAACCTCCTCTTTTAAAACATGTGACTGATAAATTCATTTCCCAAATTTAATAAAAGTGTGTCAAAACTTTTGCATGAAGCATAACAGAATGTTTGAAAATATAATTTTTCAATTGTTTTTCAATTATAACTATTCCATCCGGGTTTATACGAAGCTGTCGTTTCTGAAGTTGCTTTGTAACGTTTTGCTAGGGCGAGTGGCTAACTTCTTCAGAGGTTCGTCCATCTCCTGGTTGATCCGATGCCATTTTTATGGCCGGTGGAGTCTCTCCAGTGTATTTCGAATATTCGATTTATTAGTTCAAATACTCTCATATTTGAAATACTCGCGGGTATATTTGAAATACTGGAATGCAATAAATACATGTGAAAACATCGGGGTATCAACTTTTACAATGGAACAGATTACATTCGATTTATTGAGAAGTGCATTAACTGACAGCAATTTTGAGAACTTAGTTTTACTGAAAGCAAATGGAAAATTCACCAATTCCTAATACGAAAATCGATCACCATTTAGAATATGTTGGGTTCAATCCATTCATGTTTTTTTTTTATTCATTAAAGAATTCAATAAACGTCATAGTTATAGATATTTTTTTATTTGAATTTTATTACATCAAATTTGAAGCGTATACAGCACCATATTCAGAGTAAATAAAAAGCATTAAACATATATTCTAAATAACCTGTATTAGATTCAAAAAGTTATCCAAATACTCAAAAAGTAATTCGAATTCTTAATAGTATTTGAAGTAGTATTTCAAATATTGAATGGTATTTGAAATAATTCAAAGTATTTGAAATTCTCAGGAAAGTGTAGTTTTCGAATTATTTTGGATTAGCAAATACTTTTAAAATCTCAAAACATTTGGCATTTGAAACTATTAATACTTTGGCAAGGTATTTAGTATTTGGTATTTCGAATACTTCTCTTGAGTATTTTATACAGCTCTGCCCGGAAAGAAATTTAGTTTTAACTTCAGCCGCGAAAGCCCTCAACAATTTATTAAACGTTTTTAAGCAGTTTGGAACCATACCCACTCATGAAAAATCCATAGTATGGTCTAGTAACCGATTTGAAATGATTTTTATACTAGATATTTTTTATGAATTCTGAAAAAAAATACATGAATGAGATTTTGTAAACATACGTAAAATTAAAAAATAAAGAACTTTTTTCAAAAGAATTTTTCGAAATTGCAAGACCCAAGCCCAGCATCATCAAATTTCACGAAGTAATCTCAATTTTGACGGGTAAAAAAAGACTACAGGAAGCACAAGCTAACGTCGAAGTTGAATTTTAAGTATCTTGAAATTAAAGAACAAATAATGCAATCGGATGCGAACTTCTTGGATGAAATTGTATAAAAGATAATGTGACTCGAATTATAGAATTTAAACGATCTTTTTATTAAATATTGTCCAAAAAACCTTGTTCACGATTTTCATAATATGTGAATGAGATACATATATATTTGTAGTTTGAAAATTCCCATGAATTCAACAATATTTTTCTTCAATAAAATAAATATTCACTGAAGGCATTGCGTTTAATTTTTCTGATTCCACCATCGGTATCGCTGTTTTTGTCGTTTCATTCGCAACTTTTCTTATTCCTTGTGCTACTCTTCAATCAGTCTGTATAATTACTGGATTATCTGTTATTCTTGACTGAAAAATTTTTGTCGTTATATTTGTGTTCGCCAATTGTCAATATATTCGTTCTGCCGCTACCGGAATCGAACAAATAAAACGCAACTATCGTGTTGGCCACGAGAAATCCTTCGTCCTCCCTATCCCTTGACAAATGACCATTATTTCATAATAATTCCCAAATATTGTAAAATTTGGTGAAAAAATTTACATTATTCTCGTCTTGAGTGCGATCTTGTTTGTACTCTTGGTGGATTGGTGAATACTTGATGAAATCTCCATTAGTATATTCCTGTGATGTTGGTATTCCTGATGAAGATAAGTCGTAAGGGTTATTGAACTCATCTACATTTAGCGAAATATCTGAACATCAAACTACCTTTCTGGCTAATACCGCGACTGACACCTGAACAGATACTTGTGCTTGTGGTAACCGAACAGCAGAACTTTATTTGATCTTGCACACATTGCGTGCAGTACCCATTTAACAACCTTAACCTCGAAATGCTGAATTTGTTCCCATTACTCGTCATGGGTCATAATTTTTATTTAAGACCCAGTAGTAGGTAAAGACCTTCCTAATGCAAACATAGCAGCGACAGCAATCCTGCATTCCACTTGATGCCGAAGACTTACAAAAGTGGGCCGAATCACATAATGAATCATTAATATTGTTATGTAATCATAAATTTAATAAAAGCTCCGGAAGTGTCGCCGCATATGATGGTTCTTTCGTTAAAAAGATCGGATGTCTAAACGTACAAAAATATTTTGTCACTGAATCATATATCGACGGCACTTCCCCAACAATAAATAAGTAACAGATAAATATCAAAACGAAAAGTTCAGTTTCTACAGGAAAAATCAAGACTTTCAATTTGGCTAAATGTTTAGTTCAAGTCAACGTGTTAAGTATTAAACGGAAAGGGACACGTAGCTGTTGTATTGTGTTATGTTCCTTTTCAGTATGTCTGCGCAAAGTCCCAAAACCCTCTCGAATCTGAAACACACAAAAAAAACTATTATGGTATTACAGTTACGGACGGGTTGACTAACAGATCTTTCAAAGAAGCGAATGAAGATATACCCAACACTTTCGCGTTTATGAGGACATATATGTGTCCCATCTTTGGTTCCGCACAGTTTGCTGGTTGTTGTAATCAATAATAATAATGATATAAGCAGGGAGGGCCAACCACCAGCCAAGGCCTTGGTGAGTTGCGACACCACTTTCCTGAGCAACCAGTGCAAAACAGGACCAGAAGCCAAGGCGCCCCCTAGAAGGAATGCTTATTCCTTCTGATGTCGGCCGTGGGTAAACTAGGCCAACCCCCCGGTATACCCTACAACTCGGTTTTAGATGCACAAAAAGAGGCTCTCACAACCGACCCCTGCGGATTATGGGTCATAGGCAAGATGGTGGGGCTCAAAACGATGATTTGCCAAACGATGACAACCGCGATGACAACGGAAGCTTTGAGTGGATGGATGAACTAAGGGACGGTCTTCTGCATTGCTATGAGAGCAGTGAGCCCACCCGAAAAGGATACATGGCGAGAATGCATGCTCTGTGGTGTGAAACACCACTGGAGCCCTGAAGGCACAACAACTGGCACGGGTGGATGCGGAGATTATCGATATCCGTTCTGAAGAGGCTGACATCTGGCAGATCAACTCTGCCGTACATGAGGCTGCTCAAGCCCTGTCCCAAGCTGAGAGGAGGAATACCACCCCTCTGATTGGAAGGCATGAGCGACGCATTCACAAGATGGAAGCTGAGATCAAGTCGGCGAGACAACACGCGTCTCGTATCCAGTGTGTGGCGGAATACGTGGCGGCCAATAGGCCCTTTACGCCCGCAGTGCGGCGAATTGCTGCAAATTTAAGACGAGCTCTCCACACACTAAATCAAGGCGTGCTGTGTACCATCAAACAGCACTGTCTTGATAGGGTACGAATACTGGTGGCTGCAAAATAGTCACTAGTGAGGCGAGCGAGAAGCATCATGGCGGGAAACATGAAGTTCCGCGATGAATCTTCGCCTATTCCAAGAGCCTCCACGTGTTGTGTATAACCCGCCGGCGGCTGATCGGGTAGAAACCTTCTGGAAGGGCATTTACGAATTTCCGCAAGCACTCAACGTAGATACTCCAGCCCTAGCGCAGTTCGAAGCTTTCTGCAGAAGGCTTCATCAGCCTGAGCTCAATGAACTGCGCAATCTGATCCCGAAAGAAGTTCGACGGGCCCTCAAAGGCTCGAAGAATTATGCTGCTCCAGGCCCTAATGGCCTAAATAACTATTGGTGGAAAAACAGAGGGGAGCAACAGATTCCTGATTGGTTTGTCGAAGAGCGAACCGTGCTGATCCCCAAAAAACGGAGAATTGTCTGATCCGAAGAACTACAGACCGATAACATGCTTGAACGCATGGGGTAGCTGGCTGCAAGGAAAACCTGCTGATCGACAGATGCCTTACGCAAGACTCCGTGCAGTATAAGTGGAACCTTTCAATGGCCTGGATCGATTATTGCAAGGCATTTGACACAACATCGCATGAACTCATCATGCATTTGCTCAGATGCCTTGCGGTACCCGATCAAATAGTGAGATACATTGAACAGCTGATGACGCTCTGGATAACTTGCTTCACCATAACATCTGGTCAAGTCAGAGTCCAACCAGAGCAGGTTATCTTTAGAAGGGGCGTGTTTCAGGGAGACTCCCCCAGCCCTCTTCTCTTCTGCATCTCCCTATTGCCATTCAGCCCTATGCTGTATCACTTCCGTTAAAAATAACGTCAACCTTATTCTGCTGAATGTCCGTTGCACTCAATGACATATTACGGCTAGACCAACGGGGTCGAGCTGCGGTCAATACCGAGTCACATTCTAAGCACAATGTTTGTTGCAGTTTGTTTCGCGGAACATAATTGCGATATTAACTTTATAAAGCTTGTATGTAAGTAGATATTGAGCAGAAACTCAGCTTTGCCGACTATTGCTTAGACATTGTGCTTAGAATGTGACCGCAGAAGCTTGCATCCTAAATTGTTCGTTCCACGGTTAAACTTCCCCAGACAACGGGGAGGCTGTAGACTGTTGAGTTGAGAGTGTCTACACAACCTGTAAAGTCATCAGGAGTTCAGATCCCCTTCTCTGCTTGGTATACGATCATGAAAAAGCAGGGATTCGAGCACTTCTTTTCATGGCAGCAACCCGTGCAGCCTCGGTCTCGTAGTCGACACTGAACGAACGAACCCAAACTTTGTCACCGAGTTGAAATCCGTTCAACAAAAAGCCCACGTTGAAGCTGCGGAGAGTGAGAGTCTTCTGCAGCAAACTTCAGTGATGTGATGTAAAGGTTCATGCTAATGACGATGAAAAATACCTTGATGGATTGGAACTCTCCAGATATTGGTCCAGAGTATCCAATTTTCTCTGAGTACTACTCGTCTATCAACCTGGAAAATCTCACCAGACAGCACTTCCTAGCTTAGACAGTAAGATTGAGAAATGTCTCTTCAAAGGAGAGATTGCAGTTTCCTGACGTTGAAGGATTGTTTGATAACACATCGTTTGCGTTGATCACATCAGCCTTCACGGTAAGAAACGTTAACTGAATCAATGGATATTTATTTATCGTGCTTAGGAGTAGCAGGATAATATACCTGTCTCTTTTTTGGGATATGGTGCGTATGGGAAAACATTAATTAAAGAAAAAACCATGACAGAATAAGAAACATTGCGATCAAAAGAGTCCTTCGAATCTTCAATGAAAACCTACATATGTTTGGATTCTAGGCATTCCTACATCTCGAAAAAGTGGCGATGTTGTATTTCTTAATATACGAATAGTTTTATTTTCAAATGATATTATGATGCCATCAAAATAAGATTACAATATCAAGTTATTGAAGGAAGAATTTGGCCCAAGATTTTTTACTTGTGGAACCTTAATTTCGAAGAAAATTAATGTATTATTGATTTTCACCTGTTACTGCCCATGTATTTATCAACTTTCGACAGTAGTACTCCGAATACGATACGAGTGAAATTCACGAGAATAATAATAAACCTCACCTTGCCCTGTCAAGTTTGACACATTTGAGCGGTCCACAAGCGACAACTGTTGCCGCCCTCGGCCTGTCCAGCAGAAGGGCGATTTCGCCGAAATAATCGCTTGGTCCCAATCGCCCTACTTCCGTCGGTTCTTCGCCTTCCACTCGGTTTTGTTTCACACTAGCCGTGCCCTCCACGATTATGTAAAAATCGTCGCCGGGCTCTCCTTGTCGGACGATCGTTTCGCCGTCTTCGAAACTGACGGGTTCCAAAGCGTCGGCCACCTATAACGAACAAAAAGTTTAAAGTATACATTTTTTACCACTTGTCATTATCATAGTCACAATCATGATCACAGTTTTAAGTCTCAAATATTTTTGTTTGAGACTAAAACTAAGGAAATTGCATAAATGCTACTACTGGAACATAGAGTTTCAATTTTATTTTATGATTAAGACAGTGACTGTGACTAGGACTATGATAATGACAAAGTTGCATAAATTGAATCTTATTTGGCGAAAATACTTGATAGAGAATTTCAGTTGAACTCTACATAGCTCAATCTACAATTAAAGAAATATATGCCTAATCTTCGAAGGAAGTAGAGCTTCTATAAAAAAAAATATATTCTTTTGGAACGTTCAAATAAAGGCAAGTGATATAACAGACACTAACATCATACGTTCTCGAACAGAACTTTTTCGGGTGTTGCCAGATCTTCTACTCTGTGAACATAATGACGAAAAAGAGTTTTCAAAATGTTGAAAAACTCTCGTCATAGTAAAGTCATTCTGCTAAAGCGCAGAGAACTCTGCAAAATTCATACATATGTATTCAACTGCAAGCTGAGAAATATATCAAAGTCGCCTTTCTGCCATTGAAGAAGTTGTTCATCGCCAGCGACACTATTGCTTTGCAACATAAAGTTATGCTATGATTGCTATAATACCACTTTCACAAATTTTGAGGTGTTGCCGCCAAAAAATTTATCAGCGGGGCGCGGGCGCTAGAATGTTACCCAGAATATGTTGATTATTCAACGTCTTTCTTGAAAAACCAGTGGAAATAGAGTCGCCACAATAATTCATTGATATACAGGTTGAACTAGGACGACGTCCCGAAAATTAAATGGTGTACAACCCTGTGAAAATAATTTTTTTGTTTGCTGATCGCCGAGGTTGCGCCACTGAATTAAATATACCACCGAAAATTCTCTGCCTACATCGTGGTTCCTGTGGTTCCATGGAAATTGTGTACGAGGTCTATCAATTTTAGTCCATTACGGTGTCTACTGAGACGGTATTTTGACTTATGTTCGTTATTAAGTTGTGCCGTTCTTTAAGAAAAACACATCTAATCTTGCAATTTCTTATCAGAAATTATGCTAAAACTTCATCTCAAATCACCAGCTTCCGTCCCACGTTTGATGAAGGAGGAGAAATACTGATTCTGGCTATTCACAGGTTTTCATGCAGGGGCAGCGCTCTCCTAACCATACAAAAGGTAACTTTTTTTCTTTGGTCCAAATTTCACTTGGGTAGGAGAGTACTCTGTATAATTGTCTGCAATCGGTCCTAGTTAACCCCGTATGCATGATATTTATTCTAATGTCTGTATAAATTCGGTTCATCTGGTAGATAATGTATTGAATTCAGTCTATAAATAACTGACACTCCAACGTTGTTTGAGATGATTCCATCAGAGTATGTCCTTGTGTATGTGGAAAGGCGGCGAAGTAAGGATGCGCATATGTTGGAACATATCACGTCACATCTGGAGTGATTTTGATCTCTGTTTGAAAATGTACTTTTGGAATAGTTTTTTTAGAAATTCGAGCTCGAGTACTTTTTTCGATTAAACCCTCATGATATTATTTTGTCAGTGATGATAAACGTTTGAGGATCAAGTAATCCCATTATTAAAGACACTGATACTCCACAGAAAAAAATCTAAAGCGGTCTTCATAGGCTCCAGAGTATCTATCAGAAATTTGTTCATGTCTTTCCTGTCATATCTCATATTGACATTTTCTTTTCCACTGCTGAACACAATGCTTGAACCGTATCAAACTTTGAGGCAGCAGACTCAATAAAACTGAATTTAATTTTGGATAATATTACCAACAACTATTTCTTCATCGGAATCTAGGTTTTTGAGTTTTTTGAACGATGCTCAAAAACAGTTGTCAAAGAATAGTAGGAATAATACCGTTTCCGTGGTTGGGTACTATACAATTCGAGGGAAGAAGCATTTTTCTCACTTCAGATATTCACATAAACAGCTGAATTACCACGACTGTTTGATTTAAGATGACCCTCTAAGAATTTAAAGGAGTATAATGTGCGGGAACCGGACCTGTATAGTACACCTGACCGCTTGTTTGGATAATCGAGCTTAGCTCACGATGCATGAATCATCACTCAAAAATGATCTGGTCACATCGAAGAATAAACGGGAACCATCTAGACGAGCCACCAAGTGTTCCGAACTATTATAAACGGCGACCTCTCAGGTAGTTTCTCGGCCTTTCTAGAATTGCTAGAAACCTGCCAGTATAAATACAGGAATATCGAGCGGCGAATTAGTTACATGGAGCCAGAGTTTGCAAAAAGACAGAGTTGGCTTAGCAATAGTGATTCAAATTACTATAGTTGTTCAAAATAAATTAAGTTATAGTTTAGGAGTCCAAATGTATGTTTATTACAGAAGTTTTTTTTGCATATAACGATCAACTTCACCTCATTAATTATATTCTTTGTTGAACTGCTGTCCATCCCCTCAACGCATGAAAGGGAAATACCGTAACATCTAGGAGGGCCTTTGTATACCAAGCATATCCTTTTGTTTGATTCGAATGTTGACAGTCAATACATTTCGTGTTACTTATTACTTTTTTCCGCTGCAGGTCGATCTTTCTTATAATTTTTTTTACCCTTCATTACTATTGTTTCTGATTTTTCTCTTTTTCATTTTGAGTAGCTTGTGCCATCTATTTCTGATCTATTAACATCGATATTAGTCAAATAACTCACCGTCAGGCGTTCCCACTTATCGAGGTTCTCCAATATGGAAACCCTTGACAGGAATTCTTCGTACATTTTTCTTTTTCGTATGGTGGAACCCATGAGAATCCTTCGATAGGAATCTCTATCTATCCCCCACAGCTTAACGTCCGTTTTGGCTTTGACTGTAGCTGCCCTAGGGGTGCCGTAAATGAGGGCGAGCTCACCAAAGCTGCCACCTTCTCCTATTGTCGTCACCAGTTCATTATTTACATATACCTGGAAAACAAAAAAAAAATATCACAAAATTATGGGAATGAGTTATTTTTTAAAATGCATCCATTAGTTTTTCAATTGAAACCCTTCAATCGATATGTTTCCATACAGTGTCGAAACATTTATTTATCTATTTGAAGAAAGAGTACTCATTATTCTTGAACAATAAGACACTGTTTGATTTGATATAAGGATGAATCCAATACTGCAGGTGGGTCTTCCAAGTAACCCACCAAAGGGTAAATTCGCCTAAAGCATACTACTACAATAATTGTTCAACACAAACTTTGACAACCACAAGAAACAGCAAACGCTAACGCATATAGTATGCCTTCAAAACTCTCGTGCCTATAACATGCATACGTATTTTTTTTACGCTTCTGCGGAATATGCAAAGTGTCGACCCGACTTAGGGAACAATCAGGCCAAATAAAAATATCCCAGAACCTTATTGAGATGGTCGGTTTAAAAAATATGAACGGTCATAAGTTCTCGGAATGGTAATGGTAGGTATGGATGGTGACTGATGCGCTGCGACCTCATCAGATCTATTATGCCCCATCTTCTTCTTCTATTTCAAGGTGTTCAAGATTTTGAGGGGGTCTATTCGTGGTATTTCTCCCACAGTCAACTGGTGTGATCCCAGTATATTCAATCTCTTGTGATGTACAGCATAACACTCCATCAATATATGGTGTGGTGTTTCTGGATGTTCCCCACTAAGCCTAGCTTCCTTAGGTGTTCTTCGAATCTGCAGTGTCCCGTCAGAAATCCCGTCATTGTATTTAGACTAGTTTTGCTGAGGTCGATCAGTGCCTTCGATCTTGCTCGGCTGAAGTTGCCGAAGAGATCTTTGGCCTGCCTTAGCCCTGGAAGTCTTTGCCGGTATGTTGCTTCTTCAGTTTTATTGAGTTCTTCTTGAAAGTAAGATTTTCCAAGTCCGCAGAATGGTTCTGGCCCGATCAGTGGCGTTGATGCCCCTTTTCGTGCCAGGGTATCTGCTTGTTCATAGCCCACAACTCCGACGTGCCCTGGCACCCAGAGCAAGATCACCTTGTTGTTCCTGCCTAGCTCATTAAGTTTGTCTAGGCATTCTCAGACCATCTTTGAGTTGATGTTATATGAACTCAACGCTTTGATGGCTGCTCGACTATCGGAGATAATTGCGATTTCCTTGTTCCGGTATTTCCTGTCGAGGCTGAATTGAATGCACCTTTCTAAGGCATGAATTTCAGCTTGAAAAATACTGGGAAACTGGCCGATGGATTCGGAGTATTTGGTGTGAGGCTCCAGCTCCGTCGGGAGTTTTGGACCCGTCCGTGTACCATGTTATGGTATTCTTTCCCAGTGCTCGAATGGATTCTAAGCTCCATCCACTCTTCGTATTTAATTCCGTTCGAAAAAATTTCTCGAAACTAAATTTTCTGATAATTTGTCATTTGGGAGATCGGCAACGTGTGCATTTTCGGTGGGGGTTGAGCCCCTTACGTTGTGTGCTGTCCCTTTGAGTTCGACTTTAGCCAACCTGAGGTTTGCTCCCCAAGCAGTTCTCCTCGCCATGATATGGAGAGGTGTGAGGTCCAGAATGACCTCTATTGCTGCTGTTGAAGTCGACCTCATTGCTCCTGTTATACAAAGACATGCTAGTCTCTGCACTTTCTCCAGGATGTTATGGCGAGTTCGGTTCTGCCGTACCACACTACTGCTTCATATGTGATCATAGGTCTCACTATCATGGTGTACATCCATCGCAGTATTGATGGGTTACAGCCCCACGTTTTTCCTGCAATGTTCCTGCACACCATCAGTAATGATCTTACCTTGTTAACGATCTTTTCTCGTTCTCGGAATACTAATCTTAGAAAAAATAAGTTCATTCCTACACGGGAAAAATTTAATTGTCGTGAAATATGTAATGAACAGTACTCACCTCTACCTCACCCTGGTCGATAACATAAAAATTATCTCCTTCATCGCCCTGTTGGATGATGGCCTCACCCGGAAGACAGTTGATAGGAAACATGGCGTCGAATATGTCCGACCGCTCATTCTCGTCCAGATGCGAGAAGAGGACGTTCTTGGCGATGGCTTTCGACAGCGCCGCCATGGTCTTGTAATCCTTCGGCACGACCTTCTTCACATAGCTGGTGGCGTCCTCTTCGGACACCGGTTCGGCGGAGATGCCGCCCCTGCGTCTGACCGGCTGCTGCGCGTGCGCCGGTAAAGGCGACAGGTCCTCCGTGTCTTCCGGAGACGCTGCCTGTTGTTTGGCATCTAAGGCTTGTTCCTGAAAATCGAAAAAAAAATGTTAGTCCGTCAACAACTCATGTTACTTTCGAGCGGAGTCTGGGTGAAGCACATGGAATGTCGTTCCAAGTTCAAATCCTAGAGTAAACTTGTATTAAAACACAAAGACAGGGTCACTGATATAAATGGAAACGATCTATTATTTTCTAAAGCAAGATAGTTAGCGAAAACTGTCAAGACACAAAGGTGTTGTAACAAATGCCAAGGCACTTGTGTAATTCAATGATAAAACATTTTTAAAGTACCATCCTGTAAAACATCGCAGGTTGAAATAAACTTTGTATAATTATCGAACAAATTCTTGGTTGTGGAAATAATCAATCTTTCTCGACTCATTGTGATGTATTCGGCAAAGTGATATTCAATAATAGAGATTTCTAATGGATCTGGACACCCTAATAAAAAGAGACGAAAGTTCTTAATTTTTCCGTCCTTGTTGCCAGGGAATGTACTCTGTGATTGGTTAATATAAGGTCAGGGAGTATAAATGTCATTTTCAACTGTAGCTGTCATGTCATTCAAACTCCCCGCCATTATGGTAACCAATCACAGAGCGCGCCCCTGGCAACAAGGATGGAAAAATTAAGAACTTTCGTCTCTTTTTATTTGGGTGTCCAAATATGTTGCCCTGAGATACGTTTTGAAAACTCGACAAAAATTACGACAAAGCAATTTCGGAATGGGCGGTACAAATTTTATTGTCACTACCAGAAAACAATAATTTACGGAATTGACGAATGAGAGAGGCTTAAAATCTGTGAGTAGGAAGGCTTCTGCTATCCGGCCGACGGAGATAGAAAAATCTCTCGAATAAGCAGTCGAGTGCGGGATAGTACCTTTCCGTATGAGTAAGGATCAAGATTTTTTCTACAAGAGCATTGAAACATCTTATGTGATGCTCCTGAACAATCTTTCACGTGCGGGAAAAATTATTACCGCACTAGTGCGGGAAAAACTCACTTGAAGTGACATTAGCGTGCGGAAAAATTTTTCCCGCACTAGTGCGGGAATATGACACCTCTCAAACTAAATTGCGTGCGGGAATAGGGCGGAACACGCACGCTTGTAGAAAATAGTTATTATCCTAACAAGTACGGAAAGAGTACCATTCCCGCATGAGACTGCCGTTACCCGAACGACGCAAAGCGGAGTTCGGGTAAGCCGTCGAGTGCGGGAGAGTACCTTTCCGTATGAGTTACGATCAATATTTTTTCTACAAGCGCATTGAAACATCTTATGTTGCTCTCTTGAACAAACTATTGCGTGCGGGAAAAATTATCCCCGCACTAGTGCGGGAAAAACTCACTTAAAGTGACATTAGCGTGCGGGAAAATGACACCTCTCAAACTAAATTGCGTGCGGGAATAGGGCGGAACACGCACGCTTGTAGGAAATAGTTATTATCCTAACAAGTACGGAAAGAGTACCATTCCCGCATGAGACTGCCGTTACCCGAACGACGCAAAGCGGAGTTCGGGTAAGCAGTCGAGTGCGGGATAGTACCTTTCCGTATGAGTTAGGATCAAGATTTTTTCTACATGCGCATTGAAACATCTTATGTAGCGCTCTTGAACAAACTTTCACGTGCGGGAAAAACTCACTTGAAGTGACCTTAGCGTGCGGGAAAATTTTTCCCGCACTAGTGCGGGAATATGACACCTCTCAAACTAAATTGCGTGCGGGAATAGGGCGAAACACGCACGCTTGTAGGAAATAGTTATTATCCTAACAAGTACAGAAAGAGTACTATTCCCGCATGAGACTGCCGTTACCCGAACGACGCAAAGCGGAGTTCGGGTAAGCAGTCGAGTGCGGGATAGTACCTTTCCGTATGAGTAAGGATCAAGATTTTTTCTACAAGAGTATAACATCTTATGTGATGCTCTTGAACAAACTTTCACGTGCGGGAAAAATTATTACCGCACTAGTGCGGGAAAAACTCACTTGAAGTGACATTAGCGTGCGGGAAAATTTTTCCCGCACTAGTGCGGGAATATGACACCTCTCAAACTAAATTGCGTGCGGGAATAGGGCGGAACACGCACGCTTGTAGAAAATAGTTATTATCCTAACAAGTACGGAAAGAGTACTTTTCCCGCATGAGACTGCCGTTACCCGAACGACGCAAAGCGGAGTTCGGGTAAGCAGTCGAGTGCGGGATAGTACCTTTCCGTATGAGTAAGGATCAAGATTTTTTCTAAAAGCGCTTAAAAAAAATTATGTAACGCTCTTGAACAAACTTTCGCGTGCGGGAAAACTTTTTCCAGCACTAGTGCGGGAATAACCCACTTGAAGTGACATTAGCGTGCGGGAAAATTTTTCCCGCACTAGTGCGGGAATATGACACCTCTCAAACTAAATTGCGTGCGGGAATAGGGCGAAACACGCACGCTTGTAGAAAAAGTACTTTACCGTATCGTAAACGATCAGGGAAAATTTTTGACGGCTTGTATACATTTTAGACAGTAAATGAATACACGCAAACAATAAGTATAATTCCTTAATTTATGATAATGCTGATTGCGATTTCAGAAAAAATAGTATGTGTACCTTGTAGTAAAAGCACGTTCCCAGACTTCAATGCTTATCGCCTCGGCCAACAATTTACATTGTCGTCCGGGAATGTATTGCTTTTACTACTAGATACACAATATACTATTGGACGGATGTGGGTTAAAGGTGACACATTTCACTCGGAAAAAAAATCTGAAGATGTTCATAAGAAGTGTTTGGAATATATAGTTAGATGAAGCAGTCCAAGTGTTTTATTTGGTCAGTGTAAAAATTGTATTTTTTTAAGTCAAGTTCAGTAGTGTGCTCAGCGTATTATTTAGAAATATCTTAACAGTGATATCGGAAGTAGAATATTGGTGAAAAGCAGACACTATTTAAACTATTTATGGTGAATACTAGGAGTACATCGTACGATACGATGGAGGACATTGTGAAATTTATCCAAAATCAGTTTGCGGATTTGGTAAGAAGGCGCCAGGAGGAAAAACAAGAAAAGGAACAGCGGTGCCAGAAGGAAAGACAAGAATGAGAAAATGAAAAAGGAAAAGAAGAAACGTGACGATTGGATGAAAATAAAGAACGAGAAGAGGCATTCCAGAAAGGCTCGTAAAACAGAGAAAAGAGCGATATGATGAAAAACAAGAACGAGAAGCACTCCAGAAAAAAAGGAAAACAGATCTTCAAAGACTTCTAGAACATCAAGACAAGTTCTTCCAACATGTATTACAGAAAACTTAAGTACAAATGGAAGAACTGAAAGGAATAATAATAGAAGACGTCAAGAAAATCGACGATGAGCTCAATAAGAAAGTGGATACAGCGCGAGAGGAGGTGAAGGGACTCGAAAACCAGATAGCTCTCCTCGTGGACAGGGTTGCCACATCAGGAATTTCCGTAAAGCCACCAACTTCTGATGAACAGTCCTCTTGGTCCATGTATCGCCAGCAATTTGACGCTGCGGGCAGTGGCTAATGGATGGGACGAAGAAGCAAAAGCTACGGCACTTATAGTAGTATTGAGAGGGCTAGCTTTGGGTATGTTGCAGACGATACTCATCGAGAAGGAAAATAAATATGAAGACCTGATTACTGTATTAGAGTTACGGTATGGCGATCAATATCGAGAACAGCTGTATCGGGCTCGAATGAAAACACGCAATCAGAAATCCGGTGAGAGTCTGCAAGCATTTGAAGCAGATGTGAGACGCCTAATTCAGCTGGCTTATCCAGAAGCATCGAAAGATTTAGAGGAACAGCTAGCGGTGCAGTTATTCATAGATGGACTGAGAGACACTGAAATCCAAAGGACTCTGCGAGTAACACATTTGTGGATAAGCTACTTCAACATAATGGAGGTCATAAGATTTGACACATCTGATATGTCGTTAGACAAAATAACTGCTCTCTTAAGCATATATTCAAAAAGTGGCTGTGTACCCATTGGCAGACTCCTCCTCTGATACGAAGTGGCTTTTTCACTTCCGACTCTTATAATGCAACGTCTTCGGATGAGAGAAAACCTATTTACCACGACGAATGTAAGGGCTGGATGAATCCGGAATATTGCCACTTCCCTTGCATCATCGACATGTCGATATTATGCGACTTCCCGATCACTAATTACATTTTCAATGTGAATATCCATTCGTCGAACGTGCAGATGGGCTCTTTCATGGTTATCGCTTCTAGGATATTTGAAACGGTGCAAATAGAAATGGCTTTTCCCGCTTCACAAATCAGAAATCGAATTATTCCGCAATCTATGCCCTTTGTTATATGCCAGGATGCTCATATTCAGTGCGACTTCCTACTTTATTGGATTATGGAATTGATAGAATTTACAACGAAAGCGCAGCCATCCGACAAACGCAACCAAAGTCACCGTTGCAAGAAGACGTTTTATAGAATTTAGACAGATATTTGCCTAATTTATTGACTTAGTGGAAACGTATGGAGAGAAGGGTTCCTCGACTTCGTAGAGTTTATTCGTTTCACTATGATTTTCAAACTTGTTTCATCAGCAGTATTCCTAGTTTGCAGAACTTTTGCAATTTTCAGAGCAAAAATACAGCAATAAAAGGTTTTATTTCTCACTTGTCCATTACTGCTTTATAATACCTTGGCAACGGTTGCTATTAACAGACCCATAACGCCCGGGGCATTATGAATCAAAACGTCCGCTAAATGTTTTTTTCTGTAGTTCAATAAATTAATTACTCACAAAAGTTTCATTTATAACTGTACATAAAAAAAGGACTAATTATTTTCTCTCAAATAGAAATTACAATTTTCAAATGTTCCTGAAAAATTAGTACCAAGTTTGAACGTTCGGTTTCATTCGGAACGTTAACATTTTCTTTTGCGGAAACGGAATGGGCTATCATTGTAGCAATTTTGTTCTCCGGGCAGATACTTTCTTCAATATAGCTCTCCGCTACCGTACTCTTCCATTTTCCATGTAATTTTAGTGTTTCAAAGAAAGCACCACCTTGAAAAAGAAGCGTTGACGACGAGCGACGTTCGGCGTAGACAATGTCCGGTGTGAGCTTTCGGGTTTTCCAAATTGAGGTATTTCGCTATGATAGAAGGAACACTTCCTATAGTATCCTGAGGTATGGTTTCCGGGCTTTGAGGCCGTGGTCGGTTCACCTCCGTGGAGGTGGTTCCACTGGACGTTTCGCTCACAACTGCGGTGAGCATCTTCAGCATAGCTTTAGTCTTCTCGAAGAGCGACGTAAAACTGATGATCAGAACGAGAAGAAAATGAAGTAAACAACTTCGTTTAAGATAATTTTTACGTTGAAAATCAAAATCTTTATGCACCACGAGCATTACTTGGTACATAAATAGCTATTATGCCATTCAAACAATGTTTCGTTCATAGCAGACTTCTGCAAAATTCTATAGTTTGTTTTCATCGATGCACTAACATACCACAGATGTTTGAAAATATTCTATATCTACTGGCCTATAATACAAATCCAACAGAATATTTTAATGTTCCTTTCCATCGACAGTGTATTCACCGGAATATTTCAATGTCGATTTTCCACTCGCTTGTGCTTATGCGAGTTCATTTGATGTAAGCGCATCTTCACATCCGACCTCGGATGTCATCGTCAGATGTTTCTAGCTTTTCGCAATACACGCGAAAAATTACAATGCGCCGCACATAATGGAGAGCAGAGAAAGCGGAAGAGCCTCAGCTGTTCGAAAAGTGGAAACTCATTTTCACTTTTCTGCACCGGTACACCGAGACAAAGCACCGCAAAGATGTGGGGTTGGTTGATTTGGGGCAGCGTTTGAACTCGTTCCTCACTTCGAATTCGTGCATGAGATCACCCCGATAGCTTCAACGCAAAAGGAAATCTATTATACGGAGCGTTTACAGAAAATCCGGCGAGCATATTTTCTGAATAATCAGCTGAACTCGAGTTCCAGACAAAAAGTATGGTCTGTTTACCTAAAGGGATTATATTGAACATCTTTTAAACACAGCAAGTTATATGATCCAATTGTCTGAAACTTTACTAAAAGGCAGTTTTCTCCTATTCCATGAAAGCACTACACAGGACCACGTACACACCTTATGGGAAAAAGTCTTTCGCTGAAAATGGCTGAATGTTTGATATATTGTAGCTGGAGCCATTCTAAGTAAAAGTCTCCATTGGGCCAACTTGATCGTATGACTAGATTCGGCGCTAGAGGGCGCCAAATCATGAATTTTGTGATTTTTTGAGAAATTCAGCTGAATGAAAAAAATATCAATATCTCATTTATATTCAATATTGTGTGTGACTGGGCATTCCTAATGTTCGCGAGAAATATTTTTCCATAATACAGAGAAAAAGTACGTCGTTATAATTTATACAGCGTAGTCAACAATATACTCAATTCTTCAGTGATGGATTTCGCCTACTGCAGGCCATATGCCTTAAAGCTGTTGTCTGTGCAATGAATAATACCAAACTGTTACTAAAGCCGAATTGCAATTTCTCCAAGAGATAATATACTGCGAGGCCCTCTCAAAATTAACCAAGAGAGAATATATTCATGCGCGTGATGAATCCATCACATTTATCTGGGATAAAATAAAGAGTTTTTGTCATCGTTTCTTCCTCAGACGAAGCCATTTTAAAGGGGGAATCACCCACATACAATATCATAACGGAAAAATCAATATTTGATTGTATTCAAGACAGCCATATTTTTTAAATCTTTTCCGACACATAGAGACTGTTCTGATGTTAAGGTACGGCCGCTATAAATATCATATTCTGTTAAAATTATAGAAAGGGTTCATCCACTTGGATTCAAGAGCTCTAGGTAACCTGAAAATTAGCCAAGAAGGGAAGCAATTTTTTCAAATAGCAGAACATGAACACAATACTCGGAAAAAACAGCACTATATCATACCATTCATGTCCAAAACAGCTACTCAAAGGTCTTACTCTTACCTCGCACCGAAACTGTACAACAGCATTCCAGAAAACATGAAGTCTCTAGTCAATATAAGTCAGTTCAAATACCAACTAAGGAATCACATAATTCAAATGGGTAGAACTGTGAATCATTATTTCGATAATTGAATTAGTCAATTTTAATACACTACGTTTGAATAACTACTAAGTACTCATACTTCTATTCTATTCATAGTATTATTTTATTAAACTAACCACATTTTTAAACATTTACCTCTATATATTTCATGATTTTTTTATTATTACATTTTATACCTAGCTATTATTACCCAAATATTTTTCAATCCTAATTCTCGAACCGAAACAAGTGTGTATACGCTTTTCGGATTTTTGCTTTGTTTCACAAATATTATAAACTTTGTATGTTTTATTGTATTTGTATTTTATTGTATTTTTTGTATGAATGAAGCGTATATTATTATTATTATTATTATTATTATTATTATTATTATTATTATTATTGAAAGACGGTTGGAGCTTTAAAAACTTCAAGGGTTCAGTCAGTCAGGGTTTTGCATTTTGTTCAAGTATTATTATGGTTAAAGTAACATATTTGAATTTCCTGCATATTTAATTGTAAAGTGTAACTATTCTAGAGAATTAGAGTATTCATTATTTCTGTCGAGTCTAAATTAACTGTGTATAGATTATGTTGAAGAACATTTTTCACTGGGGATCTCTTTGGATTCCAAACACATTTTCTTAAAAAATATTTCTTATCTTGTCAATTTGACTCATTTTTATGCACCAGAGTTACCTTTTTTTAAATACCTGCCAAATCTGAGATCACACAACACATTTTTCAGTTATCAGATATGCAGATCGAACCGTCAGACACTGTGGTTTAGTGTATTTTTACTACAATATCTACCTTGGCAGATTAATCTCACAATTAATTGACGAATAAGCTCTGATGATGGTAGATTCGCTGAAAATACTCAGTTTAAATATTGAAAAATGTACACATTTAAAAATGCATCCTTCATACAACCTTTCAAAAACGAGTTTATACAAACACAGAAGTTTCAGATTTAAAATTATTACTACAGTTCCATTAATGAAAGAGTTGGTCGTGTTATTACTATATTTTACATTTCAAGGAAACAAAATGATCAATCTCACTTGATAGGTTCATAAAGTTACGACAGCTGTTTCTACATGGCTTTTACAAAGGGATTCATTCTACCTTCACTTGTACGCTAAAAAATACTCAATTACGGTAATTTTCTACAGCATATATTTTAAAAGAGATCATTGCTGGGCTCAACTGTGTGAAATATCTAATGGACCTTTCCACCCACGGACTATGAGAAAACACTGTAGTTAGAAAAGGCGGTTAATTCGGTTTTCAAATTCAAAGTTTTGTTGTTTGTGTTAAGTAATTTCTGTATTCCTTATAACCGTGAAAATGTCTACAAAATGCTTTGTACCCGGTTGTCTGAACACCAGTAAAAATTCAATTAAACTGTATGTGTTCTGTGGTAATAACAAATTTTGTTCCATAACAACTGATATTATAATTTGCAGTGTTGCCAACAATACTTTTCATCAAAAGACAGATTCGTTCAGAAAATTTGAAAGTTACAAATAATATAAAAAATTGCTTTCACGTAAATTTTTTTTGATGTGTTGATCCAGTGACAAAGTTTTAATTATTTTTCGATGGCTTATAATCAGCCAGTAACTATATTTGATGGGAGAACGATATCCTCTATTTCGGGACGTGCATTATGGGTAGGGGATGTTTCCGATGAACGTGACGTCAGAGGCACACTTTGAAATGTGATATTTTTCTTAAATAAAAAAAGTACAGTGGCAGTCGTTGATAAATAGACATTTAGACTATTAACAATCGATTGAAACAAGTTTTGCAATTAATTTTTTGTAAATGTAAAGGTTCATTCTGTGAGAATTCACTCAAAACTACTGCTAGATTTTCGTTACTTTGTGCATTTCAAAGCAAAATAAGATTTACTATAGGTTTGAATTTGAATTTTCAAATTATGAAAAGTACCCAACATTACAAGTTTCCTGTTCCTGTTAATTAACGTCAGATTCAATCATCTTCAAATTTAGAATATCAATTTCATGGCCTGTTAGTATTAAAGTGTGGATTAATATTTGCATGACAATATTTGCGTAGAGATAATATTACGGAACATTTAGTACAATCATATTAGACACTGATAATCGTGTATGCTTCGAATGAACTGAAATATGTTTATGTTGAAAATAATACAATAATAACAAGTCTATATTAAATAATAGAATTTGGCAAAACACTCCGACTTGGAATCAAACAATATCTTTGACTAACTAAACACAGCGATAGTGAGGCACTCGATAACGTATAAAGCTCTGCTGTGGTAGCCAAGGGTAGAACAAGTGACAACCAAAGGGAAGCTGGTGCTATTTCTAGCACACAGACTATCGCATATTGTAGCAGAGGCGATTTTTATTATTATTGTCCTCTATCCTCTCATATAAAAGTGGTCTTTTGTCTTTTGTTCGTCCACCGGACAATTTTCGATATAATAAAATGATGTGCATTCACAAGACCAAGAAAAAAATCGCATATGTACAGGGTGGTCCAATTTTTTTAAACATTAAAAGTCTCCAATTTGGACCAACTTGTACAATTTATTTATTCAAGTCAAAAACCTTCTGTCGGACAAAATAAGTCGACAGAGAAAGGAGAGGACAATTATAGAAATAATATTTATGTGACAAAAAAACAGTAGCCTATCACTATTTTGGTTAAATATATTCCGTGGCATGAAAACAGGGACGCCATTGAAAAAAAAACCTTGATCCTGGAAAACATTTTTTTGTGTGAACCAAAATTTCAAAAAGTCAAAAGTTAGTTTTCGCAATATTAAACAAAAACTGATTCTTTTTTGTTGAATTTTAACATCCTGTATCTCAGGAATAAACCGGTTGCTGACCTAACTTTCATATAAAGATTGTTCCTTAAAATTATCCAGCAAGGTCTATCGCTATTTAGGATCAGCAATCAATCAATCAATTATGAAACATCCTGTATACTTTACAAAAACATGGTTTTTTTAGTTGCTATGATAACGATACAAAATACAAGCTTTTAATTGGTCGAAAGTAATGGGAGTGAAATTTTCACTGAAAAACCTGGGACATTCGTGAAAAAAAAAATTACAAAAATGTCACAGCCTCGCAAGCCCGGAAACCATACGTATTCATTAATAATATAAATTATATCCTCGAAACTTGTTTGCAGGTCTTTTTAAAAATAAAATTCTGCTGGTTTTGATTATACAAGAAGCACTTGCAGTGGTATCCTCAATAATGATGAAAAATGCAAAAGTATTTGTTTGATATAATTCAAGGGGATACACATATTTTCAGACCAAACTCTTTTAAATAAACAGCTTCTTCATCAGAAATTTAAATGAACAAATCATTGCAAAGAGTAAAACTCCGCCATATCAAACCGTTTCTCATCAGACTGGACATGAACTGAATAAAAAATATCGACTGTATAGTCCTGGATTTTCATTTCGGCATATATTCAAATGATTCGCCTGGGACTTTCAAAGAAAATAATAGTAGCAAGAACTGGACCCTCAACTTCATACTTTCTCCGATTGACGTTTTACAAAACCAACATATCAAAATACCAGTATTTCTACTTAAAAGAGTGACTATAAAATTCACTCTATGACGCAACAGAATTACAAAATCATGTTCAGTCTCGTCAAATAGATAATAACTGTGCAACCTCCCAACAGCTCCACGAACAAGGTGTGTTTCAGGTAATGCTTACCGTTTTGTCTGACAACGCACAATATTGTATTCTACAATCTGATGGATTTCCGGTCTACAGAATCCAGTCTGATGAAATCCGGTTTTGATCAATTCTGAATCTGCGTAAGTACACTTCAGCTGTATTCCGTTTCTGTTAATAAATCATCTGAATGGAATAACTTTCTGATCATTTCGAAATACTTTGCATTACGTAAATTTTTACTGTTATTACCGAATGCAGTATGCATTTCAATTTTATAGAATAGTAAGTTCTACTAGGATCCAATCGTTATATTTACCCACAGTTGAAAATTGTACTGTCGCCAAAGTACTGCTTTAGCATTATCCGATTCTATTCATTCATGTTTCTGCGTTTGTTTATTATTGAGAATTAACTATTGGATATTTTACTTTTCTGCTTATGTATATGGACCAAAGAAAAGTAATAATTGAACAAGATTACTGCTTAGAATTGTAGAAATTACAATTAATATTATTATTATTACAATTAGTAAATTGTAATGGATTTTGCAATGAGGAGTTAGACAGATTCATCTCTGTTATTTGTACACTATGTACAGAAGTATACACGATTTCAGTTTCTCGAAGAGGTGCTTAGTACTGCTGATGGCACCCCTAATTTTATTGGCAATATTTAACCTATTTAGTAGCAGAATTCCCCATATCTTTTCAGAGAAGTTAGATCTCCTCCTCCATCCACTAATATAGTAGGAGAAGAACGGCAAAATGAGTGCCCCGTGTATTTTGCAGGATTCTTTAGATTTAAAAATGTAGCCACCGCTCTAGGTATATTTCCAATTTTGTTAATGCCCACTAGGTTCTTGTTTTGTGCTTTTTTGGTCTCTATAATTAAGAAAAAAGCATGTTTCGATAGTTGGCGGTCTTAGATTGGCATATTTTTTATATATGCTATAATAGTTTCCAGTAATAGTGAACTTGCGACAGCATTTATTTTTTGTATTATTAATTTGAATGACAGCCGCACTGTCATTTATACTTAACTTGCCAAGTTCTTGCTTGCGACATGCACCAGAATACCCATAACCAACACAACCTAAAAAAAAACATAGGTAACTAAATAAATGTATAGACTTTGTTTAAATACGAATACTTACCTTTGTAAGTAAATGAATCTCATCGGAAACATTATTTATAAATTCACAAATTTCTTGCTGCGTCAAAATTTTAGCTTTTTAAGGTTTAAATCCATCATTTTTCCTTTTTTTAAATGCCTAAAGTTTACTATATTTGGAGATATCTACATTATGGTGAATGGATAAAGTGGTACGCAACATAGAATAATTAGTCCATTATGTTGAGCATTGGATTCTATTGGAAAGTTCACCCATGTATGCAAGCGAAACGTTTACAGAAAAGGAGCTTCTTATTTCCTTATTTCTTCGCCATGAAAAAAATTGATCGAAAGCGTACCTATTCGTACCTTCTTTTGGACTTTTCAGGCAGTAAATTCAGTGACGGTAATTTTGCGGCCTCTTCAATTTCAGATGGAGTACATTGATCATCAATATTAATCTCTGCATCCACGTTTTATCGAATTTTAGATAGGTACTATTTTCACAGTTTTGTATATGATAAGATTGATGCATATGCAAAACTGACACTTCTAAAGTTTACCTGACGTTTTCGCAATATTAATTTCAAAGCACACTTCAATTCCATCATGCAATACATATAACTTTAGATACACATATCACTCTAGAGAGTTATTTAACTTTTCATCTCTAGGGTGATATTTGTCATTTTGGAAGTAACTAAATGGTGACCTATTTTTCATTTTTGCATTTGGTCGTCGGAAAAAGGTTAAAACCCCTCTTATTATGACAAATCGTTCGTTAGTTTATCTATAAAATGTTTTCAATGAAAAACTCATCTTTGTCCTGTTATACCTATATTGACGACATCACAATGGATTATATCAAGTCCAAGCAAGAAAATAGCCGCACAATTATTGAAAAAACATAACAACGACTCTCACGCGACCGCCCTATCACACTTCGAAAGTTCACAAATTAATGGAGGCATAAACTTTTCAAATTTGCATAAAGCTTGAGTGAACTTGTATGTGAATATTCTGCGTTCCATAAAGGTTAATTATAATACCATGTTTTCCTGTAACATTCTGGCCGCAAGCAGGCACGGCATTTGGTAGGCATTCATCGTATATTTGCGTGAGTTGGGCAAATAGTTACTAAAAAATTCATAATCTGGAATATGCAGCGATTGTGGATGAATGGAATACGAAATTAATTCAGTCGCCGTGTTGAAACTTTCATGATTCTGTTAGAAATCTGAAATTGAGAAATACAAATATTACTAAAATTGAGAATGAAGCTTAGATTTCTTATGGACATTTTTTATATCACTGGAGAGATGATTGAAAAATCGTATTTCATTTCAATTAGGACTGCTTTCGTAAAGTGAAGTACGGTGCTTTGCAACTTTAAATAAATCACCATGCCTCGTAGGATAAGCATGAGAGTCACAATTTTTAGAGAAGTTGCTGATGTTGAGTTTAACATATGTTAGAATTTTGTAAATGTAAATTCCTGATACAGTCAGTGACTTGAATTTTTTCAAATGATTTTAACACGTCATTCGGTAATCTAAGTCAAAGATTAGGCGAATTATTCTTTTTTGCCTAATAAAAACTCTACGAGCATTGACCGTACTCCCCCGAAGAACAATATTGTTTGAAATATGTGAACATGATAAAGCATAGTACACATTTTTTTTATTAATTGGTCTAGTGTAAATATATTTTTTAGTTGCAAAATTGCATAATAGCTACTATTTGCATCTAAATGTGTGCCCAGAAATTTTATTAAATCCGAAATAAATATTTTTTTGTTGTTGACGTGAACAAAATAATCATTTCTCAAATAATTTAATAAATCATTGACGTACAAAAAAAATCAAGGGACCTAAAACTGATCCTGGCACCTTAGTATAAATTTATTTCACATTACATTTCAGATCCTGTTCCACTGTCAGTTCTTAATTCGTCTATGAACCAGGTCAGTCTGATGATAACCAGAGTATCAGTTTCTTTGTCTGACGTACGGAAAGTAAGAAACTTCGTATGAAAGTAGTATCATATGCTTTACATATTGATGAAAGTTCTGAATGTTTCTCCTAGCGTTCTCTGTGAAAGCTTTTCATTCCTCCCTCGGTGATACCGAACAAATTCTAAATGGTCCGGACGGAGTTCCATTTTCAGTGTAAATATTCATTTTCGTGTGAAGCGACAGGGAATAGAAATAATTAAACGTCGTTTCTGCGTTCTCAGGTTACGGAAGTTGTTGTGTTTCGTGTTGCGGAAAAGTCGTGTGTGGGGCAGATAGGTATTTGTTTTACAGTATAGTGGTGATAATTTCTCGGGAATGTTTACACGTGCCTTAATGAGGGATGTTTCGCAAATGGTGTGTTTTAGTCGCAGAATAAATTAGGATTTATTCCTATCGCAGTATGAGTTGCTTAGAAAAAGTCAAACATAGTAAAAACAATATGGAAAATTTAATAATGTCTAAGACAAAATTTAAAAACAATTGAGCTATAATTCGCACCTGGGAATAATCTTGCATTTCTGTCCCTTGATGTATAATGTTCTATTTTTGTGTCTTGTTCTTTGAACCTGAAATATTGCCAGTTCGAAAGATTACGCTTTCAGATATAAATTTATTAACTGTGAGGTTTCAAGACTCCCTTGTTCCATAGTCGTAAAAATTACGTGATACGGTCTTGATTGAATTCAGATTTATTATCAATTTCTTATTCTCAGTTGTCTCCCAGCATCTACGATATTTTCATTTCATTTTCAATTTAATAGATATTAACGGTATCCTCGAAAGTAATTTTATTCTGCCATTAAATTAATTGCTTCTGCCGATCACACAGCCTTCAGTCCTTGACCTGTTTCAACTGAAAAGCTTCGGGTGACATAAAATAAAATATATCGAACGAGGCAGACAACAACGATTTTGATCGAATACTGCCCCAAAAAGTTGTTTTTATGTCATGAAATCACGTCTTCAAATGGGTGAAGCCGTTCAATCCCTGATTGATCATCTGTATGAATCCCCTACGACCTAAAAAACTGGTCTGCGGCTCACTGTCTGTTTAGTTTATTACGTACCGGTGAATTTGAATAGGGGTGGTTTATTTACTACGGATTCAGCTTCAGTGGGGTCGCGAAGGTGGTTGATAAAATCATGTTTGTAAGCGTTTTCTGAAGTGGGAGAAAATACTATATCGTCTTGACAGAAAGATGCGGATTCTGGGCACCATTAGATGACCTCCTAGGAAAAATTATAGGCCTGATTGGCAAAAGTAGTAAAACAAGAATATTGGAATATTAATGCGTTTCCTGTATGCCATCAGTTTTGCATTAAGATTTCTATGATTTGAAAGGTTGAAAATGCTAGAAATTCCCAACTCTACCGTATAAATGAATTTTTTTGAAGGTTTTCAACAGTATCAGCTTGTTTCTCGTGACCAACTATATCTAGTCTATATTTCATGAAACATAAATAATTAGGCCTGATTGGCATCAGGTATTCAAGATTAATTGAATATCAAACTATTTCTTGTATGAACTGAAGTGAGTTACATAGTTTACATCTGCATTGTTGTGCAATCTTCCTGGTCGATGTTTCATCTTGAAGTGACACTGGTTCAACTAATCAAACCACCTTGCTACTTGTCCTTCAGGGGTCTTCATCTCGATTAACCACTTCAGAGCTGCATGATATGTTCTAATGAGGAACTCTCTTCCATATAGATATTTGTGGAAGTGGTCTACAGCCTCAATTATAGCCAGTAGTTCCTTTCTTGTTAGAGAATAATTTCTTTCTGGCTTGGTCTGTGTTTTGCTGTAAAACTCAATTACTTTTTCCTGGCCATCTTGCTCTTGTGATAGTACGGCTCCAATACCATTGTTACTGGCATCTGTGTCCAAAACGAACAGGTGAACAGGAGCAACTTTCAGTTTTCCAAATGCCCGTTCACTTTCGTTGGATCAGACGAATTTAACTCAGTCTTCTGTCAACTTACTTATGTAGGGGTGCCGCAATATCAGCAAATCCTTCTACAAACCGACGGTAGTAGGTGCAGAGACCTAGGAAGCTCCTCATTTCATGATTGTCTTCAGGTCTCGGCCAGTCTAGGATCGCCTGTATCTTCCTTCGGTCTGTTCGGATGCCGTCTGATGTCACTGTATGGCCCAGAAACTCCACTTCTTTCTGGAACAATATACATTTCTGGAGATTTAGTTTAAGATTGGCGCTCCTGAATCGTTGGAGAACTTCTCGCAAATTGTGCAGATGTTCTTCAAATGTGTTTTACATGACTAAAACGTCGTCGAGGTAATACTAGGCAAGTCTTCCAATTGAGCCCACGCAGGACCAGCTCTATAAGTCTTTCAAATGTTATAGGAGGATTGCACAATCCAAAAGTCATAAAAACTGATGAAGTCTGCTTCCGGTCAAAAATGCTGTCTTCTCCTTGGCGTCTTCATGTATGCCCCTTGCCAATACCTGCCAAAGTTGTTAATGTGTCGTCTATCCTTAGTAAAGGGTAGCTATCCTTCTTCGTGACATCATTCAATTTCCAAAAAATCCACACAAAATCTCGTGGATCCAACCTTCTTAGAAAATAACACAAAAGGTGCAGACTAAGGGCTCGATTCTTCTGCCGAATCGAATGGGCTTGGCCAGTATCGATTCTATGTTTGATGTCGCTTCCTCTTCTGATGAAATTTTCAGCAGCTCTAAATTCTGCTGTTGATAAGTGTTCAAATGATTTTTCAAGCATTGTCATAACACTCTCTAAGACTTCGTTTTTTTCTGGCGGTCACCCAAATCGTAATTTGATACCCAGGTAATATGTTCTCAGATTCCAATGAAATCGCTTTCTTTAGCTGTTATTTCTTGGGGATACACGATGGGAACTCACATAGCTTGTTTTGTCTTTACCAAGGCTCGTGCAAGAAACAAATTGCTAGGTGATTCAACACATAGCTGTACTATTCCAACGCAGCACCCAGGATAGAACTTGCTTCTGAGAAAACAATCCGAAAGTTTATTCATATCGTATTATAGAAATAATAATAACAAACAATATAATAATAATCATATTGTTCATTGACTCGGGATTATGCATAAAAAATCGAATGAAAACGTAAATGCAAGCGTATTCGCTGTCAAACAGATGTGCCCATACCTAGATCGGGAAATTATCCGGTACTAGAGAACAACAACGTTGGTTCCAACTCCATTAAAATGGAACTCATAAACTTCACGAAAAGGTTTAGCAGAGAGAACGTAACTCTAACATAAGTTCATGGTTAAGAACAATATCGTGAAGTAGTTTAGATATCTTTGAGTACAGCTGGACAAGCGACTCAACCTAAACAAACACATCAGCATGGCGATCCAAAAAGCACCAGCGGCTGTTAAATCCCACTATCCTCTGTTTGCAACAAGACTTTGCAGCCCAAATTTACGGTATGAACCCGAAAGTGGAGCTCTCATTTAGTATGGGTAACCCAGCAACGACATTCCCCTGCGGAGGTAATGTAATTGAAATGAAAAATGAGCAGCACACACGAAAAATAAAAAAAAATTCAGATTGTCAGCCAGCCCTGATAGGGCTTGAATCCAACTTCTGTAATATAGGGCATGTTTAGAAATACAAAGACACTCTGAACAGACTAGTAGTAGCTGGTAAGAGGCTGCTACTGCTTAACTCACAATAATTGTGATTCACTGATGATCATTCCACGCGTATCTGTTGGATATTATTCTATACCCGCCCGTAATATTAATAAATTCAAGACAAAATTAAAAACATATTTAGTGGAATCCTGCTTTTATGACATAAACGAATATTATAAAATCTTAATATGTCAATTTGTTTGCTTGTTTGTAAGGATGATATATTTAAAGTTATTTTTGTACTGTGTACTATATCTGTATATATGTGTAGTGTATAAATACATTTAATGACTTGTCCTATATCATATGATGATGAATATTATTATTATTATTATTATTATTATCATAAGTAATGGAGTACCGAAGAATGAAAAAGCTGACGAACTTGCCACTCATGGATCTGCACCCCATTATGGACTCCAGATCCCAACAATTTATGGTGAGGACGTAATTGAATGAATAATAGACCAAGAAGGAACAAAACACTATTGAAGCAACATACCAATCTAAAGGTAAGGCTGGTTTTGTGTCGCGCGTTCCGAAACGCGGAACTTGGCGTATCCCGCGTGAGACGTTAGCTCGAAACGCGTATCGGTCAATTTTCTACCAGTTTTTTATTGACGCGTTCCTAAACAGGATTGGAGGGAGAGCAACACAGGGAAAGCAAACATTCTTGTCGGGGTGAAGAACAGTTTCAGTCCGTCGTGAAATGAGCAATAGAACCTCCCCCACCACTGGATTCGTTTTTTTGTGTCATGTATTGTGTTTGGGTGATATAGACGGTGTAGTTTCTTTAAATTGAATATCGGGATTTCATCAAAGAGTTTCTCTGTGGGGTATTAGTCTTTTCTTATTATATAATATTTCAAGAAAACATTTTTGAATAACTTCACGATTTCTCAGATGACATTCATTTGCTTTCCCCATGCTGATATTCTCATGTTTATCTCATTTTACGGGTTGGTTATCCACCTCTACTTAAAGGTATGTTACAGAGTCTACCGTTTCCACTTTTTGATTGTTATCAGGTAATCTCAGGTATTGTTAGAAATGGAATGGAAAAAAGAGACACTTTTATAACATTGGACAGAGTATTTCTTACACCAAATTAATGAAATTTCCAATTCAGCACGACACATTAGTATAGATGTCAAACGTGTCGAACTTAGGTACATAACACTCAAATCGAGCGGCAGCAGTTGGCGAATTAAGTAAAAGCCTCCAATCAAGTAACACAACCTAGATGAGTAATACTCGAATATTACTGAAGGTAACATCTTTTCATAATGTTATCCCTCAAGTCATGATATTGTTACAATGTCGCAATTTTTTCAAGGATACATTAAGCTTGTCAGATTGATTTTGATTTCTCTCGGGTATATTCACGTCAACAAACACCCAAAAATACTGTCTTGAATGAAATATATAACAATAAGAAGACAATTTAAACGTTCATTGCAGCTTGTTAGGAGCATGTAAAACGATAGTATTTCCATCGCCGAACAGAGATTATTCGTTGTCGATATAGCCTGGTCAGTACGGCAACGCTGCATTTGACATTTGACAGAACAACAACTAAACATTTCTGTTTGTTTCCGTCTTTGGCTTATTGGAGTGTTTTTTCGTGAATAAAGGGCAAATTCTGAGTTATTTTGAGTTAAACTATCGTTAGTTTTTATTATCAAGCAATGGTGAAGCATTGTGAAATGTGCAAAAGGCCATTTGAAGCTGGAAATCAAAATATATCATTTTATAGGTAAGCTACCAGTGTCGTAACTACCGAGAAAGGGAAACCAAATTGGAATAGAGTAAAATGAAATAATTATGAAAAAATCATGTCAATTAGAGCATCGGTGGTTCTTAAATTCCTCTGGAAATTCTTTCATCACAATTTCAGGTTTCCATTCCATATTGGGTTTTTATCATTTCTATTTTATTGAACCTCGATATTTCTGTAAACAACGCACGACACTGTCGGTGAGTGAATATGTCCCTTGCAAACAAAATTTAAGGCGTGAGCGGCGAGTACTCGTCTAGTTTGTGCTATTTGATCGGAGGTAAAAGCGAAATTGAAGAACAAGCTCGATTAAAAATAATAGGACACAGCATTTCATCATCAATATAAAACCATAATCAACGAGCATTATTTAATCAATTCGTTTGGAAAATGAAACAAATTCAACATCTACTACAGAAACGATTAGCTGTGGCACCCGCAGCGACATCACTGTTCCTAGTAAGAATTTCAATAACTGCGATTTTAATAATGGGTATTAATGGATTCAAATGGAGGCGACAAGTATATGAAGTAGGTAGATGGCAGACAGCAATGATGACACTGAAAGTAGAATAATTGTGGTATGAATGATGAAAGATTCAATGTGAGGTTTCATTCAACGGTATGGTCTGTAATGAAGGTAGATATTTCTCTTCAAACAATGCCTACATAGACTCTTATTCGCTGCTTCATTTTGTTTGTGAAATATGTTGAAATTGCTATGAAATGTTTTGTATTAATTAGAAACCTAAATTTTTTTGTAATTCCTCTTTATTTTCCATATTCACTAAAACTAAAATCGCTAGATGGCGCTCGCGTTTTGCTCTGATACCGTTTCCACAGGCATTGACTATCTTATTTATCTTTAAACAATCGTTTAACCAAACGTGGGAGTTTCGAACAAACACCCTTGTATGGAGATTACACTTGCGTGGGTCGAGAAATATAGTTTCACCTCTCACAGTCACTACCTAATAGGCACTTGAACATAACAAAATGAGGTTAGAGCCGACGAATAAATTATATAAATCGTTACTGTCGCAGTTTGCGAAACACCAGGTCGAAAATAAATGAGTTCGCATTACTAACGTGTAACACCACAATGAATTGGTTATCAGAATTTATCAGTCTGCAGCGAGCAAAAATCTGACAAAACGGCGAGTGATATGTGGTGAGAATTATCAGCAGAGGGTTCATGAAAAATGTGGAAGTGAGTTCATTAGGATTTATAGTAGTAATGAATATAAAGTAACATATTATATGGAACTGTACAATATTAATTTTATAATTATCTATTTAGAGGAAAACAATATGTATCAATAATATTGAAACTGAAGCGAATCATGATTTACTGCCCACTAAGAAGTGAAATTTGGAGAAAATTGTAGGTGACAAAGAAGACGTGACGCAGAATGTAGTTTTATAATTGAAGAAGAAAAAAAAATGAATTCACATGTTACAAAATCAATAATACCGGTTTCTTTAAACCTAACAACCTCCAACCCAACCTTTTTTTTAAATTTAAATGTCACCCTCTAGATTTCCCTAGCCTATCTTATTTGCCTTATATTTTTTCATCCAACACAAGACAGTTATGTCATTATTAATGTCATTTTAGGCAAGTAAACTATCAAATAACACACTAGTGTGTTATAATCCATAACTCACTCAAACTCAAACCACTTTACCTTCTCAACGCATAAAATGAAAGTGTGTGTGTGTGTTAATCATTCAAACTGATTATTGTAAATGCAATGCTGTTAAAAAACAGCACAGCTCCAAAATATCAGTTCATACATCAACAAGAGCAAGACCACTGCTACTATAAATATCGAGAGGATCTATTTCAGTCAATTTGAGAACTCTCAATGACACATAAACATTTCGAAATCACATGGAAAATATCAAAGATAATTTATTAAGAGAAACTGACTGAGCAAATAAGACTGATGAATCTGGGAGCTTAGGTCAGGATGGCACCATGTGACCATTCATGTCCCAATTCCAACCGTTGCCGATAAAAAAATACTTAAAAATGCCTTCATCAAATATGTAAATGAGAAATGAATACGAGTCACAATTTTTGGCAAGCAGTTTGATATTGTGACGCACATCTAGAAAAGAGCTAATATTGAAATCGTCCAAAACCGCAAAATTTGAATTATATGGAATTATGCACGCCAAAACTCAAATAAATGTTAAAACACACATATGTTGCCAACATGTCTCAAAGCTGAGAATGATCGAGGTTAACATGTACAAAATTCCTCGTGATTTCACGTAATTATCATCACCAGTTTCAAATGACTTGAATAATATATATTACAACAATACAGTTTTCATTTCAATATAATTTTCAATGACAAGTGCACTAATATTTTAAGTATTAGTCTATTTATAACTGTATGAATTTGTATGTATTGCAACAATTGTTTTTGAAGAGTCATAATTTATTTTATAGACTTATGAACCGTATAAAGTACCACTTTATCCACTGGTGGAATAATGAAAAATACAATCTTGAATTAGTCACATTCAATCAATTTATATTAACAGACATTGGGTCCTTTGTATATCATATTTCACTTCGTTTCCATTAATGTACGTTCTTTCAAGTCGTATCATGGCATCTATAATCCGTGCTCTGAATCACATAATCCGAAGCAAATATAACGGAGACACATATACTTTAAATCCCTTCCGTATATAAGATGAATTTTCATTTATTATGGGTTCAGCCGATCTCATCAGATATATCCAACACAGTAACTCCAACTTCTGTACGATATGACTTGTGACGTTGATGCTTCATTCTGAAATTATTTTCGTTTGCCGTAACTCGGAAAAAGTCATGATTTACACTGGCATGCACTGGCCAAGTGAAATACTGTGAAGTAGATAAAAAAAATACTAATAATTTCGTGATATAACCACAAATAGAGTTCAGGTAATAGTGTCCTGAACTTCAACACTCTATATCTCGTAGAATTTTTGTGTGCCTAAGGTAACTTTTCTTCAGAAGGGCGAGTTCAACAAATTACTGAAATTTTGGAATATTTGACCTAGACTTTTTGCATAAGAAGTGTGCATGGTCCTTTATAATACTCGAATGGCACTGGTACGTGTATAACATTCGGCTAGACACACTGAGGGAGCTAGCCGATATTCCGAAAATCGAAGAATTTATCAGACAACAGTCTGATAAATTCTACAGACACTTTATCCTTGGAAGTAGGTTGACCAGGGATATGACAACAATCAGAGCCCATGATAACATACACCTGAAACATCTACCAGGCGTTGGATATTTTCCACGAAAATCCAGAAGAGTGACAAACTCATCTTAGGATGAATGTCCAAACCCGGTTTTTTCTCGTTGCTTTTCCGGGAGGTCAAGGAAAACTCGACAATACATGCTCCTAATAGCCTCTGATGTCTTACACATAATTTATCAAGTCCCCCTGCATAACACGAACCCAAGCAGAGACGTGCACTCACAGCGTCTAAGGCCTACACAACACCGTAGGGCCTGCGCGAGCAGGCGCGAGTAGGTTTTTGCCAGCCCGCTGGATACCCCAGAAGGGCAGGACAGAAAACCCAAAACCCCCACATAAACCCTTTATTATAAAATCCTAACACCTGCGGCTTAGGGATGGTTTTAATATTGATTTTATTTATTTAGATGTTTTGTGAGTTGTATATATTTTATTGTAAATTTAATATCAATAAACTTTTTGTATTTTGTATTTTTTGGTACGTGTATAGCATGAAGAAAAACGGGCCAATAGTGTGACCTTGAGAAACCCCTCAAATAAAATCTATTGACAGAAACTGAAGATGTTTATCCAAGATTCTCCAACGAGTTCCTTTTGTGCAGCGAAATCTACATGATAAAGTAAAGCTAGAAGTATTGAATGCCTAACCCTATCAAACGCTATTTTGTTCAGTCAATCAAAAGTAGTAGTACGCCTAGTTTATCATCATCAACAGTGCTTAAAATGCATCCGTTATTTTCACAATAAATGGGAAATACATTGCTCACTGGACAAAAAATATAAATATGAGTGATGTTGGAAATAACAACTGGACAGCCACACGGAATAATTTTGATATTGATCATATTATATAAGTTTTGATGGCAACTTTTTACGGTGTCGACGCCACACCCATTGAGACCATCCCGCCCTCCGATAACCCGCCGGCGACTGATCGGGTGGAAAGCTTCTGAAAGAATATAAATGAGTTTCCGCAAACAGTCAACGTAGATACTTTAGCCCTAGCGCAGTTCGAAGCTTTCTGCAGGAGGCTTCGTCAGCCCGAGCTCAATGAACTGAGCAATCCGATAACTCCGGAAGAAGTTTTACAGGCCCTCAAAGGCTTGAACGCACATTATAAGATGTTTACTCTCCGCGGTTGAGCCGGTGCATGAACGGATATATGAGCAAAGAGGGTCAAAGAAAGGGATTTCTGGCTGCGAGGAGATCCTGCTGATTGACAGATGCATGACGCAGGACTCCGTGCAGTATAAGCGGAGCCTTTCAATGGCCTGGATCGATTATCGCAAGGCATTTGATACAACATCGCATGAGCTCATCATGCATTTGCTCAGATGCCTTGCGGTAGCTGATCAAATAGTGAGATGCATTGAACAGCTGATGCCGCTCTGGAGGACTCGTATCATCATAACATCTGGTCAAGTCAGAGTCCAATCAGAGCAGCTTATCTTCAGAGTTTCAAGGAGATTCCCTCAACCCTTTTCTCTTCTGCATCTCACTATTGCTATTGCAGAAACCGGAGGCATAGGTCACCCATATTTTTTACATAGATGACCTCAAACTATTTGCCTCCGGGGAAAAGGATCTTCATCAGTACACAGTACACGCATGCTATTGGAATTGAGTTTGGGGTGCCACGGTTTATCTCAAAAGAGGACGATGCGAGGAATATGGAGAGTCAACGTCCTCATAGACGGAAGCATCCTACATCATCTGGATGCCGGAGAGACGTATACCTACCTAGGGGTGGAACAACGCCATTCCCAAAAAGTAACTACTGTTAAAAACTCTCTCCGCGGCAAGTATCAGCATAAAATCCAACAGATCTGGTCATCAGAACTGTCGGGGAAGAACAAAGTTGCTGCAACTAATATGCTTGTTCTTTCGATTCTACTTTACTCCTTTGGAGTAATGAAATGGACTCTGGCATAGCTAACTTTCAGCGACCCCACCGCAGGAACCTGCTTACGCTCCTACCCCCTAACCCATACATTTTTAATAAACTCAAATTTATAAACAGATCGATGATTATATACAAGTAAAAGACGTTCAAATTCAAAAGGCAACAGAGCTCATGTGGGGATGTTGGATTTTGATGTAATTGTAAGAGGCCCCTTTTGCTCAATCGATAAAAAGCGTTCTGAACTAGGCCATATTGCCACTTTGTACAATTGATAAAACTCATTACATAAGATAACTAATTTTGGGCGGAAGCGCCCAAATTTCCCTATGAAAAATCATACACTCCTTTAAACGAAAGGCAAAAATTTCTGGTTTCCTTACGCCTCTGTCAAGCTTGCGCCCCCCGCTCCACGGGGGTGTTAGCTACGCCCTTGTCCGAAAGAGCTGCGACAATTCGACATAAAAACTCGCAAAATGATGCATCTTCATAGAAGCTTGCATCCTACATCGTCTGTTCCACGGTTACACTTCCCTAGACAACGGGGAGGCCGTGGACTTTTAAGTTTGGAGTGTCTACATAACAGAATGGTACTGGATGGAGCCTGTAAAGTCATCAGGAGTTCAGATCCTCTTCTTTGCTTAGTATGCGATCCTGAAAAAGCAAGGATTGGAGCATTTCTTTTCAAGGCAGCAACCCGTGCAGCCGATGAACTCGGTTTCGTATTCGACTCTGAACGGACGATCCACTCTTTTAACCGAGTTGAAATCCGTTCAGCAAAAAGCCCACGTGAAAGCTGCGGAGAGTGAGAGACTCCTACAGCTTCATAAGGATAATCCAATGCATGGGGACTTCTTCAAGAAAATTGAAGACCTTGGCTTATCCAGAAACTTGACATTTACTTTTCTCAGGTCAAGTGGGCTGAAGTTGGGAACCGAGTGATTCATAATGGCCTGCCAAGATGGTGACTTTAACACCCTCGTCCAGCGTAGTCGCCGGATTGGTATAGAGGTCCCTGACACTAGATGCAGAGCGTGTCGTGAGGCAGCATTTGCTGTCAGCTTGGCCAGCTTATGCGGTCTCAGCCTGCATCCACAGGCATAACGCGACCCTACGAGTGTTGTACTATCACCAAAGACACTCGTACGGTATTGACGAGACACCGATGAGGAAAAACGGACCAAATATCGAGATCTACTTTGAACTCCGCAGGCTTTTCCCAAACCATTCTGTTAAAATGGTGGTTCTGATAATAGGGTTCGTTGGTGGAATAATGGATAGGTACACTGCTATTAAGCTTAAAAATCATACCGGCTTGCCATACTATGGAAGAAATCTTAGCCGAACGAATACAGGAGACCTTAATTCTTGGTTCACTCCACCTAGTGACGTGGGAAGTGGTTACTGGGGTTAATGATACACCAGCGCGCCCTCCTGTTGTATCGGGGCTCCGGAGACTGGGCCTGACTGGGAAAAAAAAAACTTCCTCGTAAACACTCATAGAGTGTACCTAGAACAGAGCCCTGTGGCATTTCAGACTCGATAGGCAGAGATTCTGAAGATCCATTTCACCAAGATCTAAGCATAGTCGTCGATTGTGTAGGTAAGAGCTAGGGAAAGTGCAACTTTTCCGATTCCATGTTCGTCCAGTTCATGAGAAGATTGTGATGGTATTATCTATGATTCTAACTACACGAACAACAGCCTAAATAGTGGAGCAAGCTTTTCTAAAACCATATCATCATTATTAGGAAATTTTGAAAAATATCGGGAATGAAATTTATGCTGGGAAACTAGGACTCGGTTGTATAATCAGTAGGGTACAAACACTAATAGAGCAGTATTAAAAATACTGTAATCAAATTTTCTGAAAGTTTAGAGAGGTGGACGATAGACTCTTTGTATGGGACATGAAATTATTCTCTACATTGAATGATAGCAAACAACAATTTCAATGACTTGGCTTCATGGTGGATTTTTCACGATCAATTCAAATCGAGTGGGTGTTTATTAATACCTCAAGACAGCTTGATATACTTATTTATAACATACCTTGTTCGCGTGGTGGGTGTTTTATTAGTAAGACTTCAAGACCGATAAAAGTTTGCCAGAACAACACGGTAGAATAGGAAAACCTCGTAATAGATAAATAAATTGATTTTTCAAAGAAGACTCATAGTATAGAAATTTTTACAGGTATTTGTGTCGTAGTTCAAGTATATTTTTCACTCAGGCTTAGACAAAGTGAGTAACTGATTGCATTCTCAAGCAAAAAAAACTGTGAATATATGTATACTTTTCCAGATTGACATCTTGTGGTACACAATTCGTTGAGGTCATAAAAAAGTGTATGGCAATTATTTATTTTTGTTTGAATTTTGTCATAGAAAATATTTAGGTAGTTTCAATTCATATAGGTACAATCATTTCTTGAAATTCTTGTAACTCAATTTCCGTCCGTATTTAAGGTAATGTTGGATATTCCTCCACTGACAAATGATGTTTGGCTGATATACTGGGTGAATCTAGACATTAATTTGAAGCATAATATTTCTCCTCGTGAAAAATTCAGTCAGCCAATTTAATTTTTTCTGTAACGCAACGTACATCAATGACTTTGATGTGGGCCAGCAAAGTAGCTGATTGTAAGTGGTAACAAAACAGTACTTTTTTCTTTTCCACTTTTATATATTTCGTTAGATCGGTATTTCATTTTATAGTTATAATAATATTATGTCTTTATTCATACTGCATTTTCTTTTTACAAATTAAGATAAACGGAATATAACTATCAACAGTATGACAGGGCGGAATTCAGTCGCCAGTATCCGGGGATATTGAGAACTTATCAGATAATTTTTCGTGAACGATGAAAATACCCAGAAGAACAGCCAAACATTTTTCAATATCTTAAAATCATCAACTAGTTCGGTAAGAATAACAAGAAAAATCCGAGCAAAACTTTCCGAAGTCGACTTGTTCGTGAAATTTCAATTCTTTCTGAAAGAATGCCCCCTTAGTTTCCGTTCATTTGCATTCGACATACAAAATTAATCACGGCGACTGCCAGGATGGCGTCTATTTTTCAATATCATAATTATTAAACGATACACATCGTGAATTTCTCGTTGGCGTTTCTCATTATAACTCACAGACTGTGATGAAATGGGTTTTTAATCGATTGAGCGAAGCTAAATTCTGGTTCAGTCTCAATTCCTTATATATTGCGTAGTAAGGAATTACGCCATCCGAATAAAATACGAAAATTTTGAATCGTCGCATATTTAGCTAGTGGAGCGTGATCTCATGAAATTTGATAAGATTGACAAAGAGAAGAAAATATTGAGAAAAATCAAATATGCACCGGTTGAAAGGGGTCATTTTTTTAAATTGAGTTCTTTGACTTATTGAGGCATAAACTGAACTCTATTTGTCTCTAAAGTTCGTCCTAACTCAACTTGTAACCTGTCTCTCACATTTGACTCTTACTTCTACCGCCCATCTATCTTTTATTTATCAGTCTGCTCGATTGACAATCATTTATAGTTTCTTCGAATCATCGAGATCTTCTATAGCTTCTGGAACGACTACGGATGTCTAGAATGCCTAGAAAGCGTGAAGGGATTTGAGAAGAGTACAGGAAAAGAGCGGGAAGTATGACGGAGAGCTATGGTTTCCGTGTTTGGAGGTAGTAGAGACGCTGTTACAAAACCCCATATAAATCAAAATTTTAAATGAATTTTATTGATATGAATCAGTAGGAATCCCAAAAGTTATTTCTTTCCAAAAGTCCGATTTGGAAATTGCCACGAGAGTATATCTCGAGGGCAAATTCTCGTAGGCCACGCCCCGCGCGCCACTGCTTCAAAATATATTGTTACGATATTTGTAAATAATACGCCGAGCACTAATCTGATTTTATTGACTTCGCTATAAACATACAACTACTACACTGAGTGATAAAACACTTTTATACTGTTTAAACTGCTCAACTGACTTCAACTAGCTAAATATTCCAAATACTTCTTGAAAACTTTCTCAAAATTTCTCTTCCCGAGTGAAATGTGTCGCCTTATATACATTTTTCGGGATTCTTCCGTTCTCCAGCGGACTTCAAATTTCGATTCTGAATTGAGTAGGGGTCATTTTAAGAGCTAGGCTTATGTTTATTTTTCGAGTGTGCTTTTCGATTTTATACATATTCTTATCTTTGCGAATAAGAAATCGAAACTATGGATTCCGATTTTGGACGTGCATACGATGAGCCAAAGTCACGGTCGCAAACATCGGAGTTTTTTGACCTGTTTCGCCCTAAAATGTATTGTGCAAATGGCTACCAAATGCGAAACCACCATTAGAGAAATTAAAATGATGTAACATGTAAAAATTGTATAACTTAGGAAATTCAAATAATTCGCTGCAGCTTTCACCTTTACAGACAGTAGCTGCAATCTCCTACACTCTGTGAGATTCGCCTTCTTCCAGATGGAGTTGACTAATGACAAATGACAAATGATTCTATCGAATTCAGTACTGTAATAAATCGCTTGGGTGGGTGCAACTAATATTTTTTACACTATCCCAAACTTACACCAAGGCAAACTACCACTCCTACCCCGCACACCTTAGGAAGTATTTTTTAATTAATATTAAAGGCAGTATAATGATTTTATGTTAAATTTCTTGCTGTCACCAAAAACACACATCATATCAGTACGTGATACAATTGATGAATAAGTTCATGGTGTTAGGATCAATGCAGAATAAAAAACATTGAAGAGAAAAGCTTATGAGAAGAGAAGGGGTCTCTGTTGCAGTTGTAGAATAGGCAGGGATGGACCTTTGAGACAACTTTCGACTATGTCTGGAATTTCGAAAAACAGCATACATCGAATTCTGAAAGAAGCAAAATTATTTCCTTATAAAATGCAGAGTGTAGAAGAATTGAATGAAGATAATCCTAACAGACGTACCTATAAAGTTTTGTGAAATCATGAGTCAATTATTGAATGGTGACAATTGCCACTACATTATGTGCTTTTCTGACGATTCTTCGTTTTAATTGAAAACATGTCAACAAGCACAACTATAGATACTGGAGTGACGTAAATCCTCATTGGTACAAGGAAACTCATTCACAAACTCTCCAGGAATTTAAGGTTTAGGCTGGGTTTCTGGGAGAACATATAATAGGTACATATTTTATTGATGGTCATCTCAAAGGGCAAACGTATCTTGAATTTCTTGATACAACTGTGAAACCCAGAATCCCTCAACTACTCGAAAACAATGACAACCCACTTGAAGGTCAGCTAACCTTTCAACAAGATAGAGCTTCTCTACATTTCGTTGCAACTATACGTCACTTTTTAGATGACAAATTTCCAGGGAAACGGATTGGAAGGCGAGGACCAATATCGGGACATCTAGCAGGCCATTGCTAGATGTCCTGATCCTTCACCATTAGTAAACCAAGTGATTTGAATAATTATTAATCATTAATCATTTTAGAAGAGGTTATTAAAGTGTAGTAGTTGTTATAAATCACTTCATCAAATTAATGAACATTTTTTAGATTCCATTGAGAAGCAGAGGAAGAAAGCTTTAGATAACTTGTATATAGATACAGTAGAGAAAAAAGATGCAATATTGGGGAACAGTTCCTTCAACACTCTTCAGGAGGGGAAAATAAAAAAAAGGTGTATTTAGTTTTAAAACATCATGAAACAGATGACACAAATTTATTTTTCAGAACATTTACCCCCTTTTTGTTGACTGCCTTGGGAAACCCAACAGAATACCAACCAACCAACCACCAAACCAACAAAATACCTCTACAGCTGGTAGAATTAATCCTCCGAAATATTTTCAAACTTCTAGTCCTGATAAGTTTGAATATTCATTGATTACAAATATAGTTGAAATCGATTTTGTTATTTAGGTGGCGACACCCGAAATTCATTCACTTTTTATGATGATTCCACGCAACTGTCAGAATCTCTAATTGCGAAGACATTCCAAAAATCGCTTCACTTCTGTATCGAACTGAAAGGGCCACATTTTGAACTCAGATGATGATAATATTTCAGGTAATGAAAAATTAAAATATCTTGATAAAACTTGTTATCATTAAAACTTTTAGAACACTCGATCAATTCTCTATTGGCTTACAGAGATGTATTTGTGATTTAATTCCCTTAAAAATGATGTATCACAAGTGAAGTGGGGGGGTGCTGGAACATGAGGGGATTGACAGCACAATGATGGCGTATTTGGAGGACGAGTTCCCCTCACAATCAAAATCGACAGGTCTGAGCGATCTTCAATTTTTTTACGACTTCGAAGATAAGGGGGGTGACAAGTTTTAGCTGGGACACACTGTATATTTCTTGATTATGCAAAGCGCATTCGACAATCGTCATCTTCAGTGCTTCAGATAGGGTACAGGAAAATAGTACAATAGGTCGAGACATTTAAGGTTTAAGAAATTTAATATTAGGCTTAGAATCTAACGATAAACTTGTTGGAGATCAGAAATTCCTGTGGATATGTCCAAATATTTCCATGACAAATCGTTGACTCAAAATGGGTATTAATCGTAAACGCGTCAACGATTGGTTTTCTCAAGTGCGCGTAAAATAATCCAAAATAAAAAACTAATGAAGAGTGAGTCAATTTTCGTTAGAGAATCAACCGGAGAAAACAAGCAGAGCAGCTGATTGCACCGGCAATCTTGTTAATTTCAATTGAAAGTTCGTGTAATTACGCAAAGTGGCCAATTCAATTAGCGCAATGCATAACTATCCGTCCTAAACACGGAGATGCGTTTACCAGAACAACAACCCAATTATTGGAGACAGCGGTTTTGCACGTCATATTCCAAGGGCTATGAGATGTTGGGATGCTTCTATAGACGAATCCATAAAAATTCCTGAATCATCATTTCAGTCCGAGGAAAGATTATCGAAATTAGAAGAGAAATGAAATTCAATCTACAGGGTATCAATTTAAAAACTTCATTTTGATTGGCGTTCAATTCTTTTTCCATTGCTACCCTGACTTTACTCTTTGATAAGCATTTTCCGAAAAATAGTGTTTTAAACTAACAGAAGTAATTATTAGAACTTGCCCATACTGAGATGCATGGTTTGACCAGAACTGGTTAGAATATTAGGTGCGGTACCATTCCAACCTTATGTTAGGGGTAATATTAGCCATTAGCTCTCGCATTAGCTCAAAAAAATTTACATCAAAAAGTAGTCTGATAATAAAACGTAGATGGTAGTAAAGTTGTGTTTATTAAATGCTGAATTCTTAATTCTTATCGCAGAAACTATACAGATAGTCTTCCTTTTTTGCGTTGGAAAGTGCGCACGAAGGGCGGCATGTTTTTTTAACGAAAGACATCCAAATTGCAATGTTAATCACCGGTATGTGCTTGATTTGGTGAATAAGTTTTACGGAATTGGTTCAGTGACAAATAAAAAAAGAAATAACTCCAGAGTACTAAATGAAGAAGCTCAAATTGAAGTTTTGGGAACATTTGCTGCAGAGCCCACGAGCTCCTTACGATCACTATCAGAACAGACGGGAATGCCATGCGAGACTGTGAGAGAAGCATTGAAAATGCATAAATTTTATCCATATAAAATGCAGATTCTTCAAGAGCTTCATGAAGATGATTATATGATAGAAGAATGGAGATTTGTGAAACCATGTCTCATCGAGTCAATACCATCCCTAATCTTCTGTTAAATATCTGTTTCAGCGATAAGTAATGATTTTTTCCGAATGGCAATGTCAATAGACAAAATTTTCTCCATTGATGAGACGAAAATCTCGTATTTGTTCGAGAAGAGCATACACTACAACCTCAAAAAGTTAATGTTTGTGCTGGTACTCCTAGAAATGCCATTATGGGTCAATTAATTCTGGAAGAGAACTTGACTGGCAATCTGTACTTTGAAATGCTTGAAGAGACTATCGATCCTCTTATAACTCACGAGCTGTAAACTCAAATTGATGTAGAAGGTAATGAACTTTTGCAGGAGGATCTGTTACATTTCCAGCAGGACGGTGATCCATCTCATTATTTTCCTCTGGTCCGACAGTGATTGAACGAGAGAATTCCGGATAGAGGGAATGGAAGAAGGGGAACAGTTGATTGGCCTCCGAGATCACCGGATTCAACTCCCTTAGATTTCTTTCTTTGGGGCATTTTAAGTCCGTTTAAATCCGTTGTTTATGAAACACAACCTTCTGATATTGAAGAACTTAGTGAAGTTTTCCGTAATGTTAGAGGGGAGTTCAAAAACAGAAGCGTAAGTGGATTTTGAGTTTGCAATTTAAATTTTATTACGTAAAAGGAAAATAACCAACAAATAAAACATCCAACTTCATTCCTGTAATTCAAGGGTTGGAAGGGTGCCACCTACTCTTCTAACCATTTTCATTAAAAGGAGTCAATATAATAATGCATCTCGGAGCAGGCAAATTCTAATTATATGCACAAGTTTAGAACGCTATTTTTCGTAATCTGCTCATCATAAAATAAAAAGTCAGGAAATCATTGGAAAAAGAATTGAACGTCAATCAAAATAATGTGACTCTTGACCCCCCTTCCCGTTTGAGATTCTGAGGGTAACATCTACCCCTCCTAGGGGGTTGAACCACGAGGGCTACAAATGTTCCCTGAAAGTGTCCCCTTTGAAAATAAAATTGACCTGTTTTTCCGATTCCTCATATTATTTCGTGCAAGGAACATATTAAGTGTGGGAAGTTTTCAAATTGACACCCTGTATATACCCTGACTGCGAAAATTTTTAAAGTCAAGTTTTAGTGAATCAATTTCAACATGAAGTCGAATCAGTAGAGTAGCAAAAAAAGCTTTTGGTGTAGCCGGAATATTCAGTTTTGCGTTACGCTTGATATTCATGCGAGCAGCGCCTGTTTAAAATCCTTCGTTTCAACCAGAGGTGACAACTCCATATTAATTCGTGGCTTTGTATTAGCCGCGAGACATTTTTCATCGGATACTCGCTGAAATACGTTATTTCATCATATTATTCTTCCAACATCCAGACTAATGGAAAAATTCAAGAAAAATCTCATACCGAATAATCTACTGAAAATGGTAAGCGTGAGTTGAATTACATACGCCTTCGCAACGTAATTATTGATATAAGCAGAATATTTTGAATCAAAGCAATGTACAATAGATATTTATAGATCAATTAACGGAAGTATTGAACCACATTCTGCATGCGCACGCATGTATCTTGAAACATGTTGGTGCTAGACCTTTTTTTTTATATTCACATTCTAATCTGCGGTATCGCATATCAGCCGACTGAAATAAGACTGTGTATTTCTATCTTCACCCCGAATACAAAATATTGAATGATCTACTCTATATAGATCAGCACAAACTGTTGTCTAGTCGTGGCCAAATTCCATGTCAGAATATGCTGATCACAGAAGCATTTGCAAAAAAAAATCTAAGTGTTAAAAAAGAATCACAACCCAAACTTGTTAAATGTGCCCTGTTCATCTTGGTATTGGGATGAAGGATTTCACTTCTAGCTTACTTCTACTTCTACACTACCTTCCACTAATGTATCATCAAAATGATATCAACACGGCAAGTAGATTTGATGGAGTTTCGCCAATCGTTCTCAAGTTGCAAGATATTCGACCTCTATCACTATTTGAACTGATTCCATTAATCCGGAAAGCAGCAAAAGTAAGTAAGAGTCACCTTTCCCTGAATAGGGGAAAAATACTCGTCCCAGTGGGTGTTGTCTGAGGCATTCTCCCAGGAAGATTTTTCCCTCATGGAATTCATAGGTCAGTTTTTGGCCAATGAGAGCTGTTGCTGCCCCCACCTTTGCTAGGGCATCTGCTCTTTCATCAATCTGAATGCCCCTGTGGCTTGGCTTGACTGTCAAAGAAAATGAACATGAAGTGCCTTCTAGGATCAATCCTCAGATGGATGTCCTGCCCCTGCCTCCCTAGGTATATCCCAGCATATAATCTGTGTACCAGATTCGCCCTCACCCTATCTTGTAATGTGGTAGTGTATGTTTCATGAAAAAAGTTATTTGGGGTCATTCTGTCCTTTAGCATCTCAGATGTGTCGATTTTTATGGCCCTCATGATGTTCGAGTGGCATAGGTAGTTGCCCCTTCATCGGCCCAGACACTTTAGTCTGGAGGATTCAGGATCACCTCCATGGCACCAGTGACTCCGAGAATTTTTGTAAGCTAGCCAGCCTTCCTCTGGTCATAACTTAGGTGTAAAGGACCTCCTGATCATCATTGGTGGTGTCTTAACATTTATCAACCCTTTTCAGATTTCGAGTCCAGTTTCTATCCCAGATATTTCGACTCTCCTGACTTCTGTATGCTTTCACCAAGGATTCGAATAAGAGGTCCATGGTCTTTAGGTGTATTTTTCTGGTGAAATGGACACAAAACCTTGATGACGATATCGTTAGCGTAGCCCTGACCAAATAGTCCTCCCCTGTATATCTCTGTAAGGAGGCTGTCTTCCAGGAATTTCCACTACTAAAGAAAGGGTAGTCGCAACCCAATGTTTCAACAAAAACAAAAGTAGAAACTAATGAGAAGAGAAAAGACGCAGATGACGATCTCATCGTACACAATCATTATTTGTGGGATTTTATCATCATTATGTCAAAAGAACTGATGAAATAACACTATATTGCAAAACCGGTAGTGTGTGGACCTTACACTTTCCAAAAACTGCACAAACTCCATTGAGAAGTTTGCGAAAATCCACACCAACAAGGGAACAAAGTGGTGGGATGACAATTGAGACTGAAGTGCAGGTAAACCAGTGCTGCTTGACCTCAGAGATGATGAAACGATAAACAGATGGCGCCTTACTGTGAAATAAAAATCGACCAATGGTTCTCCAGCGAAATCGGAGAAAGAAGTCAAGTTGAACCAATTAGCTGTCGAGTAGGAGTCATGGGGTACAATTCCTTCAAAATTTTTTGGAGGGCGCAAAAACGCCATTTGAAACAGCGGAACAACATTCAACGCTGACAATACTACCTTCATGTCGATTGTCTTGGAGGAAAATTAAAAACAGATTTTGATTTTTTGATCATTCGTATTACTCATTTAAACGCACCCCATTTCGGAGGAATTGGTCACTATCACCATTTAAATGAACGGTTGAAGTTTCTAACGCAGAAACAAGTTGAAACAACTGTCCACCGGGGAATCATGTTTGGGAAAATTTTTAAGGAAGTTCACAGTATTTTGATTTTTAGAAATGCTGAATTCTCCGCATTTCAGAAACAAAACTGAATGCACGAAATCTGAAAAACCCTGTATCACGTTCATATGAAAAAACTAAGCTTTGTTTCGTATCACGTACAAGGCTGTGAAACATGCCATGCGGCTACCGACATCAAAACTCATTATACGATCAAATATTTATTAGAAAAAAGCAAACACTGCGTTGAACCTGTTTCGCCAAAGTTCAGCATCGGCAAATGTAAACATAGACAGCTATTAACTTCACAGTGGTAGAAGGGCGCACATCCTAAGGGATTTTGGTTCAGGCGATACTTGCCTTATTGTTGTTTAATGTGGCTACTCAAAGCTGTTTTGAAGGATCATAAAAATATGACAAATTTAATCCTCGTAAAAATAGTAAAAATTTTAATTCGACTTTATTCAGCAATCAAAAATACCCACCTGAAAAATTTACGAACCGGTAGAAATGACAAATTGGCGGAGTATCACAGAGAGCTTTTTTAAGCTCATTCACGAAATGAAATAATTAAAAATAACCGATAAAAATCTTGTGTTCCAGAAATAATTATTATCTCCGAAGGACTCAAGAAGGAGAAGATAATGAATGAACTCGACAAAACTATCACATATCTGGAAGAAGTTCTAAAAAATTCAACGAGTATAGAGGATTTCAGGTTGGTGACCTAGTTTAGCTATATAACCCCAAACGTCGTCGTAGACTATTACCAAAGTTGCCGAACTCGTGGAAAGGTCCGTAAAAAAACATAAGAGGATAAACGACCTTCTCTACCAAATCAATAAGCCACCCCGAGGGAAACCAAGGGTTGTTCATTTCATTAGGTTGGCACCTTATGCCCAAAATCACAACCAAGTTCGCACCCTCACACAGGAAGTTAGAAGTTCATGTCCTTGTACGACCAGAAAGTTTTACATGGGGTAATTAGACAGGAGCCACGAGACCTTTTCAAGGTGCTTGCGGATCACGGGTTAGCTAACTATGAACCAGAAGATCTTCAATTATCCGAAAGCATTGCTGTAGTATTCTCTAAGGAGTTCGGTCTTCTACAGGAACAGAACCCATTAGTTTGAGAGGTGTTACAGCTGAAGAAGAGCCAGAGAAACAACTACTACCTGCTTATCAAGAAACATTCCCAAGATAAATTGATCTATAAAGATTGGAGAGTAATGAGTATGTTGCCGACGATATCCAGATCCAGCGGCGTCAACATTTTGGTGTAACCATTTTCCACGACCAGTTTTGAATTAATTAATGAATTAGAGTTAAGTGTTTTATTACAGCACTGTTTGATTTATCGGTTTTGGAATACGTCTAATCGTGGGATATAATTTCGTTGGGCAATATATTATGAAGTTTTGGAGCACGAAACTGATCGAAAAGTTGACAGATAAATGACAAGGACTAAACAACCGTGAGTTAGATATTTGTTTACAGTGGCGAAATTTTGTCAACTTCCAAAAAAGAATATCCTGATTCTATCAACTGAGAGTAACCGTCAGGAGAAGCACGATATCAAACCAGTACGAAATGACCTTTGTAATTCCTTTCTTTTCTGTTGGATACTTGCTGACGACAATACCTGAATGAATGTAGATGAGGAATGAACGCGCTGGTTGCAATTATTTTCTTTCGATGAATGTAAATTACAAATATGACAGTATGAAAACACAACGTTTTATTATTTTTTTAACATATTCAATGTATTTTTGTTTTTTAATGTCGCAATGTTCATGAGGAGAAATCATGGCTGCCGACTTGGGAATGGCCTTTCAATTCAGCTTCAGCCTCACGGAACAGAGGGAGAGGACATAAGTTAGAGATGGCTTTCCAAATTTCACCATCGACTGTATATTAAGCAGCAACTCGCGGAATGACATCGGAACCAGGATACAACTGGATGAGTCTACCAAGCTTCCATTGTAAAGAACTTAGGTTGTAGTCTTTGATAAGAACCAGGTCACCAAATTTCATTTGTGAGTTATTTTATTTCCATTTTTGTCGTCTTTGAAGATCTGATATACGTATTAATTAGCTTTTCAACATCTTCAATGCATCTTTGTTTTTTATGTACCAATGTTCACCAGGGGCAAGCATGGGCACCGACTTGGATAGTAAATTGGACATGGGCTCTGATTTGTGAAGGAAATTGATCATGTCCCCACCTTGAAAGAGTGGCCAGGATACAACTGGATGACTCTACCAAGCTTCCATTGTGAAGGCCTTAAGTTGCAGTCTTTGATAAGACTCAGGTCGCCAATTTTCATTTGTGACTTATTTTTTTCCATTTTTGTCGGCTTTGAAGCTCTGATATATACTCGAGAGACCATCTTTTCCAAAGATACTGAAGGAGTTGCTTGGAGTATCTCAAATCGAACCAATCGATTCACCTTTATGTCTATGAAGTTATGCTCAGGAATAAAGGTGAGCGTGCGGCCGACTAGGAAATAGAAATGAGTTAGTGCGGTAAGATCAGAAGGGTCTGAGGTTGAAGGAGTTAAAGGGCGGGAGTTTAAAATAACCTCCACTTGCTCTGAAACCGTTAGAAAAGTTTTCGCATGTGAGAAGTGCTTCTGATAGATAGATTCACCTAGTTCCAATAATTGGTTTTTGGAACCTACGGAATTTGTACAGTTGTCGGAATAAATACTTTGACGCTTGTTTCGGTTTGCAATAAAACGTTCATATAAAGGAATCACAGTCAAGTCGCTGACTAGTTCAATAAAATGAGTTCAGTACAGTGGACATTTAATGCTGCAAAACTGGAAACTCAAACCATGTGTGGAAAACGAAACGTCAACCTCATCGACTATTTGCCAGTAATTTTTGTTTTTCAATGTCGCAATGTTCACCAGGAGCAATCATGGACGCCGACTTGGAAAAGAAATTGAACAATACGTATTGTATAGGATTTTTATGCAGAAGATTGGATTACGTAATCCATTTTCCATTGTCCAGGAGCAATCATGGACGCCGCCTTGGAAAAGAAATTTAACAATACGTTTTGTATAGGATTTTTATGCAGAAGATTGGATTACGTAATCCATTTTCCATTGTTAGTTTAATGGTCTTCCGTCAAGAAGGGGCCGTCCATTCTTCATGAATTGAATTATCAACACAAAACAAATATAAAGAGTTTCTGAAAATGTCACCGAAGTTGTCAACAACGTTAAAAAGATGATATGTGTTTTTTCATCTGATAACACACAAAATTTCATTTCGTCGACCCAAATCATAAAAAAATTTAATAATGGAACTTTCAGGACGGTTACCAATGGAACATCCCAAGGAATAAAAATGAAGGATGCGATATTGCCTCTGAGAAAACATTCAGCCGAAAAACATCGCTTAGGGACGAGAGTAAACACAGTTACAGTAAAATAGGATTTTATGTTCTTGTTTTTCTTTCATTTCCACTCTTTTTGCCAGTGACGCCCGAAAAGCACTCTGAAATCTGCGGATTGAGACATGTTAGCGGCTTCAGAACTTTGAAATACCAAATGGAATGAATACAACATACATCTTGCGGATTCTAATACTGTTTGTAAATGAAAAAACAAAAAACAAATTCAATATCACTTAGAATATATGTCTGAAAGAGAAATCCTGAAACCCGCCTCGTTTAATATAAAGTTGAAATTTTTTTACATTTCGTGCAATGATTGAATTGCCGAATACTCTATAACGTCTTCAGACAGTTTTCAAGCAAGGACAGTGTTTAGTGCTGATAGTTCATTTTTGAAAACTTTCATTCAGAAGTAAGGTTGGGTGGAAAATCTCTGCAGTAGTTGAAGCAAGATTTTTTATAATTATAATTCAGGTAATGTGGGAATTCGAATTTCACCGAAATAATTTTGTGGTTAAAAAACGATATAAATGTACTTATACTCAAAATCATGGCAGATGCCATGCCCCATCAGCAAATATCATGAAAAAATGAGAGTTTCTGACAATGATGTGAGGCTACAGGTTTTTATGGGTTTACCTGCAGCTATGACTGCAACAGCACGACTGAATTCCAATAAGAGACTCATTTTGTTCTTGTATTATTATTCTCAGTTCAAATTTGAAATGATGCTACTATTTTCAGCTAATTCTAACATCATATCTTTTAATGAATGTCTTATTAATTGTTTAAGTTGAAATCACTTTATTCCAACCACACTGACGTACGATAAATGACAGGTGAAGATGATAGATAACGAGTGACGTATGATAAGTAGGGGTGATTGAAGATGTCACATGACACGTTGACGCGCTCGATTGGTGAATATACGAGGAGGCGGAGCTAAAGGTGGGAATGGTGGGGGATGTTTTCAGCAACACGCTATCTACTAATAGCAGGAATGGTCATACTATAGACATGGATGCACAGAAGAAGGACTTCTTAGATACTTTCATGAGGTATGTAAAATTACGTCCTAAGAATACAAACAGACATGTCTATGCTACAGAAACGGTGGTTCGCGCCAAATCATACCAATGCAAAAGCTCAGCTGTAAATTGGAGGATTGCTCTTGCTTGCAAATAATCTATATTTAAGAAACTCACCTTGCATGTAGTAAAACTATTCTAGTAATTTTCGTGTCAATAGTAGAACACATACCTGCAATAAAAAAATCCGATATAAGTGAGTAGTTAGATACAAAAAGTAGTCAGTGCTGACGTTTCGTGATTATATTGCTCGAGTGTATTAACTATCACAATATAAATAAGAAAAAATACGTCACCCTACTAGAGCTTTATTCGGTTATAATTCTGACCGTTATTTCCTATTATATTCTTTTATTTTCTTCATTCGTTTGCTGACGTAGATATTTTTGAAACCTCATCCAAATATTTCGATATCCTAATGGGATTTTTTCTCATCCATCACATCTTAATCGGATCCGATGGCAGTTCTCATTTGAAATGCATTATGGATGAATGAATTAATGTATCGGCATATAGAAAATGCGTATTTTATAATGGAAATCAATATGTATTTTTGATCAGATAAAGTCGACTGTGAATATATATCAAGGAAAGATTGACTATGTTTCTGATGGGAAAACAATACAGTGAGAAATATTTCATTCGAACGAGAAATATGTCATTGGATACAAACGTCAGCAATTATTACTCCAAGAAGATGGATTTACATTAATAATTCAATAATCAATATCGGCTGTTACCATTCTCCGAGCTAGAATAATAAAAAAAAATATTTATTTGGATCCAATCCACCAGTCCTTGTGCTGAAATATAAGTTAGACTGTCAATCATTCCGGGCTCAAAGGTCATATAAATAATGTTCATTACTCAATAGCTGAGTGAAAAACACGTTCAAGGAATATGTGAATGTCAGTCGGGACAATGTTGTACTATAATTAATGACATTATGTGTTCCACCGTAAAGAACAAACACAAATGACCGAAAAATGAGATAAATCGATGAAAAATAACAGTACTTATGTCAATGAGTCGGGGGGAAGGCAAATCCAATAGGATATTCTCCTATTGTATTGATACGATGTTTTCTCCCAAGTTCTTTTCAAGTCAACAATCAGGGAATCCCATTGTGCCCACAATGCCTTGAAAGTTAGTGATCGAACGGAGATTTCTTTCCAGGTGGGTCTTTTCGCTCCGCTTTCCTTCCATCTTAGAATATCTGTTTGGATCACTTTCTTGGTCTTGTCTCATTTTTGCTGTGGTCAAATTGTCGTCAAACCTTAATCTCACTTGGTTGATTCCTTCGCGACGTTCAATTCGCTCACAATGCGAACAAGGTCTCCTGGACAAGACATATGGGTTGTTTTACAATTCGGTTATTCTTAGCCTCTTATTGCTAACCAGTATGCGCCCTGATATGCCGGCTAATTCTAGATTTTCCTGTTGCCCATTTGAGAACTCGCTGGAAGACTTTGTCTTCAGAGGTGATTGCGAACGTGGTGATATTCTGACGCTGCAGTCTTTGATAAGATGATCCAATTTCCCATATCTATAGTACGCCCTGTTCTTTTGTGTGCTTATTCCGCTTATCAAAAATTAAATCTTATCCAGAACCTTCTCGAATGAACTAGTAACAAAGCTAGATCGTTGTTCGGGTTCTTCTATTGATACCGTTCGTACTTTCGGCCTCGAGGTGTTGAAGGTCAACTACACTTTAAGTGTGTTAGTCGCAGAGTCCTTTGAATTTCAGTGTTTCTCAGTCCATCTATGAATAAATGCACTGCTATAGATGTTCCTTGAAATCTCCCGGTGCATCTGGGTAGAGGTAGTGGATTTTCTTAAGGGCTATGACGTTGAATATATCTCTCACTCACACTCATTGCCGATACGTAAATTTGTCCTCTGCTACGGTATGAGTCATAGCTCTTGAGAAAATCCACTACCTCTAAACCAGCTGAATTCCTGATGTTGCAACCCTGTCTTGACGATCTTGGTTCTTGAGGAGAGCTATCTGGTTTTCGAGTCCTTTCATCTACTCTCGCACTTCCTTATTGAGCTCATCTTCGATTTTCTTGACGTCTTCCTTCAGTTCTTTTTTCAATCCTTCATTTGTACTTCGGTTTTCTGTAATACATGTTGGAAGAACTTTGTGATGTTCTAGAACTTTCTGGAAGTCTGTTTTTCTATTCGTTCCAATTTGTTGTTATTTTATTTGGGAATTTTCTGAAGAGCTTCTTCTCGTTCTTGTTTTTCATCTTCTCGCTCTTTTCTCTGTTGTTCGAGAATTTTCTGGAGTGCCTCTTCTCGTTCCATCTTTTCATCCAACCGTCGCGTTTCCTCTTTTTGTGTTTTATTTTCTCGTTCTTGATTTTCCTTCTGGCACCGCTTTTCCTCTTCTTGTTTTTCCCCCTGGCGTCTCCTTTCCAAATTCGCAAATCGATTTTGGATAATTATAATAATAATAATAAGTCAGAAACCGAGAGATTCATAATGGCCTGCCAGAATGGTGTCTTCAACACCCTCGTCTACCGTAGTCGCGTGATGGGTATAGAGGTCCCTGACACTAGATGCAGGGCGTGTTGTGGGGCAGCTGAGACCATAATGCATTTGCTGTCAGCTTGTCCAGCTTATGCGGTCTCAGCCTATATCCACAGGTATAACGCGGCCCTACGAGTGTTGTACTACCATCAACGACACTCGTACGGTGTAGACGAGACACCGGTGTTGCCTTATGCTCCGGGGGATATTGAGTCCGTTGTGGATAATGAGAAGTGCCGAATCTATTGGAACTACTCATTCCCCACCCTCAGGCAAATACAAGCCAATAAGCCTGATATAGTCCTTCTCGACCTCCAAAGTAGGACGATTTTCGTCATTGAGTTTTCAGCTCCTGGCGAAACGAATATCGTCCGAAAAGAGGAGGAAAAACAGACTAAATATCGAACAGATAAATATCGATATTGACCATTCTGTCAAGATGGTGGTTCTGATAATAGGGGTCCTTGGTGGAATGATGGACACACTGCTCTCAAACGATGATGCGGCAGAAAACTTAGCCGGAAGAAGGCCGTTTTTCTTGGTTCACTCCGCCTTCTCAGGGCACATGACTCGGACCCAGTAATCACTCACTCCATGGACGTGGGGAGTGTTTACTGGGGTTATTGATACACCAACGCGCCCTCTGGAAGTGTCGGGGCTCCGGAGACAGGGCCTGTCTGGGTAATTCCTAACGGATTAAAAAAAATAAAATGTTTATTCATCAAAATTGACAATCATGATCACAAATTCCCATGTGAGTCGTATTGGGAGATGGATAAATAAACAATGGCATCACTGACGAAACAATCGTAGAAGATTGCTTCTTGTGCGTGATATAGGCTCTTCTTCCTCCGAGTGGAATGTGTCGCCTTATTTACTCAATTCGAGCAGAGTGGATTTTTCGGGAATCTTCCGTTCTCCAGAATGATCAGGACAGAAGATCGGTTTATTTGTTATGCAAATGAGTTTGGATCTTTTGTTGTGTAATTATTTTAAGTACATTAAGTATTGCATCAGTACTTATTCCGCTGAAGGGTTCAGCTCCCAGAAAACCTGTCATTTCGAGTAATTCTGCTTATCCATTATCCTTCAGCCTAGTATGTCATGGGCCCCATAAAAGGGTACGAGTGTCGTAGGTGATAGTACAAGACTCGTATCGCCGCATTATGCCTGTGAATACAGATTGAGACAGCATAAGCTGAACAGGCTGACAACAAATGCATTATGGTCTCAGCTGACCCACGACACGCTCTGTAGACGAGCGTGTTGAAGACACTATCCTGGCAGGCCATTATGAATCCCTTAGTTTCCGCCTTCAGCCCGCTTGACCTTAGAGATGGAACAGTCAGGTTTCTGGACAAGCCAAGGTCTTCAATGTTTTTGAAGAAGATCCAATGCATCGGCTCTTCTTTATGTAGCTGTAAGAGACTCTCACTCTCTACAGCTTTGACGTGGGCTTTTCGCTGAACGGGTTCCAACTCGGTGACAGAGTTTGGGTTCGTCCGTTCAGTGTCGAATACGAGACTGAGTTCATTGGCTGCACGGGATGCTGCCTTGAAGAGAAATGCTCCAATCCTTGCTTTTTTATGATCGCATTCTGAGCAGAGAAGGAAATCCTAACTACAGGCTCCATCCAGTACCATTCTGTTATGTAGACACATCAAGCTCAATGGTCCAAGGCCTTCCGTTGTCGAAGGAAGTATAACCGTGGAACAGACGATTTAAGATGCAAGCTCCTATGGCGAGTTTTTACGTCGAGTTGTAGCAGCTCTTCCTGAGTCCATTTCATTACTCCAAAGGAGTAAAGTAGAATCGGAACGGCAAGCATATTAGTTGCAGCAACTTTGTTCTTCCCTGACAGTTTTGATGACCAGATCTAGCGGAGTTTACGCTGATACTTGCCGCGGAGAGAGTTTTTAACAGTGGTTACCTCTTGGGAGTGGCGCTGTTCCACCCCTAGGTGGTCGAACCCGAAGATTTTCCTTCAGGTTTTGGGCGGAGAAGGCAGCGTGCTCTAGATGTATCCCACACCACAGGTGAGCTCACTGCTCTCATAACAATGCAGAGACAAAGCGTCCTGCTACCTTGTCTTTGACCCCTATTCTAGGTCATACCTTGAAGTTAGCCTGGAATACCCACGGCCGACATAAGAGGGAAGAGCATTTCCTACAGGGTGAGCCTTAGCTGGCGGTCTGGTTTTGTACCTGTTGCTCAGGAAAGTGGTGTCGCAACTCTCCAAGGCCTTAGATAGTAGTTGCCCACTATTATTATTATCATTATTAATACTATTATAACGTGTCGTTTCGAATACGGTACCAAATCGGACGAATAAACATAACTTGAAAAAGTTTTCTCATCAAATATAACCAAAAAGATACGAGACCGTTGCTGCTGATTCCGGGACGTTCTGTATATTCTGATTGTGAATCGATTCGCATCAACCAAACATTTCGATGATGTAACGGAGTGATTGATTCCGTTGCTACACCAAAACATAAATAAATACTCGCGCTTTAAACGAGTTAGTCAACATAATGTTAATCCAATTTACTCCTCAATGGGACATAAGTACTGAAACGTGCGCTGGAATCTCAAACAGTTCGTAAATTTCTCGGTGTGCACATTAAATTCTCGATAGTAAATATTGGAAGATACCAAACAGCCTATTTAAAACTTGGGCAAAAAATATGCTGGCAATGAACTCCTGTTTTATAGATAGCGAGCTAGAATTACTCTTTTTGAATCAAATTGTTTGATATTGAGTAGGTAACTAGCATTTTTTCTTATAGAGTTTATTCATATCAAACTATCAGAAATCTAACTTTTTAATTTCTGTACATCAAGGTATGCTCGGGTAAGTGTGACCGTGATTTTCATTAGTTCACATTCAATTAAGTCTATGTAATGAACCTGAACTAATATAACAATGAAATTTTGCAGGTATTTACTTCGAAGGTCAGTCTTTTTAATACGCCACAGAAAAGTGTTGAAAAACGTATTCCATGCATTTTATTTATATATTCATATATACATGTCCATAGGTCACACTTTCCCGGGAATTTGGGGCAAGTGTGACTCTGACCAAATTTAAAGATATTAATGCACGTAAATCTCTCTTTGGGGCAAGTGTGAGTAAACAGTAAAGGAACTTTCACCACCATTTGTTGTTTTGAGATATCTTTATTCAAAACATAGTTATGAAATTTTTAATATTGAATCTGACATGCCCTACTGAAAAAAATATAAAAAAAATAGTCGTGAAATTGCACATTTGTTGAAAAGAAAAGTTTACAGGTAGAAATCTGAAAAATCGAATAAGAATTTCATTGATCCCCATCTTCTGACGAGTAGTGGTGGAAGCACAGTTGTTATTTCATCCTCTGAGAGTGTATGAATGTCTTCCACATCTGACCAGGTATATTGGTTGGCACTCTGAAATGTCCGTATATAATTTCGTACTGTAGCTAAAACATGTTACTGTTTAGATTGGCAAAATGAACCAGGTTCACACTTACCCCGACAAATAGGTCACACTATCCTCAATAACATTTTATTTCGGGGGACATGTTAAAAAAAAACAATTTCAAGAAAAAACTGCAATCTGTAGTCAGATTCATTGTTTAGGAAGAAGAAAAATGTATGAATGGATTCTTACCTTAGGTTTCAACAATAAACTCAATGCTTGTAATAAACACGTTGTACTCGTTTGAGTTGATGAATTGTAGGTTAGCAAACTGAGGAAAATATTTCGAATTCACAAGATCTCTTTTGTATGTTGTATGATGGTTATGGATTCATTATGAGTATAGGCTATTCCTCGATAGATGCCATTGGGTTGTCGCCCGGTTTAGCGAAGATAGAGAGCAAACTCGCATACTTGCCCCAAATTCACACCTACCCGTGCTCACCTTACTAGGACCTTTTGAACTACATTGTGATCCTAGGAGCACGCTCCATAGGAAAAAACAATTTGAGGACCAACAACTACAACTCAACAACCTTCCAAAGTAAAAAAGTATTAAATAGTTGAAATAACAATTGTTCCAGTTTTTTTAACAGGAGTCATTTTCTACATCTCCTGAATAAGTTCTATCGGGTGAAATAACTTGTGATTCAAAAACTATCCCTCAACAACCCTCCGAAGTAAAATACCAATTGTTCTAGGTTGTTGAACCAAAAACTAACCCTCAACAACACCTGCTTAAAACGCTCTTTACGAATCAACAGATCTGGAGCAATTTGTATTTAAACTGTTTTAAGACTTTTCTACTCAGGAGAGTTGTTGAGGGGTAGTTTTTGGTTCACAAATTATAACACCCTATAGAACGTATTCAGCAGGTGTAGGGTGATTCATTCCCCACAAAAAAACTCGAGCTACGGGTTCAACTGTTTCAAGATTGTTCTTCTTCGGAGGGTTATGAAAATCACTACCCATTTGAAAATGCATAGTAAATTTCATTAATTTAACTAGTTCTCAAAATCCTGTGCAGATTCTTTCATCATAGTTTCAGGTTTCCATTCCATATGGGGTTTCCAGTATTTCTTTTTTATTGAACCTCAATATTTCTGAAAACAACGCACGACACTGCCGGTGAGGGAAGATGTCCCTTACAAACAAAGTTTAAGGCGTGAGCGGGGAGTTACTCATCTAGGAGCTGGTATTCTTGGAAAGGCTATTATTGATCCTTTATTCCTTGAAGAAAACTTGACTGCCAATCTGTACCTTGATATACTTGATGACACTATCGATCCTCTTAAAAACCCATGAGCTAGAGACTCAAATTGATGCAGAAGGTGATGTACTTTTGCAGGAAGATCTGTTACATTTCCAACAGGACAGTGTTCTACCTCATTCCGTCCAACAGAGGTTACACGAGGGATTCTCAGGCAGATGGATTTTCAGAAGGTGAGCAGTTGAATGGCCTCCGAGGTTACCGAATTGAACTCCCTTAGATTTCTTTCTTTGGGGACATCTTGAATCCATTTTTATTTGAGACACCACTTGCTGATTAGATATTGTACGTTTGACTTGAAAGTGATTTCACAGATAAACCATACGTCATAGAAAAAACACAATTAGACTTTGGAAAGCAATACCAGAAACTCCATAAAAGTCCGTCAACAAAACACTTTTTATAAAAAAAATTAAACCAGTAGTTTGTCCTTGGAGTCAAAGCTGCGATTTGGTATGATATGACGACTAGTATGTCTTATTTAATTTCGTGATTTTTTTCTTGTCGCACAACTCAATCTGAAGTCGCTCTGTACTCAGTAAAGCAATTAGAAAATGTTCCTCAGTAGATTCGCGAAACCTTTCACATATCACAGTTCTCAATTCCAAAGGCCGTTTGAAATATTCCGAATGCGTCAAGTGAAACCAAGCTGTGCGAAATTCTTGTTCGACGGTAGATTCCTTTACCTTGTTTCACATCGGAGACACCTGATGAATCCTAATGGCATGGCTATTAAACTAATTACCGCGATACCAGCAATCACCACACCTCTCTTTCTCTGTCTTTCATTAGTAAATAGATTATGGACCGCATGTTCGATGCTCTTCAACGAACTGTTTTCTACTCCCATAATACAATTTGCTCATTTGAAATTTGCTACGTGTATCGAAATCAATGTACTATTAATATTTTGGCTGATGGTGAAACAAACTGACGTTTTCAAATCTACTACTAGACCAGTTGGTAATGATGAATTTTTTAAATGGTTTTTGATATATGCATCTTTCAAGTTATTATTATTATTATAGGTAAGACTGCTCGCATGCAGCGACGTTACCAATCAGTCAATTCTCAATAAAATTTTACATATTCCAACGAACGATGTTTCAATCTATGAAAAGTTGTTTTTCTGACTTTAGTAATTTCAAATAATCTTCCCACGAAAAATTCATTGCTTACTGGATGGAAAGGTGCTTACTCAAATCACTCCAAATATGTGGAAATAGTACAGAAGATAATTTTGAAAATCAACTATTGTTGGATTAAGATTGCTTAGCGAACAAATTTTCACATAACGCAAAATTTTGAGAATTAGACAACTACTTTACAAATCATCACTGACACAACTCATTGAAAGTAATATGCTTTCAACCAGCATCCAGCACACATACCGGGTGACCACGAGGTGAGGTACGCCCCTAATTTTTCTATAGTTTTAAATATACAGGTTTCAAATTTGGTAAGTCAATATATTACTGAAAATTCACCACTTCCGATTCAACCAGAAATGATCCCAAACTTTTTTTTTTTATCGATATTACAAAAATAATTCTGCTATCCTTTTGACTCCATTACCGGAAATTCACCACCTCCGATTTAATTGGAAGTGACCCCAAACTTTTTTTTTCAAATGACACCCTCTTCAATTTCTTTCATTATCTGGAAGGACACGTAATTTGTGATAACACTGTTCTTCAAAATTGAAAATCGGTTGATAATTGTACAATCGAACAATGTTGGCCATGAACATCAAACTCAAATCATCACAAATGACGAACGGCGTCAACATTTACGAGAGGAAGGTTCGAGATAAGATACAGCTGAAAATTGACCTTCTCATGTAATTGCAGCAACCACATTTTCCAACAATTATCAATAATTTCCTCAAAACGGAGTAGTACCCATAAAGAAATGCTCTCAAATACCATTTCTCAAATGGCAACATACTCTTCTCATATTGTCGTATGGAAAAGTTATGAATTATCCAAATAACCGTGTTAAAAGTTTCGGAGAACTCTGAAAGGAATCGAAGATACGGGGTGTTTCATTATGAGTATTCTCAAAATTGAATATTCTTAAACAGAGGCGGCTTGAACCTACGAAAGCTAAGCAAAATATCAAATCATTCCATTCGAGTAATCTCATAATTCATCATTTTTCAATACGACAATGTGAAAAGAGCATGTTGCCATTTGAGAAATGGCAGTTGTGACTATTTCTTTATTGTTACTACTCCGTTTTGAGGAAATTTTTGATAATTTTTGGAAAATATGGTTGCTGCAATGACATGAAAAGCTCGATTTTCAGCTGTATCATACCTCGAACCTTTTTCTAGTAAATGTTGACGCCGTTCGTCAGTTCTGATGATTTGAGTTTGATGTTCATGGCCAACTTTGTTCAATTGAACAATCAACTATATCTCCGCCATTTTTCAACCGATTTTCAATTTTGATGAACAGTGTTATCACAAATTGCGTGTTCTTCCGGATAATGAAAGAAATTGAAGAGGGTGTCATTTGAAAAAAAACGTTTGGGGTCACTTCCAGTTAAATCGGAAGTGGTGAATTTCCAGTAATGGAGTCAAAATATGCGTATATCAGTAATATATTGACGTACCAAATTTGAAACCTGTATCTTCAAAACTATAGAAAAATTGGGGGCTTACCTCACCTCGTGGTCACCCGGTACAACACCCGGATAAACTCTGATGATACAGTGTCGACGAAGACCATAGGTCAAAGGACCTTCTACTATTTATACATGACACAAGATGTACAACATTCTGCCGATAAATCTCAAAATCAAACTTTAGGTAAAATCTCTCAGGCTCAAACTAAAGCCATGGCTTCTAAATAATGCCAACAATATTTTCCAGTAACATAACATTTTTTTATTCTTTTTGTGTATTCTCAATAATATGATACTTAAATCATGAATGATTTCGATCAATTATGGGAAAGTGTCTTTACTTTTTTTTTCTGAGGAGTTTGCTCGACTCTATTGGTAATATACAATAAAATTAAGTTAGATTTGGATGACATGGGTAAAAGGAAAAGTTCTTCTCGAAACTTCATAAAATCCGAGTATCATTAGTAGTAGTACTGGTTGGATGGAAGAGCAATCCCTGCCATGAGTAATCATGTGCAGGAATTGAATCCTGCCTTTTGTTAGGATATGAGCTCTTTGCTGCACCTGACAATGAAAGCATCTATTATTATTATCATCATTATTATTATAAACACCTCTCATTTTTGTTTCCTATTAATACTTTTCATCGAAACAAATTATTAATATTATTAGCCTTTTCTCTCAAATCTCCGAAATTATCAACAGATCATGTAAAAAAAGGTATTGAAGAACGATTATTTAACGTCAAACTAAGATGCCTAAAAACCCTGGTGTGCCGACTCATACCTGTAAAACTGTAGACAAAAACGCTGGACATTCGCTACTTTGATTATGGAAAACAAATGAAATCGTGGTCTGTTTTCCAAATATACCGCGATACTAGCGTGAACCGCCACTGTCGGGTTTGTTGTTAAGGTACATTTTCATGAACTGATGTTCCAAGTAATGCGCAGGAGCGTAAAATGAACGAAACAACATAATCAATCAAATTTACGGAATCACTTTCTGCAAGCAGTTTTATTCGTTGCATTTTCAGCTTATTATATCATTTTTGTTTTGCTGAAATGCATTTTACTGGAATAATTAATAATAACACATTTCACATAAAAAAATAGAAATTCAGCTGCATGGAAATTCACCATTAGAACCTGTTAATCTTGTGCCTATCTGATATCTGCCAAAGCATGCGCATTTCGCAAGTATTTGCGCAACTGTCTCCGATTTTTTTTTTTTTTTCAAAAGATTCTTTAAGTTATAATTTTGTCGCTTTTTCTGAGTTTAGAGTTGCTTTTCAGAAGATATATGTGTGATGAGTTGTGTGTTACAATGTTTTTGCACTATTTTGAAAACTGTTATTTAATAGTGAAGATATTTCTTTTTTGTACAATTTTTTTCGACAGAAAATTAATATTTTTTGGATGATCTAACAACACTGAAAAGATTTTACGAAAACGAAAGGTAAAATAATGAAAACCTCAACAAGCTTGATGCTATATGCAAAATTGATATAGATTTCAGTAGGAGTGATGATTTTTATTTACTTTATCACGGACTTTCACTATTTTAGTTCACTACGAAATATTTCATTCTGCCACAACTATTTTGACTTTCAAACGGTATTTAGATCATTTTAGACAAATAACACAATTTGTGTGGTGTTATTTTTCCAAAAAATTTGGTCTTCCAATCCGAGTATGGACACTATATTACTTTAGAATGATATTTAAAAAGTTTATTGACATTCCGCAAAATTTAATTAACAACAATCACAATCACTATATCCCTGGAATATTGACACGAGAACCAGGTGCCATCTCTGGATCCGATTACAGAAACAGACCACGATTTCATTTGTTTTGTCATCAAAAAATTCCTAAACAAAATCTAATCAGTCGACAGGCCAGGGTGTTTAGGCATCTTACGTCAAGCCCATAACAAGCATAACTTTGAACGCGAATTAAAAATATTTTTTCTCTTGCTGAATTATAACCAATACATATTCCTTGCCCCACACAGGTAGTCTTGAAAATGTGTGATCGTGAATTATTGTAGATATAAAAATGCTTGCAAGATTAAAAACAAATAACGTCAGGGGCAGGCATGCAATAATAATAAAATGGGGAGAGTAGGTAGTAACTATCGTTGAGTAACTATCATTTTTTCGTGCGAAGTATTTCCCCGAATGGAATTTCAAATAATTGAATTCAACGGCGCTTCTCCAGCCAATAATAAAAATCTTTACCTCAATCCAAAACGAATCGACGATCCTCAGGGAAGACAGGGCTTGCGGCAGAGGCATCTTGTGACCGTACGAAAGGCACCGGCCGACTTTACTAAATTAACGACACGTGAATATTCATCGTATTTAATGAAGTTAATAACAATAAAACGGTCGCTCGACGCCTTATCGGAATTCTAATTGTTATCAAGTAACGTAACGTAACTGGAAAAAATTTAATCTGATTCGGTGATGCGATAACACTTTGTCACAACATAAACATCGGTCGTCACTTGATCTCGGTAAACATTGGGAGTAATGCAGAAACAAATAAGTGTCAGGGGCATGTACCACGATTATTCGATGAACGACACGTTACCGAATAAGTCTGTTCCCATTATGACGGCACCGAAATAGCCCAGGACGGGAAAAGCAGGCTAAAATAGCACAGGAAAGGACAACGAGAGTGTGTAAGAATCAACAGTAATCAGCAGGCGCGGATCTAGGGGGTAAGGCACTGTATTTTGACCAATTTTGACAAACAAAGTCCAGTAAAATAAACATATCTAAACGTATTCAAAAATAATTCATTATCCTCGACATGTGCAGAAGCATGTGTTGAAATTTCATCAATATGTGAAGGCATGAATCAAAAACAGGAAAGGACGCAATATGGGTCCTTATGGTACCAACTCTTGATGTTCGTGACTTAAGTTATCATTTTAAAACCCTCTGGGTTCTATGTTTAAAGTAGGATTCAATTATGTTTCTAGAAACACCCCGTATTCCATACTGTTGCTAAATAACACGCCGAGCACACTGGTAAACTGTTTATTTCTAACTTCACTATATACATACAACTACTTCACCGACTAATAAAACACTTAGATCTATACAACTAGCTGAATATTTCAAAAAATTATTAACTACTACAAAGACTTCTTATCACTTCTTCATAAAAACTCCTCTTTCGAGTAAAATGTGCCGCCTTATATACTCAAGTCGTGTAGGCTAGACCATTCGCGATAGTTCCGTTGTCCCAAATATTCAATACCGAAAATCATCTGCACTTTTCCAGGAAACGCTTGCGAAGTCGACTCAGCGGCGTAGCTAGGGGATTTTCATCAATCTCGTAACAATACCATTTAACGTCTTTAGGAGTTTGTGTGGCATACATATTCAATGGTCTTCAATGGATCAGTGAAGATGGTTGCACACATTTTTTTTGTTTTCAAAATCGCCCATACTGTTATTAGCGAACCTATTAACAGCATCTACTGTGCTTTTTCTTCTGCTAAATCCATATGACGTATTGCCAACACGAATGATTGAAATATTCAAGAGACATTTTTGTAGTTGACAGCTATTCAACTCACTGTCGATTTCTTGACATTCGACATTTGTTGTAATAATAACTGTGAGTTGGCGTGGATTTTCAATTGCTTTCCGGAAGAGTCTTGAGTGATGAGCAGATGTTGTAGAGATGATTTCTTCAAATTTCACTGTGATTATCTTTGTTGAGAGTATGGCGACAGCGGATTGTTCCATGTGTCCTGTGCTCTTTGAGTCTTGTTTTAACGGCCCGTTTCGTGGTTTCGATATAAACGCTGCCTGTCACAGTATCATGGAATGCAGTATACCCCAGAAGAGCTTAGCACCCGTTTGTCCTTTGCCGATTTTAAATGATCTCTCAGTTTTTTCGAAGGTTCATAAATAGTAATAATCTCGTGTTGCCGTAGAATACGTCCAATCCGATCTGTAACTCTGGGAACATACGGTAGGAATGTTTATCTTCTGTTGGTGTTAGTTTGACTGCTTCTTCTATTACTAGGATGTATATTTGTCTACTAGTTCTCAGGCTGTTCCTCATCATACTTTTTGTGAACGCCAAAACTTTGGCCAGCTTGAACACGGAAATAAATGTTCCATCGAAGAGACATGCACGTATTGACGACGTGAATCAATGGTTTGAAGTATTTCAGTAATTTGGTACTGGTATATGTCTTACAACTGAAAGAATTTTCTTCTTCGCTGAAGAATGGCATAATAAAAGAATTTATAAATTTATTGATATTATGCTGATTATTTCCATACGTCAGAATATCCTAAACTATTAACGTGTGGGAGCCGGACCAGTATAGTATGCCTGACCGCTTGTTTGGAAAATCAAGCTCAGTTCGTTAATGATGCATGCATGACTCATTACATCGAAGAAGATACGAGAACCATGTGAGAAACATCTAGAAGGGTCACTGACTATTCCGAACTATTCAAAACGTTGGATTTCGGCATTTCTAAAATGTTCCTACAGCTACCGATGTCAATATCAGATGGCGTATTAGTTGCAGATATAGTTACTAACAGTTTGCATTTTACAGACAGCCAGAGTTTGCAAATAGACAGAGTTGGCTCAGCGATAGTGGTAATATAAATTATTAATACAGTTGTTCGAAATAAATTAGAACTTATAGTTAAGAGTCTTAAATGAATTATATACTAAGCGGATTATAGTAAAGTGCATTTTTAAATAGGATTTTCAAATAAGTGTAACAAAAAAAACTGGTAAAAGCATTTTCACACGAAATAGACAAATGACTCGTTAAAAAAATTTGCGTTCGCGAACTGGAAATATGGCGTAATACGTGAAACTGAACTGGTACATTTTCTGTGTGAAACATACTGAAATCTAAGTTGAAAATACTAAAAGACAAAATGTCTTCTAGGAAAGTTCGCCTAGTTCATTTGAAGGCTGCGGGATTGAAGCAAGAACTGGAGGAATGGAAACAACAATAGAAACAACTGGTAAGAAGCTTGTACTCCAGAAAAGACTTTCAAAAGGACTATTTCAAGAAGGAGAAGACTTCGAAACATTTTCATTTGAAATTTCTGAAATTGATCAGAGTTAAGTAATGAATAAACTCGTCGAAACCACGAAATCTTTGGAATAGAAACTTATGAAAAAGTTGTTGAATTTAAAAAAACTTCAACAAAATTCGAACAATCTGTAAGTACAATTTTTTGAAAATTCGAATACTCTGAAAGAAGAACTTGAACTTGGAAAATTCGAACAGGTTGAAAGAGAAACTCCAAGAAAATTCTTAGAATTAGAAAGTCAACCTTCCAGAAAACTGTAAGAATTTGAAAGAAGAGTTTTCTACTATTTGAGGTGGTCGGTAGTGAGTCTGTTAGATGCTGGCCTTTGAATCTTACGCTTGCATTTGGCCAGGTTCGAATACTGGAAAACCTAACCTAACCTAACCTAAACAAATGTTACTTGCAAAAATTCTCGATAAGGTGGCGTGTTATTTGGGAACTGTCGCTAACTTCTGGGACCGTCCGACAACTAGAATTTCCCAAAAGTTCTGTGCCCTTTAATTTTCTATATTTCAATGAAGAAATCAGTTGTGAGGCTATGAATTTCATGACGTCATAACTTTAGCGAATCGGCAAATTGATACTTATCTATATTCTACGCTGCATTTTGATATTATTTCATGAAGATACCTTAGACAAGAATCCTGTCTGCATCATTCATGATAATATAGAAGAAATGCTACTGAATGCTTCAGGTTATATGATAATTAAACTGTATAGCCAGTATATTCTACTGACCTTATGCTGTGCTAATAATCATTTGAACTATTGAAAACTATGTTATAATTTATTTAATCTGGAAAATACTATAGAAATATGAATGAAAGCTACTTGTCCTAACCATTTTTTATGAATATTCATTTCGAAACATTGAACAAGCCAGGAAAACTGAAATGTTTCCTATGCGGATGAAACGAAACACGTTATGAGTTTTCCGTAATTACATCACAATAATTAGAAATATGACGTTCTATAAATTCAAACAGGCCGGTTTCAGGCACGGCATTCATAATTCAGCGAAATTAGTCATATTGATAGAAATCATTAATTTGTATTTATTTTTGGCAACAATCCCTTGACAAGTAGACATAGCAAATCAAGAAACTATGCGTTTAAAAGAAATTTTAACACACGCGTTACATTGTACTTTCGTCAAACGTACACAAGTATTTATTTCAGAAATTTTGGGCAAAATTTCAAACAAAGTCGAGTAGACTTATTTAATCATAACTGTTACAACTAAATTGAATCTACAGAAATATCCCGATGTAGCTATAGAATAAACACAGAACAAAAATTTACTAGTTTGCATTATTTCATAACTATCAACTTCTCTTCATCATATCAAGTGCTTGAAGAGCACTTGCCATCAACTGACAGAAGGTTTCTTGAAGAGATCTTGACAACCCCAAACCTAACTTCTTCAAATCTTCCCTAGCCCACATGATAGAACATAAAAAATGTTTTTCGTTGGTTGACCTCGTCTGTAAAAAGGCTCATTGGATAAATAAGATAATTTTCAAAATTACAACCATACATAGTGTTAGTTGGTTCAACATGGAACAATAAAATAAAATTTGTACCTAAGTACATCTTTCTTTAAATCACCCAGCTTAATGTCTAGATTGATGACTATATAATAAACGTTTGTTTTTTCATGCTTTCTGTTTCTAAAATCATTCTAAGGATCTAAGAAATTGAATATACTTATGTTTTGTATTTAACCTTATTCCAGTACCAACAAAATATTAGAAATTCATAGTGATATTAATTTCCTTTCAATGAATAATTGGAGCCTCATTATATACTGTTAATTGAATAACCCCACAAATATTGAGCTATAGTTCAAAAATATGTAGTATGAGTAAAAATAACATGGAAGCTACTTTTAATTGTTTTCTTTTGGAGTTTTTGTCGCTGAGGAGTACATCTTACAAGCAATTTTTCTTTATAACTTTCAAATTATCCCATAGAAATTGATAGAATTCTATGAAATTTATCATCGAGAATTGTATAGCGCATTTTAGAATGGCAATTATCTCCGAAAGGAGCTCTCTAGGGAAAAAAAGGAATAGAAACTCCTAGCGGTATCTTTACTGATGATTCATGTTTCTAAAGTATTTTTTAATACTTACGGGACACCATGTACACTATGGATTTCAAACAAATTTCAAAAATCGCATGTTTGAACCAACCAAAATGTTTACTCAATTCGAGAAAATATTTGTTTCTTACATTCTCGAAGTAGTTTTGTCAATATTGAATTCACGTAAATATGTATTTGATTTCAGAAAGCAATACTCTAAATCAATACTATATGAAATGAAATAGATATCCAAAGAAAACCACAAAATATTTTGGCATTTTATCGGTCATGTCTTGGAACTAAATATAATGTTTACTTAACTCAATATTTTTTCTTCATTTCTACAATCCAATAATTCATATTCTTCAACCAATTCCGTTAATTCTGAATTCACACAATTATTTATTTGGTTCCAAAGAGCATTATACTCCACTCAAGGCAATATATTCTCAAACCAAATAAATAGAAAACAACAACAATGCAGTGTGAATTGTGCATCAAACAAACCAAAAGAATTGGTTGAAGAAATTACAACACCCAGCTTTGTTCAAGATTTGTATCAAACAAATACTTTTTTTGGAATTCAAATAAACTCCCGTTTCCTTTGAAATAATACGTTTATTTTGCCATATTGAAACAACGAATTTGTTTGAATGAAAGAAAGTTTGTTTGATTTGATAATATTCTTTTCCTGTGTAGGCACATCGTTTAAATCGAATTCATCATCAAAATTGTGATATTTTGCATTGTATTTTTGACATGACAAGATATGACATTATACAGAGTATTCAGTATTCAGAAAAAAAATAGAGACGGTATATTTTTCATGTGACAACTATTTTCTGAAAACGCCCTGTTATCCTAAACTTGCGAAACATCGCCGAATTTTGCTGGGGTAGATACAACAGGAATTTACACCACGCTGCGGAACGTACGGGAATAAATATTCATAAACGCTAATATCGAATACTCGAAAATAACGCATTTCTATTTATGAAACACCCACTGGAATACTAACAGGAATACATTATGGCAGCACGACAGAGAAATACTTCTCAACAGGTGTATCGGGTGTGTAATTTTCGTCGTGAATAGATTAAATCGCGATGGCTTCTTTGTTCCACTGATCTTGATTATCGAAATCGATTGGATAGTGGAAATCGCGAATAGTTGGCATTCTGTATGGGAAGGTAGAACAAAGCAACTGATTGTGGTCTTTTTTCATCAAAACTTCTCATGGCAGTTTGGGTCAGTACAAGAAAGGCCTTTAAGTTATCAGAACCTGCTACATTTGTATTAGTTCAAACTCATGGTCAATATGGGGATAACTGAATCTTATTCATTCACTTACATTTTCTTTTTCAATTGCTTTTCCCAGCTCGCACAAGTCCTCTGAGGGTTGATCGTAGGGGTGCAGCCGGATGACGGTTACATTTTAGAACAAAAAAAACTTTGTTAAAAATCACAAAACAACAATTTCTTTAATTTCCTTCGAATTCCTACGACATGACTACAGCTTCAGTTATTGTACCTTACGGACCGGCTTCAAACCCGCTTCAAAATCAGTCCTAGTATACCTTATTGTCTCAAGAAACGAAATGATTGTCGACAACGTGTAAAAAATTAGATAAGTAAGTGAATAAAATAATGAAAGAAACTCCACAAGAACAGAAGAACTAAAGAAACATCAGAGGAACAGAGCTCACTTAAGGAAGTTGAAGAAGAGCAAGTTGGTGATGTAACTATGTGAAAAACTCAACTAGAACCAGATTCGACGCATTAGAAACTGGGAGTCCGAAGCCAGCAATTGATGATTTTGCCATGTATTCAATAAATACCCTGTAAAAAAGGTGTAGGTTCAAATAATAGGTTTTCACTTTCTATTTTGCACAAGCATGAGCTATTTCCTCGCCTTTGTACTAGAGAGAGAGAAGGGAATTTTCGAAAAATTATGTAGACTCCTGGAACTTCATCTCTATTATTAATACTTCTCACGCTACTGTAACGTTCGCTGCCTTAAAACTGACAATAACATTTTTCCAAGCATCATCCCGAGTATCAATTATAAATGTGAAACAATTATGGTATTATCTAGACACTCGAACGAACAAAATTCCGTAGGAAAAATATTTTTCATCCATTCAAGACTGTCCAGATAAATGGATGTCATTTGCGCCGTTCACCTTTTCAAATATACATTTCAATCTTATTATTTAATATTTATACCCATCGCAATCTTATTTTAAATTAAACCAACGTACTTGAAACATTTCAATTCAAAACAAACTATGTCCTTGATAATTTAAAAATATGAATGAAACAAATTTGCTCGGCCACATTTCAGAACAGCTACTGATTCAATAGCATTTTTTCTTACGATCATGCGCAAAGTTCTGCTTCAACCGAAAATATGTCATATCTGAAGACATAAATGATGAAAGTAGATCTGGAGATTTAGTTCGGTTTTCCTCCTCTTTTCGGACGATGTTCCTTTCGCCTGTTAGTAGAGCAAATACAGGCTCATTGGCTTGTATTTGCATGATGATGGGATATGAGTAGTTCAGTATTTCTCATTCTCCACAACGGACTCAATATTCCTCCGATCATAAGGCAATACCGGTGTTTCGTCTATACCGAACGAGTGTTGATAGTAGACCGCGTTGTGCCTGTGGATATAGGCTGAGACCACATAAGCTGGACAGGCTGACAGTAAATGCATTATGGTTTCAGCTGCCCCACGACACGCTCTGCATCTAGTGTCAGGGACCACTATACCCATCACGCGACTGCGGTAGACGAGGGTGTTGAAGACACCATCCTGGCAGGCCATTATGAATCCCTCGGTTTCCGACTTCAGCCCACTTGCCCTGAGAAAAGCGAATGTTAGGTTTCTGGATAAGCCAAGGTCTTCAATGTTCTGGAAGAAGAACCCAGGCATTGGCTTTTCCTATATGGCCGTGGGTCACTCTACGCAGCTTTGACGTGGGCTTTTTGCTGAACGGGTTCCAATTCGGTGACAGAGTTTGGGTTTATCTGTTCAGTGTCAAATACAAGACCGAGTTCATCCGCTGCACGGGTTGCTGCTTTGAAAAAAATGCTACAATCCCTGCTTTCTCATCTTTCTCATGATGGCATACTAAGCAGTGATGACTTAACAGGCTCCATCCAGTACCATTCTGTTATGTAGACACTCCAAGTTCGTTCAAAAGTCCATAGCCTCCTCGTTGTCTGGGAAAGTACAACTGTGGAGAAGACGATTCAGAATGCAAGCTCCTATAAAGATCATTTTACGAGTTTGAGTCGAGTTTTCGCAGCTCTTCCTGAGTCCATTTCATCACTCCAAAGGAGTAGAGTGGAATCGGAATGGCAAACACATTAGTTGCAGCAACTTTGTTTTATCCCGACAGTTCTGATGATCAGATCTGTCGAAGTTTATGATGATATTATCTGCGTAGAGTTTCTAAAAGTGATTACCTCTTGGAAGTGGTGGTGTACCATCCCTAGGTGAGTACACTCTCTGGCATCCAGGTAACGTAGGATGCTGACTTCTAAGAGCAGAACGCTCTCTTCGTATTCCTCGCATCGTCCTCTTTTGAGATGAACCGTAGCACCTTTGTCGTTTGTAGATCCCAAACTCCATTCCGATTCTTTTCTTCCGAGGCATACAGTTTGAAGTCATTCATGTAAAACAGTTGTATCCGTGGGATTTCCGTATTGCAACGGACAATGGCAATAGGGAGATGCAGAAGAGAAGAGGGCTGGGGGAGTCTCCTTGAAACACGCCCCTTCTCTGTTTGGACTCTGACTTGACCAGATGTTATGGTGAAGCAAGTTATCCAGAGCGTCATCAGCTGTTCAATGTATCTCACTATTTGATCGGGTACCGCAAGGCATCTGAGCAAATGCATGATGAGTTCATGCGAGGTTGTATGAAATACCTTGCGATATCCAGGTCATTAAGGGCGGGTTGTAGGTACAATACGGGTTCACTGACCGTTTAAGTGAACTGAGTTCAGTTGCTGGGGATAAACCAATGAATTTTTAATCTCTCAGCAACTGAACTCAGTTTGGTTGAACTGCTGGTGAATTTATTTTGTACAACCAGCCCATAAAAGTTACGCATTACAAATGCCAAAAACCAATAAAATAGGAAATTATCACATAAAAAGACTAAACGAAAATAAGGCTAGTATGGATTGACACAATTCCTCACATTTTTTGGTGAATTCTATTCAGACTTTGGACAATGATTTCAGCAACACCAACTGCTTCTTGAGGCCGATTCAGATACATGCGTGCCACATGCAGGGTTTTTGAAACTCGAACAGTTTAAACGCATTTTACTCACGTTTCTATCACAAGAACATATTTTATTTGGTTCTGTAATAATTCTGTCAATGCTGGAGTAATGCTCTATTTGAGTTTTTCAAATAATCTAGATGTATTTATCACTGCATCTTTATTCTTATGCAGAATGGCACACACATATCTAAATTGACCTTGAAGGCAGTGAAATACATCGAGATCATTTGAAAAACTCATATATCTGAATCGGCCTTTATATGCAAGCTCGAGCAATCCTATCACAATCAAATGAACAAACCCATCGAGCTACAGACGTCACTGTCAAATTTGAAAGCTGAGCATTTTCACAATAAATTTTTCCGAAATTTTTTAAACCCCACCGCCTCGCAATGGCCAAAATGGGAGAAGTGGGCCACATGTACGGCAAACCCGACATCGAGAGGCTAGGCCTCTTCTCAGAAATGCCATACATGAACGGAAAAGGCTACGTATCACTGTTCCCGAAGCCCCGCATGGATAAAGGTCGCAACATAATGGGAGAAGGCCCCAAAGTGAGAACCGGAAGGCAGGACTGCTACTTCGACAAGGAGTTCAAGAGGCTGTTCATCGGCGAAGCCCTCAAAGGCAGGGGAATGAAGAAGAAACCGCCCGTGAAAAACGTATCGGAAAGGCCCTTCATACCGGCCGGGGAACAGAAGCTTCACTCGACACCCGGGGACCACTACGGCACCTTCGGAGGAAATATCGAGGCTTTCGGCAACCTGCGAAAGCCAAAGCCGCCCTACAAGAGAGAACCGAGGAACGTGATCACGAATCTCGTCAAACAGGGAGGCTACGGCTACGCGGACATATGCCTGAACCCCTACCCCTCGCACAACACGGACAGATACGGCGCCAAGGCGAAGTACAAGGAGTACGGCAAACTTCTGAACGGACCCATGCTGACCAGCCACTACCCCAAACCGTTTTTCGAGCCCAACCCCTTCAGAGACCCTCCGGACATAAAGTCCGGACCGACGTATGTCAGGCCGCAGGAAAAGGCGGTTCCTCCGTTGGCTCCAGGTAAACTCATACCCACCGGGCCCGGGAAGCTCCCGGGGGGATGCCACGCCGGCGGCTTCAACAAGTTCCCCGAGTACAAGCCCGACAAGTATCTCACGCTTTACGAAGTTGTGAAGCCGAAGAAACGCACCGGGGGAGAGTTCTATCCCCAGTCGACGGCGGAGAAGACTTTCTGCACGTTTTCGGTGATCAACGAGAATCTGCGGTTCAGAGTAAACGTGAAGAACCACGGTAGTTACGAGCCTTCTTACATAAAATATCTCGTTGACTGAGGATGCTTTGGAATAAATTTGATGCCGAGTAGTTTGGCTAATTTATAGTGGCGATCAATCCGTTTCGTCTTCACGTAATTTTAAGCTGTAAACAGTTACATGATTAAACGAAAACGGTGAAATTTCTAGAATAAATATGTGTTCCTGAGAAACAACAAACAGATCACTGCAATATATAATAAATAATCTGGTAAGTCTGGGCAGGCATGTTCGTGACCAGCCATTAATTCTTGAAAAATAGGCAAATCACTATTAGCACATACAGGAAGTCGTTATATATATGGAAAAATTATTTATTTATCTATTCGTCAAAAACCAATCAGGAAGGGTATAATAACATATTTCTTGATAATTCTGTATATGACATAGGTAAGACAGTAAAATACAACAAAAGTATTGGTAGGTAAGCTAAATAATCCAACTGTTTTGGCAAGCAGCTCATAAGTGAAGTGACTACTAATTTACTGAAATGAAAATAACTAAGAACTGTGAAGAGGCAAATTCACACCAGATAACATAAGTAATCACCATAAGTTTATTATACAGACGCAATAAATTATCAGCATGAATTCATAATGTTCTTCAAATCAGTATTTAATTCACAAATTGATATATAAAAACCGCCATAATTCCGAAATAAAAAACTTTTGTGGTATGTAGATAATCGGAAAATTCAGGGTAATTAATAATAACTCAATTAAAAAATCAAGACGAGTTATTGAAAAATCCGGAAGGGGGCTGGGGGTAGCTAAATATACGTTTTGAGGGTTGGATAGTAACTTTTTACGATTTGTAGCTGAAATGTGCATCCTATCGGAAAAAATTCCTCGACATTTTATGAGAAATACTATAAAAAATGTTTTTTTATCTTTCGTAAGTAATTATTTTATGAAACTTGGTGAAAACATTATATGAATATAACAATTGTATAGAAATTTAATTTTTAAAAAAGCCTGATTTTCAAATGAAAAAGTTGGTTAACAAACTTTAAATTTTCGAACTATTTCTGTACTCATTTGCAAAACAAAAAACGCTTTTTCATAATCGATTTTTCAGTAAACTTGGGAATTTGTTATTGCAAGCAAGCGTTGAAGGTAACAAAAAAGATTGAAACTTAGATGTGATGAGTTCATTTCTAAGAAAGTTCAATTTCGAATTAGAGCACAAATTCAAATCGATGCATTATAACTAAAACGGCAAAAATCGATTGTTTGACACCCTGTAGTTTGAAAACTGGTCATAGGATCGATCTGTAAATTGATCTACGTCATGAGAATGCCAGAATCTACAACATATCAAAATTTGCCGAGAACGACAACAAAGCGTTTTTTGAAGAAAGTCATTATGTACTGATGTAGTTTAACCAATACCAACAAATCAAGAGAAACTATTCGAACAATTGTTTGCGGAATTGGGATATTTTGAAAAATGGCGATATGTAGATTGTAGCGAAGCTGGATAAAAACGCGAAAACCACCTCGAAAGATCATAACTCAGCAAAAAATTATCCGATTTCGGATTTGTTGTAGGTATTGGTTTATGCTAAAATTTATTATATGACGACTTTCTTCAAAAAACGCTTTGTCGTCATGTTATAGGTATAAAAACCCGACAATAACCGCTTTTTGGGGCCGTTTTCAGATTCGGATTGAGCACCCCAAAAAACATAAAGATCCGTCAAGAAAAGAAGTTCCGCAGTTTTTTCCTGAAAGAGCCTTTAGAAACCTTATATTATTGGACTAATATTTGAGATTCGCAATGGTATGAGAGGCCTGAAAATTCGACGTTGACGTTTCTGTGATCAGCACGGTGATCAAACTACGAGAATGACCATACAAGATGAAACTGCAGTAACATTGGTGTTACAAAATACAAGTGGTACAAAAACATTGGAAGTTTTATGTCTCGTTTTTCATGATGATTTTCTACCACGTAGTCACGGCTACATGCTACATCCGTCAATTTATTGAATTTCTATTGTTTGGTGTTTATTATATTTTTCCGGAGCAAGTTTACATTATACATACGTGCGTGATGTGAAGTTAATTTTCCTGAATAGGTGTTTATCTACCAATATTTTATAGCAAAAATATACCATATGATATTTCCACCGATTCAGCAAGCTAAACCATTCATACCTTTCAGTTTATGGTATACATTCCAAGTCTCTTCGATCTTTCTAATGTTAGCACTATCAAGATATATACCATTCTACCATAAACCTCAGTGATGGAAATGATATAGTACGAGACTATTACTCAAGATGTTAATTCAAGTAGACAAAATCCAGTAGAAAAATGTTACTGGACTAGTCCGGTAAAAAAATATTTTATAGGACAGGCCTGTGAAAGTTTTCATCACGGTACTCAGTTCCCTAAAAAATTTATTTTCCGGACTAAAAATTATGTAAACGTGTGTTTTACGACACAGTATATAATAAAAGAACAATTCGATCGATACAAATTGGAGTTTATCTCCTTGATAAGACTATAAATCAAAGTATAATCCAAAACAAATGTATCCATAAAAATACGAGAAGAGCATAAGTGAATAATCAGTAAGGCTCGATTACATATAATCCTTAAAAACGGTAAAATATAGATCTGAAATAGCCTCTGCTTTAAAACTATCGAACCAACAAAGTTCAGTAACGATTTTATGGAGAATCGAACTAGATAGGAAATAATTTTACAGAAATGGAAAAGAGTTGAAAAATAACTTTGTAAAACCAAAACATTACAATAACCAAATTTCATCAAAAGCGAATCATCCCAGGATCAGAAATGATCACACCAGACTTTTAAAGAACCAAAATTTGATGAACTGAAAAATCACAAGACCGTATATCTGTAATACCATAAAATGAGAATAAACAAATAAATGTGAAGACGGATATTCGATCAATTCGTCCAATTTCAGAAACGATATTTTATAGAAATGATAAAATATAATAACCGAATATTGTAGATCTGCAACGCGTAATATTCGAAAGTCAAAGGAATTAAAATCGTCGAATCAGTATATCACAAGACAAGACAAGAAAATTGGCATATCGAAAATCATCTGACGAATAAATGCTAATACCGAAAAGTAAAGAAGCGAAAATTTTCAGAAATGCCGCTTGATCTATCCTGTCAGAGATGGCATAGCGTACTTAAATAAATTATCATGTCCCCATTAAATTCCTTCTCATTTCTGTTTCACCACCTGATATTACTGAAATGCCAAGGCTCACATGACTTACCACCAGTATAAGGTATCACGAAAAAAATATGATTTCACCTTCAAATGTTTTGTGGATTGACTCGCTAAGCAGAAAACATCCTCTTGTCCTTATGGTAGGTAGTAGGTAGTATAGTGCCGATATATGAGTAATAATTGAGATCTGACATATTGCTGAGGTTGATCGTAGCATGATGGGATTATGAGTTCAAATCGCAGTAAGACATCTATTTTTTTGTATTATTGTTCAGTGAAATTCAATGAATAACATTGGCTGTTTTCTTCGAATTGAATTGAATTCTCGAATAAATCGTGAAAGGACCAAACAAATGAACGATCAATATGAGTCCGAACCAGACGATTCGATTTGTTCAACTAGAAGTTAGCGCCATCTAAGAGCTAATAGAGTAAGTTTCTACCAGACTAGTTCAATATTCGATAATATTTCTGCTGGATTTCGATTCTGATCAATTTATATCTTATACATTACGTTTCCATAAATATCACGATACAACTCTTTTTTTCGTATAATGTTAGTTTTACGTTTTTAGATAATATTGAATAATGTTTCGATGAAATTATGTTTTATTAGTTTTTTAGTTTGACGGTTTTATAATATGAATAGCTTAGGTTATTGAGATTTGCGATTATTTAGTTTTATCATTTCAGTCACTTTCGTTTCTAAACTAATTCAGATCTATGAATAATAATTCTTACCGTTTTCTCGTATGATGCTTTATAGGTTCTCATACAAACGCATTAGATGAATTTCTTTTCGGATTATAAATCAGTTCTATACATTTCATTCTGCTGGTTTAAGGTCATATAAAAAGATGTTCTGAATAATAATTGATTCTTCATTTTATTGCGGTTTGACATATTGACGGTTTCCTCATTTATTGTTATTACAAAATAGATTCTGCTATATTCTATGGCCCACCGTACTGAAAAGAAACATCACTACAAACTAAAAATTCGAATAGTTGTACGATGGAAATTTTCAGAACCAGATTCGATCAGTTTGACAATGCCTCAGAAAAACGGATGTTCAATAAAAACAAACCATAATGGAGAGGTATTCAGTCTGGCGTACAGCATTACCGGCTCTGAGAAGAATAAGACATTACCAATGACTAAATGTCGACATTTTGATTATGCATTTTTTCCAAGATTCCGGAGAATTCAGTAATAACTCGCTATTATTCCGACATGTACGAAGACGGTAATAGAACGGGAAAGAACGGAAAGGTGAACTTGATGAAGACGGCTTAAATTGCTCGTAACTCCCAAAATTCTCGCTCGCGAATTAAGGCAGCCTTTCAATATTACACAAAGGAATTCTAAGCAGCTGACGAGGAATGACTTGAATAGCAAATGAATTCAGAGAGTAATGTTATGCTTTGCTACTGTAAAAAATTGAAACTTCAGCGAATAAAGTTAGGAAAACATCCGGTAAAATTATTTGGAAAAAGAAAAAGTATCGTGAACTTCAATCTAGAATGTTACGAGGATAGTTACTTTTGAATAAAAAATATTTATGCACAGGGTGAGCATGCACACAAGTTTTCTCAAAAACTCAAATAGCATCACTCCAGCATTGACAAAATTATCACAGAACCAAATAAAATATGACTTTGTCATAGAAACGCAACTGAAAGGCACACATGTAAATGGTTATGCAGTTTTCAGGCACAAGGGTCAAAAATGCATATGCATGTAAAACGAACGTGCTTCAAAAACCCTACATGGGCATGCGTGTATCTGAACCGGCCTTTAAGTAGCATTTCTAGTACAGGGGTATTTTCTAGTGTTCAAATCCTTAGTCAATACTCCACAGTTCTATAGGAAATACTAAAGTATATGACTATATAAAAACCTGCCGTCGCCGTCGATAAAGTTTCAAAATTCCGCGCCAGAAGATACCTATACGTGAAAACCAGGAATATTAGAAAACCATTTTCTGATTCATATCGATGAAGAATATAAAAATTAATAGCATATTTACTTTGCCACTTTTTCCCATTTACCATCCGAAGTTTTTTCTTTTGGCCGCCATCATCAGCTTAATTTATTCGTATGGGCGCCATATTGCATTTTTCAAACGCGAACACTTTTTCAGTCAGTCACTTGAACAGTGTCCAGAAAGTCTTGTGAGACAAAAGGGGTGTTTGTCAAGGATCTGTTCTGATCTTTTTTTCAATGCTAATGAAGACCTCTGCCAAATAATAGATGGGCAGAAGGAAACAGCGAAGTCCTTGGCAGTGGCTGAATTTAATGAAACGACTTGAAAGACGAATTTAGGCTCTTGGAAAACACCCTCATCTACAGGAAACATCATGAGAATTGATTTTTTTCCTATGGGCGCCATAGTGTATTTTTACAAATAATATTAGCTTTTGTATTCTGATTCCAATGATGTATAACATGTCATATATCGGTACCTCACAACCTTGAATATAAAAAAATATTTATTTTTCAGTTGGCCTTGACTTCCCCAAATAATACTTGTTCACTCGCGTTTTTGATTTTTTAGTTCGCTTCCCTATTGGTTGTTTTATAAAACAAGTACCACCTGTAATCAAATTTTTCTGTTTCGGAAATGACACAACACCGATCTTTGACCAAACCCGTAAGTAATGAACACTCACTATTAGTTTATATCAACTGCAATTGCAATTTTCCACAAATTATAGATAAAGGTTATTGATAAATCAATAAAACCAATTTGAAGACAGAACCTAACCTAAAATTGCAGAATTTTTTATGACCACTGCAGGCTTCTGCGCTGTATAACAATGTATAGTTTTGATGAATTAAGTAGTGGGCTGTGGCAGGGTGTGAATAATAATAATGATAAAATAGGGGTGATGCAAGAGTTTACGCATGCTATCGGAATGGAGTTTGAGATCGACAAATGCGCCTCAGTTCATTTCAAAAGAGGACGATGTGAGCAATACGGAGAGGACGTTCAGCTCGTAGACGAAAGCATCCTACATCATCTGGATGCCAGAGAGACATATACCTACCTAGGAGTGGAACATCGCCACACCCAAGAGGTAACTACTGTTAAAAACATTCTTCACGGCAAGTATCAGCGTAAACTCCGACAGATTTGGTCATCAAAACTGTCGGGGACGAACAAACTTGCTGCAACTAATATGCTTGCTGTTCCGAATCTACTACAATTCTTTGGAGTAATGAAAGGGACTCAGGAAGAGCTGCGGCAACTCGACGTGAAAACTGGCAAAATGATGCATCTTCATTGGAGCTTGCATCCTGAATCGTCTGTTTCACGGTTATACTTCCCCAGACGAGGGGAAGGCCGTAGATTTTTGAGTTTGAAGTGTCTACATAACAGAATGGTACAGATCCCCTTCTCTGCAGTATAAGATCATGAAAAAGCAGGGATTGGAGCATTTCTCTTCAAGGCAGCAATCAGTGCAGCCGATCAACTCGGTCTCGTATTCGACTTTGAACAGACGAACCCAAACATTGTCACCGAGTTGGAACCCGTTCAGCAAAAGCCTACGTCGAAGCTGCGGAGAGTGAGAGGCTCCAACAGCTACATAAGGATAAGCCAATGCATGGGGTCTTCTTCAAGAACATTGAAAATCTTGTAGACTAGGAGCTGGTGATAGGTGACGTTCTTCCATTTTACACTGCATGCCTTTTTATGAAAAATAGACGGGTTCCTGGCCGCCGCACGTGTGCACCTCACAAGGAGAAGCGCTTTTCTTTTTGTGGAGAATTTTCGTGTTGCGCAATATTATACTGCCTGCCGTTGTAATAAACGGAAGTTTAAACAAATTGAAACGCTACTAATTGATGGCAATTCGCAGCCTCCGAAATGGCTCAAGGGGTTACGAAAAACTGAAAAAATTAAAGAGGACTTCCGTGTTTTCAAACTGCATATCGATGTGAATAATTGAAGTTTTAGTAACGAAATGACATGCAGTTTGGAATCACGTAAAACCTGTATTAAATTTTTACAGAGTTTTTCCGCAATTTTCCACCGTTGGTCAGAAGAGTGTTTTTATTGATGAAACTTCAATTCTTTACATCGGCATGCAATTTGAAAACACATAAGTTCCCTTTAATTTTTTTCAGTTTTTCGTAACCCTTTGAGCATGCCATTAATTAGTAGTGTTTCAATTTGTTTGAAGTTCCGTATATTACAACGGCAGGCAGTATAATATTGCGAAAAAACAAGAAAATTTTCCACAAAAAGAAAAGCGCTTTTCATTATGAAGTGCACACGTGGGGCGGCCAGGAACCGGTCTATTTTTCATATTTTAGGGTTAATTATCAAGCTTTAAAAAGGCATGCAGTGTAAAATGGGAGAACGTCACCTGTCACCAGCTCCTGGTTTATTGGCTTATCCAGAAACCTGACATTTGCTTTCTTAGGGTCAAGTGAGCTGAAGTCGGAAACCGAGGGATTCATGATGGCCTGCCAATATGGTGTCTTCAACGCCCTCGTCTACCGTAGTCGCGTGATGGGTATAGAGGTCGCTGATACCATAATGCATTTGCTGTCAGCTTGTCCAGCTTATGCGTTCTCAGCTTATATCCACAGGCATAACGAGGCTCTACGAGTGTTTACTACCACCTACGACACTCATACGGTATTGACGAGACACCGGTGTTGCCTTATGCAAACGGACTAAATATCGATACCAACCCTTTGAATTCCGCAGGCTTTACAGAAACCATTCTGTCAAAATAGTGGTTCTGATCATAGGGGTACTCAGAGGAATGATATAGATACGCTGCTCTCGAATCTGAAAATCATACCGGCTTGCCGTGATGCTGCAGAAAACTTAGCCGGAAGAATGCAGAAGGCCGTAATATTTGGTTCACTCAATATTCTCGGACCCAGTTATCACTCACCCCATGGACGTGGGGAGTATTTACAGGGGTTAGTGACAACAGAGCGCCTCCGATTAAAAAAAAATTTGAATATCTTTATGGAGTGTACCCAAAGGCATAGCCTGTGCGGGTAGAGGCGGCTATTATTATTATTATTATTTGCCGTATCAATGAAGAATTTGGTCAGTATTTCATTCATTTATGTGTGAAATAATATTAACAAATACAAATAATTTTATTAACGATTATCAAAAATTCATTTTGTTTCAGAAAAAAAAGAAAGAAATTGTCGATACACTCGTTGTATTACATACGAAAATACTTATTGAATAGGTTTATGCAGAAAATTGGATACATTTATTCTTAGATCTTCAAACTCTGTTACTGCACCGGATGATATAAAATATAGGTCAGCATATTGAACTCGTACATTTTTCTGTAGGTGATGAATGGCGATAAATCAACACGTTTTACGGAATGGTTTAATATAAATTTTCCAAGAACGGCATCGATGTTTATACCAACTATTTTTCATATTCGTATTCGAATATAGACGAACCCACATAGACGAAGGCTATTACTTTCATTATAGAAATACTATATAACTCGCCCCTTCTAACATTCTTTAGAGGCTTTTGTATTAAGATATGGGTGAAATAGGGATATTGTCAATCAAAAAATCTAATTGCAAGTCATTGGCAAGATATGGTCATTCTCTGTTTAAATGAATCATCAGCATTCAATATGAATTCGTTTCAGTTCATTAGGACCTGTCTGTATTCTACTCACTTCCAAAAACGAGAAAAACCTCGGAATCGTTAGGGATAAAACTCTTCCAAATTGCTAATTTGAGCAAGAAGTTTTATTAAACTATTCACCAACTTCGCCGCTTAAAGAACTTCTTGCAGTTTCAAGCAAGAAAACAATGTTTTTCTTTGTATCACTCCCTTTATGAGATTACGCTGACGTGGCATTCATGGGACTCAATTCCTACAGACCAATTGAGTAAACGTACAATTTGAGGAAGTTTGGTCATGTTAGTGAGTACAGAAATCAACTAAATTTATTACCTAACAAACAGCATGAATCGGCATTCTTGCATTGCAACCTTCGACCACTTGGCGGCAAATACAAACTTTTACTACCTTTTACTGATATCAATTTCACTGTGAGATTTTCACAACTTTGGAATCACATTCCTCGACATATCATTGGAAACCCGTCGTTTTCCACTTTCAGATCCAGCCTTAAGAAATATCTGAGCAGGAAAGAGCTGCCAATTCGTATTAGTTAAAGTCTTCTTCATTGTTATTTTAATACATTCTACCATTATTAGTATTCATTGAAAAATAAATATATATTTCATTAAGCCAAAAGTAAAAAAAGCAAGAATTTGTAAATATTTCATCATTATAACTAACACCCCATATGAGATATTGGGCTGATAAATAGGTGTTCAAAACATGCCCAAATCGAATAGGCTATCCACTTTTTCGAGAAAAAATGTCCAATTGTCCTCGAAATTTCGGCCCATTTAGCAGATCATAGTAATAGGCCTTAAAAGTAAGAATGATTCATATCTGGCAACATCTCTGAATAGAGCTCGTCGAGTACTATGCTTCATTTTTCAAAATCGATCCATGTGTTTTCATATTTATATATAAAAGCTTTTATATTCATAGACTAATATTTTTATTATGGGCTTGATATATTTCTTCCTTCCAGAAATATATAGGGTTGAGTTTAAAAACAGCTCACCCTGATACTACATCTTTTCAACAATCCGTATTATTATTAAAGTCGAAAGTTTTCCAATTGCATACTATACAAGACTTGAAAAATGACAATACTCTTGTAAACGTAGAAACTTTATGTGGCAAATTGATCAATTTGCCCTCCTACACTTGCATTGATATTATTGATTCAACCTTTTTTTAATTTTCAGACTGCGGAAGATAACAATTTCACAAAAACTACTTCATGAAACGAATTTCCTCCACAAAATCGAACTTTTATGTTGCCTGCGTCTCTTCGTCTATGACATCGACCATAATTCATAATTTCAAAGGAAGTACAAAAAAAACTTCCAGAGATTGAATCAGCAGAATAACTAAATGCTTGTCCTTTCGATCCACACTTAGAGAGCGAGAAGTTAAAAAAAAATTGAAAAAATTGAAGAAACTCTTCTAAAAAAGTTTATGAAATATAATGCCACCCGAAAAGCAACAACCAACAATCAAACAAAACTACCTGCGGCATAACTCCTGCAGCACCAGACGCCGGCTAGCTCTCTGCTCAGCAAGGACGACCACACGGTAGATTCGGAAGAAACTGGAAGGCGTACTTCGCACAGAGATGGAGACAAGTCAAGCAAGCCGTACGTGCCGATCGAAAGTCGTCGACTGAACGTGCACCGACGACCGATGGGAACTTTTCTTATTCCTGAAAACGCGGCGTCGACGTCGTCGTCCGCATGACACTCCTGCGATCAGGCGTCGTCGACGGAAGCAGGGATCATCGAGAGGCAGGTGGCGATATACCGACAACCGGACAACTGCAAGACTAAGACCGATGACCGACGGCCGAGCTCTGATCTGATCAAACTCGATTGATTCGAATTCAAATCGCGTACTTTGTTCGGAGAATGCGATCGGAATATGCTGAAGATGTTCGGAGAAAATTCAACTCAATTCAATTCTATATATACTTTATTATCTGAAGAGTTGATTCTTACTGACAAAATAAAAAAGAATATATAAATAATTAGATAAGTGAATGTCACTGGAAAAAAATGTATAGTATATAAAAAAATTTAACTCATGTATAAAATCGTCCATAAGAAGCATGAGTTTTGGCAATTTTATTTCGGATAAATAGGAACGAAACTGTTTGCAAGAGGAGCAACCAAGAATTCGTTCAAAATAAAAGTTTATCCGAACAAACCTCTTGTGGCATTCATTACCCTCGATAAATTCCCTCCAACCAAAAATTTTCCCATCACTAATTTTACCCGAAAAACGGTCATTAGACAATATTGCTCGACCTACGGTCTCCCATTTTTTATGTTAGTTTGTCTTGCAGTATGTTGAAAAACGAAATTGATCCGATAAAAAAAAACTTGTGTTTTTACCGCTGACTATTTTTGATAGGGAACATGATTATGAAACGGAATCGAGCAGATTTCAAAATTCACTACGTACGGAAACAAATTTATCATTTGTCAATTTAATGGCCACCAATTTAACAATGTGATTAACTAATCTTGAAAATTACGATATCATAAAACTATCAGCCGTTATTCGAGAACTCACTAATATAATTGGAGTATTCACGATTAAAATTTCTATCAAACATAGCCGAATTTAATCAAAATGCTGTATACATAAATTTGAAACGAATTGTCAATAACATATTCATCAATGAACATCTAACTCCAGTTGATCAATTTCTAAACAAAAAAGAAGGATTTTCGCCACCTTAAATTTGTTCAGCTTCTAAATGGTAATATTTTGATAAGAGAAGATGAAAAATCCAAAGCAAAAAATTTTAAATCACTTCGATTTTACGAAAACTTTACTAATATATTCCTGTGTGAACAATTATCATCACAAAATCAACATGTTTCTACAAGAATATTAATGGCGTGCCACATACATCAATTTAACCCAAATATCTTTGACTGTACTACTGGATCAAATTATATTAGTTTGGTGCTTCTATTCTACAAGCGTCTACATAGCGCCCTTTTCATATCTATTATGTACCATCGAAATCGTTTAGAGTTCACTATCTAGCCTTGTCTTCGTTACGAGACTCCAAAGGTTACTTTTTGAAATTCTTATGTATCCGAGAGCTCTTGTTTTTTTCTCTCAGCGTTAGAAACCTCAGCCTTGACAAGCCCTAGTATGTGTACTGCTGTTTTCTATTCTTGGTGACATAATCTGCATAGTATTTATTCTTTCTGCCAGACTGAATACCCAGAATATGTTTGTTAAACCTATAATGCCCTATGAGAAATCCATTTGTAATCTATTAGATATTCTGTGAATGTTGGCAGAAGTGTTTTGATAAACTCTTTGTCCCGTTTCATTCCTGCTAAATTGTTCCTTGAGATCTCTGTTTGATCCACGATTCAGTGTTTGTTTCTAGTATAGCTCTTGGTATACCACAACGGTTCTAGGCCATTCAATACCTTACTAGCTCCTTCTTGAGCCAGTGTGTGATGGTAATCAGGCTAAAGCAGGTGTGTTCTAACTGAACAGCTCTTTTATGGCTTCTATGCAGTTCCAAAGAAGTTTTGAGGTAACTTGCATTGCAGTTGACTGCTTTTATCACCGCTCGAGTATTTACCTTTCTAGTCTTTTGACAAAACAACAACGAAGCTGTCATAAGAGCACTAGAAGACAGAGAAGTAGACAACATGGCAACTAGATGGAAGTCGCAATACCCCATACCAGACTAGCAGAGACTAAAATGGGACAAGACACTATCCACATCTGCACAGAGGATGCTCACCATGGGGAATAGCTCACCTTCATATGTGGAACATAACAATTGATCGACTCCTCTGCGATTTTACCGAGATGACAGTCAGAATCACGAGAGGCAAATTCGAGAAAATTCTCTGTGACATAGTTCAAAGGTTTACTGACAGCTCCTCCCCTTTACACCACCTGTATCTAGGGCTGTTTATGTAAGCTCCAAGATTGTCCTTGCGAATTTGCCTTTTGCAGAGATCGTCTCTGGCTGATATGAGTATTGGCGTTCGCGTTTATAGTACCTAGTTTCTTAACTTTTCCAATATTTTGAGTGAGAAATAGACTCATTTTTAGGAGACACATTACTCTCATCTTTTGCCACATCCTAGGTATATGTCGTGGTGCGACGCAAGTTATGCAATTAGTATTTTCTGGCCTTTTTAGACAAATATTGCATGTAGGTACTCCAGGGGATTTGTATACTTTAAAATTACTGATTACCCACCTAATTCTGTTAAGCTTCGATATTTCCTTACGGCTAGCCCCCATTCTAAAGCTGTTGGCCTATTTAGTTTAGTGTTGTCCACTATTATTGGGTCACTTACAGGTTGGAACGTGTTCTTCCGTGAGTATCTTTAGACTTTCCTTTGATGCTGTTGTATACCGAATAATATGAAAAAAATTCTGACACTTCTTGTCTACGAAAATAGAAATAAAAATCTGCCCAATTTAATGAAAATGACAGATCAGTCAATAGTAGGGAATGCAGTTTGTGACTCAATCTCAGAATTTTTGAGAAGTTTACTTCACCTTACGACCGAACTATGAAATAATTCTGGAATCAGAAAGCATGAAATTGATTGGTAACATGAACATCACATCAAATCAAATAAGCTGACGTTTTGTTAGTCTCCTAAATTCGACGTGTTTGTACAAGAGGGGGGAGAGACTTTTGAGAAGCACTGTATTTCGTATAATAGGTACATGAAGTTATAAACTATTGATGTCAATGCTATCAGAAATTGGTGTACATGATGAAAAGTCCTCCGTTATTTTGCTTCGTTTTTATTTAATAGATCATAAATCGTTCCAAATCAAACTCTCACGTAGTAACCTCAGGAGTACCCCAAGGTTCACATTCAGGGCCAATAGTTCAAATGCAAAATATTCCTCAATTCGAACAAATGTTTTACTATCTCATTCACAAATAATTTCAAAAAAATCAAACTTTAATATCTTCATATTGACATCGACAAGTAATGGTGATCATTTCAAATGTTTGCTTTAAATGAACTTCCTCCAACTACTTTGAGGAAAAAATAATAAATAAATAAGGTTTACCTTGATTGAGTATAGTTTCAAGTAGAAGTTTCCCAATACATACCTGCAACAAAAGAAAATAAACTTGAAAATTTTCAAAATGCACATAAAAAATATGGAAAAATAAATCGAACCTAGAAAACATTTGATCATAATCTACAGTTCTCAGGTCAAACACCGGGAACATAGTTAGGATCAAGATTTTTTCTGGAGGCGCATTAAAAAATATTATGTAGCGCTCTTGAAAAAACTTCCGCGTTCGAGATATTTTTTCCTTCGACCACATAGGAAAATAACGTATATCGCACTGAACTGTTCCATGGAAAATGGCTTATATCCACACCCGTGTGGAAAGTACCTTTCGCACGCGTGCGGATAAGCTGTAAATGAATAATTTTTGTTCAGATTTACGCCGCTGTCGAGCTGTCAAATATATGTATGCTATTTAATAAAACGTTATACGAGAATACTTTTTATTTGTAATTGTTTTAATTCCGTAGTTATTATGTCATAGAAAATATTTTGAATTTGAAGATAATAAGATAAAATTGATAAAGTCAGCATTTTTGTTCAATTTTCCTGCACACATGTCAACATCATATGCTATTATTTGGTAAAAATATTGTGTGGTCCTAGGACAATAGTGTATATTACTTGCGTGACAGTGATTTTTCACACACGTGGGATTTTCGGCATATACTATTCCCACACTAGTGCGAAAAAATTACAGACATGACACTTTCCAAACGAAGTTGCATGCGTTGCATGTAGGCTTGTAAAAAAAATTGAATTATCTGACAAGTGACTTCCTCATGCTTCAAAAAGTATTAACGGTGAAAACCTGCAAACGGTTTTTTTCTTATGTTTCTACGTCAAACCATTCAAAAGTAAACAGGGGGGGACTATTAAAAGCCGCACTGTATTTAGGGAGGTCATAGGAAAACAGATATTTCCAGTCAAACCCAATAAGGATGTTTCGCAAGAATGTGTTATCAACTCAACTAAATTGATAAGGCCGTCATCAAATTTGTTGTTCAATTACCGTCGTAGTAACAAACATTGTGCTGCCGATAATAATTATTTTATCATGGGTAGAGTTCTTCACTTCTGGATAGGCAACACAATATACACAATTGTAGAGTGTAATGCAGGAATATGAGTGGAATGAATAATAGTTTATGAAGAACGAGAATGTTACTAAACTGCGCCTATTATTTTGTTCAAATGCCCCATACTGGAAGTTTTCTTTTCGGTTTCAATTTGAATGTAATTTTCAATGAAAAACTGAACCCTTCCCTTACAGGACAGTCAGTAGTAGAGGTGTTGTATATTACATGAGGTGGTGTGGATGCTTAAATTTGTTTAAACTTAACTATTTATATTAGGTTGTAGTTGGTAGGTATATTTATTTGGTTAGAAATATTCAAAAAACAAGACTTTGGGAAAACTTGTAGCTGCCAAAAGAACATGTACATTAAGCTGGACCAGCCGTCTTAGCACAATAAAAAAAGTAGTACTTAGGTAGTATTTTATAACTAATTAAAATCAATATTCCACTACCAATGTTTCAACTTAAGCTGCCATAGCCACCTCGTGACTTTTTCTTCATGAGAATATTCGGATGATTGAAATGATGGAAGTTCTAACTTTAATAACTTTCAAGTAAAATAGATCAAGTAATAGAATTACATCGCATAAATTTCACATATTCAGATGAATCGTTTGCTGACTCATTTATCGGATATCGAGAGATTGCCAATAATTTATCATCCATCCATAGGTAATACAAGTTGAAAAATAGAAGTTTCTATCTTCCCCACATTTTGCGAAATACTTCCTTTGTTTCGATCCTCCAAACTGACTGGCCTGTTAGAGCCAGTCAATATTTGATGCCCGAAATTAATGAATTGTTTACTTTTGTTGCAATTGTTGATAAGGAACTGTTTGTCTTACGATTTATTTGTTGAACAAAAATAAATAGTTGTCAAGTAAAATTGCATCTTCAAGCATAAAGGATAGAAAAATTCTTGAAATAAAACACTTTTTTGAACACGACGGCCAAAATATTAATAAAAACGTTTCAATCAAGGTCCAGTATGTCCAGTTCGTGTACTAAGCAATTTCAGTTGAGGCCCACTGGAAATTCTTCTTAGTTCTCAATATTCAACCAGTTTGGTAAGGTGTACTTCAAACTATGTTCATATACAGTTCGACTATTTCATCTTTACCCGTGTGTCATCATCACAATACCATAATTCTTAGCTTAGAAGACAAATGTGAACGAACTTTGATTCGCTCATTGCGGTTGTTAGAAAGAGATGTTCGATAGAGCATGTGTGATTTCTTCGATCATAAATTGATGACGCATGGGTAACGCTACAATAATCGAATTGTAATCCCTGAATCGATGTAGTGTGTACCAGTCACCTATGAATCAAATGCGAAGATTATAATGATGTAATAATAATACAGATACTCCATCGTGAATCCTCGTAGAGTGTACCCAAAGGCGTATCCTGTAGGAAAACTTACAGCACCACCCTGGGTGCATTCCAGGCAACCATTAGATGGTCTGATGATCGACTTAACGATTCTCGAATCATTTACCTGTCCAAAATTATGCTAATGATACCAATTATGATATTACCATATTATCTTTCCACACTTTTAGTCAAATGGAAATTGAAAATAAACTGAAAAACCTAGATATTTCAAAGGGTGCAGGTCCTGACGGAATTCCGCCAGTTTTGTAAAGGAATTGCTGTCACAGCCTATCACCCTCTCTGAGAGTACTTTTTTAAAAATCATTCGATACAGGGATCTTTCTTGGTGTCTGGAAGAATTATTTTCTTTCCCCAGTATTCAAAAGTGAAAACTATTTGAATCTTTAATTACAGATTAGCGTTTCAATAATTTCAAACATGTCATAATGGACGAACAACATGGGTTTTACAAAGGAAGGTCCACCGCCACCAATTTGGCAGTATATCAAAACTTCATTACAAATAAGCTTGAGCAAGGGTTCCAAGTAGATGTTATATACACGGATCTTGCTAAAGCATTCGATTCAGTTTGTAATGAATTATTGATTTTAAAACTTAATAATCTTGGAGTGACGGGCAGATATTTGAAATTCATTGAATCCTACCTTTCTAATAGAATGCAGAATGTAAAGATCGCTGGTAGTATGTCAGAATCAATTCATGTAACTTCAGGAGTTCCGCAAGGTTCGCACATTGGGCCTATAAGTACTATTTTTACTTTTTATCAATGATGTTAAATCTGTGTTTAAATATTGTGATATCTCTCTGTATGCAGACGATCTAAAGTTCTTCAAAGCGGTACAATCTAGCAATGATATTGACTATCTCCAGGATGACCTGGATAACTTTTGTGCATATTGTGATGATAATTTAAAAAAAATTAATGTTAATAAATGTATGTCATGAGATTTTATAGAATACGGTTGCCTGTCATTTATAATTACTCCATTAATGATTTTGCTCTTCAGTCTGTCAATAGTTTAAGCGATTTAGGGATTAAGTATCTTCGAAACTTTATGATCACGTCAATAATATTTGTAACAAAGCATTCAGAATGCTCGGGTTCATAAAAAGGAATACTCGCAATATAACAGACTATGACGTTATGAAGACATTACCTATACTTATCACTGGTCCGGAGTGTTTTAGAGTATAATAGTGTAATTTGTAATAAAGAGAGACAGGAAAAAGTTCAGAATCGTTTCACTAAATAACAATTCTGGAAACTTGGTTTACCATATTTTGGATTCAACCCACAAATGAGGCTTTCTGTATTAGATTTAATGTCACTTGAGGATAGACGTAAACTTGCAATGGTTCTATTTCTCCGTAAAATAATAAATTCTAATTTTTATTGTTCTCCACTTTAAGAAGAGCTCTGCCTTTCTGTGAACTCCAGAACCCTGAGTAGAAATTACATTTTTTCATTTGGGTTACGGTTCCATAGGACTTATAGGTACAATGGCATTTAGTTGTAGACTTAAAAAAAAAATTTAATACGTATTTTTCAGAACTTGATCTCTTTCATGTATCATAGTTGAAATTTGAAAAAGGGCAATTAAACAACTCAATCCCGCCATTGATCACTAGACTTCTAAATAGTCATTGTAAATTTATTTTTAGATTTTTTACTCATCTCTAGTGTTTTAATGTGTTTTTTTGTATTGAAGCTCCCTTGGTGTACCATTTGGAATTTTATTGCAATTCTGTAATGTACTTAGGTGGCCGGTGGCTCAGCGATAGTCGGTTCGAGCCCGATGTAGGTACAAGAGAATTTTTCTACTTTATATCGGATCGATAGGCGACCGCATGCCTTGTTGTGGGATGTCAAGATGCCAATCTCGTCTGGTGCTAACTTGGAGTGCACACCGACCACCCAAAGTGGTGCTGTAGGTTCTCCGGGTTTTCCTACAGCTGAAAAGTGAATATGCCACCAAAAGCAGTAAGTAAGTAGCGCCACGGCAAATAATAATAATAGCCGTCCTCTACCCGCACAGGCTATGCCTTTGGGTACACTCAACGAGTGTTTATGATGGAGTATTATTTTTATTATTATTATTTTTTTTCTATGAGGAATATCCCAGTCTGGCTCTGTCTCCGGAGCTCCGATACTACCGGAGGGCGCGCTGGTGTGTCACTAACCCCAGTAAATACTCCCCACGTCCGTGGGGTGAGTGATTACTGGGTCCGAGAATCATGTGCCCTGAGTAAGCGAAGTGACCCAAGAATTACGGCCTTTTGCATTCTTCAGACTCGATAGCAGCGTGTCCATCATTCCACCAAATACCCCTGTGATCAGAACCACCATTTTACCAGAATGGTTTGGGTAAAGCCTCGGAGTTCAAAGAGTTAATCTCTTTTTTGTCCGTTTTTCCTCCTCTTTCCGGACGAGGTTCGTTTCACCAGGCTTATTGGCTTGTATTGCCTGAGGGAGGGGAATGAGTAGTTCCAATAGATTCGGCACTTCTCATTCTCCACAAAAGACTCAATATCCCCCGGAGCATCAGGCAACACCGGTGTCTCGTCTATACCGTACGAGTGTTGTAGGTGGTAGTGTTGTAGGTGGTAGTACAACACTCGTAGGGCCGCGTTATGCCTGTGGATATAGGCTGAGACCGCATAAGCTGGACAAGCTAAAAGCAAATGCATTATGGTCTCAGCTGCCCCACGACACGCTCTGTATCTAGTGTCAGGGACCTCTATACCCATCACGAGACTACGGTAGACGAGGGTGTTGAAGACACCATCTCGGCAGGCCATTATGAATCCGTCGGATTCCGACTTCATCCCACTTGACCTGAGAAAAGCGAAGGTCAGGTTTCTGGATAAGCAAAGGTCTTCAATGATCTTGAAGAAGACCCCATGCATTGGCATATCCCTATGTAGCTGTAGGAGCCTGTCACACTCCGCAGCTTTGACTTTTTGCTGAACGGGATCCAACTCGGTGACAGGGTTTGAGTTCTTCCGTTCAGTGTCAAATAGGAGACCGAGTTCATCCGAGTACTTCTAAGATACCAAGTCGGAATTCTGATTTATTATCTCGGAATTAGCTAATTAGCTAATATGTGGTCTTTCTACGCCTTCGTAGTGATGAACTGCTGCGCCAATCAACATAATGCGAAATTTTTTAACCCCAACAAACAACTTTCCAAAATTCAATTTACTCCCGGCCTATTCCGAACACCGACGCCTACTGCTCGGACTATAACTCCGCGATTCGCGCCCGCTAGAATTACCGCTGCCGCGATCTGCCGGCCGACCGCGAAACGACGAACCGACCGAGCCAGCGCGTCGTGTGACACAGTTCGCGAGTACCGCGCCGCCGTGGAATCGCGAGCGCTACTACAGTAAACATGGCGACACCATCGAGTGAACTGTTGGAACGTCTCGACAAACAGGGCATTCCGAAATCGAAAAGAAAACTCCAGAAACACCTACGCAGCGCTGGACAGGCGTACATATCCCGGACGGGAAAACTGATACCCGCTAAAACGGTGGCAAGTAAGTAAAATCAACTTTTCCAGTGTTTACATTTCGTGTGCCATATAATAGAGAGAAGTGTATGTAATTTGTGGCCGTATTTTCGATACGTCACGTCGCTGAATCATACGATAAATTACGCCGTTTTACCACATTTTATCTGTGCCGTTCGGATCGAGCCAGTGCACTTCGTCGAAACAATTCGGCCCACAGGAAAATACGCGGATTCCTAAAGCGACATACATAGTTGGCTTATTCTCGAAAAACAAAAACTTTCGGCACCTTTTGCGACCTTCTGCATCTAGGTCATTCGATTTATTGGGAAGGAACTGATGGCCTTGTCGCTAGGGCACGTGTAACAATTTTTATAACAGGTTCGTAATTGCGGAATCGTGGAAATTTTACGTCGCGCACTTTGGTCATTCGTACACAAGCGTTCTTGAAATTGAGGCGTTCTGATAACGATGCGTTTCGGGGGATTTTCGACTCTCATATCAGGCCGTTTCGAAACGTTTATTGCTCGTAAAGTAATACGTAATGCACTTCATCTGTTTGCGTTTGAAAACATCAGCGTTCGGATTCGCGCCTCGTGGGATTTTTAAATTCGTCGTGACGTCACTGCTACATTTCACGGAACATGGGATAGCATCGGGGATTCCTTCTTCATTACCATTAACCACCAGTTGCCGAATAACACTCTTATCATCGACTCCTTGTTTCGTGCATCACAAACAAAATTGGGTGCCTACTAAAAATCATGTTTCTCCCAAATAGAACCGATATTTATTTGTTATTTGGTCCACAAATAGGGTCATTGTACTCTCCTCTAGGAAACGAGAGTGGTAGAATTATGACCACTTTCTTAATCAAAAAAAAAATCTCATATATGAAAAAAGTAAAATATCTAGGAGCGATTCAGTAAACATTGTTGCAAGTCCCAGTAAATGCACCAGAACAGGTATACTATGTGTCAAGGTCGTAAGACCAGTGTCGTTTGATTTTCTGGCGAAAAAATGAGTCATCGTGCAGCTCAAGCCAAACTATTTGGACTACCATCATATTGAAATCGAACCTAAACAAGTGAAAGTTCTCGAGGGGAAACAACTAGCTAAAGACTCAAAATATTTAAAAGACTCGAGACTCAAAATTATTATTATTATTATTATTATATTAGATTCAGCCTCCAACAAAACAACTGTAGTTCCTACGTACATTTTAAAACAAAATTTTGGGAAATAGTTCAATTTTTTATTGTTTTCATTTCTAAAGGAAGTTCGAAACGAATTGCACATTTAAATTGTCACCTCTTCCCACTACGTGATGGTGATATGCCACCCAAATTACGTTTCTTGGCCACTATCATCAAGTTTACTTTTCATGGCAACTACCATAAGTTACCATTTCATTCCCACCAATCCAAGATAATGTAAAAGAGTCGTTTCACCATAGTAGGCTCTGTCACATGTTAATGACCAAAACACCAGAGGAATAAAAAATCACCATAGTGAGCTTGGACTTTGCCATTTTCAACTTAGATTTTCAATTTGCCACATGTTGCATTATGATATTTTGTGAGATATTTCGATGGGCTATAAAACTTAATTTAAAACAAGCCATGAAATCCAAAGGTAGATGATTATCCACACATTGACAGGTAGAAAACAGTTTGTTGTTCTGACTAACCCAAGACACAAATTCAAGTTTCTCGTGCGATGAGAGGGACGCAAACAGAATCTAAAGTGAATAGAGTTTTTTTACTTCCGAGAGCTCATATATCTAACTTTGGATTCTGGCACGTTTCATATTAAGTTTCAACTAGTAACTGTAGATGTCACAACTTACTTTCCATTTATACTCTCGTTGTCTTAAGGTACTAATTCAGACCACATTCGTTTTAATTTCGAGATACCAATAAAGCCGCCCTGAAGAGTAAGAAACTACGAAACAGCTGTCGGCGGATGATGAGCTCTCGGAATTAAATCGAAAACACTCTACTTTAGAATAGGGTTCATTTATACGATTCATGAATATGACTTAGATTATGAATCCGACATAAAACACTACTCAGCTAATCGAAAGCGCAGTTGGTAGAAGCACCTCACCGGAAACCAAAAGGTCCGGGTTCAAATCTCGGTCGGTCATTTTTTTAGTTCTAATTTTCATTTTCCTGCTCGCTCTGCTATAAAACTATTTCCCAATAAAGTATATTCAGACGGAAAACACCACTTCGATATTCATATTTACTTGGCGGTCGAGGTATACACACTTGAAATGTCGGCTACAGGAATAACATTTCACTGGGAGTGCATGCGAGCGTGTTTCCCACATCAAATTAACCCTTACCATCGCATACCAACACAGATATGAAATTCGAAATGCAAGTAGTTGGTTAACGCACTTGGCCGAAAATTAAGGTATCCCGGATTCGAATCCCGGGGCCCGATTCTCGAGATCGATCGTTCCCGGAGCTTCACGTTCGCGAGCATCTATTTCTTTCTGTGACATGTGAAAAATGTATTTCCTTCACACTGTTCGTTCAGGAACGTGTACGCTCCGGAGAACGATCGTTTCTGATTTCAATTTTCCTGTCTGCTCTACATAAACTTATTTTTGATTCAGATAGATATCTATCTAATGCCAAAACAACTATAACAAAAATCAGAAACACGCTTAGATCTTAAACAAAACCAGAGAAAACACGAAGAAACCAAAAATTCCAGAGAAAACACGAAATAACCAAAAATTCTTTCGAAAAACGATTCTCCTTAGATTTTTTCATTATGAAAGTAAACCCCTATCATCAACAAATTGTTTGAATGAGAAACATGTGTGATCCTACTTTCAAGTTATTGAAGATTTAGTGAAATTTGCAGCAAAAAGTTGTCTTTAGTTGACCGAATAACTTTCACACCCTGTATATGGTTTCCGAGATCTCGTTTTCTGAAATAGCCCCGGTATATATTCGAGAAAACCAAGAACACTGCGCATCGATAACAAAATGAAAAACCCTGCCGCTGACAATGAGATTTCACCTTAGGTTTTTTTCTCTCTCTAATTAATTTCCATAAAAACCCAGCGACAAGTGAGTCACGGTGTAAATAAACAATTTAACGTTGCACTTGTTGCATTAATTTCATTAAAAGAGGTATCATTAGACAAGAATATACTTATTGGTTTTAATAATCCGTGATTTCGAAGGACCTGCATAATTTTCTTTGTAAGCAGTTTTATGTAACAAACTAAGGCTGACTGAAGTTGAATTACAGACGAACAATTTGGATCACGTGATGAATGAGAGCTGTCAAGTGATATATATATTTGCTTTAGTGGATAATTAATTTTTCTGAGTGAATATAGATGCAGGTAGTTTTTTTTGGATCTTCAAAAAAGCATCAGCTAAATGGTTTCGAAAATATTCATAAATGTTATGTTTGTATACAGTGGCCCATGGAAGACGTACCGCCCGGCATTACAGGGTGGGAAAGAATTTTTCGGCAAAATCCAAAAACACGTCAAGATTGTTCGTTAAGGGGGCACATTTTGATGCAAAAGGCATAGCAAAACCTTCAACCCCCTAGATAGGGGTGTCATCCCAAAAATGTTTTCAAATGGGAAGGGGAAGCAAGTGATACCTCATTAGCAGGGACTTGTCATTCCCTATATCAACGCTCTCTTTTTTTTTTATTTTAAAGTCAACAACGAAGACGAAGAGTAATAGTGGACCCAACATAATTTTTGGATTTCTGAGAGCTTCAGAATTAACGAACCTTGGCAATGGAGTCCAAAAAATAAATTATAAAGCAAATATTCCCTTACAAAACCCAAAATAAATGATTGGAAAATTAGCTGGGTATCAGACAGTTCATCTCGGCATAACGACTGGGCATTGTAATCTACAAAAAAAAATTCGTATACAGTCGAAAGGTTAGCTTGTTTTTTTTTGGAATCATAGTTTTTCTTGAATGTTTCGTACATGGAAAAGTTCGTAGAAATTTTTCAAAAACTTCCTCTGATTTGATTCTCCAGGTTCAATCGAAAAGCAGAATTTTGTGATATCAAGAAAACATCGTCAAATACTAGAGAAATTGAAAAAAAGTTGACGTAATTTTTTTCAATCTTGAAGTAGTAAGCTTTGACGTCTGATCAAAGAACAAATCCCGAGAAAGACATGTTCGGCAAGTCTCTAGGCTGACGACTGAATGGTTGGAAGACTGTACCCGTCAGGTGAAACTCGATGAAACTGCTGAGTGAGTGATTAATGATATTTCAGAAGAGCTTTTCAGCCATGAAAATCTATTAAACCACTTTTTTGGATGGACTGTAGATGGTGGAGCGTTTAGTTTTGGTGCTGGACTACAGATATCGTGTTCTATGACAATTTGAATTTGTACCTTATAAATCACATAGAGGAGATGAAATTAAAAGTTTTTTATGATCCTCAAGATTGCTTATGGCCTTACCAAATATCGATGTGGATGACTTTCTGGTTAAAGTTGAACAAAACTTAATGTTCGGTCGGTAGTGTCCCCAAACATAACAATTTGAAGTTCGAATTCCACACAACCCTTTGAAAGCTGTATCACTTCCTGTACAAGAAACTCGTTACATTGTAATTTAAAAACAATTTCGATAATGCAAGAATATAAATGACTTTGACTCGACGCATTTATCGATTATTTCGGAATGTATACCAGTATTGAAGCTATACATGTCGAGTAACATTGAAATTGACCTCTTTCCATTACACACAGCCGCGAAATCATTGTCACGCTCAGGTCGCTTTTACGAACGACAGAAACCGTAAAATGAAGGAAAACGGACAAGTTTCACTAATTTTTAAGCGGTTCTAAAAAGCATTAGCGTCAGCAAATCGAACAGCTAGAAGAATCAGCACAGCCCGTCTCGGTATATCAATCAATCTATTGGTCTTCGAGTCGGAAAGAGACCTAATTTGTTTTTATAGCAAACAGCTGGGCTAGTTTGGGCAATAACGTTTTCCTACGACTACAAAGAAAAATGCACACTTTTAAGTGCGTCTTCCGTCAAGAAATCTACAACGTTGTGATACATATCTTCTTTTCCCACGGAGTTGTATCGATTTTTCATTTTCTAGGACTTTCTTGAGCTACCAGACTGTCATTATATTAAAGAAGTTTTACGCCGACGGGAGGAGAAGTTAATTTCTCCGGTAACAAAAGAGAGGCAGAAGTGGCGAATTATTACCTAGGGAGATAATGTGACATATTTTCTCCCTAGGGAGTTTATATTATTATTGGACAATTGTAAAAGTATGAATGCAAACTTGAGAATTCATTTATTTACATTTACAATAAATGAAACGTCTGTCTATTTATTTTACTTTCCCGCAAATTTGACTCTTTGACTTTGGCAGCTTTCGATCGTTTTCGACCACTTTATAAAAATGCGTCTTTTTACTGTGTAGTGAGTGGTTAATTTTGGCCACAAATAAGTCGGGGCGTTGCGATGAGAACATGCACAACAATCGATTTGGTGATAATCCGTAACATAAAACCCTTCGACAAAGTAATAGAGAGTATGGCTATAAGGACAACATACAGAATTATCAGAGAGGGAATGACCAAACGCAATTTTCGACTCCTCCCTAGAAATCAAACCTGGAACATGCCCCAAGCTGAGATGATGGTAAAATTCCGATTACTAACAGCCACGAGCTATCAAAAAAAAATTTGGATCTTACATAGTTTGGTCTCCTGAACAAAAAATCCAAATAAAATGTTTGACGGTCTCAACTAATTTCGGAGATATCGGCCCATTTTTGATTGATGACTGGCACTTTTGAGGACACATTTCTACCGCAAAAAAAAACACTCTAACTTTTCTGATACGATTTTCAGATTCATGTTGGGATTAGATAAAAGAACAGTTTCCCTGTCATTCAATATTAAGTGAATTGAATTGAATTATAAACGAGGATCAGTTTAGTTGACAGTTCCTCAGTGGCATTTCCGTGGGTTTCCAAAGACAAATCATCTGCATATAAATCAATGCAGTCTGCTAATAAAAGACAGTAAATGGTAAATGGTTGATAAACATAAGGAATATAAGTTAGCCTTATCCTGAACCCTGAGGAACCCCTAGATTAATGAGAGGGTGTGACCTAATTTAACAATAATTTTACCATGTCTTAGGTATGACAACAACCAAGCAAAGTCGAAGAAAAGAGCTCCAACTAACTTCTTGAATACTCGACAAAATATCCCAGTACTAGTAGAATCACAAAAAATGAGGCAAAGATGAAACTGTAACCAGAAGAGATTCAGTGACTAACAGAACACAATGGCAATATGTTACAGTGATGAAATGTATCATTTATCGCGATGAAAACCCTTTACATTCGAAGGTAGAACATGTCATGACGAAAAAGAGATAATGCCGATCTGAATTGAATGAAGAAATAAATAACCGATTAGATCATGTTATTGACAAAAGAAACAGTACTGTTATCCTTATCGGCCATGTCTAATTTGTGTAGATAAGGTCACGTATAACAAAACGTCGGTATCAAAAATGATGAAGTGAATTATATTTTCCAGTACAGTTCAATTCTCAGAAATAAACAATGCAAAAATCAGACAATAATAATACTGTGTTATGCAGTGGAAATGGCATGAAAAGTTGTCAAGTGCTACAGATTTTGTCACTAATAAGATTGTCCAATAAAGACTGAAATTACGATTTGATAAACAGAATGAACAAGTAGTGAAACACAGAGTGGACCACCAAATACGAAACACACGGCATTTCGATTTTTTTTTTAAATCCGTTGTCACCATTCTCTCTATCGCCAAATGAAATTACACGTGTTGAAACAATCTTGATTCAAACAATCTATCTAAATCATCATTTGAACTCCACTCTTTGTGAATAAATACGTAGAGGGTTAGATCTGGTGATCTAACAAAATATTTTTATAAAAAAAAACTTGAACCTCAAAATTTTGGGATTGATCTACAATCTTTTAAACAATGTCATATACGTCATTCTAGAAAGTGGCGATACTGTTTTCCTATAACACTTAAAACAAAGTATCAAAGGCCACAATGCTCTCTCCAAAAAATAATTCTTATATAAAATCAAAGCCTACAAACAGAAATAGTCTGGAAATGTATAAACATATCAGTGCCATATCGATCTACAATTTTTAAATATGTACAATCAGAAATAAACTCTCTGGTTGGAAAAATAAACCTAAAATCCAAGATCCCATATCGAAAAACCTGAACGGAATAAAATCTCATCTTGACCCTCAAAACCATTATGAATTGCCTTACAATCAACCTGTCGGCAGTTTCATATATGATTGTTCAAATATGAAAAACTTCCAATTCAATCAATTGCAACAGGAGATTTTCCTTTTATGGATCCCAGATCTTGTTCAACAACAATCCTTGACCAATCTTTAAACCAGATCATCATCCTTTTAACCTTTAAACCAGATCATCATAATGTCAAACTGTATCCTATACAGAATTGGAATAAAATCATCGGAATATCGGATAATCAAGAATTCAACTGGACCACTCTGGTGTACAGTAGATCAGTCAAATATTTGATCATCCATTGCATGTATCTGGTATATTTTGTACTGGTCGACTGAACCGATATTCCGATAAGTTTATTCCAGTTCTGTATATCAAGTTGAACAATATATGTTGAATTCCCAGTTCAATCTCGTGTGTGGAATATTCAAACAAATGTTAAAAAATATAGTGCCAGGTTCTCACCAGGTTTTACAATTCCCTGTTCAGTATAATCTTCTGGTTCCCTGATGTAGAATCAACATGACACTTTCAGCAAGTGAAGCTTTCCAAACTATCACAATCAATAATTCGATTCTAACTGGAAAACGCACATCAGCTTTCCGAAAATGTGTGCAAGTATTTCGCCCTACATATATTTTTCAAAGAACTTCAAAATTTGATTTTTCTGGTTTTGTATGTAAGGTAAGCTCGGGTAAGTGTGACCGTGATTTTCATTAGTTCGCATTGAATTTAGACCATCTGATGAACCTAAACTAATATAACAATGAACTTTTGCAGGTATTTACTTCGAAGGTCAGTCTTTGTAATACGCCACAGAAAACTATTGAAAAACGTATTCTATGAATTTTATTTATACAGTATGGTGCAAATGAATGGAATAAATTCATTATTTTGTAATAAGGCGACTCTACAGAAAAATCCTGATACCCGTCGATTTTTATTATCGAACGCGCATTCTGTCAAATATTTTTGATACGCATGACGTCATTGGTGTGAGCGTGATGACGTCATCGATGATTTTTTTAAATGGAAATGTGGGTCATGTGATAAGTCATTGGAAAGGTCTTCCAATCAGCTATCCAATCATATTCATGATTTCAAGTAATTTGGGTTTTTATTCTAACAAACAATTGTAGTAATAAAAGAACATTCCCATTCAATGAATACAAACAACTTCAAAGCAAATGTTCAAACTGCCGACCATCTGCTATAAGACAGTGGGATAGACGAGCAGTAAATTCTTCTCGAACTCTGCCAATAACGTCCTGAGTGATTCGTCCCATCTCGATGCGTATACGGTCTTTGAGATCACGGATATTGTGGGGTCTATTTTGGTACACTTTACTTTTCAAGTATCCCCATAAAAAGAAATCCAGAGGTGTTAGATCTGGCGACCTAGGTGGCCATTCAATTGCTCCTCTTCTTCCTATCCACCGATCTGGAAAGACGTTGTTCAAGTAGCGTCTCACCACGACAGCATAGTGTGGCGGCGCACCATCTTGCTGCAGCCACAAATCAGTTCTGTTTGGGAACAGCCGATTCAGTTCGGGTAGCAAGAAGTTTTGCAGAAATTCTAAATATCGAGGACCTGTCAAGGACTCATCGAAGAAATATGGTCCTATTATCCTATTCTCTATAATTCCCGCCCAAACATTCAATTTTTCTGGATATTGAGTATGATATTCCTGCATCCAATGTGGATTTTCAGTAGCCCAATACCGACACGTCTGACGATTGACATGACCGTTTAGGAGAAATGTAGCTTCATCAGAAAAAAGAACTTTTCGGAAAAACATCGGATCTGTGTTATTTTTCTCCATCATAATTTCGCAAAATTCAATTCTTCTATCAAAGTCGTCTTCCAGAAGCTCCTGAACTAAACTAACTCTGTAGGGATGCCACTTCGCCTTTTTTAGCGTTCGAAGAACTGTTGAATGGTCAATGTCATTATCTAATGCTACTTGCCTTGAACTGGTATGGGGATTATCTTGAAAAGCTAGTAAAACATCGAGTTTCTTGTCATCTGGAATTTGTTTCTTACTACCTTTGGGTAGGTCTTTCACATGACCCGTTTCTCTGAATTTCTTTTCAATTTTGCTTACCGTGGATTGTGAAATTGGTTCTCGGTTGGGATATTTATTATTGAACAGAGTACAAACTCCTTTGTGCGTTCGTGTTTTGTCTTCACAACCAATCATTATAAGAATTTCGATTCTTTCTGTGTCAGTGAGCTTCATATTGATAATTTTTGAATATTTCTAATGTTATAACCATTAACATTCGACAAGCCGATTGAGTTTAATTCGAATGTAGCAGTTTCGATGAGACCCACATTTGTGAACCGGCAAAAAATCAAGTAAGAAGCTATCATTTCGTTCCCAGGGACGGCCTTTTCAAAATTAGATCTTGGTTACTTACAGAGATTCGAAAATCATTAATTGGACACAGAATTTAATAATTTTGTAATGAGTGATCTATAATTTCAAAATCAATTTTTTTCTGCATACAACAACCATTAGACAAATTTTTCGATATGGTTGGATAGGTAAATGAAACACCTTTCCAATGACACATCACATGACCCACATGTCCATTTAAAAAAATCATCGATGATGTCATCACGCTCACACCCATGACGTCATGCTTATCAAAAATATTTGACAGAATGCGCGTTCGATAATAAAAATCGACGGGTATCAGGATTTTTCTGTAGGGTCGCCTTATTACAAAATAATGAATTTATTCCATTCATTTGCACCACACTGTATACATATATACATGTCCATAGGTCACACTTCCCCGGAAATTTGGGGCAAGTGTGATTCTGGCCAAATTTAAAGATATTAATGCACGTAAATCTCTCTTTGGGGCAGGTGAGAGTAAGCAGTAAAGGAACTTTCACCACAATTTATTTGTTTCGAGATATCTTTATTCAAAACATAGTTAGGAACTTTTTAATATTGAATTTGAAATGCCCCATTGGAAAAAAACAAAAAATAATCGCGAGAGTGAACATTTGTTGAAAAGAAAAATTTACTGGTAGAAATCTGAAAAATCGAATAAAAATTTCATTGATTCCCATCTTCTGACGAGTGGTGATGGAAGCACAGTTGTTATTTCATCCTCTGAGAGTGTATGAATGACTTCCACATCTGGCCAGGTATACTGGTTGGCACTCTGAGATGTCCGTATATGTTACTGTTTATATTGGCAAAATGAACCAGGTTCACACTTACCCCGACAAATAGGTCACACTATCCCCAATAACATTTAATTTCGGGGTAAGTGTGACATGCAATGTAAAAATGTAAAAAAAAACAACTTCATGAAAAAACGGCAATCTATAGTCAGATTCATTGTTTAGGCAGAAGAAAAGTGTATAAAATGGATTCTTACCTTAGATTTTAACAATACACTCAAAGCTTGAAATAAACTCGTTATACTCGTTCGGTTTGATGAATTGTAGGTTAGAAAATTGAGGAAAATATTTGTATAATATTTGTATCTCTTTTGTATTTTATATGATGGTTATGGATTCATTATGAGTGTAGGCTATTCGTCAATAGATGGCATTGGGCTGTCGCCCAGTTTTGCGAAGATAGCGAGCAAACTCACACTTGCCCCAAATTCACACTTACCCGAGCTTACTATATCTCAAAAATTCACTAAGACGATTTTCATTTTTATAACCGAGATGATAGATGTAGATGTAGATTGTATGTGCAGCCTCACAAGCACTTCAACCTATAAGTTCTTTTGTGCGTGACCCTTGATCTATTCGAGTTTATCAGTTTCCTGGGAGCTAAGTTCCTGATGTCGGAGGGCGTTAAGAAGGCCCCTCCCAAGAACTTAAGCCTCTTGCAGAAAAGCGCTGGGCATTCCCACAGCAAATGTTCTGCAGTTTCCGCGAAGTTCTCGCAGTAGCGGCAACTATCACTCTCTGATCAACCCATCTTTTTGAGGTGGTACCCCAGACGGCAGTATCCAGTGAGAAGTCCCGTTACCATCTTCAAGTCCTTCTTGTCGAGCTTTGTTTGGCGATAGACACACTAGTCTTTTCGCTTGTCTTTGTCCTGGCACTTTATTCCAGTGAGATTTCATTTCATCAGTTTCCCAGCGTCGGAACTTTTCTTTTAAGTGGGCTCTGGGGAGTACACAAAAGGGTTCTGTTCTGGTCCGGGAAATTGTGTGTTTTCCCCTTCTTTGGCAAGGCAATCTGCTTCTTCATTGCCTTTAATTCCTCTGTGACCTAGCACCCACATCAGGATGACCTGATTGTTGACTGCCAGTTGTCTTAGGGATTTTTACAGTCCCAAGTCAACTTAGACTCACAGGTGTATGACCTCAGAGCTTTTAGTGCTGCTTGGCTATTCGACAGTATATACATTTCGGCCCTTCGAGTGCCTCTTTCAAGGCATTCCTGGACACATTATTCTATAGCATGTACTTCTGCTTGGAATATGGTTGGAGTGTTACCAAGGGGTTTTGAGAGCCTGAAATTTGGTCCTGTAACGCCCATTCCAACCCTTTCGTCCATCTTAGATCCATCTGTGTACCACACTGATGCAACCCTTCCCAGTTAAGGTCCGTTCTCTGTACAAGTTTGGTGGCTGTTTATGACCACTTCAAACTGCATATCGAAGTCGTACCTAACTGGCATGAAATCTGTCGGTTTAGACGTGGCTTCTAGGGAAATGTGTTCCAAAATATTCGGTGTCCGATCAGATCTCCTGCTTTCAAGTTTTTTGTCTGGCTCAGTCTGAAGGCACTGTTTGCTGCTCTTTCATTACACATAGGTGCAATGGCGGAAGGTTTAGCATTGTCTCTAAGGCTGCAGTAGTAAGGCACGTAAATATACCGAGATGATAACTTAATAAACTAAATATTACTCGATTGGAATTAGGCTCGATTCCAACAGAACAGAAAGTCCCTTCAAATAACGGAGACTTTCCAGTTTTCTTCGTCTTCGAAATCTGTTGGGTTTCATAGTTTGACAGGTCCACTACCTTAAGTTTACGGTGAATTCGCCGTTTTTTTTTTTTTCAAAGCTATTTTCGCACAGTTTTTGAAACAGGGTATGAAAATTTAAAAGAAGACAGTCAATCTAAGTTTGGCCTCAAAACATTGCAAAACATTCAGTTCACTACTATTTACGTCTATGGAGTTAACATCTGTCATCAATGATGCTCTTTACATTTCAACTGTTTGTTACAGCACCATCTCCGCGCTAGAACGAATCCACCTTTTACCTCAACACATAATTTATAATTTATTTAATAGTTATTTCAAACACTTATTACTCATGACATAACCTTTTTTCATACTAAACACCGCTTCTCACAAGTAATTTGCGATTCAACGTTTGTTTGGTGAAAATAACAACTAGTTTCGGAGTGACATTTTCTATCCTTATCAACTATTAGAAATTATTGAATCGAGGACTGTAAACAATTCGAGTGATAACAAAAAATCTAATGAATACAGTGCACAGCTGGCCATTGAAAATTTAATTTACAAATATTTTAGCCTTATGTTCCTCATTAATGTTATCTTGTTTTGTTCGAAATTTGTGTTGCAAGTGAAACGCGAAAAAATGCGATAAATAAGGAAGGATATGAGGAGTTATCATCCGACTTGTGAAATGCACCCGCGTCTTTCGATAATTTTTGATGTAGTAGACATGTATTACATCTCTAAAAAAAATCTAATCAAGATAATTCATTCACTTTGTTGTCAGAAAAAAGCAATTCCTAACAAGACCAGATAGCATACCTACATAGAGAAAATACTATGAACTTTCTAAGAAAATTGTTATCACGTCCTATCATGCACTATTAATAAACACAGGTCCGTATTTGAACATTTGAGAATTTAAAAAATTTGGAAACCCTAAAGATATTTTTAGTTTTCAAGAATCACTCTGGAAGTACTAAAATTAGGCAACTCTTTTTCTTTTTCACCGTTTCTTGTATGGTAATGTACACACAAAAACGTGTGCTAAGATAGGGAAAATCAACGACATGGTTTAGTGAAATTCTCAAAGTTTTTTCTGTTGGAGAACAGCAATAAAACGTTCATAAATATTCCCAAAAAATAACGCCAAAACTAGGCGCGAAATGACACGAGTGAAATTCGTAACTTCATCCAACAATTTTAATGGCCAATGGAATTCACCTTCAAATAATGACCTTCAAGTGCTTGGAAACGATTTTTCAAATGAAAGAGATTGAAGAAACTTTTGATTCAAAATCAGAGGTAATTTTTCAAAAGAATAAATCACGTTAAATTTGTTTGCCTCAATGTTTACTCCTGTCGAATTGTATGGGTCACTTGAAAAATCCAAATTGCAAATCCAAGATTTTCAATGATTCTCACCAACGATGGATTACCTTATTGAACATCAGAATTTTTCAGAATATTTCTAGTCAAACAAAAAAAAATATGAGTAGCTGGCTAGAAGTATTAGAATTAGATAAAAAAATTGTTGACAATTTAAGAAGTTTAATAAATTGGTCAAAGTTTTTCCTGCAGAATAATAACACTCTAGGAGATATTTTGAAAAGTCAAAAAATTCCAAAATTTCGGAAAAATTGCAGCACCCGTAGTTGTGAGGGGAAATAGAAAACTTAAAACAGTGTAACAACTCATAAAACATGTATAAAATAGATCTACCGTAATTAGTGTAACCTTTTATATCAATATTACTGGACTAGACAAGAACCTTCCAAATCAAATATAGGGTGTTCCAAAATGAATCAACTCCGTTATTATTGATGCTACAAATTCAGTTAAATAGGCTAACTAATGGCATTTTCAATTGGCCTTCTTGATACTGAAACCTAAAAAAAACTACAGTCGTGTTTTCATAACATTTCATAAAATGATATTTTTTTGAACGGAACACCCTATTTATCATGCATTTCGATTCGTAATTACATTCTCAACAACAAGGCTCATATGAGTTTTCTTCCCAAAGTTGAATATGAGCGACTTATATGGAAATATTTATTCCTTTCACTGTAGTACAAAAAATTTCTTTGTTTTAGCGAATGAAACCTCATGAGTGTCCGAACACCAAATTTTGGTACTGATACGAATGACAATATTTTGTTACTAATAGCAAAATAAGTGCACTGAGATTTGAACCCGTGATCGACATATCAGTACCCACTTGATGGCACTGAGCTATTTGATATTAATTTACAAAAGACTCATTTCTATCTTGAAGCTATTCTACTAGTCGTATGTATTTTGTGAATCAAAATATGTCTGCTATATTGACAACTTTGAAGTCATTTTTGTAGAGAACAAAATTCTGTAGCGTCACATCACTGCTATTAGACAAAAATGAAATCATGAGCAATCTCAAAACTTTGTTGAAATATTATCTGTCAAATATTTTCAAGTATATCATGTCATAAATTATTGTAACTGTCGACTGTTCGAATATTTTTCGAAATGCCGTTTTCCACCAAGAAAAATATGATGTGCAGAGGCTCACTTTTCAAATCGTGTGATGTATAATAGAAATAATTTTTCATTACTGGAGTAGAGATGATCCATTTCCCCTATTCTATTCTATTCAGAGGCAGAATTATTTGGTAAATTTTTAAAGCATGGTTCTTTGACAGGATCCTGTTACATTAATTTATTTGTACTTATTGTTGGAATAATTTTTCGATGATCTTGATCTGAATGCAAAGGATCAATTTTTAGCAGCACATTATTTCAGTAGCGTAAAAAGAATGTTGCGACGCTCTTTTAAAAACAGATGGATTGCTACAAATGACCTTGTTAAGTAGCCCCCTCGTTCACCAGACATGACACCCCTAGATTTTAATTTTTGGGGATTTCTGAAAAATTATGTGTACAAAATGAAATTCGATAAATGTAAATGAAATAAAGAATTAATATGATGATATATTTAATAGAATTGATGGACGAACTGTGAGAAGGACTCAAATATGAGTTCAAAAAGAAGACGGGGTTTTCGAACATTTACTTCATTTTTTATAGAGCTTCATCAAATCAGATTGTTGTTTCCTATTAATCCTGTCTTATTTTAAAATAAAAAAAAAGATTTTTTTTGTTGAGCATGTGATAATGAATCGAAATACATGGTGAAATAATGGGTGTTCAATTTACAAAAATATTAGTTCATGAAATATTTAAAAAACGCGACTGTAAATATTTTTAGTCTTCAGCATCAAAAATACCATTAAAATGCCACTAGTTTGTCCACAACGAATTTGGTGTCGACTTAATTTGAAACACCCTGTATATCAGTTCCTTATCGAATCTCAATTTTCCTCTCGAATTCGAGTTCTTTCACTGCCGCTCACGACCTGATGTCAGGCGTGAGTATCGGCTTGGAAAATAGTAATTTTTTCGTCGAATCCTTTCTAATCTATTGCGGCCTTCCTCATCGCGCCGCAGATCGAGCAAAACCCCGGGCCGAATCTATAACGTAAAATTCGGCAACTTTCACCCACCTCATTACTCTACTGAATGAGATAATTCGTTTTTAATTGGCCGTGCTTTCAAAACGAACAGATTTGGGCAACGCCACGGAATAATCTCGTGAAGCGACGACGTCGTATCGGATTCAAAGGCCAAATATTGTTTGTGGCCTTTTCGTTTCGTTGGCAGAAGGTCGTTCGTTCGAACGAACGCCTTTAAATTTCAATGGATTGACATTGTATTTTATTACGGCTGTATAGGTCGAATGATTGAGGCATTCTTGACTGTTTACGGCAGCTTTCGATATCGACATTTCAACAACAAAAGTATACGGAGAGTGTGGATTGAAGAAATGGCAATTCGGAAAACAATTTTTTGATATTTATTTTTCACTTGTCCGTTACTTTTTTATAATACTTTGGCAACGGTTGCTATTACCAGACGTATAACGCCCGTGGCGTTATGTAGGGCATTATGAATCAACGCCCGCTAAATGGTATTTTCTGTAGTTCAATAAATTAATTACTAAGAAAAGTTTTATTTATAACTGTACATAAAAAATGGACTAATTATTTTCTCTCAAACAGAAACAGAAAATTAGTACCAAGTTTGAAGGTGAGTTGACCGATGATGAACTCCTCAATGTGCATTCGGTTTCGCTTGGAACGTCAACATTTTCTTTTTCAGAAACGGAATGGGCTATCATTGTAGCAATTTTGTTCTTCGAAGAGATATTTTCTTCAATATAGCTCTCCGCTACCGTGCTACTCTTCCATTTTCCATGTGATTTTAGTGTTTCAAAGGAAGCAGCACCACCTTGAACAAGAAGCGTTGACGACGTTCGGCGTAGACAATGTCCGGTCTAACCTTTTGGGTTTTCCAAATCAAGGTATTTCGCTATGAAAGAAGGAACACTTCCTATAGTATTTTCACCAACAGGTAACTCAATGAGTTTAATATTTCTGTAGGTTTGAAAAAACCTACGTTGTTTACATCCTTTTGTTCGTAGTGCAATGTACTTTTTAACCAAGTTCAAGGCTCCTATTTCGCTTTCTTCAACAATGGTGAAACTTTATCAGGTGCAGGTCTTGGTTTCTGGTACCTTGATCAGCAGGGTTGCCAGTGAGTCACTATTGGTCACTATTTTAAAATCGTGTCACCTTTCTCACTATTTAGAAATTTGGTCACTATTGTCACTATTTCAGAGCTCAGAAGTGGTTAGAATAGAGGTGCTCGTTAGAATTAAATATCTAAAACCAAGAACACTTGCAATTTCCAATCCAGAATACTATCAGAAAATTAAAAAATGATAAAGAAATCCCTTGTACAAAACAATTACCAAACATCATTAGTCAAAAAAAAATACTAAGCGAAAATCAGAATATGTAAAAAATCTTTCAGAAAGATTTGCAGCGGTTATTAAAGATGAACATTCAAAAATAGCGTTTGAAAATAAAAATACCATTGGAAGATATTTCTCTTCACACCTACAAACAAAAACCCTCCTAGATATTACATCAAATGTGGTTTACCAAATCAATTGTGAGAATTGCCCTCAGAGCTATAAAGAACAAACTGAATTTTACCCGTAAACAAAGATAGCGGATCACGAAAGAGATCCAAAAAACTAAATGTTGACAACCCTACCGCTTTGGTTGAACACATTACAGAAAAAGGTCACAGTTTTTAACTTTATGACACCCATCGTTCTTGATACGCAACTCTTTTTATCCAAAAGACTACTCTGTGAAATTATTCACATATTAAAACATAACAGTGTCAATACCAGAAGGAATATTGAAGGGTTAAACACAGTATTTTTTTGTTTGAAGTTAATCGTATATTCATGACTCTGATGTTCTCATTTCCTCTTATTTTTGTCCCGTTTTGTAAAATATTCAGAAAAAAAAAAAACATTTGTACTTGGCTCTCAGTATTCGTCTTTTATTCGACAGGTGTGTGTGTGTGTGTGTTACTGTTTAAATTGTTCAAAGAATTTTAAAATGTCTATTTTTGAAATTATTTCAAGCATTTTAAGTAGAGAAAAACTAAATTTTGGTAAGTTTTATCCAAATCCAAATTTTATTCTCGTCGAGGTGTAGTAGATAATGGCAAGTAATAAAAATTTTCAAAAAAAATCGTTACAGAACCATGATGATCAATCACATATAGTTCGAAATGTTAGCCCAATAAAACAATAGTTTTTCTTTCCAAAACTTAACTTTGAATGCTAGATTTCAGTGCGATTTTATTTTTCAAGTGAAATCTTCAAAGTACAAATTACTTGAATTACTTTATCTTCATACAAATTCTTATCCATTTATTGTAGTATTTGTCTTGTCCTCACTTGGTTGGGAAAATGACACTATTTAGACGAAAATGTCACTATTATGTCACTATTTCTGGGAAAGATAAGTCACTATTGTACTATTTTTGACCCTCTGAAGCGCTAGCAACCCTGTTGATCAGTAAAACGGCTCCTCTGTCTTCAATGTCATCAATTGTCATCTTGACCATTTCATCACGTCTTAAGCCTCCAATTAAGCCCATTACCAGAACAACTTTATGTAGCAGAAAAGTATCATCTGGAGCTTTTCTTATGAAAAGTAATACTTGTCCATCTTTCAACACCTTTGATTTTTTAGGAATGTATCCTTTTGAATTAACTTTCAGAAAGGCCATCAGTTGACTGAATGCCGATATATTAATGTTTTCTTTAACAATTAATGTTGATTTGAGTATTTGGTCCATAGACTATTTGCACTATATTTTTCAGACTGAAATAATGTAAAATAAATAAAAAATATTAATATTTTTCATGAGATAAACTCACCAGTTACTGGAAGTATGCCTTTAAGACAGTTTCATTTACGGTATTCACTCTGTTTTCATCTTTCCATTTCAAAAAATTGTCATACTCGTATAATTATTTGGATTCCACAGGCAGTAAATTTCCTAACGCTTTTTCAGCTTTGAGCGTCACATTCTGTGGGATCTCCATAATTATTATGAACACAACCCTTTTTAGTTTCCTCCACCAACAAGCTTGTCAATTCTTACAAAAATGCAGCGTCATTTTATTAAATTAACAAACCTTGCAACCTCTTCAATCTTTCCATGGCAATTGCATAGAACTCACTTGTGCTCAGTTGCCGACCAAAACACAGTAAATACTATGAGAAGAAATTTATGAACTAAACAACGTCGTTTAAGATAATTTTTTCGTTCATCCCTTGGGCCAAAGGCCCTCGGGTGAATGTTACCCTCCGGGCGTTAGGATCTATATAACGCACTTGGTACATAAATAGCTATTTCGGCTTCAATTTATGCAGGCAAGCACATATTTTCTCTCGATATGAAAAAATTACTTTTGTGGTTGTGTGCAAACCAAAAACTTCTTCCAAAGGGAATCGGACCGTTTGATACCAACTACTCAACGGCAGGAACAGGAATACAGAGTATTTCATAATTGAATGCTGGTCCTAAAAAGCGATAATCCATGGCTGATTCCACGAAAAATTCGTTCGATCAAACCACATGGTAAATTGCTCCTTTGAGTAGCCTCGAAATCCCAACTACCCTTGAAAATTGTCATCGCCCCATATAATATTCTACAGAAGTTTGGATATTGTTTGCATTCATTCATACACCACCGACAAAACCCTTCAAAATAGGCTGAAACATCAATAATTTATGTATCCTAAAATATAACAAAGCGTTTTTTAGTTTGTTCTCCTCATCTCAACTTTTTCATCATTCCTGAATCGTCGATGAAACATAGCAAAATAACGCCAATTAGATAATTCATGATCGGAGAACCAATTGCTATTCTGTTAGAGTGTTCTTACCACGGTAAACCAACGAGGATTCTACCACACCACATTTTTCTTTATGGGAAAACGGTATTTCGAAAAATACTCGACAGATACAATAATTTATGACATGATATACTCGAGAATATAATATGACAAATGATATTTCAACAATGTTTCAAGACAACTTGGTTACAACTTGGTTGCTCATAATAATTCTATTTTATCGAATCAAACTATTTTTTTTAACGACTACAATATAGCAGACATATTTTGATTCACTTTGCCCATATTTAACCACTCCTCCCTCTTTAACCGTTACGGGATCCTGATGCTAAGACTCTAATGTGAATATCCCTGTATATAGTAAATAGTACCACACTAATCTCCCACAACAATAATGTTAACACACAGACCATGAACAAAATCGTATCCAATCTATGCCAGATAAATGAATACATAATTCCTTTTTATAATAATAAGAATGAATAATAATCTATTATTAAATATCTCCAGAAACTTAGTTCCATGGAAATGTTTGTTTTCAAGTGGTCAAAATAAAGAACACTCATTTTAAGTTTCCTCAAAATAAGAACATTTATAGTATGAAATAAATTTTAATTGTATACAAACATTGCTATTGGTATGAAGTGAGAAATATTTGAAAAATAGTAAAAATATTAGATGCATTCACCTTAGCAGCTTTCGGATGAACCTTGTGAATATAAAGTCACGTATTCCAAGAATGAGTCACTCCGACATTGAAATTTCAACATGATTTTCCCAGTTTTGTTGTAGAAAGAAATACAACTAACCTATTTTCCATTTTATCGTTCAAGAGTTCATACATACAGGGTCTTATTTCGATAATATGACCTAATCATACGAAATGAGAAAAAAATATTTACGTGGTGAATGTTAATGGGTTCACCTTGATTTACGAATGAGGCAGATATTTCAATAACTACTAAAAACACCACGTACTCAAAAGAACATCCCGTAATGGAAGTACTGAGATTACTGATGCCAGACTCAAAAAAAAACAAATTGAGACAAGTTTTCCACCGATAATAGGAACACTGCTATAGAGTACTCAGAATGATCAAAAACAGTGACAATCAATACTGTAAGTCACATTTTTTATAGTTCTTTTTTGGAGTTTCGTGGGTACCCTTTTATTTTGACATATACTCAAATCTTAATAATTAACCACAGTTCATTTTCCCGTTTTTATCGATTCCGGTTCCTCTGTTTTACATCAGAATAAACACTGGAACAAACAAAAACTAGTTTTTTTCTTTGAAAGCATGGATTATACGAGTATACTAGTGAGGAATGGTTTTGAATACGCTGCACCACTACTTACAGTAAACTAAACTAATTCAAACATAAAAAATATAATCGAGGTTAGGTTTCTTTCACACTATCGCTGAACGAATTTTGTGCCTGAAACGTATTTTAACTGGCGGTTTAACCTTTAGTTGGAAATAAATTACGATTACATATTTCATAAAAGAAAACAAGAATTAAATACCTACGCCATTGATACTTCTAAAGACCCCTGATATTATAACAAAAGCTCAAATATGCAAATAAGGATTATATAAAATCAAATGAAGTAGCAACTAATCATTCAGCGAAGTTTACTACACTACTTCTATCTCATACTAAGTACTGGACGAACTACCATTGAATAAATAATGGAAAAATGAATTCAGTTATAGAGACTTCGCATAGAGATGGCGCTTTATACATATTTTGGTGTTTGGGGAATTCTAAACGTAACGCCAAAACGTTTTTTGATTTTATTAGGTGTGCTGAATGACAGGTGTTTCCCCATTTAAATCGAAACAATTTTGGCTTTAAGACCAAGAGAGCATTGCGAAGTGCCTGGTTCTGGTAGAAAACTTTGCTAAGAAACTTGCAGATATAATTCAACGGTCCTAGCAAGCCGTAGTTGTTTTCTCTTGGAGACTTGCCTATTGTATAGGTTGAAGAGGAAGACTGGATTACCAGATCCATTTATTCATTATTATAGTTGTTCGATATCTTTTGCAAACTGACCATCAACGCCTTTTCACAGATGAACTCTGCCAATGCCCCCACAAATGTGATAGCAGCGTGCCCATGGAGGCGCGGCAGCACCTCTTCTCCCACTTCTACGGCTTGGGCGAGGCCGATATGCAGAATCAGTTCCTGCGACGACACATGGACCTCAGGGCGCGGCTCAACGTTCCGGAGATGACCGGATCGGGAAGAGCGCCGCGGCGCATCACCTGCAAGTACCTGGTGCCGCTCCTGCCGAGCCCGGAAACGGTCGAGGTGTGCCAGAAAGCGTTCGTCAGCGCGTTTGTGATAACTACCAAAAGGGTGCGCCTGCAGAGGGAGAAGCTCATCTCCAGCTTGGGGTTAAACAGCTATAGCAGTCATAACAGGTAGTAGACAATGAACTAGTTATTGATTATATTATTCGTTACTTTGATTCCACACTTCTGCGGCTTTTGGACTGTAACATCACATAACCCAAAAATTATCAGGGGATGAAATGGGTAATCTCCTGATGCAATACTCTCTACCATTGCTTCGATAAGTTCTATATTACAGAGATTTCACCTAGGAAAATTCGAGCTGTTGGAGACCTATTGCCTCTTAACCAGCAGTATACCAACATTGGTGCAGAACTCCAGACCTCTAATCTCATGAAGAACAAGTCATAGTTAGAAATAAAAACGACGGGATAACCAAAATCACTAATTAGGCCAGTGCACATATTAGGAATCCCCAACAGTGTGGCTGTTGCTACAGTGAAAATACTTTTAATAAAAGAACTGCAGGACAGGTGGCATGAGACAATTGAAGCTCCATATGATTGTGCTTTCGAATGAACTCAAAATGTAACTCCTTTTCTTGACACGCCAGATCTCAAGCTTATAATTGAACTCCTAAAGGGACAACAATCACCTGAACGGACACGTGGCCTTCTTTGGGATCATAGATGATGATGCCCTTTGTAGGTGATGACGATACTTTGTCATATTTCCTTACAGAATGCTTGCCACTGGTATATCAAAAGAAGACCTCGTTTGGGAACAGTATACTCAACCCAGAGGATGTTAAAAAAGACTCAGCTAAAGAAACTGCTGAATTACACCAGGGAAGCTGGCTTGCCCGGCTGAACCTAAATATGTGGGTGCACAAAAGGACCCATGATGTCCACCTGTACCAGGAAGTAAGAAATTTCCCTCCATTCTAGTTCTTTTTCAACACTGTGGCCGTATTTGGTACTTTTTCTTTTCCCTTTCTTTCTTCTCCAGAGCCCTAGAATCATTCAAGTGACATCAAAAATGAACGAAGACGTATGAACTTTGCATCTAAGACAAGCAATGGGGTAGGTCTAGAATATTCGGGAAGAGTCCGAGGCAGGACCTCAGTCTGAGCTTCGGTACTCAAGACTTTGTATTCCAAGCTTAGGAAATGGCTATTTCCGTTTGCGCGAGAGAAAATCTATAAACCAATCCATGGTTCTCTGGCTAAAATGAGGATGGATATCTTCCAACATTGTAGTGTAGAAGATATCATCCTACAGAAAAACCTCGTGAAGAATCTCCAGCATTTCATCAAAAGATCCTTAGCGTACTTACCAAGAATTCTAAAAAGGGATAGATTAAAACTCAGTGCAATTCAAAGAGATCAGTACCTACACAACCATATGATTTTTAGGAAATCTGATCTTACAGTGACCAGTTCCATTATTACAGAAGTAGAAACAAAATTAAACACTGGTATCTCATTTCCAGTGAGACTTTATTTATATCTGAACTTTTTGTGATCTGAAGTTACTTGAGTGTTACATGAAAATGGACAAAAAGCCGATAAAGTCTCAGTGGTATTTCAACATGAATTTCCACAAAATAAATATATCATCAACCGAACAAGATACAAAATACGTAAATTTTTTTTATACTCTTGACGGAAGACGTATATGGCTAAATTTTGTTTCATGCCAAGAGTTTCTTCGAACTGGATCAGTACATATGATTTGTAAGGCACAGGTGTGATCTGTATTAGCTAGTACTGTTCCCAAATATGAAGTCCAACGTCTTATACCACCCTAAAACTATTAGATTATATCCTGAAAAGGCAATTCGTCTAGTGGTTAATACCTCGCAAACTCTCGCTTACTAGATATATTTGAAATATTGTCAACAGTTCCACTCTGCGGTTTCATTGGTATCAACCCTACCAGTTCCGTATTTCAACCAATATGCTGTCAGACGGGACATATCTTCCTCTGGACTTGTTCGTTGAAGGAATAGCGGTTTTTAAAATAGATCTTTCGAGATCCTAGTAGTCACAGCTTCTTGAAAGCAGATATTCCATCAAAAATCGATTTTTTTAATAATACTCGCCCACTCAATTTTTTTCATTATACCAACACTCATATTTCAGAAAGCCACAAAAACATAACAGAATATCGTACTGAAAATATTTATTGCGTAGTCATTCCGTAAATTATACATTTATGTAACCATCTTATGTGGTAAAAGTGTGATGGATTCTTCCAAGCCGAATCCAATTAACAAATTGCAAAACCCCACACGGTGGGTACTGTCAATAAAGCTGTAAATAAATTTTAAAATGTGGTCTATCAGTTATTCAAAATATTTGTCGAGGAGCTATAAATGAATTGTAGAAAAAGTTTTCAAGTTTAATATAACCAAACGTAAAATTTTATTTATTTAGAAAATGCTGATGTGGTGGCTTGGTACTGTGGTTTGTGCATCCGGCTCATGGGCGGTACATGAGTCGATTTTTGGCTGGGGCAAGAACTTTTCATTTAATTTCAATAATAGATTAAATTTAACATTCTGCAAACTGACAAGGAATAGTAAGAAAGCCTACAAGAGCACTTTCGACTGAATGACCCACATCAATGACATTCGACGCATGTCTATAAATACTAGAAAATGCTGCCACCCTAACACCAAACACAAAAGAACATTTTTATTAGCAAAATCTGTGGAATATTGGCTTCCTTGTTCCTAATTATTAAAGAACATATGTCAAAAAGAAGGAATATATTTATTTTCGATACATTTTAGTTGTTTATATTCTTCCAACTGATATCATAGGTACTAAGACACACTTTTCATTCAAAAACCTATTAGTAAAGCACTAATTGCATCAAATTAAAACTTAAAATGAGCTTTTATTGAATCGGTAATTTTTTGCAATGTAATTGGATGTCTAATGAACACGTTATGAATTCTAGTAGAAAACACTTCTTCTAGGTAAATAAGGTTCCCTTTTTGAACTATGAAAATAATAAATAGTCATAGTAAACATATGACACAAAAAATGTAATCCATGTACTACTGTAAATTCCCGCATTTCAAGTTAACCTCTAAAAAACTGTAAAATACCTGTATGAATAATGTAATTCAGTAGTTGTATTGGCCAAATGAAAATTGTCTCTGTCTCTTGTGAAACGTCTGAAACCCCTTTTTTATTGTCTGAATGATCTTCTATATATCTTTCTATACTTTAGAGCAAATATTAAACATTCATCACAAAACTCATATATCAGCTGATTGTCACTAGGTGAAAATATGAATAATTATTTTGAAAAATACCAGAGCATACGTAGTAAGTTCCTGGACACAACCGACCATTTTAGGGATCAACTGTAGTTTATAGTCAATCTCGAATGGAAATGAAAGTGTCTGTTTTGAAATTGAATAAATATCTAGATCTTGTTCAAGTAATTGTATTTACACCACTTTTCAAATTCATTGATGGGTTTTAAGAATTTATTTACCATATCATGTAGGCATACATCTCAGCAAAATTGATCCTCCTATTGATCCTTGTTACTATGGATGAAACTTGAATAAATTCCTACCACCATGAAAAAAACAGCAATTGATGGAGTAAAGACACTTGGCTTAGCCAAGGTCTAAAAAAAGTTCCACCGTCAAATTTTGCATCAGTCTATCAGAGTGATTAAAAAAAAAACTAGAAAAAAGGGTGCCAAGGGGTTTTGCTTTTGCACACGAATTGCATCTTGCCGTAGAAATACTTAACTAAATACGGCCCCGCCATCCTATTCCTCCTCTCCAATTGGTTTGCAGGCCTAGAATTATATTCCAAAGTTAAAAGTTGTTCTAACAAATAAATGAAATTGAGAGGTTAGGTTGAAAAATTACCCTTTTTAAGTTTCAACTTCTGTTTACCCCAACAGACAATACTTCCCGCTTACTGTTACCGTTGTTGTTTTTTAATTATTGTCCTTATTTTATAATTTTTTTTGTAGAAGTAAGAATAACAACAACAACCCCACCGCCGTCAACCAAAACAACAACAGTCCAACAACTGCAACCGGCGACAACACAGTCAACATCAAACCCTCACCGTCCCCTATCAAACTAAACATCAAGTTACCAAAGGCGAGCGACCAGATGGATACCGATTCGCCTGAAGAACCAAAGAGCTCCTCGAGGCAGGCATCGAACAAAAGGGCAAGACGTCGCATCGATAACCCCCTCATACCATTCGGTCTTTTCTTACCCGATGGAGTTACCATTGCCCCCGTCACGGCAACCCCCGACCACGACAGGGATATCGCGATAGTCAACAACTTCTTTTCCAACCAGCTGTGGAAACCCGAGTATATAGGAGCGTACTCATGAGGTCAGCAGCGCGAGCCGAGAAGTTTTATCCTGCCCACCGTACTTAGTCCAATTAACAATGATCAATTTTTACCTTTACAAAGAGAGAATACCTTTACGTATTGTTATTTATATTTATACAACAGTTTATTTTATGGAAAGTTTATCAGTCTGTTGCAAACATACATGTTCGTCGATACATATATATTTGACAGTTATCTAAATGCAATTATGTTTTTTTTGTGATAGTTGGGTCGATTGAGGCAATCGATCAGTTTTTCCTTGCACCCCCAAGGAATTAATGTAGAGTTTTCCTTTGGAGCTAGTTCATGTAAGAGTAAGGTAATGCAAATGAATCAACGGTATCTCTCCTATTGGCTTGCCGTTGATGTGACTGCAAACAGCACACTAACTTCATGATCCAGAAAGATCACTATCAGTGTATCGCTTACTTTACTTCAACTAGTCTTCAATATACTTACTTAACCAAAATAGCTCGAGGTGATAAGGCATCGCTAAACTTTCTGTTAATAATTTATGTTTATTGTTCTATTGTTATTTTTATGAAATATTTAGTGTATATATTCTATTTACTTATTGTGCGAACTTGTTCCATGGTCTAAATCAAACTAATGTGGCTTGAACTTTCACTGAAGTGCCTTCTTGAAGCCTTGAATATCTAACTGTTTGACACTACTTGCAGAATCAACAGAACAGCATTGTTGCTAAGACCGATACTTTTATACTATACAAATATATATTTCGTGTACTTTATTAGGCGTATCTTACTTAAGAATTTATTAACATTTTAGGGGAAATTGAGAAACAATTTGAATCGTTGTGCCTACGTCCCTTTGAGTGTCTTATCTTACATAACCAAACTATCAGGAGGTTCAACCTTCTCTGAACTTAATATGGGTACTGTCTGTGAATGATAAATTACACCACCGTTTACGTATTAATAATTGTTGTTTATATTTTTTACAAAGCAAATCATTGTGAATGGAATATTTAATTGTTTTCATTAAAAGTGTTTTGTAATATGTTAGTCTCATTTGGGTTATACTTAAAATCCAATGTATCTAAGCTCAGCTGGAATAAACTTCTGGAGAAAATGGGGACCAGAGGGACCGACCTTGATCTGTTGGCCAAAGGCAGAACCAGAGGAAGACTAGCAAGCAAGCAAAGAACTAGGATTCACTGCCTGGAGGTGATTCTCCCTAGCAAAGCTGACAAGAGGACAAATCTGGTACACGGATCTTCAATACCAGCTAGGACTTAAGTTTTGGGATATAAGGGGGCGTACTTGGGTAGGAAATCAGTCTGAGCCTTGGATATATTCCAGCCTTTTTGTTTGCACCCAAGATATTTTGGAAAGGAATTCTAAGAACCAACCAATAGTTATTATCTCGGATAGTTAAGGACAATACAGTATTCTTCCAAACTAGTCTGGGAGACATATAAAAATCTGTACGGGGTAAAACTTGTTGGATCTTGACCCAGGAAAATGAGAGGTCAGACGTCCTCGCAAGAGCGTAGGCATCAACAACTCTCGCTGGAAATCTCGTGAGGACATCAAGAAGAATATAAAGAACTGTGTGAAGAACCATCACTTATTCTCTTGACAGAATGTCACGGGAATAAGACGATGGGGTCAATCGATCGGCTATCAAAATACCCACCCTGTCTGAGCCACAACTATCTCAGAAAGATGATACATCACGACTCCATGATCTGCAGGTTCTAGGATACTATTTGAATACGAAGGACTTGCTTGGATGAGAACAGATATCATCGGATACCATAGAGAAGGTATCATGCCAGAGGAAAATCTAGTGAGAAATATCTGGTTCATCAGAAGTTCCAGAAATTGAAGAGATAAACCTACAAGCAGGGAGCACAACAGTGGTTGTATGCGGTTCTTCCTCGTCCGATGGCTAGTCCCAATGTAACTTGATGGAAAATTTCACTGGAGACAGAACTAGGGTATCAATAGGCACATAGCATTGAATGGGTCTCTGAAAATTATGTCACTTATTATCTAGAAAGCCTCAATGATGGCAGTAGAAAAGAAAAGTTCTGCCCATATATTTAGTACGTACAAATAATGTCTTAATAGCACTTTGGATAAATGGGACAAATGATTATAGTAATAATATTACATGTTTGATTGTCATGGCAAACAACCGGAAAGTAAGGGAGTGAAAAAATTGCGAGAGCTTGCTAAAGAGATTTTTCTCATACCCTGCTTGGTTCGAAATTTTTTGCAGAAAATGCGAATACAATTCAAACGCAATTTGAAAGGTAATGATTGATCACATGATCAACGTGCATTATATGCAGTTTATCTTATATGTTTGTTGGCAAACTTGACAGCAACACTGGAGGGTTTTGCTTATTAGTGTGTAGGAAAGTTTAATGCTGGGAAGTAGATGTACACAACATGGTTATACACTTTAATAAAATCATTGAAAATCAATATTTATCAGTTACCGGCAAGCCTAGATAACTTTTTATCGCTCAAAATTGAAGTTGATTGGAAGATTCTGTGGATTTCGAGAAACTGACGGAATCTTATAGGCTGTCAAAAGAACATGTATAAATTTCATTCACAAGAAAATGGGCAGGAACCAGAAAACCAAAATAGAATAGTAGATGGCCTACTTGTAATAGGCAATCCGCATGGACCAATTAAAACTCTATTTTAGTTGCGCCTGCGTGGTGTGCAATGTAATTTTAGGTTACGTTGGGGATCAACTTGGATATCAAGGTCCAGTTTGGTTAAATTAAATCATGTTCCCTTCTTTTATGGCTTAAAAATTAAAAAAGAAGGGAACATGATCTAACCTAAACAAACTAACCTTGCTATCCAAGTTGAATACTTGGGACTACTATTATATCGCCTTAGCATCGATTCAAATATACCGCCTTGGCCAGGATATATCTGATTGGTTCATGTGGATTGCCTATTGGGAAGTGTTGTGGATAGGAATTCTTGCAACTACAATACACGGTGTTGAAATTTCTAAAACCGCTTTATATTTATTTTTTTCGCAGAGATACAGTTTTTTTTCATCAGTGGCGTCCTTGATAACCCTTTCTGTCATCGTGTACAAACTATTGTACATTCAATTAATATTTTAGTCGTATTTTAGAATGAAAATCTAACTTATTTAAATAAGAACTGACATCTGGGAAAAAAATATGGCAAAATTAATAAGAATCTGTATTATTCATAATTCTCAAAGAAAAACATGTATTCATCGATATTCAGTAATCAAAAACTACATATTTTTTCAATATATCAGAAAATTCGCTAATATGAAAAAAAGGCAGAAACCAAAAGTTGAAATAGAGTTTGGACTAGATTTGAAAAATCGAAAGAGAAACAACTTTATTCTTAAATCATTTTTGAAATTCAAACAAATAAAGCCTATTTTGAGATATTACTAAAAAAACTTCTACCCATATGGGATGCCAACTGTTTGAAGGGCACTGTAATTAAGTTTCTCGAGTTCTCCACACTGTAGCACAACGATGAAGGGTAGAAAAAAACGAGAGTTTATCAACATTTATTTTAAATGGTCTTCTCATTCACAATGTTTGCAAAATAAAACGTCTGACAGCATCCCAAAAAAGTTCGATGTTAATTAAGTTGGCTTTGTTTCAATGTTCCAATAATATTTGAGGTAATCGAAAGATAATTATGGGTAATTGTATAGAATCCCTACCCTCTTCAAAATATAGGCATATAGAAGGATTATTGGATAATGTATATTCCCAGCAAACACCCTTGATACACTTACGTAAATGTGACATAAAATCAACGGAACATATTTATGTAAAATAGTTACGTAAATACCCCACCAAATTTCTGAAATACTGAAACTGCATATTTACATAAAATGTTTATGAAGTATTTAAAAAATTTAAAATGCTTTGTTCCGTTAACCAGCTGTCGCCCTCCTACGAACGACTGCCCTCAGAAGTCGAAACTTGTGCGAGCCAAAGATTAACAAGGTCTTACCTTTTAACGTGCGATTCCTAGCACTTTGGATGAGCTCATACGTAAAATAAAGGTTACTCCCACTGGTGTCAACTTTTAAAACTATATATAAATAAATCGTAATTATTGTTTTCGTCAAAATTCTCAAGATATTACGTTATTGTGTATTTAATGAAATGACATAAAATATATGTAAAGTATTTACGTCAGTGTTATATAAAAATGAGGTTGTATTTGTGATATACGTTTTGCGAAAAGAGGGACGTGAATTTTACATAACATAGTTACGTTACAAGTTATATCAGTTATGTAACATATATATGTCAATCCTATAAGTGTTTGCTGGGTTATAAACGCCTAATACCCTATTAAGTAATAGCTGATAAAAAATGTCATGAAGGATAAAACCCTTTTTTGTGCCATCTTGTATGACCGAATTATTTATTGATTCTAGGCCATCTAGTGTCTTCAATCAACTACAGTGAAAAACAAAAAATATTAGACAATCTGTGTTTCTGCAGAATCGGTTTCCATTCAGAAGTTGCTTCCAGACAACGACGGAATAACATACTGGAAATTCTACAATAACGCCCCAAACCCAGGATCCCACGTCTTTTAACTCTATCCCAACATCTTTCGGATCTAATTAGTCGATCGCACAAAGCTGCACTGCTCCCGTCATCCGATAGTCAAAGCTACTCGCGAATAAACGGCGAATTAATCAAGCTGCGTTTTCAAAGTGACAGGACAATCGAGCAAAGCGCCGCCTACTCCGCTCTATCAGCGGAAAATCCTGTCTCGTTCACGAGTCAATATACCACCGATAATCGCCCTTGCCGCCCATTATTCGCATGAACAAATTCCGCGTGGATCCACGACAGGACATGATTAACATCGAACACGTCCGCGTTCACAAAGGCTCTCCTACAAGAGCACTAATAATTAATGTACCTACTACCGTAGATGAAACGACCGTCCTACGCTCTGCACCACAATCTGCTGTTATTAGCGGAGGAACAATTGACCTACGATCTCGCCGGTTAATAGCCATTATGACGTAAACGGTTCAAGTGTTTTATCTACGATGATGCTGTATTATAGTAACTTATTCAGCATAATAATAATTCATGAGAAAATTTAAAGAAACCGGGGTGTGGCGAGATGAAAGACTTTGGGGCTAACAATACGGCAACTAATAATAATAGCCGTCCTCTACCCGCACAGGCTATGCGTTTGGGTACACTCTGTTAGTACGAGGGAGTATCTTTTTTTTTTTAAGGAATATACCAGTCAGGCCCTGTCTCCGGAGCTCCGAAACAAACGGATGGCGCGCTGGTGGGTCATTAACCCCAGTAAACACTCTCCATGTCCGTGAGCTAAGTGATTACTGGATCCGAGAGTCATGTGCCCTGAGAAGGCGGAGTGAACCAAGAATTACGGCCTTCTGCATTCTTCCGGCTAGGTTTCCATTCCACCAAGTACCCCTATGATCAGAACCACTATTTTGACAGAATGGTTTGGGTAAAGCCTGCGGAGCTCAAAGAGTAGATCTTGATATTTAGTCCGTTTTCTCTCCTCTTTTCGGACGATGTTCGTTCCTCCAGGAGCCGCAAAATCTATGACGAAAATCGTCCTACTTTGATGGTAGAGGAGGCTTATTGGCTTGTATTTGTCTGGGGGTGGGAAATGAGTAGTTCCAATATATTCGGCACTTCTCATTCTCCACAAAGGACTAAATATCTCCCGGAGCATAAGACAACAACAGTGTCTCGTCAATAAGGCACTAGTAGTGCCGAGTTATGGCTGATGTGGATATAGGCTGAGACCGCATAAGCTGGACAAGCTGACAGCAAATGCATTATGGTCTCAGCTGCACCACGACACGCTCTGCATCTAGTGTCAGGGAACTCTATACCCATCACGAGACTACGGTAGACGAAGGTGTTGAAGACACCATCTCGGCAGGCCATCATGAAACCGTCGAATTCCGACTTTACCCCACTTGACCTGAGAAAAGCGAAGGTCAGGTTTCTGGATAAGCCAAAGTCTTCAATGTTCTCGAAGAAGACTCCATGCATTGGCTCATCCTTATGTAGCTATAGGAGCCTCTCACTTTCCGCAGCTTTGACGTGGGCTTTTTGCAGAGTTTGGGATCGTCCATTCAGTGTCAAATACGAGACCGAGTTCATCGGCTGCACGGGTTGCTGCCTTGAAAAGAAATGCTCCAATCACTGCGTTTTCATGATCGCATACTAAACAGAGACGGGGATCTAAACTCCTGATGACTTTACAGGCTCCCTCCAGTATCATTCTATTATGTACACACTCCAAACTCAAAAGTCCACAGCCTCCCCGTTGTCTGGGGAAGTATAACCGTGGAACATACGGTTTAGGATGCAAGCTTCTATGAAGATGCATCGTTTTGTGAATTTTTTGAGTTGTCGCAGCTCTTCCATTTCATTACTCAAAGGAGTAAAGTAGAATCGGAACGGCAAGCATATTAGTTGCAGCAACTTAATTTATTATTAACAGTGCTCCTCCTAAGGTGGCGAATGGCCTATCCACTATCCAATATAAACGTAGGAAACTGTCACCTAAAGAGAAGAAGTGGAAGGATTGTGCAGCAACATTGCCAGAAGTGGTACATTGTGCCAAATTTTTTATATTTGAAGCTTTGAAATTGCAGTGGTACTACATTGTCCCAAATGGTTCATTTGCTACAAGGTATAGTGTAGTGTAGAGGAAGGTTATTATTGTTATTATTTACTATAAGTGACCAGCGAATATATTTGCTGATAATCGGCCCTGATTTTCAAATTCTTCAGCTTTCTTTTAAACTTCTTCTGATAATTCACTTTAGTAAAAATAGATTCTCATGCAAAACATATAAAATAGTTATTTATGCAACAAGTGCAAAAAGTAAGTGTTTATTGCACTCGACGTGAAATTGTCCGACGAGGCCGTTAGGCCGAGTTGGACAACACGCTTAACCGCACGCCATTGATAAAAACGGCTATGCGCATATTCAGTCTAATTGAATGCACCAACTTTTATGTAGAATGAAATTTTTTGAGAAACAATTATTTAAAAAGTTTCCCATATGGTAAGTTTTTGGCGGACACTCTGTATATGCTAAAACTTGAACGTGAGCACGAACATATCATATATTTTCGGAATCTGCATGAAATTGTGCGTATATAGTGCAGATTGTGCCGATTTTGTATTGTTCATGATTTTTAGGGAACTTTTTTCGATTTTTCGAATGACTTTATTTTATATCGATTAACTCGAAATTACACAGATTATACTAATTTGATAATTCTGAATCGATCCACGTTTGCAGAATTACTCAATATTCAACCGTTCCCGAGTTCATTTGGAGTAGGAAGAGGTAATTTCTCTCCATATTTTTTTCTACTTCTGTTCCTGACATTTTTGACGTTGTACTCTTTTTATAATTTATTTAATCGAATATAAATTATATATTTTCGGAATCTTCATGAAATATTGCGGATATAGTGCGGATGTAGTACGTCTGCGAATACTATAGCGGATATAGCGCCAATTTTGTATTTTTCATGATTTTTAGGGCACTTAGGATTTTTTTTCAATTTAAGGAATAATTTTGATTCACGTCTAATGACTCGAAAGTAAATGACTTTCGCAGTGCACTAAGCAATTTCATTCATAAAATGCTCGCCATTACTGAATACTTTCAAAAAGTAATTCTAGTCAGGGTGCACTAAGCATTTCACTAACTGTTAGATACTTAAAGGCCGATTCAGATACATGGGTGCCCACCCTGCCTTTTCAACTTTCAAACCTGCAAGAGAAATGCATTCCTGTCGACGTTCATACCTGTGCCTGTCGGCGTGAGTGAAAAACGCAGGGTGAGAAGTCACTGAATTAGGAAATGATCCATATGAAATAATATAAGATATGGTGGAAAATACGGCGGAAGTATTCGAAAAACTCAAATGACAATACTTCTGTATTAACAACAGACTGACACTAGCTTGGGTACCAGCACACACAGGTTACAGCGGCAATGAAGAGGCTGATTCACTAGCTCGTCACTAGCAAATCAGGCTCTGAATGATCCAGAACCGTTGTGGTATAGCAAAAGCTTCACTAAAAACCAGCACCAAATCATGAATACAGCAGAAATCTCAAGAATGGTGGAATGATTCACCAGGAATGAGAGAGGCCAAAGAGTTTTTTAAAAAACCGCTGCCAACATTCACAGAATATCTACTAAGCCAGAGAAGGAGCACTACTAGAATAATAGTTGGACTCCTCACAGGACATAGTAGGCTCAATAAACATATGAGCATACTCGACCTGGCAGAAGAAATGCTATGCAGGTTCTGCCAGGAAGAAGAGGAAACATCAGCACACATACTATGCCACTGCTTGGGCTTGTCAAGGCTGAGGTTTCTAATGCTGGGAGAAGAAAAACCAGAAGCTCCCAAATATACGGGAGTTCTAAAAACTATCCTATGGAGTCTCGTGATGAAGACAAAGAACTCTAAACTATTTCGAGGGCATACACAATAGATCTGCAAAGGTCGCGGTGTAGATGCTTATGGCACAGAAGCCCCAAACTAATCTTATCTCAGTATTGTTACGTTTTAGCTAAATAATAATGCCGAGCACACTACTAAACTGTTTATTTTCTAACTTCTCTAAAAACATACAACTACTTCTCTGACTAATAAAACACTTAGATCTAAACAACAATACAACTAGCTAAATATTCCAAACACTTATATACTTCTTCAAAGACTGTTTATCACTTCTTCATAAATTCTTCTTAATCCAACTTCCCAGTGAAATCTCGCGTTTATATAGGTACTCAAGTGTATCCAGAATCTTCGTGATGCGACGGTTTGGTTAACCTGAATATTCATTACCGGCAATTATCTGCCTTTTTCTAGGAAACCAAATCGACGATACGCGTGCGAGTCGATTCAGCGGCACAGCTAGGGGATTTTTATCAACGTAACAGTATTAACAAAATTATTACAGAAGCAGTCTTTCGCCTTCAGAGAGGAAAACGATAAAAAATATTATAAAACTAGCAAAATGGAATTCTCTTTTTTCAAAATTATCGACAACAAAGCTCAAAGGATATGAGGAAAAATGAAATTGGTGGCCACTTTGAGGGCCTATTTTATGTATTCGTTTTAAAAAACCTTTATGAAAATATGACCCTCATTCAAAAATGTTAAATGAGATAGAGGTGGTCGTGTGGCACCATGTTCAAGAAGGGGGCAATATTTTCATACTGAAAATCATTAAATTGAAAATAGATATCGACCGGCTTCAGTTTTTCGAAAACAAATGGGTCGTGATGGTCATGATGGTAGAGCGCTTGTCTCTTAACCTAAGGGTCATGGGGTCGATTCCCAGCATGGTCATCGGTCTCGTGCATGACATCACACGTTAAAAGGTAAGGTCTGCGTCTTCCCTAGCTCGGACAAGTCTTTCGTAGACTTTTGAGGGTTGTACTCTTAAGGGTGTGCAGCTGGTTGACGGAAATAACAATAACAAAACAACAATAAATATGTATGACAAGCATTTTTTAAATCTCTCGGATTGAAGTCGTGATAAATGTGTTTATCACCTGCGTAACAGTGAATAACAGTAGTATTCGAGTGAGTTTACGATTATAGAAGTGTATGAAGGGGAAAGAAAGAAAAGGACCAAGTGTAGAGCCTTGTAGAACACCCGATTTGAAAACTATGCATTCACGGGTTGCTGACTTCAACAGAAATGCTCTACCCCTAACTTTTCCGATTATACTAATGTATTCTAACTTACAATTGGAGAGATAAGTTAATGCACCAAAAAAATTATAGATTCACTTGTTTATGTAAAGACAGGAGCCGCATTAAAGTTGAAGTGACAAACAAATGAGAAAACTTGTCTCTTTTCTCGTTATATGGCAATACTTGTTACGCTATTTTTATTCATTCGATAGAACAAACAAGCTGTTTTCCACTCAGCAGCGTAGGTCGATTAATCAAACACTTGCCAGCACTGCTTTTCTAGCAACTCAATTATGCATTTTTCAATCCGAACACACAAATGCCGCGGACTCAGGAATACATTTACTGTACCTGACACGTGTTTAAACTACTAGAGCAGCAGACGCGCTGGATTATCTCTTCTCTTTGGTGAAACTCAATATCAGAGTATAACTAATTGGTACCCCCATCTCTGTTCTTCTGACGATTCGACACATAAAAAGGTTTGCACTGGGATAAACAGTTTTGGTCTGGAAAAAAGTTGCAGAGCATAATGTAAAAATTCTTGTGTTTTTCTATACTACCTCTTTGAAAGTCGCATTACTCTGAACATGTTGACGTATTTCAGTGGAAATTTTTAGAGGAGAGAAGCTGAAAATAATGAAAATAATAATAATAATTCCTCAGGAACGCTGGCAGAAATATCACGCAGGACTCCGTGCAGTATAAGCGTAACCTTTCAATGGCCTGGACCGATTATCGCAAGGCATCTGATACAATATCGAATGAGTTCATCATGCATTTACTCAGATTCCTTGCGGTACCCGATCAAATAGAAGAGGCGCCCCAGAAAATTCTTGAACAATAAAAGAACGAATGAAAACGAATAGAAAAACAAAGAAAGCCAGACTTTCAGAAAATTCTAGAACATCAAGACAAGTACTTCCAACATGTATTACAGAAAACCGAAATACAAATGGAGGAACTGAGAGAAGAACTAAAGGAAGACGTCAAGAAAATCAACGATGAGCTCAATAAAAAAGTGGATACGGTGCGAGAGGAGGTGAAAGGATTCTCGAAAACCATATAGCTCTCCTCAAGAACCAAGATCGTCGAGACAAGGTTGCCACATCAGGAACTTCCGTAAATCCTCCGACTTTTGATGGACAGTCCTCTTGGTCCATGTATCGCCGATAATTTGAAGCTGCAGCGTTGGCTAATGGATGGGGCGAAGAAGACAAAGCTACAGCACTTATAGTAGCTTTGAGAGGGCCAGCTTTGGGTATGTTGCAGACGATACCTATCGAACAGCAAAATAAATACAAAGACGAGATAACTGCATTAGAGTTGCGGTATGGCGATCAACATCGAGAACAGCTGTATCGTGCTCAAATGAAAACGCGCACTCAAAAATCGGGTGAGAGTCTGAAAGAATTTGAAACAGATGTGAGATGCCTGATTCAGCTGGCTTACCCAGAAGCACCGGGAGATTTCAAGGAACAGCTAGTGGTGCAGTTATTTATAAATGGACTGAAGGATACTGAAATCCAAAGGACTCTGCGATGCCTTGGTAGGTTCTTCAGAAGTGCAGGAGGCCTTCAATACCTCGAGCCCGAAAGTACGAGCGGTATCGATAAAATAACCCGAACAATGATGAAGCGCAGTTACTAGTTCATTCGAGAAGGTTCTGGAAGAGATTAAATCTTTGATAAGTGGAATAAGCACTCAGAAGCACAGGGCGTGCTACAGATGTGGAAAATTGGGACATCTTATAAAAGACTGTAGAGTAAGAATGCCACCACGTTCGCAATCACCTATGAGGACAAGATCTCCCAGCGAGTCCTTAAGTGGGCGGCAGGAAAGCTAGAATTAGTCAGCATATTGGGACGCATGCTGCCTAGCAATAACAGAGCAGCACCCAGGGTCATTCCTATTAACAGGCTAAACAAAAAACCGACAACCTAACCAATGCAGGAAAATTGAACGAAGTAGACGTCACATGCACCATAGACACCGGTGCTGCAGTTTCTTTGGTACGAAGTGACATTCTTCGGCCAGAGAGCGTGAAACCTATCTCTTCAAACCTTGTGCTTCGAACAGTCACTGGAAAAAGCGCACCTATTAAAGGAGAAGCTGAGATTACACTGATTCTTGGTCGCAGATATAGAAGATGCATTCATACTTGGGGTGGATTTGATCAGTGACTTCGGGTTTTCATTTGACAATGAAGAGAGGATCATGAAGTTTGGAGGAGAAGAATTTATCCTCACAACTCCAGCAGAAATGACGATATCTGTGGAACTGCGATAAATAAATCACCCAGCACGAGCCCTGATAAATACAAAACAAGCTATTTCTGTAAGAGTTGCCAACGTGTATCCAAAGAAATAACAGCTAAAGAAGGCGATATCATTGGAATCTGTGAACCTATTTCATGGGTAGCAAACTATGATTCAGGTGATCACCAGGAAAGAAAGGAAGCCTCAAAGAGTGTTATGACAATTCTTGAAAAATCATTCGAACACTCGTCGACAGAAGAAATGAGAGCTGCTAAAAATTCCATCAGAAGTAAAAGCGACATCTTTTATTCAACAACAGGAAGAACTAACTTGATCAAACACAGAATCGATACTGGCAACCACCAAGAAGAGTTCCATTTGCCAAACAACAAGAGGTTGAAGAGCTTGTTGACAAAATGATGAAAGATGGTGTGATTGAAGAATCATCGAGCCCTTGGTCTGCACCTTTTGTGCTAGTTTCTAAGAAAGATGGATTCACGAGATTCTGTGTGGATAATAGGAAATTGAATGATTGATTATTAATCAAAATTGAAAATCAGATAATATACATCAGTGAGTAAGGATTGTTTGTTTTATATTACTAGTATAAATAAATTAGCTGAAGAGAGATAAGTGCATTTTCATCACACTCTTATTTATAGTCTGCAATAGTTTTATGAACTCTTAATTCTTGGATTTTTCATTATTGGAATGGTTTTGAATTAAACCCCACTCATCTTTTCAACATTTGTTTTAATGTGTTTTATCTTCTGTTCATAACCCTCGAATTTCAGTTCAGTCCTATGATAACGCGTGGGACACACTAATGAACTAGGAAAACAAAATAGAAAATGATGTTCGATAGTTCACAGCAATTTGTATATGAGAAACGACTCATATTTCGACCGAATAAGGTTAAATGGTGAAACGTAGGCGTTGGAAGGTAATATTCAGTGAATTTGGGTAACAACAGACGAAACCAGTAACGCCTCTCCACCATTGTTTTATTCATTCAATATTAACGACTAGATGGCACGCTTAACCGCCTCGAAAGAATATTGTAATCAGACTTAGTGAGGGGTGTTCGTGGATTTTTCGTTCGTTCCAATTTCGTCGAAAAGTCGTTAACACGGCATCTCTTAGAGCAGGTTAAGGTTAGTATAGCGTGACCTTAACTTTCAGACTGATGACGTACGATTTGATAAGACTTCAAAGTGAGAATCTAGAGCAGTCACGACATCCAGGATGACGTTCCGCTTTGGCGGTTTGTCCGATGGATATTCGTCGACGAGGATACACGGAATTGACGCGGAAATATTTAGGAATGTAGTGAAATGGATGCGCGATTGCCAATGCCAATATAAGGGTTTTCTGTCATTCAGCTTGGTATACTGCGGAAAGCTGAACATAAATGATCTTCAATTCAGACTACACTATGACACTTCATTATTTGTTTCTTGTCGATTCTTTCAAAAACGCCTACTGATAATTCAAATTTCTCTAAAAACCACACGGAAATTTTTGTTTTTCCAAGTTTCTATAAAATCCGTTTAATTCAGATAGGGTTGTAAAAATAAACTCGCCCCCATTTTTTAGCGTAGAATGAGACCCAACAATGGGGTTGCCATGTGAAAAAAATAAGCTACACAATTTCTGGCCACCCAGTATAATTTTTTTGAAAAGTTTACAAAGATTTAGGAAGCTTCAGGTCCTCCGATAAATAACACAACCTAGATGAGTAACTCGCCACACACGCATTAAAATTTGTGTGTAAGGAACATCTTCCCCCAACGTCAGTGTCGAGCGTTGTTAACAGAAATATTGTTACGAGATTGATAAAAATTCCCCTATCTACGCCGCTGAGAGATCCATAAAAAACAAATCGCATACAAATGTGTTGACGAAGCTCTGCAGGTATTTAGGTAATCGAGCAGTTCTAAGAAGTGATTATTTGGACGGCCTTCTGTCCCGAGTATTCTAGGAAATTTCGCGAAAGATCCAGTCGGCACAAATGTACCTATATAAGCGAGAGATATCACTGGAAAGAGGATGAAGAAGATTAGGAAGAAGTGATATAAGCAGTTTTTGAAGAAGTATAGAAGTGCTTGGAATATTTAGCTAGTTGTATTGTTGTATAGATCTAAGTGTTTTATTAGTCAGTGAAGTGTTGTATGTCTGTTTAAAGTGAAGTTAGAAAATAAACAGTTTAGTAGTGTGCTCGGCTCATTATTTAGCAAAAACGTAACAGTGGTGTCCGCAGCGGGATATTAGTGAAAAACAGAAACTATTAATATACTATTTATGGTGAATACGAGGAGTACATCGTACGATACGATGGATGACATTGTGAAATTTATCCAAAATCAATTTGCGGATTTGGAAAGAAGGCGCCAGGAGGAAAAAGAAGAAGAGGAAAAGCGGCGCCAGGAGGAAAAACAAACAGAGGAAAAGCGGCGCCAGGAGGAAAAACGAGAACGAGAAATTGAAAAACAAGAAGAGGAAATGAGACGATTGGATGAAAACAAAGAAAGAGAAAAAGAAAAACAGGAACGAAAAGAAACACTCTAGAAAATTCTCGAACAACAAAAGACCGAATCAGAACGAGTAGAAGAACAGAGGAAAACAGACTTCCAGAAGGTTCTAGAACATCAAGAAAAATTCTTCCAACATGTATTACAGAAAACCGTGAAAATTCCTGGATTTTCGGAGAAAGTAGTTTATGCTACATTAGATGGAGACCCTGGGTGCTGCGTTGGAATAGTACTGCCATGTGTTGAATCACCACGCGATTTGATTCTTGGAAGAGCCCTAGTAAAAACAAAACACGCTATTCCTGTGAGAGTTACCAACATGTATCCCGAAGAAATAACAGCTAAAGAAGGCGATACCATTGGAATCTTTGAACCTATTTCATAGGTAGCAAACTATGATTCAAGTGACCATCAGGAAAGAAAGGGAGCCTCAAAGAGTGTTATGACATTTCTTGAAAAATCATCTGAACACTTGTCGACAGAAGAATTGAGAGCTGCTAAAAATTTGATCAGAAGTGAAAGCGACATCTTTGATTCAACAACAACAGGACACAGGATCGATACTGGCCAAGGCTATCCGATTCGGCAACCACCAAGAAGAGTTCCATTTGCCAAACAAGAGGTGGAAGAGCTTGTTGACAAGATGATGAAAGATGGTGTCATTGAAGAATCATCGAGCCCTTGGTCCGCACTTGTTGTGATAGTTTCTAAGAACGATGGATCCACGAGATTCTTTGTGGATTATAGGAAATTGAATGATGTTACGAAGAAGGATAGCTACCCTCTACCAAGGATTGACGACACATTATCCCTAGAGCGGATATTGGCAAGTGAGCATACATGAAGACGATAAGGAGACGACAGCATTTTCAACAGGAAGCGGACTTTATCAGTTTACTGTTATGCCTTTTGGATTGTGCAATGCTCCAGCAACATTCGAAAGACTTATGGAGCTGGACCTGCGTGGGCTAACTTGGAAGACTTGCCTAGTATACCTCGACGACGTTTTAGTCATGGGAAAGACATTTGAAGAACATCTGCACAATTTACGAGAAGTATTCCAGCAATTCAGGAATGCCAACCTTAAACTGAATCCTCAGAAATGCTCATTGTTCCAGAAAGAAGTGGATTTTCTGGGCCACACAGTGTCATCAGACGGCATCCGAACAGACGATCCGAGACTGGCCGAGACCTAAAGACAAACATGAAGTGAGGAGCTTCCTAGGTCTCTGCACCTACTACCGTCGGTTTGTAGAAGGATTTGCTGATATTGCGGCACCTCTACATAAGTTGACAGAAGACCGAGTCAAATTCGTCTGGTCCAACGAAAGTGAATGGGCATTTGGAAAACTGAAAGTTGCTCTATGTTCCAGTCCGATTTTAAGTTTTCCACGTTTGTTTTGGACACAGATGCCAGTAATAATGGGATTGGAGCTGTACTATCACAAGAGCAAGATGGTCAGGAAAAAGTAATTGAGTTTGACATATCGTCGGGTGACAGGAAGAACTCACTAAGTACTATTTGAACAATTGAGAAAATTATAGATTTTTTACTGTTTCAAAACAAAAATCCATTTGAAAAGCAATTCTTAGCCAAATCGAACATAATGATGAGACTTATTTTACTTAACATCTGAGTATTAAAGTTTATTTATATACATTTTTTTAAATTAGAAGTTATAAAGGAAAAAGTACTTAGTGAGTTTTTCCTGTCACCCGACGATATTTTGATTTCTAGCTTCAAATGGTCTTTTACACATTTCACGATACTTCACCATTGCTTAATAATAGAAACTAACGATAGTTTAACACAAATTTACTCATAATTTGCCCTTTATTCACGAAAAAACACTCCAATAAGCCAAAGACGAAAACAAACAGAGATGTTATGTTGTTCTGTCATATATGACATTTGATATTTCAAATGCAGCATTGCCGTACTGACCAGACTATATCGACAACGAAGAATGTCCGTTCGGTGATAGAAATACTATCGTTTTTACATGCACCCAACTAGCTGCAATGAACGTTTTAATTGCCTTTTTATCGCTTTATATTTCGTCCAAGACAGTATTTTTGGGTTTTCGTTGCCATGAATATACCCGACAGATATGAAAATCTAGCTGACGTGCTCATTGTATCCTTAAACGATTGTGACATGGCAATAATGTCATGATTTGAGGGCTAACATTATAAAAAGATGTTACTTTCAGTTCTATTTAGTATTACTCATCTAGGGTGTGTTACTTGATCGGAGTTCAGGTCTCATTTAGGCAAATTCTAGCAATTTTTGACCTAATAATAATTTTTTTTTCGAGAAGGGGTTCATCTCAGCCAAAACTTTCAATGTCGTAGACAGCTGAAAATATTTTAACTAAAACGAGCTCCACGGAAAACTCCCGTATACAATTTTTCAGAAAAATACTCGACTCAGTTCATCGTGGTATACCCTGTATATTTGGGACAAAAATAAGTCGATTCTAATCGGAGTTAATAAGATTGTTAGCTTAGCGTATATCATATACATTTAACGAATAATAAAGCTGCATAGATATTATATTTATATTTCTCTATGTACAAACAAAAATTGCTATTATGAATAATAGTTCATAACAAGAGACCCAACATTATTCCTTGTGGAACTCCTTAATATATTTTCGATAAATCAGAAATTGAGGAGTCCAGCTTTATTTACTATTTTTGAAGTTTTTTATGTAAATATTTCGTCATTACACTAGGAGAACTACAGGTGAATATAGGGTGGGCCAATAATAGAGCATCAGAGTCGGATGGGTCGGGTTCTATGTTAGATTTTTGTAGAAATAATGTCATCTGCAGCTTCTTTAAATAGTTTTTCTTATGATTTTAAACGAAACATCTATTTTTCGACTATATGATGTAGAACAAGAATACGATTATTTTCTGTATGCACATCCCTATGGTATTTCCTACCCGTTTCCGATTCAATTGAAATCTGCACTATATGAGCAAAATTTCATGCAGATTCTTAAAATATACTATGATATGTTTGAAGGTTTGGCATATTAACAGGACAACGTCAAAAATGTATCGAATAGAAGATAAAGCAATTTTGCGAACACCAAACGATTCAAAATCAGAAAACTCTGTGAATTTCCAATCATTCGACTTGAAACAAAATCATTCAAAAAATCGACTCCTAATAATCGGGAAAAATACAAAATCGGTAGATTCACTCGCAATCCGTCTTAAATGTGCAAAATTTTATGCAGATTCCAAAATTATATGATTTGTCAATGCTCATTGGCATATAAAAGGACGTCAAAAATATCACGAATGGAAGTAGAAAAAAATATAGAGGAAAATTACTTCTTCCCACTCCAGAAAAATCGATAAATCATGAAAAGTACGAATTCGTCAGATCAACTTGAAATTCGAACTATATACGCAAAATTTTAAATATTTGATTTGTTTCCAATTCGGCTTCCTGTATTATGAAAAACAATTTATGTTCTACACATTTCTAGATATTCTCAACAACACTTTATATAGAAACAAGAAACTCGCCAAAGAAAGGTTGAGTACTCTGGAGAAAATGTGCTATAAAATTCATAATTGTACTACAAAATTTACGGTAGTTCCATAAGATTTGAGACACTGTGTATAAGTTGCCTACAAGTATCTACTGTGTCAAGTTTCTTGCAAGAGTTTTCACTAAAGCTGAGCTTATTGAAGAGGCTGAGGGTCTTGGAAAGACTGGCATTTCTACTAATGTAGTGAATGTTAAAAATGAGTGAATAATTAATTATGATCCATTCGGAAAAACACCCCAAAAGTATGTGAGAAAACTTTCAATAAGAGAAACTAAATCGTTAACATTGTACATAGGGGTAGCTCCCAATGACAAAATGTTCCTTTTTTGCTAAATATTTGAAATAAATAATAATACGTATAAATCCATGTTATTTTATTATTAATAGTTCCAAAGTTATGAAGTCAATCAACATATTGAAAAAAAAAACGACAGTTGCTGACTTTGAAATTGAAATCAAGGGCGATTATCAGCAAATATAATTACTGGTCATCTATAGTAAATAATAATAATAACCATCTTTTACCCGCACAGGCTATGCCATTGGGGAATATTATCATTAAATCGGACAGCAAATAAGAGCGCTATGGATTGTGGAATTTTTTGTCAGTCACTCTATAACTACAACAAACAAAAAATTATTGAATGACTCGTAGTAGAAGCCAATTGTGAGGTCCTATTCGTGAATTTCCCGGTAGGCTCTCTTGCTAACAATCCGACGATGCTCATAAAAGTCATACAATTTCATGTACCTCAGAGGGGAAGCATTTTAGGATATACATTGATATCGAAATGAACTTTTGAAGATGAGAAGATTCAAAGACGAATTACAAACAATTCAATTTTTTTATTATTATTATTATTTTTATTTAATCAAAGAGTTGTATTTCGTGTAATCGCAAAGCTCTATCGCCTGGTAAGCCATCATCGGTGCTATACCTGCAAGTAAGTAATAATGGAAAAATAAAAAGGTTAAGAAATTTAAAATTAATTACTCGAAGTATTTATACAGGAGCAATATAAAAAGTCAACAAACCCATGATTAACCTTGGTTTGATCGGCCATACATACAGCATGTTAAAATTAAGTACTCAGTACCCTCAAAGGGATTTTTATTTAATGTTTCCGGTTTTGCATTTTTCCAGGCAATGCAGAAGCCTACTCGTGTTGTACTAACAACGTAACAACCACGAGGTGAAATCGAAAAGGATTTGAAAATTTGAAATTTGAAATGTGAATTTGAAAACTGACAGATGAAATGTGGTGACATTGACGTAAGGTCCATGTCCGATGAGAGTTAAGAGAGAATATGACATATGACAATTTTTAGTGATTACGGAATGTGAAAGTTTACCTAGTGAGCAAAGAACAATAAATTTAGAAATTTGCATTGAAGTGATGTACTATTTTAATACTAGTTTAAGCATAGGTTATTACATTGTAATTCTTTGTCTATTTGTAGATCTTCGAGAAAATCTAGTCTGTTAAAATTCTTTGAGTTGACTTGTTTCAAAATTTGTGAATTGTGATTTGGACTGAAGTTATGTTTACTGCATTTAATATGGTGGCCAAATGCTGAGTTTCCAGGTTTGTTAAGATGTTCGCTTATACGAACCTTCAAAGGTCTGTCCTATGTAAGAAGCTTCACAATCATTACAATTAAGTTTATAAATACCACTTTTTGATAATTTGTTTATTTTGTCTTTTGAATTTACTAAATGTTTGCTTAAAATATTGTTACTTTTAAAAGAAATTTTTAAATTTGTTATTTTATTTTTGATGCAACTAAATACTTTTTGAGATAAATTTTTGTTTATAAACAGTAGAGATACAAATCTAGAAGGATTTTCTATTCTTGGGTAGGTTAGGTTTTGTTCTCGTTAATGTTTGACTTTTTTAATTAAATTTTGGATAATGTTAGGGTTATAGCCATTATTGTATGCGATTTGTTTCAGAATGTTCAACTCTTTGTTATAGTTTATGGAAGAAATGGGAATGTTAAGAAGTCTATGGATGTAGCAATAAAAGGCTGCAATTTTATCCTGATATGGGTGATTGGAGAAAGCTGGTATAACATGATCTATTTGAGTAGGTTTCCTATAAACGCTTAATTCCAGATTGTCAGATTTATTGATGGTTAAATCTAGAAAATTCAATTTGTTCTCAGATTCAATTTAATGTTAGGATGGATTGAATTTATCTTTCTCAAAAGGTTTTCGGCTGTGTCCGAATTGCCTTCAGTGAAGACTAAACAATCGTCTACATACCTAAACCAATATAATATTTCATTGTTGTTAACGTTGACTATGTGGTTAATTTCTAAATTGTTCATGAATAAATCTGCCAGAAATGGAGATGAGCAACTACCCATTGCTAAGCCCTCTGGTTGTCCGTAAAATTTCTCGTTGAAGACGAATTACAAACATCCCTCATTACAAAGAAAAACACAAACCTTTATATTTTTTGCCAGAGCCTGGGGAAACCACCGAAACTCGATCATTCAACCTTCTGTGTGAAGAAAAAAATACCCTCATGCAATTCACTATCGTTTTATCGTTTCCCCTCCTAAACCTCTAGAATTCTAGAACCTACGTAGACGAACACCTTCTACGACGACTTACCCTGCTCAGAGTCAGCATCATCGTAGCAGACTGATGGATTGGATTGGAGACGGAGACGGGATTGTGTCCGTGTCGCGGAGAGAGAGATTTCTTGTGCAATCACACGAGCGGGTAGGATCAGAGCGCGCGGAAATCTACCCTGCCGGCGATGACCGATCGCTGGGCGTTGCGCGCATAGGGTGCGCTCCATCCCCGGAGTCCTGGTTTTCCGATGACGTCATCTCGACGTGGGATACGAGGGATAAACTATGAACTTGAGATAGTCTGGAATAGCGTCGCCAGCGGTTTTATACCGGAAGAATAGGGACGTTGTTTTTTCAACTAGAAAATTCACCGAACACGATTTTTTTATTATTACTGTGCGATAAAGATTTAATGCAGATACAGCATGTATTCAGGCGCCTCCGCCATATAGCAATATACGCTCGGAAAGGTATATTGAATTCAGCAGCTGCATCAAATATCCACAGTTTTGTGATGATTCGGCGGGGAACAGACTGACTTATCGTAGCACTAACGAGAGGCAAAAACCAAGAAACTAGCTTGCAGGTAGTCCTCCTGACTAAATCGAATCAAAATTCTGCTAGTTGTCTACAGTTAGAACTTATAATAGTGTGCGAGACCTTAAAAAAATAATAATGACGGATTATTCCATAGTTTGCCGATTTATTGTTGCTAATTGTGGAAAAAAAGTAGTTGCTCTTATTTGAAAAAATATACGATTTTACAATAGAGTGCGAGACCTCCAAACAATATTATAACGGATTTTTCTATAATTTGCCGCTTTTTTGTTGCTAGTTATGGAAAAAAAGGTGTCGCTCTTATCTTTAAAAATAGTGTGCGACACCTTTGAAATATATGATAAATTAACTGCAAAAAAAGTTTTCGAACTGTTCTGTAACAAACAATAGTGTGCGAGACCTTCAAATTCCATAATTTGCTGATTTATTTTTGATAATTGCAGAAAAAAATTGTCGCTCTTTTCGATAAAAAATTATACGATGTTACAAAAGTGGGAGAGACCTTAAATAATATATAATAACGGATTATTCCATAATTTGCGGTTTTTTGTCGTTAATTGCAGGGAAAAGAAGTCGCTCTTTTCAATAGTGTGCAATACCTTCAAAAATATAATTACGGTTTATTCCATAATTTGCCGCTTTTTTGTCGCTAATTGCAAAAAAAGTTGTTGTTTTCTTCTAAAGAAATATACGATCTTACAATAGTGTACAAGACCTTCAAAAATATAATGATGGATTATTCCATAATTTGCCGCTTTTTTGTCGCTAATTACGGAAAAAAAAGGTGTCGCTCTTTTCTTGATGAATTATTCCATAATTTGCCGATTTTTTGTCGATAATTGCAAACAAAACTGTCGCTCTTTTCGTTAAAAAATAATACGATGTTACAATTGTGGGCGAGACCTTAAATTATATATAATAACGGATTATTCCATAATTTGCGGTTTTTTGTCGATAATTGCAAACAAAACTGTCGCTCTTTTCGTTAAAAAATAATACGATGTTACAATTGTGGGCGAGACCTTAAATTATATATAATAACGGATTATTCCATAATTTGCGGTTTTTTGTCGCTAATTGCAAAAAAAGTTGTCGTTTTTATTGAAGAAATATACGATCTTACGATAGTGTACGAGACCTTCAAAAATATAATAACAGATTATTCCATAATTTGCCGCTTTTCTGTCGATAATTGCAAAAAAAGTTGTCGCATTTTTTATTAAAGAAATATATGACCTTACGATAGTGTACGAGACCTTGTCGCTAATTGCGGAGAAAAGGTAGTTATCGCTCTTTTCATTGAAAAACATACAATGCTACAATACCGTGCAAGACCATAAATAATATATAAAAACGGATTATTCCATAATTTGTCGCTTTTTGTCGCTAATTGCGGAAAAAGGAATTATCGATCTTTTTATTAACAAAATATAAAATGCTAGAATAGTGTGCGAGATCTTAATATAATATTGGATTATTCCAAAATTTGCCGCTTATTTGTAGCTAATTGCGAAAAAAACTGTAGTCGCTCTCTTAAAAAAAATATACTGTGTTACATAGTGTGCGAGTTCTTCAAAAAATATAACTTCCACAATCAGTCACTTATTTGTCGTTTATTGCAGGAAAAAATTTGTGCTTCTTTTCTTCAAGAATATATACGATGTTACAGTAGTATGCGAGATCTTAAGAAAATATAATGACAGAGTTTTCAACAGACAGAGATGGCTTAAAAATAGTTATATAAATTACTATAGATGTATAAAATCAATTAGAAAGTATAGTTTACGAGTCCAATTTAATTTGTGGATTATTGTTAAATGCATTTTCATTGCAACTCAATTCTTTCAGATAATTGAATTGCGAACAACAATTGTGCTGAGAACGGAAATTTGGTAGCGATAATCTTGATCTTGAATAAAACGAATAATTCCAACAAAGTTGATATACCCTTCTCTCCACAAATTCCCGAAAAAAGTGAAAAAAGAGGCAAAGATGACTCTAATGTTGCCTGATCTATCCTGGCACAGATGAAAGCAAGAACTGAAATATGCATATATGCAGGTGGATATCTCTAAACAAATGAAGAATAATTATCAATTGTTTTATTACAATTAGCACTTGCAAAAGTTCTTCCTTAAGGAACACTGTACAAAGGGATGACATAAATATGTAATTTCTTGGAATTCGTTTTATTGATTTGAAACTCGGAACTCTCCGGCACTTTGTTCAATTTAATCTTACACTTTCGTAAATGCCACCCTGTCATTCGACGCACATCGTCAGTTTGTTTATCATTAAGGTGTTGTGTCATTCACTATGTCGAATCATTAATCAATTCCACTCGAGCTCAATATGCCAGATTTTATCACACGAGAAAAATCGTGCTCAAAAGAACATGTGATGGCGTACTGGACAATCTCATCGTCTAGAACTGCACTTTGATTGTAAATGGAGAAAATTCTAAAATGTTCATGAACTTTCCATCACTTGTTGAGGGGAAAGAAGAGTGAGTCTGTACAATACTACGCCGGTATGTGTACATCCATGAGCAGGATTTTCAGAATTTAATTCTTTTTGATTTCCAACTCATGTTTGTGAGGATACCACGCTGAATTATTTTCCGTGGGCGGTAGAATTTCGTTCTGTATATATATATATAACTTCTCTTCTCAAGATTCATCTACGCATTGTTCACGCTTTCTTGAAGTTTTTCTTCATTCTTCCTCCAAACCCTCAACAGTCAGGCAGGGAATTGCAGGATATTAGTTAGAGGTTATAGAGCTGAAAGGGTCATATTTCACTTCTAGAACCCTTAACAAAAGTCTTTTGCTTCACCACTGACTTTCGATGTCAAGTGTGAGAAGTTCCGTATTCATATTTCTCAACAAACCATCCATCACTTCCCTCAAGTGTATTTCTATAGAAATTTCCGAGTGGAAAGGCCCGAATTTCAGTTGATTTCCTTTCGATAGGTTAACACCTCCTCACTACGTGCTTCTGCCTACGCGAAACTTTCAGTAATCTCGGCACCCTGAGTAGATGCGATAGATCTGGCCATGCCTACTTCCCAAATGGAAGTTGCGTGTCTGTTGAGTGTAACAAGAGAAGAACTTCAGCACGTTCGTGTTGTTCCATATCGCGGGAATCATGGATCCGGATTTTTATCGTTTATAGTTCTAGACAGCGAAGAAAATCAAAGTTATAAAGAAAAATTATGGAGCTGATGTATAATTGACGCTGAAGGACCGATTACGTGGAAATGTTTTATTGATGTGTTTGTTTGTTTCGACTTCGTCCAAGAGAAAACAGCCAGACGCAAGTGGAAAAAGTCTCACAAGATCAAAAGTTCACGAGAAAAAATATGCGATCATTATCAGAACTATGGTAGAAACAGTAGATGATGAATGTGAATTTACAGGCGATATTATGCAATTTCTCAACATAGTTTTTGCGGAATTTTAATCTGCCACAGACTAAAAATGACTAAATTCGCCATGATAAGTTACAACACTAATTTTGAATGAAATTATTTATTTTGTATCGTATTCTAAATTTGCCTATCTGGTTTGGAGATAATAAGACATAGGAAGTTGTTTTAAAAACGATCCCTCTGGAATACCGAGCGGCCTCACAGGGTACTTTAGCCCTGCCATGGCAAGCCGGAGCTCTATATACCGATCATGCGAATTCATGAGTAACCAAAAACAACACTATCGATCCTGAGGATACCGAGGAAAAAATGGAGATCAAAATTCCGACTCCACCGGAGAGGCTGGGTGTCACACCAGAACCTTCTTCAGATGAGAGCTGTCCCAAAGCACTGTGCTTAGTGCTCGTAAAAGTACTTAAAGCATCTTATACAAGCACTGTGCTCCCGAGCACTTTTTGGATTCAGTGCTTAGTTCTTAGTGCTTCGAGCATTTTACAAAAAGGCTTAGTGCTAAGCCTTTTCTCAGCTATGGATCTATGAATGTTGTTGAAAATATAAAACGCGGTCAGCGGCACCCCCACCCCCAAGAACTACTGATAGCGTCCTTATATGACTATGACTAGTTTCAACGTTGCAGTTTGTAAAAGAGTTGAAATTTTCAGTTTTTCTGTATTCTGTTTGAGAAATAACCGCAGCTTGGGGGATTCTCTTGTAGTCTGAAACTTTCGTCGGGAAAAGGCCGAGAGCGCTATCGGTACAAATGAAAATACGCCAACGCTTTCTGTTTTAGTTTTTAACGACCCAATTCACAACGCTTATGTGAATTTAATTAAGAACAGAACTTGGCCCAATACCCGTACCTGTAAATTATTAAACGTACCGTTTATAACAGATGCGATATTGCAAATAATTAGTCTTTGACATCGTAGCTTCGACAAGTTGTATTTTAGAGTTCTACTTATTATATGTAAAAAACTTTTTTCTAGAATAAGACCACATAGAATCGCACTGTACAGTTCTACGGAATGTGGCTTATATCCACACGTTTGCGGAAAGTTACTATCCGCTCATGTGCGGAAAGTGCGGATAAGCTGTTGTCAAATGCGCAATTTCTGTTCAGAATTACCGCTTCAAGAGATCAAATTTTTACATGTGTTGGGATGAAGTCGACGCCAGCAAGGTCGCTCAGCGCATCCGGACGAATGTACCTATCACTTTTAGTGATGAACCTTATAAAAGGAGTCTTGGGCGGGCTGCAGAACGCTGGGCAAGCGTACAACATTGCCGACCGTATGACGTGTTTGTAGATTGCTCTACTACCCGGGGTTGTAGGTCATATCAAGTTTTGTTTGACCTACATCTTATTATGGAATACTTCATATTTGCAATAATTATTCATTTTAAAGTGCGTCTAATTATGATTTTATCTCATAGGTATTATACTATCATAGAGGAAATATTTTGAATTCAAAAATTATTATTCAAAATGGATGAGGTTTGTTGATCGATTTTCTTGCACACATATCAATAATATCTATAGTAAGTATTTGGTGAAATTATCGTATGATCGTAGGAAAAGTAATGTAGATTACTTGTACAATAGTCATTTTTGTATTCAGTGCGTAAAATGAGTTTTTTTTTAACGGCACATGAGAGTGTTAATTTCTCTCGAATATGCCATAAAGACACTGTGCATTTACATCGTCTGGAATATATTAAAAATAAATATTTCCAATACATCTTGACGTGGTTTTTTGTCCTGATAAGTTATCCCTTTGAAACGACTGTTGTCTCGAAAATATTATTCAATGTTTTCAGTTGAATCGTATTCAAAAATTTTTCCCATCTGAAAAAAATAAGTCCAAAATAACTAACTAATACCTACTTCTCTTTTCCATACACACTCACTCATGTAATGTTTCTTGAGGAGGACACTATTGCAAGGGTTTCTTGTAATTGAAAAGTGAAATTTTGTTTAATTTCGTTCGATTTCTGGGTCCGTGCGCTTTATCAGATCATCAAAAACCTTTAAATGTTGTCTGGGTAGACCTACACACGCATTGATGAATCGCAGCGGCCAAAAAAACAGTTTGAAGGTAAGCAGACCCGTTCAAATCAAATAAAATCCCGCTATTCGACAAAAAACGGACTCGCACGTCTTGAAAAATCTGTGAAAGTTTCTGTCTGGTATAATTTAATGTAAACTTCGATATTAGCCAAGGAAGTGTCTGCTACATTTTTTATATTGTAGAGAGGTTGGCAGAGAAACAAATCTCTTTACCTTTATGCTTGATTTCTTATGCAGATGATAGTGATATTTCTTCATCACTAAAATATTTTGCCCATGTTTTTATAGTTCTGTTCTATATTTTCATTGAATATAAGAAAAGCTCGTATTACTGTCGATATAAATATTAGTGAGGCCAAATCTTATATTTATACTTTGATTCAATAACATTACATACAACAAACGAATTTTGTGAATATAGGTATCATGGACTAGATCACAACATCTTTGACACAGAGGTCTCCAATTTTGGATTCAGAGTTCATGCACAAATTTGTGACAGTACACGAGGATGTATCATTGAAACAGTTATTGCAGAGTCTTGAAACAAATATGAAGGTACTTATGATAATTATAATATGCGACTAGCGACGCCAATAATGACCTCTTCTTGTTGATAAGGTTGTGCGAGGTTGTGTTACCAGAATATAATGTAAAACCTACTGCCACAACTATTATATTTACAAATAAAACGTATTCCCTAGCAAGTTTTTAGATAGGCACCTAAAAATAACTACGAGAGGTTAGTATTTTGCTATCTTGAAATATTTTGGAGCAAATCGACGAGAAAACAAATCAAATGAACAATCCAAAAATAGAACTTACCCTTTCCAGCTTTTGAAAATGTTCTCTCAAAAATGAAATGGGATTTGTTGGACGGCTGACACATAATTGAACAATGCAATCCTTTAGGATTTGTTGAATATTATGAGTTTGAACATAAGCTTCACACTCGCGAAGAGCCTGTTCTTCATCCATATTATTTGTTGCCATATTACTAATTAGAAAATTTCTATTGAATACTTTGATAACCGCACTTTTTATATCACTAGGAAGTCACTTAACTACTTTTATTTACAAATCACTCCTTTAAACTTAAAGGAAGAAAAAGGAATCTCAAAATTACAAAACAAAAATCTGACAGTAAAATTTTCTGTTTAGCTCCTGTCACGTGTCACTTGTCTGTTCGACATTTGAAATAAGAAATCTTTACATCGTAATCCTTATAGTTGAAAAAACTGTTCACTAGATGGCGCTAATGAATCTGGCGACGTAGGGTCCTTACAGAACGGAACAGCCTGCTTGATTTAGTGACCCTATGGCGACGAAGCTTTCAGCGATATTTTAGCGACGAACTACTTCTGAATGATGGTTGAACACATTTTCCTATCTTATTGAAAAACCTAATTTTCGATCCTTGAACACTAGAGAAAATAGGTTTTTTCCTCCCGGGGACGATAAACAACCAATTTGTCAACTTCAGCGAAATTTTTTGGAAGGTCATCTTTGCTGGAACTTATAATCGAAACTTAGAAGCCACTTGACAGCTTTTACCAATTTTTGTGAGTTTTTATTAAAAAAATTGTCATTGAAATAAAGCATGGTCATATCTTTCGGCAAAGTCGATGTCAAAAATTATATTACTGGGCGTGTTTACTCAGTACCCAAATGCATCATTCGTTCCACATTCAGGGTATGGTCCGTATATCGCCGAAATGTTCAGCTCGGTGACTAGCGGTTGATAAGTTTTAAGGCAACCGGCTCCACATATACGGACCCCTTGTCACTTGTTGTCGTTCAACATTATGAGGAATTTGAAATATATTTTTTAAACATTTTTATCTTTTGTCAGAAAACAACTACCTGCAATGCTTTCACATCCACAAACTTTTTTAAAATAAATTTTTACTTTTTGTATTGAAAATTTCAACATTCAATCAAATAAAATGAGTCAAATTGACAAATGACAAGCGGTAACCGAATCTATCAAGGATATGTTCCGTATATTACCCTGGTTGTTTTGGTTGCTGAATTTGCGTCCCGTAAATGTCTTTTATTATTAGGATGGTAACTGAAAAAAAGGTTATTTACGGGACTTGGTTCCTGAAAAAGCGGTCGATTGTCTGTCACCAGAACGACCGACGATTTTCTTTGGTTGATCTGGTTATTCTGATTTGAATACTTTTTATTATTTGAGTTTAAATAACTTTGATTTGTTCTATATGATTTATGAATTCAATTGAAGTGATTGAACAGATCGAAGAGGTAACAAATGTATTCATAATTTGATTTTTAATAACTTATAGATGATAAAATTTTGGAAGAGCAAGCATGCTTCAGGAATTGCTACAATTTTTTAATCCATTATGAAAACTTGAAAATATTTCATGCAAATCGAGAATCAAGCGGATCTATTCATTCCGGTATTGAGAAACCGATATTATCTCCCAAGGAGACTTCTACAGTCAGTAACGTAGATACATGGACTAACGAAATGGTGAAGCTGTTGATTTCAATCTACAAAGATCACAAACAAATTTGATTCTCCAAACTTCACCAAAAAGAAGGTGTGGGAAACAATCAGCTCAAATCTGAATATATTTGGATACAATAAAAGCGCTTCAAAATGTGATGAGAAGTGGAGAAATTTGAAGAAGAGCTACTATAAAGTTAGGGGGGAAAAGAATAAATCGGGTACCTCAAAGTTTTTCGATGATATTCAGGCAATAAATAAAAAAACGCTGATAATTACCTATGATTTGTAACAATATATTAATGCTATAATAAAACAATCAAAAACACCAAAAATATAATAGCCAGCTATCGCTAATTGAAACAATAAACAATTAAACATAACCACACTGAAAGACTAAGAGACAAATGACTGTGACAAATGTCCCGAAAATAAATTGCAACCACAATTACCAGACAAAAACCAATGTCAAAACGTATGTCACCGGTCCGGTAAGCAGTGGTAACTTTTGTCTATTTACGGAACATATCCCAAGGAAAAAGTATGGTTGCTCTGGTGACAGATAAGTCACCGAAGTTTCAGGAAATAGTTACCGGTTTTTCAGGAATTTGTTGTATACGGACCGCCAAATTACTAACCAAAGTAACCAAGTATATATACGGACCATACCCTCAATTAAATACAGAGGGTTATAAGGTTTTATGTGGTTATGCCGTTCAGAATGCGTGACGCGAAAAGCAGAAACGCGGCAATTCAACCTCATTATGAGGTCTGTGGGCTGTATGGCTGAACTGGCCGTAGCCACTAGACAGCAAAATAAAAAAGAAGATGAAAAAGAAAATCCTAAATGTCAGAAATTGACAGAAAGCGGGAAAAAAGTAAATAATGAACATGAACATGAAATAAAAGTTGGAAACAATTAACAATGAAACCTCTAAAATCCACAATATTACTTAAGATATGAAGAAATCTAAGCAAAAAACAGCACAGGTGAGTAGATATTCATATTTTTTATTTATTAAATAAATAATACATTTCAGGCAAATAAGGGAAATTTGAAAATATCTTCATTTTTTTCTAAAGAAGTAAAGGATACACTGAGATTAAAGAGTACTGCAACAAATGAACCAAGATGTGTTATACTCGATGATAGCGATGATGATTTCGTGGATAAACCAAAGCAAAGTCTGAAAAAAGAAGTTCCCAATAAAGAGAATGTTTCAAAAATCACAAAAAAACGCAAAGACAATGAATTTCACACAGAAAACCCTCCATCTAAAAAAAGCAATGTTGCAGATGTACTATTGTCTCCCAATTCTCAACCTAGTACAAGCAAAAATGAATTTGATGGGCCTATTACTCCATCAAAACAGAATAAACAAGTTATTTTCATCAGAAGCCCTGAAAGTTTACTAAGTACTGAAGCCCTGAAGGAATATCATACACCTGAAAAGCAAAGGGAACGATTTTTGGATAAAATTCACACACCTAGTTCAAGAAAAGTTGTTTTTGATGATATTTTAGATTCACAACACTCATCATCTGGCTTACTCTCAAAAATTGATGAATTTTCAGCTAAGTCAAGAAAAATTACCACTCCCAAAAAAATCACTCCTAAAAAGGACTGTAACATTTTATTAAAAATGGATAACCGTATGAATGTAACACCAAATAAGGTCAAAAAAACTCCCAAAAAGTTATTTGACAAGTCTCCTAGTAATATAGACAAATTCAATGTACAAATAATTGATGATTTCATAAAGATAACTCCTAGTAAAAGTAGTGTGAAATCAGTTACAAGTGATTCAGATGATGTGATTTTTGTTAAGAGCTCTGAAAAAATTCAAAGTTCAATTCTGAAATATGTTTCTCCAGCAGCATCAACTAGGTAAGCGTATAAATTTTGCATCAAATTGGCCTATTAATGGATCTGAGTATAATATAGAAAAGATATTGATAGTCTTAAAGTTGAACTTTAAATAATTTTTGTTATGTATTTACTTATCATACATCTCTGTATATCATTACATATTTACAAATTGATGAAAGTAGTATACAGAGTAATCCCTTGATTTTAGCATAATATCCCTCCCCCCATGAAGAACTCCATTCTACATGTAAGATTGCTTTCATTTGTGACTTGCACTGTTTTGAATTGAGTTTCTTGAATATGTTCTTTGTTTTTTCACTTCTACCATCATAAATGCTCATCTGGATCAAAGTGAACTTGCTAGTTTCCACATTAGCAAGTGATTTTGTAGTGAACTTTCATCAGGTTTTAAGTGTTCTTGATTTTTCATCCAGCTTTCCAAAAGGTATTCTCTTTTTTATTATATTGAAAAATTGAGTGGTCCTTCTATATATTTGTACCCATTGTGAACATAATTGGGGGTAACTGCTTAACATATATTATATGGTTTAGAGGTCTTCCATTTACTATACATATTGCTTTCACAAAAAGTGTTGCAAATGTTTCTTTCTTAAAATATTGTCCATATAACCCTGTCCCCAAAGACTTTGCCTTGAGATGAATCTTATAGTTTTGCAGAGTCAGTATCCATAGAATTGCTCTCACTAGCAAAATAGCCCCCTTCTATTTTTTTTTTAATATGTACAAGATATGAGCCAAAACATTCCAGTCTTATCATTAGCGTTTTTCCTAATAGGTTACACTCCTTTCAGGATCCACATTTATAGATTTTATCTTAACGGTTCAGTTTATTTTATTTGCTTGGTTCATAAATCGATTCTTTTCAGTTCCTTGAAAGCCAAGCATATCAACGAATCCACCCCTAAAAAAGAAATACCAAATGATATCAAAACACCCACAGCAAAAGTAAAAACGAAGCTCAACTTTGAAGATTGTCTCAATGTAAAGCAATGTGGAACTGCAAATTCTCCTGCCTGCAAATCTAAAGAAAACAGTAATGAGTTGCAAAATGATTCAGAGAATTTTTGTTACAATTTTGATGATGGCTGGGAAGAAGATTTACTGAAAGTAGGTATTTATTTGAAAAAGCAGTCTATGAGCAAGTTCCAATCAAATCTCCTGATAATGAATTTTGCTTTCTGATGGAGGCATGCAGATTGTTTCACTCTTTGTTCACCTATCAATACATCCAATTATTATCATTACCATTATTATCATTTTATTACAAGTTATTAAATATTGAAATTAAAGGTCCTGTACATGAATGGTTTCAACATTATTTAACAGAGAGGAAACAATATGTTTGGATGCAGAATAAAAAAAGTTTGATGGGGAATATAACATGTGTTGTTCCACAAGGTTCAATTTTTGGGCCTATATTGTTTCTCATATACACGAATTTAATATCAAGTCTTTATCTGCATGGTTACCATTTTGAGAATAATGACAATGAAATGATAGTAAATATTCAAGCTGATTTAAAACCAATTTGGTCTTGGTTAAACACTCATAAATTGACTATGAATATTGATTAATATTTCTTTATGTTTTTGAAAAAGAAAATCAAGACATCGGAAATTATTTTTGTTTTCAATAGAAAAATAGAAAAGATTCCTTAACAACAGAATTTTTGGGATTATACATTGACAAACAACTTTCTTGGGAAGGCCATATTGGAAATCTTCTGAAAAAAAAATCTGTAATTGGTATTTTGATCAAAATTCGAAATCACATTCCATTGAAATATCGAAAAATTATATATTTCGGTTTGATTTATTTAAAACTACAATATTCAATTTCAGTATGGGAAACAGCCAATTCTACACTATTTTACGTCCACTTAAATCTTTGCAAAACAAAAGTATTGAATGTATTTTTAAACTATCATTCCTAAAATCAACATCCCATTTATATGTATCTAACAATCTTTTAGATATCAATTCTTTGTACAAATTGAAAATATGTATATTCATACAATCTGTTATCAACAACAGGAAACATTCATCTCTGGAATTTCATTCATAATCTTCGAACCAGACAATCCAATAGTCTCATCACACATAGATTAAAATACAATCTCTAGAAAAATCTATTTTATGTAATGGAATATTAATATTCAATGAAATACCCAATCATTTAAAAAGATCATAGAAAAAAATCGTTTTAAATCACATTTGAAGAAATATTTATTGCAATGATGCTTTTGATACCCCTACTTTTTTTTGTGGCTATCATTTCTTTAAATTTTGTCATTTATTGTATTAGAGAATTAGAACTTTATTATAAACATTTATGTTTCTTGAACCAGTAAAGATTATTATTATTACTTCATAGAATGCAATGCAATACAATCTGGATCTGACCGAAACACACCACTGCAAAATTGTGGGCATCAACCCCTTCGCTAACAAAAGTGTTCTTACATTAAAATCGACAAAAACTGGAGAAGAGGCCATATGCAATTTGGAAGGATTTTGGTAAGTGATACAGTTATACATGAATTGACTTGAAATTTTATCATTAATTATTTCAAGGATTCACACTATGCTTGCCATTGGCGATACAGTTCATGTTAGTGCGAAAAAAGTTGAAAAAGAATGGGTTGTTGATAACGAAAATGGCTTACTTGTCTACGAACCAGATCTATTGGTTTCTACTACCTCTGTAGTTGGTGAGTTCACATCTTGTAAATGCTTGCCATACTTACTGAAATGTTTTTTTTATTATAGGGTCGTTGTGGTGTAAAAGAAGATGTGTGCTAACAGAACGGTTCAGGGGTTTTGAACCCACAAACCAAGCTATGCTGTTGGGTTCTTTGATTCATGTGCTGTTGCAGCATATATTAAGAAATAAAATATATATGCGAGAGGATATTGAGAATCTTGTGAAGCAAATTATGAAAGAAAGAAGCATAGTAAGTGAATGCACTGTCTTAGTAACTTGTCACTCTTATTTTTTGAGTTGTTTAATTTCATCATAAATTCTGAAATGATATTTTTTTTTATTATCTATCAACATGTTCAGTGTAACAAAATGAATACTTATACATTAAAACAGTCTATATATAATATCAGACCAAGTCTGATGGCTTCAGAAGAGAGACAGAATTTCAGTAAAAAAATCCTAAATTCTCTCCTCAAATTTAGTGAGTTTATATATGTTTATACACACAGTGGACTATTGAAAAAGAAATATCGGCTCTATAGGTCGACAGAACCGAATTATATAAAAATGCTCGGACGCGTCATCAACATTTTCGAGGGGTACATCGTTCGCGATGAAATTCACCCGAAAAACATTATATCCTTCGTAGCTGTGACCCCTAAACTTTTAAATGGCAACATAATAATATCGAACAACATAACGTTTTCTCTAATTCGACTCAAATGCGAGTAATTTTTTTCGCCAAATTTCAATTGTGGACGTCTATCAGTGTCAAACTGATTTTTGATTGAACGACATTAGAGTGAATTGTTTTTTTCGTTAACCTGCTGTCATCTGGTCCTCACCGAGGATAATTAAAATAAAGACATTTTATCAATTTTTTAATAAATAAATATTTTTTATTTTTATTTATTATTATTATCCCCCTACGAACGACAGCCCTCAGAAGTCGAAACTTGTGCGAGCCAAGGATTAACGAGGTCTTACCTAACGAGCGATTCCCAGCACGATTACTTGACTCAAGCTGCTGAATATCTTTCCTCAATAATGGTGTATACGATCGCGGAAATAGTTGAAAGAATAACCATTTTTTTTGAATGATGAGTGCGGTAACCAGCCGTACAGCTAATGTGTTCAATGAAACGCATCCAGATAACTTGTTGCTAGAAAATACATTCTAGAATTATTGCAATAATTTCGTCAAACTGGATCAGTAGTCAATAAGAGCGGCTTTACATTATGCAATTTTTGTGCAATGCAAGATTAAATTTTACATTGCGCTTGCGCCAATGCAAGTTTCGTAAAAAATTTCGACTGGTTGAAATTTTCACGCAATTCGTGAACAATTCTAGTGAGTTTTCTGGTGAGAAATTCAATGCCAATAGCACACTAAAGTACCTGTAGATATTGTTTTTCGAATGTCTCCTAACCTTTAACTCCAACTTAAAAAAGAAATAGAAAATTTGTCACAAGCGTTAGTGATAGGTGGAATGTCATTTTTCGAATTTCAGTAAAGTACAAACCAACAAAATATCAAAATAGTTTATTGAGGTTAGATTTTCTCGAAATATATTATGTTGGTATAAACTGCTGGCAACACAACAATAATTGCATAAATGTAAGACACAATTTCTAAATTGCCTTGCAATACCTGTCTTGCATTGCAAATGCATTGCATAAATGTAAAGCCGCTCTAAGAAACGAGACCGTACTCGGCCAAGTGTTTGTCCAAAATTCCGAATAATGTTCTATCCGGCTGTTGTTTTTGCGGATATAATTCAAAATAAATTTGTGCTGTTTTCGTACTATTCCTATCAAATTTATAATAAAATTTCAACATATGTTTCTTCATTTGAGAATGAGGACATATCGACTGAAGTATTTGTGCAAACTTATGATGTTTAATGAGTTCTGACAACTAGTGTTTATTAAACAAAATTTTTCGATGGAATCATGACCATCTCAGATGAAGTTGTTTTTTTTTAATATCTGTGGTTTCAGAAGTGCAAATCATAACAAATTATACAACAATGAAATCAGAATGAGAATCACTATTTTTCTGTATAAAAAAACAATATGGCGCCCATAACAGAAAAAAAAGTTGATGATGAATGCCAGAAGACGAAACGTTGGATAGTAAATATGAACATGAAAACGTGTAGCTGAAGAAAAGTATCAATGAAAATGTACTTTTGGTTTTGAGCTATGTTGTCAAATAACGATAGAAAAAAATAAAAACGAAAATTCCGATTTTCAGTTTTTTCCCGATATTTCCGGAAATACTCGGAATTTTCCAAGTTTCATAAAAGTATTTTGTTAAGCACCAGAATACGCAACTTTGCCCCAATTTAAGCTTCGACGTATCTCCTGTAGTTTAGGAGATCCCAATGGTGGGGGTCGAATTTGAATTGCCCTGTATAGGAATGGCCAGCCAGATCTCCAGATATAACCCCACTTGACTTTTTCCTGTGGGGTCACTTGAAAAACAAAATCTATGTAACCGAACCAGAACCTCTGGAAGATTGAATGACGCCGGAAATGCTACGAAATGTGAGGTCTCATTTTGAACAGAACTTGTACTTTTGTATGGAAATAGGTGGTAGACAGTTTGACCATTTAGTAAATTGACAATAATAATTATTGCGACAGTTGCTTCATCAGATATTTTTTTTATTGATTGAGTGAATAAAAAGTGATTTCCCAACTTCAAGTTCTTATATCTCGAAAACGAATTGATAGAATTGATTTATTTTTGTTGTGTGATATGAAGAAGGAAAATACCTTTCAAATGTGATATCATTTGCCACGAAAATGTAGTTAAGTGTCCGAGCGTTTTTATATAATAATAATAATAAACGTCTTTATTACTCACAGAATAGAATATACATTTTTTATAAAAATTAAAAAAAAGTAATTTTTTGGAGTAAAAGGCGAAGTTCGTATAATTCGAGTCTGCCTACTTACAGAGCCGCCGTTTCGTTTTCCATGGCCTATATGAAATAATAACAGTGATAAGAAACAAATGTTAATAATAAATTTGCATCCCGAATCAGCTAATGCTGGTCTTGGTATGAACTAACTCAAACATTTGTTGTGAAAATTGTTTCAAATCTCATTATTATGAAGTACAGCATACGGTTAATTTTTTCGTCTTTTTTTCTCATTACTACAAGCAGAATTTTTCAGATAAAAAATCTCTATGAATGTGGAATCTCTCAGGAACATATTGAAGCAGAGGTAATGAAGTTTATTCCTAAGATCCAACAATTCATCGACCTCTATGTTAGGAGCTCTGATTCAGTTTCCAAACGTGCCTATAACAAAGATGACTGGAAAGGTACAATATCGACCATCGAGGACATTGAAGAAAATATTTGGTGTCCAGAATTAGGTGTGAAAGGCAAAGTCGATGTTAGCATTAAAAGTGGTGTATATTCAATGCCTCTCGAACTCAAAACCGGTAGAGCTACAGTCTCTTTGGAACATCGTGGTCAAGTCATGCTGTACATAATGATGATGAAAAAGTTGGGTTATAATGTTCCCTCCGGGCTTCTGCTTTATCTCAGGTTTTAAAAACTTCATTGAACATATATTAAAACTATATTTTTGTGTAATTCGTAAAGTTGTTGGATTATTTTTCCAGGGAAGGAGTTTTGAGAGAAGTTACGGCCACTAGAAAAGAGAAACGGGACATAACCATCCTGCGTAATGAATTGACCTATTATTTAACTCGAAAACCAAAGACTGTAGAGTCTTCAGGGGTACAAAAGCTCTTCCCTCCTGAAATACCGGAACCAATTAATCACCCCGGCTGCAAAAATTGCGCTTATAATGTTATTTGTACTTCGTATGCTAAGTGAGTACTATTTCCTGAATGTGAACGGAAAAAGGTATGGGTCTTTGAAAATAAACATTAAGCCACATTGAAATCCAAGAATCAAATCAACTTTAACCATTACCAAGAATAAATAAGAACTTCACAGTGTATGAAACTCATTGTTATTCTAATGAATTCAAGTAATGTAATGTCAAAAGTACATTTTGTTTTTCTCGTCGTTTTGTATATCTGTGTATGTATTCCTTATAAATCTTCAAAACCATTGATCACAACTGCATGACCATCAGGCTCTTGCTCCGAAACTCCGAAGGCCTGATACATCTGAAGTTACAGGGTCTGAGAATCATGGGCCCTGAGCAAACGGGGTGATCCAAAAAAGACAGAGTTCTGAATGTGAATTGTTATTGTTGTGAATACCATGGAACATGCGATAAGCACTTTAATAACGCCACCACGCGGTCTCCAACCTTCAGTTGATCTGGCGGTGCCAATATGGACACACGTGATAAATTGTTTTATATATGTAATTAAAAATTCATCACGGGCCAGAAAGACGTAGTTGTATAATGCAAATCTTCAGAGGCACAAATTGCAGGTGCTTTCTTAACTTAATATCAAGATTTAAGAGAATACAACTAAAAATGTTTAATTTTTTTTTCCCAAAGTGCTGCCCCTGGACTCCGATGATTAGAAATGTTTTATAGAATCGAAATGTGACGTCATATTCGAAATATCGGTGTATGCTTCCCATTTCTAATGTTCGAATTTGACGTCACATTCTCGACACATTTCGATGCTATGAAACATTTCTAATCATCGGAGTCCCTGTGCTGGCCTGATTGACCTTGAATTAGTAACGATTCACGCCTCCATTATCAATAATCATTGATATTACCGTTAATGATGAATCAGTATTAAAAGAGCGAGAGTCTAGTTACTCATAAATTAAACTCATCTTTGATTATCGTACGGCGAAACTCTGCTCAGGTCACATTCCACACCGTTTTGAAATGCGAGCCGTGGTAACAACGGCGTCCGTCCACGGCTTTTGGCCGTTTACGGCGTGATTCGCATCGTTCAAAACTCTAATGGTTATTTCAAAGCACGGCGCCGTGCCAGCCACGGCACACGGCAAAAAGTCGTAACATCTGAAACGATTTTCAGATTTGAGACCAGGGTGACCATTATTTCACCAAGGAATCCTATGATTAGAACAACAGAATGTTTTGGGAAGAGCGTGCGGAGTTTAAAGAGTGAACCTCGAAATTTCGGATCATACCTATATTGTTTCGTCTGTAGTGGAAAACTCTATGACAAAAATCGCCCCACTTTGGTGCTCGAGAACAACATTAGGCTTTTATTGTATTATTGTGTTACAATTGGGTCTTCTTGAAAGAACGTTTGCACATATATCTGTCATATGTAGTTCAATGTCCGTCGTGGTATTAGCCAGGGAAGGAGTTGTTTTCTGTCAGATGTTTGTCTCATTTTCCACTTCGAAATTCTCGATTTCATTCCTTTCAGAGCTATCCCATCAGAAATAACACTCAGCTCGTTAATCCTCGATCGTCTCATTAAAAACCCATGTTCCTTTTTCAAACTGAAATAATTCAGAAGATAACCTTATTTTTTTTGTAGATATACTGAAGAAGACATATCTTCCAATAAAATACTGACCGATATTCAAGACAATGCATTGGCACATTTGAAGGAATCACATTTGAATTACTTCATGAAATGGGTCACTTTGATAGCCTATGAAGGAAGCGCTAATAATTCTGCTAAAGATGTTAGAGAAATTTACACTCAAACACCACAGCAAAGGTTGGTATTTGAAGTTATCCACTACTAGGTACATGACGTGATATTTCGTTCATTTTCCAGAGAGATGAATGGAAAATGCATAATAAACTTGAAAGTCGCCTCCATCGCAGATGAATGCAACAACCTTTTTGAACATACATTCGAAAAATGTGATGCACGGTCAAGTGATAATTTTCTGGCAAATGGTATCATGGAAAGTAATTATGTTGTTGTCAGTACGGACGACAGACCAGCAGTAGCTGCAGGATTTGTTACAGATATCACTGCCACTAGTGTTTCAGTTACTTTAGATAGGTAGGAACCCAAGAAATTATTTTGGAAACGATTGTAGCATTAATACAAGATTCCCGCCAAATCTGAGGTCACGTGATACAAATCAGATTTTTTAGTTGTCAGACGTGCAGAAACAAAACTCCATTGGAGTTTTTCAGAAATTTCAATGACAATTTTTTTCCCATATGTAGCTAACTTGTAGTGGACAGTGTATATTTTGAACTCAACTTGGGAATTCCTGGGTTTACGGACTGTTCCAATAAACATCTCATTTGTTTTTGATCTCATTATTTTGTTTATTTTAATTAGCTTCTTCAGGAATTGGTATTGTTTATTCATGCCGTGAGAAAATGAAACCACTCTTTCGTCATTACAACCATTAATAAACTGAATAAGTTGAGTAAGTTGGGCGAGTCAAACTGAATTCAAGATTCTATCCAGAGAGCCGACACAGGAGCTGGGATCGCTTAAACGTTCAGACGGCTCCTTTACGGCCTCCAGGAAAGAAACACTAGAGCTATTGTCTGATAATCACTTCCCAGGCAGCCTGATTCTGGAAAATCGACCTCCAGTCACGAATATAGGCCGGATAAAACGACCTGGCAGAGATGACTGGATGCTTGCCAACAAAATAATCACACCACAGGCGATAAGATGGGCGGTTAACTCGTTCCAACCTTACAAGTTACAAGTCGCCAGGATAGGATGGCATAGCTCCAGCTCTGTTACAAATCGGACTGGAACATATTGTACTTATCCTTATAAGACTCTTCAGAGCCAGTCTAGTTTGGAACCATATTACACCTAACTGGACCGCGACTAGGGTGATCTAATCCAAAATCGCTCTGACTATTAGTCTGACATCCTTTCTGTTGAAAAGCATGGAGAAAATAATGGACGGGCACATGAGGTGTGGTGTATCAACAAAGCACCCACTCAGTGTTCACCAGTATGCCTACCAGGCTTGCCCTCAACAACCTTGTCTCAGGAATAGGCGACGCCCTGGAACACCAGGAGGTAGCAGTCGCCGCATTCAGAATAGACAGAAGGAGCATTTAACAATCACTACCTCACTCCCTATATGAGGCCACTGTCTCTAGAGGAATTGAACCAATACTATGTGCTTCATAACAAAACTATAACGACTTCTCTACAGGGGGAAAGTATCAGCTTCAAACCAGCCAGGGGCTGCCCTCAAGGGGGTTGGATGATCTGCTGGCCATTCTCTCGCTATGGGAAGTCGATCTGCAAGCATATGCTGACGATCTGGTCCTAGTAATACGAACATTTAATACCTCCTTCCATCAATGGTGTAATAATTCCTTTTGCAAAATATTTGGGAATAATCCTAGATAAAAAGCTAAATTGGAACTCGCATCTGGAAAAGACATACCGCAGAATATGTGGCAAAACATGGGGCATGTCACCAAAACAAGTATACTGGTTGTACGTGATCGTCATACGCCCAATAATCACGTATGGCTCTACAGAGACAAGCGTGTCTGGCGATTACTGGGGCCATTCGCTCCACGCCAACGGCAGCAATAGAAGCCCTTCTCGGATTACTTCCTCTTCAGATAGTTCTGGAGAGGCAAGATGAGAACCATACAGACTCCACCAAGCGGGCATTAGTCTACAGCAGGCAGTGGTCATGAGAAGCAGCAGCATTCTGGAAGGCATAATAGCTCACAACATTCTAGGAATGCCCACAGACATCATGCCCAAAACTATCAACCTTCACACGCCCTACACTGTGGTCTTCCCTGAGAGAGATGACTGGGTTCGGAATGAAACTGACCTATGTAGGGAAAATGAACGTTGGTTTTCCGATGGTTCTGAATCTCTGGAAGGCGTCGGAGCCGGAATATACGGGATGAACCCAGTAGTGAAACGCTCATTCAGTAGGGTTATATTAGCTACGGTATTCAAGGAAGAGGTATATGCCATTGAAGTGTGTGCAAGGGAGCTGGAAAATCGACACCACACACGAAAAAAAATAAAAATATTATCAGATAGTCAAGCAGCACTGAAATCGCTTGAATTCAACTGCTTCAAATCCAGAGCAGTATGGAACTGCAGAGAAACCTTCAACCGACTGGCACAACGCAACAACGTTAACCTAGTCTGGATACCAGGTCACACGGGCCTAGACGGGAACGAAATAGCGGACGGCCTAGCAAAGGAAGGGGGAGCCGAAATAACGTTCACTGGGCCAGAACCGGTAATCGGTATAGCACATAGCTCTGCCAAGAATGTTATAAAATCCTGGGCAGACAATAAAAGACTCGAGTATTGGCGTAATCTACCGGGCCTAGCCCATTACAAAGCATTTATTGCTTGCACAAGGAAAAAACGAGGCTCCGACAAACGTCTAAATCTCAGTAGATCACATCTCAGAGTTATAGTAGGTTTGCTCAATGGCCACTGCAAACTCAAACACCACATGCATAAAATCGGACTTGCACAATATGTAGAGTGACGGCTATACATGGAGGAGGATGAAACGGCTAAACACATTTTATGTACATACCCCGCAGCGGCCAGAACCAGATTTACATTTGGCAATAACGCCAGAGAACCTGGTAAATTTTTTTTTCAATGTACTCCTTAATTTCGTCAAGAGATTGGATATACCACTTTCCTTTAACAGTAAAGTTATATATGAAATTCCTTAGTGAGGATGTGACGAATGTTATGAGGGACAGACATGCCTAGGGATCAAACAAAGAATACAAGAACATATTGTGATGTGCTTCTATTGAAAGTTGACGGAGACAAATTGAAAATTATTCAATAAATAGAACTAACTTAATCACGATAATTCTTTGAAGCAGCATAGATACATTTGTTTATATTTCAGAGTTATACTACATTTCCACTAACATATCTTAACTTCGTCGATGAGTTGCCAATAAAGCCACACAGGTGTGGCATTAAATCTTTCGATTGGTGTTCGTTCGTTAACAACTTCTGTGTTTGATTTGTTGTTAATTTGAGGCATATGATAGAGTATCTTCCACTGATTTCATCGATGTTTCAGGGATTTAAACAAAAAATACTCCAATAAGCCTTTCCACATCGATGGCTACGATTCTACCTCATTGCAGTCATATAACCTGGCTAGCCTCACTCTTTTGCTCGAAATTACCCCCAGAGGAGAAGAACTGAGGAGAATAATAATTGATAAAACACCCCCGACCTTCAAAACTGTTTTGCCGAAACTGATCGGCACAGCAGGGAAGCCTATTTTGAGGCGACTGAATAGGGTTCAGCAAAGAGCCGTTCTCAAAGCAATAGCTGCAAATGAGTATTTCCTTATCAAAGGGATGCCAGGAACAGGTAATTGGTAGTTAAGTTTGTTTATTAAATAGGGTACAACTTGAAGTATTCTTACATCACCACCAACTATTAACACGTTGAGCGCCAGGCCATATTAAAAAAAAATCTGTTGTGGGCCGAAAGTTCATTTTGAGTTTCACGGCAATCTCAATACTCCATGCAGTGGTGAAAAAATCGGCAGTCAACAGTGCCACCGACCCATGTCGGTTTCTTTATTGTTTTATGTCCATTTTTCAGCTTATTTGGCCTGATTTCGCTATCAACTTTCATTATTTTGTATACCCCAGAGTTACAACTCTTTATGCATGTCTATTCACTTTGGACAGAGCAACACCACTTGAGAGTACATATTTGATACTACATTTGATATTCAGATCGGTTGTATTTATACTGAATTTTAAGGCTATTGAAACTTTTGTCGGTGTCAGATTTCGGCCACGGTGAAAATGTTTGTATTAAAACGTGACTTAGGGTTTCTCTTTGGCTACTTAAAGAGAATCCTATTCACAAGATGATGCGTCGTTTCATAACATTTTGCATTACTTTGAAATCTGAATTTATGGTTATTAATCACGTAATGAGAGCTATTTTTATGTTTTCAGGAAAAACCGCAACAATAGTGGCACTTATTCAGTTATTGTATGAACTAAATAAAAGTGTTCTCATAACTAGTCATACCCACTCGGCCGTTGATAATGTTTGCTTGAAACTATTGGATTATGGAGTAAAGATTTTAAGGCTTGGTTCCGAGTCAAAGATTCATCCAAAATTGAAGGAATATTCAGAACACAATCTCACGAAACACTGTACTTCGCCAGAGGAATTTGAGAAAGTATATAGCAGTGCAGTGAGTGTCTCGCATACCATTCAAATATAATACGAATTATTTGATTTCATATTCCTGTTTGCTTTCAGAAAATCCTGGCTGTAACTTGTTTTGGATCTGGACATCCAGTTCTGACAAAACGAACCATGGACATCTGCATAGTTGATGAAAGCACTCAAGTACTGCAAAGTTCTGTAGTGAGATCACTATATGCAGCAAAAACATTCATTCTCATAGGAGATCCTGACCAGTTACCAGCTGTGGTGAAAGATAAAAATGCAAGGTATAAAGAAAACAAAACGGCTCATAGAACTCTGTTTTGTAGTTGTCAAGTCCCGCATTACTGATTTTTATCTGTGTTTCAGGAATCTCGGGATGTCTGAGAGTTTGTTTGAGAGGTTATACAGAGAAGAAGCAGTGGTAGCTCTGAACTTGAATTATCGAATGAACAGTGTCATAACTGCCTTAGCCAATGGATTTACATACGAAGGGAATCTTTTAGTCGGCAATGAAGAGGTGGCAAATGCTACTTTGCATTTACCGAATAAAGAGGTAATTTTTGTGAGCATGTAGAATCGTACCTTGGAATACATTTAATTAGATCAAAACCTAAATTAAGTACATATTTTCAAGTGATGCCGAGTTATCTGTCTTTCAATTACCCGTGTTTAGGAATGTTATCTGGATGGTTTTGGATTAAACAAGACGTTTAATTGGTACAGAATCTTCGATCGTTCTCACGGGTATAATGTCCCTTTAGAGTTTGAGAATTATAAAGGAATCATCCTTTAATCCACTCATTACAAGTTTTCCGTGTTCCCGTTGGGATACATTTCTGAAAATTTAGAACATTACATAAGTCGACATAAACAATTACGTGGACTTAACACAAACAATCGATTCGAAACATCATCAGTAGCATCACACTTTCGATTTAACCAAAAGTTCACACAAACTTACTGATTTTAACTTGAACTCAGTCTAAAGTCTGCATACTATTTTGGAAACATTTCTTTTAATATCACCCTATAGTAATTCTCAACCATGGTCATGTTTTTAACTTTTATGTGAAACATTTTTACTATATTACTATTGGGTCTGTTATAGAAATTCTTTCAAAATAATACTTAGATTCCAAGAATATAATAAAATACAGGGTGTTTGCTTCCTGTATTTGAAATGAAATTGAAAAAAATGATTACAAAATTCATATGTGAATCTTAGATGGATATCATAAACAAATCATATGAATTAGACAAATTCCAGAAAAAAGCCAGATAAAGCCTTTTTCAATCATATCACCAATTAGAAAAGTTTCTGAAAATATTATAAAAATAAGACTTACCGCTTATTTATCAAAGTATAATCTGCTGTCGACATCCCACTATGGTTTCAGAGAAAATAAATCAACCAAGGATGCAATCCACTCCTCGACAAGAAACATCCATGAATCCTTGTACTCAAGTACTCTTTCGATCATGTTATCATAGATCTGAAAAAGGTCTTCAATACTGTCGATCACTCCATACTTCTAGACAAGCTAGAAGATATGGGATTGAGAGGTCTAGCAAACAATCAATCTGAAAGTTACTTAACAAATAGAACACAAAAAGTTAAATTTAAAAACCATGCGAGTAAGGAGATTAGCATGAAATGCGGTGTACCTCAAGGAACAGTACTGGGGCCGGTGTTGTTCGTAATTTACTTGAGCGACCTATTTCAACAGGAAACAATCGGTAACAATCAGTTTCGCGGATACTGTGATATATTACAAAAACGATGATTGGTATACTTTCAAATAAAACTTGAAAAACTTTGAAATTTATCAGATTACTTACGATAAACTTCGATAAAACCGTTTATCTACCTTCGAGTAGTCATGAAACATCCTTGACAGAATACAATCTGAATATCCAACGAGATTTGTCAATCAAACCTGCAATAATAAATTCAATATTTTACATTGAAATTGAATTCTAAACAAAAAACATATCCCATTCATATTCAAACCACAGTTTGGTTGAGCCACACCTAAATTATGGAATTACCAGTAGGAGTATCAAGAAATTACTTACATGCTCTTGAAATCTCTCAAAAACCTGCAAGATACCCAGGCTCTCTATTTTACACCGAAATCGTATATCATTCAGATAGGATGCCAGCAATACAAAAATGAATCGCCACACAATCCACAATATTTTGAAACAGGTTCGAAAATATTGTGCCAGAGAGGTATCAACAGTGTGAAATGAATACGGAGTACCCTTCTCTCTTAGCGTTTCCACCAAGTGGAAAAATAAAGGCAAACATTTGTCAGAAAACAACTACTTCCCTGGGTAATACCATGACGGGACATTTAACTACATCTGACAGATATTTGTGCAACGTTATTCCAAGAAGACCCAATTGCAAGTGCTTGTCTTGTATTCATGATTAAACTTATCTACCTATCTATCTATGTGATCCAGTACCATAAAGTATCACGTTTTCATAATTTTTTATCAAGAAAGTGTCTATATATGATTTATACATTTCTATTTTATTGTTTCAATTAGTACTATTGATTATCACCTAATTCACGCCAAAAAAACGTTCAAATAACCATTTTTAGGACCTTGTATCAGCAGGAGAATGGCCGAGTTGGATTTCTGAAGCTCTCGACAATTCTTTGGAAAATGCCGTTCAGTTTTTGGACACTGGTCCTGTATGGAATTTGCCACAATGTGCCTCGTGGATGACACAGAAAAAATGTTTTGGAACAGAGGAAAATAGCCAAGCTGATATTGATTCGTCTGTAAATAATTATGAGGCAGCTGTAACGGTGAATCTGGTCAAAGCACTGTTGAAGGTATTGAATTATATTTCAATCACAATAAAATTTTACCCTGGGTTGTATTGATTTTTCATGGATTCATGTAAATATTTATTCAGAATCGACTATCTATAAAAACCCAAGTACACAAAACAGCTGAGTGAATGCTTTCAAATCCTACTAGTATAAATAGATATTATAACGTGGAACAATTCACATTTCTCTGTTCAAAGCCGAATAGAATTGCAAAATTTTTACTCCTAATAGAAACATCTCTGTTTGAGTTAATTATTTTTTCGTTTTCTCTAGGTTGGTGTTGCTGCTTGTCAAATTGGTGTAATCGCTACTTACAGAAATCAAGTAGCTCAGATATCAGCACTGATACAATCGGAGCACATCGATGTTAGTACCGTTGATCGGTTTCAAGGGAAGGATAAAAGTGTTATTATATATTCTTGTACCAAATCAAGAGACGTCTCGGTTCCTAGGACTGTAAACAAGGTTAGTGTGTAGTTATCTTGTAGATGCACTGTTTTTAGTGTAAGTGATGGTTTTTAAGTATATATATATATATATTTAATTCCTTTATTTAGTTATAAAATCTAATACAAATAATCATTTTAAAAAAACACATTAAAATTTGGTCATACTTATAAATAAAACTAATACAGACATGTCACTCTTAAAAACTACACATTAAAATCAGGTGAAGAGAAGGGAGAAACATAAGTATACCTGTGCAGAAAATTTTAATAAAATTACGAAGAAAAGTTATTTTTCAAGGTGCAGCATTAGGAGAGCTAAGAAATTTTTTTTAATTCTGTTTGAACTTGTTCAAGGAATTTGAGGATTTGATTTCTAGAGCCAGCTGATTGAATCTCTTCAGGCCTTTGAAAAATACAGATGTTTGTGTATGACTCCAAGTATGTCCCCAATAGATGTTAACAAAGTTTCTTCCTTGTTCCTTTTACCGTCTTCAGTGTTTTTTCCACATGTGCTGAAATCCCATATTCCGTTCTGAACTGGCCAAATATGTATACTAAATTATACAATAATGACATCAGTGGGCAAATGGACATAGAGAGAGCAAAAAACTCTTTTGTATATGATTTTCTTGTGAAAAATTTTCTAATTCCTATCTAGATTTTCAATTCTATTAATTTTCTTTCAGTTTGAAATATTGGAGGACAAAAGAAGACTTACCGTAGCAATCACAAGAGCAAAACATAAACTCATCATAGTTGGAGATATTCAAACCTTGGTAGAATATAGTACATTTCAAAAGCTTGTGCCACTTTTGAGGAAAAATGTTATTAAATTGGTTGAAACCGAAGGTTTTGAATGGAATACTGTCATTAATCTTGTATAAAGTGTACGTTATGTATTTATAAATAAGTCGCATTTTGTTAATGATAATTCATTTTTATGATATCTGAAATCCTGATTCAATCATTAAAACCTGATGAAAATATGCCTCATTGTATTTTCTTTTTGTTAACTTTTATTTTATATGAAGTCGAATTTTAAAAGAATTTGCAATTGAGTTTGAAATGAATATTTAATATACGGATGAAATTTGTTAAAGAGCAAGAGAGGGGGTTACGTACTGGACAGAGTAGAATGTGTTATCAGGATTTCAAAGCATTCCTTTATTTTTATAAATTATACAATTCCGACAAAAAAATTTGTTTTATTAATCATTTCATCACTCTAAATTAAAAGATAAAGTAGAAATGACTAAAAATGAAAAGCAAAACTAATTAAGCTTATCAAATGTTGGGATTAGTAAAAACATTTAAGGAGTGCATGTAAAAATAGAATTCAAAAGCCTTGTGTTGAGCAACAAAAGAGTAACTTGTGAATTTCAGCAAATATCGATCTTGAAAATTGAATATTGCTCTGGAGGAAACTCGACTTTCTTCAAAGTAAAGACATTTTTGTTTGAAAATATCTATTGATAGTCACAAATCATGAAGTTTCAAAGTTTCCCAAAACAGTAATGAGTATCATTCTAGATATACTTTAAAAAACGAGAGGTAGTGGATTTTCTTAAAAGCTATCACCTTGAATATATCTGCGCGTCACTCACAGGCAACAAACTCGCTGCCGAAACGTAAATTTGTTCTCTGCGACTGTACGAGTCATAGCTCTTAAGAAAATCCACTACCTCTACTTTTTTGACAATTCGAAAAAAGAATATTGACGGTGGTCTAACTGTGAAACAGTTATGTTGACAGTTGTGTTCAGTATTTGTTCTTTCCTATAATGAGCCACTTTACAAAATTATTAAAATCACTTATTGAAGGCTTTCACGGCTGGAGTTATGATCAAGAAGATTGGTTTCCGGGCTTTGGGGCCATGGTCGGTTCTCCTTGGAGGTGGTTTCTACGGACTTTTCGCTCACAACTACTGCGATGAGCGTCTTCAGCGTGGATATTGTATTCTTGAAGAGCGACGTAATACTAATACGGCGGTTGCAGGGTCCTCGCAATTAAAAGTCACAGCCTGTCCAATTACTTGTTTTGAAGAATTTTCATTTGTTTTGAATAATTTTCATTTGTTTTGCTTGGGGTGTTTGGGTTACCTGACCTGATGGGATGTTGCCATTGCCAAATGCATGATTACGGTGTCATGATTACCCTGTCTTACCAAGACATCCAGAAAAGGCAGATAATTGTTAATTACCACTTCTTATAATTCGGCATGCTATATTTTAATTGCCGCATTTTACTATACATAATATCTCTCATAGACTCGGAAAATTCATTCTACTCTTGAAAATGATCACACAATCAATTTGAATCTTTATCACAAACTTGTAGGATAATTTACTGTATTTATGAGTGACGCATTTTGTACAAAATTATTTATTTTTATTGTACCTAAAATTCTAATCCAGAGTCTTGTTGAAATTATACCCATTGTTCTCATTACTTGCACGTTCAAGACATTACTACTCTTTGGGAGACTTAGTTTTGGAAAGTTTTGAATTTGCTCAAGAAATGTCAGGTTCAAATGCAATTTTAAACAAACGTTAATATAAATATGAATTAAAGAAAATAAACGATTGGATTCACAAATATGAGAATTCAAGGTGTACATTTTGCAGTTCAGCAAATTTCGATCTTGACAATAAATACTAAACCGAATGGACCTACAATGCTTCAAGTACAAAGTAAACACAATTTTGTTTAAAATATATATTTAGATCAACTAAAAATATATATACAAAGTTTCAAATCTTCACAAAGTAGAAATGAGTATATTTCTAGACATCGAGTTAATTTGAGAAGCATTGGTTTTCCTAAACGAAATCAAATACTTTGTGAATACATTGTACAGTGAGGAAAGTAATTCATGCTGTTTTGATTTGTAGGAATCAATGTTAAATGAACAAAAGATATAATACAAGTATCAAATATGAGATATCCGAATGTGATAACACAAAAAAAATAGGATTCTGCATAAACGTTTTTGGGTTTGAAAACAACAAAAAACTCATATTCAGAAGCTAGTAGCTGCAGGATATATATATTTATAAAATATTCCAATAAATGTAGCATACAAGATAAAAAATAGTAGCAATACCTAACTGCATCAAGCACATTTGAACTACTGATGAACTTTGTCTACTTCCAGTTAGCAATTGCAAACAATGCAGAAGTAGAATATTAATGTGATCTAACTGTACTACAGTGAAATGGTATGTTAACAGTAATATTTAGTAATATCCATTGTGTTAATATTATTTGTTTTCAATTATAGATAAATGTTTTTAGGAAGAATTAGAATTGGAAAAGAACCTTAAATGATGCAAATGAACTGAAAAATAAACTTGGGAAATGCTGTAGAATCTACAATAAAAAACTTTGAAGTTTCTTAATAATGCCAGAAACTTCAGATTTTCTTCAACTTAAACAAAAATACTAAAAAGAATGAAGCCCTAACATATTAAATCATGTTGATTTAGTTAGTAGCATTAATCATTTCCATTGATATTTTTAAATTGCATTAATAGTTCACTACTGTTCTTCAGATGTTTTACCTGAACAAATATAAATATCTACCTTCCTCAGATAGTTTCTGAGCAGAGTGATGACTTTCTCATTCAACAAGTCATCAGTTTCATCATAGACAGGCTGCAAAGCTACATACTCATATTTGTCTTTCCTATTATTCTTATCAATTTCATTAAGGCACTTTGCAAAACTCTTGAAATCAAATTGCTTATCCAGTTTTTCTCTAACTATGCAACCATATAAAATATAATCTTTAATTTCGTGTCTTATGGGCAAACCAAATTTCTTAAAAGATCTTCTGAAGCCAGCCAGAAAGTTGAATTTTTTATCCAATTCCTCCATTTCTTTTGATATATGACCATCTTCCGTTGAAAAATACAAAATAATTGTATATTTGTCTATGTCTTTGAGTGGTTCATGATGATAGACTAGTCTAGTTGACAGACTATCTTTTTGAGGGGTGTCTTCCACCTACGAGAAAATAAAACGCAGTTATTAAAATGTTTAATAAAATAAATGTTTGAACATAAAAATGTAAAGTGACATCAAAAATACATAAAAAACATTGCAAAAACTACAAGAACATTAGATATGAAACTCATTTTTTTCTTTTATTTCCTTTGCCCTTAGATTTGGATGAGGCAGGGGAAGTGTTCTTCTTAAGTTTTGATTTAGACATGTCAAGTGTGGTTTGCAACTTTTGTTTAGTTTTACCATAGTTCTGTAACAACAAAAATTATTTATTTATTTATTTATTTATTTATTGATGCATACATATAAAATACAATATTTCCAAAGGAATAACATGAAACAGTCAGACAGTTACGTAAAACTGGTATGGAGACTGTTTATGATTGAACATTTAAACAATTATTGTTCTGTAATAATCTCAACTAAAAGGAAAAAAAACTAAGAAAAGAAAAATGAAAAAGTGATACACAGAGAACGGTCATTGTAGTGATAAATTATAGAGGAAGGTTTCTTTGAGAAAGCATGTACTTTTTCAATCGATTTTTAAATTGAATTATATTATTGGAATTCTTGATCTCATTCGGCAATCTATCGATGGTTAAAGTGCAAAACCTCGTTAGTCGATTTTTATAACTTTTACAGGACCAGCACAAAACAATTAAAGTATTCAATCTTCAGTCTGGCAAATAAGTTCTAAGAGGTTTTGATAGATGGCGCCCTAAATTAATATTGAACTTACGAGCTTTTGCAGGCTCAGAGATTATGAATATTTGTAATTTTTGCCGCATATAAGGTTAAATGGGAAAAAAATCGACTTACGAGGTTTTGCACTTAAACCATCGCTATTAAAATTTGAAAAAGCTGAATGTGTGAATCGTTTTTGTCCAAAAATTGAGCTGGCCCGATCAATATGGAACAAGTATGTTGCCTAGTATGATAACTATGTATTTCAGAATTTCTGATTAGTATGAAGTTTGATTTAACGGTTTTATTTACTATATTGAAAGACATCTTTAAAGTTTCTATTGTGGAAATTATGTAGAGTTGATTTGTTGGTGTATCATACGGAAGACGATACAAGACTTTCAATGCTTTTTTATATAAAATGGAAATTTTGTTAAAATTATTTTTAAAACATATTCTCCAAATGTTTATGAGATAGGTGATTCTACTTATAATATGAGAATGTAGAATCATATTTGCAATATTTGGATTGAGCCTAGGACATTTTTTTCATAAGCACTTCAACATGTTTGTCCCACTTCAAATTTTTATCAATCCATATTCCTAAATACCTTTTCTGCGAAGTTTGCTGTAAAATATCATTTTTTATTTTTAAATTTAGATTAATTTTTGGTTTCTTTATTTGGTGAAAAATTATGTACTCAGTTTTATTTGTATTTAATGATAAAAGATTAGAATAAAGCCACCTTTCATATTTTTTCATATCTTCGTTGATCATAGTTTCTAAAATTAAAGGATCGGAGTTCTCATATAAAATCACTGTATCTTCTGCAAAAACCTATTTAGAAATATTTTGTATATATAGTAAATATAAAATTGGACCTAAAACAGAACCGTGGGGGACACCTTTATCAATGAATAGCTTGTCACTTTCAAAATTACAAGATTTGGTGGTGATAGTTCTGTTCGATAGATATGATTTAAGAAGATCATTCGCAATGCCTCTAATTCCCATTGAATCCAAATTATTCAGAAGTGTTAAGTGATCAACTGTATCTAAATCTTTTTTGAGGTCCATGAATATTGCAACCACATATTGTCCTTTGTCAAGTTCTTCTCGAATTTTATCAATTACTTGTAATGCTGCTGATTGAGTACCACTGTTTGCTTGAAATCCAAATTGATTTTCATCAAAACCGTACTTTTCATTGATGAAATAAACTATTCGTTTTTTCAAAAGTTTTTCTATAATTTTTGAGAATATGCTCAGTAATGCTATGGGTCTATAACTACCAGGATTTTGAGGATTACCACTTTTGTAAATAGCTTTAACTGAAGCATGTTTCAATTCATCTGGAAATATGCCTGTTGAGAAACAAGTATTGATAATTTTTGATATCGGTTCGGCTAAAATATTTCTTAACTCAGAAAGGTCTTTGGTTACCAAACTATCTGGATCGGGACAAGTTTTCTTTATTAGTATTATTCATTTCTGCTGTAAAATCAACCATTTTGGTTTTCAAAAAATTTAATTCATTTATATTTAAATTCATTTAATTCATTGATTGAATTTCATTGTGTTCAGTAATAAATTTGTTGTTATCTTTAGATAAAACTATCTACCTGTCCAGTTAGAGTATTAATTATCTTTTCATTCTTGGATATGATTGTATCTTTCGCCTTCAAGAGTTCTTGTAAAAGCTTATTTTCTCTTCTCAAGTAAACTATATCGTCTGGTTTATCCATATATCATTCTTAAAATAAGCCTGGTTTACTTTGAGTGTTGAATGCGTCTTTGGGTGTTATAGAACTTTCCATAAAAACATCATCACTTTTAGAATAGTTTATCTGTGTGCACTGAAAATCATCACTGGAATCTTGATCATCTACACCTTTTTTAGTTGTAATTCAGAAAGTGTAATATGTATTATGTATTATGACAACCTAAGATTTCATGAAATAAAAAACTTAAGGGGTAATATGCCGTACAATTTAGTGGGAATAAATTTATATGAATTAAGATTAAAGTTATATTCAATGTATAAGCCACCAAATTGCGATCTAGTTGAATTTTTACCAGATTTTGAAGAATTAATCAGTAGCGAAAAGGGAAAATGTATAATTGTAGGTGACTTTAATCTAGATCTACTGAAGGATTCTCAAAAAGTTGAACAATACCGAAATAGTATAGCATTGTTTGGTTACAAAATTGCAAACAAGATTTGCGAAAACTATGCAACTAGAACAACTAAAACAACTAAATCAATAATCGATCATGTACTAGTCAATAAAGTAGATTGTAATATAATTATAAAACCATGTTCATACTCTGATCATAATCAAATTGAAATTACCATCTTAGAAAAACCAAAGGTCTATCGACCAAAAACAGATATTAAAATTGTAAAATTAAATGATAACCTATTTATACAAAACTTCTCGAAAATGTCGCGAGATACTGAAATAGATACATTCGAAAAACTTGTAGTAGCTATAAAAAAGGCAAAGGATATCGCATCAAAGACAATAAATGTGAGGGCGCAAGAAGGAAATAATTGGATAACCTATGAATACTTGAACATGATAAAAGAACGTGACAAACTATATAAACTGAAAAAAACAAATCCAGATAACAAAAGCATGGTAAGGGAGTTTAATAAAATGAAAAATAATGTGAACAGTAAAAAACGAAAATTAAAGAAGGACTATTTCAATAAAAAGTGGAGTGAAGCAGGAAACAACTCAAAAAAACAATGGAAATTTATAAACACAGTAATAAAGAATAAAGATGGAAAAAAAGTTGAAGAGATTTCATTAGAAATAAAAGGAAAAGCGGTGAGTGATCCCGGAAAAGTTGTAAATGAATTCAACAATTATTTTGTTAACGTAGGTAAAAACATAGTTAAAAGTATAGAAATGGAAGGAAATAGAAATGATGTAAATTTTGAAGAGGTGTATTGTAACCGAAGTTTATATCTAGAACACACTAATGAAAATGAAGTATTGGAAGTATTGGCGGAAATGAACATAAACTCAGCAGTTGGTATTGATGAAATAAGTGTAAAAAACCTAATTTCCATTAAGCAAATAATATTACCAATACTAGTTTCGTTAATTAATATAGTCTTTGACAGTGGTGAATATCCAGATGTTCTAAAGGTCTCTAGAGTAGTACCAATCCACAAATCAGGACCAAAAAACAAAATAGAAAATTACAGACCCATTACTGTTATAAGTGTGCTATCTAAAATAATTGAAACTATCATCAAAAGAAGAATAACATGTTTCATTGATAAATATGTAAAGACAGACAAATATCAATATGGATTTCAACCCAAAAGTAACACTCAAAGTGCCTCAATTGACCTAATCAATCACATAACAACGGAACTTGATAGAAAAAAATACATAATCACAGTATTTATTGATCTCCAGAAGGCTTTTGATGTAGTCGACCACGAAATACTTCTAGGAAAACTTGAAACAATGGGGTTAAGGGGCAAAATACATGATCTTCTAAAAAGTTACCTTAGAAATAGAGAGCAATATATCACACTAGAAAATGTCTCTAGTGATATGTTAACAATTAATTGTGGAGTACCTCAAGGATCTGTCCTGGGACCCTTACTATACACACTACACGTTCTGAGTCTACGGCTTGCAAAACTAACTGGTCAATACTATACATTTGCGGATGACACAGTCTTGGTATATAGTGGTACAAACATCGTAACAATAAAGGAAACAGTAAACGAAGATATGAATACTTATACGAAATGGCTAAGGAAAAACAAACTCAAAATCAATACTAAAAAAACTAAGTACATGTTATTCCACCAAAAAAACACACAGATTGAAGAAATAACTATAAACATAAATAAGGAACAGATTAACAAAATTGACCACATCAAATACCTAGGGCTAGTAATCGATGATAAATTGAACTGGCAGAAACACATTGACCACCTCTCGTCCAAAATAATCCCAATGATTGGTGCTCTCTACAGATGTAGGGAATATCTGGATAACCGAAATCGCTTCCTAATCTACAATGCCTATTTCTTATCTAACCTACGATATCTTATCATAATCTGGGGAATATGCTCCATCACAAAATTAAAACAAATTCAAATATTACAAAACAAAATCATAAAAATACTTTTCAACTACCAATATCGAACACCAACAGAAACTATTTACCAAGACACAAAAATAGTACCCATCACGAAAATTTTGAAAATTGAGCAAGGCAAGTATATATATAAGGTAATAACAAATCAACAAAAAAGCAACACTCCCTTCAGTTACGTTAAAAATATCCATGAACATGAAACTAGACACCTGATCAACAATAGCCTCTACCTACCAAACGTAAAATCAAATCTAGCCCTAAATAATCCAGTCTACAGAAGCATAGAAACATTCAACACAGTCCCAATAAATATAAGAAATATAGATAACTACAAACAATACAATAAAGAACTTAAAGCGCACATCCTAGAAAAATGAAGATTTGCCTTCAATATTTTTTACTTACCACAAAACCATATTAAGGAAAACGATACTCCGATACCAGCATTCATTTTGCTGATTAGGAGCTTAACTACTCTTGCATTATATGAAATATGTATCTAGTGTAAGTTATTGTATTATTTATTGTGTATTCTTACTTCTGTGATATTTACTATAAACTGTAATTGTATATTTACTGTAAACTGTATTTTATATTTACTGTAAATAAAGAGTATATATATAAAAAAAATTTCAGAAAGTATAATTTGTAATTCAGAATAATAAATTGTAATTCAGAAAACATTAAATGAAAATCAGATTGGTGAAATGATATTCAGAAACTGTAACTTGTAATTCAGATGAGAGAATTGTATTTCAGAATTTATAATTTGTAATTCAGATTAGTGAATTGATAATCAGAAAGTGTAACTTGTAATTCAGAAAGCGTAAGTTCTTATTCAGAGAGTACCAGCTGTAGTTTATTGTTTTCCCATTTCCTATTCTTACTTATCAAGTCCTTGACGAGCATAGAATGAAGGCTTTCATGGCCTGAAGTATAATCAAGGAGTATGGATTCCGAGCTCTGGTTCACCTCCATTGAGGCGGTTTCTATGGACGTTTCGCTCACAACTGCGGTGAGCATCTTCAGCGTGGATTTTGTCGTATACTGATGAGTATTATGTCGTTCTTTGAGAAGACAAAATTCTCGCTGATGCTCACCGCAGTTGTGAGCGAAACGTCCATAGAAACCGCCTCCACGGAGGTGAACCGACCACGGCTCCAAAGCCCGGAAACCATACTCCTTGGTTAAGTCCTTGACGGTTTCTGAATTACAAGTGATGGTTTCTGAATTACAACTGACGCTTTCTGAATAACAATGCACTAATCTGAAATTGAAGTTACACTTTCTGAAATACAATTTACTAATCTGAATGACATGTTACGGTTTCTGAAATCCAATTAACAATTCTGAATTACATGTCATATTTTCTGAATTACATTTTACTAATCTGAATTTCAAGTTACACTTTCTGAATTACATTTGAAAAATGTTATAATTTCCAACTGACTTCGAGACATTTCAAAATTACTTGTCAAAAACTGTCACATACTTAATTTTGAATAAAACTACTTATCTTCACAACAGCAGGTTCCCTACAATGACACGAGAATAAACTATAAATTTGAGGAATATAAAACAGATTCGAATGATAAAGTACTACTTTTCAGCAAATTCTCAATAACCGGAACAGAACATAATTTTGACACAACCGTGTTGTAACTAAATATTTTTTTTACTGATAGCAAAAAAGGTATATCCAATTATTGTGAAATTACAACAAAGTGTCGAGACACGCGAGGAAAAGAGAGATTCTCAATTTTTCCTCGATTTTTATCTGGTATATTATACAGTGTGGTTCATAATATTTGCAGCATATGGGAAAAACTTTCATTATGACTTACAAAAAAAACTTTATAAGGGATCGTTTCTTATTATTATTCAGATGGGGAACGCACAATCAATTCGCCGTAGTCGGTCTGTAGCTAGTGTAAAATATACGATCAAATTTGAGTAGCAGTAGAATTTGGACTGCCGGTTCAAATCTCAATTTGCAGATGTCGCTCAAGTCTCTTAGTAATGTGACATTAAAATGCATGATATCTAAAAAGTGTGCCAAAAAACGAGATGACATAATATATTAAGATTATTTCAGTATATTTCTACAAGAACTGAACTGAATAATATGTCTTCTTTTTTTCGATGTACAATTGATGCATATAACAACGACGCTGCCATCTGGTACATAATGTCCAAACCATCGTTTCTCCGATATACCATTACCTCGAGTGGAGAATTACCTACAGAAATTAATCTTTCGGCATTGTTTTACCAAACGACTGATATTTAGGAGCTGATACTTTCTATAGCTCTCGTAAAATATTCGACGCAGGTATAGGGAACTTTTCATTAAAATCTTTGACGAAAAATTCTCAATGTTGTCGAATCTCAAAAATTTTTTAATCAGCTTCTTGTGAAAGATTGACAAAATATCTAGAATTCTTCAATCAAGAGAAACCAATCTAGGAGTGCCCCAAGGATCAATTTTAAGTCCTTTATTCTTCATTATTTTCGCATTGGATATAAAAAAGTGTGGGACTCCTTGGTCAAATAGTTAAGAAGGCGAAGAAGGGCCAACAACAAAATATTTTTTAAATTAGTTGCAATTGCCACTTTGATCTGACAATTGTCACTTTGATCTGGCAATTGTTACTCTGAAATGGCTATTGTCACTTTGAACTGGCAATTGTCACTTTGAACTGGCAATTGTCACTTTGAAGTGGCAATTGTCACTTTGAATTGGCAATTGTCACTTTGAACTGGCATTTGTCACTTTGATTTGACAATTGTCACTTTGATCTGACAATTGTCACTTCGAACTGGCAATTGTCACTTTGAATTTGACTGAAAAACAATATTTTTTGCATGGAGTTGGCCAAAAAAGTGCCAGTTAAAAGAGACAGTTGCCAGATCGAAGTGACAATTGTCAGATAAAAGTGACAATTGTCAACTCAAAGTGACAATTGCCAGTTCAAAGTGACAATTGCCACTTCAAAGTGACAATTCCAACTATTTTGAAAAAAAATTTTTTGTTGGCCCTTCTATCCTTCGTAAATAGTCCTGTATGCTGATAACAAATATTCTGATGTCCCATAAGGATATCGACCAACTCGTGACAAACAGCAATGTCGCATCTATTGCATTTAGTGAAACTGAATGTTAAGACTTTCTTTATGCGATTTAAAGCAAGAAATATATTTCCTGACTTTGATCTCTACTTAGATATTCAAGGTAAATGAATTCAAACAATTTTTGGGTGTAACACTTGACCCAAAACTAACATGAGAGCCTAATATAAAAATAGTACCTAGCAAGTTGAGTACATAGTCATATATGATAAGTAATCTGAGAGAAACAGTGTCTTCAGATGTTCTGAGATAGCTGTATGTCGGTCTGGTTCAGTCAGTTTTACAGTAATCAGCCCAATACCCATAGGGCTGAATGTCTGATATTCTGGGCATCATCTTTACACTTTGAAAAAGTTTTTATTTCCCAAAAAAAAAATCCTAAGAACCATGTTCAATGTTCACCTAACAACTACCTGTAGAAATTTGTTTTCAGAGCACAAATAATGGCATTACATTCAATCTAGTGAACATATCGACACTCCCAACGAACAAAGACGTAACTCATTTTTCATTATATTTCAGGAGAGCCAAAATACTGAAATTTTTCTTCAATATTCAAATCGAAATACAACTTTTTTCAAGTAGATTTCTTCTTAACTACTTGGTCTAGAGATACGGCTTTTTTATCGTCAGCATCAGTTTTTTGAGCTGAATACGCCTACACATATAACTGAAAACAGCTGTAACTTTAGTTACGGCTTTGTTCGTTGGGGGTATCGATATGTTTGAGAAGAATGAGAATGTGACCATGTGAAAAAAATTCATCAACCTTATTCCCGATTAAAAACATGCCAAATTTCACTTAAGTACATATGATCCAAATTGTACAATGAAGTCAAACTTATGTACAAGAATAATAAACGCTGTAATGAGTCATTCAACACTGAATTCTAGCTGAAAATGCATTTAAGTCAATTGAACAGTTTCTACAATTTTGAAAATATAACACAGATTAACTCTGTCAGAAAAACACCGGCAATTATATGTTACAACCATTTGCCTAATAGAATCAAGAATAATGTACTAGTGAATTAAAAAAGAAATTAAAAAAATGTTAATAGTTTTAGAACCCTAAAAAATCTCGAATACGAATTTCATAACTTTTTGTTTTTCTGTGACTCCATTTCATTCCGTATCGTTTGTTAATAATCTTGTAGTTGTCGACATAATTCTGAAATGAAGATTATTATTATTCAATCTTTTGAAAATATTGCTAATAGTATCAGTTATTGAGAAACTTATTGGAACTGTAAATTAATTCTATAACAATTACTAATTTTTTTTAACTTCAAGGCCAAGGCCTCGTATCTCAAAGTATAGTCGGACATTTTTGTTGTGCCAAAAAACACTTGGGGTAATTTCTCTTACCTGCTGGAAATCACAGACTACAATTTCAACATCCACATCTCTGAACAGGAACTCAATCATATATTTAACCTTAGTCCACTCCAGCCTGTCCAAACCACACCCAATCTTAGGAATAGCCAACTTCTGTACTCCATGTTTCACTATGTGATTTCTCATTTCCTTCAAAGAGGACCAGAAAGTATCGTAAGTTGGTTTACCTGTAGAAACTTTTTTGGTAACGAGGTAGTAGATATATCTGTTGTTATCTTCGAGTACTGCCACATTTCCTTGTTTCTTTCTTTGGCTTAAAAGCTCATGTATCCCCTTGAACAACCTCCTGAAACAAGTATTTACAAATATACAGTGCATTCCATTTAAAACGAGCCACCCTGAATAACTGTTGGTACAACGATTTTCAGGAAAAATAAAAAACATGTCAACAATAGTATACAGGGGGACACATTTTGACATATTCACATTTGATCTAACTTTCCCTATCGCACCCCAAGAGCATATCACCATTTTTTTAAATGGATCACCCTATATTGTTTCTCATTATCAGATGCTCCATGATGAGCAGATTTCAACAAAGTATAAAACATGGTCTGAAGTTTATGATTCGGGAGCTACAAATTATTTGAGTAGAAAACGAGCCACCCTGAATAACTTTAGAAACAATAATTTGCAAGAAAATAAAAAGACAGGTCAACAACAAGAGATTTTTCATTCAATTCTTGAATCAAAATCTGATGACTTGACAATGAGGAGAAACAAATTTTCTATAGTAAATGTTCAAAAACGTTTCCACAAACTTCAATACAATGGTACGAACGAGCTTCCATTGCTCACATGGTTGATAATCTCGGGATTTATTTCTCTGCAATGCCTCATGATATTATCTCTCAAATTATCTTAGGTTCTTGATTCTATCTCCTACACTCTAGACTTCAAATGGAAATCTAAAGGAGTGAGATCCGGAGGCCTTGGTGGACCTCTTCTGCCAATCCAGCGACCAGGAAAATAATCATCCAAAAATTGTCGCACTGGAGCTGCATAATGAGGAGGTGCACCATCCTACTGAAAAACTATTTCGTTTTCGAATAAATTCATATCCTCCTCAATTGCCCTATTGATGCACGGTATTATTCGATTCTCCAACATATCCAAATATTTCTCACCAGTCAAATTATCATCGATAAAAAAAGGTCCTATGATGTGGTCACCTAAAATTCCTGCCCAAACATTCAGTTTTTGAGGTCGTTGGGTATGAACTTGACGGTATAAATGAGGATTCGTATCACTCCAATATCAACAATTTTGCCAATTCACCCCTCATTCAAAAAATTTTCTGTCCCGTTATTTCAAATCAAACCATTCAAAAGTTATCGTGGTCAGGTAAGAAAAGGGATTCAGATCCGCCAGATCAGCACTTATTCTGACATTTCAAATGCATATTGTGAAAAAACGTAAAAACGAAAATATAAAAGATTTATATGGTCGAAAAGAGAATTGAATTATCTTTTCAACGATATGACACATGACCCCCCCATACCATTTAATATTTTTTTTGTTGATGTGCCCCCCCCCGCGCTATCTATCGAGCAATCACAATGTGTTTTATTTCAAAAAGTAGTATCGGTGAAACCCTCCAAACGGTTTTTTATGTTAATTTCACAGAATTCAGGCCATTTCATATTTTGTATGATTCTAATTGCATATTTCTAGAGAGTGAAAATACGTTTTCCATTAGGACTTGTTCACCAAATTTATTATGACAATTTAATTTTGCATAGTAAAAGCTTTAAAGTACATTTTTACCACAGTGGTTAGAGATACATTGCAGTGCATATCAACTCTTAGATAGCGCTTATTACAAGAGTTCATTTATATAGGCTTCCCACATCAGCCTGTAATCTATAATAATACCCCACATCTTCACACAGTCAACAGAAGAAATTATGTGATCATCACTGAAGATACTTGAGTGTTCATTGCTTGATTTAATACTAAATTCCATCAACACAGTCTTATCGATATTTACGCTCAGTTGATTCTCTTCTGACCATTTTACAATAAAAGAGTACAAATCCTGAGTGAGACACACTAATGATTCATTGTTTTCATTCTGACGAAAATACTAGTATCATCGGCATAATTATTGTAATATTTTAGAAATGTAAAAAGGATGATTAATTCTAGAGAATGTTTCGCAGTAACATTTGGATATATACAAGTCCGTGTGATTCATAACATTCCAATGACAACTATGACAAATCTCCATGCAAGAGTGGGACATTGTTTTCAGGAAAAATTGAGAAACTTTAATACCTTACAATGTTTTATTTAAATCAATGAAAAATTAAAAATCAGAGGTCCACAATCAACCTTTATTTCCTTTTTTGTCATGACATATATTGGAACTATCAATAAATAGATAAATATAATAGATAAAATAAATGTAAAATTTATTAAAATAAAATGAACAATTAGGAAGTGATAAAATAGTAAAAAGTACAAATTCATCACATGTGAGTTATATTTTTTTTAAATTGTTCACACAATAAAAACAATTCTCGTGTGAAAACATTATGATAAATTATGAAATAAAAAGTCAGTAATGTTGAAAATCCTAAATAATGTTGGTCAATAAGAAGATCGAATATTGAAAGATTGTAGAAAATCTATACAGTGCGGCTTTTAATAGGCCCCCCCAATTAACTTTTGAACAGTTTGACGTACAAACTTAAAAAAACCGTTTGGAGGGTTTCACAGATACTACTCTTTATTATATTATAGATGACGCGGGGAGGCAAATCAACTAAAAAATGTTAAATGGCATGGGTGGTGGTCATGTGTCACATTTTTGAAAAGATAATTCAATTCTCTTTTCAACCATCAATAATGATCCTTATGACGATTGTGATAATGTTTTGAATGTATTGATGTTATTTATTTATTTTTTTTAAATCTTGTGACTGTTATTTTTGAAGCTCAATATTTTACCACTTTTAATCTTTTTTAAACAATGTTTATACATAAAGACCTGAATGACTTGCCAAAAAGATATTTGTAACTTGGTCAAATAATAATTCGATCTATCTAAATTTTTTAGATTTTCGTTTTTACGTTTTTTCCCAATATGCATTTGAAATGTCAGAATAAGTGCGAATCTGGCGGATTTGAATCCCTTTTCTTACCTGACCATTATAACTTCTGAATGGTTTGATGTGAAATAACGAGACAGAATTTTTTTTTTTATAAAACGAAATTCTGAAGATTTTTAGATGGTTGAAAAGAGATTTTCACAAAAACATCTTGATGGAATGATCTAACAGGGTGATACAACGAAATTTCATGACAACCCCTACAGACTGAGAAAAAAGCATTTCTCAGAGAAAGTTGAAAAAATTATATCTTCCAAACTACGACGAATAAGTCGAAGAGATTTTCACAAAAATATCTCAAGGGATGATAATATAATAGGGTGATACAACAAAATTTCGTGTACAGACTGAAAAAACGGTAGTTTGGAAGATATATTTTTTTTCAACTATCTCTGAGAAATGCTTTTATCTCAGTCTGTACGGGTTGTCACGAAATTTTGTGACACCACCCTGTTAGATAATCTCTTATAAATGTTATTGTGAAAATCTCTTCGACTTATCCGTCGTAGTTTGTAAGATATAATTTTTTCAACTTTCTCTGAAGAATGTTTTTGCTCAGTCTGTAGGGGTTGTCACGAAATGTCGTTCTATCACCCTGTTAGATCATCCCTTCAAGATGGTTTTGTGAGAATATATTCGACTTATTCGACGCAGTTTGGAAAATGTAATTTTTTCAACTTTGAGAAATGTTTCTAACACAGTCTGTATGGGTTGTCAAGAAATTTTGTTGTATCACCATGTTAGATCATCCTTTGAAGATATAGTTTTTCTAATGTGACTGGAAAAATTACTCTATCTCTTCCTGTACGCGTTGTTACAGAGTTGCGTTTAGTCACTCTCCTTATTAAATCACTCCTTCAAGAAGTTGTTGAAGAAATAGCTTCGATTTTTTTACTCTCTGGATAATAGGGGAGGACACGAAAATATATTTTTGCTCCAAATGTGTTTTAAAATACATAATACATATATAAATGTACCCAGAAAATATTTTTTGAGTCAAATTTCAATTACAGCTGGTCTAATTTCTTTCTGAAAAATAGCAAATTTTGAAGGTTCTAATATTGGCGCTCTTGCCCGAGCAGCCAGTAGGCATAATCGGGTTGATTCTGACGTTTAACGGCAACGTTGTCAAGCTTCTAAAACTAAAAACCAGATAACATAATACCGTAGAGAAGTGACAGAAGACACTATTTCCAATGTCAAACGACGATGGCGAATTTGAAAAATGTGAAAACCACCGTGAAAACATTGCATCTGTTACAAAACAATATGTTTGAATATAAACAAAGAACTGGATAGTTTTAATATTGTGAATTATTGTGGTCCATAAAAATGATGTTCGAGAGAGAAAGCTAGTCATTTATTTTTGTTGTGCCTCAAAGGTATTTCAGGGTTTGAATACTTTTTTCCGTTTATAGGTACTAGTTGAGTGAATGACTATAAATCATTCCTGGTTATTTACGAAATTAGAATCACATAACGACAATCATCGGCAGTTTGCTTACACGTTAGGTTAACCAACTTTGGTAAATGTGAATACTTTACCGCTAAATCGTATCACATCTAGAAGGCAGTAATTATGTGATATGTCACCTCTTCTTCTGAATTTGACAACTTTCTACCCAGAGTAAAAGAGGGATCATTATATTCATAATTCATTTGTTTTTGTTTGTGTTTTGGGTTTTGTTGTTTTTGGTGTGATGTATTGTGATTATTTGTAAATCGAAAGTGTAATCCTGAAAACCACTTTGCCTGAGTTTTCGGATCACTAGTAATAGAAATAAACAGTGTATTGCTATTTTCACTATTGTTCAAACATTTGGATCCGAAACAAACTTTAACGAGGCATTCTGAAAAATCTAATACAAAAAAGAGAAATTTAAGATGAACCACCACGGAATGAATATAACTCAAACTGAAGAAAAACAGAAAAAGGACCAGCCAAATAAACATACTATTATTATTATAAAGGAGATAAAATCAAAACTAGGATGGTGCATCCCAAGTTTGTAGAGTTGCAGATGCTTTCTTGAGGAACAATGTTTTCTGAAAAATTTCAAATAAAAATATTTCCAAAAATCAGTAGGTCACTGTATCAGCGTAAATCCCATTTGACATCAAATTAAGCTATCAAGTAACAAATTCGACAACTTGTAGACAACTAAAAAATTATTCTATCTGGATAATTACAAATCAATCAATAAAAGAAAAAAAAAGTATGTACTCACTTAAAAGTCACAGCAATTCCACTGCCCATTCTGAAATCTTCTGCGACACAATGTCCTAAAGAATATTCTTTGGACATCTCGAACAAATCTTGGTCCATTTCCATGACTTTGACATACTCAAATTTTCCATTCCATCTAAACTTTTCGTTGAACTCTTCGTATTCAACATCCTTTTTTTCATAACTTCTATCGAAATCCTCTTTCCTGGGCCTCTCAACTTTGCCTCCAAGTGACATCCTTTCAGTTTCATGTTTTGGTATAGATTCTGGATAAGATTTCCTTTCTTTAATAGTTTTGTCATTCCAACCTTCATATTCTTCCTTGTATCCTAAGTCAACATTTTCTAGACTTGGAGAGGGTTTCCCTTGTTTTCTACTACTCTTTTTCTGCCAATCTTCACTGCTCTGCTGCTTATTTTCTGTCTCCCGTTTCATTCTTGGGTCAACTAAGCCTCGATAGATCTGGGGCGTTGTCAAAGCCTCCTTTGAAGTAGCCAATCTTTTATTCTTTGTAGAATTATTGTCATCTCTAATATTCATCTTTGAAATACTTCCGATATCTTCCTGGTTGTTACTGATATCTTCATTTTGGAATTGAGATGTCAAGTTTGGTGCGTATTGTGGGTTTTCACAGCTTTTGTAAGGTGGCTGGGTATGGCATTCTTCATCCCAAGTTTGATCTGATACTGATTTTCCTGGCTTTCCATATTTATTATAAGCTTCATGTTTTGGTATAGATTCTGGATAAGATTTTCTTTGTTTAATAGTATTGTCTTTCCAACTACCATATTTTTTCTTGTATCCTGAGTCAACATTTTCTAGACTTGGAGAGGGTTTTCTTTGTTTTCTACTACTCTTTTGCTGCCAATCTTCACTGCTCTGCAGCTTACTTTCTGTCTCCCGTTTCATTCTTGGGTCAACTAAGCCTTGATAGATCTGGGGCGTTGCCAAAGCCTCCTTTGAAGTAGCCAATCTTTTATTCTTCGTAGAATTATTGTCATCTCTAATATTCATCTTTGAAATACTTCCGATATCTTCCTGGTTGTTACTGATAGCTTCATTTTGGAATTGAGATGTCAAGTTTGGTGTGTATTGTGGGTTTTCACAGCTTTTGTATGGTGGCTGGGCATGGCATTCTTCATCCCAAGTTTGATCTGATACTGATATTTCTGGATTTCCATATTTATCATGAGCGGAACTTGAATCTCTCGGATGTTTAGTTTCACTTCGATATTTACCTCTGCCACCATAACTTTCGGAATCTGCATCTCTAGAATTTGAAAAATATCTACTTGGTCCTTTTTCACTGAATGGCTTATTTTGTTGTGACCATCGATTCTTATCAGAGCGGTTACTTTTAGACTCTTCCTGAGGGTAATCATTTAGAGGACCTCGTCTACCTGAATTCACAAATGGCCTCGACTGCGACGGATAGTCGTATTTATTGAAACCTGGTTTGTGTTTGTGGTAATTATCATTACCATCCCTCCTATCATAACGTGTATCCCCCACAGTCGTTTGTTGATGTGAATGGACTATTTCGTTTTCTGTTCCTTTCGTTTCTTGATAGTCTAATTGTTGTGGAATATATGATTTCTTCGCACTATCACAGTAAGAAATACTTACAGCTTGCTCGTTTGTCCCATCACAATGTGAATTTGGTTTGAATTCTAGTGCGTCACGGTTCAATGGTCTCTTTGCTGAAACAAATTTGCCTTTTGGGAAATTTTCCAGAGTTAAAGAATGGAACTAGGTATAGTTTATCTATAAAGTCTAAGGACATCTAGTCGATCAAAATTCAACATACAGTGAGGACCAAAAGTCCGTCGCCCCCCCCCCCGTAACTTCTTCATTTTCCATATTACAAAAAAATGTTAAATACATAAGTTGTAGGGTTTCATTCGATCTCTTTAAAGGTTTAAGTTTCATTCATACAGAGTGTCTCAAAAAAGCACGGTGACTTAGAAGTTAATTTTTTTAAATGGGACACCCTGTATTTCATTGCATTATTACATTCTACGTTGAATTCTGAACAAGTTTGATAAATGGTTTTCTATCAAAAAAGTTAATAGTTTTGGACTTATGAACACTTGTAAATAATTATTTCGACTACTTTTGCGCCAGTTCAATGAGAAAATCGTAACAAATAGATCACAATGTACTCCACTTTCCTATCCTAACTTTTTGAAAGCTATCCAATGTTGCAAACTGCTGATGGCACCATGTGTAACTTACCTCGTCGTACCATTTTACAATTGTTAGAGTTGTTGAATCTCACGAAAAACTAGTAAAAATGAAGTTGAAACATTTTATTAACAAATAAGGTAGTCCATAAATACAGATCGAGAATCATTAAAAACTGAAGAGATATTTTAATTTATAACTAAAAACGGTGAGTTTTTATCTATTTCAAAAGATGTTCGACATGTCCACCATGCATTTCTTGACACATAAATAGTCGGGTTGTAAACTCTTCCCTAACATTAATCAAGGTTTGAGGTGTTATTTCTGAACACACTTCAATAATTCGACGGCGCAGTTCATCTAACGACCCACAAAATGTCTTAAAAACTACGGATTTCACATAGCCCCAGAGAAAGAAATCAAGCGGTGAGAGGTCCGGTGAGCGAGCTGGCCACTCTGTTGTACCTCGACGTCCAATCCACCTACCTGGATACCTTTCATCTAAGTAATTTCTCACCTCCCGAAAATAGTGTGGTGGCGCTCCATCTTGCTGAAATGTTACATCCAAGTAAAATTCATGTGGGTTTTGCGCAACGATCTCATCGATACTGGGACTTATTGTGTCTTGCAGCATTTGGAGGTATCTGGGACCATTTAAATTTTCTTTCAAGAATATGGGACCTACAATGTGGTTACCTAAAATACCAGCCCAAACATTAATTTTCTGGGGAAATTGAGTATGCCCCTCGCGGAATTCATGGGGATTCTCATCACTCCAATATCTACAATTCTGGGTATTCACATTTCCATTTAGGTAAAAAGTGCTTTCATCACTAAAGCAGATGTGTTGCAAATAAAGTCGATTTGCAACAATTCTTTCTGCCATGGTCTCGCAAAATTCAAGTCTACTTGCTTAGTTGATTGTTGTGGGTTATTTACCATTTCGGCTAGTACTTGAATTTCAACATCTTCAGTAATTATTTTCGGCCTCCCAGATCTCGGAGCATCTTTCACGGTGCCAGTTTGGTTAAATTTTGCCACCAATTTCTGCAGATATTTTCGACACATCGGACATGCTGGAAACCGTTCATTGAAAATGCGAATAGCAGCGTGGTAATTTCGGTTAGCTTCACCAAATATGATAACGGCTTCAACTTTGTCTGCTACTGAACGAGCCATATTAATCAACAAGAGAAATTGAAAACCGTTTGAAACAAAGTTTTGAAAACCTACAAAATGTCAATGACATTTGGCAAAAACAGATAAGAGTTTTTTTTCGTTGTCATGGATAAAATAAACGTGCCTAGCGTGCATAGCCTACCACATTAATTTATTCGTGAACTGATGCAAAAGTAGTCGAAATAATTATTTACAAGTGTTCATAAGTCCAAAACTATTAACTTTTTTGATAGAAAACCATTTATCAAACTTGTTCAGAATTCAACGTAGAATGTAATAATGCAATGAAATACAGGGTATCCCATTTAAAAAAATTAACTTCTAAATCACCGTGCTTTTTTGAGACACTCTGTATGAATGAAACTCAAACCATTAAAGAGATCGAATGAAACCCTACAACTTATGTATTTAACATTTTTTTGTAATATGTAGAATAAAGAAGTTACAGGGGGGGGGCGACGGACTTTTGGTCCTCACTGTATAGACAGTCGAAAGTAATATCTAGATAGTCGAAATTGAGTAACTATACGCATCTAGACTCAAGTTAAGGCGGATTTATCGGATTCATAATGCACAATTTAATGCATATGCATAACTTTAAAATATAATTTATAACATTTCAATCCTCAAGATTCATATGAAACCATTTAGGAATTATAAATTATGAAACGGGTAAATGGTTTCATATGAATCTGAGTATTGAAATGTTATAATAAATTGTATTTTAAAGATATGCATATGCATTAAATTGTGCATTATGAATCTGATAAATCCGCCTTTAGAAAAAAAATGTTTGCACCTAAAATCAAATCAAATTTCTACAGCATTAACAATCGAGGAAATGACAAAATCCTTACCAGCAGCTGATTTGCGACTCATTTTATCAACATTGAAATACCTCAAAACCAGTAACAGTGTGTTGCTTTACTGCGAGTAGAAAAAATTGTTCAAGATCTCTCTCTATCCAATAACAATATTCAAAACAAAATAAAGTACCTCGCATATCACAATGATAACGAAACGAAACCGATGACTAGGTGTTTGAAAATGTTTTGAGTTTTGATATCTTTTTGCCCCAGCTGCACATTTCATAACTCACGTTGCACGTAGCCAACCGAACTTCCGTTCTTTTCGTCGTGAAAACCATGGGAAAAACCGAATTGTTCGGCATTCATTCGGATAGTTCGAATAACTGCACTGCCGTCGAAGTCGGTTCGTTAAAACAACAAAGAACAAGTCTGCCTTAGTTGTTGCTCATAACTTTTTTATGACGACAAATTATAAATCATTTTCCATTTGAAAGGTGTCTAAATGACTTACCATTCTCATATCACCATAGAAAATTCCTGAAGGATGCAAATATATCAAAGTAGTAATGGGCAAGTTACAAGTTTTTAAATTTATGGATGGATCATCTATCGATGTGCATTGCATCCTTATTTAACTAATGTTGATGACAATGATAGCACGAATGCGTATTATTCATCGACGAATTTAAAAACTCGTCAAATGAACTATTCTGTTATTAGTACGTTGAATCTGACAAAAACGTTTGGAATGCGTACATTTTGTTTTCATTTTTTAATGTTTCAACAACTATCTTTTTGCGAATAGAAATTAAATAGTATTCGATATACCGGGTGCAAAAAAGTATCCTGTCAATATTCAATTTTTATTCGACTATAATAAATATAATAGGTACTGAACACGCATTTTTTTAGGTTTACTGCGTCAATTCGGGTCTCAAATATTACATTCAATGAAATAATTGCTTAAATCTCAATTTTTATCAAAATTTTAAGGTTTGAAATTGCCCTTTGATGTAAACACAAATAATCAAGAAAATGGTGGATTACTTAATTCAAATCTTACGCTAAAGATCCTTACAATAGGTATTGTCGTCGGAAAGTATTCAACAGAAAACAACTACTGCCCCCTACGATCGTTGAATTATATGTGTTTAATACTTGGCAAAGTTCTCTACAAGAACAAACTTTACAATGCATTTTAAATATCAAAGCTGAAATTGTGGAAAAATTGGGCATGTGGGTAGCATTCAACGAATCGACACCGACGCAGGAAAACTGAAGAAGGTCTATGAGGAGGGGCAGTCGTCGGCCTGTATCCAGCAAGCCCCGGTTAACAACACATACGTCGCTATTCTTCATCGACAAAACAAAGGCGTCTTCGTAGACGGTTTCATTAACAACGAGCCTCGCTCCTGGATAAGGGTGCAACTAGGACGATTCTTGGGCTTACATTTGCCAAAATGCCCTCATTGAATCGAATTGGGAACACGCACAGCAACAGGAGAGCCGGCAACCGTGAATGGTGAACTTCCAATTGAACTGACTTTAGGCAGCACTAAAGTGAACCACCGGGCCCTAGTAGCAGACATCGAGGACGAGGCACTAATTGGAATGGAAATCATGAATTCCAGAGGTTTTGAGTTAAATTTTAAAGACGGAGCACTATGTGTGAACGGAGAAGAGCTGGTACTTCATGGGAGAAGTGAAGAAATGATTCGTGTCATCGTGTCCTATTGGCCAAAGACGTGAGCGTACCTGAGAGGGCAGAAACCATACTGGAAGCTAGCCTGGATGTGGGTGCCAGCAATGAAAGCGTGGTGATGTTCGAGCCCAAGCCCCATGATGAGAAAATTGGACGAGGAATTGCAGTAGGAAAAACCTTGTTGCGTGCTGATAAATTTTTGCCAGTAAGGGTACTCAATGTCAATTATTACCCGGTGACCTTGAAGAAGGGAACGAATTTTGGGTCACTGCTCGTCAATTTCCTCTGTGATTAGGAGTGTACGCAGCACTCTAAGCAAAGCCAACAACTTTCTAGCGGTATTGGACAAGCTGGTTGTTACGTCTTCCAAGGGCATAGAACAAGCTTGACTGCTCAAATTGAGAGAATTAGTCAGGATATACCAAGATATCTTCGATACCGGACAAGGTGAAGGTGGCAAAACAAAGGTCGTTCAGCACAGGATGATCCGCCAATCAGCCAGAAGACTTCGGCTCGCTAAGAAGGAAGAGGCTGACAACATAGTTTGCGATGTGGAGAAAAAAGAAGTCATCGAGCCATCTGACAGTTTATGGTCCTCTCCAGTCGTACTGGTAAAGAAAAAAGACAGATCAACACGCTTTTGCGTTAGAGTATCGTCAACTGAGCAACGTGACGAAAAAGGACAGTTACCTTTTTCCGAGGCTGGCCGGTTCTAGGATTTTCTCGACCCTACATTTGAAGAGTCGATACTAACAGGTAGAACTGGCTCAGGATGATAGAGAAAAGACAGCTTTCAGCATCGATTCAGGTTTCTGGCAGTTCACAGTTATGCCATTCGGGCTATGAAATGCTCCAGCCACAATTGAAAAATTGATGGAGACCATTCTGAAGGGACCATCATGGAAGACGTATCTGGTGTATCTTGACGACATTGTCGTGGTTTGCAGATCGTTCAACGACCATGTGAAAAACTTGGAGGAGGTATTCCAGCGACTGAGAAGCTCCGGTCTGAAATTGAGCACCAAGAAATTCCATTTGTTCCAAAAGGAAGTACGATACCTCGGTCACGTTGTCTCTGGAGAAAGAGTAGCAGTAGATGAGCAAAAGATCGAAGCTGTTGAGGAATGGCTCATTCCAAAAGACATACACCAGCTTCGAAGTTTTCTTGGCTTGTGCACCTACTATCGCCGATACATACTAGGATTTGATAACATCGCTAAACCACTGACCAGACTTACGAAAGGGCAGACACAGTTCCAGTGGTCCGAGGAATGAAAGATTTCAGAGCGCTGACGTCTTAGTAAACGAGTGGATATGTCGATTTGGTGTTCCGTTGGAACTAAATTCGGATCAAGACAGAAATTTCGAGTCAAATCAGTTCCAGGAAATGTGTCAGCTAAACATCCGGAAGAAGAGAGCCATGGCTCTATACCCACAGTCCGATGGAATGGTAGAGAGGAAGAACAAGACAATAAACCGTCACCTGTCCAAGGTCGTCTCTGACCACCAGAAGGATTGGGACTAGTTCCTTCATTTGTTCCTGATGGCGTATCATTTGTCAGTAAATGAGTAAACCGGCCAAACTCTGCTAGTATAATTATGGGTTCTGACGCCACCAGGAAAAGACACTACAGGAGAAGACTACGTCAGCAAATTACGGCAGAGAATGGACGATATTCATGGACGCTACACCATCATTTCAAGCAATGGGCTAGTCCGTTTTATAACCCCACCAAAATAGTGAAATGGAGGCCGTGCTCGGGATCGCACGTTAAAAGTTGAGGCGCTCGTCATTCCCAGCTTGCACAAGTCTTCTGAAGACTTCTGATGGTTGGTCATAGGGGTGCAGCTGGATAAGGGTTAGAACAAATTTAGGAACACCACCTGAAGATTTTCGTTTTTGAATTGGAAAACTATTCACGAATGAGAGACTGGATTTTTACCACAAATTCAATTGATTCACTTTCATGTGACTTTATTCCTTATATTCTAAAATCATCATGCAACGACTGATTCACCATACGATAATATAAATTTCAATGATTTCATCATAGTCAGCATACATATTCTCTCTCCGTCATTCCCACTATCCTACCTCGACTCTTCTCGAATGAAAAATATGTAGAAAGTTTCTAAAAAACTAATTTCATTATTCTGAATCGATTGACTTTCGCAGAATTGCAGTAAATTTCACCGTCCGCAAGTTGATATGAAATGTTCATCTGGAGTTGGGAGGGGTAATTTCCCGTAATTTTTAATGTTTTTTTCATAATTTGGAATCAGTTCGTCGAGATACATTTGAGGAGACGAGACATGTCAATTTTTAGAAAAATGAAAAATAATTTTTTTTTTAATTCAGTTTTCAATATCCAATATTGCATTACTTCATTACTTGACTTTAATCGCCTGTGAAATCAGCTCGTATTTTTGAATGAAAACGCCATTTAACTTTAAAAAAAGTTGATTTTGTTGATAGGTCCATTTTTTCGACTAAGTATCTTCTGAAATCTTGTCAATTTGTCATTGTGTTCGGTATCAGCTCGTCGTCGGCATACATTTGACCGACGTTTGCGTTTTTGAGTTATAACGCCTTTTCTCTTAGAAAAACAGTCAGAAAATGTTATGGTTAGGATGAAAATTCCCACAAAATTTTTGTTTTTCAAAAATCTAAAACAATTGTATTTTTCAAAATTTCATTTGTCAACCTCAATTTTTGGATCACCTCTAAGAAAGTAGAATGTTCAAACCAACGAGTATGTAAAAAGTTATCAAAATTCGTTTACACTTTCTTACAAGAATACCTACTCATACATTTCAACAAATCCATTGAAAATTATTTGAATTGTATCTCATCACCCAATATAAACAGATAACCGTTTCAATAATGTAAAATCATTGTTTTAATATTAATTTGATTTCAGGTGTTTTTACATAGATATACTATTACTACATCTGTAAGTTAGTAGCATCTTTTTCTACCTCGACAAACAAAACTCCAGAATAGGCTATAAAATGTGAGTCACTGCATCATAGAAGTATAACTTTTGGTTTATAATTTATTCCTCTGATTGCTTCAAACACTAACTTTGAAAAATTTCCAGAAAGTTGAAAAAATGTTTACTTACTACTATACTAACCACTGTATCATAATTTCTTCACCGAAAATATTGAAGACTGAGGACTGAGTTTGAATAATGTGCCAGAGAATTTCAAATTAAAAAAATTATATCAAAAAAGTCAAAATCCCATTCCACACCATCCACAAAGTGGGTGAATTTGAGACAAAAATGTGATTACTGCGCCAAAAAAGTGTCACATTTTTAATGAAATTACTATTAATTTCAGAAAATCATGATTGTAAAAAATTATCCATAAAGGTGCATTTAGTTAATTAATTTCCCGAAAAACACTACCAAGGCAATAAAAAAAATACGCTTTGAAATCCAGCAATATGTACTTATAAAATTAATGAACATGTTTCGTTGGATTTTGTTTCTGATCAGTCTATTTTGCTTTGTATAAAAGGGCACACTTTGTATACAATTGGGATTAACAACTTTATAGCGAGTAATTAATAACATTTCTATTATTGAAAATGAATGGAGTCAGGATGTGTAAGTTGTAAAGTTAGTCTTATAGTCTTTGTAAAGCAATCAATAGTATCTCAAATAAGAGTTAGGTACCAACAGACTGGGGAGTATAATAGACAACCAGTGCAAATATGCCTGAATACAATAGATTTTGACTCAGCAGGCTCAATGCTGAAAGCGTTGAAAATAACTGGCCTGAGTGTAGCTTGAGAAACCGCCAGAAAGATCTTAAAATGGTTGGGAAATTAGGGTTTAGGTCCCCTCTTCGAATGACTGAGCACAGTGTTACACAGTTACCATTTGCAAAAGTAAACACAGATTGAGACGACTGGGGTATTCTTCACAAATGAGTCAAAATTTTGTGCGTACACCAAATTCCTCTTTATAGAAGAGATGAAGTGCTATTTTCCAAGTAATATAAGACTGTGTAAGAAATTTTTGTGTGAGGTCAGTACAAGCTGGGGCATAATATATCTGAAGGGTTAATGAGTTTGTCTTCAATAGTCTTCATGGCTAATAGAGTGAGTATACCCTCACTTTGTAAGAATAGTCATCCGGTACCTTCAGAAGATAAACATTAGAATGACCAGAATGCAGTTCTTTAGATCATGTTTCTGGTTACCATTGAGATCTTCAGATGACATTGAAGATAATCCTCAAAACCTGTGAACTACATAATGGGGCAATATGTAAACTTTGATCGAAAGCATGATATAATGTAGTCGCCATGTCATAGGATTACATTTCAGACTAATAGTATTCAACATAATTTCTGAATCAAGATCATGTTGTCTTGAATGTTTTTCTCTTACCTTTTTTCTCAAACTGAGAACAATCTGGTGTCATATCTTGTGAAAACTCAACATTCCAGGTCTCACAGCTCCTTTCATTCGATTTTTCCTCCTCATTATCTTGATGAGGTGAAGCATGATTGAAATCATTGTGTTTTCTATTATACTTTCCTCCCTTGTTTTTGTATTTACTATTCCTTGAACTATTCTTACTATATGTGGAGTCGCTTTCAATATTCAATGGAGAAAATTCATTTGTTGATCCTGAGTATGTTTCGGAGGAATGAGATATTTCATCAGCCATTGATTCTGGAATTGCTCCTACTGCATCAGATGATACAACCTCAGAAGCATTAGATGTTTTCAAATTTGATTCCTCAGCATGACCAATACCTTCATCTTCAATATGAGGACTTTCCTTGTCACCTCCAGTATCATTTTTCTGTTTCCTAAATGTTCCGGATGGTTTCCCTGATACAGCAGTATTGCTAGTCGATTCAAACTCAGATTCTACATCCAACGCTCTGAACTTTTTCACTTTTTTGGATTTACTTTTACCCATTTTTAACCTAAAATTGTAGTGCGACAGGTGATACTTCTATAAGGTAGATTAAAATTACTAACTTCTAATTTGTATTGAAAATGCACGCGTACTAAAGCACAAGTATAGGCGTCAGCAAATATTCATAGTATCATATAAATAGCTAAATTCGTGATGACGGGGAACCCCCATGAAACTATTGAACATTTTTACGTTTTGTCACAGTTTTGTTCAGCAATTATTGTTCTGGTTTCTGCGTTTCTGGAGTTTTGTTCTGTTGTTTTCTGTCCGAGCTGGAACATTGGAACTAAAGGTCATTTCGTCTACTACGACTACTATGAGGTGTAGTGCAATGTGCAATGTTATTTACACAACATTTTAATTCGAATGTAGTTGAGTGCACTCACATTGGAATGCGACATCCAATCAGCAAACGATTACTAAAATTGAGTGTACACTAAGTAGAAGTATAGTAGAAGAGTGCAACACTTAAAGGTTTCTTACTATCGATGTTTGTTTAGGTGGGATAAAAAAGAGGCAAAAGAGCTAGTTACCCCTGAATTTAAGCTGAAGTGAACTGCACCTGACTTAATGAATGGGGTTTAATTGGAAGATAATTTTTCATGGTCTGTCAAATTTCCTCAGGATCTCTAGGAGTCATCCGGAGCTACTCCTGGAAAGAGGCTAATGTATATACGAAAGCACTCAAGGTCACGCACACTTTCCTTTTCTGAAAACTCATAAAAGTCTTGTTCATACCCTCGCGAATTTTGCAGTTTTTCTGAGAATAAAATGTCTGCCGACATGGTTGCAAGGTTCTGCATCAATGATTGGTCCGGCATGACTGGGAGCTATTCGTTATGGCTTTTTCGAATCGATTTCACTAACAATATCGCCTTATCTTGTATTGCCAAAGATAGATGAACTGAAACATTTTCATTGCTGTTATTGAACGAAGACACAATCTGAGTTTTTTCTTTCCTTCATTGAATTACAATCGCAGTCACCAGAACGGGAATAATGGTTCAATAAAATGACAAATTAATATTTCGGAAGCAGAATCACAGCATAAAAAGCAGCAAACTTCTAATAGGGTGAAACCCAATTTTAATACCGAACAAAAAATGCTCTAGTCTAATTAGAACATGACGTTTCGTGGTCTGCGTTAAATCACTTCACGAGCTATTAGGAGTTACGGAGGAGTCTCATGTATCCGTTTATCCGACGGTACGATGATACGAAAGTGTTCATATTGGTCGAAATTCAAATTTTATCCGTCCATATTTGAATTTCGACCAAAAGAAACACTCTCACATCATCGTACCGTCGGATGCATGAGACTCCGGCCTTACTCAGAGCTATTCCCTGTGACAATTGACATTATTGACAATTCTGTCACCACTATCAAACGTCAAATTTGGATTATTATTTTTTGATGTGTTCGAAGTTTGAATATTGATTTTCATATCTGAGAAGTTAAATGTAGTGAAGAATTTTAGCAATTAGAACTTGCCTCTTTTATAAACATGTCTAATTCTTTACATGGAGTTTATGCTCCTTTACCCCAGTCTCTGAGCGATTCAGATTCAGAGAAAGAAGTGAGCATGGAACCAGTCTGCACAAATTATTCAAATGGCTTGAAATCAACTAAAATTAACAATTTTACTTGCCGACAAAACGGTCATATGCGTTTAAATAAACTAAAGGATGATATCCACTGTGTCAAGAGTAGTAAAAAAATGTCTGCATTGCGTAAAGTAGCTTTCATAGTTTCTATTATTATGTGTTTCTTGCCGATAGTTATATTTTTATGGATCTTGCCATGCTCAGACTCCCATACTTGCCCCAAGAAAATTCCGAACTGGGAAACAACACAACTAAATGTAGAATTACATGGTATAATAAATTTAGTTCATGGGGCATTTGAAAATAATTGGAACATCATTTTAATGTATGAGGGTAGCTTTACCAATCCGAAAACATTAAAAAATGGTATTATATCCTTCACAGGAAAAAGTGGAGCGGTTGCTTGGGATTTTCAACAGGAAAGCTTGCCAACAGAAATAAACTGCTCCATTGCTGATATCAATAAGAATGGCTACGATGACTGCTTAGTTGTGGATGAGAGAGGATTGAAAGCCATTGAATCGATAACAGGTGAAGTTTTATGGCATGCCCACACCTCGGAACAAACTTCCATACCAGAACTTGACATGCCTATTAAAATTGAAGATTTCAATAAGGATGAGGTTGGCGATCTTCTAGCTGTATACAGAAAGGAAACCTCACTAGTGATTTCAGGAAAAACAGGTTTAGCTCTTGCTAACATCAGATTTCCCTCTGGCTGCTCCTATATATCAAATTTGAGATTAACTAAAAATGTATCCAATATTCGCTACAGTTGTGGGAGGTATCAGAATTCAGAGATTGTTTATGAAATTTCCATGGAAGACCTGAAGTCAAAATTTGAGGATCCTCATGTACACATTAAGTTTGAAACTGTACATGATGAGGATAACAAAACTTATTATGAAACAGGTAAGATGACTAAAAAAATTATAATATCCAGATCAGATATTGTTGATTTCAGGGAATCGAAAATTGTTGGTTGAAAACCTGAATCGGTGTCCACATTGTGAGGGTGTAATATCCCTTTACAGTGAAAACAATACAAAGCTGTATTCTCAGTCCTTTAAAAATGCTGTGGTGATGACCCCCGTACCCTTTTCTCTTGCTTCCACCAGGGAGAACAAAGCATCTCTGAAGGGTCATCTCAATGGATTCATTCTCAAAATTTGGTTCTGGCAGGAGAACTCTAAAAAACTATCCCCAGCAACAAGAGTGTACAAGCGAAGCATTCCAGTACACAACGAGACATTCCATTTGAATCAGGTGTCGGAGCGAGTTGTCTTGATAACTCTGGGTGAAAATGAAACTCAAATAGAAAACGTGAGCGATAGTGATATCTACTTGATCTGCAATGGACCTGAGCACGATAACTGTCAGCCTGATCACAAGAACCAAAGAAATTCACTGCTTGTTGCTGACCTTGATCACGATAGAGCTCAGGAATTGGTGAGCTATTACAGTACGTACGAGATGAGGGAAGAGGAGGGTTATGAAGCTTGGCACCTTATTTCCAAGTTGAAAGTTTTCAGATTGGAGAACGAGTTGCCAAAGTTGTATGATAAGAAATAGGAATGAATGAGTATTTAGCCTTATAAAAAAATGCTAAAGAACCAAATTTAAAGGCAATCTCACATTTTTTATCCTTTGTGATGTATGGAGTTGTTTTTGTGAACTGAGATGAGTGAAACAATATTAACATAGGTTATCTTAGCCTTTCTAGCTCACCCATCTTGCCACCAATTAACAACGTTGGTAAAATTCCGTTAACTAATGGCCACAAGCTATCAACAGAATTTTTGGCTGGCATTTTTTAGGACACATGTCTACTGTGGAAAAATCACTTCAAATTCTTCCTCCTTCACACTAACACAATTCACACGCCCTAATTCAGCTGTTTAACACAATTTTTTTATTAGAAACGCATTGTTTATCAAAAAAATTCAACCTTTTAAATCTTGTAAAAACATCAAAACAAATGTAAAATGTGTAGTGAATTTATTCATGTCAGGTTGGTAACTTTGAACTTTGCATATTTGCATAGCCAACTTTTCGAGCCATTCAACTTCAACATTAATAGAAATTTTTTTTTTCCTGTTACCAACTTGATATGAATAAAATTCATTAACCATTTTACCTAGATTTGTTGATTATAAAAGAAGGATGAGTTTTTTCCTAAAAAGTAGTGTTCAAGAATGAAAGAAAAAGTGTGAAACAGGTCAATTAGGGTGTTGAGAAGGAAGAATTTTGAGTGTTTTTAATGTTTTTTTCGCGGTAGAATGTGTGCTAGAAAATGCCAGTCATTTGTATTGAAGACAAAGCACAAGATAACTAAGAAGATAGCAAATAAAGGGACATATTTATCCACTTCATAGTTCCTTTATCCACTGGAATAAAATAAAGCCTGTGTACTGTTTTAAAATGTTTGATCCTCTGCAGGGAGCACACATTTTTGTCAAGGCATTTTATTGACTAAAGTGGCAATATAAGCAGCTTTTTTTGCTATGGGTTTCACTAATCTCGAATCAAAGAAATGCAAATCCTTTCATTTATATACCAAAACATGTACCTCTGCTTCCTGTGTGATAATTACTACCAATGAATGCATATGCTTTATTCGTTGTTTTACTTGCCATTCAAGTATTGTTATTTTTATTTGGTGCTATGCATTGAGCATTTTTATGTATTTAATAATCTGTGATAACTCGAGAATCTCACAAAAGTCAAAATCCTCAAAAGGATTTTTTGAATGTTATATTTCTTTTGAAGTGGCTTTCAACATATTTCATCATTTGTTTGTTCATCATCATGGTCGATACAGTATTATTTGCACTAAACTTAATAATCCCAAAAATAAAACTCTTACAAAAACATGGATTTTTGCTTCAGTTCTGTCTGATGTTTCTGTAAAAATTTTATTTATTTATCAGTGTTATTTATAAAAAAACTGTTTTGTGGTTGTTTTATGTTATATTAATTTAGATAATGATTGTAGCTTCACACTAGCACTTCCTAGTATTAGAATATCAATTCTCAACTAATGTATATTTTGTATTATGAACAGTAAACTTTGAAACAATATCAGCGTGTCATTATTTAGTATGGTTTGTTCTTGGAAAAATAACATTTACCTATGACATTTCCATTACATTATATCAATAAATGAGAGAAATTTACGGATACAAAGTAATGCAACTTTTCGTGATAAACATTTTCAATATTAAATAAATGAAGATTGGAACATTTGGTGAGAATACCTCTCGACGCACGTTTCACCAACAAAGTTGGCATCCTCAGGAGCTCAAAAAGCGTACCAACAACTAATACTATTGTAATCTGATTTATACCATGCATCTAAGTGCTAAATTGCACTCATTACCTATTACAAAAATATTTCTGAAAATGTACATCTGACACCGACTCCTATGACAACCAATTTATTGAATGATAATTTAAATATTCACAAATAGGTAAATACAAAATAATTAAAATTACAATAAATAAATAACCTTGTGAAGGAACCTTCTTATACTGTTTAGTAACTCAAAACATATATATATATATATATATCAGTTTTGAACTAATTTTTTTTTTATTTCTCAAATATTTTAGTCAGATTTTAATAGTCCAAATGTCGATACAAATTAAATTTATTCACGAACAAAATTTTTAATATATAATGAAAAATATGCCTATCTGTGATATTTTCCGATCAAATAACACAACCTAGATGAGTAACTCGCCGATCACGCTCCAAACTTTGGTGGTAAAGGACTTCTTCCCTCACCGGCAGTGTCATGTGTTGTTTACAGAAATATTAAGGTACAATAAAATAGAAATAATGGACTCCTGAAATTATGATGGATTTATTTGTTTTTAATAATAATCTTTATTCGCAAAAAACAACCAAATACAAACATTAACAACCTGTAAAGGGTGTTTGAAACAAACGGGCGTCAACACATTGTAACTAAACCATTACAAAACAAATATGTATGAATATATATAAATAAAATTGCAACTATGTAGGTATGAGATTTTGCACACATACCTCCATGTATACACAACACATAGGTACAACATTAAAATGTTGAAAATCATTCTAGTTGTGAATCTAAATAATCATTTATGCAGTATGGCTCTAAATTGGTTAATAATTTCCAAATTTCTTGCTTGAAGATATTCGAAGAAGAGATGGATTTAATTCTTGCTGGTAACTTGTAGAAAAATTTTTTCAAGTCACCTTTAGTCTATGTATCGGATAATCATATTTTGTTTCTGGTATTATAAATGTTTTTTGGTAAATATTCTGAAAAACACTGTTCATTTTTAACAAAAATCAAGAGGCATTCTTGATTATATACTGCAATAACTGTTAATATGTTAGCAGATCGAAACCTACCCCTACATGATTCTCTATACTTCATATTGTATATTATTCTTAAAATTCTTTTTTGTATGATGAATAAGTGCTCTACACAACTACTGCTACCATAGAACAATATACCATATCTACTTTGAGACTAAATATATTCAAATATTTGGATAGTATTCTTATTGCATAGCTCACTTTACTTAATTTGTTGGCTAGTTCGTTAACATGAATATTCCAGCTAGGTAACGGTCTATATTCATTCCTAAGAATTTTGTACTAGGAGCAATTTTTATATTTTGATCATTTAATGTAATATAACTAGGCACTTCCTGACCGAATTTTTAGTTGTAAAAAGAACTACATTCGTTTTTTCTTCATTTACGAACTGTTTATTTTCTGAGAACCAGTTATTTATTTTTTTGAAAATTGAATTAAAGTTTGGTAACAAAGTTGGAAATGCATTTCCCTCAATCATAATGTTTTTATCATCAGCACAGTTTACCAATCTACAATCGGAGTGGGCTGTCAGGATATCAAACATATCATTCAGATATACTATAAATAGAATGGGACCAGTAATGCTGCCCTGAGGCACACCCGTGTTGATGTCACATAGTTGTGGTGTTGCAGTTTCAATATTTTTTTGGATAGACTTTTTGTTTTCAATTGAGAAGATATGATTTGAACCACTCTAAAGGCTTACCTCTTACTCCATATGCCTCCAGTTTGTCCAGTAAGATTTCATGATCTAAGCAATCATACGCTTTTGAAAGAAGACGTTTTTGTTTTCTAAAGCATTTGTCGACTTTCCTTTTTGATACCCATGCTGAGCATTACTCAGCAACTCACTTTTCACTAAGAAATTCATGAGTCTGTTGCACATTGCTGTTTCGAATAATTTGGAGAACGAAGGCAAGAGGCTTATTGGTCTATAATTGATGTACATTGAATAACTTAAATCATATAAATAATCTCCAAAACTGACTTTATTCTTGCAAATATTAATATTAACTACCCTACTTTTTCATATACAGGATGAGTTAATACCGGCAAACTTTGTACAGATATTTCTTACCTCATTTTGAGGTGAAGAGTTTCTATCAATGTATATCCTTAAATTCATCTCTGAGATACAGGGTGTCGAAAGTTCGAAAAAATATAAAGATTTAAATTATTACTAAAAATTGAATCTTTGTACACAAAATTAAACACTATAACTTCAAATTATTACATTGATGAACCTAGATTAGTGTACCAAGTTTAAACTGTTTTCTTTCAGGAGTTTTGAAGAAAAAAAATATTAATTAATCTTGAATTTTTTCGGACTTACAACACCCTTTATTCCACCTTGAAATAAAGTAAGGAATATGTGAAGACTCGCCCTGTATCTCAGAAAAAACAATACCGATGGTAGGTATTCTGAAAAACACAACAAAATCTGTTCTAAAGTAGGAAAATTTTTTAAACTACCAATTCCAGAAATGTGAACATAACAAAGAGAAAGAACAGTACAGCATTTCAAAATATTTTGCTAAGAAAAAACTTCAGAAAATTTAATTTGATACCAGAAACTGACCTATTTTTTCCCAACTATTTGTTCCAATTCGTCCCAGTTAAGAACTCACAGCATCACCAGCAAGAGCATGATCAAAGTACAACTGGTCTCTTTAATATAATTATTAGATTAAACTTAATGATTTCCCTTAGCAAAGAGATACTTACATTAAATAAATGTATTTTTGAGAGGAAACATAATGAATCAACTATACCCAAAAGAGTGCTGTAATCAAACTCCTCTTGGTCATTTTTATAATTTTCAAGTCCTTTTTTCACCCACAAAGTGGTAGTCTATAATAAAACACTTTCGGTTTCCTGCAAATATGACTGAAATAAAACAAAGGTTTTAAATGCAATTACTTAACATTAATATATTTTCAATTATATTACACTGAAACATCATCATTCTACATACAATTTCTACAGTAAAGTTTCAGGTTTATGAAGAATTATGCACGTCGGCTTCTCGATAAATAAATTTGAAAATTTTGATCTGATTATGTACAGAAAAAATATCACATATCCATGTTTAAATTTAATTGCACTTGTTGCATGAACTATATATTGTACTTAATTCTTTCAAAACCTGGCTTTTAAAATGCAAACGACCTGTGATATAAAACCCTGTTAGTTTTATTATCTATTATCAAAATTATTTCATAATTACCAGCTATTAAAAACCAAACCTATCATCTATGTACTGTACAGAATTGCCAAACAGTCCGTTAACAAAAAAAGAAACAATTTCTTGATCACACTTCGAATTTTTGTACATTATCAGTCGAAAGTTACATATCACCTTAGAGGCCGGATATAATGGATGATTCAATCCCTAATCGAAATACTAATGCAACAATTCTGTACTAAATACATTTACAATGTGTAAATAACCATAACCTTACTGTAAAAAACTTAAAGAAGTAACTTACGAGACATAGCAATATTCGTCATAAGTTTGGACCACAATGATATTTTTGTTTGTAACGACTATGCAGTTTACAAATTTTTGGGTGAAAAGTCAGATAAATTCAGCCTTCATTAGTGTGTTTGATTTTGCATCCTGATAAAATCAAAAGAATCGACAACTAAATACGACAAAAATCAATATTTAAAGGAAGTTCATTTATCAAGAAGAGATAAAACAAAACTGGTACCAATCGATACGGAACATAAAAATAAAAGATGCATACGCACATGAAACCTAACTGAAAGAAACTAAAACAAATTCAAAGCGGAACATTAGAATGAACACCTATATTTTAAACATGCACATCGAATTTGAGATTAACGATAGATTGTTATTACACGTCCTACACAACAAAACTCACAACTTCACATCTTGACCATTTTCGACCAGAGGAGGATCTAACAAAGAAAACATGAAAGACTACCCGCAGAAACGTCCCGCTGGAATTCCTTTCTACAAACTGATATATTTACAAACCTGCAAAAGGCATACACAAAAACGGAAAATGAACAAAATGCAAATCTGCCTAATTCATGCCAAACGGCCTGGTTAAAGTTAAACATTCGTTTGCCCATGGCATCAAAAATCAACTGGTGATGCCTTTGTTGGAAAAGGTAACACGGCAGTTGGTATGGAAAAAAAATTAAGTATTACTGAGATCACATTCTTACACCAAATTTCTGTAGACAATTCCGTACTGTCTATAGATTTTCTTGAATCAAAGTTAGAATCCAAAATAGCCCATCAAACCGCTATACTTCTCATTAAAAGGAGTATACAAGTTGGAATTCATGTATTTGGAAACAGTGAGAGAAGTCAGTTGAAATGGCCACAATTTGTGTCAGAAATTTCATAAAATTATAAAGAATAAAAAGTAAAGGGTACTTTAATTTAGAATTTTCAATGGTTCTAATAATGTTAAATACATCACACATGTACGACGAGTAGCAATCCCTTATAATTCTTTGAAAATGTATTGAAAACTCGGTCGACCCAAATGAAAATCCGCTCAAACAAAAAAAAATAGTCAGGGTTGAAAAAATAAAATTTAAACTTCAATTCAATCTGAATAGGGAATTGTTGACCAAATAAATATTCATCAGAATGTTGCTGTACTTAAACTTTGCATTATTAATTTTAAGGCGATTTTGTAAAAGTGGACTGTATTTACAAGGAGGAATTTTAGTACAAACATATGGATGTCAATCCCATGAAAGTAATTTTTTTGGATATACATTAACAGTAAAAATTAACCAACAATTGCTAAAAAGTCTCTGGTATCCATTTCAACTGAGTTCTAGGATACACGAAGAGCTTATTTGTGATAATCAAATTCAGTTACCAGTCATCACAAGAAACGAAACCTGAATATCTTGTTTCAGATTGCCCAACTGACATTGATTCAAAATCCATTTTCAACCAGGCCGCCATAAGAAATACTGCTGATTTATACAGTCATTTTAAGACCTGAATATTCCCAGTACGATCGATTTACAAGATGAACGAATCGTCATCAAGACACTCTGGGGGAAGAACAAAACTATTATGAAAATACCATTCATAGAATGATTGACATCGGGAACAACTAGCGACACCTATCCAGTTTCTATACAGCTAAAATATTCAATAGAATATTCAAGTTTTAAATGCACAAGTGTTCATCTGAAATGCATTTTTAATGATTAAAATTTGTACCATCATAAAACGTCAAACTATAAGCAACCAACTATTTATGCTTATGTACACTTATTAGATATCGCCAATAAAATCTTAGCCCCATCTCATTTGTTGCACCCTTTTTGGTTTCCAATATTAAAATTCAGTCGACACATTATTTCACATAAATATTGTACAATCACAATGACTTAGAAGTTTGTGCGAGAGAATGGTTTAAAGCTAAGAATATAAAATTGAGGTACTTTTAAAACTAGAATAGCGAAGTAATTGAAAATAAACTGTTTATTAGATTTCTAATTTAAAAATAAATCCGAAAAAAATGTTTAGCAATCAGATTGCTAATTATTATGCATCAAATTGAATCCAATTAAATGTGCTTCTTACATGACTAATAATAATAATTACAGATATATACAATGGCTTCTAAATATTCAAGTTAAATCTCTGGATGGAAATGTATATTGACCGCGATATTTTGCACAAAGTTGTATATTATTACTTGCCTATGAATTTTTTTAGAATATTTTTTAAAACTGAAAATATGTAAAAACTTCAAAATCGAAAAAGTGAATCATTTCCAAGGGGCACTTTGTAAGATCAACGAAAATTATGGAGATTATCATTCAATCAGTTGTGTATGAAATAAATATGAAATTTCAAAACTTAAGGGGAAATTTTAATATATGGAGCAAATAAAATTTCTAAAACAAAGAAAAACCTCTACAATAACCTAAAGAATATACTTAAATCGATAATTCTGTTAATTTTAATACCTTTTTGTAAAATTCACAGTAATTATATGTATCTTTTTGCAAAGTATCAGCTTTACAAAGCATTTTCATCCAGAAATTCTCGAATTTTTTGAAAATAAGTTTGATGATTGAAATTTTGTGTCTTCTTGAGTTTTTTTGATTACTCCCACTGTCGATAATTTAATGTGACTAGAGGAAATGGGACTAGAGAAAATGATACACATTATTTCAGGCACATTTGACGTTAAAAAAATTCCGGAAAATTAAAAAAGAATAGTACGGAAAAATTTGTTGACAACCAAAACATATTTTTAAGAAAATTTCGCAAATTATTTTGGTTTAAAATGAACTAGGAATTCAGGCTCAGTGAATATTGAACTGAATATTTTTTTACAAACACAATTTTATACAAGGAACTGAACGTTTTAATTAGCGATTTTAGATTTTTTTGCAAAAAAGCAATATTTGTTATGCTGCAAATTATTGCAACTGTAACGAAAGTACTCTGAGGTACCAACAAGACACGAAGCCTTCGCTATCCTTTTTTTAAATGTACCTCACGCACCAAACGACAACGAAGCATCCACATTGCCTTATTTTCATCGAGGAACACATGACTATATAATACACACATCAAGAGAACTACGTCCACCGAACGGGGTTCGTTTTCACCACTTAAGGAACTATTTTCTATATATGTACAGTGACATGACATAAACTGCGAAACGACACCTCCGCTGACAGTGAACGATGTTGCCTCGTCGTTGTACCGTTCAAAACATGCAGTACTGCAAACATGGCATTACTTGTCATGACGGGAAATTATCACAGCAATATATAACTTAAAATTACAACATATACACAAAAAATGACAAATGCCTAAGAAACGTTTTCCCCCATTATTAAAATTGCTTATAGTTTGAATAGGAAATAAGGAGCTCTTTCTTACCCACACCTCTTTCTACCACATCGATACACACAAGGCACGCCCATAGAATGACTTCCGAATATTTTCATTTCGACTTTTTTGTATATAACTTTTAGCACCGAACGACAACAATAAAAAACTTCTTCGCTTTGTTTTCCAAAATAAGAAAATCACGTATATTTTCAAATTTGAAAGCAGGTTATCAATCAACGAAATGTTTACTCTCGATAAAATGTCATGAATAACAAAACTCGGTTTTGGGTTTATCATTTATCAGAATGATTCGTTTTTGTTTGGTTTAGAACAACCATCTACCGTTAATCCTAAGATGTTGAGGTGGGGCTCTACACTCTTAAAACATTCTTATGTGTTCTATTGTGATTCATATTCCTGAAGAAAGCAGGGGTCAGGGGATAGGGGGGGGCATCACATCTGTACATTGGACGATTGGGATTGAAGAAGTTCATCTGAAACAAAAAATTAGCAATGTAAAAACAGATTTTTAATAGAGGTATCCAATGAAAAACATAATTTCAAATATATGCTAATAGACGGAGGATATTCATCCAAACGACTGCCAACAGATTTGCCTCTCAGTTGTAATGGCGACATATGACACAATTTCACCATATGATGTTTAATATTAACATTCAACCACTTTATGCGTCAAACACGTTATGAAAATATACAGCTGACAATATCAATTCACTAAACTAATAAAAAACTTGCCTTCTACCATGGGGCTTTTTCGGAATTTGAAAAATGTAAATATTTATAGTGGTTCTAGGAAACTAAGCAAAAAAAAAGTATATTAACTGAATGTCAAACTCGGATTGAATTCCACAATATTCTTCAGAGTAGGAAACATACACACACCTTCATCAATAAACATAAAAAAAATGTTCTTCAAGCTTGCGAAATTGACCCTATACCCGTACGCAATTTAGTTTGGGAAGCGTAATTTGCCCGCACGTTATTATAGCTATTTGAATATTTAGAGAGGAAAGTGATAGATTGCCGATCAACAAAGAGTGTTACGAAATACATACAAGTTTTTGTACAACGCAGCTCTTCTAAAAAAAAAACGCTCTGTACTTCATTCAATATTCTCAGTAGCTATACCCAAGATATATCCTTTCCAATACTGTATGTATAAGCTATACAAATATCTAAAAACTCACATCTCAAACAAAAAAAAATTGAAAATAACTCTTGCCTAACAAGAAAAAAAAAACGCAGGCCGAGATCGAAACCTCTGTCTGATAACCATCGCATACAAATAACTTTATTTTCTATAACTGTGGGGTTACGTGTCATTTCATTCTAAAATATTTACATAATTATATTTTTTCTACCTTTTCGGTATTCCATAATTAAGGGAAAGGTCAGGATAGCCAGTTGTTTACAAAGCCATGGAACTTTTGCAACGCCAAGCCGACCCCTGATCCCCCTAGAGGGAGACACTCGGAAAGGCCCCCGCGATGTTAGCGGGTAGGTCCGTAAATACTTATAATTTGTCTAAGAATAAAGAATTCTTGTTACAAACAGAATGTCATAAATAATTAAAAAATATGTTAATTAGATGAGATATAAATGAATAAAAAACTATAATGTCTGAAATAATTGTAAATGCTTGAAAACCAAATAAATTATATAAAATAGATAACAAAATGAAATTTTGATTATAAAAATAATCCAGTCCTTCGTATATTTTCCTATACTATAGGATTGTCCGCAAACGTCGAACAGAAATAATTCAACAGCCCCTTAGGACTGCCGATTAACGTCTACCCAACGCCTGGAAAAGTTTTTCTACAAGAATATACTTTACAATACTTCCTGTAACAACCACCAAACGTGTTAAAAAACCAGACATAAGTCAAGAACAGTTGGAACTGGTGTTACCGAAGAAATAGGAAATTGAGAGACAACCAAAAAAATCAAGATGAGTTGAATCAAATAGCATCTTTTATCAACCACTCCCTAATCCGATGACAGATTTTTACCAAACTATCCCTAATTTCCTATCGCAGTAGTTATGAGTATTATAAACAAACAGTCAATACTATTTTGAAAGTTTTGAATTGAAATATTGACAGATCCCTGATTCAAATCCCTTGAGGTAAACATGTTTAATTCACTTTGTATTTTTTAACTGATTTGCAGCGAATTCATTCTCTTTATATATTTAAGAGTTTTTTCAAGAGACCATACGTTTCTTGCGATCGATCAAATAGCTTTTCCAGAGAACTTCGGGAGCCTTCGAAATGCGGACCATAAAAAAAATATAAATATCGGAAAACTCACCTCTCTAGGCGATGGTTTCACCCTCAAAGACGGTACGGCCACATTATTCGAATGGTTCCGATACTTGTTGGGATACTCCAGAACGTTGTACCTCTGGTGAGACGTTCTTTGTACTTTCTTAGGTTTTTCCTGGTGGGGAGTCGATGGAGGCGAGTGCGTCGGCGTCGACCTCGAGCTTTCCGACGACGAGTCCAATGCGAAAGTTGCTAGGGTACAGTACGAACCTTCAGATTCGCCGAGTCTGAAACAAAAGAAAAACGATGGTAAAACGAGGTAAAAAACTAAAATAAATACACGCGACACATCAAAGATGCATGCAATGTCAGGAGTTAATAATAATAATAATATTACTCAGTGCTCGCCATAAGTATGTAACATAAGGGAAAAAATATTTTAAATTGTTTATCGAAAGTATTGATGATATATTAGAGCTATACCCAATAATGATAAGAAATTTTCCAATTGACAATTTTACCAGCAATTTCTCAGATTTCCAGCTATTAGAAAGGTCCAAACTGAAGGACATTTTCTTCTCACTTGCTAAAAAAAGTAGACCAGATGAGATTGATATTGCAACGATTTCGAGACCGACCCTGATCGCCCCAGTAATTATGCACCCCAAGTAAACATTCCTCCACTCGCAAACACATGAGTCACGCGTAGAAGAAGCGAACGAAATCGAAGTTTCGAGAGACATTTAAGTCGCCGTATATACGCGATAGATCGAGAACTGTAAATAGAATCTGCTTGCGGGTATATAAGGCGATCGACAGCAGAGGGCATAGATAGTCGCAACAGTGGAGATACACTGAAATAGTGAAATCAATGTTTTAGTTGAATAATTGTTTGAGTAGTGTTTTAGATAAATTGGCAACGTTGATTTGGTGCATTTTTACTACAATATGCTTATTTACAAAGACTTTTTTGACGTCCTAGCTAAAATCAATTTTCCATTATTGGAAAGCATCCACATTCCTTGAAGGTGTCTTCTATTCGGAAAGTTGGTAAAACCATTACAGCTGAAGAATTTCCATCAATCAATATGTTACCTGAATTTGAAGATTTTAGAAAAGGTATTCTATTCACAAATGATAGATTATGTTTTAAATAATAAATTAATTTGTACCAACAAGTCTGAATTCAGGTAAAATCATAGTTGTGAAAGTTATACAATGCGTAATGAATTATTGGTAAGAGGCAATGGATGAAGATAGATAGAACAACTATCATTTTCCTAGATCTAAAAGGTGCAATTGAAACCATAGATAGGTTTAGGTTAGTTCAAAAATTAGAATGTCTCGGATTCAGGAAAACAGTATTGAATTGTTTGAAGATTATTTGAGCAACAGAAGACAAATTGTTAAATATGAAGAGAACATATTTTTATAGAGGCGAGGATCAATATCGGAATACCGCAAGGTAGTATATTGGGAGCCCTTTTATTTCTTCTTCTTCTTAGTCTTATACTTGAATAACGATCTTTAATTTACGATAAAATCAACTACCATCTATTCGCAGATGATACTATAATATATTTATCAGATATAAGTATTTCAAGGATTGTTGTTAGGATGGATCACATTATAAATCATGTAAATGCCTAGATGGCAGTGAATAAATTGAAACTAAACGTTAAAAAAACATGTACATGTATTCTTGTGTTCTTATTTTTTAACAAACTGTGATTGTATTTTGTCTTTTGACAAGTCACATTTTTTTTATATTGGTACTTTTATCTTTTTTACCTTTATATTATACTGTGCACATTTGTTGAAAACTTTGTCCATCAGATATTTGATTGATTGATTGATTGATTGAAAAGCAATGATAATATAAAAAAATCAGAGATTTATTTTATACAGAACAATTGGAGTTTGAACTGGGCGGGAAAATTGTTGATGTGGTCAGCGAAATTTAATATCTGGGGGTGATATCTGACAATGACTTGAAATGTAATAACAAGTATCATTGACTATATTTGTAAAAAAATTGGCATTTAATTGAAAAAACTCATAAATTAGTTTATAACACCATAATATTACCTCACTTTTGCTATTTGGCTAACAAATGATCTATAGAGAACGATTACTAAAATTTCAAAATATAATATTATAATATTAGGTTACAGTAAGTAAGAATATATGAGATTTGAAGACGTGTCTTGGGTGGGAAGAATGTAAAATTATTTTTAGAGTTTAATGTTCTGATTTTTATTTATAAAATCAAATTGGGGGAGGAGCCTATATATTTACAAAATATTTTACATATTTTTCAAGAAATTCATGATTACAGCACAAGGGGTAGTCAAAATGTTGTGTTACAGAAAGTTGAAACAACTGCTGGACAGAATTCAGTTTTTTAAAGAGTGTTTAAAAATATAACCGGCTCAAAAATGAAGCGAAATATGCTAAAAGCATAACTTCCTTCAAATTATTATTGAAAAATAGTTATATTTATCTTCATTTCTATACATAACTTTATTTCCTTGTAAATGTTTACATATACCTAAGTATATGACTTATTTGAGATATATTCCGTATTTTGTAACAAATAGCAACGAGTGCTAAATAAAAATTTTCAATTATTAATTTTTTCATTAAAAAAATACCACTCTAGCAAGAAATTCCATATATGATTATTGTTTGAACAGAACCCACCGGTCTACAAAAACACTCGAAGAAAAATACTTGAAGATTTCTGAATGTAAAATATATCAATAACATTCCCATTACTAAACTCTCTAATGCTTCGAAGGCTGAATTTTCCGTAATTTTTTTAAATTCTAATGTGGTTCAAGATACGTCTTATTATAATCAATAAAGAGTTCAAGAAATAACCAGACATAAATTAATACGAGTTGGAACTGGTGTCACCGAAGAAGTACGTAGTTGAGAGACAACCAAAAAATCAAGATGAGTTAAATCGGGTCAACCTGGAGGTAGTTTCGAATAGACTCTTTTATCAACCACTCCCTATCCCGATGACAGATTTCTATCAAACTATCCCTGATTTCCTATATCAGTTATGTATTATGGCCATTAAAATTCCTGTCCATAAATAGTTGTGATTGCCAGGTACGAACTCATTTCCGATTCAAAGTTTTTAATTCGAACTGAGCAACGATCGATAACAAAAATAAAACGGTATTTTTTTCCTTTGAGAAATCGTCACAGCACTTCGAATGAAACAAGTGAAACACATTTCGTAGAATACACAATGAATATTATAATTCCGCGATCAAAAGCTTTGTTATTTATGCATGTCTATAATTCTGTGAACTGGAAACGTGCAACTAATGAATAATGACATGTTGAACCAATGAATAAATTATCAGTTTTTTCAGATACAAAGTGCTCGTCACATGTGCGAGTCTTTCAAAATATTTACGCGTTCACTTTTTAACAATGTGGTAAGTATACTGGCGTTTCGGTTTTTTGCCCAACGTCGAGAAATATTACGTAATCCATTCGAAAACTTCCGATTTATACACAAAAGATGAAACGCCGTTTCAAGCGCGCTGATTTTATACGCAATCAAGCGCGGATGGTTATATAACGAAAATATATCGCTTTCAAAGAGTAATTCATTCGGATCAGTGGGATTTCTAGAATGGAGCAGAATACGAAACTAGAACCATTAATAGTAACGCAGATGCTAGTTAAATTTGTTTTGATGCGGGGCACTGACCCGACCCAACGAAATAACGACTTTGACGTCACGGGAAGATAAGCTTATCGAAAAATACACTTCAAAGAACGAAACGAGGTCCATCAAAACACTTTATCCCCACGAGGAGCATAGAAAGAGAAATTGTTCGATTATAATGTTCTTTCCAAGTCCTTGAAAGAAGACATGATCGGGATTCCTATAATTTGTCTCTGTAGTCATCTTTGAAACGACGATATTTTTTTCCAAGATTGGGAATCCATAGGCGGCGCGTATACAAACTCGATAGCAATAGATATATCCAAGAATATTGTTATCACTATCTTGTTCGCATTCCACTAGTAAGTATTTCAACGTTTCTTTTGGTACAATTATTCAGATATTTCAAATTCTATGCAACAAAATCATTCTGTTCCTGATATAATCCTTTTGAAAGCTGAAAAAGCAACACGCCAAATACCATAATTGCCTTCCAAATCCAGGGAACATAATGAAAAAGTAATTTCCGAAATCAATGAATGGAAAAAGTAGGGTAATGACAATAAATGACTCGAAGACAGTGTCGTATTGTCCCACCGGAATACGAAAAATTTCCAGGTAGGCCCTCACGCAAGAGGCCCTCAAAGTGGCCATCAATTTAATTTCTATCCTCTGGCCTTTGTTGTCAATAATTTTGAAATAGGAGAATTTTATTTTACTACTAGTTTTATAACATTTCGGATGGTTACGTTTTTCGCAACGAGTAATGTCTCATTTTCATTCCAATTTTTCATCATTTTTCTCTATGAAACTTAAGAGCAGGTTCTGTAATAATTTTGTCAATACTGAAGTATTGCCATTTGAGTTTTTCAAATAATTCCGACGTATTCTCTTTCCGCTGTATCTTTTATTTTTCACGCACGCCGACAGGCACAGGTATGAACGTCGACAGGCATGTCTTTGGTGGATTGCGGATTATTTTTTAGCGGTGTTCGTAACTTTAAGGATTTTGGCGGATTTTATGGGTCTATCAGTCTCTTTGGTTATTCATTCTTTTTCAACACATCAGGGCTATCTTGGACAATGATATGAAAACGGTATTTGAACTGTGGATAGTTCTATGATTTATATTAAATTCCGAAATCCGCTATCAGCCGTTGTGAAAACCAAGCTTTTCTTATGCAGGGTTAAAATTGCAGGGTGGGCACGCATGAATCTAATTCGGCCACTAAGTATCTAACAGTTTGAGAAGTGCTTAATGCTCCCAGACAATTGATTCAGATTGATGAAATTAAAACAATCTGTGAATTGTGAGTCATTCGACATGAAAGAAAATTATTCGAAAAATCGAAAAAAGTCCAAAGGGGTACCTAGACTCCTTAAAATTGGCAGATTTACTTGCAATCCGCACTATATACGCAAAATTTCATGCAAATTCCGAAAATATGATATGTGTGCTTAGATGAAATATTTGGCGTTTAAAAAGATACAACGTCAAAAATGTCACAATAGGAATGGAAAAAAAATATGGACGGAAAGGCAGAGAATCCTTTGTCAAAGTAGATTTTGGAATAGAGAAAGGTATTTTATTTTCCGAAACTTGCCTTGTTTGTATTTAATTTTTTTGCTTGGTTTTTGGGAATCAACTATATGTATCAGACACACAGATTCTTGAATGGAAATATTGAAAATGCAGGCGAGAGTTAAAATTCCCTTGCTGATAACTAATGATCTACAGTGCTCTCGCATTCGAGCTTTGCAAAGGTATCTGACTGCTCTTTTTTGTAAAACAAACACTTATTGAAATAATTGTTGGCTATAGAATCCCCAAAAGGCAATTCCATATCTCAAATGAGCCTCAATCATTTGCTCATTTGAGACAACTCTGGGTGCATAGCATTCCGATGCCAGTTTTTTTGTTAATGTTCTAACATGCTGGTCAAATATTAATTTGTCATCAATTAATATTCCCAAGAATTTTGTATGATTTTTTTTTTAATTTTATTTCATTTCATTATTCTACTACGGGATAAAGTGGTAGGTACTTTATACGGTTCGTAAGTTCGTAAGTTCGTAACAATATGAAGTATTTACAGCTGTGAATTTCTGAATGTTGAAACCGATGTGTTCACAACAACCCCCGTATTTGCTGATTACGCTATTACTTAAAACAATTATGCCATCATCAAAGAACCGTACTACTTTGAAGGATCCCTATGTACAAATCAGCGAACAACAGACAATTGCAACACGACCAAAACAAATTGGACGATTTTAAACATGATGCGCCGAAAACGATTCGAAAACTTCGACTCAGAAAAACATAATGTCCATGATTCGGACCCTGACACACTTTTATCATTCGCTCGCCAAATCTAAAAACTGGATCGAAAGTAATAAATTATATACCCTCCGACCACGACACGATCGAATTTGGTACGGACAGCGAGAAAAAAGTATTCGAATTGCCGTGGTGCAATTGAAATAACAATATGTATAGTCCAGTAAAATGGCGATTGGACTTATGTCGAAACTGAATGAAAGCACACCATTGAGGTTTGATATCGGTTCGATAAAATACTTTCATAGGAAAAACTACCAACGTATTCTAGCAAAAAATATATATGGAACCCCGCAAGGAAGCATTCTTGGTTCACTGCTTTTCCTGTTATATATTCTGTCTGACGTCATCGAGTACTTCAGACAAAGGTCAATAATTGAAACTGTCTCACTTATTCACAGGTCTATTATAGACAGGACATAATTATAAGAAGAAAAAAAAATTATAAATTTAGGGCCATATGTATTGTTTGAATGAACGTTTGAAGAAATTAGTGCTGTGAACTATTATGATTATCCCCTTTGATATCTTGAACGAACGATATTTGTATGGGTATATATTCGTCAATTAGTATCCCTCAAAAGAAACGCTCTGTATGTTTTTCCTGTACCGATTACCGACACAGGCACCGGACCTTCATAAAAAAACTGGCACAAAATCTAAAGCGGATCGAAATTAATTCACGAACAACCGTATAAAACGTGACAACAAAAAACAATACGTACAATTTTCAATGCAGAACAAACAGCTGATGCTAATCAGGAAGATTCGCTTTTGTGAACAGTTAACGCGCGAAAAGTAAGTCATCTATTACCGGGAAAATAATTTTTGCAACAATGGCAAAATTACCGATTCAACTACAACAATGGATGGCATATTAACTAGGGAAAACAATATAATCACTATCAAATTATGAGTGCGCTCTACTTAATTCGTTTGTTGCATTTCTTTTTTGATTTTTTCGTTCGACCGTCGCATTACTAGAAAATATTCGAATGATTCGTCATATACAAGGTGGATGTCGCAAATCGGAAGCATTCCCGTCAGGTAGCGCGTAGTTTAAATGATTAGAAAAATATACAGGGCACGGAACTAGAAAGCAGAAAAATCCAAAGATATTTTCGAGTTCGAGCAAAATCTGTTTTCGATTTAATGACATACCTACATTCATAAAATTAATGACTAATGGTATGAAGAGGAGAAAGAAGCCTTTATTTTAAGTACTATGAACTTGATAGAACAAGGGGCTATATAGAACTGGGCCCTCATCCGCATTCATACAATTTTCAAATTTTGCATTTTCCAGAATTTTGAATGCATCGAGACGTCTATGGTCATGAACATATTTTCAGACTTGTGTTATCAAATCGGTGCTGGTGCGTAAAGGCGAAACTCAATGTTGATCCTAGCAAAATAGTGCTGGTCACTTTCACCAGGAAGCCCCAACCCAGCAAACATTTTTCAGAAAAATAAAATTCCTTGGCATTATAATCGATCAAAAACTGATATGGAACAGTACAATGAACCAGATTCTTTCCAGGGCTATATCTAAAACCTTCCGCCATTGCACCTATGTGTAATAAAAGAAGCAGCAAATAGTGCCTTTAGACTGAATCAGACAAAAATCTTAAAATCAGGAAATCTGATCGGACATCTAAAGACTTTGAAGTGCAGTTTGAAGAAGTAATAAACAACCACCAGATTCCCACAGGTTTTATTCTTTTTAATCGAAGAGGTAGGAAGGGTTTCCGCAAATCTATGTTTCCTCAAATAATCGAAGGTTTTGAGTACTGGTATACACTTGGAAACAAAGAACTTACATCAAAAGAGAACTTCTTCTTCCCTTCTTCCAGTTTTACGTTCCTATTCTGGTCGATAAATAGTTTGAATAGGATAAGAATATCATAAGTTTCATAAGTAGTTGAGTAAGCTTTGAACTACTGAAAATGCCAACTTATTTGGAAAAACGTGCGTCGAGTAAAATTGATTGTAGTGTTTTGGATATTTTCTATTTCATGAACTGGAATTTGTTGTTTCAGATTACCAGGACATGATGCTTGTCAAGGTACAAAACTTCAAAATAGTATTCTATCTAAAGACATTTGGCGAGTGTACAAGAAACGGAAGAATTCTTATTGTTATTTCATATCAAGTTCAGGAGAAAATTAAATAGAAAAATATTCAACTCGTGAACGCCCCAAGTCACTTCGTTAAATTGAAAGGCATTTATCCGAATGGGCTTTCTTTTTTCTGGAATTGAAACAATTCGCCGAGAGTGCAGAGTGAGTGAGAAATACAGAACAACCTTTGGAAATAGTGAATTTCGCCAGTATAACAAATGAAGGCCTTCTTTGTCTCTTACCTAAAATCGTCTGTTTGATGCAACATTTTCTCTGTAATGTGAACCCGGGATCAACGATGGTGGATTTGTGGCGGCGGTGTTTTGTGATTCATCCAAGGCTTTTGACTGTGTAAATCATGAAATACTGTTGCGGAAACTTCATAGTTATGTCTTCCGAGATAAAGCACACGAATGTTGTAAGACATGTTATTTATCTGATCGCACACAGGTAGTTAAGACAAGATCAGTTTCAAGTTTGGGCAATATACAGGGTAGTGTTCTTGAGCCCAATTTTGTTTCTACTGTATCCATGTAAATGAACCGGCATATCAAGGGATTTCACCTTTTTCGCCGATGATACCACTATACTATGATGAAAAAACTAAACTTCATCAAATCAGCGACTCTGACAATAGAGAAAGTCAAAGAATCGTAGAGCCACACTGCTTGCGATACTTTCCAGAGGGAGTGCAGTAGTGCTCTTCAAAATATTTCAGCTTTACAAAAATGAACACCGAAATGAATCTGTACCCTGAAATTTGCGATTCGTGTGGACGACACTTCAAAAAAATCACTCACGTTTATGTCAATATTCATGAATAAACACAAACATCACTTCATTTCACACTGTTAAGTATGTCAACGCTTAAGTAATTATCTCAAGCATCCTCCACTGTCATTAATTAAAGATTCAATTACCTACAACGGTTATAAAAATAAATGTGCAACCATCTACCAAATGATGAATAAAACTGTAACAATCTGGTGCCGGACTTGACTACTACACCTTTCTGTCTTTGTCCAGCTCGCGGGGAAAACAATGATGGCACTACTCCAGTCCGCTCTAAATTGACGAGAGCCATCTAAACTCATTAAGGCGAGTCACCGGAGTTTTCTAACTGTTCTAGATAACGTATCTCGAAGCATCAGGAGTGTCCTAAAATTTGTTTACTGCGGATATAAATACAGAAGCATCTTACATCATCTTGATACCGGATAGACTTGTGGAACAACGCCGTTCCCAAGAGGCAACCACAGTTGAAAACTCTCTCTGCAGCAAAATCAGCGTGAACTCAAACAGAAGTGGTCATCAGAACTGTTAGGGAAGGAAGAAGTTGCTGCAACTAATATGCTTGTCGTTCTGATCCTACTTTACTCTTTTTGGAGTGATAAAATGGACTCAAGAAGAGCTACAACAACTAGAGTTGAAAACTAGCGAAATTAATGATGCATCTTCATTGGAGTTTGTTCCCCAAATCGCCCGTTTCACGATTATACTTCCCCAGACAACAAGAGAAGCCGTGAATTTTTCAATTTGGAGTGGCTCCATATCAAGATGGTACCAGATGGAGCCTGTAAGGTACCCAGGGATTTATATCCCCTTCTCTACATGGTCCATGACCGTAAAAAAGCAGGACACTCTTAGGGGTGGTGACAGCTATGTTACTAACTTGGAACCCATTCAGCAAAAGGTCACAAACAGCAAATACTTAAGTACTCCTGCAGCTTAATAAGGATGAGTCAATGCATGGCGCCTTCTTTAACATCACACCTTGGCATATCTGGAAAGTTGACCTTCCTCAGGTCAAGTGGGCTAAAGTCTGAGGGAGTCATAACGGCCTGCACGGATGATGTCTTAAACTCCCTGGTCTAAGGTTGGATATAGAAGTGCACGACACTATACTCAGAGCGTGACGTGGGGCATCAACTGCAGTTTGTGCAGCTGATGCAGTCTCAGCCTATGACCACAGGCATAACGAGGCGTTAGGATTATTTTAATGCCATCTGCGACATTCGCATGGTTTAGACTTTAGACGAAACATACGATCCGGGAGATATTGATCCCATAGCATAGACTAAGAAGTATTGAAATAATTTCTTAATTTCCAATAAGCCTGACGTGGTTCTCCTCGAGCAACAGAGTGGGATGATTTTCGTCGTGAAATTTCCAGTTTCAGGATCATAGGGGTCCTTGATGAAATGATGACGCTACTATTGAACCTGTTTGCTACAAGATAACAAAAATCTCAGCAAAAAGGGCCTGACTGTAACATCCCTACAGGAAAAGGAGATGTCTCTCTCATAAGCACACACGTGTACCCAAAAGTATACCTAGTCTGTGCGGGTAGAGAATGGCTATCATTATTATTTGGCGATGCAATACCTACGTTTACTCTCCTAATGTTACATTTGATTCGTCTCTTTCAACTGTCTTATTTCATGTCTTGTTTGTTACATCCAGGGTGAATCAAATACGGAAAATAAAACGGTGAACTAGCCTACCGTACAATTTTAGAGCAATCCGTGATGATTGATAAAAAAAAAAATTCGACAACGTACAAGACGAACAGAGGTGTTTACATTCAGGGACAGGGAGTTTCTACACATACAAAAGGTATTTATTGGGCCAAATTTCCAATTTTCACTCAGTCTCAGAGAATATGTGAATATAATATGAATGTGACGCTTAGACGAGAAGTTTGCCGGAGAGCGACAACTTTCTACCGTTTCCATTGAATTTCTGATGGGAATATGTTCTTTTATATTATTATAAACGACATACCCGTGTATATAGTTTGGATTACATGAAATGAAACTCATCTTCACCGATTTCATGGAACCGAAATTAACCAGGTCGACCATCGCAACACTAACTCCACGCAATTAATTGAATTTTAACAACCATCCGCGAAATAAGTATCCGGTAATTTTGGCAAGATCGAATTTCTGTAATTTCTGTAAAAACCAGGTGATGCGTAATCCGAGCAAAACAATCGATTCGAAACGTTTTCAACCGAAATGAGTGAACATCATGTAAATTTGAACGTTCTACATTTTACCTTCAACTGGGTTGTTCCTCAAGGTAAACGAAAAAAAAACCTCGGAAAAAATACCCCCGAAAAAAATAAAAGCGGAAAAAAACGGAAAAAAAAACAGAAAAAATACACCCGGGAAAAAATACCCCTATATGCGATAACAATGGCCAGTACACAAAAAGTAATGAAATTTCAACTTCAACAATTTGTGTCATGTTAGAGAAACTAGACCATATTTGATTCATTTTACAATACAGAGGGGTGGAACAACAGATTTTCCAGCCTTACAAAAAGGCGAATCTGTCACCAGGTTAGTTCGTTCAGGAACAATCGAGTCATAAAAATATGAAAAATCGTTTTTTTTTTTGGACGTCGACGATGAACATTCCACAGGATAGGTTGAAAATTTTATTGGTACCCCTAGGGGTAAGTGAAAGATGTCAACATCGATTCAAATGTTATAGTGTCTTTCAACGACTAGCGTTCATTAGGAATATATGGAGAACGTTTCAAAATAAAAACTTGAAATTTTATGGTAGTAGATTTCACAATATGGCCTTCTCAACTACGATATTTCAACTTCTGGTCTCTTTCCGTTATACCGGAAGTGGAAGGCAACTTCCTTATTGAATTTACCAGCAGATTTTTTGCCCACTTTGTATAACAATGCCGATACCCAAATATGTTAGTTTTCGAGACATTTTTTTTTGAAAAATTTTACTGTTTCAGAACTACTCCGAAAAAATCATAACTCATATACAGTAGTAACAGTTGGGAAAAATTAAATTTCATAGAATCACACCTGAAGCATCAAGTCATGAACAGGTTCATCGAATTTTCAAAAATAATTTACGGAGTGTTCAGAATTTTCTCACAACCACAAAAATTCAGATTTTTATTTAGAATAGTTCTCCATATATTCTCAACGAACCTACGTCGTGAAAGACCCTGTATGAATGTCTAAAGCTGTTACCAGAGGTTGATTCAGTGCATTTGTCCACAAAAGAAATTGATTGGTGACTCTCTAGAAAAGTAGAAATAAAAGCTACTCGTGATGTACTTTACGCAATACTGATTACAAATTATTCATTTATATTCCAAATTGCTCTTCATCAAATAATTGGAGTGTTATGCAATACAAGTTGAAACCGATGTAAAGTTGTCCGTGGTATTTATTATAAAACTCAAATTGTTCAGTGCCCCGCATAATATTACCCCTCCTAATAAGTATAATACAACGATGTCGATTTACCGTCCTATAAGAATATTATATCCTTCATAATCAAAGCAATAGCTGCTTCCTATTCATTTCATAGTCGAATCTCATGTTTGTATTTTTTCTAGTAAATATTGTTACAAAATATCCGTGGGTTCTAAAATTAATACATGCACCCGATACAAAAATTCAAAAACTTTCGAATCGAACCAATTACAATTCAAATACGTACATGTCAATTATATAACTTCTCACAGTCCCTCACACTTACTGATCAACTCTACAAGACTTCACTGATTGTTCATTATCACCAGTCTCAACTCAAACGCTTATAAACTCTATCCCCCAAGGTTTGAAAATGTTGGGATATTCCAAAGACCAAAGAGGAACGATTGATCCGGTAAGCTGACCTGTTCATTTTAAAAAGGCATTTGTTGATATTTAGCAACAATTTGTTTTGATAACAGAAGTCAGATAGTTCGCAAAGAAACATTACTGTAATCATTGAATTTCCTGTGGACGGTTTGGATATGAACAGATATGCAACAGAAAATGTCCTTGGTACAACCTATAATATGCTTCTTCCAATCACAAAGGGACAACCTATGGTGAATACTACACGGCTTACTGTAGACATCCGTATACGTGGCACAAAAAAAATTACTCTTGTATGTCACCAATTTCATCAACTTTACTTATGGACAGAGAGATATATTTACTTATCTACGAGTCTTGTTCATAAAGTTATCAGAATTATATCTTTTTTCTATCAGGAATATCCCCACCAGGCTCTGTCTCCGGAGCCCCGATACATCCGGAGGGCGCGCTGGTGTCATTAACCCCAGTAAATACTCCCCACGTCCGTGAGTGATTACTGGGTCCGAAAATCATGTGCCCTGAGTGAACGGAGTGAACCAAGAATTACGACCTTCTGGATTTTTTCGGCTAAGTTTTCTGCCGCATCACGGCAAACCGGTATGATTTTTAGATTCGAGAGCAGCGTGTCTATCATTTCACCAGAACCACCAATTTGACAGAATGGTTTGGGTAAAGCCTGCGGAGTTCAAATAGTAAGTCTCGATATTTTGTTAGTTTTTTCTCTTCTTTTTGGACGATGATCGTTTCGCCAGGAGCCGAACACTGTATCAAGAGAATCGTGCTACTTTGATGGTCGAGGAGGACTACATTGGCTTGTATTTGCCTGAGGGTAGGAAATGAAATGAGTGGATCCAATAGAGGGTGTTGAAGACACTATACTGGCAGGCCATTAGGAGTCCCTCGGTTTCAGCCCATTTGACTTGAGGAAAGCAAAGGCCAACTTTCCAGATGAGCCAAGGTGTGATGTTGAAGAAGACTCCAAGCATTGACTCATCCTTATGTAGCTGCAGGAGTACCTAAGTATATGTTGTTTTGATGTTGCTTTTCATGGACTTATTCCTAGCTGCAACAGTACCTAAATATCTGCTGTTTGCGACATTTTTGCTGAATGGGTTCTAAGTTAGTGATAGACCTGTGGTCACCCTGATCAATGTCCTGCTTTTTCACTATGACCATGCAGATCTAAATTCCTGGTCACCTTAAAGGCTTCACCTGCTACTATCGTGTTATGGAGAAAGTCCAAATTAAAAAATCCACGGCTTCTCTTGTTGTCTGGGAAAGTATAATCGTGGAACTTTACATGCCAAAAGCAAAGGTCAGGTTTCTGGATAAGCCAAAGTCCGCAGCTTTGACGTGGGCTTTTTGCTGAACGGGATCCAACTCGGTGACAGAGTTTGGGTTCGTCCGTTCAGTGTCGAATACGAGACCGAGTTCATCGGATGCACGGGTTGCTGCCTTGAAAAGAAATGCTCCAATCCCTGCTTTTTCATGATCACATACCAAGCAGAGAAGGGGATCCGAACTCCTGATGACTTAACAAGCTCCATCAAATACCATTCTGTTGTGTAGACACTCCAAGGTCAAATGTCCACGGTTTCCCCTTAGTCTGCCGAAGTAATAATACTAATAAATAATCTTTATTTCATGGAATTTTCCATACTTTCTTGTAAAGAGCAAGAATATAAAACAAAAAATGAAAATAAGCGTCAAAAAACAAGATCACACTTGAAAATGTGAGTAGGATTAGAGCTTTGTGAATGCATGTAGGTGATAATCCTCAAGGGAGTAAGGCTCAAGGTCGATAAGTAACTTCTTCACTTCTCTTTTGAATTTGCCGACACTCTCCAAATTTTTAAAATTGTTTTCTGATAGTACTAATCTGTGTATCGGAAAGTTCAAATTGGTATTGCGTATTGGATATCTTTGATTAGGTCTATGTTCAGAGAAGTTTGTATTCTTAAACAAATACAAAACACATTCATACAGTTCGACTGTTTTATCTTTACCCATGCGTCATCAATTTATGATCGAAGAAATCACACATCCTCTATCGAACCTCCCTTTCTAACAACCGCTATGAGCGAATCGAAATTCGTTTACATTTGTCTGCTAAGCTAAGAATTAAGTTATTGTGGTGATGACGCATGGAATGCATAAATAGTCATTGTGTTGTTTCTTTTGAAAGCACCTCTGCACGTTTCACGATATTTCATTTCAAACATAGCTCTAATCACTCTCTTTTGAATGCAAAATAAGTCAGTAACGTTACTTTGAGATCCCCAGAATATTATTCCAAATTTAGCACAGGATTCAAAATTTGCAAAGTATACCTACCATTTTTATTGATTTTTAATTAAGGTATTTACTTATGATTGTAATGCTATAGCATGTCTGGTTAAATTTTGCTCCTAAGCTTATGATATGAACGTTCCATTCTAAATGTTCCTCTATAGACTCCCAGAAATTTGGTGCTATCCTGAATTTTTATTTCGTTATTTAGTAGGTATATACTGTCTGGTGCTTCAATTATCTGTTGTTTGGTCCTAAACAATATAACGTTGGTTTTCTCAACATTTAGAATGAATTTATTTTTTGTAAACCATTCGTAGATATTTCTCGTTACTTCCTGAGTTTTTTGTACCTATTGGGTCTGAATAATCTGAACTTGAATCCAACAGATAATATCATCTACATAGTTAGTCAGATGTGCGGAAGCATTAAAGCAATAATTTCCAAACCGTGGACGATTTAGGATGCAAGCTCCTATGAGCTTGATCATTAGTTTTTTTACATATCTTCAGCTCTTCTGCCGAATAAATATCCCGACTCTTTAAAACATGCTATTCATGAATATTGTAAAGAGTAATGGGCCAAAATGCGACCCTTGCGGTACGCCCAATGATATTGCAATGGTGTGTAAACTTGAATTATTCGATTATACGATATGACTTCAATAATACTGAGATAAGATTCAAACCGACATTTTCCAACTCACCAAAATCACGAGCCAGAGTTCATGGAGTTCACTTGTTTTTAGTCTGTCAGTTCCGCAGTATGGAAAAAACAGTGGAAGATTTGTCAGACTAGATCCACAACGATAAAAAACATGTATGTAAACGAAGATAATTTCGAGGTTGTACTCTATCACAACCTGTTACAATTAAAATAAACCAATTTCGCAATCGAACTATTCTGCATAAAAAAGATCACGCATCGCATATTTCATTTCGGTCGAAGTCCATGAGGCAACAGGTTTCTTCATCTTCTGATGTTGATTTTCAATTCAGCAATATATTAGCATTGAGAGTTCTATGCGAATTAAGATGCAAAAAAAAAGTAGGTATGCTAATTCTCAAGGCGATGATGGTTTTTGAAGCGTGAAACAATAATGCTAGAAACGTTCGATCCGATACAATCGAAAAAACATCTTTCGGTAAAAATGCGTAGAGGCCGTAGTCGTTCCTTGACACATTTACACTTCAATTTCGTCCAGAGCCGTACGCACCACTAATACTTGAAGGGCTAGAAATTGTCTACATCTGGCATATTACACTTTGCTGAATCTTGTACGGAGTGCGTAATTTTGCCATAAACGAACAAGCCGTTGGTGTCAGATTACGAAAATTTACAAAAGCTAGCAACAAATAATTCGGTAAGGCCTTTTCTGATCCTCCATCCACAGGGTGAAACTGTAAGATTTCGTTTTCTTCAATTGAGAAACAACCGAATATGTTTGAATAACTTTCAGCCAACTGAATCATGAATATAATAAATGTATTATTCTCTAGAGAGTGATCACGAATATCCAAAAAGATTAAGTTGCAAAACTGTTACGAAAATTCATCGTCAGCATTTGAAGTGAAAGCTGAAGGAACCATAAACGTGCCAAACCAATGATAAGATAAAATCGTACGAGGAGCTTATTTTTCGAGTTCGATATCGAAGCCCGACCAATTATAATTATTATAAACAGACAATATTCCATATCGATAACTTGCACAAGGATTTTACTCAATTGCATTTTTACCGGATGATCTGATACGTGCTGATAAAAACGGTTATCTAGCCGCATTGCTTATTATTAGTACGATTCATTGGCCTTATAATTCATTAAAAAAAAATAATCATCTAAGAATTATTGATAAAAGGAATTTACTGTGGAATTAACAAGCATTGTTTATAGAGTTAATACAGCGATAATGATGATAATGTTCATTGAAAGTTCAATCCAACGCTGTTATATGAATTTTTTTATTGTATCATCATTTTATTCAACATTCAACATTTTCACCTTGTACTTTTCCAAATAATTTATTGGAGATATTGTTCATGGCCAAACCGTAGAAAAACTTGTTTTTTTTTTCTCATTTCAGTAGTTCTAATATTATTTTGACTCTATCGACAGATACAGTGTGTTTCGACCCACCTCTGTATTAAATTTAACCGAAATTTCTGTCAATCAGGGAATGTAACCAGTCGGATATTCCACCAAAGGCGTGCAGAGTGGAATATCCTTCATCTTTTTTATTCGAACTTTTTTTCATAACTCTAATATCAAGTGAAAAAAGTGGGAGGGGATAGAAAATTTTCACATAAACGGAATCTAAAAGTGAGTTCAATCTGGTGAAGCCAATGATGGAAAAATAAAATAGTATAAGAAAATGGTTAGAGTTTTTAAATTTTACACCCGAAAAAGTCACAGTAAGAACATATAATATGGTAGCTTTTTTCCACATATTTTTCCCATATTTCCATTGGTCAGTTTTTGATCCATTTAAAATTAGCTTGTGACTATAAAAGATAGAAAATGGGGTATTGGACGCCTGTGGTGTAACTCAATGAAAACAAAAAAAAACTTCACCACACTAGTAATTTCATTCCTATAGGAATATATTAGATCATTTTTCTATGAATGACCAACGGTAAGTTTCAAGAATAAACAAAAACTTCTGTTTCATCAGCATAGTATAGCTCAAAAAACTCATATGTGTAAAACGACAAAAACAATGGCCCAAAGATGCTTCCTTGATGAACTCCTCGGCACAAGCAAGAATGCCTAATCTTTCACTTCCATTCTTTCTTTCAGTTTTCAAAAACTAGTAAGTAGAATGAAGGAATGGTAAAGTTAATGTCAAAATATGCAAGTACACCAATTTGCTATTGATCCAACACTATTATAATAGTTCTCGTGAAACTGCGAAGCCCGTACACAAAATAAATAAATAATCCTGCCTTGTGTAGTAAAATAGCCTGACAACAATTGATGAAACAGAACAGAAATACCTAGTTCAGACAAAACACCACAATCCTCTGATGACTACGGGCATGTTTTTATATTCACCAAATTGGTGTGGTGGATTGTATGGGTTTCCTCAAGGGTCCACTTCAAACAGCTATCTGCATACACTTCAAAACCCAGAGTAAATGAACTAACACAGTCTGTCTGGCCCAATCAATCACATATATTTTCGTTCAAACGCATTTTGTTGAATCTTGTATACATCCAGCCGGTCGTTGAACGTTCTGTGGAGCGTATTAAGGCCCGATAATAATTAAAACCAATTAAGTAATGTATGGAGACCAAAGCGACGGCGACTTAAAAACAACCATCGGCCATATGGTGCCAGATAATGACGTTATGTGGCGGAATGAGTCAGTGTTTCCGGTTAATTTCATAACAGCCTGAATATTTTGTCTACATTCATAAAGAAATTTGAGCGATACTGGTGGTTGTGGGTTGCCGTTTTTACCGATTCGATGAAATAATTGGATTATCTTTCAGGTTTCAATAAAAAATTGCCAAAAATTTTTTTTAATTGTAGAATTTGTATTTTTTTTACCCTTCAATGGCCGAATTTTATATTATAGGTACATACGTGAAGTCAGACAATTTATTTCTACCTAAAATTCTGTAGCCTATTGTTTCTTATTGAAATATTTCGTAAACGCCTTCCTATGGTGCATAGGCACTAACTGGAGTGACAGAAAAATAAAAAAAATTGAACAATTCAAGTCATTGCGTCATAATAAATTAAAACTACATTTCCCAAGAATAATACAAATGTCTTCTTTAGCATACTCTAACGTAACCTTCTGAAATCAAATTGACATATTTTCACCACTCCCTGTAACGTATGTTGCAAACAAATCAAGTACTTGATTTTATCTCAAAGAATTTCTCAATCGAAGAAAAGAGGAGAAAATTGAAATCACAAACATTACAGATATTATCAAAAGACAGTGCCGGCCTGGCCTATCTTTGCCAAGTGAGATTTTGAAAAATTGGGGCCCCCAATTACCAGGTTCATTCTATTTCATGAGTCGCATACGGAAATTTCAAAAAATTATTGGTTTTTCGTACTATAAATGATTAAGGTGCAAGATCAGCTCTACACTTGTCTTAGAGTAAAAAATGAAATAAACATAACAAACTTTGAGCGACCCGATATATAGAGTTGTATTTACCTGGCCGCGTTTGCAACTATGCCAAATGAAATTATTTTTGGACACAGGCATGCTTTACTCTCTGCTGTCTCAATGTCTCGCAGACGACTAATCAGTATCGATAGTGAATATTTGCGTTTGTCATGTTTCTGGCAATAACCAATTTCGACATTTGACCTTTTTTCTCAATTAATTTTAAATTATTGTTTCCATGTCTGTTTTCCTAGGGGTCCCGAGACGCCAAATGGGGGGTGGGTGCTTTTATTAATCAAAGTCACTTGCTTTTATCAAGAAAAAAACTAGCTTCTGATAAAAAAGTCACTTGCTTGTATTAAGAAAGTCAGTTGCTCTTATCAAGAAGTCAGTTGCTCTTATCAAGAAGTCAGTTGTTTTTATCAAGAGATTTAGTTGCTTTTATTAAGAAAACCAATAGCTTCTAATGAATAAAGTCACCTGCTTTTTATCAAGAAAGTCACTTATTAAGAAAGTCTTTGAAAAATCGATACCAAACTTGTTTCCATAATAAATTTCATGACATGTACAGAAAAAGAAACAAAATTACTGTAAATTAGTACCGAACAAAATTTTGCTATGTGCAACATATTTTTTTTTTAAATAAGTGATTCAAATGATTCTGAAACATGTATTGAAGTGATTGGTTGTAAAACTGAAATTATGCTAATGCAGTAAGTTCCCTTCTATCAGTATTTCGATGAGTAATCGTATTGATTTCCAAATCAGCTATTCTATAAGAAACAATCTCAAATTACTCAAGACATGGATATCGAAACACGACGTGTTTATACTTCTTGTATAATCATAATTAAATAATTTATCGCCATCATTTACATAAGTATTATAAATTGAAAAGAGTAAGAAATAAATGTAGATTGAATATTTACAGCCGTAACTTCGTGGTAGGAGATCATCTTGAAAAATTATGTTTGTCCTCGTGCATCAATGAAATTTTAATAAAAATCATTACCAAAATATAATCGTTCACTTTAATAAAAAAAGAGCGTCTGTGCACATCCAAGAGAATGCCATGCACATAGAAAGTGGCCTGTTGTTTATCATCCAGCCTCCGCACATGGCTACTACAGAGAAAGGTTGAAAGTAACAGCATTTCAAATACAATTAAAATTTCATTATGTCGGATGCGAACAATTTGTCACGTATACTCGCAATAGATACGTAGATGTCAATAAGAAATAGGTACTTAAAAACTACTTACAAAAAGTAAAGTTGAGTAAAAAAATCGAAGGAAATGAGACGGATTAGGGAGATGCAAATTGTGCCTATTAGACGCTTTAGTCCAGTTGGTAAATTTTGATACTCTGGGAAGTAAGCATGCTTAGATACAGCGCAAGTGTGACTTACAGAGTGCAAAATAAACTTTTTTTTTCTGAATGAACGTCCATGAATAGCAGCTTGAAGATAATTTTCTGCATAATTTTTTAATGTAATCTTCAAATTTTAATTCATTATCAATATAAATATATATATATATGGCTCGTGTCGAATTAAGTTTCAAACTAGTGACTGTAGATGTCACAAGTTACTATTAATTACTATTCATTTATATATATATATATATATATATATATATATATATATATATATATATATATATATATATATATATATATATATATATATATATATATATATATATATATATATATATATATATATATATATATATATATATATATATATAATATATATATATATCCCCAGGAATTAATATTTATACTGCATTTGGATGAAACAATATTTGTTTCCGGAAGTATTGGACGTTAATAAGTTAGCATTAAACCACTGTTTTAAATTTTTTTAGGCCATTTTCTATATTTTTTTGTAATATTGTAGCCGTGTTATTATCATGTGTTACTGAATATATATCGTCCGCAAAAATAGTGAAAGCCCCACTTATGGCCAAGTCCGCCAAATCATTTATATATAGTTAAAAAAAAATTGTTATAATTGTTTCACCCAAACTTACATTAGAATGGCACAGCGTCATTTCACAATAGCTGAAAAAGTTTGGTCGATAAATAATATCTGTCCGGTATAATTACCGTTTGCTTCATTCAAATGTCACACCTCACCCATCATACATTCGATTTTGAAGCAGATATTGCGGTTATCGAATGCAAATGAGCTCTGATGGATTTTCGGTCCGAATCTAATCTGAATCCAATCCCCGACCGGATGACTCCCATCACTTACTCCTAACATAATATTCGCGCGAAATACGCGTTCGAGAAAATTGATAACGCCGCGGGGATTTTTTTTTTCGCTCCGGTAATATTCAACTAAACTAGTTCGATTCCAAAGTGGTTTCGGTAACGAGAAAAAAAATGCATACGTATTATAACGACGATTGATAACGGAAGAAAATTAGTTTCGATTCCACGTGATCGATTTCAGTAGTATCAAGAGATTTGCGTTCACTCGTTTCCATACAAGAATTTGAGAAAGTAGACAAAATTCAAGAAAGTATCCACGAAATCTATTACTAACATGCACGCATGACGCATGCCATAATCAAATTGCTTGTCACGGAAAAATAACAAGACTTTTATCGGCAAGACCTCGTTTATTAGCGAATACGTTTTTCAAATTCCACGAAATTGGTTTGTTTTGTTTGAAAATTCAATGAGTTGAATTCGGAGATTTATGACTCTGGCAACTTTGTACTCACTATATCCTTTGACCTATTCCAGGCCTTCGACATGACCTCTACCTGACTGGCTGAAGGCCAAGTAAGTTAACAGTACTCCAATTTTCACAAAATATAATTCGGCGGATAGAGTCATACTCGAAAAGTCGCAATATGTTGTACCCCAGGGGTCGATACTGGAACCCTTCCTGTTATTTATTTATATGAACATATTATATGAAATTGACAAATATAATGTGCCGATGACACGACTATTGTGGTAAAATTCCATATTCTTCAAAGTAATTTCTGCATGATTCTCTCCGAGAAATTTTTGCAATACATCGCAGAATGTTTTTCTTTGCAATAAAAACTTGGTATGCATTGGTCGAATCTTCCCATAAACATAAACCATATCTAGGCCAGGAGTCAATCTGAGCAAAATAAACCATGTTAAGTTGATGAACTTCTAATATCAAACGAACGTTGATAAAAAAAAAAATTAACGAATTAAGTTTGGTAACTAGCTCGACTGCAATGAGAGTTCCAATCCAGCTTTTCATCAATGAAGATTTCTAAAAAGCGAATAGCTTTATCTTATATCAATATCAATATAGAGTAACAGATATTTTATATAAGCATTTATGTTGTTGGTGAACAATATAAATAAAATAGGTCCCAATATGGATCCTTGAGGTACACCCATGTTCAAGTTCACGAAGTTGGAATTGATAGTACTTACTAAACTACAGTCTCATTTAGTTAATGAGACATGTTTGTGTTCACTGAGAAATGATGATTTCTCGCATTCCATAATTTTGTTGAATTGATTGACGTAGTCAAATGCCCTGTTGAGATCACAAAAAATACCAACAAGATACTCGACCGTCTCAAAATGTTCAATAATTTGATTGTGAAATGAAAAATGAAATCACTGCAGTAGTGGTGGATTTATTAGGACAAAATCCATGTTGACGTTTTGTAAATGACAATATTAAATTTATTTAAAAACGAAGAAGTCGTTCAAAAATACATATTCGTAAATTTTTTAAAATGCACAAAGCAAGGTTAGTGGTAGTCTTCTATTGACGTTGGACTATTCTTTTGAAAACTGGAACAATTTTTCCCACCTTTAAATTAGACGGAAAACTGCCACATTCAAAAGATACAGATATCAAATGTGATGAAGCTGTAATATTTTCGAGGGTTTTTTTCGTTAAGAAATTTGGAATTTCATTAACATCACAACTTTTTTAATTTTGAGTCTAGTAAAAATGATTAGTAGTAATTCACTAGAACAAAGAGGTGTTGAATATAATGAACTTTTGTTCGATAGAGTAGGTACAGTCACTCTATAAATTTTATTCACTTTTATATCATTTACAAGTTCAGCAGGACTATTTAAAAAAAAGCTTTCAAATTCTCTTACAATTTCTTGTGGATTCTTTTGAATTATACCGTCTTCTTGATGATTATAATTCTTAATAGTAAGTATAGCATCCTTCCTTTTAATTTCAAGGCGACAGCCTTCGAAAGTTAATGGTGTAAAACTTTCCCCAGATATAAAAAAGCGGGAAATCCATGCACTGATTAAATACTACTGCATGTTCAATCAGAGTTCATAGTCTTTTATAAGTCGTTTACGAAGTGGTCGAACAAGAACAAACGACTCTCCGTGCTCTGGCAATTATCGACGAAAAAATTCATTTCAACGTAGAACAAAGGTATAGTATATTACGTAACAAGAGTTGTAAGTAACCCATTACGCGCAGCGGCGAGTGCATAAATTTCATGAGTGCGTAATGGGCTTACAACTCGTGTAACGTACTATACTTTTTCTACGCCCATTCATTTTCTCCCATTAAATAAAAACATCACAATCATTCAAACTTTATTACAATAGTTGTTAATTGAATTGAGAAAATGTTCGGATACAATTATATTTTGTTCAAGAAATTGACAATATAAATGACATGACATTTATTTTCATAGCATGCTACTTAAGAAAACGTGTCCTATTTTAAAGAAATTGCATAACGTGCTGCCGACATTTAGGGACATAACTCTATCAATCCTAAATATATCTCGCTAAAGCTGAAAGTTTTTATGTTTTTTAATTGACTAAATTTGTGTAAATAGACCAAATAGAGTCTTACGTAATTAAAAATTTGAATGTAATTTAATTAAACCAAGAAGTTTAAGTTTTCTTCTCGAAACGCACGTGTATGTTATGAGATCTCATTACGTGCATGTTATTGTTAAATGTCATTTACAGGGAATGTTGACAGTGCGATTTTTGACGTTTACAGACATGGGCGTGGAAAAAATATCATTGAAATGGTAAACATTTGACTCTTCACTCTGTCCTGGTATTGAATTAAAAGCATTTGACTCGCTTCTGGAGACTATTTCCGCTGTTCCAACATTCGTGGAGATTCTCTAAATTACAATCTCGTCTACAGTCTACGACGAAGAAATGGATTTCCGGGTAGAATGTTAAACATGCTCGGTATCATGAAGGAAGTGAAATATCAAAGGACATAACCACTTTGTCGTGTTCACAGATACCACAGAGTGAGCATTCTTATGTGTAATGTCCTTGCATGTCCATTCGAATTTACATTTCAATCATTGGCGTTTCGTTATTTGGATTCATAGTTTCTAATGGTTCATAGCACAATACGCGAAATTCAACTCGGTGAAAGTAAATTAATTATTTGCCATAAATATACAGTGGGGCAACATATGGGATTTTTTTTAATTGCCCAACCGAAATACAAATATTGCTCGAAGTTGGTGCATGTTTGATAATCATATTAGGTGCCTTGAAAATGGTTGCGGGTCAAACAGCATTCAGGATAAGTAAAAAAATATAAAAATTGTACAAGAATACCCTTATTTCAGAAAATTCAGCAAAATGTTAATTTGAAAAGTTGTTTAGAGTTGAAGGTTATGCGTTCATGATTGATGGATGTCGCAATCATTCTGAAAATTTTTATTCTGAATGGTTATATGGGGAATTTGGTGATTAACAGTTAACACAGAATAACGATCCACGGTGACCTCCTCGTTCGCCAGATCTCACCCCATTAGATTTTTTCATAGAGATATTCGGAACAAAAGTTGACAAGAATCGACCATTCAATAAAGTTGACGAGCTTGAAAAATCGATACGACTCCATTGCAGAAATAGTCCAGGTTTATTGCGATCTACTCTTGTAAACAAGAAGATGAACAGAGACGTGCCGATGATTTTGTTTATAAATATAAAAAAAATCTGCATTTTAAATATTTTCTGTTTATTTCATTTCGATTTATTAATTGCAATATTTATTGCTTTAGAGATTTGGGTGCGTTTAGTGCATGTTTTATTAATATTATTTCATGATAATAATAATATAATATAATAGTTGTTGGGGGTTGTTGAGGTGAAGTAGTCTTTAGGAAAAACCAGTATTTCTTCTTAAAGACGACGTAACACCAAAAACCAGCAACAACTATAAATATATAAGGTCGAAATTTCTCTATAAAAAATTTTTTACTTTTAACCTCCATTTGTTTTGTTCCATGGGTTTCTGCGATTATTTTAGTAGGATTTCTTCATGTTTGCCGATTAATTTGTAGTTTTTACAGTTTCTCAGTAAACAATCCAAATTTACCAGAAAATACGAACCTCTCGTGCAATTATAAGGTATAAAAATAATATTTGCGATATTTTAAATTTGCCCTTAAGAAAGACCCGGCAATTTCAGATTTCCCAGACTTTGTTCTCGTATTCCCAAAACTTGCTTCTTGAACAAACGTTCTCAATGCTTGTTTTTTTTTTCAATGCTCTCAAATCGTAAATATTTATTATTGTTCGACCACGACAGCAAGCTATGTCTGAATACAAGTTTTTGTAAATCCGAAAATAAAACTCATTCTCTAGATTGTTTGAAAGAGCAACAATATACTTTCGTCACGGCTGTGTTTTCAGTAGTAATATCCCGACAAAATGCGGAATTTTAGAAAAATACTTTCGCCTTGCTGGCACGAAAAATGTGTTGTTTAGAAACACCACGAGAGCTTGCTCGAGTGGTGTTTTGTACAGCAACACAGTTTGAGTGCCTGGCAAGGTGAAAGTTTTTGGAAGTTCTGCATTTTGAAGGGATATTCGATCAGAAAATTTCACGAATACAATATATTATGGACTGAATGCGTATAGCAAGAACGGTTCATCTTGTGTAATCAATGTTAGTTGAAGAGTTGAACCGTCAAACTGACGTTTCTATATTGCCATGATTGTCGTAACTATGGAAATGTATTGTTACGAGATTGATAAAAGCCCCCTAGCTGCGCCGCTGAGTCCATTCCGCGGGCGCCTCATCGATAAATCAGTTCCAAGAAGTGTTTATTTGGATGGATCGTTTTCTGTACTGCATGAATAGTTTAGATAACGAAGCTGCCGCGTCATCGCTCAATTCCTGGAAATGTGTAGGAGTTCTCCGTTTTGAGTTCTCCGAATCATCGCGATTAATCCAGTCAACACGATGAGCACCTATATAAACGGAGACGTTTGACTGGGAAGGAAGTTTTTATGAAGAGAAATTATTTAAGAAGATTAGAAAGTGATAATAAGCAGAAGTGTTTGGAATATTCAGGTAGTTGTATTGTTGTATAGATAGATTTAAGTGTTATATTAGTCAGTGAAGTGTTGTATGTTTGTTTATAGTGAAGTTAGAAAATAAACAGTTTAGTAGTGTGCTCGGCCTATTATTTAGCAAAACGTAACAGTATACACAAGCTAGAAGCAAAACACCGTTTTGAAAATAACACGGGCTGGAGGAAGTGTTTTCAAAAAATCCTGTTCTCATTTGTTCGAAATCGAATGAGGGAAATTGTCGATGAAATTTGTATACTACTCGGAAACCAATTTATAGTTTTGAAACCTTCAGAACAAAATCTTGCAAATCCCTAGAATCAGGTGATTTAAAACCACCCATGCAAAAATCAATTCAACCATTTCAACAGTGAACTTGAGTGGATTTGCAAAATCAAAACTATTGAAGTTGCTAGTGGAAATATGTGTCACCGACCAACTTGCATTTTGTTAATTCAACATGATTTCTTGCATTACCAACGCGAAATTCAAATTTCAGCTTTGTTTTCATCAAAAACGGTATACTCAAGGACTCGTGTAATTATCAACTATCCATATGCTCGGCCTCGCCTAAAGAGAAAAGTATTCTCAAATGAGTAACACTATTAAAAAACGTTATTATCACCTCATAGAAATTACTTTAGATCCTATAAACGAGCCGCATTGCCATTTTAGTAGGTACGCATGTATTAATTATTATTTATATGCGTGTTATGTTCGAGAACGGGTCATAATTTAATCTTTTTATTTGTTTGTCTCGTCTTTCGATGGATTTGTTTTTCTCGAACTGTGATCGCTATCTTGAATTTTGCTATCTTACGATTCGAATATTTTTCTGATAAATACATTTTTCAACTCTATGCGCAAGTGTTGGGAGAGACAATTATTTATTTTTTTCTTGCCTTGATTGTCTATTATGGAGATATCGCAGATATTACTGCAACAAAAACATCCACTTTCTTAAATCAATCACCATTAAATCGATTGCGCATAACTTTGTTCAAACTGAAGCATATTTTTTGTGAAATGAACTCAGGTATCAATATTTTTAGAAAAGCATTTTGAAAAACGAATGGTTTGCTTTTTTGAGCAATTTTTTAGCTTCAATAATAACAAATTTATCAATGGTGGGAACTCAATTTGTATCCTATACCATGCAAAAACATTCTTCACTTGACATTTATATCATAAATTCCGTCGTTAAAAATACATCTCGCGAAATTCCACGACAACACCTACAAAGTTTGTTACGCAATTTTCTGATTGTTTGTATGATGAGTCAGTATATGTTTCGATACCGGCCGTTTCTTACAAAACCAGGAAATCCAACGTACACAAACTATTCTATTCAAAATCCCAAAGGCGATACACCCATCTGGCTCGATGCCAAAATGATATAAAACTTCATAGTTCAACGCACCAGTTAAAAATAACAGTTTTACAACCAACACACCACCAGTCGTATTGAATAAATGAATGCCATTATAGTATTCACCCATAAACAATGGTCGATGCATATGCATTCCTATATTTTCCTCTGCAGTTTCAAATTATTTTTATCCGGTAGCGTTTTGACCGTTTAATCGAGGACAGTTTTGCCTTATACCGGGTGTCCTACCCAAAACAATGTACCACCGAATTTCAGCAATCCCGTAGAAATAATCCAACCAAACAGGCCTGACACCTAATTCCATTAGCTACGTATTAATAAATATTTTTGAAACTATGATGAAAATTGCAAATCTCGTCAAGGGAAAATTTCAATAGATGTCAGATCTGCTGATATTACTGGCCGTTTCTTTTGAACATCTGCGTAGTAGTTATTTAGGAGGATTATTCTTCAATGTTTCATTCCAATTTTATCTCATTTCATATAAATATTTCAACAAGACTGGAAATACTATTCAGTATGTCTTGGTCTTCTGAAACTGTAAACGTTCGTACTTTACAGGATATCATAAATGAAAAAAACCCTCATGATTTTTCCACATAACGTAGAAAGTGGAAATAACAAGTGACACACACTGTGATTGTATCTTTTTGAAAGCCACGGTATATTTTCGTTGATAAAGAGTTCATTGATTCATATAAACAACTGGATATTCCGAGAAAGTGGGTCTAGTCGAAAAATACAGTAAAATAAAGGATTTTTGCAAAATTTTTTCGTAATCTAAGTAGTATAAACATATTCGACAATAGTTTATTCTACAAACAAATGAATGATGAATCAAAAAAAAGTTGGTACCTTGTAGGGAATCATTAGTTAACCTCCAGTATTTTCTGTTCAGTTCTGTACAAAAACGGCTTCAAAGTTATCATTACAGCAGACATATTTTGATTCACAAAATAAATGCGTCTAGCGGAATGACTTGGATGGAAATTATCGTTTTGTACCAAATAGCTCAGTGGTGTCAATTGAGCAGTGGTGCGACATTATCATCACGGGTTTAACGAGATCACATCCCAGCGCAATTTTATTTTTTTACTATTAGTAACAAAATATTGTCATTCGTATGAGTACCAAAATTGGGTGTTTGGACAATCATGAGGTTTTATTCGCCAAAACAAAAAAATTTTTTGTACTAGTGAAAGAAAGAAATATTGCCACATAACTCGCTCATTTTCCACTTTAGGTGATATGAACTTTGTTGTTGAGAATGTTATTACGAATCGAAATGCATGAAAAAATATATCATTTTATGAAATATTCTGAAAACGCGACTGTCAATTTTTTTTTTGTTTTCGTCATCGAGAAGGCCATTAAAAATGATATTAGTTTGCCCATTTAACCGAATTCATATCATCAATAATAACAGAGTTGGCAATGGTGCCGACTTAATTTGGAACACCCTATATAATAATTAAAAATACAGCAAGTAATCTAATTAAGTATACTTGTAAAATGGTCTTCATGAAACGAAATAATTTTAGTAGCCTTTGTTTAACAATTATCCGACTTGTAATTTGTAATGTTGATAAGTAAAAACTAAAAAAAAATTAACTGACAATAGGCTTATTACTTATATAAAAAATCCGCGGATTTTCTTTCTTTCAAGTGTCTTGATAATACAATAATTTAATATTAATAATAGAGAACAAGCTCCAGAAGTTCTATTGCTTCCTCTTTCAGAATATTTCTTTATTTTCTACCGTTAACATTTTTCGTGTTATTTATTTGCAAGAAACAAGACCCATCTTTCAAAGATATTCAATTGTTTTCTACGTATTTTGAATGGCGTCAGCAAAAATTAACACGATATTAGACTCGTGAACAAGTCTATATATAACTAAGTATCAAAACCGTTCGGTAAGTGCTTCACGACAGTAATGTGGGAATTCCACCACGCCTCAATAAAACAAATCCGACTCACCTATAGCATACTTCGTTAGGGTCCACCCACACGGTGAGTTCTGTAGGTAACCGCAAATCGACGTACTTCCGACCGCATTTGCTAGCGGCCAGCACTAACGAATCGTCTACCGGACTCACACAATTTACCCTTATACACCTATAACCTTGTCCCTTCGTAGGTAAATTTGGGAACCAGTGCTTCTCAAACCTGGAAACAAAAGAAAAAATCGTTACATAATTTGAAATGCTCCCTTGAAAGCACCCTAACACGCGTAATTTATAACAAAGGGTTCCCACTACATACAATACATGAAATCTTCTGTAGGGTAATTTCAGTAACGGAAGGGATGGGGGTTTTATTTTTATTAGTAGCTGTTTGTGCGGATATTATTTTGAAGATCTGGGTTGACATACGTGCATATTGGTATCAACCATCCATAAATATATCAGGAAAATAACATAATATGGAAATGTGAATGAAAAAATCGGTAGGTATAATATAAATAAACCCCAATTTAGGTTAAGTTTAATACAGATGAACATATTTTGAAAAATTTTATTTTGGATCTACCGTCTCGATTATTCAAAAGATTCCGCAACGTTTCGATTGCATCGTCATCAGGTGAACAAAGTATTCACCTGATAACGATTCCAATAGGTATCTACAGATTTCTTGAAAAGAGCATTAATCTGCGAAACATGACACCATTGGACAAACTTTTGGGTCTTTTTCAGTGAAGTTGTTCAGTAAAGTGGCCCAGTATAACACTATTTTCTTGTTTCAAGTGCAATCTCGACTCGAGCATGCTCGATGGAACTTTAGCTTGAAGGTATCTATCCTTTTAGCTGTCTCTTAGCTATCCTCTTACAGAGATAGGTCACAGCCTTCGTAATACATCGAGCCGTAGTGAGAAAATCGGCAACATCGCACGGTAGTCATAACGAACGTCTCATATCTATTGCATTATTCGTTATTATCAATATCTCGGCGTATTTGACAAATGGGAAAAAAAACAAAATAATGAAGTTGTTGAGAAAAGAACGAGGATAGATGTTCTTTTTTTTAAATGTCAGTCACTTGGTGAAAGTATAACACATGTGTCGAGATGTTAAAAATAATTTTTTGGTTTTGGAATAAAACTCCATTGTATTTGTTAATACAGCAAAGATTCCGAACTGTGCAGTGCTTTTTTTCCCTATGTAGAACATAAATTCGGTCTGTAGTTCTATAAACTGTCCACCTGACATCAAAACCAATTATTATTATTATAATTATCCCAATGAAACTTCATCAGTAGAACCTCAAATAAAACTGCGAGTTATAAAACATTATAAATTAGTTGGATAAAAAACTATTTGCTAGGAAACACCACTACGTCAAGGAAACGCAAAGGTTAATGAAAATTAATTTAAACTTTGTCCCGGAATACATATTATGCTTCCATCAGCATTCTGATGAACGTAGAAAATTAACCAGTTTGGAAGTTCATTTTTGTCCTTAGTTATTAGAGTTGTTTGTGAAAGAAAATGTATGCAGGTTTTATATTTCTTTGAGTCTGGAACGATAGTAAAATAATTCTGGTCATTACCTACTATTAGTTTGTCATAATGTTATTTGAGATATTACCATCCAAAACTAAATTTTGGTTATGTGACCACCACATCATCTGCAGAAAAGTATAAGCAACCCCTATTCAAGGTGGCTGAAGAGGTAAATGACGCTTCTTTTGGGAAAGGGGGTTTCCAAACAGTGTTTTTTTTCTGATTTTTTCACTATTTCTTGGTAGCCAGAGAATGGCTTCAATTTTTCAAAATTTTTGAACGAAGAAACTTCAAAATAATAAATCACGTGTGACAAAATATTAATCATAATAATTATTTATCTTGAATGCAAATAGAGTAACGTATATCACAGAATATCTCAATACGAAATTTGCGAAAGACTGTTTCAATCCATGATTATCTTACCCTGGCTTACCCTGTATAAACATTTTCAAAATAATCCATGAAAAATTAACAAAAAATTCAGGGATTGATATTATTTTGTAATGAGTCTATTCATCTACACTTATTGATCTGAGATATAAGAAACTGAAAACAAGAGGGGTAAATAAAAAACAGAGTTAAAAAGTAAACATGGTTTCTATGATATAATATCTTGGAGCTAGTTGAAAGTGACAGATGCAATTCTTCAAATTTCTCTTACTTTCGGACAAGCGAAGGCAAGCAAGAAATTAAAAAGTAGAACCATACACGAATTTGTCACACAACATTAACCAAGTAAGTATTGACGAATATTGCGAAATATTTGCCGACAATGTGCAATATTTTCCCACAATATTTGGCCAATATTGCACAATAACGTTTGTTATTTCTAATCTGAAAGTGATGAACAATTCAATGTAATAGAGAATAGAGTAATTAGGTACTTCGAGTAAAGCTTTCTAGGATTACTATTCGTTCGAAAACAGAAATTAGATACGACATATAGACACCATTCTGAGTTTACTTTAAAGACAAGGCGAATGAAAAAACTCTGAACATAACTTATTGAAAACAGTTGAGAATAGTCTCAATTTATTTTATTTTGTATTTCTTTTTTCGTGGTTTTTTGGCATCGACTGCTATGGTCATTAGACGTGTGTTCTGGATAGGCCTTGTTACTAACTCCATACGCCACCTTAGGAGCAGCACTGTTAATTATTAACGCAACAGTGAATCGTGATTTTTTAGAAGGACAATTCATGAAATTGGATAATGATGGAATGGTTGTATGAAAGCACTTTTAAATTATATTTTCCTCAAAAATCGAACTGACTTATATGGATCTTTAATTAAATTACGAAATAAGCATTTTTTTTGGTAAATTATATATAAATATAAAAATAACAGAGAGCCAAAACATCGCACTCCAGATTCTTTATTAATTACTATAAAGGAAAATCATCTGTCAATGCAATCGGAAAGATTACAATGGCAAAAATTCCATTTAAAATTGCAGCATTTTTTAAATTAGGAAACCCCCTAAGTTATATCTACCAGTCATTGTTTCTGAAGAACTTCAGCTACGCTGCTCGTCAATGCAGATGGTGACTTTTGGTGACACTCAAGCAGCATGTTGGTCAGGAGTTTGGGAACGTTGAAAAAGCCAAGGTCTTCTATGTTTTTAAAGAAGATCATGACATTGGCTCATTTTTCTAACTACAGTGATTCTTATTATTATTAATAAAACAGTGTAGTGAAAAAAGGGTCTCCTTTCTTCAAACCTAAAATTGAAGAAAACTGTTTTTGAAAAACCTAGTTCTGAAGCTCTTCCAGCAGATGCCGATGAATGCCTGAACAAGTCCAGAAAAAAAAAGCTTCAATTCTTCTAATTTCTGTAAAACTGCTTCATTATTAGTACCTACTTGTATTGACTTGGAAACTCCTGAGTGCACGATACGGGTCTTTAGTATAATTCCGCTCTTATGAAGATGATTGATTGTCTGAATGTTATGAACTGAAGAGACCCCGCAAGTGGTGACGTCACAAATGTCAAAATATCATTTGACGCGTTCCAAACAAATCAGTTTTAGGTAGTAGCTTTCGCAAAAACGTTTTCTATGGCAGTGAACCTGATAACGAGCTTGGTTATGGCGATTCTTATTGTTTAACAGCTTATAAAGATGTAAAAATAAAATTAATTATCATTCACTTGAACTCACGTTTGGAACTGAAACCTCACGGACCCCAACAAAGATGGTAAAGTGACGTAACGCTTGCGGAGTCTATTAATAGAATAATATTTATGAATTATACTAAAGAAGCTAGCAAAGCCTCACACGAATTTTTACTCGAGATGGGTTACATAATTTCAGGCTCATTTTAGGCTATTTTCTAACCATATTCCCGATTTTTTTGCTCTACTCCTTTATAAGAAAATCCGTGGCTTTGCTAGCTTCTGCTGAACTCAGCAGAGTCATATTTGAGAAATAAAAAAAGTAGTTTGATCTAGCCAAATTTTAAAGCCTATTTTAGGCTTATTTATCCTATTTATAAATGTTTACTCTTTTCCTTCATAGAAAAATCTGTGGCTTTACTAGCTTCGGTCGAACTCAGCAAAGCCATTTTTGAAGCACAACATTTTTCAGCGATTTGAAATAGTGATATTTTAGGAATATTTTTAGGCTAATTACCCTAGTTTCATATTTTTTGCTCCTCGCGTTTACGAAAAAAAGTATTTTTTTTTTGATTCTCGCATAGGCGATGATTTAATTATTGCAAACTATAATTACTTGACCTGTCGATATGATGCTAACCATCGAAGAATCGATGAATGACCCATATTGACATTCTGAAGATTTGGCAACGCTAAATGATGCTCTGAATGAATAGACGACATAGTCGCCTCATCATCCGATATTCGAATCTCGAAATTGAGGAATGGATAGAAGGCACCAGACGAAGGCAGATGCCTTTTATAATTATATGCGTAGTGTTTTGGGATTGACAAGTGCCATAATATACAACATAGTCCGGTCTATTTAGACATTCGAAGTTATCTAAATTCCCACCAAGCTGAAAATCGGTAAGATTGTTTAAAATATCATTAAAAACAAAATTTGAAAGTTCCCCATCTTTCCCCTGTAAGGAAAAAAATTTATTCAAGGTCAAAGGCAAAAAAAATTAGTTTTTCGCGATTTTCAGCAAAACGGTAAATTTTATCATAAAAATATTTCAAACAAATTGTAGATCATAAAATTATCTACAAAAAATTAATTAATACTTTTTTTCTACGAGCCACCGTTTTGAGATATAACGATTCAAAAAGTTGTAAATGTTGTAATCGTCATAATATGCACACGTTTCCTCGCCACCTATGAGGTAGTGTACTTAGCGCGTTTTTTTTGTGGTTTTCCCAGTAGGCCTATTCCACGGGTCAGTTTTGATCCTGTTTAATTTGAAACTATTGAAAAATAATGGATATTAGCAGAAATTGAAAAGATAAAAGCAATTTAAGTTAAAAAAAAGTAGTGCAATTTAATCGTCCGAGTCGTAACTTTCAAAATTTTCTTCTTGATCTTCTTCTTGATCTTCTTGTTCTTGTTCGTCTTGTTCTTGTTCTTCTTGTTCTTCATCTTCATCCTGAGTGCATGTAAACTGCGTTAATAGCGATGTATCGCATGTTGCCTCGTTGGAATCAAACGGATCCTCTACTGTTGGTGATTCAATATTAGAGCACAACTGGTTTTGACTTGACAATGTGTACATGCCGGAGAACAGAACAGTCCAACTTTTTTGCAACCACATTTAGCACTGCATCCCTTTTTGCAGTTGCAAAAAATCGAGTTCAGCAGTTTTTCCGGCGCAGGTGGAAGTAAAGTGTGCACTGGTTCTAATAAATTGTTAACCAACTTCCAACCCCAGTCTGTAGGGTCTAGCTGATAACCAAGCCACACTTGAACTTGGTAATATACCCTAAAAAGATGTTGATGAGCAGCAACTGAGGTTGGAGGAAGACAAGCTAATTGTACTTGTTTTTTACTTTTGGTGTTTTTAACGAAACATGCATATCTATACTTATCTAAGCAGGTAGTTTTTTTAGGAGCTCCGTACATAGAAAGAAGAAAGCGAATGCCGTTAGTAATAATTTCTTGTCGAGTAGAACTACTATTTTTGAAAACTTCAGCACATTCAATTAAATTTTGTTTCTCAAATAGTTTGAAGACTGTTATTTTACCCCTCCTGTAAAATGCAGATGTCGTATCACAGCCAGTTATTGCGTGTAAAAATAGTACATGATTTTGACCTTTGCAAAAGTAGATAAACTTTTTGATGAATACATTTCCGATTGATGTTGAGCTTTTCCTGGTTTTAAGAAGAAAATAGTTTTTTCAGTTGGAGTTCGAGCAGTCAGTAATACGAGTAAGTCTATATCTTCACCAACAACAATAGTTGTATTTGTCAAATTGAATTGCTCAATTGCTGTTTCAATTATCAATACATCAGCATCATTATTAGCTTGTCTTACCAATATATTTTCATGCATATTATGACGATTACAACTTTTACAACTTTTTGAATCGTTATATCTCAAAAACGGTGGCTCGTAGAAAAAAAAGTATTAAAAAATTTTTTGTAGATAATTTTATGATCTACAATTTTTGTTTGAAATATTTTTATGACAAAACTCACCGTTTTGCTGAAAATCGCGAAAAACTCATTTTTTTACCTTTGACCTTAGGAATTTAGGTAACTTTACTCTTATTTTTGGTCTAATTTGACCGGACTAACAGATGGAGGCGAACTAAATAGAACTAGCTAACAAAAATTGATACTTTTGGAACAACATGAGTATTTTTAAGATTGTTTTAAAAAAACCAGTGCAATTACTTTACGCCCATCACTCGGGTTTTCGTCGTCATTCGATATCTCTTCGCCATTACTTATTGCAAAAGGCGAAGGTGTATATATATTATACGCCGGAACAGGAATTCTGCTGTTGATTCGATTGTTAGCGGAGTTCCGTTTTAGATAATCAACCCTAAATATAAGTGTTGCGACTCGGCGAGCTTGTTTTCTGGTTCTACTTAACGATTTCTTGGAAGCTCAAGTATGAGATTTTATTTCGGGTTCGTGTTTCAAGTCAAGCCAGATTGTACAGCGTTAACATAACTAATTCCTTGCAGGTCTGTTCTTGAAAAGTCATAATATATGCATCGTCCATATTTTTGACGAAGTGTATATGATAACATTGATGGCGCGTTTCCTTTTATGGGAAATGAAATTGGTCATCCAACATGATTTAATTACCGAATTGAAGAACACCAATTTACTTTTTCCAAGACACATTACTGTTTGTAAAGGAATGAAAAATGTATACACTTGTAGAAAAATAACAATAGTAGAAAGGTTTCTAATTGAATAATGGCAATACATTAATATGAAACAAAAATGAATGAAGCGCTCAAACAAACGAATGAAAAAAAGTGACGAAAAGTGTCTATGAAATACAAATCAATTCAATTTATTTAATCAAGAAAGAATAGAATACAGCAACAATACTATACAATACGCACTAATGTGACAATGTCATCAGGTAAATAAATAAATAAAACGACAACGTACATTCATTAACTGAATGATGAATCGATATACGAACAAACAGATAGAGACATAAGAATTTGAAGCGGTGAAAATTGAAAATATCTCGGGAATTGAAAAATTATCAGATAAGTGTAATTTTCTAGTTTCTTGTTGAACTTAGTTTCGGTCTTGTCTGCTGGCATTTCATGATGATTTCGTTATACCTGTCATACCTGTAGTTGAGTGACGTGTTCGTTATGGTCCTAGGACCTTGATGAAGTTCAAAGTGTCCTAGTACCTTGATAAAATTCAAAAAGTGTTTTTACAGTTCGACCTGTGAAAACGTTCCAAAAGTTTAGTATCAATGAACTTTATAAAAAAAGTTATAACTGGACTTTGTTAGTATCGTTCTTGATTGTTAATTTTACCACCAATTCAATTTTATAATGATAGATATCTGAAATATGATCAGAAGTTTCTAAAAAACGGATATTTGTAGATGCATTTTACATTATTGCTATGTTTTGACAAAGTTGTTCAAGTAAAATAATTTAGGGCCGTTTTATCAATGTCGTGTTAGCGTACTTTGACTCCTAGTTAAATCTGACTCGTGGTTAGAATGAATATGACATTTGCTAAATGAAGAAATCCACTCGCATTCTAACCATGAGTTAAATTTAGCTCGGAGTTAAAGTACATTGAAAAACCGGCCCTGATGAGTGAACCAAACTATTTGAGATCGTCTGACATTATTAGTCTTTCTATCCTTTTTATGTTAATGTGTAACTTATCGACTATATTTTCGTTCTGACTCATTCTTTTAATTCGGCTTGTAACCTAAAAAAAATCAATTTCCTTTGTATTTTTATTTTTTTTTACGAATCTTCTTTCAACTGGGCGCATTAACTATTTTTGTAAACCCAACAAAGAATAATATTATACATGCTATCAAAAGGATGAAACATTTTTTGTAAATCTAGAATCAAAAGAAAATAATTCCAGGAATAATTAGAGGATGCTTATCTATTCAAGCTGTTAATTGATGGTCCCTATTAAAAAGACATTATATGTATATCTATCGTTATAATTAATGAATATCGTCCTACTTAGCTAACTAATCATTTTCTTTTGTTATGCCGTGACGAGCTGTGGAAATCGGTGACCTCGCACAAGCGTTATCGTTGCATTTCAAAGAAAAAAAAAACCTTGTTCGGGTGGAAAACGATAGGTTTTATCGACGTTCCCCGTCATTGTATCGAGCCCACGCCTTCAAAAATGTTTATGCAAATATCTCTTTGTTTTGATACAAGTCATCCTGTAGCGCGGAGTGAAACGACCTCGGGAAAGTGTTAATTCAACGGCCAAGCTAATGCCGTAACGTACTAGAACATACATTAGTTTTATACTAGACTTTCCAAATATCCAGAAGGAAAAAATTCAATACAGTAGGGTAAATTACATATACAGGGTGTATGCGACCATTTTGAAAAGAATTACAGTGGTTAAGTACAAAAATAAAATTCTCCAAAATGTTGCTGAACCTCAGCTGCCTGGATCAGAGCCGTAAGTCAACGCTGACTTCTTACGGCTCTGATTTAAATACCAAAATCCATTTTTCCAATTTTTAACCACTGTAATTCGCTTTTAAATAGAGAAAGAAATAGAGACGTTGCTATATGTTTTTTTATAATTCTGCCAGCAGCTGCAGATCTCACATAATTTTTTCTCCCTGAAAAACAATTTTCTTCCTCAAAGTTTTTCAAAACTCTCACATAGGCGAGAGTTTTTTCACCTTGTCTGTTTGATTTTGTGAGAAGAATTGTGAAAATAAAAGAAAATATATAAGCGTCTCTTTTTTACATAGAAGTAACTCAAGGAACAAAGTCAAAATGAAGACGCGATGCAACACTTGCTTGATATTTTGTCATAAGTATATCCGCATTTAGTACCACAACTTTCTGCATTTATTAAAATGACGACCCTAAAGGTAGTAGAAAAAACTATATACAAGCCTCAGGAGAAAAAGCATTATTTTTCTGCCATGGTACGTAAATAGCTTGTTTACCTAGGTAGGAAAGTATCAATTTTCCACCCACATGCGCAAAGGGAAGAAAAATATGATTTTTTCAAACACCCCAGCAACAACAACAGAAGCAAATCCTTCTACAATATCTTTTAGTAATGTACATGTTGAAAAATAAAATATAAGGAAAATATAAACTAAAAAAACCCATTTATGTGAAAGTTTATTTGATTTTTGGGGAAGAAAAGTTACTTTTTCCCACTAGGGAGGAAAAGTGTTACTTCAAACGCTAAAACTAGGGAGAAAAAGTCATAACTGATTTCATTTAATTTTGTTATTTACGATTTCAAACGTATCTTATAGGTGAAAAGTAAACATTTGTTGAATATTGTATTTTATCGGATACTAAAGGTCCAAGTTACATTCTTCAAAATAACTAATAATATAAGTTTATTTACATAATAAGTTTACAATAATTGCACAATACTTTGAGAATCTTTTTGAAATAAACGGAGAAAATCAATTTAGGACCAAAATGGTTGCATGCGCAATGGGTCATTTTTCTCGTTTGTTTTATATTCATGATCTTTGCCAAACGAATAATTACAATACATGTATCATTCAGGTGAAAAAGAGTAGTTTTAAAAGATTCAAAATAATCGCAAAATTTACGTATACATTTAAACACACATACAAGTAAACACATAATATATTTACAGAAGAAACAGACAGCACTAATCAATTTTCGACAAGTGAACATATTTCATGTGTACCTCAAGTAGCTTTTTATTAAATTTTACGATAGTTCGAAGGAGTTTATTTTTGATGGATATAGATTTTGAATATATTATTATACATTATTGTATTCACCAAAATATGATAAATTTTTCATCATTCCACTTCCTTTGTCGTGTTATTTTGATTCTCACTTCGTCAAAAATATAGTCTTTATCCATGCACTCTCGTTTTTATTGTGCTCTGACATGTTCTATACCCAATGGGATCTTTGAATGGATTAAATGATTATGCGATTTCTGAACTATCCTTGTTCTTTCCGAAAAATGCTAAGTAGGTATTTCAGACCTCAGAAATTCCAGTGCTCGTACTTTGTATTGTTGCACAACCTTTTAGTTGATGTCGTATTGGGAAAGTACGTTCAATTTGCCATTATAACTAATTGGTCCGTTTATATCGTGTTCAATGAATAATGTATACAGGTATTTTTGTACAACTATTGATCAATGTACCCATGGTTAAATTAGAATAAACAGCGCAAAGTAACTTTTCAAGAACGTGATATCATTATTGCGCAATTCATCCTTTTTTATCATACCCTTACAAAGATTATGCATCGTAAACAAAGAGGAGGGGAACGGAAATAAAGTATTGATGAAATGGACTTAATAATATGCGGTCACAGTATATCCACGGGTATAATGGTGTGTTTCGAAAGTTATAAAGAGTGCCCCATAAGTAATAGATCGGACGAAGCGATGTGATTGACGCCATTATTTCCACATAACTTGATTTCCGATTGTTGGTGGTTCAAAAGTTGTTTCACCATATGAATTTTCCTTCAATGTCGTTTTATGTGTTAGAGAAAAACGTATGATTCAATTAATCTTTGAAATAATCACTTCCAAACTGGGCACGTATCAAATTGGATGATTTTTTTCTCTGAAGGTTCACCAAAAGTATTATGCGACATTTAAGTGACGCAAATGGAAGAACATTTGCAAATAAAACAGTAGCCAATTACCAAAAAAGAAACACCTGTCGACAAGGCCTAGCACACTAGCTATTCATCAGAAGTTGTTTCAACATTTTTTGTCAAAAAAATTACGTTTTTCTCAGACGCAACTCTGATTCAATAGGCATCGAGCATCCCTCAAAATGACTTCAATTATGCACATCTGTTTTTTACTGTTTTGTTCATCAACTCTACATTTATTCAAGATAATTTGGCGTTTGGACTATCGTGTCTGTGATTTGACACCAGTTTGAACTGATCATGTGGGCTGGGTTTATTAATGGTTGATGGATAGGACCTTTCAAGCGATACTAAATAGGGAGGACAGTCGATGTATTTAGAACTGATTGGCCACCACGCTCACCCGATTTCAACCTATCAACTTTTTTGTGTGACTATTTCGAAAATCCTGACAGACATTCCGAACGCTTGTAACATTAAACATACAAATTCCCGCTCCGTATCGGTAGATCGAACTAGTGCCAAATACTGCCTAAAAATCGAGCGCCATCAATTGTGATTATGTCTGGATTCACCCAGAAGGATGCTGCATAGACACTGAGAGGAGAAGAAAAATACCTTCTCATTTTACTTTTATCGCGATATACACAACGAAACGAACACGCTGTATACAAAAAACGATTTCCTTCGGCGGTCGCGAACGTATAGGAAGCGCACGAGATCAATTAAAACGCGATTCCTGCATTGCCTTCGGACAGGATACATTATTAGAAATGAAGTTTATCGAAAGGTTAACGATATCTCGCAACCATGAACGGGCTGCTCACAAAGACGATCACGTTCACCTGCACGCATAGTAAATTTGAATGTTGTGTTCCGTTCCTTTTCATCTCTCGGTCGTCTTCGCGTTTCATATAATAACGGGCAGCCTTTCAAGGCTCGGAACAGACCATCTCAAGAGTGCTTAAAGGTTGCAACTTATAAAAGGTCTTCTTCACTCTTCAATAGAAAAATTAGTCAAAAATTGTAGAGACGAAGATGCTGGAGATGAAAAAATTGAATAGCATCTTAATATCTACAACAAGATACGGCATTTTGGGCAGTATCTTCTGAACCTTCCTGTTCAGATCACTGACACATTCTACTCACTACTTAAACATGTCCAAGACCAGTAGTGGAATATCGTGACTCTCGAAAGATACAGACTGCAGCGGATAAAAAAAATCCCTTCAGTCATATATTGAAGCCGGATTCACTACAATCAACAATTGTGATACGATAGATGCTGCAGCAGAACTAGTTCGTGATGCTGTAATCTCTTAATATCAGGAAAACTCTGCACTGAGAACTAAAAAGGACGACAGGAACTCTCCATGGTGAAACGAAAGCATTGAGAAATTAAGAAAAGAAGTTCGACGACTATTCAATCCAGCTAAGGAGTCAGACAACTGGAAACCCTATAAGGCTACTCTACCAAACTATAAGAAGGCGATCAGAAAGGCAAAGCGTTGGACGACGTTCACAGTTGGTACCAGAGGGAATAGATGTCTGTCACCCTAGCAAAACTGTGATTATACCCTTTACCCGAAAAAGAAATCTGGAAGACCTAACTCCACTTCCTTTTGATGGCAAGGTTATTCCATCTGCAGCAGAAGTGAAATATCTAGGGGTCTCCCTTCATAAAAAATTTACATAGAACGCTCATTTGGAAAAGGTTCTCCAAAAAGCCAGAATGTCCTTGTAGGAGGATTTGTGGAAAATCTTGGGGCCTAGGTCCCAAACAAATCCACTGGATATATACCGCCAGAGAAGACTCTCCTCAACACCAAGTTTTGTCAAATATACATTGAACACCTGGACAGTATGGAGGGTATTAAACTGTCAAAACCTATTGGCTCATTCCAAGGCATTCATATATTCCTTGAAGAATTTGACCAAAACACTGTTGACTCCAGCAGGGATGACCGGCGATGTCTAACAGGCCTACTCACAGGCCACTGTCGGAGGACCCAACATGTGGTCTCTGTCTTGAAGATGATGAAACAGCAGAGCACATATTTTGTGCCTGCCCCGCCGCTGACCGCATCAAGTTTTCTATGTTTGGCAGAGTTTCACTCTCTCCCTCGGACCTGACAGATCATATATACCAAATAAACTAATCGGCTTCGTCAAGAAGCTGAGTTCATTTGGTGAAATGAATTGGTATAAGCCACAATAGACCCTTACGGGTCGCAGTGGAGGGCCAAGCAGACCAGCTAATTTTAAATCTAACCTAATGTCTATAATTTGTGGTGTATTTTGACGCACCTCACCAATAGAGGTGTTTGTTGCAGTTGAAATAAATACATACTTAGAACTTCCATTGCGGGAAGATAAAAAACGCAGCATGAACAAAATATGACTCAGATTATATGGTCGATCTTGGGGCCTTTACTTAATCAGGGATACTGACTCTGTGCCATGGTCGAGAGACCAATGATTTAAAAAATCTGGAAAAGGAACAGCAAAGGGCACTAACAAGGAGAATAGTTGAGGTAACCCGTAAACTCAGACTGAAAGCCGAAGTGGAAGGGCACTTGCATCTACCTGGAAGGGAGAGATATACGAGAAATGCAGTGAGCAGACACAATAGTTTTCCAAGCTGAAGTGTTCGCTGTGAGGCAAGAGGCAAAAAAGGGCCCGAACAGAGAATACATATCTGTTCAGATAGTCAGGCAGCGCTCAGAGCCATCTACCATCCCAAACCAAGTTCAGTACTTGTACAGGAATGTGGAGACGCTCTCGAGAAACTAGCTGAAACAAAAGGAAGTTCAGCTGGTATGGGTCTCGGGTCAAAGGGGAGTGCGTGGAAACACAATGGCAGACGAACTTGCTAGAACCGGTTCAGCGACCATTTTTGTGGCCGGAGCCTGTACTAGGCAGTGTAAGAAGCTAAACCTCCTCGGCCCTTAATGACTGGGCGGAAGAAGAACTTAACCAACTTTGGAGGAATAATACCGGCTGCAGGCAGTCGAAAGACTTTGTGGCCGGCCCCAATTCCTTCTGGTTTCAAGATACACAAGTTGTGGAACGCCTTGATTGTATGCGCAGTTGATGAAAAGTCAAGGAAAATTAACCCTTTTCATCAAAAGCGTATACTTTTGACGATAGACCAGAAAAAACCTAGTAATCTCTCAGAACAGATTGGAACCGGATTGAATCTTGTCTTGTTCATAGACGGTTGCAAAAGTGGCGATGTCAGAAATGGGATTTATGAGGAAACGTCCCAAGCCAAAGCTGTTCTGCAGCCTAGAAGTACGTACTAGCTACCTATTCCAGTAATATACGCCTTCAAAACGTGTACTATACAGCTGACTCATTGGCAACTTGTTCAACTCTTGAATGTTTTTCAACTACTAAATTTTCGTTTTTTCCATTCATCACAGTTTTCGCAATTTTCTAGTTAGTAACAAATTTGCATTCGACAGCATTTAACCGACATATTTTTAATTTCAATATATGGAGGGAATTAACTGAATTTTCTGGATTAACTCAAGATTCACTCTGGATTTAATTTGTCGTTTTCCACCAGTATCTTCTAATTTCTCAATTTAGGTCGATCAAATACCAGACATTTTTTTTCACAAGCAGATAACTTCACAACACCTCCCAACGCCTTGTCGTTAGGGAATGAAATTCCGCTACAGCTTCTTCGTCCAATCGTTATTTCGATGTAAATTCATTCAGCTCTGATTCCAATTAAACTTTCGTCTATCATCATCAAAGCCCGTTCGCTGAGAGAATTACGAATTTTCCGCAGAGACCTTTTTTGTGGAAAATGTCGAGTTCAAGTTTTACGTCACAGGAAATATGCTAATGACTTTTAGGTAAAACAATCCATCTTTTCCTTTGTGAGTTATTCAATCTCTTTTATGAATTGGGATATATTCGTCAATTGCGAGAGAATATATGCGAGAGAGGAATTAGGAACAAGCCCTGAAGAAGAGGAAAGACAGCACCTAGCAACTTCAGGACCATCTTGTTCTAATTCATTATTACATAACCATTACCGTTAACAACTTTCACTAAGTTTGGTTGAAGCACTAGGTACTTTTTATCAAACTTCATCTGAAGGTATAGTATAGCAGAGTTTTATATGACACTCTTCCTATACATACAAACGTGATTTAACAACATCGCAGTTAAAATTTTCCTACATATATTACGTCGTATACAAATATTCTTCCGCTTTTAACAGCATAGCGATAATAGTCAACAAACCGCTTCTCTTCATACCCATTATGAATATTTAAACGGTTCATCAAGGCGAAACAGAATAGCTATGCCCTTACGCCTACAAATAATATGAAAGTTCAAACAATCAAGCCTTTATAGGAAGTCGGTGATTGGTTTCTGGTTGAGCCAGTCGACAAAACAAAAGCAAGGAAACTGTCGATGATAAATGAGTATGAACGAGTAACATAATTAACAAATATGGAGGCTATCAGTTGTGAGAACCAAGTTGAAGGAGACAGAATTGGTAGGTATATTATTACAATATATGAAATGACTGGGCCGTACTTCGAACAATCTATGAGGAGGGTTCAGAAAATTGGTAATAAAGAGTCCAAACGTCATATTTGAAATCTAAGAAAATGGGGTTCTACATCTCATGATATTAATGGTAATACCTCGATTCAGTTTTATGCAAAATCCAAAAATGTGGTTTCTGGAACCAAAGAACGAAAAGGCAGCGTTTTGTTTTTTACCAACTATCTAGGGAACCCAGTGACATATTTCAGATTTTTTCATTCCGTTCAATTAGTCTTCAAAGCAACCAACTCTCACACTTTACGAGATCTCAATGGTAAATCGAAAAAGTAGCCACCCTGTATACGATGGTATAGCACCGGTTGAATCTGTATTTCCCAAGTATAAAGAGCTGAAGGGTTGGGAACAAAAAAAATTACTCCACTGACAGGAAGACAGCAAAAGTAATGTAGCATAGAACCCAATTCAAAAATTTTGGTTGGGTTCAACTTTACAGGTTTACAGTGATTTTTTGTTTTACGAGTTGATGTACATAAATAAATCAAATGAGAAAGTCCACCAACATGGGAACGTACTTTTCCCAACGAGTCAATCATATTGAAAACAATTAATTTTTTAATGATCATTCCTTGAAAAACTAATGAAGACTACTAACTAACGATATTAATAGTTAATAAAGGTGAAATTACAGCGGAAGTGAAACTATTCCAATATTGATTATATATTCCGTAGATGAGGAAGAATATTTCATTACCACCCAGGGAAAAAAGGGGTTAATAATGAAAAATAACGACGGTTATGGAGAAACATTTGATTTTCATCATAAAATAAATCTCAAAATGTGATTCATAAAAAAATACACAGGACTTGTTAGTTGTTAGAGTTTGTTCGAAAGCTGATTGGTAGATTTTCTAGAATCAAATAATTCATCAACGTCATGTGGGCATGGTTTCAGATAGGCGAAATCCATCAATTCAACATCTAGACTTCTCACATATATGATAATCCAAGCAAGAAACAAATACTCACAATATCATGTTTTCGTCTAAGCTATGCTTTCAATAAAATAGACCATGTTTCATTTCCGTAAAAAAAGTACTAGAACTAAAGGCTAGAAAACAAGTCGCAGTAACTGATGATGTGGAGTTGGAAAAGAAATGCATCAGTATTGTGGGTGTGCCTCATGATTCCTTGTGAAAATTGGAAGCTTTCAATTGCTCTGAATTTATTAGCCATGATGAATTTACACGTATTAGATGCCACCACGATAGAAAATTTCATTGTACCAACTTACACAATCATATTTTGACTAAAAACTGATAATTTCGGTACTTCCAAGAGTTATAAAAATATTCCGTAAAAAAATTAATTCAGGATGAATAATTAGCGTTGCCTTGTTTAAACGCTAATCACTGTAATAACAAAATTTACAAAAAAAAATTGTTGTGTTGGGGTACCTTTTTATCAAAATTATTGGGTAATATCTAAAGTATAGTAAGCTCGGGTAAGTGTGAATTTGAGGCAAGTGTGAGTTTGCTCGCTATCTTCGCTAAACCGGGCGACAGCCCAATGCCATCTATTGACGAATAAACTACACTTATAATGAATCCATAACCATCATATAAAATACAAAAGAGATCTTGTGAAATCCAAATATTTTCCCCAATTTTCTTACCTACAATTTATCAACCCGAACGAGTATTACAAGTTTATTTCAAGCTTTGAGTGTATTGTTAAAATCTAAGGTAAGAATCCATTTTATACACTTTTTTTCTGCCTAAACAATGAATCTGACTATAGATTGCCGTTTTTTCATGAAGTTGTTTTTTTTTTCATTTTTCCATTGCATATCACACTTACCCCGAAATTAAATGTTATTGGGGATAGTGTGACCTATCTGTCGGGGTAAGTGTGAACCTCGTTCATTTGGCCAATCTAAACAGTAATATTTTCTCAGCTATAGTACGATATTATATACGGAAATCTCAGAGAGCCAAACAATATACCTGGCCAGATGTGGAAGACATTGATACACTTTCTGAGGATGAAATAACAACTGTGCTTCCATCACCACTCGTCAGAAGATGGGGATCAATGAAATTCTCATTCGATTTTTCAGATTTCTACCTGTAAATTTTTCTTTTCAACAAATGTTCACTTTCACGATTATTTTTTGTTTTTTTCCAATGGGGCATTTCAAATTCAATATTAAAAAGTTCCTAACTATGTTTTGAATAAAGATATCTCGAAACAAATAAATTGTGGTGAAAGTTCCTTTACTGTTTACTCACATCTGCCCCAAAGAGAGATTTACGTGCATTAATATGTTTAAATTTGGCCAGAATCACACTTGCCCCAAATTTCCGGGGAAGTGTGACCTATGGAGATGTATATCTGAATATATAAATAAAATTCATAGAATACGTTTTTCAACAAATTTTCTGTGGCGTATTACAAAGACTGATCTTCAAAGTAAATACCTGCAAAATATCATTGTTAATATTAGTTCAGGTTCATCAGATGGACTAAATGCAATGCGAAGTAATGAAAATCACGGTCACACTTACCCGAGCTTACCTTACATCAGCTCCCACTGATTTTTTGAAAATACAAAGTAGTAGAAAATTGATGATTGTTATGATTCATATTATCAATGGTAGAAACAAACCCATATACATTTATTTCATAAAATACAGCACATCATCAGGCAAAAATGTTTCTTATTATTACGTTACAAGTCAACATGGCAATTATAATTTTCGTACCACCCATTCAGTATACGTAGAATTAGCGCATGTAACCTAATTAATATGTGTATCGGAGGCCCAATCAATCGTTTAACTAATTAACATCACTTAATTGGGGCGCCCAAGTTACGCAAAACGTTTGCAAAACAGCAGCGGTATAAGCGATATTCTGAACAGCTCATTCCCGCTTTTATCACCAGTAAGGTCAGATCGTTTGGCAGATTTCTTGGCAGGCGTTAAAATGAACCAACCGCCAACCTTACATCCCATCTAAAGAAATTAAGTAACTATAATTCAGTATTTGAGACGTTTCTCAACCTAATTCATTCGCGATTAATACCAGCTTTTTGCTGCATTCTCCTTGAAATGTACGTTTCTGGAAGGTTATGTGTTTCATCAATCGAAACCAACGATAACATATTGTAAAATACGAACTACCAGCATTTTTAAATAAACCAGACTATTGTTTCGACAAAAACACCGCGACATCGCCGGCCGATATAAACAATGGATACAAACAAATCGAGGGTCAATGCTAGGCTTTGCGATTATTCATATCCTCCATATCGATTTACGTACAGGGTGTTTCTGTATCATCAATTAATCCGATGACTGATGGAAATAATTCTTATTGGTACCAAATAAAACGAATATTTATGCAATACTTCTGAATAAGTCCAGAGTTGCTATGGTCATAATGTTCTACAAACATTTCGAAAACTAGTATCAAAAAAATGTTCTATTGATCTTGAAAGGTTTTAAAAATTTTCGAATTCTATAGTACATAATAGTTTTCGATATCAAAAAATTTTCCTTTATGCAGAAAATGGTGTTCGAACTTTCAAAATATACTAGTATAATAACACCATTTTCAATATTTTGTTGGTTGGTCCGTTTCTGCATAAAGGCCTCCAATTGTTCTAAAATGTTTTATGAACTTTCGTATTGTTGATGAACTTTCGAAATATCCTTCAAAGAAAAAATGCCCAAGAATTTTCAATGAGCTTTTCTTAAAAAAATTCCGAACTAATAATAACAGTTCTTTGCAAGTCATACAACCTTTCTTATAATTTGGGGCTATTTCAGGGTGCCACCAATTTTGTAAAATAAAATTCCCTGACTTTTCCAGGTATTCCAGGTCTTTCTTTCGAATTTTCCATGACCAGTAACGGATATGCACTGTCACTAATATAACTAGATCAAGTTAAAAGATCGAATTCCATCACTTTGGTAATCAAAAATTGTCAATTCATCGTCGAAGTCTATTTGAGGTAAAAATAATACGGAAAATCTTTCCTTCACAACATATGAGAAGTATTTCCTATTGGAATTTTTTATATACTCCGAAATTTTGCGTTATTGGCAACACCGCATACATACAGTGCGGCTTTTAATAGCCCCCCCTCCTGTTAACTTTTGAACGGTTTGACGTACAAACATAAAAAAACCGTTTGGAGGATTCCACCAATACTACTTCTTGAAATGATTGCTTGATAGATGGCGCGGTGGGGCACATCAACTAAAAAAATGTAAATGGCATGGGGGTCATGTGTCACATGGTTGAAAAGATTCTCTTTTTAGAATAAGTGCGAATTTGGAGGATCTGAATCCTTTTTCTTACCTGACCACGATAATGGAACGGAATTCTGAAAGTTTTTAGATGATTGAAAAGAGAATTGACTAATCTTTTCAACGATATGACACATGACCCCCCATGTCATTTGAAAAATCTTAGTTGATGTGCCCCCCGCGCCATCTATCGAGCAATCACAATGTGTTTTATTTCAAAAAGTAGTATCGGTGAAACCCTCCAAACGCTATTTTTATGTTTCTACGTCAAACCGTTCAAAAGTTAACAGGGGAAGGACAATTTATGCTGTTTTCATTGAATCCATACAGGGTTTGCATTCTTTTCAAAACAAATGAAAAACTTATTGTGAAAAATAGAGAAATTCATTGTTCCAAGAAAAAATCCATATACTTAACTGATTTTTTTGTAGGCTCCAAAATTCAATGAACAATAATAATAATAATATAGAAATTTTCCACTTTTTTAACGGCGGAAAAGTTCATACAAATGGTGGAAAATGGAGATATTCCATTTTCTCGGTAACACACACATAATTTGGTTAGTTCACTTTTTCTGCTCCCAAAAATCAACTCATATTACCGAATATGACCGCGTAACAAAGTCGTGAAACGTTGAAATTTCCTGAAGCAGAAAAACTTATTTGTTGTAAAAACTCAATTTTTTTCCCAGCTTGAAAACTATACTTCAAAATGCGGAACAATGGAGATATTCCATTTTCTCAGTGATTCACACTGAGGTTGTTTTATTTTTTCTGCGCCTAGAAATTACCGCAATAATTGTTTTTGTGAAGAACAAATAAACATCTATTGTCAAGACAAAAATGGTATAACAGTCAAAAGGTAGACAGGCATTAACATTGCGAAAAAAAATGTCAAATCTAAAAATTTCACAATATTTTCATTCACGGTCTTATGCAACAATGAATTTTGCGTCAAATCCAGAATTTTCGTAACATTCGAACACAGTAGAGGAAGGGTGATGTAAGGTTTCGCTTCTTTTATTCCTACTGAAATAATCCATGCGACATGAAGATAAAAAGTGCCGTCTGTGCGTAGAAAAAAGATAGATATTCAGAACAACTTCTGTTGTGAAAAATGTTTTGCTTATGTATGGCTGTTTATTATTGTTGTTTCCCTAATTATTAGTAAATATAATTTTAATTGTTATGACTTTTACGACGACTGATCTTTGTCCAACAGTTACTCTCTCTGTTTATCGTTTATCTCAGAAGGCAAGCTGTACCGGTCGATATGTACATAATATTAATAAAAATAATCTTTCTCATTCCCACTCTCGTGTACCCAAAGGAATTATTATTATTATTTTAGTTGCTGTTGCATCTGAACAATGACTCACGTATATCGAAATAAACATTGTAAAAAATAACAACTAGAATATGAAACGTTGCCCAAAACACTTTGCATCTTTGTACTGCAGCCGAGAATGACCTGTGCTAAATAACTAAACCTTCAGCAAATCCTATGAAGGTTGAGCGGTTGAGTCAGTTCCAATTAGTCAGGATTCACAACAGCGTACAGCTGTACAACCCGAATAACAAATCTCATTTGGTTAAATTAATTCAAAACCTTCGAAGCTTGCAATTTTAATCATTATCACGTCCCGAACATATTTGATTCGAAGAAGATGGAATGAAACTTCCGTCTTATTTTGTAAGCGTTGATTTCAGAACACTTATTGAAGCACCCAACCCACAGATGCTCAATATTAGATAGGCCCTTCCTTGCCCAGCAATTATAAATAGACCAGCAAAATTGATGAACATTGCATTTCAAATTTCTCGGATGAGTTTGCGTATCCTGCTTCCCTCTGAATACAAACTTCGTCGAAACTTTGGACTAATGTCTTTCGTCAACAAATATACGTTGTTTTGGGAAATCGGAGGTGTATCAGTTGATATTTTCTCAACTGCTGGATCAAGAAATATTCCAAAGAACCATCAAATACATTTTTTGTTGATTCGTTCTTGAGCACAAAATTGGAATTCTGCAATTCTTTATTAGCTCTTGCCAAGGATGAGGTTACTTGCGACAAGGTTGTATTCTGGTATTCTTCAGCATTTATAGTAAAAACCTCTCATTAAACTTCAATTCGGAATTATATTCCAAAAAAATCTGCAAGAGATATAAAAATTATTGATATTGAAGGTTAATTGAATATATCACAACGCTATAGCCCTTGATCTGAGCTTTCGTGGTAAATTTAGAAATCTAAGGATAAGAATCAGATTTGCAAAACTTCTGATCGAAATTAGTGCTGCATAATGAGATTCTACTGAATGAATTTCCGTCCCTCAAGATTTCGCATTCGATGAAACCCTCAAAAATTGTTAGAAATAATCAATAAAAATCTAGTTCGCGTTCTCGATTTCTGAACACGAGAAACACCCTGTAAAACAACATTCAACAAAACCAACAGTCATCAGCGTTCGAAAATTCATGACGTCAACCGGCCGAGAGACGTTTCTCCGCATATCTTCCATCTCTGAATGTATAAATACGAACTTTCTACGCGAACTGAAAATGTAAACACCCAGAACACTCCTTCGAACTGAAACAAAACAATGATACGGTCATCCGTGGCCCATTTTCTACCCAACAAAGCGTGATAAACATTTCCGACCGATAAGAACGCAATCAAACTGCAGTTAAATCAATTGTTTTGTAGTTTTTTATACAGTTGAATGTAAAGTGCTTTTCACAAATATTGAAACAATGACTGTATCCATTCAAACGAAATACTAATAGAAACTGTTATTGTCCATAAAGCAGTTTTATCCGTATACAATGGTCATTGTACCTTGCTTTATTTAGCGATATGAAAAATCAAAATCAATTACCAAAAGTTCATTGAGAATAGATTTATTAGGATTTTTATACGAAGTGATTTATTTTACGAATCTATTTGAAAACGTTTACGGATGATTAATGATCTGGAGCCGGCCCTGACCGCTGGATGGCATAATACAACTAGACTCAAAAACAATGCATAACTTATCACTCGAAAATAGCGCGAAAATAATCCACAGAACTCCACTAATTGTTCTAAATAACAACGCCCTCTCTTGTCGTCTCCCAGCGTTTCTAGAATGATCCATTACATGTCTACTCCAGATATAAATGCAGGGCTCTTGACCAGAATGGAAGTTCACAGTAAGTTACAATTTGAGTAAAACAGCAACTAGACAGAGTTGGCGTAGCGAACTGATATAAATTACTGTATTTGGTACAAATAATTTAGATATATTTTACAATTTGAAATAAATGAGTGGATTATAGTTCAGTGTACGTTAAGCCTCTCAGCTTGAGCCCTTTGTGCATCCACATGTCTGGCTTCAGTTGGATGGAGATGGGTTGGAGACATGTTGGGATTCCTCTAGCCGTGGTTCAAAAGATCTCTTGAAAGGTTGTTCACTGCTAACCTGTGTTTTGGGGGTTCCATGGAGTTTTTGGGATACGATTGGATTCTTTGCTTTTTTTTTCTCGAAATGCCCGCCACCGCTGCTAGGGTAGCCACCTTAATGGCACTATCTCGGAGATTCCTTTGGTAGTCGCCTCCAGGACCCTGCTTACGATCCCCTTGAGGGTGTAGTCTCACGACAGGCATATCGTATTTAGGATCTATTCTAGCCCCTAGTCCCCAGGGAGGTAGTTTCGAGAGTTCCTTGGAAGGTTCTCTTTCGGGAGTACCTTCGTTTCCTCAGAGGAATTCTTCTAGTTGGTATACCAGAGTGTTCTCTTTTCGAATGGGTTCCACAAGTTCCTACTTCGGTTCCCATTGTTGGTGTGAACTTTTGAACGCCTCTTACGACAGGCAGATCTTATCTGGGACCCATTCTGCCCCCAAACCTTGGAAATCCTTTGGTTGGCGCCCCATAGTAGTTGGCTTGGCTTCTTTCAAATGGGTTCCAAAGGCCTCTGTTTCGGTTCTCCTTGTGGGTGTGGTCTTCTGGTCATCTCTTACGACAGGCAGATCGTATCTGGGATCTATACTTTCTATCCCCGATTCCCCAGGTTCCCCCTCTAAGCTGCAATAAGGAGTTACCTTCGGTGTCTATAGTTCCCTTTTGCCGATCCTAGTGCCTTTCTTCGCACTAGAGTTGTCACCCAAGAGGTACCCTTAGGAATTCCGCTGGTCGGCGCTTTTGGGTGATCGGTTTCCCTTGTTTAGTAGTCTCTTGTGACAGGCAGATTGAACATAGGACCTATACTTTCTCGCACCGTGTCTGCATGTAGGTGATTTCGGGAGGTCCTTGGAACGTTTCCCCGCTAACTTGCGTTTTTGGGGTACCTTCAAATTATCTGGTTCCCTTTTCCGTGGTTCCTGTCTTTGCACCTGAGATTGCAATCTCAGAGGTGCCCTTGGGAATTCCTCTGCAGGTGCTACAGGCTTGGTTCTCCTTGAATAGATTCCAGAGTTCCCTGCTTCGGTTTTGTGATCTTTTTGAAGCCTCTCACGACAGGCATATCGTACCTGGGATCTGTACTTTCTAACCCCGTGTTTCCTTCGGTTCCTACTTTTCCCTTTTTTAGGGTTTCTGCCACCTCAGAGGCACACCTGTTAATGACTCTGTTGGGGCAGTTGGCTTGGTTCCCTTCAAATAGGGTCCAGAGGTCTTTTTGAAGCATTTTACGACAAGCATATCGTACCTGGGATCCATAATTTCTAGCAGCGTGTCGCCTGGGAGGTGGTTTCAGGAGTTTCTTGGGGGGGGGTTCGCCTGCTAACTTGTGTTTCGGTGATCCCTTCGGTCCCCTTTTCCGGGGTACCTGCCTATACACGTAGGGTTCTCACATCAGAGACACCCTTGTCGGTCGGTGCCTCCAAGGCTCTACATTCAGTCTGACATATATTCACAAATTAAAGATACGGATCTTCATCAAGTAAGATGTTTCAAATTATATGCAATCTGTTCATGAACTATCAAGAAACAACAATATCTCTGACGGTGATCATTTCGACGAACTGTAATAAAATTTGGCCTGTAGCTGTCAAAAGCAGAATAGAATGGACAAAATAGAAACAAAACAGACTACTGTCGAAAAAAATACGACTCTTTGGAAAGTTTCGTGGGAATATTAGAGTCTGGTCGAACTGTTTCCATAAAACCACGTAATTTTTGTTATTTATCTATACAAACCTTTGTCAACTATTGATAAGAAAAATAATATCTGACAATAACTTCGACAAGCAATGAATACATGAAATCACCAAAGTTTTCAGAACCGAGAAAATACCTTTGACAAAAGTGTATTTATAACATTCCTACCCCCTGAATGTAAGGATCGGCAAATAACCCTTCAACACATCGAAGAAAATTCGGCGATATATCTGCCTTTTTTTTTATGAAATACATTTTGAAAATGTCAATGTTACAGAGTACGCAATAAAGAAAGAACTGACCATCATATCACGTATTTCAGGAATGTTATTGTCATATACGATCGTAATGAGTAGAAACTACAGTGCGGCTTATAAATGACTTTTCCTTCATTTTTTTTTAAACGATAGGTGTAGAACATCAAAACTTGCCAAACATTAACGAAAACACAAACACTATCTTTCGGTGAAGGTGGAGAGAATGGTTTTGTGAGAACCAATTTGAAAGATCTAGTTGAGAACAAATGATGGCATGATATAGTAAAGATGAAAAATTTTAGTTGAATGGAAAGTACCTCACGTATTAGTTACTGTAACAGTTATTCAAAATGAACTCCACCCCAATTTCATACGATATAATAATCTTTGGCACCATCCCCAAAAGCATGAGTTATCGGATACCGTAAAAGGTGTAGGTGGTGTTTCACACACGCTGTCATGTTGAAGTATCCCCATAAAAGAGTCCAATGGTGTTAGATCTGGTGATATGACCAGCCGTGCGTTGGGGCCACGACGAACAATCAAAACAACAGGGTAAATTGTGTCAGAGTCTCGAACAGACTTGTTCTAACGTTCATATTGAAACTACGTTCATTTCGAATTCATGAGGATGCTCTTCCAGTATTTCCTTTGATATTTTGATTAATAGGATATCCACGATGTGGTTTCCCAATATTGCAGCCCTGTCGAATGTCTTGAACAATATGTGAGGATTTTCATCAATTCAATACCTGACGTTTATTTTTATCATTCCGAAAAAAAAAGATAGGCTGAAAGCAAGAGCCCTTTTTCGATATCTGAGAGCAGAGATAAAAAATACATCGACGTGGGTAAATGCTCATCTTGACATTGAAAAATTAAAATTAATAATTCATTTCCCGGGTACCTACCACTATATTATTTGTTAATGGGTTTTCTGATATCCATCGAATTAAACGACCCGCAGATCACGAAACAATGAAACATCGGGTAAGTATACGTATATTTTTAATGATAATGAAAACCACCAACGCGGAGCAGCTTAATTTCAGCTCCAGGCCTAATTATAACCAAATATATAATATCCAAGTTCGAGACAATATCGAGTGAGTCAGCTACGCGGTTGCGAATCAATAACAAAAAATCGTTTTTTGTGATTTCATTTCAATTGCCTAACCCACGCTCGAAAACAATAATTCACAGTCGACGATTCCGATCGCATGATGAAGGTACCCACCGCAGAACTAATGAAAAAAGGAAAGTGAAATGAGTCAAGTAGAATAGCGAACCTTGAAAATCAACCATAAGTTATAAAACCGTTGGCGAGGATAATTGTTTAAAGGATTCAAATGCGCGTTGTCGGTACTTCTTTCACATAGACGAGGAACTTTCCGAGATTGTTCTAAAAATACTCAAAGAAACACTTGGGTATCTTTTGGCAATAGAAAACTTTACACGACGATATTTTGAAGAAATGCAGAATCATACGACATAATAAAGTACTCGTACTCGTTATTATGTCAGTTGTCACCATACCAAGAAGTAATCAGTATCGTGCTCGGTATTTATTATATACCATTACGTGGTGTTCATTTGAAGTTCCATACATGTAGATATACCGGAGATTTTCAGATTCTACTTAGAAAAAACCCCATTCGCTTCATAGGAAACACCTCGCGAAAAATGTTGACATGACAAAAATCGTTCGAAGATGCCCACGTAGAAATGAATGTGATAGTGATGTCCGCCGTCAATTTTCTCTCCCTCTTGACTCTCCCGACGAAGCCCCCATATCCTACGCCATTACCCAGGCTGGATCTCGGCGAATTGGTGGGTGTGTTGGACAAGTCCGCTATCAGGAAGCAAGCTCAAAAAAACCACAAAGGGAGCGAGATGTTCTATGATAATAATATCAAACGTTGGTAATTTGAAATAAGGAACGGAAATACCGATGATTTCTAAGCGATACCCTATATGATTTATGTTAGTAGTTTAGATGTTTTTTTTTATTAGTTTGTATTTGCTGGTTCACAGAAGTCATTACCCAGAGACATTTTATGATTTGGTTGGATGATCAAAATCTTTCAGCTATTTTTGAGGAGACGCTAGGTGTTCGATAGCGATAGCGGAATTCAATTCTCTTTTCAAGTACATGAACCAGTGCGCACTGAGTGTGAGTGAGTGTTCTATGATTATAAGCCTCAAAAACTATAAATCCTACAAAAAAGAATAACTCCAAGACGATCATGGTGTTTTTAGAAACTAATGGATTTTGAAAAAAGCACTTCTCATTTTTCAAATTGGATATTTTTGGATGATAATGAAATAACCTTCGGATAATTGGGTGTTTCGGGACTGTAAACGTTGACTGTCAAATCCTCAGAGTTCTGGATAGCATATCAAGCGGCAACTTCGTTAGAGAAGTTGATTATAAGTCGACGAAAATATAATCATATAGAAATGAATTAGTAAAGTTTTTATAGTGAAAGTTCTAAGTTTTTATATTGAAAAACCCACGGAAGATAATCAACTTAAAACAAAAAATGCGTCGACGAGCATTTACGAGCACAATCGTGTCACGGATACATAAATAATGCAATACGTTGAGAATATCGTACTTTTGAAAGATGAAGGCTATTCAGTGACTCCCGGGTCCCCAAGAATAACAATTGAATTCCTTGTTTACTAAAATACGAGTTATCATAGTTGTTTTGGACAAATCGAAGAAGAGATGTTTCCACTATGGCAATGTAAAATTAGAACGAACTTGAAAAATACTCTGAAAGTCATTCATTGTTTGTTTATAACAAATTATCTGTACGACGAAGACTTTGTAGTTGAAGTTAGAAAATATTGACGACAATAATTACGTGTTGATTAAGAGAAATTATTTCAGAAATAATCTTCGTTATGCACTGAGAGATTATTTTGAACAAAAACATATAAGCATATTATGAAGAAAAATAGAGGAGTATATATGGCGTTTTGAATGTTAAATGAAGTAAAACCGAAGTATTTGCTAAAAGCAGAAAATTCTTCCTTCGTAAAAACCAGATATTTTTCGGTTTACTCGACCCGTTAAAATTTGATCTGATGTCGACGCAATTGTGAAATCTCAAAAATAACTACCATATACCAAGAAGTTTGTGGTAAAGCTAAATAATATGCAATCAAAAGAAAGAAAAAAGTATCGCAGTAAAAGTGACCACACAAATTTTCTTCAATCACACATATCACTATATTTTTTTGAGTCTTCCTTTCCCATGTCACTTCCCAACAAAATATAACTAAAGATCCACCATTTCCTTAACTGTAACCCACGCAAGAAATAATCATCGGCACAACTTTGGCCGCCACTTGAATAGATAAACTCCCCGCCTATTATGGAGAAAAATAAATGTTGTTTACGTCGCTTTCGACTTGAACGTTCTGGTTTAGTAAGTTTGTTATAGTGATATCATCATCCTCTTCGAATTTGGCGAACCAGCATTCCTTTCTGGGTATTCGTGGAAATACACACATCATCATTAAAGTTTATTAATTTAGTCTGTAACATAACCATGATGTGTTGACTAACGTCGAAGCTTTGTTACTTTTGAGTGGAATTATTTTGGAGTTCCATTGCCTAAATTAGTTCTTTACGGTTTAGGTCACGACGTTTCGAATGTTTGTATCCACAATTTCAACTGAGTCACTTGAGAACGATTGTACGATACGAACAAACGAAACGTCGTAGTTCCCCCCTACTCAGACAATTATTTCAAACACATATTGTTATTCATAATAAAAAATTAAAAGCTATTTTTAGGAACATTATGGAAACGTAAAAACAGCATTAAACATCAAAGACACTGAAGAAAATGTTGGTACTAGAGGGAGGAAATATCAAAGAGAGATAGTACGCAACATTTACTACACTTTAGAAAGAGGCCCACGTCGATAAAACTAAAAATACTGAGCTGATTACAAAGCAGCGATGAGAAATATCAAAATGAGGAAAGAACGCCACAGAAGACATAAATGAAGCAGTCAACAAAGTGAAGTAAAGACAAAAACTAATAATTTTGATTTCAACGTTGAAAGAAATTGCAGATGATTCCTGTGTGAATTGGCTTAACACTGATATTTCAAAAACGAGAAAGCCAAGGATATAAGAATGCATTTTTGCTAACAAGCAACGCAAATATACGACAGAATACCAAGAATGAACTGGATACGCCAATAAACACCATTAGGATTCACCGATTCAGAGCAAATAGAGGTGATAACAACGCAATATTCATAACGAGACGGGGAAAAGGGCGATACAATAAGAAAATGATGAATATACATGAGCTTTATAGATTTACAAAGAGGCTTTAAGAAAGTTGAGAGCAGACACTGATAAGTTAAAAAGATGAGGGGGAACTTTGGAGATAAAGATAAATGAGAAGTAATTACAAACTACTTTTCAAAAGGATTTCTTTCTATGATATAGCCATTTGTTTAACTAGGGAGGAAAGTGTCACTTTTCATTCTGCATTTTTTATTGAAAATGTTACTTTTTTCGTCCCATTTAAAAACACACTACTTCACAAATTTCAAACTTTCACCGTTTGAGGGCTCTTAATGACTGTATTATTTACATGAAACTGTCAAAATTACTCCATTTTCCGGAAACAACCACAAGGAGCGCTAGTGTTAGAGGGAAGTTATGCGACGTCAAGGTCAGAGTAATCGAGAGCGGAAACCAGAAGAATCTGGTTACACTACTTGGTACCTATATAAAGGCGAGACATTTCACTGAAGGAATTGAAAAGTTTTATGAAAGAAAGTTATGATTAAGAAGTTTATGAAGAAGTGATAAGCAGTTTTTGAAGAAGTATATAAGTGTTTGGAATATTTAGCTAGTTGTATAGATCTAAGTGTTTTATTAGTTAGTGAAGTAGTTGAATGTTTTTTTAGTGAAGTTAGAAATAAACAGTTTTAGTTGTGTGCTTGGCTTATTATTCAGCAAATCGTAACAATATTTTGAAAAAAAGCTGAAAAAGCAAGAGAATCATTAATTCCATAATCGAAAAGTGAAGACGTGTACTAAAAAGAATACAAGATATATCAGAAGAGGCTGACACGGAAACATGCAATGTCAAAAGAATCTGTAATTCTGGCATATTTTCAAGAACCGGTGAGGTATTTTCTATGTTTTTTTGGTAGATTTGGTAGTACTTAATTGTGTTTATTCGTTGCAGTAAGAAACGTATAGTCCGAATTCCTTATGGACTGAATGGTCAATGCCAAGTTCAATGAACCAGAGGCGTTTTTGAAACGGAAGAGTAAGAGTTATAAGCCGAAAATGTCTGCCGTTTGATCTCCTAAAGATTTCTGAAGAACGCTCCTGATGAAATTCATTTGTAGCATGAGGTAATTTTTTTCTTATTTTCCTTTATGCGTGTTTTTATTTTATTTTTTTTTTCGTTATAGGTTGTTTTGATTACGGGTTATTTTGGAAGATTTAGAAGTCAGGAACTTTTGAGTATGAAGATATCGGATATACAGGACCAGGATTCCGTTATGATAGTGAATGTACCGAAAAGTAAACCTGGTGTATCAAAAAAAAATACAGTTGTGGATGAAAAAGATGTCTCCGCGTTACCTTTATTGAGACTTTATATGTCTTAGCGTCCTGAAGGTATTGAACCTTTTTTTTGAGATTCCGACAAAATAAATGTAGATCTCAGCCAATTGGAAAAAACATGTTTGGGAGAATCCTCAGCAAAATTGCAATGTATTTAGGATTTCCAAACCCGTCTTCCTATACAGGACATTGAAAAAGTTCCACGAAGGAGTATTTTGAGGACAGCATCAAATCAAAAAATAAAACGGCGCGTATGTTATCTACTTGGCCATTACAAGAGGCAGGTACCTTGACAGTAGTGAACAGAAGCTCAAGCCATACAGAAGAAGGAATTGTTTCCAGTGGCGCAAGTAATTTCCCGGGCTTATTTCAAAATTGTATATTTATTATTTGTAATGACGTGAATAAATAAAATATTGTCCAGTTTTCATTTCATAAATATATGCGAAAATGCATATGCTTGTGACTTCAAAAACCCTGCATGGGCACGCCTGTATCTGAATTGGCCTTAAGATATTTTGTCATAGGAAATACTACTTACTACAGGGTGCGATTTCATACGATATGCGAGTCGTTCAATCCATATTTTTTTCTTTTTGGATCAACTTGATGGAGATCGGATAGTATATAACATTCAGATAAGCACGATAAGATTTCCACAAATTTTATTGAATTTACGATATGTCTCGCTACTTATAAATACTGTAGCGTAGCATTCTCAACCGATGAGTACAATAAAACTTGTGAATTAAAAAAAATGTGGGCATTCATCGTGCTTAACTTAGTATCACATTTAATTATATTTCCCTGCTAATTTCTTGCATCATTCTTTCAAGAAACATTATACTTCAAATTCCAAGAGATAAAAACCCATCAGACCATTAATTACCTAGGAAACGAGATCGATAATAATTGTATCAAAAATTCAAGAGCCAAACTTACCAACCGCCGAACTTGATCGTGGTATACTTTCATGTAAACGCAAACTTTCACACTGCAATTAAGACAACCCGTGGACATGTCGTAACTTCTCAGTTATCGAAACGTGGTACGAGGGCAGCGAAATTAGTAATCGACCTAATTCATGTAAAAAATTGTATATAATCCTTCAATAAAGTGCAGACTGATATATTCTTGGTGACTGGGTAACTGGTAACTGGGTGATTGATACCTCAAAATCCAATACAATGGTTTTAAAATGAGACTCAAGAATGTATCTATTATCCTCACTAACAGTTGTTGTGAGTCTGGGTTCTGTTGTTCATTTCGAACATAATATATTCGCTGTATTTTCTTTCGTGAATTCTTTTGGTAAATTAAACTTCTTTTCTATTACATTCTGATGCGTTTATTCTCATAGAATAATAATTTTTTTCATGTCTGAAAATAATCGAATAACAATTATGCATGTTTGGCACATTGATAAATGATTCACACATTCACACAGTATATAGTTAAACTCAAAAAAGTTACGCAACTTAGATATTTGAATTTTATATTAGAGATATTGTTTTTGGCAATACTTACAGCTGAAACATAACGTAACGAGCTGGAAGCCAGACCTGTCTAAAACACCTGTCTACTTGGCTCGTAAAGAATGCATTGCGCCACCGCTTCTCGACATTCAAAAATTCATCAAAACGCGAGTCGCCAAATAATAATAAACTCAGGGGACCTTCTAATTGAACGAGATGGAACAGACAGATAGGAGACAATTCACCGCCGACTCAGATGAATACAGTATTGCATACCAAATGTATCACTGTGGATAAAAATTGAACAGTTGATTTTTCAATAGATAATAATAAATTAGTTGGAGTTGAGTGCATTTATATTACAATAACTTTAAATTTTTGAGGTCCACCATACGATATACTTAGGTAGTTGTCAAAATTTGATCTGTGAATGCCAAATTGGAGAAGAGTATCGATCAAGAAGGCCATGGAAATAGAAAATAGGTCCAAATCATCGCAGATAAGAGAATTCAAAAACTTTTTACCTATAATTGAAAAAATTGTTCGTCAATTGCTTTTTCTGATGGAAAGTAGCTTAAAATGATAAAAGAATCTTTCAGGATTAAAAACTGACTTGATATCGAATAGTGGAATATTTATTTTAGTACCGAATTTGAAGATACGTTATTCTTTTCGAAAAATAAATCAGAAGTCATTCTTTCAACTATTTCCGTATGCAATTGCCCTGAATGGCAACTCCAATTGAAATTTTCCTTAGACAATTTTAGGATCACTCATAGATTTAGAACCATTTTGCATTTTCAGTGATTACTTTTATTAAATTACTGGCACATATAAAATCGAACACCTCTCTGAAAAAACGGTCCACTTTAAACCTAATAGAATTCAGTGTGATTATTTCTCTACCCTATCTAGAAAAAGAATAACGAATTTAATGAAGCCAAAGGGTAGCTATGCCTCCTCTCCCAAACTTACATATACAAATTCATACAAATATATTTCACCATTCTCACCCCCTGTATTCCATCGTACTTTTGTTAGTGAAGAATTTTTTTTTTTGAGGGGTTGTCTATTTATAATAATAAATCGACCTCAGATATAAGAGGTACATTCCGAGCCTAATAGGTAGTTTAGTTCGTAAATTGTAGATAGTGACTCATCGTACATTTTCTGGTTTTTATTGGATTTGAAAGTGCGGAGGGGATGTACGAAAGTGACAAAGTAAAACTTAATTGGAAGCCAAAGTACCTAGCTTATTTATGTTCTATTTTTTGACCTGCCTTATATGAATTATGAACCGTACAACCAATGAGTCACTATCTACAATTCAGGAACTAGATAGACTATAGTACTCTAATAAGTGTATCAAAATAAAAAATATAGAAAACCATATCAACATTTTGCACTACGTTATTGTGACCACTGATAGTTATTAACTGCATCTAGCCCATAAATGTACAATAAAAATGTGAACTGTTTCGATAGTGTGGATGTTTTCATTTATCAATAGGCTATAAAATGAACGTGGTACGATATTACAACCGTTTATCTGTTTACAATTTGATAAGGTTATCGGCCACTCTTGTGTATTTTTGAAGATAGAATGCCTCGAATAGTACAATTAATTTTACACCCCTACATAAACATCTGGCGTCACACCCGCAAAATTTAATTCGAATGTTTTGTTCGACTAACGACTTCAAAACCACGGTATACAGAGTGTCCCACTTTTTGAGACTTTATCACTGTATTTGTCATAATTGAAGGAACCAAAAAAGAAAGCGTCAATGCACGTTTCGGTGTTGGTCGAAAGTGAAAAAGTTTGGTTAAATCCTTCACAAACCCCAAAATATTTCCGACACTCAAATACTCTAGAATGGGATTTATGCGATTATTTCTTTAGTCTTCAGTCATACGTTTGTTTCCTATTTGACAGGACCAATCAACAAGCTAATTAGCGACTATTTGCATGGTACACAATAGTCAGCGACTATTCAGTATTATACCTAAACTACTCAACACTAATTTCGTCGCACCCCAAAATTTTGACCCTATTAAAATCTGAATATCTTTTTTCTGCATTGGACAATTTGAATTATGTTCACACTGTTCACTAGCCCAGTCTTTCAGCTATAATCTCGTCATTCTTCAAAACATAAGGTTCTTCGCATAAAATCGCCACAGGGTAGGTATTATCTGAAACTGTGCAAAATTTCTGAATTTTCAAAAGGATCCCATGTGAAGAAATTTTTTTTTTTCAAATTTGATAAAAGTGGCATGAAGATGAACTCATTACCTCAAGATATTTTTCGAATTGTCTTATTATCTCTTTTGTTTACAGGGTGATATCAAAAAATTTACTTTTTGGTTTTGCAGTCATAACTTCCTCGTCAACCGATTTTCAAAATCTCGAACTTTAGATGAAGAGATGTGAAGATCGGAATGGACTCAAGATGAAGATTGAAGATCAAGGATTTTGAAAATCGGTTGACAACGAAAAAAGTTATGACTGCAAAACCAAAAAGTTAATTTCTTGAGATCACCCTGTAAACAAAAGAGATAATAAGACAATTCGGAAAATCTCTTGAGGTGATGAGTTCATCTTCATGCCACTGTTGTCGAATTTGAAAAAAAAAATTTCTTAATTTGGAATCCTTTTGAAGATTCAGAAATAAATCCGAACATACCGAGTTAAAAGCTTTTGACAAATCAAAAACAGACGGATAAGAACGGGAGTGAAGTTAGCCACATCCAAAAAATACACTGAAAAAAATATATCGTAATGAAATTAATACGCGTATGTATTTTGAAGACGAGTAATCAATCTGGGGATCAAACTTGATAAAAAACTTGTGAATTGATAGTTTGTCAGGCCGTCTGAGGGGTGTATATGAAAAAAAAAATTATCTCTGTTGATACGCGTTGAACATGTATTCGCACAAGTTTCGACTTCTCAGGGTCGTAGGGGGACGACAGCTGGTTAATGGAAGAAACAATTTTTGTTGAGACGGGGAATCAACTTAGGAATCAAATTTTATTAGAAAATTGTGAAATGAAAGTTGGTCAGTGGCCGTCTGGGGGATGGCGAAGGGTTGGATAATAATTCATTATCTCGGTTAATACGCGTTGTAAATGTATTTTGAAGTCGGAAAACCAATATAGGGATCAAACTTGATAAACTTGTGAAAATTTTACTGGTTGCCACTTTACATAAGAAAAGTGCGGGGTCCTTTGTCTAGAATTATCAATTCCTATTTCTACAAACTTTTGAACAGGAGAATGAAATAAGTCAATGGGACGAAATCCTTGCAAATAGGACGAATCCGTTTGATGAGTTACGGGATCTACTTATTAAAAGGTCAATTATATTTTATATAATGATTATAGAATAATTCATCTATATAGGTTGATTTGTTATTTTTCATTATTTTTAGAGCATTACATATTTCAACTTCTGTAATGTGTTCATCAAGAGCTGAATGATTTAGAAATTACTAGTGACAGAACAAGAATAATATACCCGTGGCTGTAAACTTGATTCTGAAGCTTTAGATACTTATGAATAATCGGTCAGCAAATAATTCTGCTCCCTCTGTACATCTTTCATATTTCTTGAATTTTCTCCAGATGAGAATTAAACTATTTACCAGGTCTCTTTGGATTCATTTTGAAAATTTTCGATTTTTCATTGAAAAGTAATTAAGTAAATGGATAAAATCGACAAAGTCGAAGTACCCTTTCTCGCCGTACGTTTCCACCAAGTGAAAAGTAGATAGTAGTATAGTTGAAAAGTAGTTCAACATTGTTTTCTTATCAATGACTTGGGATTCTATTTTCATTAATTTCTATGAAATGAGGATCAACTACCTGAAAGGTTGTGTATAGTTAAAATAATCCTCTTAAATATTTGTCCTCCTTGATGATAAAATTCGAAATTCAGGTACTGTTATGTTGTTTAAATACGCTAGTTATTTTTTTGGCATAACCATCAAAACACCAAAGAAGATAATTTAAATTCAGGACAAAATAAAAACCTTAATTAGAGCAACCATATAGAATTGCATACAAACTGATATTATTGAGTCTGGTTCTGAATTTATTCATATTACCTAGCATCATTTACTGGTTACTGGCAATTTCAACATGTCACATTTTTTTTTTATTTCGCAAGCTTTGTTCCATAAGACTAAAACTATATGAGTTACATGATCAGCAATATTGATTGACAGTCAGAAAATGTAGTCACCATGTAAATCAAAACAATTGGTAAATATTATTGTTGTTTAATTATATAATATTATATAAATTCCTAATCAAACAACTGAAGCAAGTAAAGAAAATAGATACAAATAGTCAACATTTACACCACGCACCAGGTAATTATTATTAAAAACAATCACTGCGTAAATGCTAACTACTTCTAGGTAAACCCTGGCGGATATCACCCAGCTTTCAACAAGAACGGCGTGTTAACTCGTAAAACGACAGCTGATCATCAACAAGAAACTGGCTGCTAGCAATTCAACGAAACACACTCACACAAGCGGATATGACATAGTCATTAATAAGACGTAACGCCGCAAACAAAGAAATTTCCATACCAGCATAGAGCGAAGAGATCGAATGTATAATTTTAGAAGGGATGAGAACAATATAACGAAATTGGTTTCTGTCGAATGTAACTATACCCTAACTTTAAAAGATGTCTATTAAAATGTTCGGGTTTACGAGGGGTTTCTTGTGAAAGAGATGTAATACTTAGATCTGGCAATAATTCATATACACCAAACCCAATAACTGAGAATAAACGAAATCAGAATCCAGAGAAGCTGATTTTAAAAAACACCTGAAATTTTTTTTTTGAAGATTTTAAAAATATTTATTTCTACATAGTTTAGTATAGTTTCAAATTAGTTCTGTGAAGTTCTATCTCAAAGAGAGGGTAATTCTATTTGAACGTGAATGCTTTTATTAGATAACTACAATCTTATCACATACCAATGTCATAAATGACACCAAGATCCTTTACCGCTTTGACTTGTGTAAGACTCTTATTATCAAAGTTATAGGCATATCTGAAGATTGTTTTATTACGACCAAAGGAGATGGAACAGCATTTGTCCTAATTTGGAAACAGCTTGTTTCTTAACAGATTTGGAAAATCTATCTAGATCTTATTGGAAATATGAGCAGTCACTTATACTTGTAATCTGGGAAAAAATATATCATCGGCATAAGCTAAGAAACTGCTGAATTTGAAGCAGGAGCCTACGTCGTCCAAAGAAATTATGAAAAGTAGTGGGCCCAGTAGGGAGCCCTGAGATACGCCCGAAGTCACAACGTAAGGTGCTGATCTGAAACCATTCACACCAACTATTAGGGTTCTGTTATACAGATATGAGGAGAGCCAACGAAGTAGTTCACCATGTATACGAATTTCAGACAACTTTGCAATTAAAATATCATGATCACCTTTATCGAATGCTTTACTGAAATCGGTATAAAAAGAATCAACTTGGATTTGATAATCAATTGACGAGAGTATGTACTAATAATATAGAGATTGTGATGCAAGTACATGGCCAAACTTGAAGGGGTGATTTTTTGAGTGATTCTTAGGCGAAAAGTTCATATTAACATAGGACCGGAAATGCGTCGTTTTCAAGATACAGGCTGTCAAAAGAAATCGTCGTTTTCGTATTATCATTATTATTATTTCATTAATTTTCATAAAAATTCTAAGACTGGAAACGACTAATTATATAGAAAAACAGTAACACCCTAGTTTTTGATGGTTTAGTTGTTGAAATGTTTTATTGTGTTGTCCCAGGGACTTGCATAAAAGTAATTTTTATATTTTTTCTCAAAAACAAACCAAGATACGAAAAATCTAGATACAAAAAAATTGTAATTTCATTTGCTCAATGTGAAACAAATACAAACATTGCAAAAAAAACAGTGGCGTGCATTTTTTCTGTCGAAAATATTGGTTACGTTGTCTTCCGGGACGCCATTGGACATGATACTTTTGATATAGTTAGGGCTAAATCAGCCCTTTACGACCCTTAATAACATTGCCAATTTTCAAAAAAATCGGTTGAAGTTTTAATAAGATATTTACGAAAAAAATGATATCTTCTAAAAATTATGACCCTGCATCTTGAAAACGAAGCATTACCAGACCTATGTTTATATGAACTTTTAGTCTCAGAATCAATCAAAGAATCACTCCTTCTAGTTTGGCCACGTACTTAAATAACACACCGTATATAACTAACTTGGATTCGGAGGATCATTTTGGAAACATGAAGATGATTTAACAACCGAAATTAGCCGAAAATTACAAGATTATCCTTGAAAAGCAGATAAGCGTTTGATTTTATTCTTAATATTATATCTGCTGAAGTAACTTTGCGAATGCTGTTGATCGTCCCAAACTAATTATTTATTAATTATTCAAAAACTCGTTCTTGAGCGTCCTATATTCGGCATTGAGAGGCTATGTTCATTAAGCTTCCAGTAACGGTTTCCATCAGGTAATTCAATGAGAAATTATTCGATGGAACAATGGAAAAAAAATCTATGTCGTTGCAATAGCATAATTATTTCGTTAATACGGACGCCGTTCGACAATAATTATAGATAATACTTATCACCTCCGTTCAAGAAAATTACTTGAAATAAAAGGAATGTTTTGAGTGAGTGAAAACGGTTAACTACGAGGATGCATTGATATCTAGTTAGCCTCGACCAGTACCCTGCATAAACAAAATATTGCGTTACCATAGCAACGAACAATAACTTATTAGAAGTGTCAGTGTGAAGTTTGACGTCAAAAAAGTAAACCAGAGTTACGCAATAAATTAAAAGAAAAAATATGTCCACCGAAATTGTGAAAATCGAAAAATTGGAGTATCGAGCCATCATCAAGTACTTACCTGTATTTAAAAGGGTTAAAAGTTAAGCATATTTACGAAGATATGCTTAATACCCTTGGTGATCAATGTCCTTCGTATGCGACCGTGAAAAATTGGACTGTAAGCTTCAAAAGAGGTAAATTTTCCATTGAAGATGATGACCGATCGGGAAGGCCAGTTTCTGTGTCAGTCCCCGAAAATATCGATGCAGTTCATGACATGATTTTAACAGACCGTCGAATTGGGCTAAAACGGATATCTGAAGCACTGAATATTTCATACGAACGCGTTCATCATATAGTTCACGTCAATTTGGACATGAGAAAAATTGCTGCAAAATGGATCCCCAAATGTTTGAATGTTGACCAAAGCGTGCAAGGGTAGTAGCATCGCGTTCGATCTTTGCTTGATTTTAAAACGATGTAGACTTCTTGAACCGAATTGTTACTATGGATGAGACTTGGGTACATTTCTACGATTCAGAAACAAAGCAACAATCGATGGAACGGCGATACTCCGGTTCTCCAAGACCTAAGAAGTTTCGTGTCCAAAAATCTGCTGGAAAAGTTCTTGCTTCAGTTTTTTGGGATTGCCATGGAGTAATCATGATTGATTTTTTGGATAAGAGTAGAACAATAACTGGAGATTACTATTTGACATTACTGACCACTCTACGGGAAAAAATTAAAGAGAAAAGACGCGGAAAGCTTTGGTTTTGCAGGACAATGCACACAAATCTCATGTTGCCATGCAAAACATTCGTGATTTAAGGTTTGAATTACTAGAACACCCCCCTTATTCACCAGATTTGGCTCCGTCCGACTATCATCTCTTTCCTCAACTGAAAAAAAGTTTAAAAGGTCGTAAATTTTCTTCCAACGAGGAGGTAATAAAAGCTGTGGAGGTCTGGTTTGCAGAGCAAGAAGAAACATTTTTTTTGAAAGGTCTAAAGACGTTGCAGGTTCGCTGTAATAAATGTATCCAATTAAGAGGAGAATATGTTGAGTAATAACATATTTTGACATTGAAATTTTGTTTGGTTCTATAGTAGGCTAAGAACTTTTCAATATATCCTCGTATGTCCGATTGAATGCAAGTATGGTTGAATTCTATCAAGGCATTCAATTTTCCTAAGCTATTGTACTCGGTTGTTCAATGTCCCCTCAAAGATTAATTTGTGATTTGAGGTTTGAATTGAATTGAGCTGAAGGAAATATTATGCTTATTGTGTTCAAAAATAAATTCCTTATGGAGCGATGTTACATGCATTACTCCAAAAACACTTGAATTCATCCCTTTCATTTCCGAAATAACTATAATTTTTCCGCTAAAAACGCCCGTCTTCTAGCATTGTCCGAAAATGTTGATAGTTCAGACGCTCTAAATACATCTCAAACTTCAAATTGAATCAATCGTGTTGAAGCTGTATAAATATTTGAAAATGAATCGGTTTGGAGAAACCAAAAACGAAGAGATAGATTGGGTAATCGAGGCTACAATCCCTGACAATACAGTGTCATTCTTATGACTGATATAAAGAATTGGATTCAAGAAATAATCTTCATAAATATAACACGACCTTGATTAATTGACGACTATTTTATTGCTGGGGCCATCTATTTTCAAGCAGTGAAAGCAGCCGAGTCGAGACATTGCTACCAAAAGTTTTATGAAAGAATTCGATACATTTTATTTGAAGCTTTTGAGTTCATCTAGCCTCTCTGCCAGGTGTATCTTGATCTCACCCTGCAAATGCGGCTTTCGTACATCGCCAGTCACAAAATTTAAATGAATCAAAATACTGAAATCGTCATCCGGACAGAATTAGACCTACTAAAATAACCGTTAAATGAGAAACAGTAATTGAAAGTATTTGTTTTCCAATATACCTCATTACTTCCGGGTAGATAAACCTCGAAAACAATAAAAAACAACGGCAATGAATTAAACGTCCGCGAAATTCAATGGAACGACTTCAACGTTTCGCCCAATCTACTAGAGACAACTCACATTTACACTTACTATTCAACTGCTACCGTTTGAATAATTAGCTATAAATAAAATTGAATGGCATGTTTTTCGACTTCCTGTTTACATAATTTTGATCAACAAGATTCCTCAATCACACCGACAGTACTATTCATCGAAAATATAAGACGTGATGTACAAGTAAATCTTCAACATTAAAAATCTTCAACATTTAGCAATTTCGAACAATTGAATTTAATATGATTCTAAAAATAGACGGGAATATCAAAAAACTAAAAAATATAATAAAAATCAAAAAATACTGAGAAATTGTCGAGATTCACTTTCTGAATTCACTTAAACCACCCTTTAAAAACTGTGATTCTGCTTTTTATAGATGAAATCACGCGCTACTAGCAAACTTACTACTAAGTCAAAATTCCGTCTTAGTAACTCAGAATTAGCTAATTCCGAGAAGTTAAGTCAGAATTCCAATTTAGTATCTCAGAATTAGCTAATTCCGAGATACTAAGTCAGAGTTATGTAATTAGGAGTGACAGAACATGTTCTAATTCTGAGACACTAAGTCGGAATTCTGACTTGATATCTCGAAACTAGCTAATTTTGTGTTACTAAGTCGGATTTCTGACTTGGTATCTCGGAATTAGCTAATTTTGAGATATTAAGTCAGAATTCCGACTTCGTGTCTAAGAATTAGAACATGTTCTGTCACTACTAGGTACATAACTCTGATTTAGTATATCGGAATTAGCAAATTCCGAGAAGTTAAGTCAGAATTCCGATTTAGTATCTCAGAATTAGCTAATTCCGAGATACTAAGTAAGAGTTATGTAATTAGGAGTGACAGAACATGTTCTAATTCTGAGACACTAAGTCGGAATTCTGACATAATATTATCTCGAAACTAGCTAATTCTGTGTTACTAAGTCGGATTCCTGATATGGTATCTCGGAATTAGTCAATTATGAGATACTAAGTCGAAATTCTGTTCAGTATGTCGGGATTAGCTTATTCTGAGATACTAAGTCAGAGTTCTGACATAATATATCCAAATTAACGAAAATAAAAATTTGAATAATGGTGGCCCCTTATACGCCTTCGTATAAACGTGCACAATTCTTATTAATTACTTTTTAAAATCAGAATTATTTCTCCGAATCCTTGAAGTGATTTCATAGATTATCCTGATAATATATGTATTCTGGATATGGAAAACCAAATTTTCATAGATTATCCTGATAATTTATGAATTCTAGATATGGATAACTAAGAGAATTGGTACCGGGTTTAAAGGATGTCATATTTTGGAATTGCTTGTTAGCAATAGTTATTATTCAACTATTAAAAAATTAATTTTGTTGTTTTAACGAGTTCGTAGCAAAAGTAAGGTACTAAAATGACGTTTATAACACTCGTTACGTAATTTACTGATAATGTATATTCGGATGTTCTTAAAAGCTCTCGATATAAAACTGGTTTTGGAATGTTACAGGCAAATTTGGAACAAAAAAACTTTTCAAAAACATTGAACCACAGATCTATATTCACGCAATACGTAATTGAATAATGACTCAATCGAATTTGTATGCTTATTAGTTACCCGAGGAGTTATCTGTATCTCTCATTATATCGGATCAAGTAGAATTTCATAAAGCGATATTGGAGCTCAATGACCTGAAGTTTCTATATCTGATACCATACTGATATGGTAATTATTCTGATATTTCACTTCTGGTTCAAATAAACACTATAATCCTGAATGTGCGTGATTCAATAGTACATACAACAACTATTATCGAAACAATTATTGAAACTATAGGAGAAAGAAAATGTATGGACATTCGATTTCTCCTAAAAAGCACGGAGAAGCTGAATCAAAGACCTCAAAGAAGTTGGCAAAAAACTGAAACAATTATTGGATCTATGAGAGAAAGAAAATGGATGAACATTCGATTTCTCCTAAAAAGTACTGAGGAGCTGAATCAAAGACCTCAAAGAAATTAGAAAAAAATTAAATGATTATTGGAACTATGTGAGAATGAAAATATATGAACATTCGACTTATCCTAAAAAGGACGAAGAAGGAGAATCAAAGACCTTAAGGAAGTCACCAAAAACCTCTGCGGACACTTGTTTTATTACGACGCGTTTTAGAAAAGATGAAGATCTGCCAATAAGCCGAAATGTGCATGCAGAGATAGGTTTTTGGACGAAAAAGTTGAGCTCAAACGTAACGATGTAATAACATCGCGTTAAGTAGCTTTTTTTGTCTCTTTGTAATTGAAAAATCAGTCATGAAGTCATCTACTTGCTCGACTGCTTAAGAAAGACTATCAGCTAGATGTACTCCTTTTCAGCAAAAGAAAAGAATGCCTTTTCTGTTTAACACTGCCGACCATCTAAATTACCAAAAGAGGGCCGCTGCAGTATTATCGAAACTTCGTGATAGTTAGATAGCCAAAAATTCACTTCACTCAAAAATGAATCCGAAAATTATCTGTAGCAATATGTTCGAGGAAACCCACAACTTCTCCATCCAAAAACAACTAATTATGATAAGAATAATGCTATTAAAATTGTAATATCTTATGAGTAACATTTCTATGTATACAGCAATCATTAAATCATTGAGAAAATCCACTCAAATTCATCATTTTACTAAAGCCCGTTGCTTTGACATTGATCGTCAAAAATCGCCCCATCTCTATTTATTCAAGTCTATAATATTACGTGGAATTTCCATAAATAGACAGTGTTTAATTGAAACTCTTGCACTATTATGAATAACGGGTGTATAACGTCATTTTATACCTAGTTACAGTGGGTAAACATTCGAAAAGAAAATTGTAAAAATTTCATTTCGTTTTTAAAATCCGTCGAAATGTTGAGAACTGCTGCCGCTGGACCTCAGCTGCCTGAATCAGAGTTGACAGAAAACGCTGGCCCTCATAGAGGCAGCTGAGGTTCGACGGACAGCGGTGCCCAACATTTTGAAGAATTTTAAAAACTAACTTGAATTTTTCCAGATTTTTTATCAAATTTGCAACCACTGTAATTCGTTATCAAAAGGGATTATACAAACATCATTTACGGGAGGGCAATAGGTTGGATTACACCATGTATAATGATTTGCCGTGGCGCTATATATGTAAACATTCCGTTTTGAATTCAGCCTTTCGATTTGGGATAAGTACACTTTTCGTACTGCTTAATTCACTGATTTTTTGAATGAATATGACCAACTGGACCTTGGTTGTAATTGCTATTTGTTTTAATGTCGAATTCTATTTTGAAATGTTCGTCGAGAAAGGGAATTTTAATTAATCTATGACTCATGTTACATGTAACTGACTTTTGTTCATACAACTTTGTGAAACCTTGCAAAATCCTCTATATTAGTCATTTTTGCAATAGGTGGTCATGAATATAATCAACATAATGTTCGTTCTTTGTATTTGTATCCGTTACTTTTATGAGGAAAGTTCCGGGTTAATTCATAATTAATTTTTGAAGCTTGAAAATTGTTACTAAATTTCTGACTTTTACCTATTAATTTGCGCAATCAACTATCGAACTTTATTAATCTTTTCTAGACCCTTCCTAATAAAAGTCCTTTCAATTCAAAAAGAATCAAATTCCTCCACAACAAAATTTCACTATTTTCAAGATAAAGATGGCATGAGTAATCGGAATTGTATTGCATCACTGCCCCTATACTTAGCTCGACATATGCCAAGCAACAAAACCAAAAAAGTATATACGGGTAATTCGGTACGTGTGAAGAGACTTCCCCCTCGACATCATGCAAGTACCAATTTCTATTGTTCCCGGACGACCAGCCATTCTCTTCGACTGAAAAGAATTCACATAACTACAAAACGTGCAACACAATGACAAATTTCGAAACAATCCGACGAACAAAAAAACCTTAATCTACAACAGCGGACAATTTCATCAAAACATCGTTTGCGAGTTTCTCGAATTCGCCTCGTCGAACTTATCAGCACACGACCACCTACTATACGTTCGAAATCGGAGAAAGGGGTTCCTAATCACTTATTCCGTACATCTAGGTCAACATTCGAGTTGAAGTGTTCCGTATACGGTACGTTATACAATATGTGGTTCTCACTACCACATGGTTTCGCGTTCGAATACGAATATTGCGAATAATAACGACATTCGCGCAGGTTATAGTGCACATTACTTATAAACTGAATTCTCTTAGCAATTATACACCCTAAAAATGTAAACGCTTTTATTTTGTTTTTGCACGTACAACGGCTAACTTTACTAACACTAAAAACGTTGTTCCATGCACGCACTAAAAATACCTTGGACATCAGTTACACATGAATGCCTAGCCGAATTGTTGACCACGCCTTTGCCGACTGAATTAAGGCATTGTATAAAATGTCTAGGCCTTTTACAAAATGTCTAGGCATTATATAAAATGACTAGGCATTGTATAAAATGTTTAGGCATTTCATAAAATGTCTAGGCATTATATAAAATGACTAGGCATTGTATAAAATGTCTAGGCATTATATGCCATGTCAAGGCATTGTATAAAAGTCTAGACAATGTATAAAATGTGTAGACATAGTATGAAATGTCTGGAAATTGTATGGAATATCTAGGCATTGTATGAAATGTCTAGGCATTGTATAGAATGCATAGGCCTTGTATAAAATGCCTAGGCCTTGTATGAAATGCCTGATTTCATACTCTGCCGGTAGCACATCTATCTTATCAATACCGCATCCAGATGAAGTTAAAGATTCTTACATTGTTTTATGATGTTTAATGATTCTTCTATAAAAGGTTATTTCAAAATTTGCGTCTTTGGATAGATATTCCATCATTATTATGATCGAATAGTATTAGTTGAGTTTCGGATTCATTAAGCAGTACTTATGTTAGTGTATTGGTGAGTGAGTTTGACAATTCTTTAAAATAATAGATGCGAAAACAGCCGTATATGCTAAAATTAATAGGTAATGGCCTCAGGATGCTTCCTTGTGAAATCCCACGAGATATACTTTCGAAATTTTACGTTCTACTAAATATGAGAAATAACTCCAAGATGTGCAACAACAAAATTGATGAAACACCAAATTTGGTTTGAAATGACTTAGTATTTCATGACGAAAAAACGGTGGTGGATGTTATGTATAATTTTGGAACTATTAATCCTGACGGATCCTAAAAAATGGTTATTGATGAATATGTAGCTCGGAATAAACAAATTGAATTAAAATTTGAATATTCGTATATCCTATTGAACACATTAAACTTACCAGCTCCCATTAGGTTTTCTACGATATAATTTGATGCACATGGTCCTTACCTGAAAAAAAAAAGATTGCTACTTCAAATACTTTGGCTATGGTAATAAATGCAGAAAATAACAATAAGATAACAAATTAGTGGTACTGGAGTTATAATACAACGCCCATATTCAACTAGTTACATTTTGATTCAATCATTAGAATTGAAACAAATAATTGAAAATATTGATTTCTCTCTCTTGAAATGAAGGTTTTCCCAAACACAACAGGGGTTTATACCGGCAACGGGACAAGATAACAACTTCCTCATACGAAATGGAAAAAATTGTTTGATTTTAGAATTTTGAAGTTCTTATCAAAATCAAAGGTTGTTTATGAAACATTCGACCACCATTCAGTTTTTTTTCCAAAAAGCTTACAATCTTAAATGAAACAATACCAATTGTGATTACAATTAAAGAAAGCGTATACAATTCAAGATCAAAAATACATCAAACTTGGCGGTCATCGTTGGAAGTTAAAGAGTTGAAAAATGAAGGCAAGTAAAGAATCTTACCGACATGGTGAGGTTTTTAACATACAGAGTTAGTCAAATGTACGAACCCGCGTATTTTTTTCAGTTAATTAGAGAATTATTGAAAAAAGTTATATCTACGTATGCCGCTTCCTGATTCAAATTGCCATATCGCTAGATAATCTGTCTGGCTACATTCGCCAACCGGGTAAATTTTTTATTAAAAAAAAATTGCCGATGACGTCACTCCTCCACCAATAATAGCACATCAAAAAAATATTTGAATTGCCAAAAAAATGCGGAAGGAAATACTCGTACAAACTTTTTTCAATAACTCTCATACTAACTGAGAAAAATACGCTGGTCCTTACATTTGACCTAGTCTGTATGCAGGGTGGGGCACCCCATACGACATAATCCCTGTAAGGCAAACCCTTCATTTTTTCGAGAATCTCTCCGTTTCATTATATGTAGATATATTGATTAAGGCTGCAACAGGAAATCATTTTGAGGTCTACAGGGTGGCTCAAAGAAATGTGACATATCAAAGTTGTTTTTTCGAATATGTAATACGCTACACTTTTGGATTGGTCAGGATAAATTAACATGATTTGATATACGGTACTATGAACCCAACTCTACTTAGCATTATCGAGTTATTGCTTTTCAATGAAAATGCTAGGTTCAATTGGAAACTAAATAACATCGAAATCTATAGAAATCATCCCTACGGAATCTGACCATGGATAAAAGAGGTTTTGGACTATTGATTTCGATATAACATTATACAGAATGTTCAAATATCATTGTCGCTTTTCTATAATTTCGAACAAAGATAGATAACTTTGTTATTGCAAATAAAATCCCCTATATTTTTTTGGTCTGAACAATAGCAAATTTCAATTATCTTTAATTTCCTATACCTAATCCATATAGTTTTTCAGATATTGCCTCTTTCAAATAGTAGTATATAGTTGGATACATAGTACCTTATATGAAATCACATTATTTTTCCTGACCATCTCAAAAGTGTAAGGGAATACAGGGTGTTCCATTTGAAAAAACATAACTTTGATGTCACACTTTATTAAACCACCCCGTAGACTACGAAATGATTTCCTTTTGTAGCCTTAATTAATATAATAAAATGGCGAAATTCCCGAAAAAATAGATGATGTAGCTTACAGTTACCGTGTCGAATAGGGCGCTACATGTTGTCACCTGTCAAAGATTTTCATGTCAATTTTTTTTTTTTCAAATCAAATGACATATATGATAGAGGCTGTCTTTCTGAGTTAAACAATATATAAAACTTCAAACATTCCTTTCATAAGTCGAGAAAATTATCATCCTGAAATTGAACTGAATATTTTTTATGGAAATCATGCTTTTAAAAATTACATAAAAATGAATGCGTCTATTGAAACGACCTTTTCTCGATAGCAAAAAGTGTTTGTATTGTAACAACCTTCCTTGACATTTCTACCAGGGTTGATAAACCGAACACAAACAAAACAGAGACGACTCGGTCTACAGCCTACGCCTGCACCAAATTATCACTTAAGCTCGATAAAAATACGCTGCAAAACGAAAACAATCCGTACAAAACATTTTGAGTAATGTCAACACAGAATTTCATCGCGGATTTTTTTTTATCTAACATTTATTTATTTCATACAATTGTTCAAGGGCGTTATGGGAGTAGAACAGTGTACGCACATAGTTATTTATGTAACAAGGGAATTACATGGGCTTTAATTACCGATGGCAAAGTTGCCTGAGGTTATTACAGCTCATTAATTCCCGTGGTACATAGATAATTTCATTTCTGACCGATTTCAAAAAAACTTTGTTAATTTTTAGAACGGAATGAATATAACAATTCATTATCTTCCCGCTATATTTGAATCAGGTACCGTTTATTATAGGAGTTTTGTTGTTGCTATGTTTACAAACAGAAATGATTCGAGCAATGCTGACATTATAGTTTCAAAGAAACGGGATTGAGCTCATTTAGTCCATAGCTTACCTGACAAAAGGGGGTTTTTCACGCTTTAAGTTGACTGAAAGACATTATTTTGTAATTACTGCTCAAGCTTATTGGCGAATTTGATGAAATTAGGATGTCTGAAACCCTGTCAGTCTAATTTGTCACGTATTCTTCAGTTTAGTACGTCTGTCTCAGTTGGCCATAGCACCCGATTACTCAGGTTCCGGAAGTCCATCGTATTAATAAGTTGAGAGATGTTCCACTTTTTCACAACGTTTCTATTAGACCAGGAGCTGGTGACAGGTGACGTTCTCCCATTTTGATAATTGGCATCGAATTAAGAACTAAAACGTCGCGTATGTTGTCTACTTTGCCATTAGAAGAGGCAGGTACCTCGACAGTAGTGAACAGAAGCTCCAGCATTACAAAAGAAGAGCGTTTTCAGTGGCACATTTCAAAATTGTACATTTATTATTTGTAATGACATGAATAAATAAAATACGGTTCAGTTTTCATTTCATAAATATATACACATTTACATATTGGCATTTCTTATTTTATTTTTACTTGTGAAAAGTAGAGGGAATTATAGAATCTATAATGTCCCAAGGAAGTTATGACCCTCTTTATTGATAACGTAACTATGACGATATAAGCTAATAATATTCCGGTCAAAAATAAACAAATTTTTGATCCTTTACTTACAAAAAATAAAGTCAACGACAATTTTCAATGTTTTTAACTTAGAAAGTTCGCCTGGTTCAAAATAAATTGTGTTATTTTTGTTTCCTTCTTCAATTTGAAAATTTCTGAAAACATTTTAACTGTAGGTAAGTACGCGACGTTTTTGTATTAAGAGAAACGACGCGGCTGTTGCAGACCGCTTCTCAGAACGAAAATGCTCGGCAAGAGTTAATCCCAGCCGCGGCTTGTGTGATTGTCGCTATCGACGTCATGGACATTTGAATCAACAAATACCTTGATTCGAGCCTTATTGTTGGAGAACATGTTTAATAGTCGAGCAGATTACATACAAGTTGGATATTTGGCAGCACAGAAAACAATATTCAATTTAAAATGTAATCTGAGTAATTATTTCAGACAATTTACGGAAAACTTTGTAACAATATTTATACAACCACTTCTAGAACGTACAATCTGATCTTGGATCCAAACGTCACCCAAGAGACGAGAACGAAATCGTTTGATATTCTATAACCTGATTGGAATTTGCCATTATCGATTCAACAAACATTGATCGATCGGTCTTGCGCAAATTGTGATGATATACAAAACGTGTTCGGTGTTATTCTGCTTGAATAAAAACAGATTAAAGTGATGTCACGAATATAAACTTAAAAAGTCGTTTGAAAGGTATCCACATTGTTTACACGAACGTCGAAAACCTTTTTAAGTCGCCACGTTCGTTTTTAATAAATCCACTCACGTTCAACCACGATTCCATCGGTAAAAATCGAATAGTTTCCAAAACAATTCAGATCCTAAATAGAATGTCAAAACTTTGTGTAACACCCATTTCTTTTCCTTTCCCTCAGCTCAAAAAATCTTGAATTTCTTCGCAAACAGATTTAAAAAAAATAAAGAATTGCAAATTAGAAAAGTCCACTTTTGGTTCTAATTTCCGAAAGTAAAAACAAAAACAATATTAAATTACGTAACAATTCCGTAAAAATTCTGTTTTTTTTTTATTGGATAGAAAACGTTTGCAACTCTCTTACAGCAACGGGAATCTGCGAATAGACAAGACTTAGGTATTTAGTTTTTACGTGAATTCTATCATGTTATTGACCAAAACATTGCCATAACTCGTTCACAGACGCTACATATTATAAGTAGATATTCTGTTGTGAGAACACACCTTGAAACTTCTATTTTTGTTCCTGTTCACATGTTTGTTTATACAATATTGGACCGGTAAACAATAACAACAGCCGCTATAAAATAAGCGATTCATCCTCAAACAAATCAAGAGTATATTACGAAAGCATCCTTGTTGTTTTCGTATCGGAAATAGAGTGAAAGTTGATCAACATATCCAAATCACTAGAATGGGATAAATTAAGTTGAATGAAAAACCAACGCGTCGAAATTTTACCACATTTTTCAACCCTAGGGGTGTGTTCAATAGGGGTGTACCGGATATTCGCATACTAGTACTCATGTACGTGAATGTTTTCAATTTATCAAAGGCTCAACATGTGGCAGGGGTGACTAACCCTACATCTTTACCTGAGTCACAATTCGGTTATATTCGACGAAAATCATTTTAAGAAGAAACGTAACTATGAACAAATGTTCGGAGTTGCTTCGTTTCAGAGATACAAGGCGTTCAAATTAAAAAAAAAACGGTAGTTATAAAATATCGTGAATATCCAAGAACCCATGAAATATGTGTAGGAAAAACCCTACTATCGATGTCAGCTGGTTTCCAATGCAGGTGTTCATCATATGCACTAGACTGGCTTTAATTTTTTTTTTCTCGAATTAGAAGCTAGATATGAAGAAAATACAAGAGACCAAACAGTTATATTTTCAGTTGCTCAACATAAAACAATATAAATCTGTGAAAAAAAGTCAGTGACTTACTTTTTTTAAAATATTGTTGGCTATGGTGTTCACTGAGACACCACTGGCTCTACTTATTTCAATCTAGTTAAGGCTAAATGAGCTTTTTATTAGTTCGGATAAAAGTACCAAATTTCAACCAAATCGGTTCAAGGATATTCATGATATTTTATAATTCTTCAAATGACCTATAGAATCACCCTCTGCAGTTAGGAACCGTAGATACGAAACACCCTGTATATACAGCGTGACTAACGGTCGATAGACGTTTATGGAAAATGCTACACAGGATTTTTCTGATAACTTCACATCTTACATTTCCTCACCTTTGAAATATTTTCAGCATTGCAAAGTTGCCGCTTCTATCAAAAAGTCCTAGCAACTTAATTTTAAACACTTCATATATTTTTAACCCATTTTTAGAAACCCACTTTTAAAATTGTACCTTTTTGTTGATAATGTCTTATACCTATCCCCATCGGTTTTCGAGATAAAAAATAATTTGTGTTAAATATGGTCCAAAACATAGTCCTAATTTTTGAACTTGAGTAAATTAGTACTCTCAATTCATGAAAATTTTATATTTTTATGGCAGTTTGGACAAACTTGAAGTATTTAATTTACACCAAGAAATCGACTCCATATATAATCACTATTATTCCTGTTACGCATAAATGAGGTGAAAAGTTAGTTTTTTCAAATGAAACCCCCTGTATATTACTCGATAAATTCAAACACGAAGAAAAATGTTTCAAGATGACGTATCATCTCCCTATACCTAAATCATGAAGTTTTCTTGATAATGCCGCTTTTTTGGAAACATTAATTTTTAAAGAATTTAATTTTCAGTACAGCTGTGGGAATTACATACAGAAAGACGGACAGATTTATTCCAAAGCAATTTGTAAACAAGCTACAGCTCAAAAAGTCATTCAGTGACAAGGTTTTATTTCACACAGGTATTAGTCATAAAACTTGGACTTGAAGCTCTTCATATTATGAATATCTTTATTCTATGTGTTGGAAGAACGAAGTTCCCAAGAAATTATTTTCTATACACGAACAATGTCATCAAATCATTGCCAGAACTTGTAAAAATTTCAACCAAATGTATACAAATTCAACACCAACGAACGAGAAGTTCGGAGGATTATAGAAAAAATTTTTGAGTATGGCTCAAAGTTTCCAGGGAACAATTAAGTATACCAAATATCAACTTTTCCTTTCGTATTTCTAGATAAAAAACTAGATATACTAGGATATGACATGTGAAATTACAAAAAATAACAGAACAAGGAAGAATAAAAAAATAAAAATAATATCATAAACAGAATATCACAATAAATGCTGGATATCATTCGTAGGGAGCAGTAACTGTTTTCTGTTGGAGACAGACTATTGTATAGGTTTATGCAGAAGTCTGATTTACATAAAAGCGAGCCGTTAAATTTGTTATTATCTGATAATGATCTTCAATAAAGTAACGTTGAATGGTACTATAATATATATCAAGTCCAATATGACTTCCGGGTACCTTTCTCATCGAGTATAATTTTCTGCTTACAACTCATCGCACCCAATAGACGACATCAATACTACTCAGTTGAAAACGAGTTATTTTTCTGCAGATACAGTTAATTACCATGGATGAATAGACTGATTCATGTTGCAGCAGAACTGTACCGCACCTTTTTCGACAACTCAATCAAAATAATCAGCTGACAAACACGTCGACATCATGTTTGTAGAACTGGAACGCATTACAATATTCAGTCTTAACGGTTATTCAAATCGGTAAAAACGACGAATGAATTTGTCTCCTCAGAACTTCGATCGGAATAGCATTAACATGATTCAAAATGTGAATTCTATTTGCGTCTCAAATTGGCTTTACTCCCAATACTTATATTTTTCCAATACTTTTCATTCAGGGAGTGTTTATGGAAAACTGTCTTCCAGAACTTCTGCAGTCAGTTATAACAATAATTACAACTTTGAACGAAATTGTTCGTTTCCCTCAATTTCCGCCTTGTGGGAATAACTTGAAAGCGATTGTGGATACCAAACAATCGAAACGTCGCGACTTGGAATCATAGAGAAAAGCATTCTCTTGTCATTTTCAGGCAATGGAAGTCCAAACAATTTCATTGAAACTGAAGCATTTTCTGCAAATCTCAAACACATATAATTTTAGGTACAAACTGATGAGAGAAAGACCATGTTGAAGGCTCTCTGTAAAATTCAACAGTACAGATTAAAGGCTCCCCTAAGCCAGCGAAAAATCTTGGCTACAGACGAAATTTTCCTCCAGGACAAGCTTCAGTGTCTCATCAAGCTTAAATAAACGAAACGTTTCAGCATGATCATGTATGTCAATCGTCTTGGCCACCGAAATAAGCTGTGAGACCGGCCGGTAGAGATTAGGAAGGAAGTTTGCCTTGCTTCAGGACTGCAGACAGTCCGGATTTACCTACCATTCAAAGAAGTCGTTGAAAGACCTTGTTTTCACAGCAATTGCGAACGTGGTGGCATTCTTACCGTGCAGTCTTTAGTAAGATGTCCCAATTTCCCACATCTATACCATGCCCTGTTCTTCTTCTGCTTATCAAATATGTTATCCTATCCAGAATCTTCTCGATACTGTAATACATGCTGGAAGAACTTGCTGCAAGTCTGTTTTCCTTTGTTCTTCTATTCGTTCTTTTGTTGTTCGAGAATTTTCTGAATTGCCACTTCTCGTTCTTTCTTTTCATCCAACCATCGCCTTTCCTCTTCTTGTTTTTCCTCCTGGCACCGCTTTTCCTATTTTTATTTTTCCTCCTGGCGCCTTTTTTCCAAATCGGCAAATTGATTTGAGAAAAATTTTAGAATGTATCGTACGATGGTATCGTATTCACCATAAAGAGTTTAAAATAATTCTCTACTTTTCACTAATATCTAACTTCCTACACAACTGTTACCCTATATACTCAATTCGATCAGAGTATATTTTTCGGGATTTGTTTGTTCTCTAGAATATCAGTATATGAAAACATCGAAAAAATACTTAAGAATGAGGAATTGTTTACAGCGAACGGCCGTTTTATTTGTTATACAAATGAGTTAAGTTTTTTCGTTGGCACTTAACATTGGCGGAGGCTAAGAAATTTTTTCAATCTCGTAACAGTATTATATCAGCTATACCAGCCAGGTTCTTGAGCAGAACTGCCTCCACCCGGTCTTTGCTTGGTGGACAGGCGTTTGACAAAGTCCCGGAGTTCTTCGAACTGTTAATAAATAACTCTGGGCCCTGATTAAAATTGATTGGACTTCCATTGCCTGAAATAGAAAACTAAAAGAACCATATTTCCATGGTTTCAAGTCATAAAAAGGTCCTATTGACAATTCTGAAAGTGTCCATGGCCCTTATCTGGTGTACTTCAGCAGATATTTTCCTCTGGAAGTCAGTCAAGTCCTCATTTGTCTAGAAAGCACCCTGGCAATATTTCTTTTTCTGAATAGATGACCGCCCTTGTGGAGTCCACTGTTATGGTTGACATGTCCTCAAAACGCTTCTGGATTCTCTTGGACATCCACAACAAGCCGTCCTGCACCTTCAGGCTCAGCAACTTCCTGTTTCAGACCTCAGGCTCTTCAATCACGCCACGCTACAGCTTTAACAATACGATTTCGTTGTCAGCCAAAGCATAGTTATTTCTTCAAAATATATCGGCAGTGAATCCAAATTTTCAACATGAATGGCTTGCCTCAATGAAAACAGGAAGATTGAAGACTGAAATTATTTCTGCAATTGCACAGTGGTCCATCAGAAGGTCTCCATACTCTATATTTGTTATTTGGTTACGATAGAAAAATAAAGTAGTTCCAATCAGGTGACAGAATTCTCATTACGTTCAGCATAGAAATCGAACCTATTTCATCGGCCATACTAGATGATGTTTGTAAAAAAATGCTCAAATTTCTGCTATTTCATGGTTGTAGTCCAAGCAACGAAGAAGATCAGATCATAACTTCCGATGACTTCACATGCTTACCCCAGTCACGTTGTGTGGCCATCTCAAACTATAAAGTTCGCCATTCCTCTGACGTCGAGATAAAGTAGAAAAAAAGAACAGGCGATGAAGAAACCATCAGGGCTTGATATGGCGATGCATTTGCGAATGTTTATGCCGAGTTGTCGCAGCTCTGCTATCATTAATAATGATAAATCAAAACAGAAATGTTGTCTTCTAGAAAAATATGTAAAGATATTTCCGTCTTAAAAACTAGATTGAGCCTCTGCAAACGGAAGTGTTTTATGAAGAAACGGTTTTATGTAACGGTGTTCAGTTCTTCGTTATCACAAAAGTCAATGTGCCAACGATTATTATTCGAACAGTTTACTTCTGTACACGAAAACGTTATCTCCAAAAGTCCATGAATGACGACATTAAGTAAACTTAGTAGTATAACTATCGATTTTCTTACTTATTATATTTACTCGATTCGTCAAAAACATGTTGATGTGACTAACCGCGAATATATTATATAATTTCGCGTATCAAACCAAATAAACTCTACGTAAAACATTTTATTGGGCGATGTAATGACAGAACTGGGCGAAAAAAGACAAAACTAGAGGGAGAGGCATGCACATAATCATAATTTAATCCATCGGTTATTTAAAATGAACGCAATCTTCCTTCTTTGGTTCCATCACAAGCACAGTCGATCAAAAATTCAAAGAAACTGGGATTTGGATTGTTTGATTTTTGTTCTGCCTACAACTACGACTTTATTACCAATTTATTTTAAAAAATCCGTTTTTTGTAAGAAGCAAGTACACCAAATCCTTGGTTGTCATAACGCAGAACTTTGACTTCAGCAATCCGTACTTCATCGGACTGGGCAAAAAGAATGGACTGACTGATGGATGTTGACTGTTCACATGCATAATAAAAAAGAAAACCCCTGTCAATAATGTACTTCTTCGGCCTATATTTCAACCTGTTTAATGCTAGGGGTTCCTTGTTATGTATATCCAATTTATCGTAGACTAACCTGAAAAAATCAACTAGAAAGAAAAAAAATCAATTTAAATGCGGAAAAAAGAAGAAAATTAACTTTGAAGTATTTATTTATAAGTATTAAAGGGAGGGTAGGGGTAACATTTTTTTAAACTGAATTATTGGACGGTCAGATATTTTCCACCATTTTTATGGATTTTTCTTAGCATTTCTTCTAGAAATTTTACTGAAAAGACGCTCTACCTTAGATGTCGTGTCTTAAATGACAGTTTTTCTCGTCTAATTGCTAGACAACAGTTTCTCATTGAACAAACAAAATTCATCCAATAAAATACAAACCTCTCGTGCAAGTGAGAAAATCAAAATAGAAGTTGTTCTAATTCAGCTTGCAAGATATGACCTAAACCAACTAACACGCTCAAGTAGATCCCTGTGTCTTGTAGATGAAGATGTACATTCTCAAAACTCGCCCATTAGTTCTATGGTCCAAAATATCGACTTTTCTTATTCCCTCGAAACGGATATGTTCCTGACGACAAAGATCAAACAAAAATCACGAGTGTTGTTATCTCAACGACGCCCGGGATCATAGTCACGGCCTTTTATGAAAGTCATACCGCAAGAAGGGTAACAACGCCGAACTCTATCGGTTTGACCTCGGGCGTGACCTGTGGAGTACTTTCTGCTTCGCGCCTCATTTGAATGGACAGGCGGCAATTTTCACAACAGAAATTAGGGTGTCGTGAACCGAGAAGTGTTTCGAAGTATACGGTGAGAGAATTTAGCAGGAATTCGAGAGGTATTACACTGAATTGCCTTTATTACAATGGACAGCGGTCGAAGGTTGAATTGAGTAAGGTAATGATTAAACTGGATGCGAAAACCAATATCGGAAAGAGCCATTAGAATGGATGTCACCCCCAAAGAGGACAAGCCATCTGTAACGTAAAATTTCCCAACTTCAACTGAGCCAAACATTGATATAATCTATCAGAACGGCAAAATAAAGAACTGAAACAGTCTATAAATTAAAAGTGGCCAACCAACAAAGTTCAATAACGATATTCTGGAGAACCAAATCAGATGAGAAATAACTTCGAAGAAATTGAAAAGAATCGAAAAATAACTTTGTAAAACCAAATCATTACAATAACAAATTTTCATCAAAAACGAATTATTTCGGAATCACAAATGATCACATCAGACTTTTGAAGAACCGAAAATCGATGAACTTGAACATCACAAAAAGGTAAATTAAACCAGCAAATCACAAAAATAAAACTTTGTAAAAATATCGTAAGGTTGTAAAGCGTAATATTCGGATGTCATAAGAATTAAAATTGTCGAATCAATAGATCACAAGACCTAAAATCGACATATCCAAAAAATGCCATCACCTCTGATGCTTTCTCGGGGAATTATGGAAGTTCCTGATCCTGGTGATGTCCCTGGTTAGAGGGCTCCCAAGGATATGTTGTCTGTAGAATCGATCTGCGATCTTTTTTATATATTCAGTGATCGTTTCGACGTTGGCCAGCTCATGCAATGCGGCTATCCGAATGTACCTGTCACTATCCGTGACGATACGGAGTACTTTATTCTGCATCCTCTCCAGCCGCACCACCTGGTACGAGGGGGGGCTGAAAAATATTGGGCAGGCGTAGGTCATCGATGGCCTGATGACCTGTTTATAGATCAACGTTTTGTTTTCCCTCGACAGCTTGGAATTCCTCGCTATCAACGGATATGTCCGTTTTACTACACCCGCAGCTCGTTGAATTGCCAAGCTGACGTGTATGACAAACGTCAATGTCTTGTCCAATTGTACTCCCCAGGAACCGCACAGACTCTGCCACCTCAATCCGGGTTCTCAGAGCCATAAACCCTACGTAATCTCCACGTTACTACGTTTTCTCTTATGAGCTCTGTTTTTTTTTCCGGATTAACCGCTATTTTGTTACTCGCCATGTTAGTGTGTTCCAACATTGGAAAGTCGTGCGTATATAACAAGTACAAAAGTGTGACAGACAGGTAGGATCCCTGCGGCACACCCGCTTTGGTCGGCCTCATTACCGAGCTGGTACGTTGATTCTGGCCCTGAAAACCCTACCAACTAGGTTGGAGTCTAGAAGTCTGACCTAGGCATGCCTACTCCAGCATCTTCGCGACAAAGCTCTCTGTCCAGACAGTGTCGAAGACCTTCTGTACAACCAACAGGGCCATCACTGTGTTGAGGCCTCGGTGGAAACTTTCCCTCACCTCGTGAATAATTCTTGCTACCTGAGAAGTTGTAGAGTGACCTCTCCGAAAGCCGAACTGCTCATCCGGGATGAGTCGAAAGTCTTCCTCGAGATTCTCAACTCTCTTCAGCAGGATACTGTCCACTAACATGGCGACCGCACTGAGCTGTAGCTCTCTATCCTTTCTTGGGGCTTTCCCACTTTTAGTATCGGGAAAACCTATGCATGCTTATCGCATTTGTAATGTGGATTAGCTGGACCAGAGATTTCCTTGGAAGGTTCAGACCTGTGTCTATTTTGTCCATACCAGGTGCTTTGTTCCTGGGAAGTCTCTTTATCGTATCTGTCACCTCCTCGAAGCTGGTAATCAACTTCGTGTAGGTGCGCCTGTCCAAGATGACATTCGGGGCTTGTCTAAACTTCGAGACTTCCCTGGGTATTTCTTTGGTGTTCTTCGTTTTCGTCAGTATCGGTCCAAAAGGCCTTTCCTTGTTCCGTCATCGCCTGCGTTTGACCACTCCCCAAGGTAGGAATGTCCATTCCTGCATAGGGAATTGTATCCCGCATTGAGACTCTCGAGTTTCCTCTTCCAGGCTTCATCTCTATGACGTTTGCGGTTTGATTAGATCTGCGATTTCCATTCCCAGAGACAACATCTGTCTATTCTGTTTCGGAGGTTTCTGGTGTCCTGCCATTTATTCCGCTCTTGATTAAGTTTGATCAAATCGACATATCAAAAGTCATCAGAAGAATAAATGGTGAAACCGAAATGTACAGAACAGAAAGCGGGTTGCTGCTCTACTATCTCAGCGCAACGTGCGGTCAATGTAAATAAATTTTGATGTCGAGATTAAATTCCTTTTTATTACTGCCTCACGTCTCACCACCTGATATTATCGAAATGACAAGGCTCACAATGAATTCATTACCAGAATTATCAAAGAAAAAATATGAATCCTCAATTGATGAACGATTTGTTATAAATTCGTGCGACGTGATTCGATTTTTCAACGGTCACTAGTAAGCGTCATCTAGGAGATAATAGAGAAAGTTTTATAATGAGTTGATTGTTCTCTACAAGGCTGGTTCATATTTCGCTTATGGGCGATCAGTTAGAATGTAAAATTACTGATATATTTGACATTCTCTTCAACATATTCTATCGAATTCTTAACTGCAAGTGACACTTGCGTTAAGTGTAACCTGGGTAACTGCCTTATGCCCTCCATACTTCCTTCCAGATTTCATTTTATATTTTACACATTTCGATTCCAAGGATTTGTTGGTTCAACGTTTTCAGATAGGATTAAATGGTGTTTTGATAGAATGTTGTTTCGTTAGGTTTCGAATCTGAGGTTATTGAGTTTTGCGATTACTTAGTTTTTATTTATTTATTTATTTATTTATTTATTTGTTGATCATCCAAACAGACGAACCTTAGTGGTTCATCCTTTGATAGGATGATAGAGTAACAATTAACATATCAGGATATCAATAGCTATAAACGATATACAAAGATTTTACAATGCTTATTTAACAGTTTGGTACAGGAAAGATAAGTGCTTAAAAAGATTAAACTCAGAGAAAAATTTAATTTTCAATCTTCAGCAGAGGAAGCATAAAAATCGAGCAAGAATTGCCGCAGTTTCTTTCTAAAATTTATTATATTGAGATAAAAGATGTCTAAATTCAAGTGACAAATCGTGTTGTAAGCGTTCATGCATCGAATCATTGGTGAATTACCATAATAGTTAGTATCATACGAGGGTGGATAGAAAGTAAGGCGATTACGAGTAGATCTTGGGTTGCAGTTCAAATGAAGGTGTTCAGTGCAATCAGGTGAGTCGATATAATTATTCAATATTTTGTAAGTAAACAGTATATCAAAGAACTCCCTCCTAATAAACATTGATTCCAATTTATAGAAGTATAAATTTGATTCATATGTGTAATGATGTCGATATTGAAAAAATCTGTAGTTGAGCGCTTTTACCAGTTTCTTTTGTACCTGTTCAATTTTTGCGACGTATTTCTCATAAAAAGGATTCCAAATACTCGTACAGTATTCCAATATCGGCCTCACTATTGTTTTGTATACACTTATAATAGATTCATGATAACGAAATTCCTTCGTATTTCTAAGAACAAACCCTAACAAGCGAAGGGATTTTCTAACGGTTGTATTCAAGTATGAGTCAAATGTTAACTTTTTATCCAGGATGATCCCAAGGTCACGGACCTCGTCACAGGTTGGTATTATTTCGTTGTTTAAGTATAGATCATTCGATGGGTGATTGTTGTTTCTTGTGAAAACAATATGGTGACATTTTTTTATATTTATGAATAATCTATTAATATTACAATAATGATAAAGACTATTTAGATCTTCTTGAAATTCAACATAATGCAATGCAGTTTTGATAGGCATATAGAGTTTCAGATCGTCAGCGTAAATAGCTATTTTGGCAAATCTGATAATGTTTTCAACATCACTGACGAAAACGCTAAACATAATTGGTCCTAAATGGGAACCCTGGGGGACCCCCGAAGTGATAGGAGTCTTACTAGAGTTGAAATTGTTGACGGCGACATACTGGTGCCTGTCTTTTATGTAGGAAGTCAGGACATTCAGCAGGTTGCCGTGCACACCGAAATTCTCAAGTTTGGTTATCAGGGTCGGATGATGCACTTTGTCGAATGCTTTCGAGAAATCGGTGTACACGGCACATGCCGAATGACCTGTTTCCATAATGTTATATACATTTTGTACAAACGGTGCCAAGTTAGTAATAACGCCTCTTTTTTTGTGAAAGCCGTGTTGATGTATAGTAATAACATCTTTAATCTATTTTAATTATTTAATCCAGTCACTTTCGTTTCTTAACGAATTTAGATCTATGAAAACTAGTTCTTCTTACATTTCATTCTGCTATTTTTAAGTCTAATAAAAAGTTGTTTTAATAAAAAATTGATCATCCACTTTATTGGTTTTAAAAATCAACGGTTTTCTCCTTTATGGTTACTGCTCAAATAATTCTGCTATTCTATGGCCCACCCTTTATACAAGCTACTTATCCAATTGAAATTGAATGACCATTTGGATAAGCATTTGATTCACTGTCTACTCGAAATGAGTTTCATTTCAATTTCGCCTGCTTTAGAACTACTTGAGTGCTGTGAGAAGCGACAGACACGTAATATATAAGCAACGAAAATCAACGGAAAAAATAATTGAAAATTTTTCAGGCTGATGACAAAGGACCAGGAAGATGAACTTGTCAAGTCAATCTGGATAAAAATGCCAAGGGTTGTATGATTGATGATTATTCAGTACAGCATCATCCATGAATATTCTCTCGCATGAAACTGCTAGGAATAATAAAATTGACGATTGATTATAATTGGGTGTATACCTGTTGGAACTAAAGATAAATCTATAAAAAAAGAGATAGACAGATGGGCAACTTTTCTGAGATAAATAAGTAAGCGAGAGGCAACATACAGTAGTCAGAGGCTTCATTTATGGCACATACAAGTTCTAGGACAAGTTAGATGTGTGCCTAATAAATCCTGAAGAATCTACAGGACATGAAGTTACCTCTGGCGCATCAGGTGTCCTTGTCGTGTCAACAGAGACTTGTAAATTAAACCAGGATTACATAACACCTATAATATAATCTCAGATCGAGGTATTCCCAGACTTACTCAAAAGAATTACTATGATTTCCAAATAATTACTCGAAAAATGCACATAATTGCGATTGTGTAACTATCTGGCTTCCATACAGTTTGGATTCAGGACTGATAACAGCACTAAAAACCCCAAACAATCGGCATGTCATTCGATCTTATATTGCTTCGCAAACTATATCGGAGGAATAGCATACGAATAATACAAATGATATTAGTGTACTGGTAAAGAGCACGCAGCTGATGTACCACAGGACCCGATCTTAGGGCCAGAGCTTATCTTGATTTACTCAATCTGCTTTTCTATTTCCCCTTCTGATACCTGCAAATGTATTTGTTTCACAGACGACACTAGAGTTTATCATGTTAAAACCAGAAGAATGAATGTCTTATCATAAAATGCATACCAACCAATCACGGGCCTTCTCGTCGGTAGCTGTCACTTGTCACCCGGCATCTTTCTTTAATTTTCATAGCAGATTCTGCCAGCACAGATGAACAGGAGAGGGTTTCCGTGTACCATAGAATTATAGATTGTTACGTCTCTTTCTCTCCTATGAATTCAACGATAATGACATCTCACTTATTTGATCGACTCCAGAATTCTATGGTACACGGAATCACACCCCAGCTGTTAGAGACCTTGGATTTAATTCAAGTATTCCAATAGTAGAGATTGTTTCATAATTGGGTGAATATTTAATCGTTTGCGAGTTGAGAAGGTAATCTGGAGTTGGGACGACTTTTTTTAAATAAAAAAAAAATCCTCTTTTAAAATTCTGTTCAGAGTCTTGCATTACTTGACTTTAAACGACTGCGAATCTATATAAAAAATGCGATTTTTTTTATAATTTTGATAGGTGCATTTCTACCACAAAAAAGTTCTGAAATTTCGTCAATTTGTCATCGAAATATTTGTTTTTGTATGCCTCTGGATCAGCTCGTCGATATACATATGAGAGATATATGCGATTTAAAAAAAAATTGAAAATATTTGAAAAAATTTCGAAAATTTGAACATGCGAGGGAATTTTTGACGTTTTACTCCTTTTTTAGGCTAAACCTTGTATCTGAGCATATACAAATCATATATTTTCGGAATCAGCACGAAATTTCACGTATATAATGTGAATTTCGAGTGAATCTATTGATTTTGTATTTTGCATGATTTTTAGGGGTCTACCCCTTACGTATTTTTTCGAGTTATTTTCTTTTTTACTGATCGACTTGAAATTCACAGAGCATATCAATTTTATCATTCTAAATCGATTGGTTTAAGCAGAATTGATCTATCTTCATTCGTTCTCCAGTTGAAAAATTCATCCGGAGTTGAGATGGGCCATTTCTCTCCGAAATAAAAAAAAACATTGTTTACTTATTTACGTGATAATTTTTGTATAAATTTAAAACACTGAACATAAAAAATTATCTGGATATTCACTTGCCACTAGAACTAACCCCAAAACTTAGCACAATCGTTTATTGAGAGGAGATGAAGTATACCCCACCTCTATAAACGTTAACAACAATTACAGAACTTCAACCTATTCAGGACCAGTTACAGAAAAATTAGCTCAATTTTTGCATAAAAAAATTTAAGAATATCAAAAACAATAAAGATGAAACACAAAATCAGGCGTTTATGAACAAAATTGTGGTTCTTGTCCCAAAGTATGTATTGGCAAAACAGATTGACCGTTCAAAAATTGTACACGCGAACGTCGTATGAATTATGTAAAAAAGAAAACGAATTGTATTGTTATTCTTATATCCGTCAACCGACTGCATCCTACGAACAAACCTCAGAAGTCAGAGACTTGTGCGAGCTATAGAAAATGTACATTTTAACGTGTGATGCCATGCATATTTTAGAAAATCATAACTTTCGTGAAAATTTCGAAATTCTTAATGCCGAAAATAAAGGGAAGCTCAATTACTTAGAATTCTTAGAAATTGATGAACTGAAAAATTCTAATAGTTTACTTAAAATAGCTCTCCTTCGTCGAATTTATTTTCTTAATGAGTAACCAATGAATTTTTTAGGTGCAAAATTTATTAATTAATATATGTTGTAGGATTTCTGTTAATATTGATAATCAGTAGTGCCTATTATATTAATTATGAAATGGGTATTTGAGGGTGCGCCAAAGAATACTAAAATTTTTGTCATAACAATAAATGAGAAAACTGTTAATACGTAAAACCAATAAAATGGAAAATTAATCATTTATCAGAATAACTTTAAATAAAACTTAAATTTAGCAGAATGAAATGTATAGAACTGATTTTTGATCCGAAACGATGTATGAGAACTGATAAAGCATCATACGCAAAAACGGTAAGAACTATTTTTCATAGTCTACCTGTCTAATATGTAATACCTCGATATGTTATGTGATTGTTTTATCTTCGTGTTTTTCAGGGCTGGGTACCAGGCTTTGTTCAGCTTTAATGATTCCTCTTTTCTGTTGAAATTATTTCTGTGTTTATGTATTTCTATGGCTTCTCTATTGAGGCGGGCATGATAATGTTTTGATGTTGAGATCACTTCAGTATTCTTAAACAGGATGTCATGTGTACCTTCTCCATGGGCATTACCCGCACGCTACGCAATCTCTGAGAGAATAGATCAACCGACATTTCGCTACGCTATAACCTCTCTAATTTCTGAATATTTACGGTTCTTTACTTTTCGGTATCAGCATTTATTCCTCTGATAATTTTTGATGTGCCAATTTTAGGTACTGATCCGATGATTATAATTCCTTTGGCTTTAGAATATTACGCTTTGCAGACTTACAATATTCTGTTATTATATTTTATCATTTGTATGAGATATTGTTTCTGTAATTTGACGTTTGATCGAATATCCCTCTTCACATTTGTGTTTATTTTCTTTTTATGGTATTACAGAATGCCGTTTTGTGATTTTTCAGTCATCAAATTTTGGTTCTTTAAAATTCTGATGTGATCATTTCTGATTCTGGGATAATTCGTTTTTGATAAAAATTGGTTTTTGTAATATTTTGGTTTTACAAAGTTATTTTTCAATTATTTTCCATTTCTGTGAAGTTATTTCCTATCTAGTTCGATTCTCCATAAAATCGTTACTGAACTTTGTTGGTTCGATAGTTTTAAATCATAGTCTATTTCAGATCTATATTTTACCGTTTTTTTTTATTATATTTAATCTATTTGGGCAAAGTATTCAACTTAAATGAATTTGGATATCGCTTGATAAAGCTACTATGAAACATGTTGGTTTACTTTCGGTATAGGTAAGACAAGGTACTCAAGCTCCCGTAGGCTGTTCTAGCCCAAGAAAATGAGCTCAGTATGGAGAACCAATTTTATCTGGTTTTATAAACAAACGACCATATCTTGGTTCTCGGAATACAATGAGTTCTTATGCCGCCGTTACTTCCAGAAACTTCTAACCGCGAACAACCATACTTCCTGTATTAATAATACGAATGATTGAATCAAGAAAAATCACGTGACTAAGACGCTTTGTTCGAAGCGTATTCCGATGAATGAATCGTCGTCAAAGGCCAATCGATAGTCTTAATCAGCAGAAGTGAGCGGTTCACTCTAACGGTAACGATATACACCAACGTAACGTTAACAAAATATACCTATTACATGAAGGCGTTATGTAAGCCACTATAGCATTTTCACAATAGCAGCTAACGCAGAAACCAAATGTAGACTAGTACGAAGATCGTCTCGTTACGCAATCGCATCATATAATGACACTGTTTGCAACACACGAGAATTAGCGGGCGAGCGCAAAAAGTCAAACGACGAAATCGTGGTAGTTTTCAAATCGCGATAATTTACATTCGATCACTCGAGGAGGAGAAATTCGAACGAAATCGGAGAAACTAAGCGCGATGACTAGAAACGAGAACGCCAAATGGATATAAAAAATCGATATGACGAACGAAACCGCTTATCTTTTGTCTGACCCGAATTCGACAAAGGTTGTCAAAACTTATCGCAGTCCCAGTGACCAATCGTTGATACTTACTGACCGCGATTCAACGCGCTCCGTAAGCGGATGATCGTAAAAATACGAAATCGCTTTGAATGTCATCCTAACACCAACTGGCAACCCATTTAAAATTGGAAGTAATTGATAGCAGATTCACAAGTTGAGCACAGAGATGACAACAAAAATGGAATGGGCAGTTCAAAATTCGTTGACGAGGACTAAGATAAGATCTCCAGTTATTGACAGTGTTCTAGTGATTGACACTTTCTTTCAAATAATAAGACTATATTCTATAATATTACTAATATTTCTAAGAAACCCTCAAAAACAGTATCCTTCCACGATCTAGCAGATTTCGTAGTGATCTGCCTATGCAATTTCTAGTTATTAAAAGGCGAAGTGCATCACATCAACATTATCTGTGGTTCTAAAGCAAACTGTTAAAGTAAGTCCACCAGATGAAATTTTTTTATTCTTGCCTTGATGTTTATTCATTTCATATATTTTGAGGCGTTTCTGATTTATTTCCAGAGGGTTAGATCTTCTAACCTAATATTTGTCTGGGTTTTAATGAACATAAATGGACTCCCCTCTAAATAAGAGTTCAAGAAAATTTTTGGTACCAGTCATTGACATGGGTGTCGATCATTGGTACATAAACTGTCAATTACTGGAGCATTATTCTTTACAGATATGACACCAAAGAAAAATAACACCAAAGAACAGTTGTTTGTACCTATGCCGCCCTTGATATATCAAAATAGATGCCCGTAGCTACAGCTTCTAGAATATACTCCATTCTTAGAACCACATCATCCGGGAAAATGTAGATTGCCGAATGGGACCAAGCACTTTTCTCACAACCAACAAAGAAAACCTCCTGGAGCAGTGGATATTAGCAGTTAACAAAGAAACTAACGAAGAGTGAAAATAAAATGGTGATAGCTTCGAAAGATGAAAGAGAAAATTGTTCTTGTTGTTTTTTCCGTTAACCAGCTGTCACCCTCCTACGAACTGCCTGAGAACTGAGGGGAAGATTCAACAGTTCCTTCCTTTTAACACATTTCTACAGATGTGCAGCCGCCCTTTGAGAAAACCGTGGGGACTTGGACCCACACAATCTCTTTGACTATACACAGCGAAAGTGATACCGTCGATAACGTTTGGAGCCCTGCTGTGGTGGTGCCATATATAGAACAAGTGACAACCAGAGGGAGGCTGGCCAGCTTACAAAGACTGGACATGCTCATTGGTGTCATGACTTTTAGCCTAGGAGTGATCCCAAACCAGCATCTACGTAGAGTAGCGGAGGTAAGGACTGAGACCAAAGTGCCTAGGTCAATGTAAGGGCAATAACCAAGGCAACCATAACATATTGAAGGTCATGAGAATCGAGGCATCTGAGATACCGTCGAAGAAAAAAATGACTCCAACCTATTTCTTTGACGGAACATACACTATCATCATACAAGATGGGACAGATATATCAGGGGCCTTACCAATGCTGTAGAAACCAAGGCACTCAATAAATGAATGGAAGTACAAAAAAATTTGGATCACTACATGGCGGAAGTGAATAAAAAAGTTGAGCGATAAGTACAACGCACTTGTTTCGAGAAGAAAATTTCACATATGAAAAACTGGACTAAGGTAAGCTCGGGTAAGTGTGAATTTGGGGCAAGTGTGAGTTTGCTCGCTATCTTCGCTAAACCGGGCGACAGTCCAATGCCATCTATTGACGAAAAGCCTACACTCATAATGAATCCATAACCATCATATAAAATACCAAAGAGATCTTGTGAAATCCAAATATTTCCCCAATTTTCTAACCTAAAATTCATCAACCCGAACGAGTATAACAAGTTTATTTCAAGCTTTGAGTGTATTGTTAAAATCTCAGATAAGAATCCATTTTATTTTCTTCTACCTAAACAATGAATCTGACAATAGATTGTCGTTTTTTCATGAAGTTGTTTTTTTTTTACATTTTTCCATTGCATGTCACACTTACCCCGAAATTAAATTTTATTGGGGATAGTGTGACCTATCTGACGGGGTAAGTGAGAACCTGGTTCATTTGGCCAATCTAAACAGTAATATTTTTTCAGCTATAGTACGAAATTATATACGGAAATCTCAGAGAGCCAAACAATATACCTGGCCAGATGTAGAAGACATTGATACACTTTCTGAGGATGAAAAAACAACTGTGCTTCCATCACCACTAGTCAGAAGATGGGGATCAATGAAATTCTCATTCGATTTCTACCTGTAAATTTTTCTTTTCAACAAATTCACTTTCACGATTATTTTTTGTTTTTTTCCAATGGGGCATTTCAAATTCAATATTAAAAAGTTCCTAACTATGTTTTGAATAAAGATATCTCGAAACAAATAAATTGTGGTGAAAGTTCCTTTACTGTTCACTCACACCTGCCCCAAAGAGAGATTTACGTTTAAATTTGGCCAGAATCACACTTGCCCCAAATTTCTGGAGAAGTGTGACCTATGGAGATGTATATCTGAATATATAAATACAATTCATAGAATACGTTTTTCAACAGTTTTCTGTGGCGTATTATAAAGACTGACCTTCGAAGTAAATTCCTACAAAATTTCATTGTTATATTAGTTCAGGTTCATCAGAAGGACTAAATTCAATGCGAACTAATGAAAATCACGGTCACACTTACCCGAGCTTACCTTATAAAATGTGAGACGAAAAGTGTAAAAATAAAAAAAAATTATACAAAATAAAAAAGGTAAAAAAAAATAAAAAATCTAAAGAAAGTAAAAAAAAATGTAAAAATGTCAAACGTGTGAAAATATAGATAAAAATCAACAATAGACATCATGAACATTGATACAGCAGGTTTTAAACCAATCATAAGCATAAGAAATAGAGTTGGGTAAACGGAGAAGTAAAATGGTGAATGAAGTATTTGTTTTGAGAAAATTAAAGAATACATTGAAATATATGAATACGACGAACTACAGACGTATCCTAACTGTTTATTTTTAGCATCTACTACTTATTCAATATGGATCGAAGGAAGCTTATTGATGTTATCAGAAATATAATGGGAATCATATCTATATTGCTGAAGTTTCTTTTAAATTGTGAACAAAAACTCTAGGACTGGCCAGTATATAATTTCAATTTTTTTTAAGTAAGTTTCCAAGCTGTTTTATTGTTTTATTCGGAAGATTATTGAAAAGTTTCCGGGCTCGGAACTCGTTAGATATTTGACCGATTGATTTAGACATAAACGGGATGGGATGTACTTTTTTTTGTCATGTGCTGTCTTCATGCATATGATTTTCAATTTTATTAGCTGTATGATAGTTAATCATACATTCATAAAAGAATTGCTGTCTCAAATCAATCACCAAGATTCGTTTATACGTGAGATCTTTTGACTGTCTTTTTTTAAGTAGCAGTAGTTTCAAGAATCTACGTTGTCAAATTTCTAGAGGGGCTATATGTTCTTTGAGTGCTGTTTCCTGAGCAATATTTCTCAAAATCTGACGTGACGTGCCTTTTTATCTAAGCTGATGCTATATGATTCTCTACTAGGCATATATTCATTTGTTCCTTGTACAAAACTTTAACGAAATCTGCAGTTGTGTTAAGGCCGCCAAAGGAAGTTATGTTAAAATGTTTTAGAATATATCTGTCGAGTATCCTTAAACGTGATCTGATATATCTAACTCCCAGTACTATTTCCGAACTGTATTTCACCGTCGTCATTTTCCGAACCCGACGACCATAAATTCGAAAACTGCAAACTCGCAATTATTATTCGCCATACAAACAGGTAAATGTTTACGCCAACTTTCACTACAAGTGGCCATAAAAGATATTTTTCTACTCCCACATGTACATTTTCTGTTTTCTTTCCTCGCAATCTACATAATGGATATGTAGGCCGTTCCAGTTATTGAATGGATATAATTTCAGATTCACAGACGTTCAAACATGAAATTGACCAGTCACAGCCAGTGGCGCTGCCAATGGGGCTGAATATATAAATTCACAGTTTTTTTTTCGTCATACGGATGATACGAAATTATTATTAACGGCGTTTCGTGGCTTGGGGGGATACAGCCCCAAAGCTCCCCCTTCCGGCTACTCCACTGGTCACAGCTCGCGTTCAACTGTCCATCGTGAGTATTCGTTTTCAAATGGCACTTCCCTAGTGCGTCGTAAAACTGCTAAATTAATTTCAGATTATAATTTTCACTTTCAATCATCTCGCAAATCGTTTAATTGGTAATTCTGATGAGGAAATAATGAGAAACAGACATACTAAGGCAAAAATTATTATCCCAGAAACATACTAAATTAAATATGAATCAAGCTACATAAATTTCATAGAATGGTTACTAAAAATTGGAAGAAAATACATGAAAAAGTTAATAAACTTAATTTTTATAAAAACATCGAAATTTCAAACAACTGCAAACTGAAGCAATTTGTAAATTACAGTGTGTGGGAGATATAGAGTAAAGAAGTCGAAACAATTTCACATCGGAACCAATTTAGACGTTTTCATTAAAAGTACCAGATTGAGATTTTATAAAGGTTAATTTCAGCTGAATAACAATTTCAAAAAGTAAATAAAATTTCGTCAATAGTCTTCTTTAAAAGCAGGCCCTTAACAGCCAAATTTTGGTCCATTTCAGATAGCAGTTACAGTTACGGAAAGTCCGGGTTCAACAGTTAGCAAATACCAGTTATATTAACAATATTACAATAAATTAGCGGATTATAGTTAAATGCATTTTTATGATAATATGGGAAAAGCTCATTGAACTCGCTTGCAATAGGTCTCGGATTCAAATACCTACAGTCGAAATTCCAATTTAAATTTCTTCATTGTCAAATTTTGCTTCGTTTCGACATTGAACTCTCGAAATATCAAGTAGGTCTGAATTAGTCTGCATGGGGCAACGACGATCTGATAAATCTTGTATCTTTATATCATGCAAGTTGGTTTCAAGAAAATTGGTTATTCAGTCGAAAATAACTGTCGAATTTCAAAAATTACCCGAATTATATACTGTTTCCGTTACTCGACCGACCATTACCTTGCAGGTGCAGGTGGCAATAAGAACCAAGATTTTGGTGACTGATGAAAATCTACGCGGTGAATTTCAATCTTCAATAACCATTGTTCTAAATAATTTTAAATTTGTGTAGGGTTTTTTTTAAGAACCGTAGAAAAATAATACTGAACAATTCGAGCAGATATTCCATAAATCGCACTTCGTCCTCGCTTGCTTCGAACGTCACATCCACTCTTGTTGTACCAACTACCTACTATTTATCCTTTCGACATATTTGTGTTTATATCTACGTGAAACGCTGACATAAACACTCTCTAAATATAACTGCAAGATGTGGTATATGCATCTTCTTATAATATGCTGGCGCATACGGTTCGAATTCCAGGAAATCGGCGAAACAAAAAGCGAGATTAGAACACAAAGAAAAGTGAGGCCAGATCGGCTGTGAATCGTTTGAGAGGACTTTGTCGGAATGAGATCAACAAAATGCAGAAGTCTTGGCGACATACTTTATTAATTATTTTACATTTAGTACATGTGTTTTGAAAATAAAGAAAAAGAAAACATAAATACAGCAAGTAGCTGTTTAAATCACTTGGAATGATTCATGGCTAGCACTGGGTGAAATTATAAGGATACCAGTCCAAGTCCAAGTCCGCGAGAGCGAGAGAGAGAGCGAGAGAGAACCTCGTAACGCTTTACGAGGACTTGGGGCAGTATCCTGATTACATTTTTCACAATAATTATTTATATCAACTATGCATGAGTATAATCGACGAATTTCTGGAAACAGTGGGATCTAACAAACACTTCAAAAAGCCAAAACTAAGTATTTGTCATTGTCATTTTGCTCGCCGACTCGAAAAAAGTACACAACCAAATATTACGCAAGCGTGTGGCATATTCTAAAGGCTGCGCCAGCGGTTCTTGTTCTCTCATCGAAACAGAAACATAAAAACAAATATGTCCGATATGGCACAACGTACATCCTGCATTAAGCGTTTTCAATCGGACATTGCTCGATAAAAAAGCGTTATAAAATCGCAGACGCGTAAATAAATGCATAGAAATCCATTCGTTCCATTATGTGGCCTAAAGGTCATGCACAAAAAATCTAAAGGTCCAAGTGCTTGTGTATAGCCATTACGACACATTAATCTTCACTGAACAGGCTCATCCGACTTTATTATATTCACAAATAAAGAGTAAACGAAATTTTTAGGCCAGGGCAGCAATATGTAGTTTTGCATAAGTAGTTTCATATTTCATGGACAAAAATGGTAAAAAGGACAACGCATCAAAGCTCTTCACACGTGAAAATACCCCATACAGGAAAAAAGGCGAAAGGTCCCAGTATAAAGTAAAGAAAGGTGTAATGTCCAACTCAGTGGAAGGAGACACATGCCATTTTTTGTGTAGAACGTTTAGTTTACGATTACATTTTCATTACATAGGTGTTAGAAGTGGACAGTTTTGCGCACTAAGGGACAATTAACTGAAAATTATTTGTATGAAATAAATAGACTGAATAAAGAAAATAAAAGACAAAATGTTTTCGAGGAAAGTTCGCTTGGTTGATCTGAAGGTCAGTGAATTTAAGCAAGAGTCGGAAGAACGCGATGGAAAGAAGGCCGTACTCCAGAAAAGACATTCAGAAGGACTGACTGAAGAAGGAGAAGACCCCGAAATTAATAAACTGAAGTTTTTTACCTACCCAGTTAAACTTGAAGAAACTACGAATTCCTGAAAGAAGAACTCCAACAAACCTGGGTGATCTTGAAAGATACATTTCTAGAAAATAAAAAAAATTTGAAGGAGGAAATTCAACCGTATTCAAACAATCTGGAAGATGAGCTTCTAGAAAATTCGAATAGTCTGAAAGAGGAACTCCAAGAGAAACTTCTAGAAAATTTGAATGATCTGAAAGAACTACTAGAGAATTCAAACAGTTTGGGAGAGGAACTTCTAGAAGATTAGAAAAATCTGGAAGAAAAGCTTGAAGACAAACTACTAAAAAACTCGATTCAAGAACGAGGTACATCTGAGTCAGTTCTGCACATCTGAAAAAAACAGATCATCTAAAAGTCTACCTCATGAAAAAAACATGAAAAAATTATAAGGAACATTTTTTTAATTTTTCCCGTACTTCGTAAATTTGTTTTTCACCGTGTTTGGAGTTTTTGATTTAATAAAGTAATTTTTTGAAGTTTTATTTAAAATTCCCATTTATCAAATAACATTACAGAATAGTTTTTAGATATGATATATTATGATAGTAACAGTTTTGAAGTTTAAAATTGGATTTTCTTGAAACATGATCCAAGTGACATTCCGCCTCTTTACCGTGTACTCTTCCAATACAATTCCCATTGAGAACTAAATGTAGAATTTTCTCAATGTTACCTCTCACCCGGTATATTTCCTTTTTATACCACTCGAATGGGCAACGGCTTTTGCGTAAGAACGCACGAAGCCGGTACTTCTAAATTATATGAATCGTCATCGTCCGGTTTTTTCGGAGTACCTTATTTCCATTAATTTTAAAGGTACCGCAATACGGGCGCGGCTTCTTCGTCGATAACATCCATGTAGAAAAAAACGTTTCATCGATCGAGAGCTTCATCGACGGTATTCAGATCTTTCACCCAGCACTCACACACACACACACACCAGTCCGAAACCAGTATATTTGCGGTTTAGTAAACTAGGACGTACCCAGTGGCTGTACCGGAGAAGTTCTCGCTGTCTCTGTTTTTCTCGACGATATCGACTCTTTCGCGTCTCGCGCCTCTCTCTCCCTCTCACAACTCTCATAATATTTTTGACGAAACATCGTTACGTGGACTTCATACGAAACGGTATTCGTACTTGTAGCCGAGTTCAACATACCCAAAAATAAAAACGTAAAAGTCTCCGACTGATACGTTTAACTTACATCCCTTGCAGTATACAGGGTGGTCAATTAGAGTAGCGAAGTCCAAAATATATCGCTCGTATACGAAAACTAAAAAAAAATTCTTCGGGGAGGTCATGCGGGGAACTAAGAGCGCATATTTTAAAATCAATCCGAATCACACAGGTTCTTGTACACCGGGTGATTGAACAAAACAACAACAATTTAAACAATTTAAAACAAAACAATTTAAACAACAATTATCTACATGTTGTCACCTGTCAAAGATTTTCATGGTAACTTTTTAATTTCAATTGCATTGACATATTTTTTATTGCAAATTATGATAGAGGCTGTCTTTCTGAGTTTAACCATATGAAATATTATACATCGTGAAAACGTCGAGTAGTACGAGTGTTAAAAGGACTGCTAGGTCGCCAGATCTTATCACGATAGACTTTTTTCTCTGGCCCTATATCAAAGAATGTGTTTGTATTGGAGCCCTTGCAAATATCGAAGTCCCTACAAAATAATACGCCATGAGTGTCAGACGTTGAACTTCGAACATATGATCAATTTGTATTTTCTTGTCGGTGTTCCATTTTTGCAAAAGAAACATTTCGTCTCTGTTGATTATGTGGTATTATAATAAGTATGTATAATTGCTTATACTCAAGATATATTTTTTCCGATTCTGTATAATAAAAACATTGAAAGTGTAGAGGGTTAACATGGAATTACCTAACTTTAATCTCTAACACAAAAACTATATTTTATATGAATTTTTACATCGAAGAGAAATGGTGAGATTTTGACAGAAAAATGTGTACTGAATTCATCGACAGAATAGAAGCAGTGCCTCGACAATATTTTTCGGCATATAGGAATAGAGTAGGCAGTGACATAATTCCAAGTTTCCTTAAATGTTCTTGACAGTGGTACCTGTACCCAAGATTACCCAGTATTCTCAATGCCTTTTTTGAGGTCTGAATATTTGAAAGCGTTACATGAATTTCCCCAAAGTTAAATGCCATAACTAATATGGCAGTGGAAAAGTGAAAAATATGTGATTTTTAGTGTATTTGCGTATCTTCAACGGTTGCCATGAATGAGTAAATCTCAAACGACAACTGAAACTAAGCCATAGTGAGTATTGTTCAAACAATAATAACAATTAAAAATACCTTTTTCAGTTTTTTATTTGTATTACGAAATTTATTGAATGGATCGCTACGTTGGTAAGCAATTCTAACGTTTTTCAATTACTATTACTTCAAATGTTCTATTGAAAATTGGAAGTAATGTCATTCAACCAATTTTTTTTCATAATTTCATTTATTGTCTCAACAATACGCTATAATTCAGTTTCAGTTGTCATTTGGGTTTTATTCATTTATGGGCTAACCTTGATCATACAGTCAGGTAGTTTGCTTTATAATTTAATAACAAAATGACCATGTTTTTACTCCCTTCAACTGTGCTGTTATTACAGTATGCTTTGTTGTAAATGAAAATAATTAATCTTCTCTTATTTAAATACATATCTAGTGCAATTCATGTTTTTTTCAACCACTAATTTCTTTTGTAAGAGATACGAGGTATTCATCTTCATCGGCCTCATCATACCGACAATTTTTTTTGTTCTTGTATTATTATTTCAAGTTTCGTTTTGGAATAACGTTTGTAATTAAAAAAAAACGATTCTTGTTCATAAATATTGCTTCCAACGGATTTTGGATGACCGCAGGACTCTACATTCAAGGCTGTCCCAGGATAACATAAATTACCAACAACCCTTATAAACCTCCGGTAGCACAAAATTGGGGGTGTGCTGCTCACCTAATTATAATATAATGCTTCCTTGCAGCACCCTACAAAAACAGCTGTTGTTCATGTACAGTTCGAATTGTATAACAACCGAACTGTCCTTGTTCGTCGAATCAACTGGTTAATCCAGTTTATAAAGGATGGATATCAACTTTTTCTATAAGATGCTGTTGGAAATAATATTCATAATCATGGCCAAACTTCAGATCTTTTTCGGGGGATCATAATTTTTTAAAAACTAGAATGGAGAAATCAGAAGAGATTATCATAGACAAAAACAATGACATTTTCATCATGAATAAATTCACTTACGTTTAGGACATGAATACGAAGTCTAAAAATGTCTGAGCAACTCGATAATACCAGAAATGTTTCTTTGTCGTTTCTTCGAGGACAAAGAAAAACTGTTGATGTAATTGGGAATGTTCTATTGGATTTTATCGTAGTCGTTGGTAATGAAAAAAGCAATTATCGGACAGGTTCGGAATATTATCGTTTTTGAGACATAAACATGTCAATTGGGAAGTCAATAAACTAACTAGTAAGTTTTTACATCGGTACTTTTAAATTGTTTTCGAAGTTGCAGTACGTTGTAACCGTCTGGAAAATAATTACGCTTCCAAACATTGACACTAATGTTTATGAGTTCGTGTACGAAATGCAATGATGAATGCAGTTGGTAACAAACTCATACAATACATGAACTCAACATATATTTTGAGGTATAAAATTTAACAATTTGGGCAATGACATGTTGAAAAAATTCAATCGCGGTGCTTCAAAAGACGTCTTTAAGATCGTGACAGGCGACGATCAATACGTATGAAGCCGAAACTACACAACAATCGACTGTCTTTCAAAACGAGCCATATCCAACAAAACTGGACATGTCACCACAGATCTGTTAGAGCAACATAGAATGGTAAATTCTGGATGGTACACCAGCATTTTTTGCCAGAAGTGTTCGGAAAAATCGGGAAAACAAACGGCAAACGATGCCCCATCACATGTAAAACAATGTAAGATTTTTTTTTTTCATTTTATTTCAACATTTGTTAATTCTGTCATTGGGTTCGTCCCATTTTTTTTCCATTGAATAAATAAATAATCAACAGCGTCCTTAAACATGTTACACTTTTCGACATGGCCTGTACACCACGATATGGATAAATTAAAAGGCCGACAAGAAATGCGTTGGTTTCTGTTTCCGCCAAATAAAACTGAAAATCAACTGGTCTATATTATCACCACCACCTATGACCTAACCTCAAACTATAAAAATCCAACGTCATGTTTGAGTTTACATGTTTACATAGTGCACCAGTTTTGTTTGCATTTGATTTGGCAAAGAGTGTTGTTTTGGGTTATGTTTGTAGATAATGAATGAGTAATGGACGTTCTTGGAAAATGGGATTGTTATGCTTTTGACACGAGCAATTCACACATTAGCTCAAGAAAATGAGTAACACACTTAGACGGTCAATAAATCGACAATCAGATATATAAACGAATCAAAACTTTCCTGAAGTACAAAATGAAAATAGACAAAAGGATTGAATTGAAGAAAATATAACCATAAACGAACTGCAAAAAACATTGGGAGCTCTAGCAGATATATTCAACAAAGTATACGTATTTTTCTTGGTGGCAAAATAAATTTTATAAAGCCAAAATCTCAGAGGAATTAACTTTACCGTTAATGATCGAAAAATATAAATATCAACACCAAAAGTTTCCGTTGATCTTCTCAGGACAATATTTTAAACTCATGTCTAAGGAAAACCGTGCTAACTGTGTTATAATTTGGGAAAACATGATATTTTTTCACGTACGGTTGTGTCGCAGGTATCTATTTTGTATTTTTTCAAGAAAGAGTCATGTTGACATATTCTTCAAACCAAACTCCATTTTGACCCTATATAATACAGAATTTCAAGCGATTCTCCAGTTTAGTAATATTTTTGATATGTTTAGTGAAAGTTATAGAACTGCTATAAGTAACGCTGAAATCTTTAACTTCTTTAAAACAATTTGAATTCTCCTGGTCAATTCTATATTCAAAAATAATCGGCTCTCTCCTACGCGTTACGGTCATAAAAAGACATTTTTTAAATATAAGGTACAATTTGTTAGTCGAGCTCCATTCATAAATATAAATTAAATCTTTTTGTAAACAGTTTGCACTTCCCTAAAACCTTGAAATCATCAATAAATAAAAGACGTATTGCAAATGGACTTCTAAATTTGGGAGCCCTAGAAATTTACGATGGGACTTACAAATTCTCTGCCACGACCAAGTTTCTGGTATAAACACACGCAGACTCTATTTGTTGTGCAATAGGTGTACAACCAAGACAAATGAAAAAACTGTGCAACGACCATCGTTGAGTCTCTTCATTCTGCACTTGGCGATCGCACGAGTGCGAGAGCGCGGTTGTGTTTATACAACTCCCATAATCCAGCGGAGTTTCTATGCAGATTTTCATGCAAAAAAGCGTTTAAATCATCACGGATAGCTCTCACATTTTACAGATGCCTTCACATACCACATACCAATACCCCATTCAATTTATTTTCAGTGGTAGTAGATCACGCACGGGACACAGTGAACATGGAACAAGAAATATGTTATATAAGGATAACAATTATATGAAGACAACAACCGAGAACGTTGCTGGAAAACAATCAATATAGCGAGCACCTGAGAATTATGATTACAAGATTGAAAAAGGAATATCAACGTGACCGACGATCCTGACAGTGAAGACCAACCTAAACAAATAAAGAGTGACACGAATAATCTTTTCTCTCTCAGCCTGTTCCCGATTTGGTGTCAAACCCAACGAGCACTTCAATAAGCGCCCATCCATCTATTCATATATAACACGACGGATGGTTGTGGAACGCCTGAACAAGTAACTAGCGAACAAATAAAGCTTTTTATTGACACTATCGATCAAGTCGACTCGTCGAATTGTTGACCCGTCCGCGCAGTGTCCACACCATCGATAATGATTGTCTTTGGCAAGAACGTACTTGCGAAAGACGTTCCGTGAAGAAATTCCGCGCGGTTGCTTCACACTCGGTCATTCTTGCGGCTGTCAGAAGGTCGACGAATCCAATCGACAACGATATCGAAATAAAAATCGTTATCATCGTTGTCGCTAATAGATTTTTCAAAGAAGGCGGCGCCGGAGAAACGAAGATTCGCGTCGCAATAAATGAAGCGCTAACAAAAGGTATAAAAAAATCGCAAAAATCCAAACAACGCAAAATAAATTTGTAGTATTAGCATAAACACGTAGATTTCGAATGATGGGTATTGGACCTGACAAACAGGATTTACATAATGAAGTCATGAATACATTTATCATTTCGGTAAGTAGGAAAAAATCATGGAAAGTCCAACACGCCACTTACTTAAAATCGCGTTATTCACTTCAAGATCTGGATTCGCTTCTGACACTCTCCAGTGCAACGCCCTTTATATTTAAACTTTCTGGAACTACTTGGAAAATACGTGTCAAGTAGTAAAAATGAGAGAGAATATAAGTCCTGAAAACATATTGCTGATGGTGTACCTCAAGGATCCACTTTGGGACCTTTTTTATATCTAGTTTTTGCTTATGTTCAATTAGTGTACATGATCAATGATAATTCTTTCCTCCTTTGTATATGTTATGGTGAAAATGGCTGAAAACACAGCTGAGATCATTTTCAACAAAATTATCATGTTCTGAGAAAAATCGACACTCCCAACGAACAAAGACGTAACTCATTTTTCATCATATTTCAGGAGAGCCAAAATACTGAAATTTTTCTTCAATGTTTAAATCGAAATACAACTTTTTTCAAGTAGATTTCTCCGTAACTACTTGGTCTAGAGATACGGCTTCTTTATCGTCAGCATCAGTTTTTTAAACTGAATACGCCTACACCTATAACTGAAAATAGCTGTAACTTTAGTTACGGCTTTGTTCGTTGGGGGTATCGAAATAATTTGCGAATGAAAAGACAAAAACCAATTGGTTACAGTTCATAGCAAAAGGACAACAATATGAGATGCATCTGTTGGAGAATACCGATTTGGAATTGACTTCAACAACAACAATCAAAATGTTAGGTATTTTTGATGACATATAGCAATGGATGCCACAAATAGATAAGTTGTGAAAAAACTAAGAAGTGCCTGTCGTTCTCTCAGTTATCCACACATCAGTTATTCATTCGAATTCGTTATGGTATCGTTTGTGACATGTAAGTGATGTTTCTAAATTTGATTTTGTTCTAGAAAAGTTTCTGTTGTGACTTGCTCTTTCTTATATGTATCGTGTATATTTTTTTATATACTAGAGTTAGTATATTTATACATATTCGTTATGGTATCATTTGTGACATGTATGTGATGTTTCTAAATTTGTTTTCGTTCTAGATGAGTTTCTGTTGTGACTTGCTCTTATATGTCTCGTGTATTTTTTCATTTATTTTTTAAAAACTATAGTTAGTATATTCATACATAATCATTATGGTATCGTTTGTGACATGTATGTGATGTTTCTAAATTTGATTTTGTTCTAGATGAGTTTCTGTTGTGACTTGCTCTTATATGTCTCGTGTATTTTTTCATTTTTTTTTTAAACTAGTTAGTATATTCATAAATAATCGTTATGGTATCGTTTGTGACATGTACGTGATATTTCTATATTTGTTTTTGTTCTAGATGAGTTTCTGTTGTGACTTGCTCTTATACGTGACGTGCATGTTTTCTTTTAAATACTGGAGTTAGTTATATTTATAAATATTCGTTATGGTATCGTTCGTGACATGTATGAGATGTTTCTATATTTAGTTTTTGTTCTAGATGAGTTTATGTTGTAATTTGCTCTTATACGTGACGTGCATGTTTTCTTTTATATACTGGAGTTAGTTATATTTATAAATATTCGTTATGGTATCGTTTGTGACTTGTATGTGATGTTTCTATATTTGTTTTTGTTCTTGATGAGTTTCTGTTGTAACTTGATCTTATATGTAACGTGCATATTTTTACACTAGAGTTAGTAATTTTCATACATATTCGTTTTGATATCGTTTGTGACACGTAGGTGATGATTCTATATTTGTTTTTATTTTTCTAGATCAGCAACAAACCGCTGTGCACAGTAACTTCACAGGTAATAATGCTGTGCGGGTGACGTTACAGGTAATAGTGCTGGGTGCGTGACGTCACAGGTAATAGTGCTATGGGCGAGACGTCACAGGTAGTAGTGAGCCGGCAAACCAAATTTGACAGGTATTTTAGCAGGTAAACAATTCGGGAAAAAAGTTGTTAGCCATTAATTATTGTTAATTTTTGGCGTGTTAGAGAGTTTGACCGCCTGAACCAAAGTGCCCATGTTCCCAATTCAATTGTATGACTAGTTTTCGAAATACAGGGTGTTGAAGTTGTAAAAATAATATTGCTCTTAGGAAAACATTTTAATTGTAAATTAAACCAATATTGTTCTCACATTGGCCATGAGAAGTGTTTCTTGATCAAAAATGTTATCAGAAGTTATTTAAAATGAAATTCTTCATTGACCTAATGAAATGAAGATGTCGAAACCAAGTTTTATAAGGTCAAACACGATGGCTTTGCTATTGCCAGTTTCTGAAATACACAGGGTAATACATAAAAAGGGGTGATCGGCGTATATGCGATATAATAAAATCTACACAAAAAATTGCATTCAATGAAAATGTCACAAATAACTGCAATAAATCATATCATTGGAGTATCAACTTTTTTTGTAGAGGCCTGGTATAAGAAGTCTGATACATAATCTGTGAACTAGGCAATTTGAATTGCCAAATCGTCGAACCTTACAAAAACGATAAAAAAGTACTTTTTCCAATTATTCCACAGAACCCTCAGAAATCGTTGGGTAATTCAACATTTCTCAACTCACGAAAAAACAATCAAATCAATTTCCAAGAACTAGGTGAAACCCAATGCCAATCAACGTTCGACTCTGATTATTTTTTACCAATAATAACATCAATTCCATCCGATGATATTTTGTAACCGAGGTTATGCATCACAGTTAGATCATGGTTCTATAATTACAGCGTGCAACATTATTGTTGTATTCAGCCATCAATAAAAAACAAAAGGCAAAAGTTTATCGGGTCAATTCATAACTGTAGTTCGTTTTAAACGAGCTCCATTGCTCGCAAAGCTCGTTATAAAATAGATCAAGTTGATTCGCTTCAATCAGATACACACAATAACGAGAATCGGATTTATTACGAGAGGGTCAGCTGACCAGAAAAGGATATATTCGAGCGCAGGACCGGCGTCCACAGTGGACCCCAAAGCAAAAAAAATGTGGTCGTCCCACTCAGAGCTATAAGTATTTGAAATAAAAGTACTTGAAAATAGTACTTCAAATATTTTTTTGTGATTGAAAAACTTCCTTTCAAATACTTTCGCATTTCGGTATTTTGTATCTGCCATTTCAAATACTTTTGATAGTATTTGGATTCAGTTATTGCTTGCATCACTGAAAAAGTATTTGAAATATTCTTGTCGAAAATTCAAATACTTTCGAGAGTATTCCAAATAGTCGTTTTATTATTTGAAATAGTCACGGATATATTTAAAATCCTAATATTTTCGAAAGTATTTTAATTAACAAATAAAAAATACCGAAATACGAAAGTAGGTATTTGAAATAAAAGTACTTGAAAAAAGTATTTCAAATACTTTTTCATGATTGAAATACTTACGCATTGCGACATTTTGTATTTGCCATTCCAAATACTTCCGAAAATATTTGGATTTAGTAATAGCTTGCATCGCTAAATAGGTATTTAAAATACTTATTAGTGAGATTTCAAATACTTCACAATATACTTCACAAATACATCCTAGAGTATTTCAAATCGTCGATTTATTATTTCTAATACTCAGATACTTGAAATACACCCGTATATATTTCAAATACCTTATAGTATTTCAAATGCTGTGAAGTAGGTAGTTGGAATTTCGCCAAAAAGTATTTCAAATACTTTTTCAGTGATGCAAGCAATTACTAAATCCAAATAATATTTACGAAAGTGTTTTTGAATGGCAAATACAAAATACCGAAATGCAAAAGTATTTGAAATAAAAGGACTAGAAAAAAGTATTTAAAATACTTTTTGGCGAGATTTTTTAATACTTCACAGTATTTGAAATACAATTAGGTATTTGAATACATCCAAGAGTATTTCAAATAGTCGATTCATTATTTCAAATAGGTACTCTGATATTTTGAACAATCCCGGATATTTGAAATACTGGAGTGTATTTTAAATACATGTGAAAACATTTGAATTACTCCGAAGTATTTAAAATCCTCGAAAAGTGTTTCAAATACTGTATTTGTCGAATATTTCAAATACCTTTTCGAATTATTTGAAATAACAAATACTTCTAAAATCTAAAAATAGTTGTTATTTGAAACTACAAATACTTCTCTTGAGTATTTTATACAGCTCTGGTTCCACTGATATTTTTCATTTTCATCGCCACTATCCCAAAAACTATGTGCCCAACTGTGCCCAAATAATTATCAATTACTACATGAATACTAAATTATAATCATGCAGCTTGAGACGAACAATATCGAAAACACAAACTTCTCCAAGAATAACCGTGAAAACGTAAAGAAAGATCTTCGAAAACTTTATGGTGAACGTTAGACAACCGTATGGAAGAGTCCCAGTATCTCAGAATATAACCGGAGAGGCGTCAATTTCCATAAACAAATCATCTTAGCGATCCAGAGGGCATTGACCGCTGTGAAACGTACTTATTTTCTCATCGCGACGAAATCCGAGCTGTCGTTGGAAAATAAGATTCTATAAGCTAATAATCAATTTTTGAGGTTTGAAAAAATAAACAGTCCTAGTTTGATAAGTGACAACGTGAATCTGCACTTCAACTTACAACAAGCAACATTAAAAAACCCTTGGATGAAAATAAATGTCACTGCTGTGTTTTTAGACCTGAAGAGGGCATTCGAAACGATCGGCAGAAAAATATTGTTATCCAAGTTGCGCTCAAGTATCATCATCACTGAACAATCATGTAGGGATGCCCCAGGGTAGTGTTTTGGGTCCTCTCCTGTTCAATCTATACCTAACTGATATTGAACTATTTGTGGATTATGAATTCATAAATATATTTGCTGGCGATAAGTTAATTGCACATAGTGATGTCGACCGATTACCAGTATTGATATCTGTCAACATATATTTGAGCTGCAATAAGTAAATTGAAACTGAATGAAGAAAAAAAAGTTATGATTTTTACCACGGAATGTATGTATGCCTGTCTCATATAAGCAAGACTGTCTACATTATCGGCAATAGAAAAGATAATAATCAAAATATATCATCTTCAAGACGTCACGTTCAAATACTGACTTTATCAACACATTACAGAGGGTTTATTATGCCCACCAAAAACTGTAATGTAAACATATTTGCTTTCCTACAGATATGGAAATTTTAGGACCTGGAGATATGGAAACTTTAGTTTATCGTCCTTTAAAATTATTAGAGATATACGTAACTGATAATGTAACTATGCATTTAAACCAATATTGAATGGGAAAGTTCTGAAGTATTGTCAATCTTGTAAATAGCCAAGAAGAATCTACAACTGAACCTGACAGGCATAACTGAAATGTTGAGCAGTCTTTTTGATCATTAAAGGTAGGCAAAGCGTTTCTGACCTCGTCCATTGATGTTTTCCTTGCCTAAATGCCAAGCAAACTTCGGTGTACCTATTGTTGTATCAATGGGAGATTTTAGAAACTTTCTGCACATTTTCATTGTACCTACAGTCGCTCCCGCTTTATTATTCAGAAAGCAACGCACCCTCAGAATTTGCTTCAATCGTGATGAAAAATTTCCTTGATTTTCACAATGTAAAATATCAAAATTATGGTCAAAGGAATGCCCTTCTCAGGTTAGGTGACTGGCAATATAGTCTAGTCAACAAGTGCCATTTAGACCAACTTTTTTCAGCAGTCTCCGAAAATTATGATTGAGGTGTCATTCGATTCGGAATGACATCCAGATGATTTTTGAAAAAAATGAAGTTCCGCATGAAAAAATTGTAAAAGTTATTAACAATTAACTAAAAAAAAAGATGGCTTTAGTATTTTGTAAATATCTCAAAAACTAATTAAAATTTTTTAAATCTAAAAAAAGATTCAAAAAGAGGAGGAAATTTCCTAAAAAAAGCTCAATTCCCGGAATTGTAGCATCAATATTTATAATTTTCCCAGAGGGATGAAAATACGGCCGAAAACGGGTACTCTGGCTCGGGCAAGCCACACCCACTTTGGACACTTTAACAATAAAAATTATTTTAAAATACTAAATATGAAAATAAAAAATTGGAAAAATTCAGGCACTAACTGAATAGATTAATGAACAATAATCCGCTTGAAAAAAATTTTTATCACAATTTTTCAATTAGTTAATCAATAGTTAATTAATAATTTTTTTCTGCTTGAACATGAACATTGCAAGTGTGATAATTGTTAAACTATAAATTTAAGATTTTTTTCCTCTTTTGGAGCAATTCTTGAAAGGCTTCAGAATAGAACCCCGTTGGAAAAATTAAAAAGTTTTTATTTTTCAGTTTTTTATTAACAATGTTCGTTGTTGCAAAATTAAATACTTAAATTAATCATTAAAAAAAAAATTTTTTTAAATATTATCAATAATCCGTTTTTATGTTATCAGGAACTACATAGAAATAATTTTTTTAAATTTTTATCTCTAATTGTTTAAAAAATTGTTATAAACAAATGCGTTGTTTATAAGATAATTGAAATTTTTTTTATGGAATTTCAATCTTTGATACAAATAATGATTTTTAAAAGAAAAATTGTTCCTTAAAAAAATTTTTTTATTGCTTGAAAACGCATTTGTTAATTAACAATTATTTTCTCCCGCTTCTAATTAATATTAAGGAACTAGGAGGATTTGTTTTACTACGCCCTAGGTTTAGGAGCTCTACCTGTGTGGCCAATATATAACTTAGTTTAAGTAGGGTACCAAGTCTATTAATAGATATCTGCTTATCTTATTTTGAAACTTTATCTTTACTATCTTGATAATAGGCATAGAGTATTACTAGATCTGAAACACGATTCTGATATACGTGACAAACTCGTTCGTCACTTGTACATTGGTTTTTTAAATGATTATGGGTGATAGATAACTTGTAATTTTCCGTTTCAGACAAATCTGTTAAATTAGCATTATCTCTACACAGCTTCTATGTATTTACTACCCTTACTGTATCGGCCGAGTCCTCAGAAAGTAGAAAAACAAATACTTCCTTTCTCAATCGCTTGCGATAGCTCTGAACAACGAAAACTTTGAATACAATTCTAGAAACATTGGTGTTAAGCTTTTCCAAGAGTACGTCAAGTACCTACGTATAGGCCAATTTTGTAAAAACGCTACAAAACCTCGTTTTATTACGACAGTGCATGAACCAAGTTTTAACGCACCGTTCACAGTACGTAAACAGAGCGTAAAGTGATACTTTTATCACAAGGGCGTAAAAAAATCACAGGGCGTAAAGATATCAAACTTGTGTAAAGCAATTTTTACACACTGTTCATACATTTACGCATTGTTAAAGAAGATAGTACCTTGTCAAATTTTAAACGAAAGTAATTATTTGTAAACAAACTTTTTCAAAACATTAAAATACAACTCAAGACGCTCAATATGGATATGCCGTCTTTGAAGATTTTTTCAGGTTTCATGATTATAGCCGAAAATTACATCAATTCCCGATGTGTAACTAGAAAGAACATCATTTGTATTATAGCATTTTAATTACTATTAGAGCCATTAAAAATCATACTGTTTTGCATAAAAATAATTTCAAAGTTCAGAATTTATCTGATTTGGGATTATGTTGGTTGACAGTGAAATTTGTATTTTTTTATTATTTTCTATCCTTTATGATGGTTTTACATGCACTGTACCACTCCAAATGCACAACAAAACTAGGCTATAAATCAAGTGGCCTTAAACAATCACTAAAACAGTTCTGAAACTATACAGGATGTACCAATAATTGATGCCGTTCGACAAAATAGGAATATGAACAATTATTAGTTGTATCAACTAATCCTAGCAACATAGACTATTATCCTACCAACATCAATACCATCAGAATAAATCAGCAATAATTTTTCAGGGTATTCTGCTATTCAGACATTTTAAATCGGAACATAGGGAACATAGGGAACATAGCTTCAGCCCCGCCCTCCCTGATAACACGTCACTAGCGAGACGTGGAGTGGAGCGAACCCTGCGATAAAAGGGATTGCTAGGGCCCCAGTTCCGATTTAAAGTATCTTAATTTGCATACTAATTATCACTTATAGGGACAAATGAGTGGATTTTGTAGATCAATTTTTTCTCGTCAATAACTACCAAATATAGGCAAAAAAAATTGGCCATGTGACAGGAACAGATTTCACAGTACCGAAGTGGCGATTTCTATACTACTGTGAGGCTTGCTAAAAAGACATTTTTTCTGCCATCTCAATACATGTATTCAATCACAAAATCAAGGTCTAAAAAGTGAATCAGTCAATTTAACATGACAAAAATATACATTTTCTGGAAACCGACTCTTCAGTCCCTTTGGACTCCAGTGATTTAAATGAACCAAAGCTAACAGCCATCTGCGTTCGCAATGCTAGGATTTCGGCCGCATTACGGCAAGCCAATATTCTAAACTTTGAGAGATTCATTTTATCAAGTACTCTTATTATTATTATGATTGTGAACATTCCAGAAATAATTCCGAATGGAGTGATAAGAGTAATCTTATATCACAAGCAGGCACCTTGTTATACTGTAGCTTCATGTTTTATTTTTGTCTACGGTTTTTCCTATGATGAAATATATCATGTAATTCCTAGAAATTATCTAAAATGCTACTAATCTTCAATCTTACGAATCCTCAAAACAAAAAATATTTCTATAAAAAGCTTGAAATCTTAGATAAGGACTCAACCAACAGAAGTGAAAACTAACTAGTGAAAAATCTCAAAATACACTACCTACTTGGCTTTAGTTGATTTTCGAATTTGGTTCAACAATTTCAGGACACAAAGTTTTAGAGTTCACCACTAGAGCTAGATCCTTAACAAATGTTTGGCATTTCCAAGAAGTTCAGTTTGTTTGAAAAGCTCAAGAGTACAAATAATTAAAATACATAAACGTATGTACATTTGCCACCGGATATGGTAAAGGAAATTAATGTTTTTACCCCCTCCTCATCACACTAAAAAAAGAAATGTATTTCTATCATGTACTCCTGAAAATTTTCAACTAGCACTAAGATATTACACAAATTTTTTCAATTTGCAAATAAACTGAAAATGACAAATTATATTTTCAACAGGATTACAATATTTGGGATTTCCACTCGAATTCAAAATGTAAACCCGTATGAAAATGAGCAATGTCTTTTTCTCTCTTCAATTTAACAAAACAATTTGTCTGTGGATTCCAAGTGTTTTATACAAAAAAACATTAGTTTGAAATCCATTTTTGTTCGCGTTTCCCAAAGTTTTTTTTGTGATAATTTGGAAGTAGGAAGTTGATTTTTTAAATATTTATCACTGGGCCAAAAGTCGATTTATACACTCAAAAAGAATTGCTGTGATTTTTTCAGAAATTGACGTGAACCCAGTGAGTCATTTCAAATTTGAAACTAGTACTATTAATAATAATTTCACATGCGGTTTCAGACAGAAAATATGTTCTAAAAAGACGTTTTTCTTCAAGTTTAAATAAGGGTATGGACTTACCTTTCTATGAGAAGTTCGGTGAGATATTTCTTGAAGTTTTCCAATTGGTCTCTGGGAAAGGTTTCGCTTTTTTCGATAAAACGAATGAAAAACATAACGGCGGTCATAATCTCTTCCTTCATGATCGTTCGTTCGAAATTTCTAGCATCGGTGATCTAATGAAAATGAGCAAGCCTTCGCAGCCAATAATTCTCAAAGTCCGCAATATGTTATCTGTAACAATAGAATTTTCATTCTCGATATGATTTTATTCTTCAACAACTTCAATTTTACTTTCAGGGTTTTGTTAGTATAATAAAATAATGTAAAAACTTTGTATAAAGTAAACTTGTCAAATATCTAATTGCTATTTTTGTCAACCTACATTTTTTCGTGACAGATTTAAAATCTTCAGATGATTGTCATTTCTGAAGGAAAGTAACACTTATAATGTTCTATTTAATTTTTTTACTCGTTTTCCTTTTTTCTAAACGTGTTTTGGCCGTTTGAAATGAAACATATTTTATTCAAGTCTTTAACATACACAGAATGCACTATGGGTGAAAAAGGTGTTACATTCATAAACATTATTAGATGTAGGTATTTTAATTATTTCTATTTCAAACTGTACCTAGCATGTAAGTATCATTACATGGGGTAATGAAGCTAATTTTTATTCAACGAACATTTCAAAGATATCGGAAAACATCGAATATTTTTATGTTTGGAATTGCTCTTCAGCTGACAAAACATCAGCCTCTATATCCCAAAACATTGCAACTGCTTGTGTGTGGTCTGAACAAAACAGATGCGGGTTATTTTAACACACAGAAATCGACCAAAACAAAGAACCCGTTCTCCAAGCCTATCACACATATTATGAGGCAAGCCCCAAGGGTTGTAGGGTTGGGACTGAAAACTTTAGCTCATTGATTTCCACTAAAACTCGAAATTTCTATTGTGAAACACTATATTGAAACGTTTTGTTTTGAAATGATTACATTCTAGGATGCAGAACTTTCCTGAACATATTTGGAGATATTTCAAGTCTACAAACATGCTCAATCCTTCGTTTCTTTCACTCTACACTCACCTCAGATGGTTTCGATTAATATTCAATAACCAAAATGAAATGTTCGTCATAAATGGCACAGTTTTGTGAAAAATTATTGAGCTGAACACGCACACAAAGCACTAATAAAATGACGGAGCCAAACGTATCAACCTATCCGAAAGCGAGAAACAAACTAGCAAATCATCTGATTCTGCCACCTACCCCTAACCAATGCTACCAATGCGTAAAACGGGGATACTGGGCACTGAGCGCATGCGTTAACTCTCATACTATTTGAAATTTGACAGTTCATTCACAGAAAACACAACAAGGTACCCGTTTTGTATATCATAATAATGTATTTCGGTCTGATATACATAATTTCTATCGACAATCTTTCTTCTTTATTCACGTGAAAATATTGTAGAACTTTCGGTCTTATTTATTAACCCCTTTCCGCAAGTAGCAGCACCGATTAAAGTAGTACCTCCAGAAGTGATCCTACAGAACCAGAAAAAAGCATGTTCTTATTAAATCCATTTATTAAGTCAGGTTAAGTTCAGGCGTAAATGCATTCATGACACACTTGCATAGCTCACAGTATGGATAAATATCAGAGTTTAGTCAAATGAAATACCAGTAGCATTGGATACTCGCATTTTGGCGATAATGGTTGATAGCCTTAACGAACTTTCAATTTGAAAGCGACTATTGGAAGTTAATATATGTAGAGGATATTCGTTTCTTGACATGATCTTTTTGTGTTCTGTGTTCACCATTCCCAAAGAGAACAACAGGGAGCGCGGAAATGTAAAATTTTTAAGTTCTATGCCCAACGAGCCTTGATTTAGATTAAATTTTAATGTTTCGATTAGTCTGGAATGGACGAATATTTATTCATATATATGAATAAATGAATAGATTCAACAACAAAAACAGTTCTCTATGAGCGAGACTCATAAAAAAAACATTTGACATTTCCGCACTTCGCCTAATGTGAAAACAGTCAACGCCGTTCCTCACACATGCAAATGAGACTTACAAAAGCAGCCTTAAAAGGTGTTTAAACCGCCCGTGCTTCAAACACACTGCATGCTGCATGGGCACGCATCGGCCTTCAGATACTTGCCACTCACGTGTTTTCTAATAAAAGAGGCGCGTTTTCATTTTCACTAGGGGGAATTTTTTGTAGTGCTTTTTGTCGCATGGGACAGTTGTTATTCTTGGCCGAAACTTTTGCGTTTTGTAGTGGATCTGTGACGACCTACAGGCTCAGATGACGCTCTTGCCATGATAATAATAGTGTCCCCCAAATTTCTATCAAGGTTATCTCGGTGTATCTTATATAGTTGTAAGTTTCTGTAATCTGTGGTTTTACTCAGTGGTAATAAGTCTTGTTAAGTATGGGATATGATGAAGCAAGTATTGTGGAGTTTCTCGTGTAGGTACTACTCTCAACACAGACCTTTTGATTTTAATTCCTTTAAATGTGTTCTGGAATTACCCTTCTCAAGAGGCACTACCAGTGATTTTTGGACGATGAGGTAATGAGGTAATCCGACCTTTCTCCCTAACCAATCTCCAAACTTTGCTAGAGTTTTCATTTTCAAAATCCCTCCTGTTCATGTAATTTGTAGCTCTCAAGGCTTATATACAATTTCGAGGAGTACGGAGGGAGGGCTGGTCAACACCTACAGTGCCTTCCTTTACAAGGCTATTCATTGTAGGATAGCGCCTAGTTTTCCAGAGACTTCGTTCACGATATCTGATAGGCTCAGATAACATTCTTTAGGCGACACCCAGAGATCAAACTCTTTTTTTAGGTGGCTGCTACAAATGGCAGGACTAATTCTCACCCCCAATTACCGCAGGGGACTATAACCACTATAACAGCCTGTTGTCTTTTTTTTGACTATGAAATATAAAACGCCGTTACGTATCGTGATCGCCACTTTTACATTTATACTTGTTTCGAAGTTATACAATATGTTCAATGAGATCGATCCGATGGGTTCAACCTTCCCATTGTTTCATCGTTAACCTAAACACAGTGAAACGTACATATTTTCTTGATTTCCACAATAATCTTTAAACTCGTAGTAGTTTTCAATTTGTCTGAGCGGCTCGGTGGTAGTGAAAATAACGATTCATGTAGGTTGGCTGATGCAGAGGGAGGATTTCGTAAGCATAAACGGTCAAAAAATAAGTTGGTTTCGTGTAATTCAATGGCCGAGGAAGTTAGGTGCCATCTCTGGACATCATGGGAATATGCTCTCATGAGAAGTCATCAAACTGGAGAGCTGCTCTCATGGGAAATTACTGTCACGGAAACTGTTAGCAACGAGAAGTGAGACTCGTGGACACAGATTGCTGGTGTCAGTTGTGTCGTACTACCAAAAATTCTAACTTCAAGAACATGTAGAGTTGGTAGTGTCATTTTCAATGTTTATTGCGTTTTTTCTACTCTTTTTGGATGATTTTACATAGAGAAGTCAAAGACAATAAGTGTCTAGATTCAGTGGTCGAGGAGGAAGAGGACGTCGTAATGACGATGAGATGGTTCTGTCCACAAAACACATAATATACTTGTTTTCTGTGGTTCTGTCGGACGTATTTATGAAACAAACTTCTGCGAAAAGCCTGATGCACACCTTATCAGGTTTACACTTCACTAGTTTTGCTTCGTTATTTCGTAAACAAAGAAACCGACTTAAGTTTGATATAATTCGTGTTAACTTTATTACTCAGCATTAGCAAAGGAATCCTATGAATAGGGATCAAACGAATTACCTTCAGGGATTCAAGGGATGTTTGGAGTCCGTCGGCATACCAACGCCACTCCTACCTCAACGTGGTGTATCCTGGGCAACGATATGACTTGTCGACAGGTAGCGAGAGCAAAGCGGACTCCTCGGGTAGCTGAGGTGCCATAGCCATCGGGATTAGAGACTCGTGAACCCTTAGCTCACTATACATCAACGCCAGGAACATTATCTCCCCTGACACCTAACACCACACACGCAATACAGAGGGATGTGACAAAAAAATCTGACTCTAGAAGCCAAGGTGGGGCTGATAGCCGGTGAAAGAATGACTGAAAAAAAAGAAGATAAAATTGTAAACGAGCTGATGGAAGAAGAAACAGAGCGCGCTGTGATTGAATAGAGAGAGAACGAATTTTTCCAGTAATCGAAGAACCCTAGCAGCGGTACTTCCGACGAGGGATCATCAAAACATCACTCGACAGAGGGCTCTGCAGCTGAGGAAAGAAGAGAACGAGAGGAGGTTGAGACCTCCTCACAGACAAGTCCGACACACCGCAAGCCGGGCTAAGAAGACTCAACGGGGATTCCCAACTCTGGCGTCTCGGACCGGAGACTTTGTCCAAACCACAGAAAGGGCCTAGAGTAAGAAAATACAAGAGGCAGAAAATATTCTTACGAGGCCTTTAATTGTGCTTATTCCTACAGAGCCTAGGGCGATGAAGGACGATGTAGGACCTAATGGAAAGCCTCTAGAGGGACTTTAGGGTCTGAATGTACCAGGCCACCAACCTATTGCACTAAAATTTGCTGCACTAACTTTGATGACAATGCAATAACTGACTGTTGGTCAAGGGGCTACCCTCATCCGCTTTCCCCTAGAAAGAAGTTGTAAAAACTCCCAAAAATGAAATTCGTGAAAACAGTGAAAAATATATCGGACCGCTGCATAATTTAATTGCAAAAAATGTTACCCTCCCGCTATTCTCAGGGCCAGATTGAGAGCGCATAAGATGTGGAAAAATGCTGCAAATATTCGCTAAAATAAAGTCGGAAAATACTCTAAAAATTAAAACAAAAACATCTGACCACCACATAATTTAATTTCGAATAATTTGACTCCCCTACTACATGAAGGCTAGATAGAGAACGCGTAGGAATTTGAAATTTTTTTCGATGATTTCGGACGTGGAAAATTATATACAATAGAAAATTATCGGTTGGGGGGCATGAACACCCGTCCTTTTTGAAAGTTCCGAAAACTCGTAAAAATCGGACCGCAAAAGGAAACATTTCTGTCGGTTTCGGATGTGGAAAATTACAGCAAAAAATATCGGTGGGAAACCTAAAAAAAAATTAAAAAACCCGGAAAAATTATGAAAAACATTTGGCATTCGAATAGATCCGTGGTTTTACCTGTATGTATGTTGCGTACATGCCCTGATGCTAAATAGACACAAGTAGCAAATATACGCTTATCACTAATGTACGAACCGCTGGGCACCTGACGCACCTATTAATACAGATAATTGAACGAATTCTAGCGCTGAAAAGTATAAATTAAAGAAAACGGTTGCGGTTGCGATCACTAAAATCGTATAAAAACGGGCGAGCCGTAGTGAGACCACAGATTATAGAAACTTATTCTGTTATCTGTGGTGAGACGTAGTTGGGGAGGAGATGAACTGAATTGGAAGGGAGTCAGGAAGTCCATCTGGTCCATCAAGAGTAACAAGGAACGCGGTTATATTTGAATGCCACATAATCAAGAGAGTCGCAATGCTGTTCTCCCCTCTTGTTACCCCACTCGACTCTTCAACTGACTACGTCACTATGCCAGTTCGGACGATAATTGGATATCGCTTCGAGCTCCTCGAGGAGAAATTGTAAAGCTCTCTCAACATTTAGCAGGCTATTCTTTACGCTCTCATTAAATCGTATCGTAATACCCTAGATAAATTCTTCCAGATACTGTTATTCTGTATGGTCAGTTAGCAATAGATATAGTTGAAATATTTAATTTACATTTTTTCTGTAAATTCGAGTCGTTCAATTTCTGCATACAATAAGAGTTATTGTATATAGTTGGTTTAGTCATTAGTTCATTACAAAGTAGAGATACAATTAAACAGACACAATTGTTATTGATTTATCCGTCAACCGGCTGCACCCCTGATGAACAACCCTCAGAAGTCAGAGACTTGTGAGAGCTAGGGAAGCCCTTACACCTTTTAACGTGTGATGCCATGCACGAGTATCCAATCCTTTCCAACGAGTATCCTCTTTTTAGGTAATCAATTATTAGCGAGCTAATGAAACTTACATAGTGATTATTAAAAATGATAAATAATTTAAGATCAATATATAAACAATGCAAGTATAAAATTATTTCTAGATGTAAAGTGTGTGTGGAGGACATCCACGTGAAGTTCGTAACAATATGTTGAGTTCCTTCTGTAGTTCTGAACAGAACTTATCCTGTTTTTATAAACCGCCTATGCTTCAAAAACCCTGCATGGGCACGCATGTATCTGAATCGGCATTGAAGTTTTGTTATATTAAGGTCAATTTAGATACATGCGTGTCCACGCAGGGTTTTTGAAGCACGTTCGATTTGAACGCCTTTTACTGATGTTTCTATGACAAGAACATATTTTATTTGGTTCTGGAATGATTTTGTCAATGCTAGAGTAATGCTATAATTGAGTTTTTCAAATAATCCCAATGTATTTTTTACTGCCTTTAGGGTCGATTCAGATACATGCGTGCCCACATACAGTGAAAAATACATCGGGACATATTTGAAAAACTCATAGCATTACTCCAGCATTGACAAAATTAATACAGGACAAAATAAAATATGTTCTTGTCATACACGTAAGTAAAAAGGCGTTTAAACCGCCCGTGCTTTACGGCCTTTACAGATCAACCCAGTGTTGTTTACCCTGCATTTGGACTTTTTTTTCGGACAGTTTGTACATTTTTCTTGAACTCGAAGGTCAGGTTGATGAAAGGTGTTATTTTCGGTCTACGAACGGTCGACGGCTACATTCAAGTCCAACGGTGAACGGCGAGCTGAACGTTAAATTTTTGAATCTATACCTTCAGACTGCCAAGAAACCGAACAATACCATTACGTATAGTTCATGGAAGTATTATTAACAGCAAGAGCAAGAGTATAAATTATAATCCACGTATTGTAATGTATGAATTGTTTTTTCCGTCAAACGCTTTCCTTTTACGAGTAACCCTCAGAAGTCTTCGAAAGACTTGTACGAGCTGGGAACGACCTCTCTCATATCTAAATGAAGTAGCATGTTATATAAGATTTGAAAGCTGATATGTTGTTTATGTAGTAATAACAAATGGATATTGTCTGGTTATTCTGTATTTGAGGACTCTTTATTTTCCATTGCACTGGGCCTGATGCCTGATACTTGGAGTGCGTTTAGGAAAGACGTCGGGCGTAGAATGTTTACAACGTTAAACGCGAAGGACAACGTCTGCCGGGTAAGCATTGGTTTCAGAACGTTGCGGGCATCTTTCTATCAGCCGAGTTTGACTCTGACACTTCATTACAGAATATGGAATGGAATATTTGCCTTAGTAGCCTTCTATCATTTGGTACTTTGGGTACAAGTTGTCCTTTGTGGGTTCGCCCGACGTATTTTCTGAACGCACTCCAGCTGATGTGAAGCTGAAGTGATGATTGCAAAGGGCTATACATATTTCTTTCGATGAAGTGAATCGGATTCCCGATATGAAATCCTTTGCCTAATAAATGGCCTACTCAGTATTCACTGAAATACTACATAATTATATTTCGTGTCTCTCAGGGCCGATTGCACCAACTCCGCTTAGTGCTTTAAGTGACGCCTAAATTTATGAATCCGACAGAATGTGAAATCACTGATATATTTGACATATCATTGAACACATTCTATCGGGTTCATAAATCAAAGCGTCACTTGAAGCACTAAGCGGTGTTGGTGCAATTGGCCCTAATCGGCACAATCGAATGCGCACAGTCGCCTATTAATTTTGTATTGGCATCACTGAAAACGAACATCTTAAAAACTTTTTTTTCTAACTTGGCAACATTGATAATCTGTTATTTCTGTTCGGTCGGCTCTGTTGTGCGTGGCAAAAATTATTCTCTTTCTTTCACGTGAGTGCGCCATACTTGGCGTATCGTAGTTTTGGTAGTGCTGAGTAAAATCATCAAACATCCAAAATGGTATGTACCTATAACTGAATTTAACTTCATTAAATTATTTAAAATTTGTTATTCCAAATACCCATCACAAGATTTTTTAAGGGATGTTTACATTTAACCAAACAATATTTTTTTTGTGGATTGCACAATAGTACGAAATCCTGAATAATCCCAATGTTTACTTTTGTTCTGATCCATTAATTAACGCCTTTTATTGCCGGGTAGTCGAAAGTTAAGATTCTTTACTTTGTATCGGAATAAATTGTAGAACTTTTGATATTGAATTACCAAAATGGTAAGTGTGCTTGCTATACCAGCTGCTGCTGGGAAGTATACATATTAAGATGAAGGTGTGTTAATTGTTCTATTTTTTAGGTGAACTTTACGGTAGACGAAATCAGGGGGATGATGGACAAAAAGAGAAACATCCGTAACATGTCCGTCATTGCCCATGTAGATCATGGAAAATCAACTCTGACTGACTCCCTTGTATCCAAGGCTGGTATTATTGCTGGAGCCAAAGCCGGAGAAACTAGATTTACCGACACTAGGAAAGATGAACAGGAACGTTGCATTACCATCAAATCAACGTAAGTCATAACCATCTGGTAGACATTAAATGCATCATTTTGCATTTTTATTCACGTTTGTTTATGTTAATTTTGTAATTTTCATCTTTTTAGTGCCATATCTATGTACTTTGAACTTGAAGACAAGGATATGGTCTTCATCAACAACGCCGATCAAGGTGAAAAAGGCGAGAAAGGTTTCTTGATCAACTTGATCGATTCCCCTGGGCACGTTGATTTCTCTTCTGAAGTAACAGCTGCTCTTCGAGTCACTGATGGTGCTCTTGTAGTAGTAGACTGTGTATCTGGTGAGTAACATAGTTTTCACATGTAGTATCTTGTAATCAATATTCAATGCTTATTCAACATTATTGATGCGCTGGTTAGCTGAACATGTATAATATATGATATCATTTTCAGGTGTATGTGTCCAAACTGAAACCGTGCTGCGTCAGGCTATTGCCGAACGTATTAAGCCCATTTTATTCATGAACAAGATGGACCGGGCACTTTTAGAATTACAATTGGAAGCTGAAGAGCTTTTCCAAACTTTCCAACGTATTGTTGAGAATGTCAACGTTATTATTGCCACTTATAATGATGATAGTGGTCCAATGGGAGAAGTTAGGGTGAGTAGTTTAGTTTTTTGTAATAATTTTCTCATTAGCTTCAGCAAAGTACCCAGAATCCATGAGTTGATGTCTCATTTACTCTGAGAGCATTGTGATGCTTCATGGATGATTCCATTAATAATATTACTAAAATTTATCATTGATAGTAGTAGTAGAAAATCAAAATTACTAGATAAGTGCTAAGTGGTAAAATTTTAGAGATAACTTGCATTTTATAGCACACGTTTCTACCCCAAAAAAAACACTCAAAATTCTTCTTTACACAAGCACAATGTACACATCCTAATTCACCCATTTTAATATACTATTTTTTTTAAACTGAAGGCTGCATTGCATTGCTTATCCAAAAATTCAACCTTCTTTAAGATAGGTACATCAAAAACAACAAATCTATGCAAATAGTTCATTGAATTTATTCATGTCAGGTTAGTAACTTTGATCTTTGCATATTTGCACACCCAATTTTTCGAGCCATTTAACTTCAACATGATAACGAAATTATTCACACGTTTTTTCCAGTTACAAATTTGAAATGAATAAAAATCGCTAACCATTTTGACTAGATTTGTTGTTTGTGTGGTCATAAAAAGTTTTTTCTTAAAGTGCCGTTTTCCTTAAAGAAAAATTGTAAAACTGGTCAATTCAGGTATTTACATTCTGCTAGTGACAAAAGGAAGAATTTTGAGTGTTTCTAGTGTTTTTGCTGTAGTTGTGTGTGCTAGAAAATGGCAGTCATAACTCCAAAATGGGCCTATATCTTCAAATTTACTCAAAACCACCTAACATTTCATTCGTATTTTCTGTTAAGGAGACCAAACTACGTCAATTACAGAAAGAAAATGTGATTGCACCTGGCTATTAGTGAACGGAGTTTTACCATACATTTTGATGTAAAATATGCTGGTTATTTAGTTTGCCAAATGTATTCAAAACCCAATTTTTTCTGAATGTTGCCTAATAACAATCTGAAATCTTTGTAGAGTTCCGTTGAGCTAAATTTTGTATTTGTTTAGTATTGATTGCTAAATGATATTCTTTGGCTCACATATTAAAATTCATATTTTGCCCTGCTGTGAAATTATTAATGTTCACTGCAGTTTCCTACAGTGAAACAGTTTCTCACAATATTCACTTCCAAAATTCCCAAGGATAGATAGGTAGATTTATTTGATCATGTTGTGCAATAGATTACATTTATGACAAGTCATAGGAATCAGTACCGAGTACTTTATGGTAAATAGATAGCATTTATACTTGAAGAAATTATTGACAGATCCTGAGAAAATTGAAATAATGTACCTAAAAGGTTCATCCCTTGACAGTTCTCTCCTGTCTGGAAACGACTTGTCCTAAATTTAATATAAACAGCCTAAACAAATCAAATTTATAACTATCTAGATAATAGTATGTAGGTACATGGGAAAAACTTTCATTTTAACACTTTTTTTATGAGAAAATCTTATGTGCAACCGTTATATTTATATATTTTTTTGAATTAAAGGTTGACCCTAGTAAAGGTTCAGTTGGTTTCGGTTCAGGTCTTCACGGTTGGGCCTTTACCCTGAAACAGTTCTCTGAAATGTACGCCGAAAAGTTCAAGATTGACGTTGTAAAGCTAATGAACAGATTGTGGGGAGAAAGTTTCTTCAATCCTAAAACAAAGAAGTGGTCCAAACAGAAGGATGATGGTAACAAACGTTCCTTCTGCATGTACATTTTGGATCCAATCTACAAGATTTTCGATTCAATCATGAATTACAAGTAAGTGAAACCTGTTTTTTTCTATCTATTGGTATAAATCGACAACCTCTCATACTTAGCAACCAAAAATTGAATAATTTATACATTGTAATAATTGATACTACTTAATTAACAAATTTATTGATATTACTTACAGGATGATTTTTAAATGGAATCAACTGGAGTGCGTTAGCCAGATCAATAATATTCACTTATTTATTACAAAAATGTCCACAATTATTCAAGAGGGCGGATTAATTAGAATCCGTGGCATACATTATTAATATAAAATTTCAAATCCACAGCTAATTTCTATTTTATTGACCTCAATTTTGAACTGTACAAATTTATAGTCACTATTAACAATCTATGAACTCGATTATAGTTTTTAGTTGCAAAATTAATTCCAAATGGATAACTCTTCAATACAATTCATTTATTAGTTGATTATAATGTAATAAAACTGCACCTAACTAATTTTTATACTTTATTTACACACGTCTTAATCAATAATTTATATCACAAGTCACTATTTTAATTTACCTTTACTGACACTCTCTATTATTCAAATATCGTACTCCGGCTGATTCAAAAAACTGTCGTCTCCCGTGGAGATTTCTTTATATAGCGTGTTGAACGAGTTCCGGAAATCTCTCGAATTTCTACTGGCGACTAGATGTCGCTTCTCGAATGATCTTGTGTCAATCGCCAGCGGCGAAGTTAATGGTGACATCATCGGCTATAAATAGCGCTGTTTTCTGTGCTGTTTACGAGCTCCGTCAGGACCGGCTTGAGGAGAAATCGTCACAATAACCTTTTAAATTCATTTCAAATCTTGGAAATTACTGACATTATACATGAAAAAATGTATAAAATGACTTGAAGTAAAACTAGTACAATAATAAAACTGCAGAATAAAATACAACTGATTAATTCTAAAATTTTATCCAAACTGCCAATATTTCATACGTATTTTTGGGTTAATTGTTTCATTTGATAAAATGAGCGTTAATTCGTAGACAAAAAAGCTTATTTTTTGTCGTATTTTAAGTTGTTCATTGAATTTCTACTTTAAGCAATTTTTTTTATACAAATCTGTTCATTGTCTCATTCAAGAAACACCATCATAAGTTCTTTGGCATCAAATAAAATTTTAATGTTTATTTGTACTTTTCGAGCTTAAACTTTGTTTTCATTTAGTTCTCTTCATGACTAGATGAAATTTTTTGGTTCGTATATTAAATTCATATTTTGCCCTGCCGTGAATCTTTCAATGTTTACTGCAGTTTCCTACAGTGATACAGTTTATTTAAGAAAAAGATGGATGTATATTAGGCTTAAATTAGCTATGCTGTTAGTACAAAAACGATAATTAATATAACTGGAAATGATTGATGAGGAAGGAACACAAAATAAATAAAATGTTTCTTCAAGGAAAGAAGAATATGAAGCACTCCTACCCAAACTGGGTATAAATTTGAAGCATGAAGACAAAGACAAGGACGGCAAGCAGCTCTTGAAGGTTGTGATGAGAACTTGGTTGCCAGCTGGTGAAGCTCTGCTTCAGATGATTGCCATCCACTTACCCTCACCTGTAACTGCCCAAAAATACAGGATGGAGATGTTGTACGAAGGACCTTTAGATGACGAAGCTGCCATGGGTAATTTGTAGATAAAATTTTACATGCATTTAATATTTAGTCAAAGAAGCTTAGAATATATACGTTTTTATATTATTACACTGTCAACGTAGTACTTTTCACTTTGAATTGCCTTCCAGCACAACTAGAGCCACTGCACAGTTTGCATAGTGGCAGCGTCTGTTGTCAATATCGAACGATGACCCTGCTGGCAGTGCAATGGAAGAAGATAATTGTTTTATTTGCATCTAAACGCTATCACAGGGCCTCTATCCTTATGTCCAGTTGTGAAATGCTACGGTGCAAGTAATACAGGCAAACGTAGTAGCGATTTCGTTTTATTAGAGATAAGTCTACAATAGTAGTTCAAATGTAACTTACAAAGTTGAAATTACAGTTACATGATTTCAAACTAAAATAATGTTTGTATAGATAGGCTTCCTTATACTTTTTCAAGTTAATATCAATAAATTGAGAAACCTGTGAATTTTTACGGATGAAGCACATTTTTAATGAATTTTGTTCCAACAGGTATCAAGAACTGTGATCCTAACGCTCCCCTCATGATGTACATCTCCAAAATGGTACCGACATCCGACAAAGGTCGTTTCTACGCTTTCGGTCGTGTATTCTCCGGAAAGGTAGCCACTGGTATGAAGGCCCGCATCATGGGACCCAACTACACTCCCGGCAAGAAGGAAGATTTGTACGAAAAAGCCATCCAACGTACCATTCTCATGATGGGTCGATACACCGAGGCCATCGAAGATGTACCTTCCGGTAACATCTGCGGGTTGGTCGGTGTTGATCAGTTTTTGGTCAAGACCGGTACTATCTCTACGTTCAAGGACGCCCACAACTTGAAGGTCATGAAGTTCAGCGTGTCTCCTGTCGTGCGTGTTGCGGTGGAGCCCAAGAACCCTGCCGATCTGCCAAAACTTGTGGAAGGTGAGACATTATCTTTATTTTCTAGACTGATAAGAACAAAAGATGTTCCTTTTAATCTTTTTATATTGAGCTTTTCCTCTTCCGTCTTTTCCCCTTTTTCATCTTGTCTTGCGTTTTTCCTCTTGTGTCTTTCTTTTCCTCTCTAGTTTTTTCCTCTTGAGTCTTTCTTTTCCTCTTGTGTCTTTTCCTCTTATGCCTTTTACTATCTTCTCTTTTCCTCTTGTGCCTTTTTCTCTTGTCTTCTCTTTTTTTTGGTCTTTTCATCTTGTCTTTTCCTCTGGTGTCTTCCGCTGGTGTCTTCCTCTGGTGTCTTTTTCTGGTATTTTCCTCTGGCGTCTTCATCTAGTGTTTTTACTTTTGTGTCTTTTTCTTTTGCGTCTTTTGTTTTTTCCTTTGATGTCTTTTCATCTGGCTTATTTTCCTCGTGTGTCTTCCTCTCGTGTCTGTTCCTCTTGTGTCTTCCTCTCGTGTCTCTTTCATCTTTTTTTCGCGCCTTTCTTCTTTTCTTCTCTTGTCTTTTTCTCTCGCGTCTTTTCCTCTCGTGTCTTTTCCTTTCGTTCTTTTCCTTTCGTGTCTTTTCCTTTCGTTCTTTTCCTTTCGTGTCTTTTCCTCATGTGTACTTTCCTCATGTGTCTTTTTCTCTCGCGTCTTTTCCTCTCCTTTTTCTCTCGTGTCTTTTCCTCCCCTTTTCCTTTCGTGTTTTCCTCCCCTTTTCCTCTCCTGTCTTCCTTTCCTGTATTTTCCTCTTGTGTCATTTCCTCTCGTGTCATTTCCTCTCGTGCCTTTCCTCTGGTGTCTTTTCATGTGTATTCTTCTCGTGTGTCTTCTCTTGTCTTTTCCTCTAGTGTTTTTTTCCTTTGGTGTCTTTCTTTACCTCTTGTCTTTCTTTACCACTTGTGTCTTTCTTTTCCTCTTGTGTCTTTCTTTTTCTTTTGTGTCTTTCCATTCGTTTTGTCTTTCCATTCCTCTTGTGACTTTCTTTACCTCTTGTGTCTTTCTTTTCCTCTTGTATCTTTCTTTTCCTCTTGTATTTTATTTATAGATTTATGCCTTGTATGTCTGTTAGTTTCTAGTATTTATTCTTATTTTTAATTGTTTTATTTAACATTTAGTTATTTTACAACGTTGTAACTTAGGGTTTTCCCGTTTATACCAAATAAATAAATAAATCTTTTTTTTTTCTTGTGTTTTCCTCTTGTGTATTCTTTTCCTTTTGTGTCTTTTCTTCTTGTGTCTTTTCCTCTTGTGTCTTTCTCTTCCCCTTGTCTTTCTTTTCCTCTTGTGTCTTTCTTTTCCTCTTGTGTCTTTCTTTTCCTCTTGCGTCTTTCTTTAACCTCTTGTGTCTTTCTTTTCCTCTTGTGTCTGTATTTTTCTCTCGTGTCTTTTTATCTGGTGTATTTTTCTCTAATGTCTTTTCCTCTAATGTCTTTTTCTCTAGTGTCTTTTTCTCTAGTGTCTTTTCCTCTAGTGTATTTCTCTTGTTTTAATATCGTGTTAAGTACGTGGATATTAATTGATTTTTTATAGGTTTGAAACGTTTGACCAAGTCCGATCCTATGGTGCAATGTATCATTGAAGAATCTGGTGAACACATCATTTGCGGAGCCGGAGAACTCCATTTGGAAATTTGTCTTAAGGATCTGGAAGAAGACCATGCTTGCATTCCGATCAAAAAGTCTGACCCTGTCGTATCCTACCGTGAAACAGTCTCTGAAGAATCCGATCAAATGTGTCTATCGAAGTCACCCAACAAACATAACAGGTAATTTTTCATTTGGTCATATTTGAATGATATATTTTGATAACTTCCTGCTTAGATTCTATTTAATCTGAATTTGATATTTATAAATCATTATTAAAATGTAATATGAGCAATACACTTTCCTAGGATGTCCAAACTGTTTTACAAAAATTCTTCGTTTGGAAATCAGACTTGTAGTCCAATTATATTACTTTTTCTAAAGGTCATTTCTGAAGGTTAACAATCTGGTTCAGGAATTCTTGTGATTACTTTGAGTAATAGCAATACTTTTTCTGCTACTCGACTTGTCTCATAACTTCGTAAATCCTACTGGATCAATAAAGTGATTATTGTGTTGTGATTGTATAGTAATTTACTATGTTTAGATAATGTATGTTGTGCCATCATTAGACAATGCTACACGGCAATTTATCTTTGTAGCATTCGCATTTGATGGCAGATCAATTGTCTTTTAGTTTCGGTCTTGGGGTGAATCTACTCCTTGGTCAGAATAGGGGGACATACAAGAGCTTTAAAATACTATCACATTTTTGTTACAACAGCGCCTCTAATTTTTATCATTAAAAGGCTGCAAGATTTCTGAGTTCTATTTACTTATTGTTTCTTTTTCACTTAGGTTGTTCATGAAGGCCTGCCCCATGCCTGACGGCCTTGCCGAAGACATCGACGACGGCAAAGTCAACCCCCGTGACGACTTCAAATCTCGAGCCCGTTATCTCGGCGAGAAGTACGACTACGACCTCACCGAGGCGCGTAAGATCTGGTCCTTCGGTCCGGACGGAACAGGTCCCAACATCCTAGTCGATTGTACCAAGGGAGTGCAATACCTCAACGAAATAAAGGATTCCGTTGTCGCTGGTTTCCACTGGGCCACCAAAGAGGGAGTGTTGTCCGAAGAGAACTTGCGTGCTGTCAGATTCAACATCCACGATGTTACCTTGCACGCTGACGCCATCCATCGTGGTGGTGGTCAGATCATTCCAACTACTCGTAGATGTTTGTATGCTTGTCTGTTGACTGCTTCCCCTAGGTTGATGGAACCTATTTACAAGTGTGAGATCATGGTGAGTTAACCTATTTCTTGGGATTTACTTCTATTTATGTGCCTTTTCAATGTTGGTACATACATTAATGTAGAAATGAAATGACTAGGGAAGTTAATCCTAAAATAAATCAATGAATGAATTATTTCTTTGAATAAAGTAGTACGGACAAAAAATTGTCGCGTCTCTTTCTACATCAGACTTATTTGCATTTCAAAAATAGCCCTACGCCCTACACAGCAAAAATAATCACTCATTTCCACCATTTCCTTTTAATTTTACTTTGAATCAATTTTAATCTCATTCTTAGGATCAATAGAGTAAATAAATAAAGTAAATTTTGAACCAACCTGATCTTGTTTTGAATCAGAGTAATCTTATTGTTTTGCATAAAGTTTAACTTACTTTGAACAAAGTTGATCTTATTTTAAACCAAGTTGCTCTTATCTTGTAAAACTTGATCTTATTTTAAACCAACCTGATCTTATTTTGATCCAACTTGATCTTAATGTGAACCAACTTGATATTATTTTGAACCAACTTGATCTTATTTTGAACCAAGTTGATCTCATTTTGAGTCAAGTTTATCTTATTTTGGATTAATTTGATCTTATTTTGAATCAGCTTGTTGTTACTTTGATTAAAGTTAATTTCACTTTGAATCAAACAATCTGATTTCGAACCAACGTGATCTTGTTGTGAACCGGACTAATCTTATTTTTTTGCATAAAGTTAAACTTATTTTGAACCAAGTTGATCTTATGTTGAACCAAGTTGATCTTATTTTGAACAAACTTGATCTTATTTTGAACCAACTTGATCTTATTTTGAACCAACTTGATCTTATTTTGAACCAACTTGATCTTATTTTGAACCAAGTTGATCTCATTTTGAGTCAAGTTTATCTTATTTTGGATTAATTTGATCTTATTTTGAATCAGCTTGATGTTACTTTGATTCAAGGTAATTTCACTTTGAATCAAACAATCTGATTTCGAACCAACGTGATCTTGTTTTGAACCGGAGTAATCTTATTGTTTTGCATAAAGTTAAACTTATTTTGAACCAAGTTGATCTTATGTTGAACCAAGTTGATCTTATTTTGAACAAACTTGATCTTATTTTGAACAAACTTGATCTTATTTTGAACCAAGTTGATTTTATTTTGAAATAAGTTGATCTCATTTTGGATCAAGTTGCTCTCATTTTGTATCAATTTGATCTCATTTTTGATCAACTTGATTTCACTTCGAATCAAATTGATCTTGTTTTGAACCAAGTTGATTTTATTTTGAACCAAGGTAATCTTATTTTGTATTAACTTGATTTTATTTTGTATCGACTTGTTTTTATTTTTTATTTTGAATCAACTTTATTTTATTTTGTACCAACTTGATTTTGTTTATTATCAACTTGGATTTTATTTTGAATCAACCTGATTTTATTTCAAATCAACTTGAATAAATTTTGAATAAACTTTTTATGAATCAATTTCATCTTTTTTGAATCAAATTGATCTTATTTTGAATCAACTTGATCTTATTTTGAATCAACTTGTTGACATTTACAATAGATTATAGAAATTGTTAAACAGTACTTTAAAATTTCACGGTAGAACACAACAGTGCATTTAGCAAAGTGCGAAGCTCAAATTGTAATTGAGAAAAAATTATTGTTTATTATCATTAAGTAAAGCAATATAGAAAATTGTTGATTATCGCTAAAGAAATTATCGCAAAATGACATTTCTCACAATTTAATAAATATTTACGTCGTTGATTTTTTCCAATATACCATCCTTCAAGAACATTTAAATTGGGCCAAAATAATAACTTCGGTAATTTTATTTGTGAACAAAACTATTTTATTCCTTTTTTTCTTAGAAATATATTTACATCAGCTCATTATGATTTCACAGTTGGTAATATCGAATGAAAATGTTTTTTTTTTTTTCGTAGTGTCCCGAAGTTGCTGTCGGTGGTATCTACGGAGTATTGAACAGAAGACGTGGTCACGTATTTGAGGAAGCCCAAATCGCTGGAACTCCCATGTTCTTGGTTAAAGCCTTTTTGCCTGTCAACGAATCCTTTGGATTCACAGCCGATCTCCGCTCCAACACCGGTGGTCAAGCCTTCCCTCAGTCTGTGTTCGATCATTGGCAGGTGTTGCCAGGTAATCCGATGGAACCTGGCTCCAGACCATACGGTATCGTGCAGGTAAGAATGAATTAATGTTGAGTTAATATTTCATAAATGAGTATACTGTTTGTGTAATCGGAGTTTTGCCAGTACATATTTCTTCTAGAAACGTACCAAACTACTAAATTTCTGGTTCCTGTACTTGTATTTTTTTGGGTGTAAAAATAAATTATGGCCACAGACTAGTCGATGATATCTGTCAAAAAACAGTTTGAGACACGGACAGCTATTTTCTTCAGTGTGAATTGATATTAGAATTTTGGTCCTTTTTTAAACACAAAAATTCTTCAAATATCTGTCTTGGTTGAACAAAATCTTAATTATCAAAAACTTGTGGTTCCTTCCTCAGTTTAGTTCTGAGAAAATGATCAACATAAATCAGACCTTCATTGATCAAATCCGGTCAGTAACGGTGTCATTCGTTGTTTTGGCGGAATGTTCTCATTTTCCAATAACTCGAAAAAATAAAATAATATGTATCTACTAGTGATATTTCAATCAGCTTTGGAAATTCCCAATATCCATTTGATAACAGTTGATTGATACTCACAAGGTCATACGTCCACTCCATTGATATTACCAAACCTTTTAGCTTTTGTCAAGGTCACTCGTGAAACAAACATCTGGTCGAAAACATTTTCAGTCCCAAGGATCCCAGGTTCATAGTTATGATTGAAGGTTTTTGGAAGGTCACTGATAACTTCAGAAAGGGTGGGGGAGGCCCAAAACCGGCTCAAATCTCCTACTTTTGAACAAAGCCAACCTAACATAAGATTACACTCGTAATGACATTTTACAATTGAAATGTTATTTGTACTAGTATAAGGGAGATCAAGGACAATTAGACTATTATGTTTAATTTAAAATCATTTTTGGGTCAATTTTAGAAATGATGGCGCTTCACGGTATTCTATCTATGTAGCATTCGCAATTGATGGCAGATGGAGTGGGGGTGGCCCAGAACCGGCTCAAGTCGCCTACTTTTCTAACGCGGACAATTGAACACAAAAAATAACTGCATTTCACAGCCAAAATATTATTAATATCTGTAGTGACATCTGGATTTCGGAAGTTCAACCTTGTGAATAGTATGAGAGATCTACTGGCCTATATTGAGAGCAGTGGAATCACGTGGATTGACGATTATTCCATTTTGTCTTGTGACATCGTTAGATTGTAACTTCGTAGTATTCGCAACTGATGGCAGATGGAGTGGGGGTGGCCCAGAACCGGCTCAAGTCTCTTTTCTAACGCGGACAATTAAACACAAAAAATAACTGCATAATATTATTAATATCTGTAACGATATCTGGATTTCGGAAGTTCAACCCTGTGAATAGTAAAAGAGATCTACTGGCTTATATTGAGAGCAGTAGAATCGGGTTAACGATTATTCCGTTTTGGTCTTCGAGGTTTCAGGATCAATTTTAGAAATGATAGCTTCTGTTTGGTGTCATCAATAGATCATGCTTTACGGTATTCTATTTTTGTAGTATTCGCAACGGATGGCAGATTAATGTTGAAAAAGTTGTTGATTGTGCCGATTCTGTGCCGCCTCCACTAGAAAATATTCATCTGCCATCAATTGCGAATGCTACAAAGATAGAATGCCGTGTGGCACAAAGCTTCTCGCTCATTTTTAAAATTGATCCCATCATGTTTGGACACAATATTGTACTGGAACCGTATATTGTAGTGGGGGCGGCCCAGAATCGGCCTTAGTCAACTACTTTTCCAAACAGACCAATTGAACACAAAAATATCAGCGTTTCACAGTTGATTTGTTATTAATTATATAATTGATATCAGTAGCGACACCTAGATTTCGCGAGATCAGTCTTGGAATAGAATAAATATACTGGCAGTAAAATCAAGTGGGTTGAAATTAATTCCATTTTGTTTTCCAAGGGTTTTGAGTCAGTTTGAAAAACCTTAATATGCATTCAAGATAGCTAAGAGTATTCAAAAAAGTAGTACGTTAATTCAGAAAAATTCCCAATTACATAACCGTGATATTCGGATTTTAAATCATTTTCACTTGGATAATATTCATTCAAATAAAAACAAAGGTCCGTAGAAACATTCAATAAATTACCAGAACAAATAAAAAATTCAAAAACTGATTTCATTTTCCAGTAATTTGAAAGAAAATTTGCGAATGAAATTATGTTCATTAAAATAAAATAAAATCATGAATCATTTTTATTATCAGATAAGTTCATTTGAAAGTTTTTACTTTTTTTCGATGATTATTATTCAATAATTTTAGAACTTTGATCTTCTGTTTTGATCCATCATTAGACAATGCGTCACGGTATCCTATCTTTGAAGCATTCGCATTTGATGGCAGATTAATAGTCTTTTAGTTTCGATCTTGGGGTGACCTATTCCTTGATCAGAAGGGAAGTCTAACATTATTCTTGGAATTAGGAAATTATAATTCCATATTTTGAGGTCGATAGGTTGATTATTGAATGTTCAGTATTCTCTAATTCATCTTATTATGGCCACAGACCAATTAGTGTCTCAGAGGTTTGATTATTTGTTTATTGCTTTTCTGTATCTCAGTATTTCCATTGTTGGTAATAATAACATTACTATCTGCAATTTTTTTTTCAGGAAACCCGTAAACGTAAGGGTCTCAAGGAAGGACTTCCAGACCTCGCTCAATATCTGGATAAAATGTAAACATTGGTGGAGATTTAGGTTATGTACAGATTATTTAATAAAGGTATTGTCCCAAGATTGCATTGCATAGGTTATTATAATTCCTTTTTTTACAATGTTTATACTACCTGGCAGGGTATCCTGACGTTTTGGCACTACTGAAAATCTGTGAACTTTTATTTGTTATATAATATATTTTTGTTGATACTCCGAAACAACTTCTGTATTTATTGAATTCGACAAAGTAAATTCTGAAACATGAATCGACAAATCCTTTTTTATTTTAACCGTGGGAAAAGCGAAGAATCAAAATCTGTCGCACAGCAGTGTAACTTGATATCTAAGGTACTGATTAATTTTAAGTAATTCGTGTATGTACAATAAAAATGAGATTTTTTTAAGGAATGTTCAGTTTTTCATTTGATGTCCAATCGAACTGTACTTTTTTGTATGTTTAGGATTTTGAAAGTGTAATTGTTTCAAAAAGCTGATGAAAGTATTAGCCTTGATCTTCTGTAAATTACTTTTATGATTAGCGTTTTCACCAGACCTAGAAGGATGTCGCTCATACCCACCCCAACAGGCCAACAAATTATGGTGAGTAAAATCTATGTGCACCCACACATTTTGTAACTTTCAATGATGACTTTTATTACCGCCCCAGTCTGAATTCCATGACTGATTGGTCGTTCTGATATGCTCTTTCGATTAATTGAATGCTTTTTCAGAGGAACGTTAATTCTAATTGTTCTCTTTTTCCATTGTTACAGAATCATTCGGTGCCTTGTATGGATGATTGTTCCTTTATTAAACGGTAAGTAGGTCTTCGAAGTGGAGCCCCAAAAAATAGTTAAAAACGTTTTATATTAAATTGTAACGGTCCTGGAGCCGGACCTGACCACGTATAATTATAACAATTCTTGCATGCCTCGTCACATAAGAAACGATAACCATGTAAGAAACGTCTAGGTGAGTCACGGACTTTTCCGAACTATTCCAAACGGCGACATCTCGCGCTGCCTCTAAGCGTTTACATTCTTTCTTCTAAGCGATTCGCCACACCACAAAATTCTCTTCTCAAGCCTTTTTTCTAGGAGCTTCTAGGTTTTTCGAATTTTTGTCCCCCTCTAGGCTTCTTGAATTTTGTTGAAGTTCATCCTTCCAAACTATTCGAATTTTCTAGAAACTTATCTAAGTTGTTGAAGTCCTGTTGAGCTCGCCGAGTTTTGTTGAAGTTCTTCTTTCAGAGACTTTGTTGTTTCTTCAGGTTTATTAATTCGAATAAAAAAGTTTAAAGTCTTTTCTTTCTTGAATCCGCCCTGAAAGTTTTCTCTGGAGTACGCCTTCATATCCCGCATATCCGTGACACTACGCGAACACATTTATTTTAAAAGTCCTATTTCTGACACCACTGCAATAAAAAAGGTTTTAACTATCTTCCGCTGACTTATTCCAACAAGTATTATATTCACACTATGACTATGACTCTGTAACTAATTTCTGCAGCTAGTATGTCATTTGTTTATCAATGTTGAGCGTTTTATATTAATACCGGCAAGAAGATTTCTCCACCATCTCAAACTGCCTCTAAACGTTCTATCTAGAGGCAGTGCGAGATGTCGCCGTTTCGAATAGTTTGAAACGGTCCGTGACTGATCTAGTTGTTTCTTTCCTGGTTATCGTTTTTTTTTCTGTGACGAGTCGTGCATACATCGTTATAATTAACCAAACATAAGTGGTCAGGTCCGACTTCAGGATCGTTACAGTATATTAACTTCATCTAGGATTAATTGATATTTTAGAAAATAGCGTTCAAACTGATATCACCCAGTATAAGTTTTTTGTTCCAATATTTATTATTTTTTATCAAAGCATGCATAACTATTTATAAAGTTACGAAAAGTTGGGATGTCTGTAAATTTCGAAAAATGTATGAAAAGTTGTTTCTATTCATCTACCAAATTTAAAGAGTTGAATGTTTTGAGGCTGAAAGGCCAATTTTCAATTACCCCGATTTTTTTAATGAAATAGTAGTTGACACTAGAGCAACTTTGCATAAAATGTTACATCTCGTCTGTTTTTTTCGGAATATTCGACTACCTAGCCGAAAAATTGTTGGGTTAAAAATCAAAATCGTTTAAATTTGGTGGTAGGATAGGAAAAAAAAACATTTTGCATTTTTCTAAACAAGTTTTGTAATTTTATGAATTTTTAACTTTTTAGAGAGCAAATGATTTGATTTGAAAACTTTTACACAATATTGGGTATATTCCATTCAAGATGCTCTGAAAGATTTATAATAATGATGATTTTGATTACCGCCCCAGTCTGATTTTCGTGACTGATTGGTGATGCTGATATTTCTTCATGTGCCATAATATAGAGAACTCTTTAAATTTTCAAATTTTACCACTGTTTCTCTTACAGATTTTTTTTACGGCGACGCTGGTTATGGCTGATTGTTCTTTTCCTAAATGGTAAGTTGAGCTTTAATAAGTTGAGATACATTTTCTATTTTCAAAATATTCTTCAATCTCGTAGATGAAATAATAAATAACTTGGCTTGACTGCACTGGTGAAGTTCGAAATTAAACAAACGAAAATCAACATATTATGTTGTACATTTCTGAAATTTCACGATGATAATGTTTTAATGAGGGCAATCAATGATCGAGATCTTTTAATGTGAGATTATTAATCCCATATACGAGTTGATTACAATAATTTTCCCTGTAACTTATTCTTGTTGAAATAAATTAATTATTGTTTAATAGTTATTTAATCACCTACTGAAGGCAATTAATGATGGTGATATTTCAACTGGTGAGCAAAGGGAGCGCGTTAATATTAGAGATTATTCGCACTTTAATATACGAGTTGACTACAATATTTTTCCGTCGACCTCGCTCTTGTTGGAATAAAGGAACTTTTGATTAGCCGATATTTAATAAATTAAATGAACAGTTAGTAGTTACAAACTCTTCCTTTTATTATTAATATCATCAAATCATTGCATGGAATATTTTACACAATTAATATTCAGTATATTCCATTCAAGATGGTATAGATTTATTATAATGATGATTTTTGATTACCGCCCCAGTCTGATTTTCATGACTGATTGGTGATTCTGATTTGTTTTCTTTATATGCCTATCATATCAGAACATTTTAGATCTCCAAATTTTACAACTATTGTTCTCTTGCAGATTTTTTTACGGTGACTGTTATGGCTGATGGTTCGTCTCGTGAATGGTGAGTCAAACTTTTTGTGAGATCAATGAATAATTTGAGATAACATTATTTCTGTTATTAGAAAATTATTCAATTTCATCGATAAACTATTATTATAGGAATTTAGGCTTTCACGGCTGGCGTCAATGTTTTGGTTGGTTTCCGGGTTTTGCCGTGGTCTTCTTTGGTTTAAATCTTAATCTCTCAATTGATTTAAACCAAAGAAGACCACGGCAAAACCCGAAAACCAACCAAAACACAAACTATTGATAGATTGACTCTGAAAGTGTATATGGGTTTATAAAGAATGGTGATTTGATTGGGAAAGTCGATATCATGAAAATATTTAGTTTGTTTCCTGAATTCTATAATAGTAATAGTAATTTGAAACTGTTGAAGGTTTGACTCATAGAAGTTCCAGATTTATTTATTATCGGACACAGTTTTGGTCAAATGGTCACTTTGCATAACGGAGGGGGGAAGGATCATTCATGTGGCTATATATTTTTAATTAAAAAGTTTGGTTTTTCGATTTCTCATTTTATTTTGTCTGTGGTTTTCAAAAGATGAAAAAAAAGTCATAGTAGCCTCGAATGTAAGGGATACTCTTCCCTGATTATACAAAATTGGGGGGATATTTGTATCAACAATTTGAATTTTTCTTCCTCAGTAGATTTTGATTCTTGCTTCAAAATTCAAAATAGATTTTATTCAATAGCCATATTGAGAAATTTTAAGCTAGGTCTAAGATGTACTCGGAAGCTGAATTTTATTATCGAAGTTTGAAATTTAATTTATAACTAATTTTGAATTAAATATTGGGGATTTTCAAACTCTTATTTTAGAAGTAAAAATTAAATCTGATATCAAAAGACGAGTATCCAAAGATAGTTATATTATATATGATGATTTTGATTACCGCCCCAGTCTGATTTTTGTGAATGATTGGTGAATCTGAATAATTTTTATTTAATCTGCTTGTGATTACTGATCTACTACAAGATTAAATAAAGTGTGTCTTACAGATATCCAAATACGGATCGAGTTTCACCACTGAGTGGCAAAATTGCTGAAAAAAATGGTAAGTTAAATTGTATACGGAGGGTCCGCAAAAATATGTATTTGTATTGATTTTCAATGATGACTTTTATTACCGCCCCAGTCTGAATTAGATGACTGATTGGTCAGTTCTGATGAAAATTTATATAATTATACTGGGTGATTTTGATTTGATTACTGTATGAAATTATTTGAATTTTTTCAAAATTGGAGACATATCCAATCCAATTAATTTATCGTTCATTCTCCATAAAATTTGGTTATTTTGAAAATATAGGTTTAATCTTGAAATTTAATGTTTTGTCTAGTTTGAGATTTGTTCAAAATGTTTTGAAACCTCAGATTAATTGTAATTTCATGCTGACATTAATTTGAATCACCCTATCAATTAAAAAATGTATATCCATGAATTATAAATCGTTTGTAAATTTTAAAAATATTAATTTATTTCAGATGACTGGAAGAATCGACATTTTGAATTAACTAGGGGTCTTCCATTTTAGGTAAGAAACTTTAAGACTACGACTTCCTACATTTTGATCAAATCTATTTCAATAGTTTTTTCAAGTCACCAAATATTAAATGCACATTGCATTTATAAGTTTTATAATTTTTCATATGATGAGCATTCTCATGAATGAAGTTATCTGTATTCTGACACTTAACGGTTAACAATGTTTTTTGCCAAAAGGATTCTGAAATCAACATCTATTGAAAACTGATCAGGCCAGTATTTATTCAACCTTTAATCTCATATTTATTTCTCTTTTAGGTTACTCTGTCATTTGTGTGGGGATAATTTAGGAATTGGGGGAATTTGTGAGGTGAGTTTTATCATTTCAAATACAATGTATGTTTTAAATACTTAACTGTCCAGTTATTTTTCAAGTATTTTTCTATATGATGATAATATTCATTAATGAAGTTATCTGTATTCTGACACTTAACGGATCACAATGTTTTTTGCCAAAAGGATTCTGAAATTGGCAACACAAATAAATTGACCCTGTAGGTTATTACCACCACTCATTGTATTTTTCTTGTTCTAGGGTTTTTCTTATCATCGTTTTGGAACTTTGAGGATAGGTCTTCTAGTTATAATGGTAAGTTATGTTGAATAATTGTACAATATAAATATTTTTAGCCTACATATACATGATGAATAAAACTTAGGACACCTAATTATGGACACTGATTATAACAAGTTTTTCTGAATTTTCAAAATAAATTGAGTTGTCCTTGATATTGGAGTAATTTACTTAGTTCTACATTTTTTGTTACAGGATAATGGTTCTACAGATATCTAGTTCCAATGAGGGCAGCTATTTTCAGTATTTGGTAAGTTGAACCCTGCCATTTGTTCCGTCGCTATTTTTGTAGTCCCTTCTCTGTTTTGTCTTTATTTTAAAATCTAGCAATAGCACCTGAAACCTTTCACAGTGCACATTTTGTTTTATATTTTTGATTTCCATGTTATTTGTAATATCAAAAATATAGAATAATTAGGTTACCCATTCCTTTCGAAATGGGCCTTTCCACGGACCATGAGAAACACTAATTAAAAAGTATATACGCTAATATTACTTGGGAATTTTTTATTTATTTTTTCTGGCCGCCAGTTTTTCTATAATTTGAAAAAAAGGGGATTCGTGACGTCACGGTAATCAAAATTAAACTTGGCAATGTCGTATAAGTTGTACACCATGGAATCTCAAATTATCATTACATCAAGATTGTGTCCTATGATAGTTGTCATTTGATACAAGATGGTTTTATTTGTCTGTTTCAAGAAGCAGATCAATAACAATTGTTTTTCTCTGTTTAACTCATTTGCTTACCTTATGTGGTACAAGATAGATTTCTGTATTATAACCGTGAAAATGTCTAAAAAGTGCTTTGTACCCAGTTGTCTGAACACCCGTGAAAATTCAAATAAACTATGTGTTCTGTGGTAATAACAACTCTTGTTCCATAAGAACAGTCATTATAATTTGCGGTGTTGCCAACAATCCTTTTTCATCGAAAGGCAGGTTCGTTCAGAAAATTTGAAAGTTACAAATAATATAAAAAATAGCTTTTACGTAAAATTTTTTGATGTGTTGATTCAGTGACGAAGTTTCAATTATTTATTGATGGCTTGTAATTAACCAGTAGCTATATTTTATTGGAGAACGATATTCCCTATTTCGGAACTTGGGTTATAGTGGGGATGTTTCCGATGAACGTGACGTCAGAGGTACGCTTTGAAATGTGATATTTTTTAATTAAAAAAAGTAGAGTGGCACTCGTTGATGGCATTTTAAACTATTGACAAACGATTGAAACGAGTTTTGCAATTAATTTTTTGGAAATGTAAAGGTCCATTGCAAAGTGGAAAAGAGGTAAAGCTGCTCCCTCATTTCATGATGAGTAAACTTAGGACACCTAAAGATGTTCCCTGATTAAAATGAAAAAATCTGATATTTGTTTGCTTTGTGTTTGTTCTATATCTACTATAATAATTATACTAATCAACTATTTTTACAGATTTGAAGCAGATGCCATTAAATAAAGGCAGCAGTCCAACTGGTTCAGGCTTCTTCCAAACAGTAAAAGGTAATTGAAATTCACTAATGAATAATGGCAATTGATTTTAATGTATTCATGCTACAAAGTTTCCAATTCAATAGAGCCACGAACAAACTTAGATTGACATAAATGTAAAACTTTAATCTGTGTGTTTGTAGTTTTATACATGATGAGTAATACTTAGGACACCTAAAGATGCCCCCTGATTAGAAATAGTATTCTGATTTAAATCTTACAAACCACCCTTATTTTTGATTTGAAAAAGCGGTCTAATTTGTATTCTGTCAATTGATAGTATACATTGCTTCTTGAATAATACTCTAATTAATGATTTCTTTTACAGACTTGCTAATCCTACCATCGACAGACAAAACAAAGGTAATTGTTAAAAAATGTATAACCGCTTTTAGTGATTGAAGGTTTTTATATGATGAATAATGCATAATATGAGATATATTCAATGAATCTTTATTGATTAGTCTTTCTGATATGAATACTTTCAATATAAATAGCTACTCTCAGTATTTACTGTTATAACATTTTTTTATTCCTTTCAGCATTTGGACAGTTCGAGTGTTTTCCTCATCAGTACACTAATTTTCAAGCTGCATGGGAGAACTACTGGCATTGTAAGTTGATTTATTTATTACATCTTCTAGAATATAGTTTGAAAAAGAAACATTACCAATTTTTCAAAAAAATGTTCGATTGTTTTGTCCCTTGAAACATCAAATATATATTTGAGGACGACAAAGTAAATGATTTTAAAATTTCAAATTGTACATTTTTAAGCTAGATAATATAAAATATGGTAAAAGACGATTTAAAATTAGTTTGAAAAAGAAACATGATCGGTTGAGTTGATAACAGGTGAATATTTTCTGATTGCACCATTTTTTTTGTTTTTGTTTAATTCCATCAATTGTTTGATTCTTCCTTTTTATGTATTTATTGCCATTCAGTGTATGTATTATTATTTGTATCCCTCTATAAACAGAAATGTTTCTTGGGATCAATAAAGTAAATAAATATTAATGTTTTTAAATTTTTTACATGGAATTAATTTAGAAACACATCTATTCTTGATGATTTACATAAATAGAACTACCATGATTTCTATTTCATAAATAATATTAATTTAGAAACACATCGTGTTCTTGATGATTTCAATTACCAGAACTACTATGATGATATAGATGTTACCAACTGAATTAAATGAAGGATAAACTTCCTTGGATGTCTGATATTTGATTACTTGAAAACTCATGATTCTGGCTTGAGTCTGCAAATTTTACGATGGGATTTTTTTTGCAGGATTCATCAAGCTGATAATGAATTATGGATGCCTGGGTCGCACGATGAGATCAAATTATGTTTCTCCTTCACCACACACTGACATTATTTATAAATGCCCGTTTGGGTACTCATTGGAATATAGTGAAAGTGTGTGGAAGAAAAGAATTTTTTTTTCTCATAATGATAACGGAGGTAGGTGTTATTTATTGGCATTATTCAAGTAGGTTTTTAATATTGTCCTTAGTAGTTTTAATATGATTTTAGAGATGTACAATCAACCCACTCCTGAATGAAAAGATATATTAAAAAAGTGGCGATATCGAAGAGTTCAATAGAGTCTGGCAACATCTTTATTGTTTATTCTAATATTGTCATTTTATTGGTTTTTCTTTTCAGTAATTAATTTTAGCTGTCAATCCTTCATTAGATTCAATTGATTTCTTAACCTATTTTTATATGAATTATTAACTTTTTGAAATCTTTCTATAAGCAATTGTTTTATAAAGATATTGACAAATTAAATACTACCTCTTTTTACTTGTGAAAATAACGATATTTTTTCAAACTTGTGAATTTTTTAATTTTGGAAGTGGTAAAAATAGACTGCACCTTTTTTTGCTATATAATGAGGAAAATAAAAAAAATTGTAAATTTTATGATGATCGAATGTTACCAACTGAAATTTATGAAGATTCAACTTCCTTGGATGTCTGATTGTAATTTTTAAACTGGGTATGAAGTAATTGTTTTCTTGATTCGTGATGTAATTGATCTTTTTACATTTCAGGTTATTGAAGAATAAATCCAAAACTGACCAAATAAAGGTAAGAAATATTTACTAGTTGCAGCTTTCTGCCAGTGAATTTTTTTATAAGTTTTATTTCTATTTGACAATGAAGCATAGATCGCATAAGTAGTTGATGCTTTCAACTTTTAATCTATTTCATCAATTGTGATTGTATGTGACGGTAATTTATATTCGCTACCAAAAAAATTCACATGATGATTGTTCTCACAGACCTGTTCTGACTTCAACTGATGACAAATAAGAACGGCCATCTGAAACAAAATTCAGAAAGACATTTGTTATGTACTCTTATTGCCCCAACTGACAAACTTTTTATTTTCAGATTTTCCTGGTACAAAATGTTCGAGTTCAATAAAGAAGAAATGCCAAAAAATTCAAGGTTCGTTTAAAATTTTGGTATATGAAGTTATTTTGGATATATTCAGTTTTCTTCAATTTGAATGTTGCCAAATTCAAAATGATTTACCTTGCTTAATTTTTAAAGAACTTGTTTTTAGACAGTGTCAATTTCAAAACATGATAGGTATGGGTGATGCCAAAAATACAAAGATTAGAAAATATTTGTGCTTATGATTATTTGAATAAATTAATTTTCAATAGAAAACCAATATTGAGTAGCTAATTTTTAATGATGAATGTTCTCACAGACCTGTTCTGAATTCAACTGAAGACGAATAAGAACGGCCATCTGAAACAGAATTGAAAATCGAATTTGTCATTAACCAGGGTAACCTCAACTAACATGGTTTCTTTATTTTCAGATTATCGTGGTACAAAATATGAGTTTAAGAAATAGCAAGGAAATGAAAGGTTGGTATATAATTTTGAATATAAAGCGATTACATTTTATTTATTAAAATATATATTGGATATAGTACATAAATCGTTTCGGAATTATTTTTCAGAGAGAAAACAATGGATGGGGAATGAAAAATGTTTAATAGGGAATATAACACGTGGTGCACCACAAAGTTCAATTCTTGGGCCTGTATTGTTTCTCATATACATTAATTCAATATCAGATCTTGAATGGCATGGTTGTCTCAAATGAATTTGCAGATGACAACATTATTTTATTTTAAGAATAATGAAAATGAAGTAATCGAAAATATTCCAGCTGATTTAAAAATGATTTTGCATTGGCCAAACAGTTATAAGTTGACTATGAATATTGATAAATCTTTCATTTATTTCGATCAAAATTTGAAATTACATTCCATTTAAATATCTTGAAAGTGACATTTCAGTTTAATTTATTCGAAATTATACTCTTTCAGTATGATGAACTGCCAGTTTTATTTTACATCCACTTAGGGTTTTCATCTCTGAGAAAAAAAGGAGTCTGAAACGATTTTTTTTATTGATGGGATGTATGAGTGTCTCATCACAGAATAAATACAACTTTTGGAAAAATCCATTTTATATAATGGAATTTGTATTTTCAATAAAATTTAAAAATGATCATAAAAAAATCGTTTTTAATTACATTTGAAGAAACATTTATTACAATGATGCCTTTAATACCCTAACTTTTTTTTGTTGTGATTATTTCTTTAAATTCCGTAATTTTTCGTATTATTTAGAGAAGTCGAACCCTATTATAAAAATGTATGTTTCTTGGGTACATAAAGATTATTATTATTATTGAATATCTAGTTTTGTTTAAATTCGTTGATCAGCCAATTGTGTTTAATTTTTGAAGAATTGTTCTTAGGCAGTATCGATTTCAAAACAGAATAGAAAAATCCTATGCTGAGTAGAGTTCAGTTTTAATGATGAATGTTCTCACAGACCTGTTCTGACTTATTTTGACGACAAATAAGAACGGCCATCTGAAATTAAACTTGCTAACAAATTTGTTGATACTAATATTGCCCAAAATGACATAGTGTCTCTATTTTCAGATTTTCCTGGTACTATATGTTCTTGTTGAAGAAATACCAAGAGAATAAAAGGTTGGTATATCATTGATTTTTTTTATAGAGGTTTCGTTAGGTTACAGTTTTTTCATCCTAAACTAAGTTACTTAATATAAAATGTCTAGTTTGTTCAAATTTGTCAATCAGCCAATCGTGTTCAATTTTTGAAGAATTGTTCTTGGACGAAACGTTTCAAAACGAAAGGGAAAGCCCCCAAGTCAATTCATCAAATGAAATATTGGGAAATTAAAAAAAAACTGCTGAGTAAAGCAAAGCTCAGTTATAATGATGAATGTTCTCACAGACCTGTTCTGACTTCATCTGAAGACAAATAAGAACGGCCATCTGAAACAAAATTAAACATCAAATTTGTTATTGACTAGGATTGCCTCAACTAACATGGTTTCTTTATTTTCAGATTCTCCTGGTATAAAATACGAGTTTGAAAAAATAGCAAGAAAATTAAAGGTTGGTATTATTATTCTCGTACATATAATGATTTTGCACGAATTCATTCACATTTTTCACCGAGTGCCTGATGTAGACCCACTCACATAACCTAACCTAATATTATTAAAAATATCTGGTAAGATTGTGTATTTGTGAAATTGTTCTTAGACAGTGTCAGTTTCGAAATAGAGAGTAAACGATGCTAAAAATATTTAAAGAAGGAATAATATATGCGAATATTCTAATTTCATAGATCATAGATTTTTTTAAATTGAACCAAATGTGTTGAAATATTCTATGATGATTGATAGCCATCTGAGGTGTGGCCGTTATATTTTATTTATTTATTAAGAAAAGAAAGAATTTGGTACTCAAATTCAAGATTCTAAAGCAACTTTAGTGAATCATGTTAAAATACTGTAATTCTTTCAATATAATCAGTGAGTTATGGTAGTGCGGAATGTGTTATATAGTTTTTTGTCACAAATTATTTTTCTTATTTTGATATTTTATATAAATAAACGGAGAACTTCATATTATTCAATTGTTTGTTTATAAAGTATTGATTTATATTATTTAAGAATGAAGTTTAGTTTTGGGGGTAATATGACTAAGAAGTAAATTAAATAAGAAATATTTTTTAGTTTGAAGTTAATCATATATTCATGTCTTTGATGTTTTTATTTCCCCTTCTTTTTTAGTCCATTTTATAAAATTTTCAGAAAAAAAACATTTGTACTTGGCTCTCAGTATTCGTGTATGTGTCGATGTTTTAATTGTTCAAATAATCTTGAAATGTCCATTTTTGAAATTATTTCAAGCATTTTAAGTAGAGGAAAACAAAATTTTCGTCAGTCCTCCCGAATATCCAAACTTTTATTCTCGTCGAATTTTTGTACATCGTGGCAAGTAAAACAAATTTATTTTCAAAAAAAAAAACGTTGTTACAGAACCCTGATGACGATTTAAATATAGTACGAAACGTTGGCCCAAAAAAAAGTTTTTCTTTCCAAAGCTTAACTTTGAATGATAGGTAGAAGTTTCAGTGAGTTTTTAAGTACAATTTTCAAAGTACAGATTACTTCAATTACTTTGATCTTGATAAATATTCTTATCCTTTTTTTGTAGTATTTGTCTTGGCCTTCATTTATTTTCCATATCCTAAAAATTTCTCATTAAAATACTGCAAATGAGCTCTGGAATGATGAAGGAAAATATGACCAGCTTTCATAGAAGTTCCTCAATTGCTTGGGAAAATGTCGCTACTTAGACAAAAAAGCCAATAAGTAGTCACTATTTCTGTGAAAATTAAGTCACTATTCTACTATTTTTCAACCTCTGAAGCGCTGGCAACCCTGCCAATCCAAGAACAAGAGGTTCACTGAGCTTGGGTAAACTCGTGACGATATTTCAAGCAGAAGTTGCTCCAACACATGCGAAGAGTTACCGAGGCAAATGTTTATGGAAAAGACCATTGCGGTTTAATCTGACAATAATACAATCAATCAAGTAGCTTGTTTGGAACTGCCAGAGAGGCATACAAAAGCTGGGTTGCCTTTATCCTGGATACAAGAGCAACGATGAGGCTGTGCAAGCAGGAGAATAAGCGGGAAGGGCTCTGATTGACCCAAACCATCTTGTGAGATAGCTAGTACTGAAAAGCAACCAGGATCATGGTGGGGCTTTTAAATAGGGCATTGTACAGTAGACTTGATATGCATATGAACGGCAGAGTGGCAATTACTCTATAATAATTATAAGTATGGTTTACCAAAGAGATTGAGAAACGTACAGTTTGATTGGAAATATAAAATATCCTTACTCACAAGACGCAAATTCCTACAAGTAGGGGTATTATATTTCCAAACAGACTTACATAGTTGTGAACGTCAAACAAGGCTGGTTTTAAACGCCGGACGAGGAAAAACCACAACCTCGGAAGTGTATGCCAGACATGAAGTCAGTTTAGTGGTAAGGACGGTATTAGACAAGAAACTATTAATAAGCAGGACAGAAAAGATAGATCTGAAGATGTCACGTTGTATTTTCTGTACCCACACATCTCGTACACAATCTAAAACTTACTATGCTGATGAATGACCTATGTTCAAAACCTTTACTGAATAAACACTTGAAAATACCAAAATTTATAAATATTTTTACTGTTCAGAGTTTGCACAATTGAATTAGTTGCGTTCGAGTTTTGTGGAACTGTTCTGGAACTGATTTGGTAAGTGTTTGAGTTATTTCAGGATTGTTCTTGGACGGTCCTTCTTAAAAAAATGTGATTTTTGAAAAAGTTTTGAAGGTTGCATTATGTATGTTCTTTTGTTCTCTTCTGATTCATTGGATTTATCGTGTTGGTGTTTTCAAAAACTTCGAATCGTTCTCGAGTATTTGCGGGATGAAAACGAGTGCGCACTACTACTGCGCAGTGGGCGAATATTTCCACAACAGTTCTGAAAATGAAACCCAAATGAAACTATTCATCTGGCGTAGTTCTAATGATGAATGTTCTCACAGACCTGTTCTGACTTATTTTGACGACAAATAAGAACGGCCATCTGAAATGCACTTTCCACAAGATCAATAATTTGCAAAAAGTTGACTGGAACTAAATAATAATTTTTATTTCAGATTTCCTGTCTTACTGCAAATGAAGTAGAAGACGCAATACACCGCCAAATAGATCAGGGTGAGCTATTCTTGTTTTTTATATTCATTTATAAAACAGGGGTTTTTGTATCTTCTTTTTTAAGGAGCTCGGAAAAACTCACTTGCAAAAACTTAGGCGTAAAAGAAAATTATTTCTAAATAAATTGATCTATTTCACTGAATAGTATTGTTTTAAAAAGCTTTTTTTACAACCGCTTACCACAGTAGACTTTGATGCTTTCAAATCTCAACACAAAGTTGAAGTTCTCCAAAAATGTCATTTTGTGAAAAAATTTCCCGTCTAAAGCCGAATTTTTTTAGAAAATACTCGACTTCCATCGCTTTTGTTGAAAACGAGCCTATTCTTGCATAGTGGAAAATAGTGACAGTGAATTAAATTTTTTTCAGTTGTTTTAATTCTCGTATCATGATGAATCAGAAATTTACACCAGAATATCTGTGATGGTAGTAATATTATAGCTCAACAGGTCTGAGGTTTAAAAATTATATAATGAGATTAAATTTTTATTTGATGGGTATGTGATTTTTGTTTTCATTTCCAGATCAGTTTTAAACGGATTGAAGTTTCCCTAGGGAGGACTTGAAATAAACAAGGTGCGTAATATTTAAATGCTTTGGTTAGTTGTTGAAGCTGAGTATGAGTAATGTCATTGTCTTGAATGAAGGAGACTGTTTAATACACTATATTATAAATACATGAGTTCACCTAAGAGGGTTACGAATGGCTTATAATTTTCAATGGTGCTCTGGGCTGCGATGTATGTTTCAACCAGTTTTCAATATTGAGATGTATGCATTCTTCATACTCCCAAAAATTTTTTGGTATATGATGACATTGAAAATGTACACCAGAATGATTGTGATGGTAGTAATATTATAGCTCAACAGGTCTGAGGTTTGATAACTATATGATGAGATTAAGTTTTTATTAGAGGAGTATATTGATTTTTTTCTTTTATTTCCAGGTCAGTCTTGACGTAAATGAAATTTCGTTGGGGGAAACTTGAAATAATGAAGGTATGTAATAATTATTGTTGATTCTACTGAGTATGAGTAATGCCCTTGTCACCGTACCTAAGTAAACTGAAGTAGATTCGCTCCCAGTCGGCGCCTTTGATGTATCGGGTTTAGATTTTATTTTTTTCTGGCATGCGGTGGGGTAAGAGGGGACGGCTGAGTGTTGTCCTATCTCACTTGGTCTCACCTACGGCGTTCTCTCTCGGACTCATTTTGGTTGCGCGATAGCACAGAATAGGTCAGCTAAACGCAAAATTCGAGGTGGGGATGTCGACACAAATATGGCGGCGAGTGAACTTACTTCTGTTTACTTATCTACGGTGCCCTTGTCTTGAATGATTTGAGATTGTTTTGAAAAACCTTAGGGATGAGGCATGGTTATCATTTTCCATTGTGCTCTGGGCTGTCTTTTCTCTAAATTTTGTCAAACATTTGTCTTATTCAGGCTTTCAATGTCTTTTTATACTCTGATAATATCATCATGAGTTGGGCATCATTCATACTCTTGAGAAATTAATTGGTATGTGATGACATTATTTACACTTGATAAAAATGAGGGTTGTATAATTATTAGCTCAACAGGTCTGACTGTTGTTAAATTTCTGAAATATATTGAAAGTTTGAATACAGGAGTTGATAAATGTTTTTTTTTTACAGATTTGTCACACTTGAAGCTTGATTCACTGTCCTGGGAATCACTTGAGTTTATAAAGGTAAATATTTTGACTGCCTGAATTTTTTCACTCAATTGTGACATTGTTTTTACAGATAAGATTTTAATTTTTTAAATGCTCACAACAGGACAATCGATTGATTCTGAAATTATAATCAACTATATGTCGACTTATCTCTTCTAGAATTTGTTTAGATGGCAAAATTGAAGGCAACAAATTGTATCGTCTATTTCTGTTAAATCAATTATTATAGATAAAATAAGATTTTTTTTTTTAAATCAACCTTAGGCAATTCATTTTGAGGATCTGATGTTTGATAGGATAATGGAGTTGATGACATTGTAGATTACAGTCAAGTGTATTAAATTTGACAATCTGACAGATATATATCTCAAAATTCTGTTTGAATATTACAGATGTTGATTTGCTTTCTTGAAAGTGAAGCAACTAGACTTATAGTTAGTAGCTTGAAAATATTAGGAATTTGTTGATAATACATGCCTATTCTGACCCTCCAATGAGACTCGTCGAGTTTCTTACAATCTTCCAACTGTCATTTTGATTGATAGAACGCTGTCTAGCTTTCCCAATAACTGTGATTGATATGCACCTTGATCATGTGATCATATAGTGATTGCTAGCGTTGAAATGTCTGTCTTGATAATGTCACAGTCAGATTATTTTCCAAATTTTCATTAATGTAGATAGGTAGATAGGTAAAAAAACTTTGGGAAATTATTGAAAAGCTAGTTATGTAATAATCTTACTGAACACTTTATATTTTGACTTTAAAAATTATTGTCTTTTGGCAATATATCTTGAATCAGTTTGTAGAAAAATTCGCTCGACTTCCACGATTTTTCCACTCATTTGATTCTCGGTTATTTTCCATAACCAAATTCTCATTTACATAAACATCTATTTACCAATAAAAAATTATCTCTTGTATTTATCCTGATGACTGTAATTACCGCCCCAGTCTGAACTTCAATGAATGAGTGGTATTTTTTCTTCTGATAATTTTTAAATGTATTTAATAATAATTAATTGTTGACAATGAAATAATCTCACTCTTTTGTTTCAGGGTTTTCAGCAAAACGAAATCAAGTGCAGTGAAATGAAATTATTCCTGATGCAAAGATTGATCTATTGACTATAAGAGAACAAGGGATTATTGCTGAATCATTAAAATAGAGAATTTTGTTCACTTGAAAAAAAGTGTCAGAGTTTTGCTGTTGCTTCATAAGTGAGAGAGAAGACATCATTGAGTTTGTGTGGATATTGACCCTGTTTCTCACAGTTATGACGGTAGACTTCCCAACGAAATCAAAGTTAATAAATGTAAATCTCGGCAATATTTCTGTGAATATGCCGAACCTGTTTCCTCACGTGCATGTGTGACACATTTTGTTGAGCCTGGGTTTAGGAATCACAATCTACAGACTTTGGTAGTTTTAAAAGTTTGTTGTGTGTTGAAGAATCATTCAGGGTCCGTTCATTGGGAAGCTGAGCAAAACTTGTCACAAACCAATGTTTGTAGGAGTTTTTGGAGGGTGATTCTTCTGAAAATTCATACAGGAAGTTGAAACTCATTGAGTAAACCCTTTAGAGAAAATGTGTAGACTGATATCGAATATGAGGTGGGAAATTGGGATGATGATAATTAGCTCACATATATAGTACTAGATGGCAACAGGCCTGTACGGTGTCAATCGTTGATGAAAGAACTGATGAAAAGAACTGATAAAAAAAAAGAGGCTTTGACACGGCTGTCTGTGGAACTGACAGCATAGAAAACACCTTATAGAAGAGTTTGCAAAATTTCGTATACATTCCTATATGATTCATTATGCAATTCAAATTTCGAACTTGATGTGATCTAAAACGAAATTTTGAGAAATTAAGTGGAAATAGTGCATCAATTCATAAAGAAAAGATTTATACCGGGTGTCCGCGGAAAGTGCTCGCCCCTATAACTTTTTTGTTTTTGATGAATTTGCAATGAAATTTGGAGGCAGCTCGGCAAGTGACGAACATATATTTTTAAATGAGACACCTGGTGTATTTTCACTTATTTTTGCACCGAACAACCAGGTTATTTGAAAGTTTTTGACCTGATTTTTATTTTAAAATGATTTTTCACTCTAGTGGACTATGAATATGTACAAATAACTATTCTCAGTCCTAAAATCAAAGAAAAAATCAACTTTTGATTCGTGTTACTTGAAAAGTAATTGAATAAAATGTGATTGTCTTCACGTGGTTTCTGAAGATAATACATAGTAAATAGATAATAAAATAGTAAAGTTAGTGCAAAACATTTGTAAATAGTGTACAATTTTTATCCTAGATAAATATTTTTGTCATCATTTGTGGTGATGAAAAACAAGTGTATCCTTCTTATATTGAACTAATGTGATCGTTAAGCCATAGTTTTCTGATTTAAAAAACATATACAAGTTTCTAAAATATAAATTTCTGCCACAGTTGAAATATTAAGTTTATTAAAAGAATTCCTACATTAATCCCTAGAGCTTAATTTATGTAAAATCCTAAGAGCATATTTCTACAAAATGAAAACCCTGCTTGCAGACCCCAATTTAATAATTTATCAATTAAGTGTGAATGGAAATTATCGTAGTATAGGATCAGAAGCACTTTTTCACTACAACGATTTGCAGTGAATTTTTGCAAGTTACACAGTTTTCTCAATTTAGAGCATAGGTTTTCTGGATTGATTTTTTTGTACTGTCGAAATGTCTTTATTGTTAACACTGTGTTCTGAGGCCTTTTGTAGTTCTTTTCCATGCTAATTATTCAAATATATACGGATTTCAAAAAAGCGTCTATCACCTTGCAAGTGATAGAGGGATACATAATATTTCAAATTCATTAATTCAGGACTCCAGCCATCAATACATTTTTTATTCTATACATTCTTTCTTATCACATTTCTCATAGCACAATAAGAGTGGAAAACAGTTTTTCTGCAAAAGTTTCAAAGCCAATTTAGGGCCAACATGTGTGTAGGTAGACACTTGACCACTTCTCCTGTTGAAAGGCATTTCTGAAAGCCTTGGTATGGTAATCATGTTTTAAACCAACTTTTTTCATATTTTGATTATTAACGTTTGAATGCTTTTTTGTTTCATTTCAGGAAGCTCCTGAACGATGAGAGGATGCTGATTAGGAGTGAATTCACATTACACAGTAACTTCAACAAGTCAAGGACATTAATTCATAATTTTTTTTTCGGTAATCTATAATTAAAAGTATTATTTATCACTACAATCTATGTGCTATTATAAGTGAAGTAGTAGAACAATAAAGTCGTTGAAAATTCTATTTATTCCTTATTACGATTTGATGAAAATTATGTGCAGTTTAAAAGCAGTGTTTACTTGGAATGGATCAAAATTACTGATGACATTCTTGATAAGGTTAAGCCATACCCTCGCGAATTTCGCAATTTTTCTGCGAATAAAATGGCTCCTAGTCATGCTGCACCAATCGTTGATGCAGAGTCGGCAGAAAAATTGGGAAGTTCGCGACGGTATGAACAAGGCTTAATGCTTTTTATACAATGGTGGAATACTTGGGATATGTTCCGTTAATAAACTTGGTCGTTATGGTTGCACATTTTGTGTCCCGTATATAAAATATTCCTGAAAGATTGGCGAGTTACTGGACATGATTCCTGATATTCTGGTGACTTTTAGTGGTACCAAAACGACCGAGGTTTGCACGTAGGTGAGCGGTTAATGCGATCTGTCGTATGTCATTAGAATATATTTCAAATTTAGTGTTGGATGAACTTGTGGAGGTATTTGAATGAAAATTTACTACGTATAAATCATGAGATGCCTTATATACATAAAGGACCCCGAACAACAAAATTATCATCACTGCTGGAACTTTCAGAAAGAATATCAAGAAAAAATGAGCAGCTGCTTCATGCATTATTATAAGTATTGAATAATATAATTGTAAAACACAAAAGATTGAAGATTCTCAAACAACAAAATTCGCAGAGAAAATAAAACTAACAAATAATAATGACAAATGACAGTAAATACCCAAATGGAAGTGTCCCGTATTACGCACTAACCAGAGTGTAGCTGTCACGAAACCAGAATTATTTTCAGTTAACCACTTTTGGTAACATGTTTATTAACGGAACACATCCTTGGTGGTAGATACACACTGATTACTACTCATTTGTCAGTGATATCAGCTGGCAGGGAGTAAGGTGTGTGAAATGAAATCAGTCTTGATGTAAATATATCTTTATTAAATAAACTTATAATCAAGAAGTATGCTTTCCGGGCTTTATGGCCGTGGTCATCGCCAATTAATAGTCACAGCCTGGCTAATTACTTTGTTCTGAATAATTTTAGTTTGTTTTGCTTGAGGTGTTTGGGTTATCTGACCGGATAGGATGTTGTCATTGTCTACCTGCATGATTACAGGGTAATGATTACCATTATTTTTGTGTTTTTAGGGCTGCGTACCAGGTTTTGTTTATCTTCAAGGATTCCTCTTTACTGTTGAAATTATTTTTGTGTTTGTGTATCTCTATTGCTTCTCTATTAAGGCGGGCATAGTAGTGTCTTGTGGTCGAGAGCACTGTCGTATTCTGGAACTGGTTGTCATGGGTACCTTCTCGGTAGGCTTGCAATGCAATGGCAGACTTTTCTGTCTGGGCCAGCGTACACTGTCTGATGTTCAGAGAGCCTGATTTTTACACTGCGGAGGGCGGTACCGATGTTTACGAGCACGGTATTCGGTAAACACCGGGAGTAACGAGGTGACTGGAGCAAAGTACCAATCTAGTCGGTTTGTAAATGGCTTTGACGTCCCCAAGCAAAACAAAGTAATTAGCCAGGCTGTGACTATTAACTGCTGATGATGCTCACCGCAGTTGTTAGCGAAACGTACGTAGGTGAACCGACTATGGCTCCAATGCCCGAAAACCATACTTCTTGATTATACTTCCGGCATGAAAGCCTTTATTCTATGCTCAAATAAACGTATAATTAAAAAATAAATGTTCTTGATAAAATAGTATATAACATATTAAAACCTATACACTGGTTGAAAAAATTATTCTACTCTGTGAAAATTGAGATTCCCAAGTCAAGATGAGTGGGAGATCTACATCTCAAATGATAGTACCTACAGTTTACATGAAATGAGACAGAAATTTGATTTCTATGAAACAATGAAGTGAATGTTTGGTCAGATGGCTCAATGTTTTTTTTAATACAGTGGTTTCCACGTTAAAATCGCACACAATATTTTTTGTTGAATACTAGTTTTTGGATGAAAGTTTAGTTTTGTACAAGCTTACAAGCGTTTTCGCTGCTAACAAAATAACATCTTTCCTTGAAACTCCAGAAATATGTTGTTGCCAGTTACCCTTGGCCTGAAATAACATGTATCAAGTTGATGAGGAATATAAAAAAATATCCCGACGAGGACTATAAACTCTCGAAACTCACCAGAGCAGCTATTGCCAGCTTTTCTTGTGTACTTAAACTTCTACTGTCAGGTATGTCGCTTCTTAAAAATTCAACCACAGGTACAGGAGTAGCTTGACTGAAAGTCTGGACTGTAATTTGTCGTTCATTGTCTCTCAATACCAAAATACTCATATCAAACCATCTGAAATATATGAACATTAATTTAAATGTGAAAGGTGTAACATAATAAATGAACTGTGTACATTAGGATCACGGATAAAATTGTTGTGAAACAGGAATACTGTGTTTTGAATTTAAAAAGAAAGCTATTTATAATTACAAATGTTTTTATACAGTTTTTCCACTTACTCCTCATTCTGTTCCAATAAAATATTCTCAATGGCTACTGATGGAGTGTTTCTATACTTTAGAGAATACTCAATTTTTTCATCTGCATTTCTCCTGCCCTCTTCAAACCCCACAGCCTGAAACCTTTTTGGTGGTACATTCAGTTTAACTCCACTGCAAAAACAAATTGTCAAGTTTGGGAGGAAACTTTTTACACATATTTACTTCACCCATGCCTTGCCAAAAACAGAATGGAAAGCTTCTCTCAATGCACTGACTTCCTCTTCATTTTCAGAAATAACTGTAACTTCTGTATCACCACCAGAGTCTGAAAATAAAAGAGGTTGTTATAGTCCTATAGCATAGACTACTTGTTTGTAAGTACTCGATAGGTACTTACTGATGAATTCGCTCATTTGTGGATCTAGAGTAGTGATAATTGAATCAACAGAACTCTTGGCTTTTTCTGCCATCTTGGACAGTACTCCTCCGCTAGAAAAAGCATCCTTTACAAAACCCATAAACCCTCCAGAATCATCTTTTTCTTGGGGTTTCTGTTGGGACGTTGGTCCAAATTGAACACCTTTGCTTGGTGGTATTGCAGCACTGAGAAAAAAATAAGTTGTTCCATTAGATTGAAAAGGATGGTACAATTTCTCCAATAGAGAGGGTTTTTGCAAATAGTGAGTCGAGATACATAATAGGATAACATATGTATCGATACTTACCTGAATTGTGTGCTGGGAAATTGTTCTGCCCCAACTGATGGTAATTCACTCACACTTGCTGGAAGTGGTGACAGTATTGAAACAGTTTGAGGTATAGATGGTACTGTAGTTGCAACAGATGAAGTTCCTGTAGGCCAAATTGTGAAATCTGGTAAAGTTGATGGTGGAGCAACATTGGACAACAAATTTCCACTAGGACTGGGAGATGGTATTGAGTACCCCGAGGAGACAGAGCTGAGATTGCTTAAAGACCCTACAATGATAAATATTTGTATTTCTCCTATTCCTTTAAAAGTATCTTTATTTTCTATTGGTATATTAAATACCACGGCAAATAATAATAGCCGTCCTCCAGCACAGGAGTGGGTACACTACGAGTGTTTATGAGGGAGTATTATTATTATCATCATGTAAGTACCTGTTTTTTCTGATACCTCGCGGTTTTTCTTATCGATTATTTCAAAGGAAGATTCCCCGTTGGAATCCTCTTGTAGCATTTTATTTGGATTTGTTTATTTTTGAAATCATCAATACAGTTTCATCACTTGACAATCCAAATGACATGTGAATTGAATCGTGTTCATGCGTTCGTGGCTTTTTCTGTAAATAGAAATAGAGATGAAAATTCTCGAATGGTTTATTTTTGTGCTCGACATGAATTATATCTAATTATTTTAATTATATATTCCTATCCATCTTTGCTGTTATGATGGACGACTGCCCATTGTACCCATTGTATGAAAAATAAAAAAATATTCCAACAAGCATATTCCACAAGTCGAAATCCAAAGGCCGATTCAGATACATGCATGTCCTTGCAGGGGTTTTGAAGCACGGTTGGATTGAACGCCTTTCACTCATGTTTCTATCACAAGCACAAGAACGTATTTTATTTGGTTCCATAATAATTTTGTAAATGCTGGAGTACTGATATTTGAGGTTTTCAAATAATCTTCCCATTCTGCATGAGATAAAAGATTCAGTGAAAAATATATCGAAATTATTTGAAAAACTTAGAGCATTACTCCAGCATTGACAGAATTATTCCAGAACCAAATAAAATATGTTCTTGTGATAAAAACGCGAGTAAAAGGCGTTTAAACCGTCCGTGCTTCAAAAACCCTGCATGGGCACGCATGTATCTGAATCGGACTTAAGATAAGGGTGAGTTCCCAATCAAGTCTTTTTCCTTTTTCGAGTCACGCCTTCTCGCAATTTGATTAGCGTCGAAAATTCACCAATCAGAATGCGTGAGGTGCGACGCACAAGGCAAAACTTCCATTTGGAACTCACCCTAAGACTGAGCCGCTTTCCATTTGCCACAGAGATTAGCTCCGAGAAACTCCGGATAGCTCCTCAAATGCTCTGACAGATCACGATAAATCATGTTCCATTCAAACCATTTATAAAGTCAGGTTCACTTCAAATCTACAAACTTCTGTAAATCGATCAATCAGAAATTAATTTGAATGATTTACGAAAGACATGAATTCATCTAAAAAACTTGCAACTCAAACACACTGGCTCCACAACTATTCCAATTGGTCAATGAAGGTCGCCTATACGGAAGTCTGGTCTATTCAGATACATGCAGGCCCATGCAAGGTTTTAGAAGTAGGTGCGATTCACACATTTGACATATATGCCTTTCACTTGCGTTAATATGACAAGGACCTAATTCATATGAGTTTTTCAAGTAATCCCGATGTATTTTTCCTGTATCTTTCATAATTATTTGAACTAGCATATTTCCTAATTCCTTGTGTGCTCACCCTGAGTTTTTCATGCACGTCGACAGGCATGCATTTTTCATGCAGGGATAAAAATATAGGGTGGGCACGCATATATCTGAATGGGCCTTAACTCTCTGTTTTTGACTGAAAATAACGCCAAGAAACTTTGTCTTTTTGTCTATGGCACATGGCACTACTGATGCAATGATGCAATACTGAGCCAATACGCCTATTAATCAAATTTTTGACTTCTTTCGCCATTTCAAGTTATCTTAATCTGAAACTACACACCAATAAATGAAACAGATAAACTACCGCTTGTGCAAAATAATAGAGGACGGCTATTATTATTATTTGCCATGGCGCTCCGGGGCGACTTACTGATGTTTCAGGTGATGTATTAACTTTTCAGCTGTAGGAAAACTCGGAAAACGCGATATTCTTTCTATCAGTTCCACCAAATAATTGTAAATGTCGCACCTTCACAAATCACAACGTTTGGTTAGTCTATGAAACCTTTTAATCTTTATACCTTTTATACTATGGTATAGTCTAGGCCGCTCAACCTTCCGAGCAGAACAAGATGTGATTCAGAGACACCGAGTTCGGAGATTCTGTGAGTCATCTTCACATAGCCTAAGGTTCGTTTGTAATAAGTCAGTTGTTTTCTCCCATCCACGTACAGGGTTGGCCATAGTGGCAAATATCTGTCAAAAAACAACTACTCTCATCCTGGCTAATAGTGTGACAGAGTCTCCAAACCCGGAGATATGTCTGCAGGTGGTCATCTTGCCAAGTCAAGGCTACTATATATCAGCTATCTCATCATAATAAAAACACTTGCTGGCAACAGAGCATTCTTCGAAGAACGTTGCAAAAGTCGAGGTTAGATGTAGTTCAATGTCCGTCGTGACATCAGCCAGGAAAGTAGTTGGTTCTTTCAGATATTGGCTTCATATTCCACTTTGTGGAAATGTGTGAAGAGAAGGATATTTCATCAAATTTTTTTACAGTGAACTGTTGTTTATCCGTATTTCAAATAATAACGTGGAGAAAAGATAAAATAAAAAAAATATAAATGGCACTTTTCAAACTTAACTTAAATATAAAAATATATTTCGAAATTTTTTTAAGACCGTTATATTATAGATCCCTAAATACAAGACTTTTTTCACTTTCAACTGAGTCCTTATCTCACACCGTTTCCAAGATCACCACGATGTGCATTCTCATCTTGGACATACTGAATAAATCACAACCATTTGTTGTTTTGTTTATTCCTCTCTGTTGGACGTCCTCCGCATTTTGCTGCAGTACTTAGTTCAGTAATGTCATATATTATATTTCATAATCATATGAATTCAGTCAAAAGTAATTTGGTAACTTGGAGGTTTTTCTTGCGAAGATTGAGACGGCCTAGATTCCTCTCGTTGGTATGGTGGAGGAGCCAGATTTTCCAAGGAAAGTGGGTCCATCGGATCGATCATCTGGTAGGGCCCTAAAAAATGTAAAATGGTGACTTTTGGTTTCATGGAGATGTTAAAGTACAGAGGGTGAGATAATTCATCACATTGTAATATTTTGTGATATGTATTTGAAAAAACTCTATTATTTAGTACCGAGATGACCTGATTACACAGGGTGTCCGGTAAACCATGGATCATGCTGTAGCTGGTGAAAAACAAATTCATAATCAGAAAACCACAACTTGACCCCAGTAAAAACTAACGGTTTTCGAGATATACCAACATTTATAAAACAAAATTGAACTCTTAGATCATGCTTTTATGTGCCAAGCAAATAAGAAGCGTTTCATTTTAATTGATATTTTCGATAAATATTACTGAATAGTAACCATAATAATAGCAGAATTTAGTTTAGTAATCCTACTGATGAACTAATGAAATTACTAGTGTGGTGAAGGGGAAAACTTCTTTTGTTCTCATTGAGTGACACCACAGGCGTCTATACCCCATTTTCTATAAAATTTACATTGTGTTTCAGCCTTAACACAAAACAAGAGCATCAGCAATTGTTTGCACAAGCTATTAAACCCTGTGAAAATAATTTGCAACAATGCCTATCCACAACACTTCCCAATAGGCAATCCGCATGAACCAATCAGAACTATCCTGGCTAAGGCGGTATATTTGAATCGATGCTAAAGGCGATAGAGTAGTCCCAAGTATTCAACTTGGATAACAAGATTAGTTTGGTTAGGTTAGATCATGTTCCATTATTTTTTTATTTTCAAGCTAACCTAAAATTACATTGCACACCACGCAGGCGCAACTAAAATAGAGTTTTGATTGGTCCATGCGGATTGCCTATGGGGAAGTGTTGTGGAGAGGAATTCTTGCAAATAATTTGAAGATTTCTTGTCCTTGTCCTTCTCCAAATTTAAAATGGACAAAAAATTTGCTGTTGAATTATCCAATACTACGAAAATGAAGATGTAAAATAACAGCGATTTATATTTTTCGAATTCTGGAACTCCATTTCTGGTAATCGGATATTGTCAAAATTAAAAAATTTACCTGGTCCTCCTATATTGTGAATAACGAAAATCTCAGGAATGATGGAACCGTGACTGGAGTTGAGCGAATTCGTATCGTCTTCTCTCTCGCCTGAAAAAAACTACGAATTACAATTTTTTTCGATATTTTTTCATTCCGTTCCGTTCATTGGACTCCTTATCATATTATACACCAAAATAAATAATTGTACTCTCCTCAAAATAGTTCGTATTCTAAATGATTGCCTAAATTATTTGTTTATTGAATTTTTCTTACTGTCCTCGTAGTGTCATGTGAATTCGTTCATGTTTTTAATCTTTTTTACACTGTCTTACGTTTTATATACACCTGTAGCTTTGTCAACAAGGGATTTCATCTGACAATGAAGCATATTAATTATTATTATTATTGATTGACGTTCGTAATACTTTTTTGAATGAGCGTGAAGTTTGTTCAACAAACACAAGATTATAAAAATGCTCTTTAAGGAACTGTATGACAAAATTTTTTCTACGACAGTTATTATATTGAAAAATTGTTGCAATTGTACTGTGATAAAACTTAGACAACATTTCTAAAAAAAAATTGCCTGCGTCGACCTATTTTGTATCAAAGATAGCAAACACGTCGTCCACATATACTTTAACATAACCCTAGGAAGATAACTCTCTATTGCTTCCATCGCAAACCTAGTCATGAACAAATTGACTAGAAAGGGAGACAGAGGGACCCATGGCTGTACCTTTCAGTTGTTCCCAAAAGCAGTTGTTGAATTGATAGAAATTCGGTCTCATGCAGAGTCTGATGAGGCTTGAATACTCTTTCTTTTTCGTTACTGAATCCGTTCATCAGCAGTAACTCTCTCAAATATGGAATCTATCACATATTAGGTACTCCCAAAGATAATACAGAACAAAACGAAAAGTTGGGGATTAATGAAATTAGCTGCAATGACTGCGATAAGAAGTATATCTGGGTCAAACTAGAACGGCCATGAAAGTATGATTCAAAGAGCACATTGCTCATATTCGTTTTACAAAATCAGCAAAATCGCATGTGGCCCAACATGTTTTGGACTTTGCCCACCGATTTGATGACACAAGTATTTTATTTACGTTTTCCAATCTTGAATCGAATGAAAGTATTACAGGGATGCTCACAGCTTCAGTAATACACTCTATATACCCCATAAATGTGCCATCTGTAAAATGGTCATCTCTAATCTAAAGGATTGATAACTGTTAGTCGCAATCAGAATGTGCATGTAGACAATACAGTGGTGGCTCACTGGTAGTTACATAAATTACTATGGTTGGTTGAAATAAATTTGAAAAATTATAGTTTATAAGTCTAAATGAATTTGTGGGTTACAGTTAAGTGCATTTTTACTACAGTATCAACGATTTTACTAGGTTGAATAATATATTTGAAGTAATTTGGTTCTGAAAATCAGTACTTACGAGCTTGAAGCATCTTTTTCATGGTCAGAATGAGAGCAAACAATAGAACGAACAGCAAAACTGTCAACCAGGTAGCTAAGATTGAAAACATTACGCGAACTTGGTGGAATAAATGATAATAGCTTCGATTCGATTTGATAAGTGTGAAGTGATTTATTTAATGATATTGGAGCGTTTCACGGCCATCTGCAGTTCGGGTAGGATAAAAATAAGTAATTACATTTAGGTTCTTATGATAGATAATCAGCCAACTGTGAAAACCACTGAATTCGGAATCATCATTGGCAATGATCTTAATTCGAATAACTCATTTCCTTCCGATATTTTTTGTTATCATTGATATCCCATTTCTTTGAATAAAATTTAGCAGAATATTTTTATGTTTTTACTGCCTGAAGGATCGCAGTAGACTATCAATACGGAAAATGCTTCAGTAGAGTCCATATTAGTGTATAATATATATGAACAAGCGAAGTGGTCGTGGCGTCTACCACAGAGCTGAAGTGGTTCGGAATCCACTTGTACGTAAGCTGTAGGTACCGGATCTTCCTTGGTAGCACAAGCTCTGATTTTGAGGGGATTTCCGTAACCTGGTAAAAACAAGTTTTACAGAAAAAAAAATACGGTTGCATTTTTTGACATCAAGTGTCTACTGGGATATAACTGCCGTAATACGTAATATAAGGCCCTATACAACATGTTTCATGAATCTCATAATCAGTATCTATCCATAAACCCAAGTTCTTGCTCTCATTTAGGAATTGAATAGAAATGTCATTAATTCGTATGGAATTTGAGTTAGAAAATGGACTTTCTCTTCGCTTTAGCACCGAAAGTTGTGTTGGAAAGATGCGTCAAAGAGTTGTTCCAGTTCCCTATTTATATCATCGCATATATTGAGGGCACAGATGAGTGGTCCCAAGATAGAACCTTGTGGAACGCCGTGATGTCTTCTTAGAGAAGAAGATTGGTTACCATTCAAGTGCACAGTTTGAGTTCGTCCAGTTACATAACTCTCAAGGAGCAAGGAGTCTGAAAAACTAAACTATTTGAGTTTTTTACATGAATCCGAGTGCTCCAAAGTTTCATAAGCGTTTCTGTAGTCCAATAGAATAAGACAGGTGGAGTTTCCTTTATCAGTCGCTTTGAAAATGAAAATATGGGAAAATTAAACATTGGAGATATGGCCATAAAGCAGGTGACTGCAAAATAATGTGACCTGTTACAAATGTGCTGGGCCTCACAGGATGGCAAAAGAGATCCACCAAAATTTGGAAATATTGCCAGGTTGAGACTAGTTATTTATGGTTCTAGTGACTTAGGAAACACAACACACGAGTGGCATACAATGTTGTATCCAACAAGTGGAAGAAAACGTTTTTTTATGAGATAATATGGTAATAAATAATAAGTTTTGTGATCAAATCAAACCTACTTGCGTCAGAATGACTTGACAGTGAATTTTTTACATTTTGGTCAAAGCAGGTTGTTTGTTTGGTTGCCACGGGCATGATAGATACATTGTTAGCAAATATTTAAATAAATTTGTCACTTTTCAGTTTTCCCTGCAGAAAAGGGAAGCTTTTTTAAAGAAAAAAATTAATAGAAAATGGGGGAAACCGACAGAAAATTTCTGAGAATATCCTTAGGGTGTTCAGTACGTAACATCCTGTATGGATCATATGTGAGGACATTGATGTATGAGTTTTTTAATCAATGAATGTTTGAAGTTTGAATAAGTTCATATTCATTTATATCTTCAAATTATAACAAATATTGAGTATTAAACATGGCGCAGTCGAGTAAACAATAAGTTTGAATTGTTAGTTTGATAAGTAACACAAAAGTTCAGAGAATTTTTTTCGAAAAGTTGTCAAAATGTCCAACTTGGGTGCAGTACTGGTGAAGTTACCGCCAGATTTTGATCTGCAAGGCATGAATGCTGCAAGTGAATGTATATTATGTCCCAGGTTCAGAGTATACAATTCGTGATCTAGACATGTTAGAAATGGTTCATTCAGTTTCAAGGCATTTACCCATGAGTGAAGAACGCAAATTACAATTTAGAGAACAAACAGCTAAAGACACTATTCTATCAGAAATCACCAATTATTATTATAATGGTTGGCCTAAAGAAAATGTAATTCCTAAAAGTTATAAACCGTACTATGGAATCAAAGATGATATATTTGTTGAGGCAGGTATTTTGTTTCTCAACCATAAAATCATCGTTCATTATAATCTAAGAAATTTTGTTATTGAACTACTACACAAAGGTCACACTGGTATGAGTAAAACCATAAAAAAGCAAGAAAATTATTTTTCTGGCCTCATATGTCTAATGATATTGTTACGTATATACAGATATGTCGTACCTGTGAAAAATATATGTCTAATAATTTCAAAGAGCCATTATTATCACACCCTGTGCCAAGCTTACCATTTAATCAAATTGGTACAGATATACTAGAGTTCGGTGGGAAATCATATATTGTTCTTGATAACAAATATTGAGTATTAAACATAGGGAAGCGGAAGAAGCAGCTTACAGGGAATTCAAAATGTTTGCGTCTTGGATGAATTCACGGAAGATAAAAGTTATCGATGAAAATGTTCTATTGGGTTATTTTACACATTTGCAAAAAAAATCATCTCCATCGTCGCTATTTACCAAATACTCGATGCTTCGCTCGACTATTCACCTTTATAAAAAAAAACGACATTTCAAAATAACGAGATTTTTGAAAAGCAAACCACAGAGATACAAACCACAGAAGTCCAAGACATAAGAACGATCTGAAATAGGGTTTTTGAACGAAGCTCCCGACGACGAGAACTTGTTGATGAAAGTAGCTTTGATAATGGGGATTAGCGGTGCTTGTAGATGCGATGAATTGGTCAATTTGAAAAGAGAAAATATTCAAGACAAATGTAAATATTTTCACGTAGTTTTGCCAGACACTAAAACCAAGAAATCTAGAAGTTTCACCATACTTGAAGAAGGATTTCCAGTCAACCCAATCAATTTGTGTAAAAAATACATGTCTTTGAGACCAAAGAATACTAGTTCTCGTCGCTTTTTTGTGTGAGAATAAATACGTTGTCGAAGATTTCTTCAAGAATTGCAATGTTTTTGAAAATGGAGGAACCAGCGCTCTACACCGATCACTGCCTGAGACTTCGGCGACTCTTTTGGCCAATGCAGGGGCTAACATGACTACTCTGAAGCCTCGCGGAGGATGGAAGTCCTCGACGGTAGCAGAAGGATACCTAGAAGAATCGATGCATAACAAAATACAAATTGCAGAAAAAATACAAGGTTCTAATGTGTCGGTGTCTTCCAGCACTATCAGCAGCTGTACCGATACGGGAGCGTCTGGTTCCAATGAACCAACGAATTTTACAATGACTTCAAATTCGAATACTACTTTTATAGTGTGTTATTTGATAGTTTACTTGTCTAAAATGACATTAAATGACAGTCATAACGGTCATGTGTTGGATGAAATTTATTTACGAACTCTTTTAGCTGCAAAATACTCGTGCCCTCAATACTTCAGACCTGGATCTTCGTCTGGTCCTACAGCTTCTATTTCGGTTCGAAATTTGTTGAATTCTTGTATTAAGGTTGCCTTCATCAGGCTTGACAAACTCCGACAGAGGAGCCACCAGCTAGTTATTCTAATGAATACTTATTCAAGTATCCAACCATGAAAATGAAGAATTGTTATCTAAATTGATTTCTACTGCGTCATACGTACGTCAGTAATATGAAATAGGTATCACGCTGTTGTTAGGTGGAACTTTTATTATCGTTTTATTTTATATATTCGATTATCAAATCATATTTGGGTTGAATAATACATTCGGCTAGACGCGTTGAGGGAGCTGGCCGATATTCCATCCATAGAGGAATTTATCAAACGACAGTCTGATAAATTCTACAGATACCATGTCCTTGGAAGCCTGCTGACCAGCGGTCCGAGCCCACCACAACAGGCCACGAAGGCATTGAGGACTCGTCTACCAGGCACTGGACATTTTCCACGAGAACCCAGAAGACGAGTGATAAACCACTCATGAAACCAACCATGAATGTATTATAACCCGGTTTTTTCAACGTTTTTCCGGGGGCCCACTGAAAACTCAATAATACATGAATCCAATAGCCCGATGTCATACATATAAGCTAATAATAACCCCCGCATAACTTGGAGGAGGCGGGGAAGTCTAACAACTTCGAGACTTAGCACCTACAGCATTTAACCACCTACATAACACCGTAGGACCTGCCCTAGGGCAGGTGTGAGCTGGTTATGCCCGCCCGCTGATAGCTCAGCAGGGCAGGAGTAAACCCCTCGCCGCTAAATGCAATATAACTCCCTCCTACCCCTCTGTGGCTTAGTGATAGTTTTAGCATTTTTAGATATTTAAATGTTGTAATGTGTTATACATTTTTACTACTATTTGAATTGAATAAAATTTTTGGATTTTGGATTGGTTGAATAATAGGTAGGTATCTGAATAGATATCAGATACAGCGCTTTTATGGCTATTGAGCAATTGGCAAAAAGTAACTTACCTCCCATAGGAAAGAATAGTGCAGAACCACAGAATCATCAACGTGACAACAGGGTGGGGCAATAGTGCGTCAGAGTCCGATTGCTTGAGTTCTATGGTAGCTAGGCATATAATTCAAAAACCAAAGTAAACTAGACATCATTGTCTACATTCAGAAATTATTAACTTATATACAGGGTGAACCAAGAAAAATATATATGGTAAACTGCATTTTTCGAAAATGAGATACCATATATTTCAATCGATTTTTTCAAACATTTCAGTGGTTTCCAGCCACCCCTCTAATATCATTAACTATCTCCCAACTACTTGAGAGTTATATTTTTTTTGTAAAAATAATGATATCTGCAGATGCATACCAAAAAAATCACTGTTCTCAATATTATGTAATGCAGGAGGATATAATTATAATCCTATTCGTCATTCCCAAAAATTATACATTTTTTTCATTTTTCAAATGGAACACTCCGTATATTTTTCGACCATGCATGTGATGTAGGATTGAGATGCGAATGTTTTTTGTATGTACACCCCTGTAGCAATCCCTAGCCGTTTTCGAGTTATTTACTTGTACTATTTTTAGTAGCTCATTTTTACTGACACCTCTTATTGGTAAGGGTTATTTCATCACCATTTCAATTATTTTAACGAATCCCAACTTCTTTTATTAACAACTGATTGAAAAATCTAAACAAAAACATGAAAGAACGAAACGAACAATTTATAATAAGTTTTGCCCATTTTGGTTAACACACATTTCTACCCGCCCACGGAATGAGTTTTCCACTGCTCTCAACACTGCAGGTGTTTTTCTCCCGAATACATGTATTATTCTTTCTTTCATATTTTCTATACTTGTTGGTGTGTCTGGGGATCTTGCAGGCCATCAAATGGGTCTATTTCTTCGAATCCATCGAAGTGGGTAAGTATTATACAAGTGCTTCTTTACTGAATTGCAATAATTAAGTGGAGCCCCATCATTTTAAAACCATATTCTTTGTCTGTCAGGAAGATTCATCAGTAAATTTGGCAGATAGTGTTCTGAAAAATTTAAATAAACAGCTCCTGTCAAGGTACCATTAAAGAAATGTGGAGCTACAACATGTTCTCCAATGATTCCACCCCAAACATTCACCTTGCCTGGCAAAAATGTGGATTTTCTGTTGCATGATAATGAAAATCATCCCATGTTTATGAAACGTGGCCTTGTCAGTAAACAAGACGTTATTGAAAAAAACAGCATCTTGCAGTTTTTCCCGCGCTAAAATTGCAGAGCTGAAGACGCTTTTGGAAAACATCATCCCTTAGTTCTTGATGCATTTGAATACGAAATGCATGAAACTTATTTCTTTTCAAGATTCGACCAACAGAACGTCTACTTATTCCAACTAATGTACTTATTTCTCGCTGACTGATGTGGGGATTCTCAACAGTTGCTAACACTACAGAGAACTCATTATCTTCGGTGCAAATATTTTTTCTCCGGTCCTTATTTTCATATTGCACATTGCCAGTTCATACAAAACTTTCAAGCAGGTTGTTGAGCTGTTGATTCCCGGGTACCTCTTTTCAGGATATTTCTGATGGTAAATTCTAGTGGCGAGTGAACAATTTCTTTCAGAACAAAAAGAACAAAAATCATATCTACAAGTTCTTCTTTGTTGAAAAATTTCCAGGTAACTTTCATAACTTCAAAATTGACATTGATGGCAACTAACTAGTGCAATTATTTCCTTCATCTGTCAGAATATAGGTATTCTTAGTATAACGATAAATGTTGTTCAATCAATAGCACACAATAGCAAACGAAAATAATGTTCATGTGAAACATCTATTTACTGAAATATTACACAAAATCGGGAATCAAACACACGAAATAAAGTTAAAGAATAAGAGAAGTTGGTATTCGTTAAAATAATAATTGAACTGATGTGTTTCCATAACCCTTATATAAGAGGTGTCAGTAAAAATGAGCTACTAAAAATTGTCCAAGTGAATAACTTGAAAACGCCTAGGAAGAGCCTCAGGGGTGTACATACAAAAACATTTGCATCTCATTTGAAAAACTCGAGAAAATTCAATTCAAAAACTTCCGAATTGAAAAATAATATTCAGCAACCCTGTATCATGTTTGGGAATAATAATGATTCAGAAATATCACCCATCTGTCTGACGAAAAGGATTAACCTCCTGCATTCTATAATCTTGAGAATGATGTTTTTTTTTTGGTATGCATCTGCAGATAGCATTATTTTGAAAAAAAACAAATTTTAACTCCCAAGTGGCTGGGAGGTAGTAAATGATATTGGAGGATTGGATGGAGACCACTAAAATGCTTGAAGAAATTGATTGAAATACATGGCATTTTTCATGGTTCACCCTGTATATCCGGCAATAATTTTTAGATACAGACACTATTTTCAGTTATCTTTGGTTTTTGAATTATCTTCCCAACTATCTCAGAACTCGAGCAATCGACTCTGGCACTTTTGCCCCACCCTGTATATTAATGTCAAAAAATTACTGTGTCATTGTGACTACCTCTAACGATGATCTTACACAATTCGTTTCGTTCAGATATTCGAAGTCACCAGATCTGGCGTTGCGAGAAGTTGCGTAAGTTTGTTTACACACAGCCAAACTGTGTCAATCTTTAACAAACTCCGCTATCTGTCCTAATCTGTCTTGGAAACTGCAAAATTCAGTCAGACATTACTTATATCATCTTTCGTCCTAATTCGAACAGAGATCATGTTTGGTGAAAGAGAGATGGAGTTTTACTTGCTGTTTTCTGTTTTCGTAATTTTTTTGTTGATTTACTGTAAAATACGGAAGCAAAAAAGGAATAATTTGTTAAATGGGGGTGAGTCTATCCTTCAATTCAATCCAATATGAGTATACTTATATTTTGCATCCAGTTTCGATTTGAGATGAAAATAGTGTATTATGATTATGTAACAAGTGTTTTAACAGTACTTTTGGTAACGAGTGTTCTAAAAACGTTTAATTAGTGTCAATGTTCATTAGAATATTATAATTTTTTTTGTCAGACTCAGATTGCAAGAATGACCTTTTGAATTCATAACTTTTTAATATACTATTTTTGAATCAACTAGGGTATACACCTTCATCTTTTATCGATATTTTTGTAAATTGCTTGGATTTTGATGTGTTTAATATAGACAAAGGTTCTGCAGGCCCTTTAAGTCAATAAATTCAATTTGACCTCAATTGCAAAACATCATCAAAGGGGGCGTCCATAAATTACGTGAGGTGTTTAAGGGGGGGAGGGGGTCGAGTCAAATCTCATCTAATCTTACGTTGGAGAGGGGGGGTCTCGGCAAATATCACGCAATTTTTTTTCTGATTGAAACAAAAAAAAAATTATACTATTTTGGTCCATTTAATCCAGATTGTACATGCATAAGATTTAAGTAGATACTCCTTTTTAATCTAAGTAGTTACGATTTAAGTATTCTATTGTTAAATTTTTATTACACTTATAATTAAACTCTCAGCAACATTGATTACTAGTCATAACTAGTCGTAAATAAAAGCACGAAGCAAATTTGTTTTTTTCTTTTTACAATAACAATCCAACACGTTTACGTAAGAAACTCACATTTTGAAAAATCTCACGTGAGATTGGGAGATGGGGGAGGGGGTTGAATAAAATCTCACGACATCTCACCAGGGGGGGAGGGAGGGGCAGAAAATTAAAAAAAACACCTCACGTAATTTATGGACGCCCCCAAAGTACCAATAGAATAACACGAAAAACGCTTTGGCATAGTTACTAGATCATTCGAGAAGGTTCTGGATGAGATTGAATCTTTGATAAACGGAATAAGCACTCCCAAGAACAGGACGTGCTATAGATGTCAAAAATTGGGACATCTTATAAAAGACTGCTGGGTAATCACCTGTGAGGACAAGGTCTTCCAGCGACTCCTCAAATGGGCAGCAGAATTAGCACGCTGGCTACCAAAAATAGAACCCCCATCGGTCATCCTTATTAAAAGACTAAGAAGAATGAAGAACAACTGATTATGCTTCGAAGTCACTGGTGAAAACACATGTGCGTTGAAATAGTACAGCTATGTGATGAATCACCTAGCAATTTGGTTCTTGCGCGAGCCCTGGTAAAGACAAAACAAGCTATTTCTGTGAGAGTTGCCAACGTGTATCCCGTGATAACAGCTAAAGAAGGCGATATCATTGGAATCTGTGACCTATTACATGGGTAGCAAACTACGATTCAGATGACCACCAGGAAAAAGAGTAAGCCTCAAACAGTGTTATGACAATTATTGAAAAATAATTTGAACACTTGTCAACAGAAGAATTGAGAGCTGCCAAAAATTTTATCAGAAGTGAAAGTGATATCTTTGATTCAACTATAACAGGAAGAACTAATCTGGTCAAACACAGAATCGATACTGGCCAACCCCATCAGATTCGGTAACCACCAAGAAGAGTTGCATTCGCCAAACAACAAGAGGTGGAAGAGCTTGTTAACAAGATAATGAAAGATGGTGTTATTGAAGAATAATCGAGCCCTCGGTCTGCACCTGTTGTGTTAGTTTCCAAGAAGGATGGATCCACGACATTTGGTGTCGATAATAGGAAATTGAATGATATCACGAAGAAAGATAGCTACCCTTCACCAACGATAGGCAACACATCGACAACTTTGGCAGGTTCACGTTAGTTCTCAACACTAGATCTGAAGAGCGGGTATTCGCAAGTGTGCATACATGAAGACGATAAGGAGAAGACAAGCTTTTTCGACTGGAAGCGGACTTTATCAGTTTAATGTTATGCATTTTGGATTGTGCAATGCTCCAGCAACATTTGAAAGACTTGAGCTGGCCGTGGGTGGTCTCACTTAGAAGACTTGCATTGTTCCAGAAAGAGGTGGATTTTCTGGAACACACAGTGTCATCAGACGACATCCGATCCAGATGAAAGGAAGATACAGGCGATCCGAGACTGGCCGAGGTCTCTGCACCTACAACCGTCGGTTTGTTCAAAGATTTGCTGATATTGCGGCACCCCCACATAAGTTGACAGAAGAAGTACTGAAGAAAAAGAGGTGCAGGATTATGCAGACGAACTGCGGATAGCTTGACTCGGACCCACGAATATTTGCAATCAAAAGATTTGTGCAATGTTTTTTTGAGAGTATTGCATATTATCCTTCATTTGATTGAAATTTACCACCTGCAAATATGCATGTTTCGAGGCTATTTCTTGTTATTATATTCGTGGGGGAATACTATAAGGCTTTTGAAGGTTAGCGTTCGTTTTGTGGAACAAGACGACTCTATTATTGCCTCGAAACATACATGTATGTAGGTGGTCATTTCTACCAAAATGAAGGAATATTCAATGGCTCTATTACAATCAGTAGTTGCAATTGTGTCCTCCTTGAGGAACATTGCACAAAAGGATGACAGATGTAATTCAATGCCCGTATGGGGGAAGTAGTTGCTTTCTGTCAGATAGCTGCCTGATTTTTTCCACTTTGTGAGAATGTCTGCGGAGAATGGTATTTACGAACGTAGTCGGAATATCTTTTCATTTACAAACGTTATAATTAACAGAGAGTACTCATTCATGCTCATCGCAAAAGTAACAAAGACCTGATATTGTGATTAACGTAGCAAGTAAGCCTTCTTCTGTAATTTTCCGAAGAAAATCTGATTTAAAGGTGTCATGAGACAGTATTTTATAGACCTGATTCAGCTGACGGATTGTATTTGCATTGGCTAAACATCTGAATGGTAGGTGGCAATTTTATTGGTCGCTGAATTGCTTTAATCCTCAACAATCCTTATTATCTTATCGTGGAGATACCACAGTCTGTTTTTTCAAATATCTTGTGACCAACAAAGCCTTTTACTCGCTGCTTTCCCGAGGACGAGGAAATAAGGTCAAGAAAATGAGTGTGTCGGTCAGTGAAATCGTTTTCATTCTCGTGATATCTTTTATTATGATGCTCATTTTGTTTGTGTTGAAGTATATCCAGTACATCTCGAATAAAAATAACTATCTCCAGAGGATTTTGGGTAAGCAATCAAATGATTCGTGTTGTTCATCATGTACCTACTTACTCTTCGGTAAACTCTTAGATTGAAGGAACTGCGCAATATAACCTAAGGATGAACAACAATATAGAACAGTAACACGATATAATAACGACGGCTACTAGAGATGTTGTTCCTAACCTCAACTTTTTTAGTCAAACCATAACCAATGAACAATTTTCTGCTTTGACGGGCGACACAAATGACAGATCGACAAAATCAGTGACACTAGAAATTAAATTGATGACATTGCGTATTTCAGAATTTATTGTAGTCCTCGGGTCCAATACTTGAAAAAAAAATTACCTAAACATTGACACGTCGGATATTATGCTATGATTGGTTATAGCAAAATAACGGAAATGGCGAATAACGGTGACGTTATTTTTAACGGAAGTGATACAGGGTAATACTTACCATGGAAATGTTTTTGAATAAAAAATTGGCAACAAAACATAAAACAGAAATGTAGGTCATAACTAGAAAAAATTCAAATTTTGATGATTTCTGGAAAACAAAACAATGGATTCCAAATTGACGTTATCTTATAGGGGAGGAAAAGTGTCATTGATGAAGTGTCATTAATTTTGATACATCTTTCCAAATAATTTCAGAAAAAATATAAAATTTCGATTTTTTTCGATTATACCTATCCGAAAGTATTCCGATTTTTTCAAATTCCGAAACTTGTGCCACTTTGAAAGATTTTTAACTGGCCATGATCTCGGACTTTTAAAAACATCCTTGAGATGAGGCTTAATTTAAACCACAAGACAAATTTGGTAAAATGACAGAGCCTTGAAGAAATTCACCTTCAGTTGTGAGCGGACATTTCAATTTCAAGTTCAGGTATTCAATATCTCCTCCAAATATTTACGATTGAGATAACAAGAAATGTTCCTATTGATTTTATCTTGGAAATAGCATGTGTGTATGTAATAGAACTAACTCACTTGCTGTAGTGAAATCTTTTATAGGCTATTCGTAATGAAATGTCTATTTTTGGGACTAGCCAAGCCGCCAAAATTCCGAATATAAGAATATAAGAAAAACACCAAAAAATTCGGATTTAGCTTGGAATATTTGGAATCAGTGTACCATTTACATTTGATGGCACGCAATCTAGTTTAGTTTAATGTCAAAACCAGAAGTGAATAGAATATTACAAAAAATAATAAATGCAATTGAAGTGAATTTGTGATAGGTCAAAGTAGAAAATAATCAAAATAATGTAGGAATGTAAGCTTTCACGGCTGGCGTCAATATTTTGGTTGGTTTCCGGGTTTTGCCGTGGTCTTCTTTGGTTTAAATCTCCAAACGTTTCGACTGCAACCGCGGCAGTCATCTTCAGTGGCGTGGTCGAAGTACTCTTCTAGACGTATAAACTGATACGTGGTCGAAGTACTCTTCGAGACGTATCAACTGATACGTCTAGAAGAGTATCAGTTGATACGTCTCGAAGAGTACTTCGACCACGCCACTGAAGATGACTGCCGCAGTTGCAGTCGAAACGTTTGGAGATTTAAACCAAACGGCAAAACCCGGAAACCAACCAAAATAATGTAGTGTCTACCTTTGTTTTTGATTCTTTTATGCTGACTAATAATAAGATTTAGGGGAAAATCTTGAATGTTATCGATCTTTATTTTTGAAACTTCCTTAGAAGTTTACAGTCTCCGCATCCTCCCAAATTTAAAGCAAACAAATACTTGTCAAAAGGGAGTTCTGTCATGAATTTATTTATTTCATCAATTTCATCTTTGTTCAAAATCAGTTACTATTTTCATTTATAACCTTCGCATTCACGCTTAAGAAATTACTTATAGGGAACTTTCTAATATCTGTATTATGGTTTATGTTAATCGTGGCTTTCAATATGGAGTAATAGCTCTATAGTGAAGGAGGCTTATAGTTTTTTTATTTTTCATGAAAATATGCCAACAAAGTAGTACATATTATTCTTCTTTACCAATTCATAGTGCAATTTCAATGAAAATGGTCCATTACGAGGGGAATTGAAAAAGTTAATATCAAACCAAAAGTGTCATATTTGGTGTGCTAAATTGTACATCCATGATATCAAATCAATTTGAAATATCTAAACAAAATAGCAAGGAAAGTGTACAGGGAGGTAAATTGCTTCCGGTTCACCTTGTAGTTTGGCATTTCCTTGAGTTTTCTGGTATACCCTTCAGCAGAGAATGTCAGGAGCAGAGGAGAAGTAACCAAGAAAATCGACAGCAGGAGGACCGGGCCCAACCAGTAGGTCACAGGGTTCTCCTAACATAACCCACATCCCCACCTTATCCAGAACGCAAAGGAAAAACCAACCAGGCACGTCCAACGCCGTAAGTCTCTATTCTCTAGTAAACGCAGAAGTCTACTGCAGTCAGTGCAGTCTATGAACTAAATTATTGAGGGTCTGAGGAGGTCCCGTGACAGCATTGAGAAATTCATGGCCTTTTGGAACGGTAGAATACAGTAACCAGTAACACACCCTCCATTTTCCCATATATTTGTGTGTTTTATTTATTTTATGTAGCTAAGGTCGCTGTACAATTTTATGTAAATTTAATATGTCATTTTAATTTCCTACTCTTTGCTTTTTACTTTTCGCTTTTTTATTTTCGCTGTTTGCTGTTCACTCTTGGCTTCTAGCTTCAAGCTTTTTTTAGCATTTCGCCTTTCGCTTTCTGCTTTTAGTTTTTCGATATTCGCTATTTGCTTTTCGCTCTTTGCTCTTCGCTCTGCTCTCTTCGTTCTTTGCTAATCGCTTTTCGCTCTTCGCTCTTCAATCTCAGGTCATTGCTCTTTGCTCTTTGCTCTCTGATCTTTGCTTTCTGCTCTTTGCTCCTTGTTACGTCAATAAAGTGAATTTAACAGTCACTTTTGAGTAGAAATACTGTCACTATTCGAAAGAGTTGTTATCAATGTATATTTTGGTTTGATTTTTTCATAAGAGTTCAGTCCTGTCATGAACTGGAATTGATAATTAAATTCAGTAATCACATTCACAACAGACTGCTCTCAATGGAAGTTTTCGAAAAATGATCAAACCAGTTGACTGCAGTTAATATGAGATATGTAGAATCCTTTATTTTGTCGATACAACCAGTGTTCGAGAGCAAAAGTTAATTCGTTAGATGATGTTTGTTGTATTCCATATTATCATTCCATGGTAGGTACATTTACTATTCACATAAAAATCTAGATAACAATTTCCCCAATTTGCTTTTCAATTGCAAGCGCCGGCAACACTAAGTCTGACGGAATACGTTTCTGCAACCTTCACTATCTGATACAATCTGAATACTGGTAGTTGTGGATATTTGGAGATGTTGGTTTTGTAAAGCATCAATCGGTGAATGTATGAATTTGAGAATTCAAATTATTTCAAAATCCAATTCTGCTGCGATTGATTTCTTTGAGAATCTCAGTCGAATCATTTAAATATATGCTGAAATGAAAATCCAGAACTGTACAGTTGATATGTTTTAAGGTACCCATTCACATACAGTTTGTCGGCAGATCTAGACTGTACGATCTGAACTGAAGATTTGAACTTTCTCAGGTCACAGACTATTCAGTTTTCTGAAACGATGCAACCTCAGTTTTAAGACTGTCAGTTTTAGAACTGAAGGAAAACTGAGTTGCCGCCACACACACAAATATTTTGTCAGTGCTGACGGAATAGTCTTGCTGTAGTGAAAAATGTTTTGTACTAACAGAAAAAAAAACTAGCCGCATTTCTTGTGCTGTTATTGGCTACAACAAAGGCAAAAAAACGTTTTTGGGTAAAAGATTGGCTACTACAACGTGATACTTTATCTCATATGAGACTGGTGCAAAAATTAAGAACTAGTGCAACAGACGACTTAAAAATTACCTCAGAATGGATGACACATGTTTCAAAGAACTGTTAAGCATGGTGAAGCCGTTAATATCAAAGAAAAATACTAAAATGAGAAAAGCAATTACAGCCGAAGAACGATTAAAGTGACACTTCGATATCTAGCAACGGGGCGAAGTTTGGAAGATTTGAAATTTTCGGCAATTATTTCTCCCCAAGCCCTCGGAAACATTATTCCGTAAACATCAACAAGTTGAAATACCACAACGTAGGTACATAAACGTTATCAGAGCCTTCACCTGATCGCTTTGATTTCCTCAATTTTTTCAGTTCTTTTGGAAAACTGCACCGTAAATTATTAATTTTCTTCTTAACAGAATCAATTGTTGCATTTGGATCTGTTTGTTTATAAAACAATAATAATTTTTCGTACGCTTTATTCTTTTCGCGCCTATTTGAGTATGACTTGCTCTTTACTTTCCAAAGGCAAGGCAATTGCCTATAAATATCAATAAATTCGGTTACAAACGCTGTATTTTTGCTTGACTCGGCCATTTCACAAATAACGCAATCACGAAAACTTCCAACTAGTTTAAAGATGGGATCGTACGATTTCAACTGACGATTTTTCTCCATACACTTCAGTCCGTCGTTAGATTCCAGTGAACTGCAGGTTCAGACCTGCCGACGGACTGTATGTGTATGTACAAATTTTAACTGACGATATGCAAATCGGCAGTTCTGGACTGAAGGCAGACTGTATGTGAATGAGTACCTTTATTCTGCTGATGTCCAGTCTGATGAGATACGGTTTGATATGGTGAAAGTTTTACTTTTGACCGTGGTAAGAAGTATCGATTTGTTCATTTGATTGTTGATGGGGTAAAGTCTAACAGTATCTTTATTTGGTATAGTTCAGTATGACAATATGTGTGTCTCCACCTTGTAGGATTGTCCATTGAAGGAAAAGGTATGTTTTGGGGACTTTTTTATATTCGATATCTGTATATAAACTTAAACATAAAAAAATTGTAGAAAGTTCAACAAAGCTCGCGATCTTTCGATATATCCATCTGTATCTCACTGAGGGAACAATAAATGCTACTTATTTATGAGGTTATATTTTGCGTCATATCATTACTTCTATCGTACAATCAGTGTAGTTCAAAATAAGACGTATATTGTACACTCAAGATAACAATAATAATATTGCGTTGTTTTTTTCAAGTTGATACCCTGAAAACAATTTCTTTATTTCACGAAAACACGTGATTACGATTTGTCGAAATTTGAATGTAAATATTTATGATGTTAACGCTGAGTGTATTTTTTTCTGCATTAATTCTCAGGGAAATTTAAGAGTTTTGTCATAAAGTTGACCCTGTTTCTGGGCGTAAGTTTAGTAAACATTGTTTCAAGGAAATATGCATATTTCAGGGGAGATTTTATTGATCTTCAAACATTCTTTCTTTAAAAAATCCTGGATACGATGCTATCAAAACATGCTGTCCCAACTGAGAGTTTGCCATAAATTACATAATCGGGCCAAAATCTCCTGCAAATATCAGCGTTGTTCTCGTTGTTTCTTATCAGAGATTCTTTATTGCCTTTGATACAAAGCAAACGTTGCTTCTGTCGTCACCTGCCAGGCGCCTCCAGTTATGTTTAATCTGTGACTCTCTATTCAAAACCATGGACCCCTGGAATCAATTCGAGTTTGTTTTTGTGTCCGGGTTCATAATACTCTTGCTGTTGTTGGTCGGGAAGTACCTGCAAGTGAAAAGGAGGAAAATGGAAAGGGAGATCCTGCACAGGCTGAGCATGTCTCGTGAGTTATCATTCAAAATAAAATTCCTAGGTACACTAGGAGGTACTTACTTGTACCCGATTCTGAAGTCAGAGCAATTTGATTCCTTTTCTGCATCCTGTTGTTTTTGTAGCTGATGTTGGGCTTTGAGTCATACTAAAGTTATTGGCGGCGGTGTAGGGTTCTATATATACCAATATCTTAAATTCAAAGGATTTGAATACGAAAACCCTGAGGTTCAGATTGAGTTACAATTTGTAACAGTATCAATAAATGAACAAAAAACACTGATAGACGATTAACCCCCATATGAAAATAATTTTTCAGATAAATTGGATATATTTCTTTCATCAGTTTCTTTGCAATTTAATAATATTATAGTTATGGTAGACGTAAACATGAACCTATTGGGAAGTTGCCCTCTAAAATCAAAACTCGAACAAATTCTTAGCGTTTATAACTTGAAGCAAAGAATTGACACTTCTACCAGTTATTGACTTGATTATTATACGTCTCCCGAAATAAATTCAAACTTTTTGAAATGTGTACAAATGCCACCTGAAATAATATATCACTATAGCTTCAGCAGAAAATGAAAATAGAAAAAAAACTAATTTATTATTACAACAATATCAATTTGAATTTTTTTTGTATAGCTGGAGGTAAGTTGAGCACATTTTTGTCGCTTTTCAATTGCCACCAAGAGTACCATCGAGTAACTATGGATAGCTCGTGAAGTGATTAGGTTAGGTTCACCTTTCCGCTTAGAAATCTTTGTTTGACGGTATTCCCGGTAAATGGTGTGTTGAGACAGACGACAGCCTTCACTTACGTCATTTTTCGACTTAATCCTTTGAAATTGAAAGAGGACATCTCTGAGAATGTCAAAATCAAATTCAACCAATATCACGTCATTATCGAACGATATTTCAAAACCTTTACCTCCATCTGTTGAATTTTTTTGACAGCACAGATAACATATCTCAACTCGAAAACGTGTTCTGTAATGATACTGATTGAAATAAATATAACGATAACAAAATTAAATTGGGAAGATTTCAGCTTAGGTATGTTCGCCACTCGACTACGGATATCTTAGTTTCACGATATCGTAAGTAGATGGCGTTTAGAAATAACAACAACAATATTTTTTAATTAGGCTATAGATTATTTATCGGTAATTACACACGTATCCAAAAGACAGTCCCACTCAAAATTCATATGAATGTACAATGAAACTGATAAGTTAATAATATAGTGTTTCTAAAAACTTTTCCGTAACCTTCATCAAGAAACAATCAAGAAATACTTAATAATCGAAGGATAGTAACAACCCTATATAGGATGCGAACAAGAGACTAAGAACTCTACAAATCTACAATTGCCCTGTAGGTACTGTAAGACCCCAAAAAATTATTTAACGAGAATTATCTCAAACTGAATTTCAAACTAATCCATGCAGTGAAATTTTCAAATCTTAGTATCACAATCACCACTTCTGAATGCCTATTGCTTCTAAAGTTTTGAAATTGAAACTGGGAGGTTTCCCTTTGAATAGGGATTTTGAAAATTAGATATTTTGTTAGTAAATGTCTTGTCCTCTTAGTTTTCGTATTTTCCCCAAGTTTTTGGATTCAGTGAAAAGTTTGAACTGACCTATTGATGTCGTCAGTGTTTTTATTTTACTCACTTGAACTTCTGAAGCCCAATTGAGACAAGCTTATAGGGAATTATCATAGAATTAATCACCATTTCAAAGATGCAAATAAACAAAAACCATATCCTTGCTCAACACATCCTATTGATTGGTTACTTATTACGTTTTTCAGTGAGACTTAGGTCTCGTAGAATATTTAAATTCTTGTGAGCTGTGTACTTTGAATAAATATTTCAAAATACTCAAACGATCTCATGATCTGATGAAACAGAAAGCACAAATCGAAGATGAGGAAACTAGAATCTGTTTCAAGTTCTTCAAGTAAGTTGTTTTACTTTTAGAATGCGTGGAAAGTTTTCCTTATTTTGTTGTTTTGCCCTTGTAGGCGATATTATTATTAATATTGTTATTATGTTATTACAACTTTTCTGGCTTATATGACTAAATTGTAGCAATGACAAAAAAATCATGTGCTTTAAAACACCTTCATTTTGGTCTTGGAGGACGTGTTAAGAAATATAATTAAAGAATAAACGACGTCAATCTGAATTATACGAAGAACTACGTCCGAATAGTCCATCCCACCCTACCCATTACTAACTACCCATATTTCATTCTGATATTTTTCCTGGACTCTGTCAAACGTAATGAAAAATCAATCGATGGGATGGGTTGAGCAAAGAATAGGTTTTTGTTTTTTGCAGCTTTGAAACCCATACCCCCAACGAACAAAGCCGTAACTAAAATTACAGCAATTTTCAGTTATAGGTGTAGGCGTATTCGCTTAAAAAACTGATGCTGACGATAAAAAAGCCGTATCTCTAGTCCAAGTAGTTACGAAGAAATCTACTTGAAAAAGTTGTATTTCGACTTAAATATTGGAAAAAAAATCAGTATTTCGGCTCTCCTGAAATATGATAAAAAATCGTGTGTTGAAATAGTGATTCGTGTTCAATAATTTAGAAAGAACTTCTTTAAAGTTGAGTCGTTTTGTCTATAATTCTGCTTAGATACAATCTGAGATGATAGTATCAGACAAAACCGATAGTAGGATTCTTAGTTTGAGGGATTATGATTGTTTTCAGATCTATAACATTTGAGAATATCACGGGTTGCATCAACTATAGTTATGAAATACGGAAGGAGTCCATGATTCTGTGATGTGTTTCATCAATAATGGAATTGTACGTTCTCTAGATACTATTATCTTTGATGAAATTCATTCGAACGTGTATTATTGACTGAATGCAGTTTATGTTTAAGAACAAAATACTGGTCGACAAAGTGTTATAAGTATTCTTGTCAATGTTTTTTAAATACCAACGTATTATTTGCTTGATGATTTGCATTTATTCTGATAAATGGGGTCCATATATAGGTGTTCATGAAATGAGATTCATTAATAGCTCGAACAAACAAATTTTTTCGCTTTAATTCTAAATATAGGCATCAAAGTTCGTATTTTCGTATTCTCCAAAGCCATCTGTAAACCTGATTGCCATTGTTAATTCTTATCTAATCTTTTATTTTATTTGTTCCACCATCTTTACCAATTGAAACTGTTGAGCTGATCTTCTAATTACTAGGTACCTATTTAAATTTTCGTTCAATGTGAGACAGATGTGTGACAGTTCTGGTAGATTTGGTTCTAAGATGTATTTCAACTACGATTCTCGAGACTTAGTCGGTTCCCTAACGTTCTTATTTTTAGTGATTTTTTTGTTATTCTTGATCAGGAAGTATATTCAGCTGAAACAGAGACAGGTGAAGAGAGAAATGGCTAGGCGTGAGGTCGAAGGTGAGTCTTTTGTGGAAATTCATATTGAAAATAGAATGAAGATAAATCTTTTGTCTAACTTCCACTAGGACTGTATACGACCGCGGTATCATTTTCAAGTATTACTGACTCCTGACAACATAAATTCCCTAATATAGGTACACACGAAAGTAATTCAAAAGTGGAGAGGTACATAATTCTTATTGGTCATCAAGGCTTTTTATACAATGAATTTATTTCCAACGCTTCCAACAATTTCATCTATTTTCCTTTCCGATAAGTCCGTGCGACGTGATTCGATTCGTCCTTCACATTTTCATGCCGTCTACGAGATAATAGAGCAAGTTTTATAACGAATTGATCGTTCCCTACAAGACTGGTTCAGTACTCGCTTATCTCCTCTTTTCGCTAGATTTCGATTTTGATCATTTTATATCTTACACATTTCAGTTTCATGGATTTTACGTTACTACAAATCAATTTCCGGATAATTTGTTGGTTGGTTGGTTTTCGGAATATAAATCAGTTCTATACATTTCAATCAGATGTTTTTGAGTCTGATGAAAAGTTATTGCGAAAAATAATTGATTCTCTTTCATTTATTGGTTTTACATATTATCGGCTTTCTCCTTAATCGTTATTATAAGAAGAATTCTGCTATTCTATGGCCCACCCCTAAGATTAGTACTATCCAGTGATTCATCAACAGTATTTTAGAGATGATCAATGAATAACAATTTCAAAAACAAAAAACAATTGATATATGATGATATCGATAGTGCATTCATCATTGGAGCTCACACATTACGGCATATGGCAAAAAAACCTTGATATACTTTGTATCAGTTCAACCAACTAATTATAGATGGCAAAGTACGAATACAATAATTTCGAAAAATTTACCTCCCTGCTCCCAGAAGCTTTGATAAATTTTTTTGAAATATTTATAACTTTACCCTGCTTATTTGATCGCAAAGAATTGAAAAGACGTTTTTATTGGATAATCTTTGATGGAAAGAAAGCCTGTTCAATAAAAATGTCACGAATCACAGGATACATATTGGTAATTTTATCTCGACGTGTATTTAACCCGTATGGAAACAACATTTTCAACACTGTTTTATAGTTCGCAGTTCAGTTTGTGACAAAAAGGATATGGACTTTTCTTACGTAATTTCTTTTTGTGCGGCGGGCATGGTGCTAGTTTTGCTGGCGGTGTTTGTTCGCCTAGCATTCGTACTGAAAAAGAAAACCAGATCAGATGCAACAGTCTCAGGACGTAAGATACCCTTTGTTTTACTGTTTTGCTAAATCCGATTTCTCCAAAGCAATTTTTTCTTAATCAGTACAGGATACTATATAATCAAGATTAGGTTGGTAGAAACAAGGGCAATAAAAAATGATCTGAAATTGCCGACGTTTCGACGTTTATTTATATACTTCGGTACTTCTTTCATTTATTCTGACATGAATTATTGCAAGAATGATAAAAATATGTTATTGGGAATACACATTATTTTTAATTTAATAATTTGGTGTATCATCCATTATAAACTTTTTGGACAAAGCGTGATATATGCCTATTTAATATTTATTTCATGTATTACTATTATTATATCAGGTTCTTTGAGTGTCCTCTACTTGACAACCCTGCAATGGCAGTAGTATTATTTTTCTAGAACAGACATGTGTGTCTGACATAGCTATCGGTTTCTAAATGTGTATAATAATTTCAAATACAACAAACATTAAATAACCTATTTCTTATAAACGATTGTGTGTGTTATTATTACACTCATCGCTAAGTGAAACTACATATATATTTGATGAGTATTTTCAATGAGATATTTTTCTCATCATTTCATTAACTCATTTGTGAATAACTGAAAAAGCACTGAAGGAGACACAAAATAAACGTCGAAACCTCGACAATTTATTAAGTTCCATCAAGTCTCTTTCCATCGATTCTGATCCTATATGTATATTTTTTGAATAATAAGCAATCACAATTAGAAACTTCTGGCATCCTATTTCGAAAAAATCACAACCAACATTATTCTAAGGTAGTTTTGGAATATCGTGAGTCGACCAGGATTCAGACACAGATGACATTCTAAAATCCTTTGTTTTAGTTTGTTATTCCTACCGACTGCGCCATGTTATAGTCTATTTCAATTATAATAAAAATAAGTTAAGACGGGAGTCGATTCAGTATGAATATTCATTTTTTAATAATCATTCCCTAGCTAGATCTGATATAAATAATACCTATCAAATTGTGGGAGCACCACTGGTAAATGTAATTCACTCTCATGATAGAAATATAGCATGGGTTATTTGCACAGTTACAGTTTCCCTCACTCTAGGATGTATTCAACCAGTGGCAATTCACTCTGTTTGAAAATACGCAGCGCGTTCACGAATAACAACCGCGAATTTTAGTGAAATTATTTCACCATCACTGAATTTTCCAACTTCCACTGCCCAAATCTTACTCCCTGAGCTCGAATGATAATAAACCAAACAATTCTAAATAAAAATGGGAATGGGGAATGCCAGTTTTTTGGAAATTGAATATATTGGAAGAAGACATCAAAATAATGACAGTACTGTATTATTTTCTTCAGACGATGCTTCATTATATACAATAAACAATTTTTACTGCATGTGACGTCATTTGATCACAAAGTCAATATGGCAACGGTGCCTACTGAACTTGCGGTTCGGGTTCGTTCGCGCACGCGCATCATTACATAATTAATCTTTTGATTTGGACAGCTGTCAGAGTGAAGTAACACAGACACGTGTATTACTGTCACGAGCACGGAGCAAGAATTATGGTGTCAAAACTGATGGAATACATCTTTTCGGCATGCGACGTTGCCAAATGTGGTTTTACTACATATGACGTCACAATTTGATTTTTCGCTTTTTTTAACAAAGATCATGGAAAAAATGATAAAATACAAAATACGTATCCCTTATTTTTGGAAAAGCTATACATTCATGACGAAATCGAAATATAGTGGCATTGCCCATTGGGGATTTGTTACAGTAGTATACTCATACATTTCTCATAAATCTCCCAAATACTTTGTCTTCAATACATTTCGAAACGTAAGAGGCAAATGTCTCATGGGTTCCAACGACTACAGTATTGGCGAAGTGTTTCTTGGCTTTGCTTACATGACTTTTCAACAGTGCTTTGAGCTTTGAAAAGTTAATTGATATCAACCGGAGATATACAGCTAACTTAAATCTTACATATTGTGTAGTTTCCTGTCATGGTACTGATAAGAGACAAGAATCGTGCAAATTGATCTGCAGATTATCACACTGGAAACTTTAACAAACAAACTTTGCAGTTTTTTTTTTTTGAGAAATGTTGCACAAATACAATACAGTCTAGAAAAATAGTTTAATTCTGGTAGATGTTTGATTGAAATACTTCCTTAGATGAAAGAGAGAGAGAGAGATATGTTTATTGTTTCTCTTGTTAACAGACACAAGTATGTAAAAAGCATAAATATGTAAAAAATGGTAATAAGTAGCTTAACATATTTTGATTTGCCTACAATATCAGTGTCAAATAATCTTAATGTATAAGGTTATGACGGTTCAATAAATATATAAAATTACAGTAACTCATTTTTAAAACTAAATCACAGTGTAGATACAGACAGATAAAATACAAAGCATACATCTGTGAGGAATAAATGAAATCAATTTGTGCTGAGATATTAATTTTATTCAGATGTTTCATCATTCGAAATTATTGAACGTTATCTTCTTGTTACAATACTGTTTTATTTTGAGCAATTTCAGTTGTTAACACAAAATGAAAAGGAATTTGCGTAAAAAAATTTGATATTTAAATTACTTTTAAAAAATTGACCGTAGGTAACATAATAGTTGCGATATTTGTATTAATACATGCTTTTATAATAAATCGTATTCAGGATGTCGTTAAACTAATTTTATTTTTTGAAAAATTGATGAAAACATAAAACTTCTCTTATAGATGGCCATGGTTTTGAATTCAGATGTATCGTTCAATGCTGAACAACTTTTCCAGATAAAATTTTTCGACCTTTTCCAAAATAAGGGTACTTTACTTTTGGCTCAAAATCAAGTTTTTCAATGCGCCTCGTCATTACGCATGTTTTGCTATATTTTGTTGGTCCGTGTGTAGATTTAAGGGATGCACAAACTTTTATCAATAATAATTTTTTGTTGAAAAACTCATAATAAAAAAGTTTCTCATATGTTGTGTACTTTGGTGATGACACGATATATTGTAACGATTTCGAGACCGGCCTCGACGCCGGCCCTGATCATCCAATTATAATGCGCACTCGAAATGTAAACAAGTTCTCCGCTGACAAACACATGAGTCCCGAGTAAAAGAAGCGCGAACGTTCCAAGAAACCGAAGTTTCGAGAGAGAGCCATCTAGATGAATCGCTGTTTTGTCACGATCCGTCGAGAACTGTAAATACGATTATATAAGCCGCTGGGTATCAGATGGCGGGATAGTCAGAGAGATATCCACCGAGAGTTACAAATATAGTTCCAAAGTTCGCAGATAGAGACTGACAGTGAAGATAAATTGTAAAATAGTGACTGTGATATGAATCATTGTTTATGACTAGTTTCAAAATAAATTAACAAAATTAGCTTAGTGCAGTTTTACTACAATATCAACGAATCCTTGACCAAGTTTGATGTGGGAATGAGTAATCTCAGCTGGTTTGTTTGTCGTATGGAGTATGGCATGGGTGCGCCTTCATGGCCAGTTTTGTTTTCGAGTATTAGGGGTGCTGTTTCCATTATAAATATTGAGATAACAAACAGTAAGGATTTCATGTTTAATAAACATGGGTTTGCATGAATCCCGCCATTTTGCTTGGCAAAAATATCTCAAGGCTCTCTTCTGCAGTACAAAAACAGACTACATGAGTTGAATGCTGCAAACTCCCCAGAAAGTGCTATACCTCAGTTGACAGTCTATCAAAGCATTATAAACCTCCGTTGCATTGGGGAACTTTAGTTCCTTTGCAACATTCCTCAGTGCGTAGCAGACTATCGCAAATTTTTTGTTTAGATTCTTGTTAAATTTGAAATTATTTTCGAAATGGACTACGAGGAATTTTGATGTGTGGGTATTTTCTATATTATTTTTTTCTAGAGAAAGATCTAAAATAGTACATTTGAATGCCAGTGCTTGAGGTTTGTTTGTGTTGAGTGTCAGATAGTTGGAGTCTCATCAATTTTCCCTATTTTCATGTCTTCAGACATCCTTAATTGCAGCATGACTTTGTCTTTGTCGTGCCTGAAATCGGAAGGTAAGATAAATCATTAATATATAGCAGAAATAATATTGGTCCCAATACAGAACCTTGGGGGACGCCACTATTGACATCTTTGGTCTGCGAGTCCAATGTCATCTCCATAAACTGCTTTCTTTCAGTAAGGTATGATTCGACCCAAAAGTGATTGCCTTTGAAACCAAATCTTACAAGTTTTTGAAGCAATATGTGATGGTCGACACAGTCAAGTGATTTCTAAATAGTCGTTCATGATATTTCGTATTTCACACGGCTTACTTATTATAAAAAATTGAACTATCAGTTATATCAGTTAATCTCCGAAGAAAAGCCCATCCAATAAAAAAGTCATTATTTCGAGATCAATAGGTAGGTAATTTTATCTTATCGCGGCTAAGGCGGATTTAACCCATTCGAAAACAAAATTTTCGACACTGTTTTTCAGTTTGCAGTTAAGCTTGTGGCAAAAAATATGGACGTTTCCAACATATTTTTCATTGGTGCGGCCGTCACAATATTGGTGTTTCTGGCGGTGATAATTCGCGTGGCGTTCAAACCGAAGAAAATCACACCAGTAGCTACAAGAGATTCAGAACGTGAGATACCATTATTTCTTCCATCATTTCTTCGAATCAGTTATTTCTAAAGTAAATCTTTCTAATTCTGAAGAACTATTTTCTCTGTTAGCGTTACATTCTTTATTTTGTCTCGTCAATTTTCATGACCTTTGAAGTAATTTTTAAATATTATTTTTCTTGAGAAAAACTTGGTGATGAATGAGCGCATTCGCCAAATTATGAACATGAATTCGTCATATTTGATCATGATTGTCAGCAAACGTCGAATAGAAAGTAAATCAATAAATAGCCTCATACGACTGTCAAATCACTCCTGCCCAACGCCTGGCAAAGTTTCACTCCAATAATATGCTTTGCAATACTTCCTGTAATCACCACCAAGTTATGAAAATTCATTAAAAATGATCTTGCCTTTCGCTTATTGCATATCTCATAATAAGTTGTGAACAAGAAAAAATCTATCTGGAATTTTTCAAACGGATATGTGATAATGCATAATTTTTCAAAAACTGATGAGTTGATACTTTAAAAGTCGGTGTGGGAGCGAAAAATAATTGAAAACCGATAATTCTAGATTCGTTTCGTTGATTTCATCATAAGTCGAAAACAAGAAGAAAAGCCATTTGGAAATTTTCACAAAATGTTTATAAATTCACAATATTTCGAAAAGTGAACAAGTAAAAATTCGGTGTGGAAGAGATGTTCATTGATTATTATTAGTTTTTTATTCAGCAAAAATACTAATTTACAAAATTACACTATAAAATTGGACGGAATGTAAAACACTACTCACAAAACAAATAAAAAGCAATGAACACAAATATAATAATATAAAATAAATATAATCTGTTGAAACAAACTATTATTTTCCATATCGAATACATAAAAAACTATTGTAATTAATATTTTACACGTCATTCACATAATCAAAATAAATAAAATTACATATACTTCACATAAAATAAATAAAAATAATAAATAAGTAGGTATATCAACTTTGTCGTCCGTGATATTGGTCTCTTTTTTAATTTTACTTTGTATGAACTGAGAGCAACGCACGTTTTCAAAGGTTCAGGAAGTATATTCTACCCTTATGCAACAATAATGATTCTATTCATTTTTTTTCTGAACATATATGTTATTTTGTTAGCATGTATTATAGTTAGATGACAAATACGAAGGAACAAGACATATTTTCATTTTATGTATAAAAATCAGAGCTTGATACTCTAAATAGTGTTCGACTGATATCAAATTTAAATTACAAAACAAAATTTAAATTTATGTATCTTTAGGGTCTCCCAAACGTATTCGCATTGCTCGATTGCTTGATGTATAGCATTGAGGATGCAAATGTTGACAATGTGGAAGTACGATAGTATTATATACCGTTATACGTGACCATTGACCCTGGATAAAAGGTTGTTTTTTTTTGCGATTTTGTCGGTTACATATGTTACATGGTCTTTGAATTTGAAGTTTCGGTCTACTATGATACCCAAATATTTTATTTTCTCAATTGTTTCAATTATATCATTGCCAATACTGACTTTTAAAGTAATTTTGGAATGATCAAACTGTTTTTTATCACTTTTCAGTGAAAATTTGGTTTTTGATGCATTTAATATGATTGAGTTACCATTGCACCAGGATACTATATTAGATACAGTTAGAATGCTTCAGTATAGAAAAATTAATCAATGTATCATATATCTGCAATTAAATGAATTTAACAGTTTTTACACAATTGACAATATCATTATATTTAATAAAAACAATATTGGCCCCAGTGTGCTTCCCTGTGTTACACCGTTTTCATTTGAAATTTCTGCAGATGCTATTTGGTTGATATATGTAGCTTGTTTCATAGTCTGAAGGTAATTATTGAGCCATTCTAATACCATCCCTGAAATATCATACTTTTGTAATTTGCATATTACTTTTTGTCTATCTATTGTCTCAAATGCTCGTTACAGATATAAAATTACTGCTTCAATCATGATATTATTATCTTGCTGCTGTTTGCAATTGTATAGCACATTTTGTATAACACTTTCGCTACTGTATGCCTTCCTGAAACATGATTGGTTCACATACAAAATATTGATATTCGAAACATGATCAGTTAATTGATTACGAGTATTTCTTTTCAATGGCTACCAGCATATTTATGGATGTGAGTGATAAGCGATCTGCAAGATATAGCGATGTAGGAGGCAGATCAATCAGAGCAGTAAAGTTTGTAAACTCCACTTCTGTTCGACTTGTTGATTTTGTCTTTGGAATTGATGAAACAATTATTACTTAAATTGTTGCAAGATCTGAAGGATTTTTTTGTGCCAGGAGTAGAATCTTGTTTGAGTTCGGAAATATCATAACCCATATTGTAACAATCCATAGTCGTCTAGATCTTTCTAACCTGGTTCTTGTTTCTTCTTGGATGTTACGAGTCATTGCATGTATCGTTGATAAGCAGAGATGAGGTTAGCTGACCGTAATTATTCAAACAGGCGCGGATCCAGGATTGTTACATTGCCCCCTTCTTAAAGACGTTTCGTCCTGAAATGTCATCCTTGGAGTGTGTCGATACCTGCAATATTATCGATATCTGCACCTTGAAGTTCGATGGAGATAACACTCCACAGTCTTCATACTGGGTCGATAAAGATGGTTACAGCACACCAAAATCTTGACTAGCTTGATCTGAATATCGTCTCCAACATGCTTCTTATAACTCTCCAGTCCAGCCCATCTATCCAACAGGACAATTTTGGGATTTCTAGGTCCACAAGATTCTGGTCCAGCATCGTGTTTCTTAATCTGGTAAGGCTCTTCCAGACATCTTCATAGGAAGATATTTCTCTGGCTCTTCTACAACTGTAGCAAACAAGTTATAGTTTACTAGTTGAAATAAATTAACAGAATACAGTTAAGTGCGTTTTAATTACAATATAAATGAAAAAGGCAAAAGAAAATATTTGACTGGGGGTGAACTATTAGGAGGGCTGGAAAAAGGCTAGCCTTATACGGGATTTCAATTTGTGAATTCGTTTACGGATGGTGAAATTTGGTACTGACATACTTGGATAATAATAATAATCCCTCATGGATATGTCCACATGGTCTTTAAATCCCAACAGGGTAACGCAATATTTCCCTGTTGCCTAATCTCCATCTTTATACTACTTTTCTTTTCGACAACATTTTACATTTCCGAACCTATTTTATAAATTCACAACGTCATTCAATTCAGCTTAAGTATTTACCCGCACTAAAGATGAAAAATCCAAAGCGCTTTGCATAATTAAGAATGATTTATCCACTTAATACAAAAAGTCCTTGCATAAAACTAATACAGTCCATTGTAGTGTACAGTCAATTGCACAAACTCATATCAACTTTTCACCTCGTAAAGCAAACATATCACGGTGTGCCACGTTTAAAATTAATGACAGCCCATTTCTTTACTAATTTTAAGGTAAAACCGGCTATCACTGATAAACTGAAATAATTACAAAACACGAGCACCTGCCTGGATATGTCATTTTGTTGACCTTATCATCTTACGGTCTGCTCCCATCTGGTTTACAATACATAATAGTTCGTCTGTAACCTGTTGATGGAAGCCGAGTGTCGTCGGTGGATCGCATCAACAATTTCAAGAATCGTTATTTATTCATTAAAGCATAGGTACCAGATAATAAGTCACTAGTAGAGGTCTTCTTATCGTACATTACGCCCTAGGCCGCCGTTGATTGTTGTTAGTGTGTAGTTGTTGGTTGTGAGTTGAGATGACACTCCCTACGGAAACTTTCGTGTTGATTCTGACGTTGTTTATCGTGTTGTTCATACTTTATTCCTATATTCAGAAGCGGATACGGCTTAGTGAGGAGTTTTACGCTGATGGAATAACGCTGGACGCCTATTTTACTGGATTTGGTCTGGAGAGAATGGGTATACAGGGTATGTAAGCTTTTTGCCGGGTTTGATTGCCACTTCTAGGGTGTGTGCATTGTGCATTTAGTACAACAGTGGAGTACCTACTTATATTTTTTTGCGGACAAAAATACATGCTGGCGGTAAATATCCGGAGATTTCTATGTTTCTAATTTATTCGAAACTTCTGCTGGGTGGTATACATACTTAGCACAATGTGGATAATACAATTCAAGAGACGGCAATTTTTTGTTCAAAAACTATCCCATAAAAATAGTAATTGTGATTGAAACAAGTTTTTTGGCTTCATCATCGTACTTTTTCTGCCTAAACTTGTAGTGCCTTTGAAAGAATGTATGGGGCGCCGTAAATGTTGAAAATTGTTTTTTCTACTACCTCACTACAAAACTTAATTTTTGACCCCTAAAGAAGGGAAAAGAATGGCATATTTTTTTCTCTCTGAGAACCAAACACTTTCAGGAGGAAAAGCATGGTAAATAGCTATTCTCACTTTTTTTTATATTCATTAGTTGACACCAATATATACTGAAGCTGAACGAATATTTCAATTTAAGCGGTCATTCATATATAGCAATAAAGTTGATACATATAAGCAGTGAAAAGCAATATTATTTATTACTTGTTACCAATGCGTATATGGGAATGAGCTTTTGAGTTCTACTACTAGATGGCGCCATGTAAATCATTTCAGGATTATAAGATAGTAAGACAATCATATGGGAAAACGATTGGATCCGATGTCAGGTCGTAGATCATTGTTTGAGGAACGATATCTGTTAGTCGCAATTTGATGTAATGAAACTACCAACTAATAGGTGGCGATTGAATTTCACAATCTGATTCCGTCTATAAATAACACTTAAAAAGGGGAATGAAATTATGTATTCGGAATCTTATTTGGTGATGAGTTTCGAGAATCGAGATTACTCGGTTTGTGAAATATGTTGAATTTGCGAAAAAAACTTCATGAAATACAGTTTTTTGTAGTTCCTCTCAATTTTCAACTAAAAACGCTAGATGGCACTAGCGTTTTGCTCCAATACTGATTCCATGCACAGGCAATGACTTTATTATTTCCCTTTAAACAATGTAAAGAGGCAGCTATGGTGAAAATAATTGAAAAAGTGGTGAAGTTGCCATCATTGCGTATTTTCAAAAAGTATCAATGCAGTGCAGATCAACATTACAGGTTTCCAAAATGAGGCATATACATTCATCGTTATGAAATGATCAAGTATATTGTTACGATATTGATAAAATTCCCCTATCTACGCCGCTGAGTAAACCATAAAAAACAAATCGCATACGAATAAGTTGACGCCGCAGGTATTTATGTAATCAAGCAGTTCCAAGAAGTGATTATTTGGACGGCCTTCTGTCCTGAGTATTCTCGGATATATCGCGAAAGATCTGGTCGGGACAAATGACTATATAAAGCGACATTTCACTGGGAAGATTATCAAGAAGTTTTTGAAGAAATATGTGTTTGAAATATTTAGCTAGTTGTATTGTTGTATACATCTAAGTGTTTTATTAGTCAGTGAAGTAGTTGTATGATTTTAGTGAAGTTAGAAATAAACAGTTTAGTAGTGTGCTCGTCTTATTATTTAGTGAAATCGTAACAATATGTATATATGGATGAGTGTATGTCTGTATATGTCGTATTCTTAAAAGTTTTCACTTTTCAAAAATTGCCAACACCCCTAAATGTATTTCGACGAATGGACAAAATTTCAGAAGATTTTTAGTCCAAAAAATATATCAATCCACATAATCAACATTATCTAAGTGAAATGGCGTTCTAAGCAAAAAATATGAGATGATTTCGCATTTTAAAAAGATTTACAGGCGATCAAAGTCAAGTAACGCAATAGTCGATAAGTATTGAAGAAAGCCTAATTCTCGGACATATTTATATTTCATCTTTAAAAAAATTGCTATGTCCCCTTAAATGTACTCGATGAGCTGATTCCGAAAAAAAACTGGCAAGAAATTGCTAAATCTAAGTGAAAAAATTAAATAGGAGATTTCTTGTCGTGAAATATGGAGGGTGTGTCCTATGAACAAACTTCTTATTAGTTTTAGTAATTTCGGCATAAAAATCCATAAGTATAATGTAAAGACTCATTTTCAGTCCTTACTTTATCTTCCTAAATGTACCTAAATTTCATTCTCAATGTTTCCCATATTCACCGTCCAAAAAGTAATGTTTGTATTGATTTCAGAGCTTTTATTGAGTTTTGGCTGGTTTTCGTGGAAATTGAAATATTTCATTGTATATGAGATTTCAAACTATTTTAAGAAATTATGATCTGTCCCTTTTCAAGAACATAGCTTGTGTATTGGATCATTAGTGAACTACTTTTTTTTTCCTTACACTCAATTACATCAGGAAATGCATAATAATTCTTGTACATAAACGATGGCAATTTGCAAGATGTTATCAGAGATATTTAGTATAGTAACTGGAAAAAGTACGTATTATAAAAATAATGAAAAAACTGCCAAAATGCTACAACAGGTCGATTTTTGTTTCATGGGAGATAAATGGTGGGTGACTGATACAATTTATCCCCCTAATTATTTTAGAAAATATGGGTATTATTATGGCATGTTCTGAAACTCTTCTAGTTTTCTTTATAAATATTAAAAATGTCTCAAAATCGACTAATTCTCACTTGCATTAATGAACATTAATTCCTCAATTATCTGTAATATAATCTATTTTCTGAAATATTGAATAATTTCCGGATACTTCTGTTGTTATTCTTCTTCACTAGTTCACGGCTTTATCTCCTAGATTTTCCAACAACTCCAGAGAGATGGCGGGTGCTACTCTTTTGATATGTACTCCGAGAAAAATCAGTCATTGGATTGAGATCTGGTGATCTAGCAGGCCATAAGAAGCCCCGTTGTAATATCATATGATTGTCATATCAGTCTATCTAAAACTTTATTAAGAGGGAACGCATCCTCAGGAAAATTTTCATAGATTTATGTATGCCGAAAATCTAACTCCAAGTATATAATTTTTGTAGATTCTGAGGGGGATATTTTGGAGCTCTTTTTGGTGGTGTTTCTGATGGACTTGCAAAAGGCAACTTCGTTAAAAGAAGCTTTATGTCAATTTTAAGAAACTTTTTTGTTATTTATTGATAGTAAATTATTCATGTGTGCAAACTACACCTATATAGGTAATAATGAAATTATGAACAAGGAGCTCTTGTTTGAAGTGATCGCTATTTCATATCGAGTTCTTGTTTTATGATTTTATTTAGAAATAAACCGTTAAACAAAACAACAATATCAAAATAACAATAATTTTATATATGTCTCATTATCCAGGGAAGTAGTTGCTTTTTGTTCAGCAACTTCTCTGCATTTGAAAAGTAATAAATTGGAAAGTAAAAAGAGCTTCTGTAAAGCATACATTCGTATAAATGTTAACTGAAATATAAACTGATCAGCTTTTTTTAACAACAAAACGATTTTTGAAGTGCATCCTCTGCAGACTTAAAATTAAACACCGCTAAGGATATAAAATAGTAATATAACGACATTGACTTCTCCGTAAACTAAGTACCTCAATAATGATGCCAGACAAATTAGAGGGATTAGGGGATTCTTAGTTTCTCTAATTATTGGAGAATTCAACTCAAATAAAAGAAAATCAATTGAATGATAATCCTTTAACCTTTCCCATTTACTCATCAGATATTAAACGCACATTAGTGGTAATTAAAACATTACCGTCTTCTCTGGTATGTTTTTCTATTGGTGATTAATTCTTGAAATTGTTTACAAATGATAATAATAGTTAATAAAACATAGTTCATTATTTCAAAGAGTAAAAAAATAACATCCTTCCTCCATAATTGAAAGGACGATGTTTAAAAAAACGATGCATCGTTTTCAACTATACTGAACTATATCAACTATACAGGGGGGAAAACTATAACGGGTCGAATTTAAGAATTCGATACGTTACTATTGTGGATGGGGGATATCCGGCTGAAATATTTTCAAAAATGTGGCATTTCCAATTGTACCTGAAGTGGATCCCAACTTCATTTTGAATAGGATATCCTGTATTATCAGATTTTTAAATTCTAGGCAAAATTCCGAACATACTTCGTGCACAATTACCTATATCTAAGTCTAACCGTTTCGAAATATTTCAGATATTATGTTCGCATATATACCGAAAAAAAATTCTTTTAATTTCTGCACAGAATTGTTAGTTTTTTATTGTATATCGATTTACATAGAAGAGGACCCAATTCGGTAGAATTCTGATTTGGATTGGATAAGAGCTTTGAAAAACTATCAAAAGTACATTTTTTCAGATGGATATCAAAGGTTACAATACTACGGAATATTTCAAATTTGGACAATGCACATATCGCAAAAATACCTGCATGATCTGTGCATAACCTTGAATGTCATGTGGCAGGTAATATTCCAAAAAATCGAATCGAATGAAGGAACCATGCCTTATAAATGACCCTTATAAATATAAGGAAATTACTCATAACTCGACAATGCCCTAACCGATTTTGATTTTCTTTCAAGCGATGGAAAGGTGACAGCTTTTGGAATGAATTTTTGATAAAAAAATATAGGATGTTTCATTTCAAAATTTCCAGAGAACTTCGTCAGAATTTTACAATATTGAACATCCAAATTTGAGCACTCCGTATAGAAACATGTAGCTATGTGCCAAATATTTTAAAAATATGAATAAACGAGTTGAACATGAACCTTCAGTAGTGGTGAAAATAAGTTTATCGATCATAACTTGTCAACGCCGCAACTGAATTCAATTTTTTTACAGCGATTTAAAGATGAAACTTGGTGGAACAAATTTGGAATAAAAAATCTAGGTTGTCCGCTTTTATAAAACACCCAGTCATGTTGCTTTTTTTTTAAATGGGCCACTTTAGTAACTGAAGAAGTTTGCTCCTTAAAGTTTTTCACTAGTGGTTATGGATTTCGAAATATCGAAGAATTACGAACTAAATGAACACACTGTATAATTCTTATGATAATATTTTGTAACACAAAAGTTCTGTCATGTTCGGTTGATTGTCCCCATATTGTAATGATATAATTCAAGGTTGAGTAGACGAGTGAAAAATAACAAGTTGTCAGCTGACGTTGATTAATTTCTTTCTTTAATTGTAGTATGGCAAAGGTATTTTAAGCATGCTTGAAGCACAATTAAATGAGTCTATTTCTCGATGAAAAGTTAGATTACTATCGATGGTTGTTTCCAGAAATTTTACATGGCCGCTGGTTTCAATAAGACTAATCTTTGGCATGATGATTGTCCTAACTAATGAGAAAAGCATAAAAACTGTTTTGTTCACATTCGTGTTCAGAGAATGATCAAGACACCACGATTTGAATTGTTTGAATACTCATTTGCCTTTTATTCTGCCAACTCTGTCAAATCGTTGGCATGAATGATTACTGATGTATCATTCACATACTCTGTTTTTTATTTATTTTTTTTCTTGGTGTTTTGGCATCGACTGCTATGGTCATTAGCCGTGTGTTCTGGATAGGCCTTGTTACTAACTCCATACGCCACCTTAGGAGCAGCACTGTTAATTATTAACGCAACAGTGAATCGTGGAGGATATTCCCAGCCGACACGAGTTTCAATCATTCAGACTTCGTCGCCCAAGAGGGTTCAGGAGAGGAAGAGGATCGAGAGGACGCACTGAAAGCCGCCTCCCCCATCTCCCGACCATTTCTGGACGAAGGATGAGGGAGCGCTTGTGCCAAGGGGTACATAGGGTCTCGGCGAAGGGGCGCTAGTATCCTCCCCCGCTGATGGTGGCGGTGGGCCGAACATTCCGAATCATAGTGGATGTAGTTCGTATAATCCATGCCTCCTGCAAAGCTTATGCATGTCGTTCAGTTTGCCTTCTATGCAGAAAATGCTTTGTCTAAGGTTTGGTCAGAGGTGGTTGTTTCGATGTTACCCCGGAAAAGGCTGAGGCAAAAAACCGGGTCATGGTACTTCGCGCTCTACACATCGGCTTGGTTCCGTAAGGAACCGGTTCTTCCCATCTCTCCTGAAAGATGGCCAAAGATTGATAAATCAGCCCACCGTGTTTGCGGGGCTGATTATCATGAATTCGGAGCCTGGTAAGGTCCCTCGATATCGTACTCTTGGAGAGGTGAAACCTGTAGAATTTCTCCGACAGGCTTTTAACATGTGTCGGGATGGAGTGGACGCCAGCAAGGGCGCGCAGCGCATCCAGTCGAATGTATCTATCGCTCTTGGTGATTATACGGAGTACTTTGTTCTGCATCCTGTCCAATCTCATTAAAGGAGTTTTAGGCAGGCTGCAGAACGCTGGGCATGCGTACAACATTGCTGGCGTTTTACCGCAGCCGCAGCCCTCTGGATAGCCAGGTTAATGTGTTTCTGCCATGTTGTGCGCTTGTCGAGCTGTACTCCCAGGTATCGGACATTGGTCTTAGTCTCCAGGGCCTTGTCCTTGACCCTCAATTTCTGAGGAATTTTAGAAAACCTAAATTTCCTCGAGAAATTTATGGCTTCGGACGTGGCCGGATTTACCACGATCTTGTTACTCTCTAGATACGGAATGATCTCCCTGGTTACCAGGCTGGCGTTCAACCACTGCGCTAATCCCCGTCCATTCACATACTAGTATATATTTCTAGAAGCTACAAAATGTCATTCATGAGTCGTTAATGAAAATAAGGAAGGGTAGAGGACCAAGGATTGAACCTTGCCCTACCCCGACATTCAATTCCATTTCCTTGTAAGTTTCTGAGCCTATACATTTACTGCAATTAGCCTATTTTGTTGATATGAAACTATCCATTCTAACGGTTCACCTCTTATTCCTAATTTATTTAATTTCTCTCTTCAAGAAATTTTGAATTTACAAAATCAATCAATCAATTAGTCGAAAAATAAACCTGCAACTTTCTTACCTTCATCTAGACATGAATATATTTGTTGTGTGAATTTCATTCTACTACATATAGGAAGCGTTTTCATATTTGTTGTAGAACTTGTATAAGGCTGAAGATAGATTCTTGCTGAATCCGCGACATGTACCCCCATTAGTTTGATTATTGTCGAATTAAAGTTGTCGAGATGATTTTGTGATATTTCTTTCGCTTCATTAATATTCAAGTTGTTCTATTTCCTTACATTTTTTCTGCCTAGTCTCTACATTGCTTTATTTCAGTTATGAGGTTTTTAAATTTTTAGTGTGTGTTCCTCCATTTTAATATTGGCTATCTTTTCATTCATGGATTTCAAGTAGGTCTTACAGCTATTAGTTTGAGAATATCGATACAGGATGGATTTGCAGTAATATCAGTGTTACAAATACAAGTGGTACAAAAATATTGCTCCCAGGGAGAGGGGGGGGGGAAATGGCCCCCATTACCCCTCCTTGGATCTGCCAGTGTGATTTTAGAGCTTCAACGGAAAACGGCCGCCTAAAATTTAATGACTAGTTTGTGAACTCTTTTTTGTCTGTTACTCAGATATTGATTTTCAATTATCTGGGCTGAATTATCATTTTTGCTGTTAAATGAAATCATTATCAACTGTAGAGTGGGAAAATACTTACAAAACATTCGTGAGATCAAGGCTCGTGAAAAAATGATTGATCAAAACGATATGAGTGTTTACAAGCTACCTTCCAGATCATAAAGATAGATACCGAGAAAAAATACTAGAGACCTCGTATTATCTGTTGAGAATAGATTGACGATAAACATTTTTGATATATCTCGAGTACTTGGAGTTTCCTGTTGGACTAACCTTATAGACTACGAATCGATCCTCATCAAACATAACAAGGATTTGAGAAAAGCTCAGAAGGACTCCTGAAGGAAGATCTGCGAGAATACAGATTTCCAGACATCAGAAAATGTTCTATAAAATATGAATGAAAGATCGACCATATGGTGTCCATCATCAGAGATCAGCTGGTTACCAGCTTGCTTAAGTCTCACGTATATGACAGCAAGCAACAATATGAATTGAAATTATGCAGGGCTCACGTGCGTATCTGAAATTATCACTTTTTTTTCGGTGGTTCTTCTAAAAGTTCCCCTGCAAACTTTTTGGATACTTTCAGTTCCTCTGGGGTCCATTTCTGGGATACCCTCCTCTACATCTAGGATTGCCTCCTCAGAGGCACCCTTGGGGGTTGCTCTGGTCGATGCTCCCAACGCAGTTGACTTGGCTCCCCTCGAATGGGTTCTGTAGGTTCTTGCTTCGGTTCTCCTTGTGGTTCGGGTCTATTCTTTCTTGCCTCGAGTCCCCAGAAAAAATGAGGACCCTCTCCTTATGGTCTAATCCATCTTTTCCTAAGAGAGGTGCTATCGAATATTTGGAAAAAAATATCTTTTCTCGAGTGCTTCAATGCGGATGATTCACCTGCACACAAATTACGGAGTTTCCTGTTGGGTCATCTGAATGAGAACAATGGCCAACTTGTCCTGTTTTCTGATACCTCATCGACACTATCATTAGCAAACACTTCAAATGATTATCTCCCATGCACATGGATACTAATACAAATTTAGAACCACTTTAGAAAAAGATGGGCTTGAAATGATTATTTTATCTGAAGATTTGAATCACAACACTTTAAATGGATAGTATATTTTTAAAAGGGGTCAAGGTGATGATATCTCAATTTTTGCAGCTCTGAATCTCTTGAACTTTCACCTCATGTTTTGTCCCATGAAGCAATGACCTCACTCATGACATTCGTTTCAATAATTTAGTTACCTGTGACAGTTTATTTTCTTTGCAATTTCTTCTTGTAATAAAAAAAACAAACTGAATTCATTTCGCCTCATAATATGGTCTTGATCACTGTCAGTCCATATTTCTACGTTTTTAAAGGTTGCAGGTAATGGCTGATTGAAGTTGGCTCCCTTATTGTCCCACAAATAGTCTATGGGGTTGAAATCTGGACTACGTTCAGGCCAGACACTAGTTGTGCCAGTGGACTTTATTAGGGTAGGTTGGTCGTCATTCTTTTTGCTTCAAAAACCAGTTTGATATGGTGTTACCCATTTTTAACCAAAAAAAAATTATCTTCGGTTAAAAGTGGTGTTAGTACAAAAATCATCTTCCCATTCTATATCAGGTAAATTGAAATCTTCAACAATAATAAGAGTTTCTTCACAGCTACTACTTATCATATTTCTAATATTGTCTCTGTGTGAGTGGATATTTATTCATCTATAATTTCAATTGTTTTCACTATTACTAGGTCTAGAATTTGGTCGCTGATTGCATTTGAAATTAATTATTCTCCGAAATGAGAACGTTAACTATGGTGCTGGAGGGCCAAAGTGTGTTCTTTTTTCAAATCCTGATCTTGGGATCCCAACTTAAATCTCGGAATTACTTAAATAAATCAGGAATAAGATGTTTGAACGATGCCTACGTATATGCCATTCCACTCCATAAAAAAAGTAACAAAAACGACATTGCAAATTACCGACAAATATCACTTTTGAACTTTTTATCAAAAGTATCTGTAAAAATTATAGTTAATAGGATAATGCAACAGCTGAATCTGATTAATTTTTTGTGTATGAATCAGCATATGGGTTTAGAATAAACAGATCTTCGTCATATCTGCTCAGTTATGTTCATCGATACCTTGACAAAATAAGTTTCCCATACCGTGTGTTCTGAAATATTGGGCATCAAGCTATTATCTCTTGGTATTCCTGTATTAACATTGTTGACTGGGAGAAATCTGAAATGGCAAATCAAAAAATAATAGTAAGTTGCAACGATGTGAGATGAAAAATCGTAAACGTCCCTCAAATGTATCTCGACGAGCTGGATATAAATTTCAATGACGAATAGGCAAAATTCCAGAAGTCGGGATACCGAGATAAGAGTCAGGAATCCGAGAATAAAGTCAGGAACCCGAGAATAAAGTCGTGATCTCAAGATTAAAGCCACGATTTAGAGATTAAAGTGAGGATCCCGAGATTAAAGTCAGGAACCCGAGAATAAAGTCGTGACCCCAAGATTAAAATCGGGATCTCCAGAGTAAAGTTGGGATCCCGACATTAAAGTCAGGAACCAGAGAATAAAGTCAGGAACCCCAGATTAAAGCGTGATCCCAAGATTAAAGCCGTGATTTAGAGATTAAAGTGACGATCCCGAGATTAAAGTCAGGAACCCGAGAATAAAGTCAGGAACCCGAGAATAAAGTCGTGATCCCAAGATTAAAGTCGGGATCTCGAGAGTGAAGTTGGGATCCCGACATTAAAGTCAGGATCCCGAGATTGGAGACAGGAACTCGAGAATCAAGTCAGGAACCCGAGAATTAGGTCGTAACCCCAAGATTGAGTTCAGGATCCCTAGTTTAAAGTCGGGATCCCGACATTAAAGTCAGGATCCCGAGATTAAAGTGTGAATCCCGAGAAGTCGCGATCCTGAGATTGAAGTCGGGATTGTTATAAAAGAAAAACTTTTGCCCTTCATCGCCTTGCTACATTTACTCTACTTTGCTAACGAAATATTGCGGAATCCCCGTCAAACTACGTGAAATCATGAATCATACGGTGCATTACCCAGAACCATTCAATTCTCGCGAATTGCATCATAAAAAATGCCATATCGGTCACGTTAATAGATTCTTAACGAACTAATTGAAGACAAATAATCTCACCAGTCTGACATCGCACCTTCCTGAAAGTAGAGAGACTTGATTTAATCAAATCCAGATCATACAGCCACTCGAAATCGTCATTTTTAAACATATTTTTAATGAGTGGATTTTGTTTACCGCGCAATTCGATAAGATAAGCGCCATTCAGTTCATTAGAGCACTATAAATCGAAAATATATTGCCGGGTAAGACCATTCTCCGCAACCGCCATATTCTGTAGCGAATGCGTTTTTTGTGTTTTTCGTAATTCAGTGATAAAATGGCAGCGGCTCTGGCTGCAGGTGTTGGTGCCGGTTTGGCATACATTGGGTGCGTGCTATGTTGCAAGGGATACGAGAAATGTCAGAGTCGAAAAGAAGGTATGTTATTGTTTATATACAGAGGTATTTCCAAGATAAGCTACTTGTCTCTATAGTAGATAGCCTAGCAAATATCTTCAGATTTGTCTATCAACTACTAGATTTTGGGCTTGTTGGGCTCAAGTTCCTTCACTGCGTCCTATACATAAAGTTCCTTGTCTAATCCCGTCCTTACCACTAGACTCCTGATATTAGACTTCAGCTCTCCTATGTTCTTAAAAGGTTGTGGTTTTCCTCTCCTGATATTGAAAACCTTAGCCTTATCAGACCTTTATACTGACACACTATGTGTCCAGCGATTTCCTGATATTCTTGGCAGAAACTATGTATGGTTGTTTCCTGGTTGTCCTTCGCTTCTGGTAGGTACTCAGTAGAAGAAGGTGATATATTTATTTAATGAACATTTTTGCCAGAATCACTTTTGGCGCCTCGTTCCACCATTCTCGAAATTGAGTATTCATCCAAGTGTTTTTGCGAGTTTTCATCAGAGCTTTCGCTAGACCAAAAGCGGGTTCCTCAGACTCTTAGTTATCCTTATAACCTGTATATCCTGGTACCCACTATGGACATTTTGTTGACGCACAGCTCTTGTCCCAGATAGTCCCAAACAAATTTTGAGTTAACTTGCATGGAGCTAATTGCTCTGATAGCTGCTCGGCTGTCAGAGTAAATAACAATGATCCTTTTATTGAACTTCTGCCTCAGTAACTCTTCTGCACGATGCTAGGTTACCCAAGCTCAACGACAACGTTTTGGGTTTGGTAATATATATCCCTACTCCCACACCTTTGATTTTCGGGCCATCTGTATAGCAGGCAATGTCTGCATTAATATCAACTACTAATAATAATTAGAATAACAAAATGACAAAGATAATCGATGAAAATTCAATAATAGAAGTTGTGAAAGAAAATAACAAATGATTCCGAAGTTTTGATTTCCTGAAGGGTAATGGTTGAAAAGTATTGTGTCTGCATTGTCAAAGTTGCTGTGTTTATCATCTGTCCCGTCATTACTCTTGAACGCAGGGGCATCCTAACATGGTTTACCACCATATAATGTGCACAAAGTTCTGGTATATTTATTACGTAGACCCCCAGTGCAACCCTTTCTCGATTTGCAGGAGATACATTTGATGAGAGCTTATGAAGCTGGTTCGCTTGACACATAGGGCCCCGAGCCCAAGGGGGCCCAGTTGTGGCAGGTTTTATTTAAGAGTGTACTCAGAAAATTTTAATCGTGTTTTCTTTCATTTTTCTTATATTTTGGTATGGATCTTTTTATACAAAATAGACTTTGATTTAAATTAGAAGCGAAGAAAATTTTGAAGTCCAAACGTATTATGTAGTTGATGATTCTATTATCTGAGAGCTCTTTCGAAGAACTGAATGTTATAAAATAATAAGAGAAAATTTCAACTGTTTTTCACTGCCGTTAATCGTGTAAGAGTCGATCAATACTCTAAAGACCACGTACAGTTCAGATATAGAGGATGAAGTCTTTAATTTTTGTCTAGTATGTGATAATATGAATAAAGAAACAAATTCTGCTGAATGTCAACATTTCCAAGACTGGAGATCTTCACTTCCAAATACCTTGATCATATTGGAGACTTTCCATTGCAAATAGGTTTCGTGAAAGATCTTTTTCGGCCCTGAAAAGGATTAAAAACTATTCGAGATCTGCAACTAGCCAAGAAAGACTTAATGCCCTCTCTGTGAAATATATATTCTAGTCTATTTGATTGATGTATTTGTGAAGAAAAAATCAAGAAAAAGATGAGCTTGATCATTGTATGTTTTAGTATAATCAAATATAATTTTATTCAACAGAATGTTTTCCTATTTTACATATTTATTTTATTATACAGATTTTATGACATTCTACAAATAGAAGTAGAAAATTTAATAATGCTTTCGTAATTTTTCATAAACGTTCCCACAGAGACATTCATAATAACTTCATTCATCCATACAACACAAAACATTGATACATAGAATGGTAAATGTTCCTCTGTCGGAAGAAAATTTCCATAAAGAATAAATTGTCATTAAACAAATATCAGTTAGCAATAGATATCACGTTGATTTGATAGAAAAATAAAATGGCTTGAAAACTACAAAAGAAGACTGTCCCAGAAGTTTACTCCACTATTTGGAACATTGAAAATATATATAGAACTTTAACTTGTTTATTCATTTATACATGAACAAAACTTAAGGATAGCCTAAAGAACAGATGACGCGGTGGGCAAGTTTATCAAAAATAATAAAGACAAGACACAAAAATAGAAAAGCTAATAAATTGAATTGTGAATCTTGCCTTAAGGATTATGTAGGTCAGACGATACACCATTCAAAAACCATATAAGTGAGCATCGTATGCATTTTGAAAATAAAACAAATTCAACATACGTTAATCATATTTCAGAAGAACACGATAACTTGTCGAAAATAAAGCTATTAAGCTCAATTAATTAGAACCTTTGGAAATTAAAAAAATTCAATTTGTCTACTCAACGATTAATTGGATCTTAATTATTCTCTTTTGTTGAATGTATTCTCTTAATGAGTAAATAATGAGATTTTCCACGTATATAGTTATTGTTATTGATGTAAGATGTATTTTTTCTTTGACACTAAGGGCTTACCTTCCAACCTGTTTTTTCGCTCTTCTCACCAATCTCTCTGACCTCTGTGCAGGAAATGTACACTTTTTGGAAGAATCAGACTTGGTATTCCCTACTCGCACTATGCTATTGTTCTATAAATGGTTCTGCGTGAAATGTTTTCATTATTCAATATTTGACAGATTTCAGCTTTGGGTACCCGCCCAACTAACTTGTAGACACTTGTTCTTATTTCTAATTCATACAAAATCGCAAAAACTTCAAAATAAATAAATCTCAACTGACGGTAAACGAAGTAAACAAACTTATATTTCCAACGGCAACTTGATATTATTTTGCCGTTGAAATTAAAGCCAATGAATTTTGTGCCAAAACTTCTAGGACATACGTTAATTCTTTCTGTGCTTCTGGTCCCTTACAATGGACTCGTGTCACAAGGTCTTTGTCTGTATAAATAATACAATATTAGATCATCACCCTCTACTTCAAGCAGTATTTGAAGTCGCTTACGTCGTTTCAACAATTCACAATTGATGAATCGCCTTAACATCATTTTCTAGTCCACAAATTGGAGTAAACGTTGATTTCCAACGGACTGGCTGTTCTCGCTGGCTTCTTTCGTCTGTCTCAAATAAGTAGAGCCGTAGGCGACACTGTCGCGGTCTCTTGTTTTGTGTCGCGGTCGCCTATAAGTTGCGTGCCTCAAAGCCTTCCTTTTTTCGTAGAACGTTACTTTAGGAGTTCCAAAACCAACCTCAAATAACTTCAATATGTTTAATTTCAGACCTTTATGAACATGCAACATTTCCGGATTATGTGTGAAGTTATGGTCACTGTCAACCTGTTACTTTTCAAATGTGCACAGAATCTTTCATTAAAACTGCAACTTGTCTGACCTATGAATAGTGCATTGCAATCCTTACACTCAAGAATGTAGACTCCATCTTCGAGAGGCTTGTGCGAGCTAGAGAAGACGAGGGCCTTACTTTTTAATGTGTGATACCATGCACATCTGACTTATCTGCCATCTATGATATTCGGTAAATACAGGGCTACTGAAATTTGAGTCTATACATGTCTGGGTATTGTCATTCGAAAAATTGTAATAAAAATAGAGGTCCAAAATATGCCAAAAGTTTCAAAAAAAATTCGCAAAACGAAAAGTTATATGCAAAAGAACAGTATCGAAATTTTCAATTTTTCCTGTTTAACTTCAGAAGTAAAGATCCTATCAGATTTTTTTGATTCATATAAGTTACGCTCAAATTTGAACAGCCTTGTATATTATGTGTGATTATGCTGTTATTCTGAGTAAAGGAAATATACCAAATCTATCAAATATTTAACCTTCACGAGAAATATGAATGATGACTTGTGTTATCATGCATGACCTGTTGATCTTTCACATTGTCTTGTACAGTTTATCTTATCGCTAGGAAGTGAACAGGCGATGCTTGAAGTCATTCGAGAAACTGTTTTCAGAAATCTTCAAATTTTCTTTTAATTGTTCAAGTTTATCTTATATAGTTTCAAGATACATTTTCTGAGGGTATGAACTGTTTCTTGAAGTTTTTTGTGTCATTTATAGTTTTCTTCATAAAGCCAGGATGTTACTTCAAAAAAAAAATTCACCAACGTAACTTTATTAGGACTGAGGCCTTTAATTTTTCAAACAGTGAAATGTATTTCATGCGATTGATTTCGAAATGAAGAAGAACACATTGATTATCTATAGTTGTATTGTATGAAACGAAGTATTGTTATGAAATATCGATTCCAAAAATGTGTTAATATACGGGGTGTTCTATTCAAAAAAATAAAGTTGCGAGGACTTTTGATAGAAGCGGAAAAATATTTTATATGGATAGAACAGGTAATGAAACGTAAGATGTGAAGATTTTAGAAAAAATCTGTGTTGCATTTTCCATAAACATTTGATCCCTCATCGACCGCCAGTCACGCTGTATAGTTTTGAGGTTATAATTTTCTGGATAATAACCTCCCATTCAATTCATATTTTGCAGTCAGCGATCAATAGCTGATAATATATTATCTTGTTCACATTCACTTCACTCTAAAGTGTAAAATCATCACTTATCACTCATTTCATTTTGCGATAATCAAAATGAAATAATTGAAAGTAAAAACAGTATGACCACACTACACACTCCAAATACTATTATCAACTATCAGACAAATCACAGATCTATACTGTTCGTGAAATTTAAAAAATATATTTAGATACTTACTCTATGAACGTTTCAAGGACAAACTATATCAATTGAAAACATCCACGCGCCACTTTTGTACACATTGCCGACATATCCCTGTGGGTATATGAAATAATGCCACAGAGGAACAAGAACAAAATTTCCAATATCCTTCAAACACCTGAAAATACAAACATCGGTGTGCCTACATCCTCGAAACCTAGAAGCCAGGGACTGAAACCATTGACATTCCTATTCCTAAATGTGTTGTATGTCTTGAAACACTTTCGATTCAAAGCAAGAAGCCTTCTTTACTGATACGACACCAAAATACTAAGCACCCTGATTTGATTGAAAAGTCCATTGAATTTTTTAAAAGAGATTCTAATTTTTTTAAGAAAGTAACCCAATGTTTGACGAAGTTTGTCATTACTGATACTAACTTGACGAAGGCGTCATACCTTGCTAGTCTAAGAATTGCAAAAGATGGAAAGCCTTCCACAATCGGTGAGACGCTTTTACTGCCGGCCGCTGTTGATATGGTCCAAGCCGTGTTTGGAGAAAAGGAAGCCTAAGAAATTCTAAAAATACCACTGTCAAATATCACAGTAAAGAGACGAATTGTCGATATGTCTAATAATATTGAAGAACAACTGGCTTTAAAACTCCAAGACTGCACTTATTTTGTACTTCAAGTTGACGAAAGCACCGATGTTACAAACATGGCCCAGCTACTTGTTTTTGTTCAATTTGATTATAATGAAGAGGTGATAGAAGAGTTTTTGTTTTGCAATACACTTGAATCAAATACCACAGCGCAACTTTTTTTTAAGGTAATTGATGAATATGTGCTCAAAATAGGCATTCCCTGGTCCAAGTGTATTGGCTTGTGCATACATGGGGCAAAAGCTATGTCAGGAAGATTAGCAGGGCTAGCAGTAAAAATAAATGAAGTTGCTCCTGAATGCAAAACTACGCATTGTGTCATCCATCGAGAAACATTAGCTGCATAATTTTTTGAAGAAAATGAAAAAATATTTCCAAAGCCAGATATGGTTGCAGATGTCATTGTTCACTTGGAAGGCCTTCAAACAAGCTTTAAGAAGTACTTCTCTGAAGATTATACAAAAGTGGACTGGATCAGAAATATTTTTTCGGGAACCTCACCAAATTAATTAGAACTAAAAGAAAGTTTTATCGATCTAACAGAAGAGTTCCATGAAAGATTTTTCTAAAGATCGGATGTAAATCCGAGTACCCTTTGATCTTTGTTACGAGTTACTTGTGTGAGAGTAGATTTTCTGAACTATTATACATAAAAAACAAACATAGAAGCAGAGTAAGTGTTGAAGAGGACAGATAAGTTCCATTACTCCTATTGTTGATAAATTAATCACAGGCAAATGACATGTTTCGCACTAAAGATTGTAAAAGTATATTTTGTATGATGATTAATTTTTTGCTGAGTTTGTACAATTTATTTGTATGTTTTTAGACCTATGGGTAATAAATAAAACTGTAAATTAATACTATTTTAATCTTTTTATTTCTCCTTCATTACAAGCATGTTATAAATAAATAAATGTGATGCATTCTCCGGAATTTATTTCAAAAAGCCTTTGAACACTTTCAGAAGAGTAAATATTATACGTTTATTAAAATATTAAGGTCTGGTGGTACGCCAAAATTTCTCAAATCACTAGGGTATTTAACGCACCTACTTGAGTGAGTTCAACGACACTCTCTTTAAATCAGTTTCGTAATAGATAGATATGCGATCAACTTCATAACATTCAAGCATTTAATGATTTAGAAAGTGTACATGTATCAGCATTGCACTTTGAATTACTCGCATATTTTTCTTCATCAATTATCAGCTAATCGGAAATTCAATTCTCTTAGTCAACCAATCTCAACTGGAATTTTTCAGAATTGATCACCATATACTGTTGACATCAATTCCAGTTACTGCTAATAATTACAAATGGAATAAAAACCGAACCTGTTCACCCATAAACAACGATTTGAATAGGAAATATTATTGCTATATAAGGCGGACACTATTCCGAGTATTCAATGATTTTTATTGATCAAGGTTGCATTTTGCTTCCTCATTTGCAACAGCAACAAAGGTGTTGAATCTAGAGATTACGTACGCAGTCTGACCTTCACAATGTCAATTTTCACAACCAAGAAGCGCAGCTAATATGTTAGATCATATTCAAGCAACAATGGCACAATAAAAATGAAAAAAATGTGTTTTTTTATGATTCACTCGTCAATTTGCTATTCCAGGTACAAAAAAAGTGTAAAACCCAACGTCATTGAATTCATAGAAAGAACAAACATTCGCAACAATATTCAAGTTTCAGGATTATTTACAATATTTTATGGTTTATAAGGATATGTTTATCAACCAAACCAAGTAAAACGTTAACGCTAACCAAAACCAATTTCCTCTCCAAGATCTTGCGATTGGCCCCCAAAATGTACAATAATTATATATGCAATTTCAATATTGACGATCACTTAGGAATAATTATAAGATTTTAAAATTGTTATAAAAATTACAATTTGAAACATTTAGAGAAATGATCGAAAATTACATTAGGATTCCTCAAAACCTTTTTAATGACGAATCATTCATTTCTGTGTAACGAAAATATTGATTCAATAGTCGTTAATTTCCTAGAAATTATCAACTATACTCAAGCATCGTTTTGTCCATTGATAACTGATGATAACTGATCCAAGAATAAATGGGTTAATAAAGAACTCATTGAAATGGATAAAATTAGAAAAAAATTATTGGTTGAAAATGAACACAATATATGTTGACAACTGAATTTTTAAGAACAATATATAAATATAGAAAACAATATAAAAAAAATCACCCCTATAGAACATACCTAATAATTATTATCAATCTCTTATAAATGACAAACAAAATATCGACAACAAATAAAAGTATATTTTGAAATTAGTTCGTGACAAAACAGGAAAAATTAAAAATAATTAACCAGTTGATACGATTATAAATGATCATTTGAATAGAGTTGAATCTTTTATATTGGATTAATTCAATAAATAATTTTCCAAGTCACCTGAAACCACAGTAAATCTGCATTTCTAGATATAAAGAATAATTTGAAAAATATCGATAGTGTCGGCATAGGTTCTAGGAAAATAATAAATACTATAGGATGGGAGATTTCTTCAGAATAAAAAAAAACGGTCAACCAATCCCCAAAAAATTACTCCCAACTATTGGAAAATCATGGAACCATAACCATTCTGAGAAATATCAAATCATCAGGAATGTCAAAATCTATAATCTTCTATAGTATGTTCACACATATTTGTATCAGAAAAAGCATGTAGGGGGAACTACTTTTCGATCTCACCAAAGCTTTCGACTGTTCGAATCTCAAATTTCTCTAAAGCTTTCTATAGGCATTTGGAGAAAATACTATTATGGTTAATGTCCCACCTAGACAGGAAAATTTTCATTAGAATGAATGGCATGGAACAATAACGTATGATGTGAATCCTGGAGTCCCACAGGGATCATTACTAAGAGCATTGTTATTCCTCAATTTCATCAACGATCTTCCAAATTATATGAATACTGATTGCAGGTGATATCACTTGCAGCTAATGGTAACAAGCCCTATGAGCTATAAGAAAGGTTGAAGTATTCGGGGGATAAATTTACAACTGGTTTTTTAAAAATTTTATGAAATTGAATGCTTCAAAAACTGTTTTACACCACTTGAACAGCAAAAAAGAATCAGCAGGTCTGATTGATGTAAATTTAGGAACAAGTACGTTGCTCTAACTTCCTTCTGTTCCTTTTCTCTGATTTACTTAGATTCGGATATGTCATCCAGAACTGCTATTGAAAACGTCAGTGGAAAAATCAGTGGTAGCTACTATGCCATCCTCTTATTGAAAGATATTTCCAATAAAATACAATGACTGAATGTGTACTCTAGTATCAGTTATGACATAATTGTTTGGGGATATACATCACTAGCTCGAAGACTTTTGATACCCCATTTATACAAATTCATCTGTGATATTCTCTGTTCCGATAAATTCTGGGATGAGAATGCCTCAAATTTGGGTGTGTATGCTCTTTAGCTTTCTGTTCATAATGAATTATATGAATAATTATCACTTTTATACATTTAGAGGGCTTCAGTCGATTCGTATATTCTGAAATGAATAGTTGAATAGTTCTTGTGAAAAAATGAGACTGTTAAGTATAGTCCCCACTGAATTTATCGTTATGACCAACGATATCATTCACAACATATGAAACAGGATTCTGACACGGTCATTGATGGTTTTTTAGTAGAGGTCGTGAACAGCTAGCTGAGAAATCAACAAGGTTGATTTAATTTTGGTCTGCTGCTTATTGTGTCCAGTTCCAACAGATATGACGTCACTGGAATCACATTCAATACCAACTAGCTACCTACTTCATTATTTATTAAGGCATTTACTATACAGTAGCGGTTCTAATTCCAAAAATATATAATGAGAAGTATTTTTGGATTATGAAAAACTTATGGCGTGTTTAGAATATTGCTCTGGGTGGGGGTGGAGCATAAATTCGGACTGGGTGGATGGATATTTTAGTTTTTTATTCGAGACAAGGTATGACCGTTCTAAATGGCGTTCTGAAATTCGAAGAAGTATGCAAAGGATTGTGAAAACTTTGGAAGATTTCAGTAATAATCCTGATGTAGACAGATATTTCATCATAAGCTTCCTAATTTTTTAAATATATATTTGCAAGTGAATTGTTAAACTCTGGCAAAGGTGTTCTCCTATACATATAAGTAAATAAATAACTTCGATCCACTTTTGGATGATTTGATTAGAGGACTGAAAGATAGGTTCAAAGACTCTCCAACTTATGTTTTCTGTTACCAACTTTTTGTTTCTAAAAAAATCGCTGATTGCGGAAAACTCGCTTGTATATGAATGTCAAGTTGACCTAAACTTATCAGAAGTTTGGTCTTTGGAAAAAAGCCCGATTCTTATTCATCATATGTTTTTGCAGTTGTTGGAGAGTGTAACACTCCACTACTGAAAATTTTCGCTAACGACAATGATGACATATACTAAAGAGACAATATATTCCTCTTCGGAGACTAAAAACATTTCACAGAAGCTGCTGTGATCAAGAACGTGTTTGCATTGAATAAAAACCACTTTTACGAAAAAAACACGGGTGGATGTATTTAGAAACGCATGGATATTGTATTTGCCAATTACGTATTTACTGATTAAATTGAAGAGGGCAGTATTGAACCAGTCTGTATTTCCTGGTGTTGACACTTTCATATTTGCGTATTTTTATCATTTTACTTATAAATCTGTTGTATGATAAATATAGAATAACAGGGTTGATGATTTAGCATACTCAACTAGATTTCTGACTTTTTAGCTGTTCCTCTCGTGTCCGGACATTCTTAAATTATCTTCCTGTTTGACCCATATAGCATTTGGTACAGTTTTTGTAATTCGGGTTGTTCACGTTTTGTTTTCTTTTTCAGTTAGCAAATTTTTGATGTATGGAAGGAAATATTTCTGTATCTAAAGTTATTCAGGCTATTGAAATTTAAAGATTGATTTGAGGACTCATACAGGAAAATAAAGTGAATCATTTAGAGCTGAAGAAGTTTTGAAGTGGTCCTGGGGTGGGATTATCTGTACCGTAGAATTATATAGTCGACAGTTATGTCTCTTTCTCTCCCATGAATCCAACGATAATGACATCTAACTTAACTGATCGACAGTGTTCTCCTTTCGTAACTGTCGGACATTTCAATAATAAGTGAATTTCCGGGAAATCAATGAAAAAAATCTATCACCCACGCCGCTGGTCTAATAAAAATTTAAATAAATTTAGACCTTACATCGGTAAACAAACAATGCAATTCGATGTTGTCTCGGTGGTGGCCAAAAGTTGGCTTTGTCTTTCGAATCTTAGCAGACAGTAAACAAGAAATAAATGATGAGATACTGAATGTATAAATGTCGCTCGGCGTAAACATCTTCCCAAGCTATTCAATCGTTTAGTAACAAATAACAAAGTATGGAGTGAATATGTCGCTTAACGAAACTATCGTATTTTACATTTTAGCGGGATTGTTTATTGTGTACATTTACGCGCAGTATCGCATCATGAGAAACGAAAAATACCCGAAATACGATGTTCTGGCGGCAGTTGATCTGAGTTGTAAGTTTTCTGTGTTTTTTTTTGTGTTAACGAAAACTATTAGTTGTCCTAATGGCGGATTCACGCAGCATAAGTCATAAGTTTTTGGTCACAAGTAGTAAGTCAAAAGAAAATTCAGTATACACAAGTTTCTTATAATTTATAACAAAGTGTAGAAACAGCCCCACTGATAATCATCAACTGAACTTATGGCTTGAAACTACTGCATTCAGTGTCAAAAATCTCTACAGTTTTCGCAGTCTAAATTTGGATTTTCTTAAAGTTTATTTACAAAACAATATTTCAAACAAGTTTTATAATTTGAGAAATAAATTATGCATGAGATGGTCATTCGAAAAAGATCTATAAACAAACATTTCTCATTACCTTCCTTACCTTTTCATCAACACGTAGTTGGGTCTGCATCTTCAGTATTTGTATATATTTATTATTATTCCTTGAGACACCATGCCGGATATTAAACAATCAGGCTTTCCATTTCTGATATTCAAAACAAAAGTGCTATCTGAAGACGTGAAAAGACACAGATATTATTTTCCCGATTCACGTATTATGTCAATTTAAAAAGGCAATAAACCTGTTGAATATAATAAAATGATAAGGATTTTCGACAAAATATTTGTTCAAATATCAAAAGATTAATTGAATTTATCACTGACGCATGTTCAAGATAAAGATGACAGATGTTCTATAATTAGCTTTCGGGGCGGGGAGTAGATGAATTTCTCAAAATATCAACTGTTTCTAACACAAAATTAAGATTCATTCCGTCAAAATTCTACTGATAATATAATAAACTAAATATTCCCCAAATATATTTGTGACTGTAGGTTGAATTTCTGGTAATTTTTTCTTTGATTAGCGCATTTATACTGAGGTGGTCGGTGGATCAGCGGCCTAATGCACAGGCCGTTCGAAACTCCAGCATAGCGATAGTCGGTTCGAATCCGATGTAGGTACGAGAATTTTTCTCAACTACTTTATATCGGATTCGATAGGCGGCCGCATGCCTTGTTGGAAAGCAAGTGTATTGTGAGTTGTCTAGATGCCAATCTCGTCTGGTGCTAGCTTGGAGTGCACACCGACCACCCGAGGTGGTGCTGTAGGTTTTCCGGGTTTTCCTACAGCTGAAAAGTGAATACATCACCTAAAACATCAGTAAGTCGCCCCGGAGCGCCACGGCAAATAATAATAATAGCCGTCCTCTACCCGCACAGGCTATGCCTTTGGGTACACTCAACGAGTGTTTATGAGGGAGTATTATTATTATTATTATACTCAATCGTGTTGTTATAGTGACTGATAATTGCACAATTGGACAAGTGCATACAAATTACCGATAATTCTGCAAGAAAGCGTGTTATCTAAAAATTGCACGAGATTTTTTTCATATTTTGGCGAAAGAGCCCAACTCTTTTACAACATATGAAAATAACGGAGTGCAATTTTTATAACACGCTTGAATATAAAATTATCTGGGCATTTTCATGCACGAGTGTGATTCAATGGAATATTTCACGAATAAAGAAATAAGAATTGATTTTCTTCTGAGAAAAATCACAGAATCTACTGACTGACATAGACTATGAATGAAATTGTGCTAGACACGCTTTCAAACAATTTTATTTTCAACACACCAATTAAAAATTACAAGAATTACAGTTGAACACGCAGTTGTAAAAGTTCGCGACATTTTTTCACTTTTTGAAGTATAACTGACATTTCTCAGTATTGTCAGTCAGTGTTGTTGATATTTGCAGAGCAATTATCGCTCCCCAGTGGAATTCCTTTTATGACAAATATCATTATACATAAGGAAAATATTCAGTGTCACACAAAATGACAACATTTGAATGTTCACAAAAACAATCAAGACGCGCGTTTTTCAAGAAGATGAAAAGTAAATGAAAAAATAAAACGTACCACAATTTATCGCAATACTAGAAATAAATCGAATTATGTAGATGTTTTGCCTGGGGGAACATTTCTAATCATCATTTTATGGAACTTCTGATGCCTTAAGAATCTTTATAAGAGTCAGCAGGTACCAAATAATAAAGAAATGTATACGTCACCTATTGCACCATTCTAGACATATCGGATTATCAACAATATTACCTTGAGTGTTACCAGACTGTCTTGACCCTGACGTCACAATTCAACCTGCACAAGATAATGAAGCGGCTGAAGTGGCTATTGAACCCCGAAAAATTGAGTTAGGAATATATTTGAAGGCAACGGAAATGTAAACTTCACTAGTAAAAAATTACATTTGGAGATTGAACATTGCTTTTTTATTCCCAGCTCTACTACGCCCCTGGAGAAGCTCTTGATACCGGCTCTGTATCCTTTCCTCATTATTTCTACGAAATAGTACCAAGAGCATTTTTCATTCAGTTGAGTTATCTATACGAACATTATTACGAATTATCGTGTGATTGGTATCGTTATTGTCAAGAAACCTATCGAGGAAAACAATTGTCAGAAGATTATAAAGTGATTTCAATTCTGAGAACCGTGATGAAACTAAAAATAGAATAAATTCTATTCTAGGAAAAGATCACCTGCTTTGATAATTAACTTTTCTTCCCTAGTTTTAGGGTTGAAAGTGGCATTTTTCCTCCCTAAAAATTAAATAAAGTTTCACATAAATACAGGTATTTTTATAGTTTATATTTCCATTCTACTTAATAAGTAGTAAGTACATTAACAAAAATAAACAAATTTGGGGCTTATGAAAAAATGTATTTATTGAAAAGTATAAGATCGCTCAATATATTTGAAACACTAAATTCTTTGTTATTAATTGTTTTATTCTGAAGGTGATAGTGAAAATCGTATGTTTCACACTGGAGTAAAGTGACTTTTCCTCGAACATTTTTCTCCCTAGTTAACAAATAGCTATTTTTGAATTTATAATTCGAATTACTAATTGTATTTTGTTTACTCTTTCTTTTTGAGTGGACCGCTGTTGTATACAATAAAAGACGTTGTTACAATGGACAATTTGCCTGTATCAATATTGTGACCTCCTTTTCTGAAATGAAGCTACGGTGGCTTGAAGAAGTTGACTATAAAAAAGGTGTAATCCAACTTAATGTATAAAATGCTAACAAATGATATCACTTGATATTTGACTGAAATTGTACGTTTATGAAAATAATGCAAACGAAAATATAGTAGTATATCAAAAAAAATTCTGTGGTTCTTTGTTATTTTTTGTTGAAAGGCAAAGTTAAAAAAAAAATATTTTTCAGTTCTTCAATTTATTTTCATATCTGTTATATCAGTAGCAGGACACAATAAATCAACAATTGGTATGCTTACAATATTTGAAAGGCTTCCTTGTTACATGATCATTTTACAGTACCGGCAATCTTCCCATCTCATATCGTTATATGACTATTAGACGATACTTTTATCGTGAATATCTGTAAAAAATGAGATGCTGACGTTACCCAGTATCCTTATTTTACAATTGATTATATATAGTGAAGAAATTGAGCAAGCTCTTAACAAAAATGAAGACGTACATTCATATAACACAAGATATAATAAATATTTGTCGAGGCACATTGAAGTCAAATACTTCAATAAGTTGAACATTTCTCCTTGAAACAACATAGTGGATATTCAGGAGGATGTATAATTAAAGACAACTAAAAACTTTAAGCAAAATGTCATCCAGTTATTTTTGACTGACCACATGTTTTACAGTGTAGACGAGATTTGCAAATTTTAATATTGTGTTGGTACTTTGACGTATTTCTCGTGACCTATTTTTTGCTTATTTATGCATTTCATATTTTAATATGTATAATATATAATTCTGATAAATAAATTTCTTTCTTTATTTTTCCTCCTTTGTTCAATATGATTTTGAATGTAACTATGTAACACAGCAAAGAGAACATGGGTGAAATAAGGAAACAAGATTAATTGATAAGTCTCCGGCAATGAGCGCAAGTTTGCTAACAGCGTTGACTACTTTATGAGCGAATGGTTTGTGGAAATTGTCCTTGTCGTTGGGGGTTGGGCAATGGTCAATTGACCTTATCCCTTCTCCTCTATGAGATTGTATCAAGACGAACGATGGAGTTTAAGATATCAAGATATGTTTTGTTACAGCACACCAGCAAGAAGATGTCTTCAATATCAGCAGTCGAGTACAGGGACAGGAAAACCAGTGGCCAACACATGATGAGCACTTATCGATAGACCACATCAGAATCATGAACGAGATGAATAAACCTCCAAGTTACAATGACGGTAAGTCCACGAAATAAAATGGTTTATTGTTCAACTAGTGCGGAAAACAGGATATTTCATACGAGAACCACTCGCCTATGGCTCGCGATTCATCATCTTATAATACAAGTATGAAATAACCATTTCGCACGAGTTGTACACTATACTTGTTCTACGACTCACCTGAAAAACAAAATACCTACTATCTAGGAGATATTACTCACAGATCATTTACAAGTAAATTATATTTTGATTGACTTCCATTATATTTTGCAATAGTGTGGAATTATTTTATTGAATATTTCATTTTGAACTATTGCGAATTTTGTACTACGTTTGCAAGAAGCAAGTGCCAACGAATTACCAGTGTTCAGCAAAAATAAATACGAGTTTGTTTGAACAAGTTTCATTCATCTATTTGTTATAATCCTAACTCGAAACATTTCTGCTATCATATAAGCTGAAAGAAACACCACAAATAACAAAAATAATGTTAAATTTGGAACAAACAAACAAATGATTAAATTTTGGAAAAGTAAATAATGCAAGATGTCAAAATAAAATTGGTTCAGTCATACAGATATAGCCATAACAAATGCCATCAATATCGATCTCGCGGAATGTCTGAAAAAAACAATAATAAAATCAATTAATAATCAATTTCCATTTTGTTGTTATTCCGATTATATTGTGAACTGAAGAACAACAAACAAATGGAGTGAAATAAACTATGTAACTTAAATATCTGGCATGTTTTGAAAGTATTACAAATTAATATTTATTTATTAATTAATTTATTAATTATTAATTTATTAATTTCATCAAAAATATTATTCGGGAGGATCAGTCATCCTTCAATACCCATTACTGGACCAGAGAGAAATCAAGGGAATTACAAAGTGTGGGTGTTTGGTGTGCAATTGCAAGGGATAAAATTATTAGACCAATATTTTTTTTCAAGATGCCTTGACTGAAAACGTATAATTGAAGTTTTTGAAATTATTCCCATTCAGATAAATGTGTCAATTTGGTGTGGCAAGTAAATGACTCTCCCGAACACAATATTCTGGCATCGGATGTTTTTGAATTTTTAAATGGAGATAATGCATTGGCCACCTAGGAGTCCAGATTTGACACCAATAGATTTTTATATGAGAATTAAAAAAATCTATAAATAGTCATCAACCAAACTCAATGAATTGAAGAATAGAATAACAGAAAAGATGACTAATATGAATAGTCAATAGATTACAGAATACATAAGGCTAATATAGATGTGAATTAGAACAAAGGTCGTTTTGAACATTTGATATAGAAATTCAATTGTTGAATTCCCTAAAATTTTCACAAAATGTCTTGTATTTTTCAAAAACTGGTCCTGTAAAGTTGGTCAAAATATTTTTTAATACTTACATGAGAATTTTTGTCACAATGAGAATATAATTATTATTTTGTATACTACATTGATATGCAAATATTAAAAAAAATATCGAACATATTCTGTTCCATTCATAACAGATAACTTCAATGGAAGCTATCAATCAAGTGAAGATTAGATATTCATATAGGTATGTAACAAGTTGCAAAACGAGCGTGTTTTTTTTTACTCCAGACGTGAATCTTGGGAAACTGTCTTTCATATCAAACTCATTAGATTTAATAACAATAATAATATCCTGAGAAGGTAATAACCATTGATCGTAGAGTAACTTTTCGCACGCGCATTATTTCTTTACATGTTGAACCGATAATGAAAATCTTCATTATTCATCTTCTAGATGGAATTTGAGAAAGAATTTTTTTGAGTACAATTTTCTACCAATAAAAATAAAATCCTTATTTACAATTTTTCCCCCATTTATTGAAAAAAAAAACAAAATTTAGTTTTGCTGTACACGTATTTATAAATCTAACGCGTACAATTTGTTTTTTAACGTGAGCTCCTTATCTTCTATTTTCCTTCTCAGTTTACCAGTCTGCTTCTAGAGATGAACAATTTTTTCCTTTTGATATTCTTCTTTTGCTAATATTGCTGGGTTTGTAATTGTTAACATTAACTGTCTTGTAACAGTTTCCTTCAATCTATATGGTGTATATCATTCATGTTTCGTTTTCTACAACAGAAATGAGAGAAAAAAGTTTAATCAAAAATTAGAAAATATAGCAGCATCTCTAAGATAGCTTCATTGACCAAGTCCACGTTGGTAACGCTCTTCTTCAGAGACACTTGCCAACATTTCAGAGCTACCACATTGTCTTTAGTGGAATGTGAAATAATTCCAACTGCAGTGTGATTACCACATGCTCGTTTTCCTCATTTTCACCGCGAATAATCAAAATCTGAAGTATCAAAACCATCAAAATTTCATCCATAATATATCTATAAATAACTGTTAAATACCGATAGTTCAATAATTTGTTTCAGACTTTTTATCACCAGTTTTAGAAACATCATCCACTTTGTTCCTGTATCTGTGTTTACGTCCTACCAAATAAATAATAATTGAATTATACTTATTAATAGCTTATTTTCATAATGTCACAATCGACAAAATAATTTTCAAATCCCTTTTTATAATTGGATCGAAATCATCAGTTACAGAAGCTCCACCACCAGTCCCTTTAATATAAATTTCGTTGTGCAGCTACCACACCTTCCTTGTTTTTGTTTTCAAATTGTCATATTTTTACTTCAATTGGTCCATATTTCTGCGATGCACAGCTACGACATTGAATGCTGTGGTAACTCGCTTCCAGGCTTGGCACTAATAGTCAATTGAATCTAAATGTTCCTAGGCAATTGAATTTGAGAGACTAAATTGTTCCTTAGCAATTGAATCTAAGAGACGTAATTTTTCCTCCACGCTGGAAGAAAAACTTTTCTTTTCTTGTCTCACTTCATTGCGAATTCCAAATTGAACTTACCATAAACTGTTAATTTTGAAATTTTACTCCGGCAGTAACAACTTTTACATTGAAGAAATGACTTTTAATGTATTTTTTTATAATTAAGCCCTTAGTGCACAGAAAATACAAACCCTAAACCCATAATACCAGATGACAGTAACCAGTAACCACAGAACTACAAAACATCTTGAAAATTACCAAGATCACCACAACTGTATTCCTAAAAATCCTAATCATCAGTGTAGATAACAGTATAAACATAACGAATGCCGCTTTCAAGGAGGATCAATTTATGGTTTATGGAACCGAAGGCACTTTAAAGTGTACTTTAAAGAACACTCCATCAAGACTTTAAATAAAGGAGATGTTGATCATGGAACTGACTGTAAGCCATAAGCATGAGAAGCCACTATCAAGGCTGAGCCTTCAGTGGATCACGTTTTATTTGCATATCTGGGAAATTATTATTAATGTACTTATTGAAAAGTGGCAAATAAATTATTATAACTATTATTATTTTTTGTCGGCGTCACCCATTACGCCGATGTGTTAGAAAATGAAGAGATATTATTTTCACCTAAAACTTACCATTGTAGAATCACACAGCATTCCGTTTTATGGAAGTTTAGCTAGACACAAAACTAACTTAAACTCTCTTTTTTTTCAGATCCTCCTTCTTATGAAGAAGCGATCAGGATAGCAGCATTGAACCAGCAAGGCGAAAGTTCCACCCCCACAGTCATAATTGTAGCACCGAAGCCTACTACCACGAACTGATACCTCATTCAAAGCCCAAGAAAGCTTGTCGTACTGGGTTAATCTGTGATTTGGATACAAAGGAATAGTCAGAATTGGGAAATGTGCCAGCGGCCTCGAGATCTGGACTCGAAATATTCCCCGATTATGGCAGGAATTAGGGACTCTTCAGACTATCAACAACGAACCAATTTTACTCATAGAATTTAGGAAAATGACGTTTTGTATAGAAGTGACTAAATTTCTTATGCATAAGAACGATGGTGCAGCTAAAAAGTCTACGCAACATTTGTGTAGTCTGACTTGTTGAGTATTTTAGTGTATATAGATAAGGACTGATCAACGGAACGAAAATCTCGATTATATATTTTACGTTATTGTGTTTTATTATTATTCCACCATGAACTTTACTGGCAACCCCATACATCAACAGTTCGAACGTATCCGACAGCCACCCCTATCAGATCATTGGCATACGATCTTCGAATCTTCGACTTTTTTCAGAAATCCCAATATAACCGATTGGGAGATATACAGAAGATAACTTGGGTTTCACTTGAATCTGTGAAATTCTCTAAAAAAGGCGCTGAAGGAATTCAAGACCTGGTAATCTGTCTTCAGGATGCGATAGTCTCCTCATTCCAAAGAAGTAGCACAGAATGGTCCAATTCTCTCCCAAAGAGCGAGAAACCCTAGCGTATGTGCCTCTAGGAGCCTTCACACTGCGACCTTCTCAAGATCCGTTCATATTACCAGACTCTTTAGCATAGTAAGAAGCTTCCTCATCTTCTTGGCAAAACCTGCATGTTCTTGTGTCTGCCAATCCGACGATGTTCATGTGTTGGTTGAGTCTACATTGTCCTGTTAGAAGTCCAACCAGGATCCTGGTTGTTCGACAGTTCTGGCTAAGTAGATACTTCGTGAATTTTGGCGATGCTTCTTCAATGAATCATTATCGAGACTGCTTTTCCACCCAAGTACTGTCTTTCATTTGTTGTTTCAGCGCTTTTGCTATAACACAGCAAGGTTCTAGTGGGGACCAAAAGGAGCTCCTTCTCGGACTAGTGAGTCTGCCTTTTTATTGCCCTTAATCTCTGTGATCTGGTAACTAGGCTAAGGACAGTCTATTTTCCAAGCAATTCCAATCGAGTTTGGAATTGATTTGCATCGAGCTGATTGCTTTTATAGATGCTTGGTTATCGGACTTTATGGCGATAGTCTGTTACTTAAACTCTCGCCTTAGTCGCTCTCCTGCACAGTGATGTATTGCTGCAACTTCTGCTTGAAATATCGTCACATATTCACATAAGCACAGTAAGTCTCTTGTCTTGGGCTTCGCTATATATATTCCTTGGTTTCTGAGCCATATGCTCAGCCGGACATTTCTGTATCAATTCCTTGCTTCTTTTGACTTTTGTGAATTTTTTCCTGAAGCTATACTTGCGAAACATTTCATCCGATGGCATGACCATTATGGGGTCGATTTTCAACTCTTTGTATAGCTCGTTGTACATCTTATCGTGCAGTCTGCTTATGAGCACTTGCTCTCTGGTCAATCGATTGTTGACTGACCTGGTTACGCCTTGTATGTAGACATAAAGTACGGGATGGTTCAGCAAGACTTCTAAGGTGGCTGTTGGAATTTTTCTCATAGCTCCCGTAGCTGCCATAAAATCATTTTTGCATGAATACCACGGATACCATATGAGCTCGACGTGTTCCTTGTCGGGCTACTGATTCTGCCTCTTCATTGCTCTTGTAACCTCTGTGACCTGGTACCCAACTGTCCAACTCTTGCAGAATTTCTAAGCAATCCCGAACGAGTTTGGAATTAATCTGCTATTGCTTCTATAGCCGGAGTATAGGGCGATGGTCTTTCCCATAAACTTTTGTCTTAGTAACTCTCCTACACAGTAATGTATTGCTGCAACTTCTGCCTGGAATACAACCACGTGTTTACCCAAGCTCAGTGAGACTCTTGTCTTTGGCTTGGCTAAATATATTTCTGCTCCTATACCTTTCTCGTTATTTGAGCAGTCTGTATAGCAAGCCATTTCTGCATTAATTGGGGGTTTATGCCTCTCTGGTTTTTCCCGAAGCTATACTAGGGAAGCATCTCATTCGATGGCACTCTCATTAAGGAGTTGGTTTCCAAGTTTTTGTTTAACTCGTTGTACAGCTTACCGTACAGTCTGCTTATGGTCGCTTGCTGTCTTGTCAATTGTCTGATTTCGCCTTGTATGTGGACATGAAGTGGCCTTAGGTTCAGCAAGACTTCTAATACGGGGTCTCGTATTCGACATTGAACGAGGTGACCCAAACTCTATCACCGAGTTGGAATATTGCCTGTGGCGTCTTCCCAGGAAGATTGATGATGGTTCTTGACCCATTTCTTCGTGTCCTGCTTAATGCCCCCAAACGGGATTCCACAGTCTGGTTCTGGTCAAATGAGAGGTATCCTTCATAAGTTTTACCGTGTTCTGTGCTCCTAGGTCGATGAGGTTTTGTGAGTCTACCAAACCAGTTTGGAAGTAAATGTGCTTGATGGCAGAGCCTTTATTTCCGCCTAGATATCGGAGAGAATGTCTGGATTGGTTTCTAGGACCCATCCTCTTGTGCAGACTTAGATATCTTTGGTCTAAAACTGAAAAGGGTGTCTTCAGGTTTAGAACCATTGCATTCTGCAAGAAATGCTCTGGCTGTGACTGAGTTATGTGTTATATAGAATTTACATATTATTCTCCCATTCAACACTAATGCTATTTTGAAAAATAAAACACTGGGAAAGTATTATTTGACCTGTATTTTGTGGTGACTAAACAGTGAGGAGTGTGAGGACATGTACATTTCAAAGTAGATTTGAGTTGAGGGACAAAATTATCCACAATTACGGAATTCCTAATACTCAAGTATCTAGACCACGAGTCTATAGCATTTTCAAATGATTTTGATGAAATCAAATCTCGCTTCTGCAATGATCTGATAACATCTCAATGCAGACTACTAGTATGTATCTTAAGAACTCCTAAGCATCTTGCTGGGCGTTACTGTTGTAGCGGAATAAACTTTGGATCTTACTTTTTGCTGAATCCGACCACAGATCCTTAATATTAATTATACTTTAACTGCATTGTTGTTGAAGATACTTGGCTTCTGGAGATAACAATAACATGATATCGATGTCAGGTGCATGCCAAATTGAAAAATACTCCGTATTACGAATTATATATTCGAAACATGAAGGGAAACATTAAACTTCTTCTATGTTCAACTGATATTTTAGAAAAAGGAAAAAAACAAACAATTTTTAACCCCAAATACCGAAAAATGACATGTTATGATTCATCATTTACCGCAATTTTTTGCCACATGGGTATGAACGTTCATGCTGCGATTTGCGAATCGCACAAAAATTGCGAATATTCGCGAGGGTGTGAACAAGCCTTAACTTCGGAAGAAGTTTAACCCTCAAAGGCTCGAAAAACTTTGCTGTTCCGGGCCCTGATGGGATCAATTGGTAGAAAAAATATGCGTACCTACAGTATAATAATAATAATAGTGTTAATTTTAAAAAGGTAATTACAATAAGTATTTCTTTGTTAAAATCGAGCATATAAACACTTGAGATATCTTACTGAAGCTTTCGCTTGTTAGTGAGTTGGTTCACAAGGTGTACCAATTAAGGCAATAATACAATTTTTATGTCTAACCTTAAAATATGTAAAATGATAAAAAGCAATACAACGATGTCTAACCTAAGTGTATATAAAAGGAATGAAATAATTAATACATAAAAACCGAACAACGGAATTTTTCAGATTGTTGATACAAGTGACGTTAATATTTATGATTTACATTTACGTTTTCTATCTTATTGGATTAAAAATCTTTACTTATCAATATGATTTCATCGAGACTTAGTTACAAAACACTGTAAATGGATTGAATATGGTAAAGTACAAAAATAGTATTTCTGGTTAGTTTATCAAATTGTGTATTTGTTTCAGATGGATTTCCAGATTTTTTTAAGTTTGTTTTACTTTCCTGAACGTGCAGGGGTAAGTTATTGTATAATTTTGGACCAAAATAATTAGTACATTTTTGTCCAATAGATTTGTATGTTCGTGGGCACCGGAATTGGTTGTGACTTCTAGTGTGGTAATTATGAGTGCGTTCCTCCAGCTTATCTTTATTTTGTTACTTTTTTTATAGTATAGTTGCCTGAGGTCTAATATTTCTGATTCTTCATACAATTGGTCACTTGGATATCTTAAATTTGTGAAGAGCATAATTTTCAGAAATTGTTTTTGAATAACTGCAAGTGGGCGGAGGTATGTTTTTGATAGCCCCCCCCATCCAAGTAGGCCGTAAGTTAAATGACTTTCCATCAAGCTATGATATACCACTTTCTTCTGTTTCAGGTCAAGGATGTTGTTAGTTTGAGAATGAAATTCACATGTTGATTCCATCGCATATGTGAATCTATCCCTAGATATTTGATATTAGTTGCTGACGTGATTTGTAAATTATTTTGCTGTGAGAGATATTGAAAATAGAGTATTCTCATATATTGTGAAGGGAATAAAATATGTTTGTCACTATTTGAACCATCCTAATGAATATAACCAAATAAAGATTTTTCTATTCATTATAATCGTTATGAAATGGGTTCTGGATACCTGGAGTAAAAGGTAAAAATAAACATAATATTTGTTGTGTTCCTCAATATCCTTAAATCAAATACATAATATATTCTATGTACCTGTTGAATAATAACAACCGAAATCTCTCCGATTACTTATTTTGCAACAAATTTAATTTACTGTTTTCTTCGACATACAGGTATTACATTACCAAAATTGAAAACTACCCCAATTCATGTGTGACAACGTAATAATCAAAATACGTATGGTATATATGTGGAGCTCTGGAGTTCTCTCATCATTGTGTGTGTTGAGAAATTTCGGCAACTGCATTTGAAAATGTCTCCAGAATTTGTGATAGGATTAGTCATTTTCATATTTATACTCTACATACTTTACAAAAAATGGTTGGAATCTCGCAAGGAATCGTCGAGTGAGGAGAATGTAGCAAGCGAAATACGTAAGTACGGTTTTGAAAACATCAATTAAAACAACCTGATTTGGAATTTTTGAAGATGATCCTTCGCATTACTCGAGGAGTTGATTTCTTTAGGGTTATAAACATTGAATTGGGAACTCATTGAATGTATCGGGAAAAATTTGTTCAGGCTGGATAGGATTCGATCAAGCGAATTATGTATTGTGTTGATAATTAGAGAAATATTTTTGATATGCTGTTCTGGCGATCAACTTCACAAAAGACGATTACAGATATAATAAAGTTTTGTGGTATGATGAAAATTTTTTTTTTTTTTAAGAATGCATGCTGTGTTGATCAAGCCCTTTAAATTCAGTTGAGAAGGAGAAAATTATGAGTCAGCCATTAGTGAAGATCTAATGTTTACGCCTACATTGTTATTGCTGAATATTAATACGATAGATGATGAGAAACTTTGTTTTTTACTAAGTGATTTGAGACAATATGAGAATGAGGACGAGGTGACCGTCATCAGCATGAAAAATTGCGGTATATTTTCTGAATGACTGCCTTTTAATTTAAAGTTGGGAAAAATTGTTTTAATTTTCAAAAAGAAAAATCCAACAACAAAAGCAAACTAAAGACCAGCAACAATTCCTTGTTCATGTTCCTATATTATTAATTAATTTAAATTAAGTTTTGTTTATAATTGGTACCTACTAATGTTCACCAATAGCCCCAGGCGGATTAACTTCCATGAATACATATTGTCATTTATTTATATACGTTTCATGTAATACCAGGAACAAATAACTTTTAATTTACCTAGTAACTTAGGTACGGCAGAGTGCCATCAAGGTTCCTTTCAGAATCACTCGATTTCATGAGTGACAACGTAAAGATCAAATCATATGTGTTATGTGTATGTAGATATTCTGATTTCATTTTGTTCAGTAATTTCGGCAAGTGTGAATAGAAATGCTGTTCATAGTATTTGTGATAGTGATATGATCTCTTTTGTATATTGTGTATATACTTTATACAAGAAGAAAAGCACGTCAAAGGGCGTTAAAGATGAGTGGGGCAGATTGGCCAGTCATAAGTGAGACTGATTTTGAAATAAATTATAACAACTAGATTTCAGTAGCAAAATTGTAGAAAGACTGTTCCCAACAGGCCATAGTAGCATTGTAATTTGTTCCAGTGCTTTTTTATATTATGCTGCGAACTTTTTATGATTCATATCCTCCCTATAAAATGGTTTAGAATTGGAAACTTTCATTTACTATTGGACAGAAGATACTGAAGGACTGAACCATTTTAGGGTTTGAGTTGGTGAACTACTGACTTTTTTGGTTGAGTAAAAGATGAACTACAATAAAAAAAAGTTAATTTAATTTGCGTTCAAGAGGAAAAACATTGAACTGCGAATATATTTTCAAAAGAAGTGAATAATTGAATTCGTGTTGACTTGAAGTATGGGGTGAAATTGGTATATAGGAGTAAAATGAAAGAATTACTATGTTATTGAATTCTTTACAGTACCTTTTGAAAATGAGGTTAAATATTGTTTTCGGATATTTAGTCTTGTGTGTATTATTACATTTTACAATTCATTTTCTGTTTCTCTTCACTTGATCATATCTGAATCATTGTGATTATTCTTTTGACACTTTGTCATTTAGCCAGACGTAAGTATCTGAATTTCAAAAATTATTATTATATTATTAACATATATTCAAATTTCCTTTCTTATATTTAAGGTTAGAGTATAACGAAACATCTTCATTTTGGTCTAAAAGTGGGAGGTCTTGTGCCCCCTCAGGCCCTTCTGACGCGACGCAAAAGTGAGTACGTCACCTAAAACATCAGTAAGTCGCCCGGAGCGCCAAATAAGCGACAAATAATAATAATAGCCGTCCTCTACCCGCACAGGCTATGCCTTCGGGTACACTTAACGAGTGTTTAGGGAGTATTATTATTATTATTGGTACTACCATCTGACCTCGAAACCTTGAACAGTTTTTCGTAAACGAACACAAAATGGAAGTTTTCTGACATAAATTGATACTATTTGACGCACCTAGTTGAGTTATTCACTGCTAGATGGCAGCGTAATCTCCATTTATTATGTACACCAGAGTTTTTTCGTTTCGCCACCTGAAAACTGCTATATAAAAGGATGTAATCTACTTAGGATTAGTATGAATTTTGGTATGGATGTACCAGAATAGTTGTAAATGTGTTTAAAACACAAATTACTATTTTATGTGAACAAAAAGCCAACAACATTGACCCTGGATGGGGATAATTTTTGATAGAAAAATATTTAATGTTCGAAGAGTTGCAATAGCTCTACTATACCGCCATAACTTTAAATATAAATGAAATAGTCAAGGTTCTATTATTTTTTTTTTTTATTTAAAAAATCCAATGTACATGCTAGCAATTTTTCATAAATAAGTTTTGCTGCGTTTCTGGTTTTGTGATACTTTCAAAACACGGAAAAATAATAAAAAAACTTATCTATATCATTTTACGCAATACTCAGTGTACTTGCTTATCATCAGAAGCGATATAGGTTTTGAGGCCTGCTATTATTATAATTATTATTTTAATGTTTTTGAGGGAGTCATGATGAATCCTCGAAGAGTTATTACTTATTTAAATCACTTCTATTCTGATCGATCTTTAATAATAATCAACTCATAGTTTCAGAGGCTAAAATTTGAGTGTATTTTAAACCCTATCGAAAAACAGTTTCGTTTTTTTTGTATTTTAGAAAAATCATTCACGTATTTTAGTGATGCTTAGTTGAACAACAGTTTTTCATTCATCTACTTCCACCCAAAAATAATTTTAATTTTTTTGGTTGATGAACAAACCATTCTGATTGATCCTCATTCATTCACGGCGAAATGAGTATATTCTATATTCCCTGTAGGTAAAAAGTATTTTTTGAATTATGGAAAAATATTTCTTACTGAGTTTAGCAATACTCAGTCGCACGCAGTATTAAGTATAAATGAGAAATTGACATGTTTTTTTGTGGTGGTAGAATGAATTTCAATAACTGCGTTTTTACGATTTTTTTTTTTACTTATAATGTTTTATAAAGTTTGCATTGATATGATACTAAATTTCTCATTCATTATATTGTCCTGCCGAATTACACTCAATGTTTGTATTGATTTCAAGTAAATTTGCGTTCAATTTAGAAACTTTCATCCTAAAAACTGTCCACCTTCGTTCTTGCGTTTTTAATAATTGACAGTTTTTCTAGTCTAATGTAGGCAACAGTTTCCCATTAAACAACTCAAATTTACCCGATAATATTTAATCTTCTAGTGCAATTATGTGAATGAATACAAAAAAGTATCCGATATTAGGCAACTATCCCTTACCACCCTGTTTCGATTCTTTATTGGCTGGCCTACCGCTTTTCGTCACAGCCTCCAGATTGTTTGTAGGTACAAAATATATAAGTTTGTTTACCAATGGAGGAGCCTGCATCGCTATTTCTCGGACTAATCACCTTTGAAAACCACCCCATTCCTCGGGTGCCAAGATCAATTCGAAGATATTCTGCATTTTGTTCATTAACTTCGGCATGTGTAGGTAAAAATGTGGGCTGGAGTATCAACAGCATTTGCGATATTAGCACTTTTCATTATGTTAGCGTTTTTTTGGTTTTGGTTATGGAGGGATAGTGGTGATGACAAAAACGACGAACCCGGATGCCTAGAAGAACCAGATTTATTGATAGCGTCGATAATGTTCAACCCTTTTTTGAATACTCAACATGTTTTACCAGGCGAGTACGGTTTTAAGAACATAAATAATAACAACAACAAATATTTTGTGGTGAGATTACTGTTAATTTGCGTATTCACTTCAATATTGAAATTTATTCTTACGGTATCTAACATCAGCATTACAGATCATGGGTAATTTTCACTCATTATTATTACACGATGCTTATATTTAGCAGTATGCTTGTATTTTCAGTAGTTACAGTTGTGGTGGCAGTACAAAAATAATTAATGATTTTAGCACAGATGAACCCTAAAACCCTGTGATTTTAGTGTTCTGGTCCAGTTGAAGATACGGCTTTGGTGACGACGGATTGCTATGTCCTGTAATGGTAATTACTTTATTTCTGACTGGGTTATTATAATCTTATATCGTCATAATTATGCTATCAATAAAGAGGGTCATAACTTCCTAGGGACATTATAGATTCTTAATTCCCTTTACCTTTCACAAGTAAAAATAAATTAAGAAATGCTAATATATATGTGTATATATTTATGAAAAGAAAACTAATCCATATTTTATTTATTCACGTCATTACAAATAATAAATGTACAATTTTGAAATGTGCCTTGAAAATTACTTCCGCCTATGGATGGAGCTTCTGTTCACTACTGTCGAGGTACCTGCCACCGTGGAACTCTTTTTCAACCACCGTGTCTTTTTAAGTTAGTCATAGTTGCTGCTGCATTAGCTAGAGCAGTAGCAGAATTGCGACGAAGGCAATGTCCCGTATAAGAAGATGTGTTTGGCAATCCAAATACATATCTATAACTGGGGATTTCCCCAAACATTTTTTTTGCAACGAACTATGAGAAAACACTGTAATTAGAAAGTATATACCTACGCTATTATCCCTTGAGATTTTAAATTTTTTTTCTGACCGCCAGTTTTTCTATGATTTGAAAAAAAAACGGGGTATGTGACGTCACGTTCATCAAAATTTAACTTGGCAACGTCGTATAAGTTATACATCATGGAATCTCAAATTATCATTACATCTGGAGTGTTCTATGATAGTTGTCATTTGATACCAGATGGGTTTGTTCGTCAGTTTCACGGAGAAGATCAATAATAATTGTTTTTCTCTGTTCAACTCATTTGCTTACCATATGTGATACAAGATATATGCTCAAATCTGTATGCTGGAAACTAACAGACTCTTGAATATTTAATTTTCTAAGGTTAAAGCGGTTTTCAAATTCAAAGTTTTGTTGTTTGTGTAAGGTAATTTCTGTATTCCTTATAACCGTGAAAATGTCTAAAGTGCTTCGTACCGGTTGTTCCACTGATAAACTGTATGTTTTCTGTGGTAATAACAACTTTTGTTCCATAAGAACTGTTATTATAATTTGTGGTGTTGCCAACTATAGGTTTTCATCAAAAGGCAGGTTCGTTCAGAAAATTTGAAATTACCTTCAAAATAACACATGGGGTTTTTAGTTTATGCAATAAATTATCAATATAAATTGACTTCATAGATATATTAAGTGAATATGATAATTTATTTCATGTGGTAAAAATCTCAAAACTACTTCGTCACTTTGACAGCGAAGTTGTTTACGTTTGACATTATCGCCATAGCGTTCCCCATTTTTATTGGCGGGAAAAAATTAATAACGATTTGCAAACCTGCAAACCTTCCTGTTTGACGGGAATGAATATACTTTGTTTAATTTCAATTGCATTCAATTTTGAAGTACACATATATTAACTTATTGATAAATAAGCTATTATTATTATATTTTTTGTTACAGACCCAGTAATCCCAGCAACCCCAGTAATTACAATCTTAGACCGTCCATGTCGGCAACATAGGAGACCAAGAACTCCAAGAAGGCACGATAGACCACCACCGTATGAATGTGAGTTCAGTGATTACTCTGTCCATAAAGTAACACCCCTTCCTGTTAACTTTTCTTAGGATCACTTACATTTTTTAAAACAAATTCTAGTTCATAAACTACTACTCTTTGACATCAATTAAAAATATATTTCTTTCGAGATAGCGATGGTTGGTACCATATTTCAATGACACGGCAGGTAGAGTGATTTCTCGTTTTATAGAATTGCAGAAAATTTTAAAAATCGTCCAGATTAAAGAACGATGTTTATTTTAGCGATGTGAAAATTTGAAAATTTGGTAAAGAAAGTTGTTTACCATTAACTTCCAGGTACGTGAAATATTTCTGGCGTAATATTCGTATCTACGTCTCTTATGCGTTCGTTTAATTCATCGATCATTACAGGGTTTTGTTGAGTTGAAATAAAAAAGCTAAAGGGGTCAAATCAGGTGAGCGAGCTGGTCGAGGATAACGAATTCAGTCAGAATTTGTTTTAAGATGGCGATTTGAAGCACTAACCCATTGTTGTTGCCATTAGAAATACTTCGGTCTCTGAATTCAGCCCACTCCACCTGAACAGGTGAACATTTTTGGATACACCGAAGTATTCGAGGTATTTGTATAAATTATGGTGGAGATTCTTAGAAAATTCCTACTGATGCACACCTTAAAGAAGAACTCCGAATCAGTATATCAGAATTGGCATTTTCCGTGAAAATAATAATGTTTTGGTAATACTTTCAATAAGAACTATTTCCAAGGGATGATGAATAACAAACCAACTGGCCGATTCAATTGTTTTTAAAAGTAGTTGTTTCTCAACTTGGAAATTCTTGCGGCTCTTCTGCGCTTGTGTAACATATTTCCTTCTTTTTTTTTTTTAAAATTGTTTTTTTCCGTTAACCAGCTGTCACCCCCCTACGAACGACAGCTCTCAGAAGTCGAAACTTGTGCGAGCTAAGGATTACCGAGGTCTTACCTTTTAAAGTGCGATTCCTTTGGATGTGTTTATTTTCTGTAACCAATCTATTCTATCAATTCTTTATTTCAGATCCTCCATCTTACGAGGAATCAGCTAGCATGGTGCCTCTGTACCAGGAATCTGAAACGTTTACTTCCATCTTTATTATTCAAGAAAGGCCTCATACCTCCACGAACTGTAAGGACATCTCTGAAGACTCATGAAGTTAGATTAGATGAATTGTTCAACAACAAGGAGAATTACCGAAACCAAATCTACGTCAATTTCACCAGAATTTGCATCATAATCATGGTGTATGTGTAGTTTTCAAATTATTTGAATTGTTCTTACAGCCAAGTATCCAAATATTCATATAATAATAATACTAATAATCCCTCATAAACACTCGTTGAGTGTACCCAAAGGCATAGCCTGTGCGGGTAGAGGACGGCTATTATTATTATTTGCCGTGGCGCTCCGGGGCGACTTACTGATGTTTTAGGTGATGTATTCACTTTTCAGCTGTAGGAAAACCCGGAAAACCTACAGCACCACCTCGGGTGGTCGGTGTGCACTCCAAGCTAGCACTAGACGAGATTGGCATTCTAGACAACTCACAATACACTTGCTTTTCAACAAGGCATGCGACCGCCTATAGAATCCGATATAAAGTAGTTGAGAAAAATTCTCGTACCTACATCGGATTCGAACCGACTTTCGCTATGCTGGAGTTTCGATCGGCCTGTGCATTAGACCGCTGATCCACCGACCACCTCTGATTAGATTTAGTTAGGTGTTTAATTTTGTATTATTGCGAATAGGGCGTATCATTAGTTTTAAATATGTACATTATATATTTTAATTTTAAGTAAATTTAATTACATTTTGATTAACAACGTGTTTATTGCCTCATTACCTCTATGTTTTTCAGAAATGTTATTGAAAAAATCAATTTCTACCTGACAAAATGAAACTTGATTAAAAATAACCGATCCATTCGCTGATTCCCTAAACAATAGGGTGTCGGTAAACACCGAACTGCCGAATCATTGCAGTCCAACGCCTCGCAAAGTTTTTCTACAAGAATATACTTACTTTGCAATACTTCCAGTTACAACTACCAAATGACAATCGAAAACAGGTGTGTCTGTCTATATACTAGTTTCATGGTTCATCCGATCATCAGTGTAGACCCGGACACAACATTTCATGACTGTCACTTTCATCGAGCACAGCGAGAGAGAGAGAGAGGGAGATATATCATTTATTTAGGTAACAGCTAACAAAAAGAATAAATACATGAAATTGTAAAAATAGTACACAGTATAAATAAAAAAATTTAACAATCATAAGTTTAAAAACACAACGATCACTAAAAAAGTCATAATGGATAACGTCAAGTATTTAAAAATATCAACAAAATGCTCCTTCAATTTATCAATTAATATACGAATGTTTTTTGATTCTGTAATAAATTCAGGTAAATTATTATATTCAGTCATGCCTTCATGTTATATATTCCGTTTGGTTTTCATCAATGAAGTAGGCAATATTTGTACGTATTTTTTTCTGGTATTATAATTGTGAATATCTTTCCTGAATCGAATATTTTCACTCAAATAAGTTGGAAGTAAATTATTTAAAAGCTTATATATAAAAACAAATGTTCGAAATTTAAAGTATTCCTCAACTGGAAGCCAATTTAATGTCCTTTGCATCAATTGAATGTTTGTAAATTTGGAACTTTTCAGAATAAATCTCATGCAGCGATTTTGTAGTATCTGAAGTTTATTCAAATCTGTTCTATTGCAAATGTACATAATTGTGGCACAATAATCAAAATACGGTTTTATGATTGTGTTATATATAACTTGTCTGGCATATGAGGTTAAATCCCTACTCACACCATACGCAAAGCCAATATTTTTAGAAATCTTTTCACAAACTTAGTAAATACTCAGTAGATTCCAGTTTCTTCAATTCTACAACCTTAAATTTCAACGTGGAATTATGTTTCCTGAAATCATATATGCTGATTTATTTGGATTTACAGGCAGCTTGTTCGCTTTCATCCAGTTTTCAATATTAAATAATACGTTGTGTTCAACTTTTTAATTGCAACATCAACGCATGTACCAGAAACATAAAATTGTGTCGTCAGCAAATAGGTGCATTTTGCAGACACCCAACTCAATCATGAAAATATCGGTTATGAACATTATGAAAAGCAGAGGCCCCAATAAACTACCTTGAGGTACTCCTCTGCTCAACTCAATTTTGAATGAATATTCTTCACCAGTTTTTGTCTTTTGGTTTCTATTCCCCAAATACGATTGAAACCACTCGTGCGTTGATTCGTCAAAGCCATAGTAATTTTTCAATTTCAATAGTAAAATGTTTCTATCAACCACTTCAAAGGCTCTTCTTAAGTCTAGAAATACTATTACGGTGACAAGATATCCATTGAATACTTCAATTCATTTATAATTTTTTGAAGAGCTGTTTCACATGAATGTCTTTCTCTGAAACCAGACTGATTTATTGATAATACTTAGGCCATTTTCAATAATAAATTCACTTAATTGTTGATGAACCACTAACTCCAATATTTTTTCAAGACAAGGCAATGTATTGATGGGCCTATGCTCCTCAAGTAACGTCGTCTTTCCAAATTTTGGTATAGGTATTATCAAAGATGTTTTTAAAACATCTGGAAATTGAGATTTTGTTAATGATGTGTTGATAACATTCAGTAGGGAATAACCAATATTACCAAAAATATTTTTAACCAGTTTGAAGAATGTTTATTGTTTTGGGTAAATTTGATTTCATCTAAGTTTGACAGTTCTATATTCCTCAACGTAAATAGTTCTTTTTCATTTGCATTCGCGTTGCAAGGATTTAAATAAAGAGCTTCTGTATTCAATATAAATGTGCTAGTATGAAACTTTTTTGTAAGATCCTCTATACTGTTGACAAAATATTCATTGAAAATGTTTGGCATTTCTCATCAACCATAATATCGTTAATCTTAACTGATTGGATTTTCCGAAAAATGAATTTACTTGATTATCAACTCTCTAATCCATGAATTTTTCATATTTTTCTTCATATCTGTTTTTAGATTTTACTGGTAATGAATCCAAATAGATTTCTTCAGCTCCATTTGTTATTTCTAGGGGTGTATTTGGAAAATATAAATCACTTTCCGAATCAGAAATCATGATAACTCAAACAACTAACAATGCTTTCAGTGAAAACTGACATGCCTAAGAGCAAACACTAACTTGGTATAACAAGAATCGGTTTTACGCCTACAGTTTTTGTTTAAGAATTTTTTTTCTTAAGTAAAAGGCTACATTTTTTTGTGTAAATTCGAGAACTTTAGTGATTTTCGGTTATGATAATTCTTAAGATAAAAAATTTTTAATGACATGATGAATTGGATGATGATAATTGAAAAGGAACCAAGCGACTTTGATCATATTCTATGAACGTTATCGTAATGTTGTACATTTTTCTATAATAGGAAACTGCGTCTTCCTTCAAAGTCGCTTGGATCATTAGTAAATAAATGATAAATTAATGTCAAACCGTCGGCGTCGGTTGGAAACTTTATCTCAGTCTTTGCAATTTGGTGCTTGGCTCCTTTTCAATTATCATCATCCAATTGTGTATGGGACCACCGAGCCCATAAAAAAATATCTTTTTCAAGATATCAATGATTTTTGCAAAAACCCGGTCCTACGATCGTGAAATTTGTACCTGATTAGCGTTGCCCCTACATTTAATATTAGCATTGAATTGAGATTTGACTAGTTTAATATCTTCATTGCATGCTTCACAAATATATGCCTACAGACTTTTGCTGCGCGGGATGAGGAATAAATTTGACTGTTCGGTGTGACGCGCTCTTAAGACCGTCAATGATTCTATTTTGCTTTTTGATAAATAAAAGGAAAAACTGCAATATAATTATAGAATAATTCCTGTCTCTGTCTATTAATAATTTAAAGTTGACCAAACATTATAAACGAGGGTGGAAAATGATTGAAAATATGAATTCAACTTTCGTCACTAGAAACGAAAATGAATGCCGTGGGAATTTCTCCTTCTTGCGACGGAAATCACGTTTTTGCTGAAGGTATTATATTACAAAATGACTTCTCATTGTAAAGGGTTGCAGAAAAAACAATTTTTTTCATATAACCTCTCATTTCCAACTTAAAACTTGAACATTAAAGAAAAGAAAGGTGTTAGAGGCTTCTTTATTGAGAATATGGCCATGAATCGAAATACATTCTATTCAATAAAATATCTTTTCATGAGTGTTACTTTTTCGACGTCAAGACGACTGTTCCATTCAATTGAATTCGTACTATTAATAATGACGGATTTGGCCGACATAATTTGACCGTAGGTTGCCTACCTGCAAAATTCAGTAGACAACCCGAGAGACGGGGTGTACCTGTATTGGAAAATACGAGATAATCCCAGCAAACTCAGATAATCTTCTTAGGAAGGAGGCCGAGACGATTGCCGTAGAGAAAGCTGACTTTTCAGAAAATGAGATTAACAGGCAAATTCCACTCAGTTTAAACCAATAAATGAAACCCAGGTATTAATGTGTGTGAAGTTAGCAACAAATTTGCCAGCAATGATTTCGTGAAATTTTGCGTAATATATAAGAGTGCGGATATTAACAATAACGTTTTTTCATATTGAAAATGGTATGCTTGATTTACAAAAAATTCAAGAATCATTTATACATATATATATATATATAAAAATCACTCATGCTACCCATAATATTACTAGTTTACAGCTCCCAATCACACAAGAAAATAATAACATATAAAAGAAATTATATAACCACTTGCCTAGTGGGAAGTAGGGATATGAAGAACAAGAAAATATACAAAAAAAAAATAAAAATTTGCTTCTGAATAAAGATTATTATGACTTGAACCAGTTTTATTCAGGCACACTGATATTTTATTCATTTATTTATTTATCCATTCATTTATCTTTTTATTTATATGTTAACACTACGTCTGATTCAATTTTTGCAGTATTATGTATATACTGACTTCTGTCTTCTTACTTTTTAATTTATACTCGACTTTTCTGACTTTTTTTTTATTATCCATTTACATTGATTTTACCATTTTATATTTTAATAACTAACAGAGCATGGTTTTTTTAATATTTAGGCAATGACTATTGTAATTCTAATGTGCACATTCATTTTTGCAATTTTTAATCAGACGCAGAAATTTATTTTTCCCACAAGCGTGCGTGATTCACCCTATACCCGCACGCAATTTAGTTTGAGAGGTGTCATTTTCCCGCACTAGTGTGGGAATAAGTTTCTCACAATAGTGCGGGAAAAACATTGGAAAAATTTTGTTGATGACAAAATATGAAAGTTTTGGTTTGTTTGGTGCAGAAGTATGAACGTTTGCTCAAATCTGTCCATCAGTTTGTACTATTTCTTGTAATAATTAAAAAAGGTTGAAAAATAAAAATTGATTGTTATGAGAGTCCCTTCGTGTACAATCAGATTGATCTCATATCAAACCTATAGCAGGGGAGCCCAATCGGGATTTCGGGATTTACTAAAGCGCGGCAGATTAATATATAGGGGGATATCTTGTACTCGGTTGAGTACCTCCACCAAATAGGAATCTCATAAATAAGGCCGCGCGTCCAGGATAAAGGATCAGATTAGTAAATAAAAATTATTCATCAGAAATTCTCGAGCGCGTCAGATTAAGATAGGGTGAGATAATTACATGCTAAAAAGTGTATATTCTACTGATCTGACAATTTGAGAGTGACGTAAAGAAAGGGGAGGGCTACAAAGTTGTAAAAAAAATCATCTCGACATTCTCGAGAGTGGCTATTTCTTTTATTTTGAAGGAAATGATTCAAGGATAATGAAAAATATATAATCAGACAATTTCCACAAGCTGAAAAAAAAAAATTCGTCGATAAAGTCTAATATGCGTGCAGCTGCGTAATGCCTATATTTCCCTCTCCGCGTTACTATTTCTCTCTCACTCTTCCTCTATCTATTTGGCTTGCCAAACTTAGATTTTGAATATAATTTGAACCGATTCGTACCGGTAGATTTTGAGAAATCTGAAAAAACTACGAAAATTTTCTTTTTCAAATGTGTTTTTTTTTGGAATAACTTTTAAACAGCTTCATCGATCGATTTCAAAAACTAATCAGCTCTTAATATCAAAGAACCACGTCGATCGCCGCCAGTCCGGTCAGAATCGGTTGGTTCGTTCGAGTTATCGTTGTCGAAAGAAAACCAAAAAAAGTGTTTTTTTGGAATCACTCTGAAATTTCTAGTTCGATCAATTCAAACTCAAAGATTCTTCATGAAGATTGAAAAACTGCGTCGAATGCCGCCAACCGCGTGAAAATCGGTTCATTTATTCAAAAATTATTGCGGTTTGAAAATTCAAAAAATTGTATAAACATCTATCAAACTTTTGAGCTCGGACAGATTATAATGACACAAAAATCATACTTTTGAGCTCGGAGAGCTCAAAAACAAAATAAGTGAAATGTTGAGCGCTTAGGCATGGAGTTAGCGGGAAGTTGCAGAGATGGCCTTTAGGGTCAACCGTTTTCCTAATTTTTTTTGTCAGATAAGGCGAATCCCTCTAGAAAATCGTCAGCTTAGGAGACAGCACATCTAGGACATAAAGATGAACCATATATATCTTAATCTGACGCGCTTGAGTATTTCAAAATGGCGTTTTTTTTCATATTATAATAATGGCCGCGAGTTTGCGTCACATCGACATCGTCAGATTATTGCATGGGAGCTTTTTTAAAGTTCAGTCAACACATCCTAAGAAAATCTGACGCGCTCGATGATTTTTGAATTTTTTTAAATTTTCAACCCTTACCTACAACCACCCCCATTATGCAAACGATCAGAATATCATACGTACCTTATTAAAAATACCTAGCACATTGATGCTATCAATACCTGACGCGCTCGAGTATGTCCATGCAACAGTTTTTTTTACAAATTTGAAAATCTATAGCCTCTTCCCCCACCGATGAAAATGTATAATTATATAACATTTTTTACGCTTGAGTAAATCCTCATTTAGCATCGTGGGCTCCCCTACCACTATTGTTGTTATGCCAATCGAAACAAGTTTCTTTGCGATTGTCAAAGTGACAGACAAAGTGTTACGTATTGAATTTTCGATTTTGTTCAATTTCTATAATGGATTTATTCATCTGATGAAGAACTTTCTCAAGAAACTTAGAGCTCTTATTACCATTATTACCAATGAAGTCTAAAGAAAGGTAAGAGAAGCGATTTGTTGAATGGTGCAACGATAAAAAAGTGAAAACACCAAATAAAGAAGTATCGCAGTATATCTGCACTTTCAAAATCCAGAGCTTTACACTGGTCACAGCTTCAGGCGTTCCTCAGCCACTTTACTTGCTAATTTTGGAGTAGGTCTAACAAATGTTAAACGTCTAGGAGGATGGAAGTCATCTTAAGTTGCTGAGAGAGAGAGAGACTTGAAAGATTCCACAAATTAGTTAGTTTAAAGAAGGAAGAATTTTGAGTGTTTTTTCCGCGGTAGAAATGTGACCTAAAAAATGCCATTCATCACTCAAAAATAGGCCCATATCTCGGAAATTAGTTGAGACCGCCAAAAATTTCATTTGGATTTTTTGTTCAAGAGGTCAAACTACGTAAGTTTCAAAAATTATGTTGATAGCTCGTGGCTATTAGTTAAGGGAATTTTACCAAAATTTTGATCCTAACTCATGCGGAAAGGCACTTTCCCGCACTGGACTGCTTACCCGAACTCCGCTTCGAAAGGTACCTTTTCCGCACTTTTTAGGATAATAACTATTCCCACAGGCAAAAGTTTGTTTAGTAGTGCTACATATTTTTTTTTATTCGCTTACAGAAAAATATTGATCGTAACTCATACGGAAAGGTACTCTTTTGATGATCCTAAACTTATGAAGAGCTCCTCGTACGCGCCAAAGGTTCTAAAAAATGCAAAAAAACACCTTATCGGCCGAGAGTGACCGAAAAATAAGTCGATTCTCGAAAGAAGTGAACTGTGTATGAATTGGCGCTGAACAATATACATATAGTCCAGAAAACTCTCTCCTGTTCTGCACCTCAAGGTAAGGAAATCACAGCTCGTATTTCATAATATCTCTCTATTTCCTCTTTTTTTGAAGTGCTCATTTACACAGGAAATATTTAGTTTATCTCCAACAATTTTCAACTTGAACCTTACAATTTTCAAACTCACAAATATCCCCTAAACAGTCTGCTTTTTTCGAAAACCTATCAGCATGCATCGTCATTCATACCTGTGCCTGTCACGAAATTAGGAAATGTTCTATTTCAAACTATAAAAGATAGCACTATTTACCAGTCTTTTAGATTAAAAAACGATAAAAAATTGGCATAAAAATAAGATATTTCTCGTATCTAAAAACGTTAGCCCCAATAATGTTATAAAACTAATAAAATGGAATTATCCTCTTTCAAAATTATTGAAAACAAAGGAGGATAGAAAGTAAATTGGTGGCCATCGAGAAAGGACCACGCACACACCTTATGGGAAAAGTCTTTCGGTGAAAATGGCTGAATTTTTAATATGTTGTAGCTGAAAACATTTTAAGTAAAAGTCTCCATTCGGCGCTAGAGGACGCCAAATCATGAATTTTGTGATTTTTGGAGAAATTCAGCTGAATGAAAAAATATCATCTCATTTATATTCAATATTGTGTGTGACTGGGCATTCTTGATGTTCGCGAGAAATATTTTTCCATAATACAGAGAAAAAATACGCCGTTATTTTTATACAGGGTAGTCAACAATATACTCAATTCTTCAATGATTGATTTTGCCTGAGAGGTTAAGAGTTGATTGAGTTTATCATTTAGGATCAAACACTCTGTATTCATATCTTCATTATATTTTGGTCGATCAACAAACCATTCTGATTGATTCTTAATGATAAATTCAATCAACTTGATACTCAATATACTCATTCAAGAATTGAGTATATTGTTGACTACCCTGTATAAAAATAACGGCGTAATTTTTCTCTGTATTATGGAAAAATATTTCTTGTGAACATTAGGATTGCCCAGTCTCACACAATATTGAATATAAATAAGATATTGAGGTGTGTGCGTGGTCCTTTCCTGGTATCCCAGTGGTACCATCCGACACTGTGTATATGTATATGAATATATATGAATAACAAGAAGGAACATTTTGTATATGTATACATGATTCATTTCAATTTGTAATCATACTATTCATTCTGTTTGTCGTTTGACGAAATTTTTTGTGAAATTATTCATATTATTTCATTTCTTGTTTACCTACCTCAACAAGCTTTGTCAATATGAATTCATCTTTCTTGAACAGTAAAACATATTTGATTCGATTTGATTTGAGATTATTTCTTCATTTGTAGTAGTGACGACCAAAAAAGTACCAAAGGGTACTGATTTTTTTGAAATTCATTATAGTCCAAATGACTCAAAATTATAGGATTTTCTATAACACTAAAATATATAAGATATATTTTCTGAATGGACTTAGTGCTCCCTAGGCGGAAGGTTATCCATTATTTATATAGATATTTTGGCACAGAGATCACTGTCTTGGTTGTAAAGTGTACCTGGGGGTAATAAAAAGGGAAGAATAAATACCAAACCCCTCCTGATTATCCTTACCTTATTATTTTCATGAGAAAATTCATTACATTGGTTGATGGTTTTCCCTGAAATACCAACAAATGAAATTAATCCCTTGAAAACTACCTTAATTGAAGGTGACCAAATAGAGAATCTGAATTCTGACTTCATTCTGTTCAGAGTGTTGAGTTGATCTGTTGGTTCACCAAGTGCAAATCAAAATGTTTTTCGCAATTCTAGGGTATGTGTTATTAACTGTCCTGATCTTGTGTACATTGTATATATTTTGTAAACGTATCTGGAGTAGAGAACATCCGATAGAGTCTGAGATGGAAGAGGAGGAATCTTTGCCAATTGTTTCATGTGAGTTTACGGTTTTCAGAAAATCAATTACTTATTAGTTACTAGTTTTATTATACTCATTATGAATTGTGAAAAGTATTGTCTACAATAGGTAAAAGTTGCCAAAAAGTTAAATGGTACTCTAAAGCTGGTTACAAATTATGCTCGAACCGTATTTTTCATTGAATTATGGACAAAAGCAATGGAGGGCGGATATTTTAGACCTACTGGGAGAGACACCAACTTTTTCTGTGTTTGAATATTCCGGATCAATAAAAAAAATAGATTACAGAAATGTGACTGAGTCTTAAGTACTAAAATGCAAATCGACGTGTATAATATTCCAATATAATTCACTCAATTACCAAATTTATGGAATATCCTCTATAAAAAAGAAAATAGTCATTAACATTCTTTATGACATTTTGAAATTAAAGTAACTTTTTTTATTGGAATTTTTGAATAAGTATCTTTGAAAGAGTTTTATGACAATTTTCTTAGGTACATTATACCTGCGTCATTCAATATGGCGAGAAAAAACGGTGGGACACATCAATTTTGTTTTTGAGGGGTAATTTTTTGAACTAGTACCCAAGTCAGTATGCACATTCAAGTTGTTTCGATTGAAGCTCTTCGATTATTAATTATCTTTTTCAATTTAAATCACAGCCATTTCAATTAAACATTTAAAGATGATTTGCACACAAAAACATTCTTCTTGTTTTTCTGTCCATCATTTGAGGATCGAAGGGTAACATGTCCGTCTGGAAAAAAAATATTTACGGATGCGTAGGTACATTTCAAAATTGATAGGTTAGGAGGACTGATATAATCTCTTTTAGAAAAACGAGATAAGTACAAGTGACGCTTTTAAATGTAAAAGAAAACGAGATGTGATCGGTTGGATAAAGTTTGGATTTTCAATCAATACACAAAAATTCAATGACTTTCTTGTTACATTTTGAGATAGAAAAATTAGGACAGTTATATTTGTTTAGTAAAATGTACAAGTGGAAATATTCCCTCGCCCTGTAAATAATAAAAAGCTGTACTCACTTTCTTTATACATACCTATCGTACGAAGTATTTGGTACTGCGATTTTCTGTCCATCAGATAAATCAGTCGTTTTCTTTTTAAGACGATGTCTACGTTTTCCTGGAATAAGTTTATTATCGTTTTTCTGTTATACATCGTTTTTCATGAAAATGTGAGTGCATCTGCCACTTTCTAAAATCTAAAAACAGTTGAGAAAAGTTATGGAATTTCTATTGTGAATGGTGGACGAGGAATACGAGGATAGTTCTAGGCATAATCTGGAAAAGAGTACAAATATATTGAACGTTTTTGGGTTGTATTTGTATATTTATGACATAATTATTTCGTGATATGGTTTCCACACTCTAAATTACTGTTATGTAAATACTATGGTAATTCGGAATTGTAGTCAGAGGTATGTCAAATGTGAGGTTGGATCTTTTAAATATAGTTTGTTAATAAAACACAATACATTGTACTCACTTTGAAATTAATGATGCCAACAGACCTTTAGCTTTGAGAAAAACTGTTTTTGTAATATATTCGACAAAGAAAATTTAGAAACTTCGAAAGCAATACTTCAATAACAGATACTGGTCTAGTCATGATAAGTCTAGTAGTTTAGTTAAGACAAAGACAACACGGTCGCTTGTATGGCTTTCTCTTTTCACTGTTTTTAGTGTTAATAGATAATCAAAATACCATTCTATGCTTAGAAGATAAATGTTAACGAATTTTGATCTGCTCGTAGCGGTTAAGATGTGTGTGATTTCTTTGATCATAAATTGATGTCGTACAGGAAAAGATCAAAAAATCCATCTGTATGTCAGTAGTAGCCAGTAGTCAAACGTGCATTTTGAAAGCTTGGATTTTTAAAAACTTTTTCACCTTCCAGCATTTTTTTGGATGTTGTACCTGAACATTGAATAACTTCAATTCATTTGTCGGTAGATATACACAGCGTACTAGAAAAATCTAACTTTCAGGAAGTTGCTATGCAATGTCAAGTATTATTATGTAATATCATACCGAAAAAAGTACATAAAATGATACATTTTTCAACAAGAAATGAAAATACTGTTTTTTCGTGAAGTAAGCAAAGCGGAACGGAGCGAGTGTGGCATTCTCACGAACGAAACTTATTTCATCTCGAGTATGCAATGCTATTTTTTCTACGATAGATGTTGTATGCGAAATACTGGAATTTCACTATCAAAATCCATATTAATTATAGTTATATAGAGAGAAGTTCGAATAAAATCGTGAAAATGTTTTTAAACTGTCAAACGAAGTGACTTTCGTTTGCTAATTCAAGAGCCAAGTAGTGAGATTTACTGTCAAAAATCTATCAAATTGTTTTTAGTATGTTCCCATCGGGTCTTATGATAATGTTCATTTATTCCTTTTTCATCTCTAGAGTGAAAAATATATTGTTTTGATTTGTTGTTGAAATACTAATGCTTCAAAGCAGAAATTCAGTAATATACGTCAATATTTACATATCCCTTTTGAGGAGGGTTGGAGCAACTTTTCTCCTACCTACTATTTTTAGACTTCAAAAAATAATAAACAGATTTTTCATCTAAAGTGAAATGGCTAAGATTTGCGAGGAGGTGCAAACATGTTTGTAGAATGTATTCAACGTGACTTAATAAGTATAATGCTCGTGCAAAGATAAATACTTTCATGATAACGTTTGACAATAATTATCTGACATCTCCTAATAATGTTTCAACAACAACTACCAATCATGTAAATCATGGCTAACACTTGCATCTCTTCATCTTCTCCTTCATTTCTTTGAAGTCGTAAAATAATCATCAAACTTTCTAGGAAGCTTTACAACCCTTTCCGATCTAGTAGATATAGCTTGCGTAGTAGGTGGCTATAACTTTTTTCCAAATTGAGCCCGTCACTTTTGCTCACCAATGCTTCACCTAAGAGAAGTTTAAACATATCAAATATCAATATTTTTTTGTTACAGCACCTCTGGATCCGGTAATGAGGAGTGATCCAATTCCCATTCCCGTTACCTTACCGAAGGTCCAGGAACGGTGGAGGCCATTCCATTTATAAATTTATGAATGTAAGTTCAAAGAGTAAGTTGATAGCAATTTTACCACACGCATTTATCTTCACTAAAAACATTTTAGCGTTTGTAACAAATATTCAAAGTATTTATTCACAGCTAACACTTTATGTAGTAATGATTCTGTTTACAAACGTCATGTGTAGTCAATAATTATAATAATTGATCAAATCCTATACGATCATAAAAATGATATTATTATTATTATTATATAGTAAGTATTATATAGTACGTCAGACAACAAATACATTATACGTTCAGTCTACATTAATATCTACATAAAATATAACATTTCCACAAAAAGACAAAAATATATCAGTTCCACAGAATATAAATATATATCACTGATTGAAATATTCATCAATACTATAAAAACATCCGTAAATCAAGAAATCTTTGAGCTTCGTGTTATAAAGATTGTTCTTGTCTATATTTTTTTAATCATCAGGTGAGTGATTATGAAATTTAGCCCCCTCTTAAGATCGAGAATTTTTATATTGAATGTTACTAGGTACGCACATGACTTTATTTCCAATAAAGTGTCACCTACAATATTCTTTATAGCATATTTTATAGATTGGGCGCATAACTTTTTTCTGATAGACGAATATTTTGTTGAGTTTCGTGGAGCAACCCCAAACAGCAATTTGTATGTAATATTAGATCAGAAGCTGGTGACAGGTGACGTTCTCCCATTTTACACTGCATGCCTTTTTAAGGCTTGATAATCAACCCTAAGTTATGAAAAATAGACGGGTTCCTGGCCGCAAAATAGAGGCATGCACATGGCGAAAGTTGCAAAAAACACTGTGAAAATTTATGTGACTTGTTTTGCGAAAACCTGGTGTGCATGCCAAATCACCTACTATTAATTAATTATATAAATGACGTATCTTTCTAATGGCATGCAGTTTGGAATCACGTAAAACCTGTATTACATTTTCACAGAGTTTTCTCGCAATTTTCCACCGTTGTGCGTTGGTCAGACGAGGGCCGCATGCCAATTTTTCCAGAGTGTTTTTATTACTGAAACTTCAATTCTTTACATCGGCATGCAATTTGAAAAGTTCCCTTTAATTTTTTTCAGTTTTTCGTATCCTTTAGAGCCCTTTCGGCAGCTGCGGTTTGCATGCCATCAATTAGTAGCGTTTCAATTTGTTTGAACTTCCGTATATTACAACGGCAGGCAGTATAATATCGCGGAAGAACACGAAAATTCTCCACAAAGAGAAAAGCGCTTTTCCTTATGAAGGGCACACGTGGGGCGGCCAGGAACCCATCTATTTTTCATATTTAGGGTTAATTATCAAGCCTTAAAAAAGGCATGCAGTGTAAAATGAAAGAACGTCACCTGTCACCAGCTCCCTGGTCTATATGGGAATATACAACGGCAAAGTAAACGTAAACAAGTAAAAGTTGGGCTTTATTGAAATCTGACCTCAATTTTCTGATTGCACAGTGCCAACTGTTGACTTTCTTACGAACATAGTTTATACCTGACTCCCAGGTCATGTTACTATCGGTATAACTACCAAGAAATTTGGTGTTAACTGATTCTTCAATTATTTCATTTTCATCCCGTAACGTGGAAATTATCAGTTTTCCTATATCTACTGTAAAAAACTTGCAGCATAACAGTTTTCTTTACATTCACCACCAGTGAATTTTTATGACACCAATCTGTAAACTCGAGACTCAAGTTGTTCGATTTTTCTTGAAGTTCTTCTGGATTATTGGCACTCGCTGCGATCGTTGTATAATCTACATACAAAACTATATTATCTGTGCTCATATGATTAGACATATCGTTGATAAATAGAAGAAAGATGAGGGGACCCAATATAGAACCCTGAGGAACCCCAAGATCGATGTCATACTGCTGCGACTGACAATTGTCAACTTCAACATGTATACTTCTGAGAGTCAGGTATGATCTGAGCCATGAAAGAAATAAATACTAGAGTCTTATGAGTCGTATTGATCTGCCGACTGTTCCATTTTTGAATGTAAGTTCGATTTTACCACATGGTTTAACCTCCCCTAAGAACGTTTTAGCGTCGACAACAAATATTCAAACTGGCAGCAACAGCTTCTCAACTACCAGTATTAGTTTGAGTAAATAGTAGTTCTGATATTGAAATTTTAGAATTTGTTATTGTTTCAAGTATTTATTTGATCTTCATCTATGACGTGTTCATCTGAATCAAAATCACCATACATTGAGAGCTAGGCAAATAGTCTCAAGGTGGTGGAATATGATTTTGCAATTTGGAATTATAAATTCGCAACTTTAAAATTCAGATTAACAGGTTTGTATTATAATATAGAAAAAATAACGTATATGAATTAACAGTATGTATAATGGTGATTTACCTATTCCAAAAGTACATTGAATAATTGAATACAATTTTACATAGAATATAAAAAATACTTGGTGATTAGAAAAACCTGATTGTAAAGTTACTTTAGTCCTTGCAAAAAATACAAATCATTGTATATTATTTACATGAAAAATTTAAAACTACTACTACCACAGTATTTTTTCTATCAGTTTTTGCATTACGATAGCTTTATGAACAAATTTTTTCATAGGGAAGGTCGAGGAAAGGCAGAGGGAAGGCAAAGGAATGGCACAGGAATGGCAAAGGAATGGCAAAGGAATGGCAAAGGAATGGCAAAGGAATGGCAAAGGAATGGCAAAGGAATGGCAAAGGAATGGCAAAGGAATGGCAGAGGAATGGCAGAGGAATGGCAGAGGAATGGCAGAGGGAAGGCAGAGGGAAGTCACAGGGAAGTCAAAAGTATGTCCCAGGGACGTCGCAGGGAAAGAATAAGGGGCGACTGGTACTTACAGATTACAATCTCAGAAGCTGTCGCCCCTTTCTGTTAGATTCGATTGGAAATAATACTGATTCCAACGTTGCAGATATTCTAGATCTTTATAATCGACGAAATTTAGTGGTGTTGGAATCAGTACATATTTTTTTCGCGCGTGTTATCAGAACCTTGTCCCCCTATCTACCAGGATGTTGAAAAGTGGATATCACCTCACTATATGTACAGCTCCTGGAATGGATATCGGGATTGAAGAATTCGATAAAATAGTAAGAGATTATAGTGACTAAGTGTATATTTTATACTATATTTCTAGATTTTGTTTATTTATTGGTAGTTGTAGATATAAACTGATAGATGAATCATTTGATGATGTTATATTCAGCTGTATAAATAATAATATATACCTTATTAATTTATTTATTTATTCCAAACGTAGAACGTAGAAAAAAAATTGTATACATAGACAATAGGAAATTTAATTACATGTCAATAAAATGTCTGCAATCCACACCCTGGCTTCGCCTTAGTTGAGTTGTTTTTTGTTCACACAACCGTGTTTGTAAGTACATTTTGTTGTATGCATCCTTGATGATATGATGAATCAATATTATTATTTTCTCGTAGTAACGAACTTTTCCTGATCGAAAATTTTTGCCAATCTAGGCCGTTAAAATCAGTTCCTACCGGTATTTTATATACATTTTATGCAATGAATAAATTCACGCAAACGACCAACTCGCATAAAAACATTTATTGAATATATTATTACATATCCGGAGCGCCACGGCAAATAATAATAATGATGACCGTCATCTACCCGCACAGGCTACGCGTTTGGGTACACTTAATGAGTGTTTATGAGGGAGTATTATTATTATTAGATGAGTACTGTAATACTCAATTAGTATTGAAGGTAACCTATTCATAATTTAATCCCTCAAATCATGACATAGTTGCCTTTTCGCAATGTTTTCAAGATACAATATAATACTGTCTTACATGAAATATATAAGAATGAGAAGGCAATTGAAACGTTCATTGCAGCTTGTTGGAGCATGTAAAAGCGAAAGTATTTCCATTGCCGAACGGAGATTCTTCGTTGTCGATATAGTTTGGTCGGTACGGCAACGCTGCATTTGATATTTGACAGAGCAACAACAAAACATTTCTGTTTGTTTTCGTATTCGGCTATTGGAGTGTTTTTTCGTGAATAAAGGGCAAATTCTGCGTTGATTTGTGTAAAACTATCATTAGTTTTTATTATTAGGCAATGGTGAAGCATTGTGAAATATGTAAAAGACCATTCGAAGCTGGAAATATGTCATTTCATAGGTAAGCTACCAGTGTCGTAACTATCGAGAAAGGGAAACCGAATTGGAAAAGAGTAAAATTAATGAATTATGAAAAAACTTGTCAATTAAAGTTACATGGTTGTATTCGTTTCGAGGAGTTGTCTATACTTTAACCAAAATCAACATATCGAAAGTTCACACTCTATATATTTTTCATAATGTCGTCTCAAATTTTGAGGGGGTCTTCCTCAATTGATTTGGTGTTATTTCACCAAAGTTCTGCCTTATCCTCTCCTTTCTATTTTTGTGGTCTGTTTTTATAAACACTTCCTTTCAAATATCCATACAGAAAAAATCTAATGGAGTCAGGTCTGATGATCGAGGAGGCCAAAAAGTAAAAGGAGTATTCCTCCCAATCCATCTTCATTGAAATGTGTCATCAAGCCATTTCCGCACAGCTAAAACATGTTTTTTGTGGTTTTGAAATTGTTGTTTTTTCCCTTAACCAGCTGTCGTCCCCCTACGAATGACAGCCCTCAGAAGTCGTAACTTGTGCGAGCCAAGTATTAACGAGGTCCTACCTTTCAACATGCGATTCCTAGCACAAAACCAGTGACCATGCTGGGAATTGACATTAGGCAAAATAAACAGAATTCCAACCTTTGTTCCTCATCATTTTGGTACGTAGTTAAGATTCGAAAAGAGGAGGAAAAACGGATTAAATATCGAGATCTACTCTTTGAACTCCGCAGGCATTACCCAAACCATTCTGTCAAGTTGGTGGTTCTGATAATAGAGGTCCTTGGTGGAATGATGGACGCACTGCTCTTAAACTCAAGAATCATATCGGTTTGTCATGATGCGGCAGAAAACTTAGCCGGAAGATTGCAGAAGGCCGTAATTCTTAGTTCACTCCGCCTTCTCAGGGCACATAACTCTCGCACCAGTAATTACTCACCACACGGACGCGCCATCCGGATGTGTCGGAGCTCCGCGGACAGGGCCAGACTGGTACATTCCTTATGAAAAAAAACGTTTTTATATATTCTTAGGGGTGGATCTACGCCACACCCAAGAGGTGAACACTGTTAAAAACTCTTCAGATCCCCCACTTACGATGAATATAGATGGCGGCTTTGACCATCCGTTAAATATTCGTCACTATAACCAAATCTTTCTATCACTGTGTGATTCCATCTCTCACATTGAAGAAATCCAGACACAGATTGGGATTATTTTTTTGAAACACTTAAGACATGGCCAGAATGAATTGTTCTCGTGGTTTTATGCATTTACATGCAAGTCTCCTGGAATACCTGGAAACATCAATTTCGGATCTCGTATGCTTGGAGTCACAGAGTTGGACAACAATTTCATAGGTTCAAATGATCACACCAGAGTTTATATGTATTTTGCTATCGATTAAATCATAACCATGCCTGTAAAGTCTAGTTCCTAAATTGTAGATAGTGACTCATCGGTTGTACGGTTCATAATTCATATAAAGCAGGTCAAAAAATAGAACAGAAATAAGTAAAGTACTTTCGTTCATCCCCTCCGCACTTACAAATCCCGTAAAAACCTGAAAATGTACGATGAGATCTACCATTTCGGAACTAGACTATAGAAGAATGAAAGAAATTCAGCAATGCCTTTGTTGGCCCGAGAAAAAAGTTGTCCAGGAAGCGTCACCTATCTTTAGATATTCTAGAACCTTCGAGATATGAGGGCGAGCTGAAAATAAGTATGTGTTGTTCCGTGCATCAGTTGCATTTCATATGAAATATTTTACTTTGGAGAAATTCCTCATCACCCAGATAACTACGTTGATTGTATGATGATGGTGATTACCTAAATTTTGTATTCTGAAAAATCATATACAGTGTTGTCACTCTTGAGCCAAGCCATTGTTCTCGCTAACATCATCAAAATTCTCGCGAGACGAAAAAATTAACGATAACAACACAAGCAATGAGTACGCTGAGTAAATTTACATTTCATTGGAGAAGTCAACAATCACCGGATTCAAATGCCGCGCCATTGCGATTGTTAAAGCCGAAGAAAATTCGCTTTTATCATTAAATAAACACATGTATAATATACCTTGTTCGTTAGGAAACAATACCTTGTTTATCGTAATCGAGTTCAGGTCGTATACTTGCACAGTGAAACTTTGGTGACACGAATGAGTTTTTGTGTTAATTATGGGTTAAAAGAATCACTGGAACAAATAGATCCCAAAGGGCGGAAGTATTCCGAAAATTCTGCAGTCGGAAGATGTAAATAGCTTATGTAAGACAACATTTTCGATACTTGCATTTTTATAACATAATTACTCCTATTATTGTCGTGACGACTCTATTTGAAGGTTGTCCTCATGATAACTTATCGCTGAATAGTTAAGATTTCAATGTGCGATACAAAATATATTCGCCTCAAGGAAGTTAGTTTTTTCGATAACACCATCGGGTACATTTTTTTCTTTGTCTATTTTTCTTAAAATGCAGTGGTTGAGATAAACCATAGACAAAAAATCAAAGTCATCTCAACAAGGTTTAGTTTTTCAGATATTTCATTGTTCTACAAGGTTCTATTCGACACTGTAACAGTACGTGAATGTCCTACCCTGATGATACCAAGAAAAACAAGTACGGTTATAATAAAATAGTAATATCTTTTGGTGTCTCGTGGGGATCCGTGTTGGTTCACATTTTCTTGTCGATATACAGGGTGTCCCATTCTGATTTTGCCAGGTTCTAGATCCTTAACTAGCCGAGATATTTAGTTTTTGAACAAAATCCCTAATTTTCAGCTGTGAGCATACTTTAAAATTACAGCGCAATTTGATTTTATTACGAACAGCTTCCTGAAAAAATATACAGGGTGCTATTTAGAGTTTTAAAGTAGGAGTGAATTTTTAAGGGAAGCTGTTCGTATTTAAATGAAATGGCGCTGTAATTTTGAAATATCCGCACAGCTGAAGATAATAGATTTTGTTCCAATTGAATATCTCGGCTAGTTTAGGAACTAGAACCTGGCTAAATCAGTTTGAGACACCCTGTATATTAATGATCAACATAAATCCGTTGATAACAATTCATATATTCTATATGCAGATGATATTTCCATTGTTATTAGTGATAAGAACCTTGACATCTCAAATGCCAACTTTTTTTAGATTATGAACCTCACTGTAGATTGATCTAAAATCTTTTTTCAAATATATTAAATTCAAATTATGGATTTCGTGATAAACAGAAGTATTTGCGAAGACTGAATATAAGTATTAACAATGGGAATGTAGACCATGGCCGAACCGATTTTAAATACTTGAATTCATGGAAAAGTCTAGAAAAATCAAGACGACTCAGTAAAAGATCTGGAAGGGGGCTAGAGGTAGTTAAATATACATTTTGAGTGGCTGAAATATACATTCTATCGAGTTGTGAATGATTAAAAGAACCTTTGTATCAATCATTTTTCAACAATTAAAATACTGCTTTTTTTGCTTAAAATTTATCTCTCGCATTCTTCTTTATTTTTTTGTGAAACTTGGTGAAAATTTTCTTTGTTGTGTAATGAATGATGTGTAAATTTTTTGAATGTATACGAATTTACATTTAAAATAGTCTAATTTTCAATCAAAAAATTGGTAAATGAATTTTCAGTTTTTGTAATTTTTAGTACTCCTTTTCTTCGTTGAAACCTCGAATTTGAGGTTTTATTAGGAAAATCGTTAAATCGTTAAGAATGCAAAAAAAACAAAAATTCCTCTTTCATAAACGATTTTTCAGTAATCTTGAGAATTTCCTATTTTATATTGCAAATCAGAGTTGAAGTACATGAAAGAGATTGAATTTCATGTAATATAATGACATTGACTTTTAATTATTCGTTAAAGGTTTTGAAATTACCGATAACATTGTTTGAATAATAATAGAATTAGTAAAAACTTGAAGAAACAAAGGCTGATTATTGAGATTTTTATTCATTCATTCATTCATTAGAAATTATGTTAAAATTGTTTTAGTATAGTCAAATATACAAAAATAGTTTTATTTTGAATGCATTTTCATTTTTGAAACTAACTTCTTAAAGATGAGGCCAGGTGCAAACATTACCAGGCATTTCCTATTGAATGTGAATGACGTTATATTACTTGAAATTTTTTTTCCAATTTCAACGGTCATATGCAATGAAAAATACGAAATTCTCAAGATTATTGAGTCGATTTTTGGTTTCTTTGCATTTTTACTGATATTTTTCTATTTGATCAATATATATGTTTCATACCAACGAGGTTTCAATGAAGAACATTTTTCAATAACTTTTTCGATTGAAAATTTGGCTTTTATAATTTAATTTTGCTTCAAAAAAATTACACCCCATTCAAAACACAGTAAAAATTCCAAAAAAATCCATATTTCAACTAAAAATCGTAAAAAAAACAGTATCTAACTCTCAAAACGTATATTTATCTATCCCCAGCAACCTTTCGGAACTTTTACTAAGTAGCCTTGATTTTTCTCAATTTACTTAAAATTTACCCTAAATTTTTCGATCAGCACAAACTGCCAAGATTTTTTGTGTTTTTTTAATTAGTAGCTCAGTTAGATTCTGTCATGTATTTGGGGACTGATTTGGATGACACACTAGAAAGCTCATTACGAGTCTTTTATACGAAAATTGAATTATTTTTTTTATTTCAAAATTTGAAACCATCCCTAACTTATAAGAAGCTATTTATATTATATTAAGCGAATGTAGAATCCTGTTCGAGATATGGTCTTTAATTTTGGGGAACTTCGTCTTTAGCACCCAATGTATTTACAGCACAAGAAAAACTTGTTAGAATGACCACTTGTGTATCCCAACGCAGTTCCTGTAAACCTCATTTGGAGAGTCTATTTATTTCGCTAATGTCCGTTTATGGTTTTGGAAACAGAAACCTATTTCTGACTAATGACTGCAAACTAACTATACAGGGGTCACCATTCAAAACGAAACAGATTAAATATCTGATTCCACGTTCTTTAAAAAAAAATTGCTTGTACACGTAATCACATATGTCAAGGGGGAGGTTTTTTGTTACCATTTTTAATACTGCAACTTCAACCCTCTAGGGAGGGTGGGACCAACCCTTACTATTTCAAATAGAACAAGGGGTCGAGTGATACCTGTTTTAAAAGGGCATTCAATTCTCTTTCAAATGATATCTCATTCGTGAATTTCGGTGAGATAGTTTTTGAGATAATAATTAAAATTAGTTTAAATGTGCTTTTTCTAAAATACTGCTAATCCTTCTCCGGCGGAACTCTCTCAACCAAAAAAGAGGTCTAGCGCCGCCACTGCATTTAAAGCAAATATATATTTTTGTATCTAGAATGCGAAATGATACTTTTGCGTGTGAGAATGGAAGTTATTTTGCCGAACTTCAGCGAGGCAAAATAGCCTCGAGATCGCAAAAGTATTTCGCATTCGAGATGCAAACAATATTGTTACGAAAAATGCAATAAAACTAATATGAGAATGACATATAAATAAATAAGTAGGTATCTGTCATTGTTAATTGACGTTTTGTGACATTTCATGTTTGAAACAAAGTAAACGATCTGCTAGGTGATATGGTTTGCAAGACTATCGTAACGGTAGCAACAATCAAGAGTATTTGTTATCTTTGACCATTTTTAGTCTTGACTTTGTGTACCTATAAGTTTTATTTGAGAGAGTGAGATATTAAAAATGGTTTACTCTTTAGAAGACAGAAAGGAACTGCTAAAACTGTATTATCGCAACAATGATTGCGCTAAAGCTGCTGCTAGAATTTTCAACGCGCAGTTTCCTGACAAGTATGTTCAGGCCAAATATGTGATGGAACTTGTCAGAAAATTTCGTGCCAGGACGATAACCAATGAAGATATGCAAATAGGGGTTTTTGGACTTTTATAAACCGACCGTACTCAAGTTAATAGTCTGAGAACATTGCCAGAAGGATCTGGGGTGTCTGCAGCTTCAGTTCGCAGGATATTGAAAATTGCAAAGTATTATCCTTATAAAGTCCATCTTGTTCATGAGCTCAACGAAGATGACTATGACCGCCGGACAGAATTTTGCTAACTTATGTCAAATCGCATAATAGAAAATCGCATTATTGTCTACAATATCTGTTTCTCAGATGAATGTACATTTACTCTTACCGGGGCAGTTAATAAACATAACTGCAGGTATTGGTTCGATGAAAACCCCCACTCAAAGACCTCAGAAATTAAATGTATGGGCGGGTATCCTTTGCAACCATATTATTGGTCCCACTTTTATCAATGAAAACTTGACTGGAGAAGTTTACCGTGATTTATTACAAAATGCAATAAATCCTATTATTATAAGGGTAGCACAGGAAGGTGAAAATCTTATAGGACAGGAAGTGGTTTTCCAACAGGATGGGGCCCCTCCGCATTATTATGTACGGGTAAGTGAGTACTTAAATCAAACATTTCCAGGAAGATGGATCAGTGAGTGGCCAGCTAGGTCTCCAGATCTAACACCACTCGACTTTTTCTTATGGGGACATCTTATGAAACTAAGCCCAACGATTTAGAAGATCAAGCAATTGTACAAGAATGCCGGTTTATAACACCAGACATGTTACAGGTGGTGGTCATTTTGAACGTACGCTTTGTATTACATTTCATTATTAGTATTTTGTAAGTCCAATAATTAGATTAGAAAAATCATTACCCAATTAGATACTTATCTCGGAAACTATTTCACCGAATTTCATTAATGAGATGTCATTTGAAAGAGAATTAAACGCCCTTTTAAAAGAGGTACCACTCGACCCTTGTTCCATTTGAAATAGTAAGGGGTGGTCCCACCCTCCTTAGAGGGTTGAAGTTGCAGTGTTAAAAATGGTAACAAAAAACCTCCCCTTGACAAATGTGATTACGTGTACGAGCGATTTTTTTAAAATGAACGTGGAATCAGATATTTCGTCTGTTTCGTTTTAAATGGTGACCCCTGTATATGAGAAAGACTTATTTAATATAATTGGTGAATACAATGTGACACTAAATACATCTAGTACTAAGGATTCATCATTTTTAATTTGTTGTTGAAATGCATTCGGTCTGAGGGCCTTTTCGATGAGAAACTCAAAATTTATCAATTTTATCAATTTCATACAAATGCTTCTATAATATGACGGACATCATGACGTAGTGATTGTGTTATTGTTGTAAAAAGATAACCTTTGTTTGAAGTTAAACAATGACTTTATATATTATGTATATGTATTTATAATAATTTCTATTTTTTATATTTAGTTACTGATCTTTCTCATATAAACTACATGCTTGCTCTTAACAATTTTCTATACGATGCTGTGGTGTATTAGAATGAATGAATATTTGGCACCTTTGAAGTGAATAAAATTCAAGAAATTGATCCACTATGGCCCTATGGCTAGTCCAGTCCAGCTTGTCTACAGCTGAACCTTTAGTTTCATACTACTTAATGGGCAAATTTCAGAAGTCCCCATCACGTTGTTGAGTTGTCAACGGTGCACCCTGTTTTTTGTTATAACTGAAAAATGATTGTAGAGGAGCACCTTCGCAGGCAAAACAATTTTTCTTGTACTATTCATAGTTTCAAACAATAAACTGATAAATAAGTAATTTAAATGCATAAACATGAGTTCCTGGAATAGTTATATGCCACTACTCTGATGTTACACATGAAATTACTCGTTTATTGTTCATATAAGTGAGGGTTGTTTTGATTTCCAAATCACTTAAGAGAATGTAAGTATGTTTTCTCGAGAATATACCTTGCCATTTCCATGTAAGGACTACAAAATTGTTATTCATAGGTTGTTATTTGTTGCAAAATAGATATTTTTCATTATCATAACTGAATCATGTCACGATGTAAAACACGCACGTGTCCATACAGTACGGTTGTTCTTGGCGAGCATAATAGAATACCTACTAGCAGATAAAAGCCATCGAACACAACTGATTTCGAACTTTACTCAAATATTTGAGAAGTGTAACAAAATTTTGCAGCATTTTTGTAATACAATAGAGCAAGTCTAATAAATTTTGTAGGATGAAGAAATAATAGTAATCGTGGAGAGGCCAGGCGCGTCGATATAATTTTTTCTTGTGAAGGGGGTACTTCACCTACTAGGGAGGGTATTGGTATTGGCTAGTTAGGTTAGGTTTGAAATGAGCTGGTATGCTCGGCCCTCCACTGCGACCCATAGGGTCTATTGTCGCTCACACCAATTCATATTTCACCAAAAAAAAACATCTTCTTTAGGAAGCCGTTTAGTTTATTTGGTTTATGATCTGTCAGGTCCAAGGGAGAGAGTGAAACTCTGCCAAAGATTAAAAACCTGATTGGGTCAAAGTATGCGCTCTGCTGTTTCATTATATTCAAGACAGAGACGACATGTCGGATCCTCCGACAGTTTCAGTTTTGTCATGTGATGATTCAAACGACAGTGGCATGTGAGTAGGTCTGTTAGACATCGCAGGTCAAATTCTTTGACGAATGTATGAATGCCTTGGAATGAACCAATCCTGGTAGGTTTTGCCAAAAGTTTAATACTATTCTTGCCGTCCAGGTGTTCAATGTACATTTAGCAAAACTTGGTGAGATGCAGGTGAGGAATGGCAGGTTCTGGTCCAATTAACCCTCTTGCGGCACCATCTCTTGCAAGAAGGTCGGCGGTTTCATTATCCTCCATACCGGAGTGGCCAGGAATCCAGACCAGAGACAGATTGTTGAGTCTTTCTATTGAGGAGAGTCTTCTCTGACAGTTTGACACCAGCTTAGACGTTGATCGATACGAGCCAAGTGTTTTCAAAGCCGCTTGACTATCCAAGAAAATTTTGATCGATCTTTGTGTGACGTTGGTTTCCAGTCTCTCTACGCATAGATCGATGGCGTGGATTTCCGCCTGGAGTACTGTTGCATATAATCCTAGACAGGTTGATATTTCTGTTCTACGTTTATGACTGTATACACCTGCAACCTGACGGTGTTTTTGAACAATCTTTGAATCAACAGTAACCTGCTCTCAGTAGTTCCTTTACTTGGAGGACCCAGTCGTCTCTCTTTGGAATTAGAACGGTATGAGGCAGGTCAAAATTTACTGTTGGAGGCATTATATCAGGGATCATTCCCAGAATGCAGTAACTTTCAGTGTTAATTAGCAGTATGCTACGATCTGTTTAAGTCTGTTGCAATTGGAAATATGCCCGAATCTATAGGTTGTCCGTCTAGCCTCTCTCTCTCCAGGAAGATGTGGAGAAGAGGTAGTAGAATATCAATAGCTTTTGGCTAGTACTAAGGGCTTCCTTTGTATAAGAACCTTCGTGATCTTAGGTTGAAAGTCAGTACGTCAGTGCACTCCTGGTTAAGTAGTTCTTCAAGATTTCTAATCCTAACCTCATGTAATGATGAAGTTTCGTCATATTCTTTACATTTGCAGCAAGTGGGGTTGTCTTCTATGTATAACATATTGGGCTTCCTGGGTGAACCTCCACTATATTTCGTTAGAGCAAAATTTCTATTCTATCGCAGTCTATCTTGTGCGCTTTTCACTCTGAGGGCGGAAATAGGAATCTCCTGCTCCTGCCCTCCTCGCGATTTCCGTATGACCTATCATTGCTCCTCCTTTAACCGAGACTTCCAAGTCCCACATGCTCAAATGTGCTGTCATTGCCTCTTTTTGATTCAACCTGGAAAACAAACTCAGTTATTTGGCGAGTTATTTATCTCCATACTTTCTAAAAGATTAAGCTTTATACCTGTGTTTTAACGTGAATGATTTCGAAATCATGGTCGAAAGTATGGTTTTCGGTCAATAAGTGGTTAACATAAGTAGAATCCGTTTTTCCGTTTCTGTGTGTGAACATTCCCATCCATCAAGTTCATGTAAATCTAATATGTCTCCACCCGCCTTAACAAGAAGATCTTCTAATGAAATGACCAGGATAGTTTTTTTTGTAGTCAGAAATTTTCAAAAGGTGGTGTTGCCGTATATTACAGGCACGACTTAATTAATTTGTGATAATATGAATCTAGATGAGTTTTGTGTGGAAAAAGATATCGAAATAGCAGGTATCTCCTGGAGGAACCCTATAAACAATAGACTTCTGCTAGTATTTTCCTGTTACAGGTCCCCCGAAGGCCTCTACGAAACGCCTCTACGAATTGCATGAATATACAGAAAAGTTTCATTAACCAAATGTTGATATAGTCCTTGCTGGTGACATCAACTTGGATTCATCTAATCACTCACGTAATTCCATGAATTGAAAAATGTCTTGTCTAGTTTTGGACTCAGTTCGAAGGTGGAGGTGAAGATTGAGTAATAATTCCTTCAGTATCAATGGTCACATATTTATCAATATTTCGAAAGCAATGACAAGATAATACTGTCTCTGATCATAGAATGATACTCATTGAAACCAATATCATTGAACAACCAACTCAACCACAAAATACTAGTTTCAAAACATCTTACAGTTCAGATATACAATCTAATTTTCTATCTGCTCTCCAAGATGAAACCTGACAAACCACTTTTGAAAAATCTTCTATTAATGAATCATTTGATAATTTCTACCACGTATATATCTTTTATTTTAACCAATAGGTATTTTCCGATCAAGAAATGTCAAGTTCGTAATGCAAATAACAACTGGGTATCTAATGAAGTGAAAGAATCTGAGTAAAAATTTGAACGATCTCTTCTTCATTCTGCAAAAAAATTATCCAGAATTGATAGGTGATAAATTGGCAGGTGATAAATAATATAACGCAACGTACAACTACGAAAAATATTTCCTTAGTACATGAAAGTGAGTTAGTGGATGATCCTCATACAATGACTTTTTTATTACTACCCCAATGAAAATGATTGAAGAGATTAAAAATAATTCATCTACTCATTACACTCATCCAACATATGTATATGACACTATATTTATTGAGCCTTTTATAGAGAATGAATTGTTATCTCTCTTAAAGAACAAACTCAAGAATAAAAGTTCTTCTGGACCTGATGAAGTTCCAGTGTTCCTAATTAGAAATAGTCTACAATATATAACTTATCTACTGACTCATCTAGTCAATCTGTACCTCAATACAAGAGTATTTCCCAACAAATTGAAGATCGGAAAATTTGTACCAGTCCACAAAAAATCGGACCTTTATCTTTTGGAAAACTATAGGCCCATCACTGTTCCTTCATGTTTCTCGAAAATATTTGAATATCGTCTATTTGATTTTATTGAGAGACAACATTATCTCCCCCATTCAACATGGTTTTCGATCAAATAATATGTCCACCATCACTGCTGTGACAGCTTTTTACTCAAAAATAGTGTATCGAGGTCGGCGAGTGCCCTGTTGGAATATTTTGTGATCTCAGCAGGGCATTTGACTGCGTTGATCATACAGTCTTATAATAATATATATATTCATATGGAATAAGCTAAATATCCGGTTGTTTATCTAAATAGCCGCCTAATATTACATGTCATGTGACTTCAGTCATGCAATTTCATTGGTGTAGCAATATGTGAATGAAATAATCACTATAAATTTAATTCAGATACTCAAGCATTAACTATTGGAGTTCCTCAAGGATCAGTGTTGGGACCACTACTATTTATATTATAGTACAATGATGTTGAGGCTGGTGGTTGCTGATAACACATGCATTATGTATGTAGATGAGACATCACTTCTAATTTCGGACAAAGACGACAATTTTTTGAAGGAAAAATGTAACACAGTGTCCAATCATTTGGCTCCCTGTTGTGGAGCTTATTCACTTCTTTTCAACCCTCATAAAACATTATAATAGTACGGTTTCATCACAGACAAAAATCTGTTCCAACGTTGAAATAAAAATCAATGATAATGATAACACCATTTCTCTAAATGATGAATGTAAATTTTTAGGACTTACGCTAGACAACTGTCTGAACTGGAAGAGTCATTGCAATAAACTAATATCAAAACTAAGTTCTGTTTCGTATTTGATACGAAATCTGAAGTCGATTTTAACCACTGAACAGTTAGTAAACTATTACTATGCACACTAGCTTCAAATGTATTTATTGCCCAAAAAAAGATAGCACGAATCTTAGCAGGCGTTAATCAGAGAACCTCCTGCAGGGACTTATACAAACATTTTAAAATTTTAACTTTTCCGGATATTTTCATGTTTGAAATGTGTGTATTCATTCACAACAATGAGTCGAAATATGATCGCAATTCTTCTTACCATAACGGCTAACTCATCTTCTTACTTGGGATTGAAACTATGTAACAAACTGCCTGAGTTATTGAAAACTACTCACAGAATTCAAGTTTTCAAAAGCACCCCCAGAGATTTCTTTTAGATCATAATTTTTATAATATTGACGAATTCTTCAATCTCTGATATAATTTTACCACCTCTTTTATTGAATGTGAATTAAGTTGATATGTTTAGTTCCTAATTGTATATTGTGTGCTTATAACAATCATATATACTCTGTATGTTTAGCTTTACTTTTAGTATCTTATATACGTACAAATCTGACTCATCCTATATTATAAATTTGATTTTGATTTGATTATATATAGTCGGATTTTCGAGTTTCAGATCATGTAGCAATTTTCTCAGGTATTTTAGAAAAGAAATGAATAGCGCAAGGCTGAACGATGCATTTTTCGTTTCTGTATGATACGAACAATATTTTTTACGTGGAGTATGAGCGGGACGTAATGCTATGACTTCTTTTAACTAATGTCACAGGGTTAACGTCTCCATCAGATATCACCGCAAAAAACCTTTTCTTATGACGAAAAATGTCTCGTCTGGGTCAGTACGAACAAATTCACTAAACTGTTCTTTCGATTTTTTCCTTCTATATCCCACTTTTTTTTCTCAATGAATCGTATCAAAGCGCCATACTTGCCGATTTCTACTCATTCCTTCAACTCCAGACAAGCTCAAACATAGAGTATTTAGGCCACAAAGATGATGGAGAGTATTCATTTGAGAGTTTTACAAAATGAGCAAGTAATACCGTTTCTCCAGCACCTCGAACCTGTTCTGTATTTCGCCACTCACAAAACTGAAGGTATTCATTTTTGTAATGGAATTTGATTTATCCGGAAGCATCTTACAGTTTTAGATAAGTTTTAGTTAAGACTATATTAATTTTTATGGCACGCCAAAATGAAAATAACGTGACAACAACCAAAGTTGTTGATTTTATTTTCACATCATTGTTGTCAATGATAAAGCTTTGAATGCAACTAGATTATTATGCAAATTAATTATAATAATTTCGTTACATTGATAGCTATCAACTCAGGAATGGCTGTATAATAGTTCTAGCAATCAGTACTAGATCATTGATAAAACTAATAAATTGTTTCAGATTGTTTTCACTACAAAAGTGGAAGCCGAAGTCCAAGTACGAACTGACGAAAACTACTACCACCTCCGCCAAGAGATATCGTTCACTTGTTATCACCCATATCTTATCGACGTGACGACTACAATACTATAATCGATAGGTGATCATAATTATGAGGAAATTTGCCAGACTCCACAATGTAGGTACATCGTTTTCACTTATCTGAATGGACTGTACATAAACTAAGTGCTTTTCAGAATGGGTTTTGAACTACTTCTACTCTGTTGCCTGATATTTATGTTCATCGTTTCCTTTTGTGGCCTGCTTCAGAAGATCAAGCGCTCTTACGAGCATGATAGGGCTGTGGCAGGTAAGGAATCAGTTTCATTCATAGTTACAATCAATAGAACATAAAATAGCGTTTTGCATATCTACAATTCAAGATTCAAGTCCACAACACCATATACTAGCTGTAATAATTCATTCTCTAGCATCAAGCTACAAAATAAGGGGTTCTTTCAGAATACAGGGTAATTAGTTTTCAACTGCCATGATTACCCCCAGAACTGAGACCACTAAAACGCATTTTCAAAGAAATTTCCAAAGATGCACAGATCCGTCCTTCCTCAAAACAAATTCGGACATTTCTTTGAATTTTACATAATGTATATTTCACTTCTCACTCTTCTCTTTTTCATCCATTTTTATTTTCCTCATTTTTGCATAGATTTCATAGGACCACGCACATATCTTTTGGGAAAAAGTCTTTCGGTGAAAATGACAGGATTTTTGATATACAGTGCATTCCATTCAAAACGAGCCACCCTGAATAACTTTTGGTACAATGATTTTCTTGAAAAATAAAAAAACATGTCAACAATAGTATACAAGGGGGCACATTTTGACATAGTCACATTTGATGTTACTTTCCCTATCGCACCCCCAGAGCATGTCACCATTTTTTTTTTAATGGATCACCCTATATTGTTTCGCATTATCAGATGCCCCATGATGAGCAAATTTCAACAAAGTATAATACATATGATCTGATGCTTATAGTTCGGGAGCTACAAAATATTTGAGTAGAAAACGAGCCAACCTGAATAACTTTTGGAATAATGATTTTCACGAAAATTCTCAATTTTGAAGATATCGAAAAAGTGAGGGATTGTTAAGGGATGGTAGAGGGCGAGTTGGCTGAGTTTTCGAACACGACACCCTTTGCTCTTTACAGGGGGAGGGGGAAACGTGACTTGTCCGGATTTTTTTCAGTATTTTGTCCATATCTTCTAAACTATGTGGTTTATCAAATCGGGAAAAACGATCGAAAGAATTTTTGACGAAATAATAACCGAGATACAGGAGTTCAAAAGAAGGTAAAATTTCTCAAAATGTGAGAAAAAGCAAAAAAATTGAAATTTTAAGCACCAAAGCAGCTGAAAGGTATAGACGCTCCTTGCTCCATTGATCTACCAAATTCGCCTTCAATAGGTCTACAACCAGCAGTACAATTCCGTAGACCAAATTTCTGGCAAATGATAATAATAAGAAACATTTTATCGCCTTGCTGATGTCGGAACTAGAAGCCAATGGCATTCACGTAAAGCAGGCCGAAGAAGACGCTGACGTCTTGAAAGTGGGGACTGCCATCACCCAAGCTATGAGCTACGACAGCGTCACCATCACCGGTGAAGACGTCGATCTGCTGGTTTTGCTGACTGCGTTGGGCTCTTCCAAAAAGAACATATTTTTCCAGAAGAGTGAAAGAGGTAACACCCAAAGCGTCCTATATTCATCGCATTCCTTCAAATTTAATTGCAAGGACATCCTTTTTCTGCATGCGATGACTGGTTGCGAAACCACCTTAGCTCTATTTGGAATTGGAAAAAAGAAGGCCCTGCAAGTGCTTTGAAAACACCCGTGGCTTTCCCTGATGCGACGCCACCTCAAATTTCTGATGGCGGGAAAAAGTTCCTGGTTACGCTGTATGGAGGGACAGTTGGAGGGAACAACTTGGACGACATGGGATATCGCATGTTCCAAACTGTGATGGCAAAGCCAAAATTTCAATTGGCAAGACTACCTCCTACACGCGATTCTGCCAAGTTCCACTCGTACAGAGAGCCTATCTCCAAATTCAAACTTGGTTAAGGAATGAGGGGATACAGCGGAAATTGCCATCTGCATGGGGCTGGACGTTGACTTAACAAGGTTAGTATCACTATCACATTTCGATTGTATCCCCCCGTGAAGAGCACAGGGTCTACGTGTTCAAAAACTCAGCAAATACACCCTCCATCCTTAAACAATCCTACGAATTTTCGGAATTGAGTCCAGGTAGAATGTACATGGCTCCTGGAGTATTATACACGTGTACAAATGGGATTGAATTTGGACACAAAATTAATATGAAATATACGAAAGAGACGTTAAAACGTGATGAATTTCATATTTATTCAATGAAAACAAAATAAGTTAAGGTAAATGACGTTTTAAATAATCTTAGTATTATACAAGATGTTTCCTAGACCCAAATTATTCCCAAATTCCATTGTGTATAAAGATATTTGAGGGCCTCTTTTATTTGATTATCGGGCATATATTTATGAATTTATGGCGCTGTCACGAATCGTCACCTTATCACCTACCTTGCTGAAAAGTCGACATTGGTAATAATTACTCAGAGTTATCTAACAGAATTCCATCACGAGCTGTGGACCAATCACCAGTACTGGAAATATCGACATTGTTTTGGTATTAGCCACGTTCCTGACAAACAGTAGTTCAATAGTGAGTCGCTTGGTTGTTTTCACACAGTATTTTCAAACGATTGAGAAGATGCATTACATAGAAATTTCAGAAACTTAGTAACTCGGAAAAGTGGCTATAAATTCATAATTTGTTCAATCTAATCAAGTAGTCCGGAAGATTTGGACAGCGACAAAAACAATGTAGCCGGCAATTTCTTGTGAAATATTGAGTGTAAAAGTTGCCGGATTGTTTTTGCGGAAAATGGATTTCAGAGTTTTCGTGTTCATTTTTTTCGTCACCGTATTTCTTGTTACCATTTTTATGTTGATTTTCAAAATTAAAACTGTCTACGAGCAAGAAAGAATAGAAGCAGGTGAGAAATTGTTGCAGTATTTTTCTCTAATATGAATAACAGTTTTTAAATTAAATAATATTGTCGTTTTACAAGGTGCCTTTTGGATGTCTGGCTGAGTCAGTACATAATAATCTCATCTCAGATATTAATAAAATATGTGTGTTTCATTGACTTGAATAAAACATACAGATGAAAAAAAAGTATTGAAATGTATACAGGATGTCCCAAATTCGAGCCTCTTCATTGGGATCTCGGAAACTAGAAGGGCATTAGAACGCCGCTTTATAATTCGAAAAATTCCGAATAATACCGAAGATTTTTGGAAAAAACCGAATATTCGCGATTTTACTTTTTATTTTTTTATGACTTCATTTGAATAGATGTAACAAAACAAATTGCACTGTATTTTGCTACTTTTTCTGTTTTACAAGACGGTGTTATCAGATTTTCAAACCGACGTTTCGTCTTTCAGCTGCCATCTTCAACTTTGTTTTTTATATACGCTCCTGGATTTTTTATTATGGATTTTAAGAGCTCCTAATGTCAGATGAACAGGGAAAAATAATAAAATACCAAGACCGATATGGAATATGGAAGCCTTCCCAAAAAACTAGGGAATAGAGCAGATATAAAAAGCAAAGAGAACATATTGGAAAAGCAGGAAATGACGAGCCAACGAAAAGGACAAGATAAAAATGATAATAGAATAGAAAAAGCAATTGGTATAGGGAAGAAAAATACAAATAAAAAAGACAATAAAATAAAGTGTTGAAATACGCTGGAAAGGGCAAGGACAAATTGACAAACAAAATTTCACACTATTTTATTCAGGAGCGGAGAAACAAGGACACAACGGTGTAGGATTTATAATATTAGGAAGCAAAAGGGATAAGGTTATGAAATTTCTTGCTATAAATGATAGATAGAATTGCATATATACAAATAGAAGCTAAGCCATTCAATATTTCTTTATTGAATGTATATGCACCTACAGAGAAAGCTAGAATAGAAGACAAAGAAGAATTATACGAAAAGATAGAGGAGGAGATAGAAAAGATACTAAAGGAAGATGTCATAATAGTTCTTGGAGACTTTAACGCCCAGATAGAGAAAGAGGATTTCATAGAACAAATTGCGGGAAAATACACAATCCACGAACACGAAAAGGAAAGATGATATCGAGACAAAGTAGAACAACATCAAAGAAAGTATAAAAGAAACAGCAAAAACCATGTAGGACTGATGCAAAACAAACCCATCAGACATGAATGGTACAATGATACATGTAAAAAAGTTACAGAAAATAAAATACGGGCTAGGGCTAAATGGATGAGGACTAAGAAAAATGAAGACAAAGAGGAATATGAAACACTAAGAAAACAAGCGTGGGAGATATTAGGCAGTGTAGAGAATGGATGGACAAAAACTTGCAGAAATTCGAAGAGGAAAGTAAGAATAGAAATACAAAAAGTTTCTATAGAAAAATTAGATAACAAAATAAAAAAATCAAGAATAAAACAAACTGGATGTAATACTACAGAGTTATTGGTAGATGAAGCCGAAAAAGATGAACAGGAAGCAATAGTAGTGGAAGACGAAATGAGCGAAGGAGAAATAATATATTAAATGAGCGCACCAGAGAGGAGATAAAAAAAGTCATTGAAGTCATAGAAATGGCAAGGCGCCCGGAAAAGATGATATTAACATCGAATTTATAAAATACGGAGGACATGAGTTAAAGGAGAGCTTACATTAATAAAAAGAATATGGACAGAGGAAAGAATGCCAAAAGAATGGGAGACAGGACCAATAATAACTATCCATAAAAAAGGAGACCAACAAACCTGTAAGAATTACTAAGACATAACACTACTCAACACAGCGTATAAAATAATGACATCAATAATACAATAAAGGTTGGCAAGTATTACAAAAAATATAATAGGATCATATCAAAGCGGAAAACCAACCATAGACGCGATTTATACACTAAAGCAAGTGAGAGAAAAAGCCCATGAACACAAGCATTTGACTGGATAAAAAAAAAACAACTCATGATAGCACTGAAACAGGTAAAAATCCCACAAAAACTGAGAAAGCTGATATTAATGACGATGAAAACAACTAAGATCACAATAAGAACACAAAAAGGAAAAACGAGGAATTCACAATCAACAAAGGGGTAAAACAGGGACTTGCTTTCAGCAACGTTATTCAACCTAACTTTAGACTATGTGGTGAGGAGAATTAACAAAAGGAATCATAAGGAAGACCAGAAGAGTAATGAAAGATATGCTGGGGGAAATTATAGAAGAAGGAGAAATAATGGGGCTTAGGATTAACAAAGAAAAAACGAAAATATTGAGATTAGGAACGGAGCAAATACAGGAAAAGATCAAAATAGGAGCAAGAGAGTTTGAAGAAGTAAAAAAGTTCAAATATCTAGGAGTAGTGATAAGTAAAACGGGTGAGAGAAGACCAGAAATACAAGAAAAAATATTTAACACAAACAGAGCATACTTCGCCAATAAAACATTATTGAAAAGTAAAATATTAATAAAGAAGAGTAAAATAAATATTTATAATGACGATGACAAAAAAAGACGAGGAAATCATGAGGAAATTTAAAAGAAAATTATGAGAGCAATATTATGACCAAAAAAGATCTCGGGGGAAGAATACAGAATAAGAACTAACCTAAAAATAGACAGGAATTGAAGAAGGCATAATAAGTAAACTAAAACAACACAGAATAAGATGGTTGGGGCATATATGGAGGGCGGGAAAAGAGGCAGTAACTTACTCAAAGTTACAATGGCACCCCGGCGGAAGAAAGAGAATAGGAAGACCAAGATCAAAATAGATGCAGGAAGTGGAAGAGGACTTACGCAGGGCAGGAGTGACAAACTGGCAAGAAAAAAATAAAGACAGGACTAGATGGAGAAACAGCCAAAAGCGTAAATTGATAGATTGGGCGTGATCTACCCAAAAAACTATATCTAGATAGCTTTTGCGGCCTAATATCTCGAGGGGTGTATAGCCACTGTATATATAATGTCCCAGAAACAATAATGTATAGCACTTATTCGAAAAACTTAATGGCATTTTCTATAAGACCTCATGTGTTAGAGGACATCGTTAAAATAATTTTTTGAAAAAGAACGATGCATCATTGGTTTTGGGACATTAGAAGCTCTCAAAATCCATAACGAAAATCCAGGCCCGTATTTAAAAAAAAACAAAGTTGTTGATGGCAGCTCAAAGACGAAACGTCGGTTTGAAAATATGATAAAACCATCTTATAGAACTGAAAAAGTAGCAATGAGAATGTGTGATTTGTTTTGCTAAATCTATTTTCAATTAGATTCGTAACAAAATTTAAATGAAATCGCGAATATCCATTTTTTTCCAAAAATCTTCGGAAGCATTCGGAATTTTTCGAATTTCAAAGTGGCGTTTTAATGAGCACCAAATTGCGCAACTTAACCGACCTCGTATCCCTTCTAGTTTCCGAGATCCCAATGATGAGGGTCGAATTTGGGACACCCTGACATAAATTTTATTAAAGAAAATCAACATAATTTTTCTGAAATCGTTCAAGATGCCCACTTTCTCGGAGCAACTTCAGGCCACAAAATACGCTAATCTAGTATTTTAGTCCGTTGCTAAGCAACGAACTTTCCCGGACCGTTTTGACGGCTTGTATACATTTTAGACAGTAAATGAATGCACGCAAACAATAAGTATAATTCCTTAATTTATGATAATGCTGAATGCGATTTCAGAAAAAATAGTATGTGTACCTCGTAGTAAAAGCACATTCCCAGACTTCAATGCTTGTTGGCCTCGGCCAACAATTTAGATTGTCGTCCGGGAATGTATTGCTTTTACTACTAGATACACAATATACTATTAATGAACTTTCGTTGAAAAACTTCATATCTAGATGTGTACTGCTCGTACTGGTTAAATTGTACCTTGGAATCAGGTTTATTTTTTATTTTGAATACTATTGTTGTGAAATACTATAGTTGTGAAACACAATAGATATAGTATACAATAGCCACTTAACAAAAGTGCTACAATCTATAGAATCTGATAAAAACAATTTCTGGGAATAAATCCACTTCACAAAAATGAAAATTGATTAAAAATAAACGAGCTTTTGCTTATTTCTAAGACAATAGAGTGTCGGAAAACGTCGAACAGAAACTAATTCAACAGCCTTATACGACTGCCGAATCACTCTTGCCCAACGCCTGGCAAAGGATATCTCCAAGAATATATACTTTGCAATATTTTCTGTCAAAACTACCAAAAGATAATCGAAAACAGGTGTGTCTATCTACTAATTTTACGGTTCACCCGATCATCAGTGCAGATCCGGACACAACATGCAACAAATATCCACTTGAAATATCATTTCAGTAAAATTCAAGGAATTATTTCGTATAATGCTATCTGCCATTGAAACAGAAAAAATACTTATTTGAGTTATACTTTTCATAGTTCAAATTGAACATATCACATATCCAAACGAAAGAATACTGGAATACCGTCACATCTACATGATGTAGACACACTAAATACATCTATTTCTGACTGGAATATGATAAGGTTAGCTAGAGCAGTAGCAGAAGTGCGACGAAGGCAATGTTCCGTATATGAAGATGGGTTTGGCAATCCTAAATTCATTTGCGATTTTGCTGGGTATATTCCCAAACATGTTTTTTCTAATGAGCTGAGATGTACATTTATTTTGTCGGAAGCTCAAAAAAAATAGTTCAATACCTTCAGGACGCAAAGACATATAGTAGTAAACTGAGGTTTTTCGCGACTAACTAGGCAGATTCTGACCTTTTAAAGATTTCAAACACTTTGGAAACAATATAGAAAACAACATTCATTCATCTACTTATAATTAAAAATAACAAAATAATTATTCTGAATTTAATTTCGATTTAATAAATCTCTCGTTGTTCAATTTTAATAAATTTTGATAAACTAATTAAGACCTATACTTACAATCATAACTTTTTTAACCATTCTCTAAAGATACTCAATTTATGAACTTCTCAACTCCCCCTATTTCCCTCACTAGCTCCGGGCACGGCAGAAGCCTAACTTCAACTCCCTGATCGAACTATCAGTGGCCTTCTTTCAAACTCTTGTTTTTTGTTTAGAAAACGTACGAAACGTTTTTGAGGACGTTGTGATTCAAGACATAATAGTTTTATAACACACCCACTGAATAAGGAATTTAAAATACGGTGTGTTCGAAAGGCAAAGCGGAGAACTCTTTTTCATCCACAACTGTAAATTTCTTTGATACTTACACCTGTTTTACTATTCCTTACCATAACGGACTTCTGCATCCTCCAAAATAACCCATAAGCGAAACAACCTAAAACAAAAGAAAAAGGAAATAAATACACACAAAAAATATAATAAGAAAAAAATATTCTTATGCAATAAATGAATTTCATTAAGAGCGTTGTTTAGAAATCTGATCTTTAGGAGTAGTGATGCGTACGAGAGTCTCGTTTTCGAGAGTCTCGCAAGGTCTCGTCTCGTTTTTGAGACTATACTCGGACAAGACAAGACGAGACTTTTATTGGTCTCGTCTCGAGTATCGTGCATGAGGTTTCGCGTCTCGTATGAGAGTCTCGCAGGTGAATATTTTTACGTGCGAACTTGAGAACTTGATAAAAATCGGATTTTGTAATTGATTATTATATTTTGTATTCAGTAAATCCTACGCTTTCCGACGGAGAATGGATGCAGGAGCATCAAAAATATTATTCTATGCCTCGGAGTAATGAAGAAACATATTTATTTCAATAGTGGAAAATTCACTCTTCTGAATTTTCTATTATAGATATGTTTAATGACACGAGATCTCTTAAACATACCGGCTGTCCCGACGGAAAGATAAGTCTCACGTGCTGCGTTAACTATAAGAAACCATCGAAATCATATCAATAATGAATCTGCACGATGTTTGTTATGCCTAAACAACTGGGTGAAAAATGAGGGCTGCCTGTGGTTGTTTTTTTTCAACTTATTTCATTGCCAAAATGATTAAATAATGCTTAGTTTTTATTTTGTTTAGATGTATTACTCTCAAATACATGATGTTATGTTTCAACAATTGTAATCTTCTTTTCCGACTCTTACACTGGAAAAATAAGATTATGCATGACGATATTTCGATTCTTTTACGAGACTCTTGTACGAGAAGCGAGACGAGACGAGAGTGGAGGCTGCGAGACGAGACTCGATACGAGATTTATCATTGCATCGGCGAGACGAGACAAGACTTTATTGAAATCTTGTCTCGTTGGTCTCGTGCGAACCACTATTTAGGAGCTTATAACTCTTACTCATCCGTTTGAAAAAAGCATCTAGCTCATTGAACTTGTTGATATCCCGTTTCTCAAGTATAGTCATCATCGATTTTAGCATTGGCCATTTCGTCTATAAAGAATTCGGACTATACGTGTCTGATTGCAACGAATAAACACAATTACTACCAAATCTACCAAAAAATATAGAAAATACCTTACCCGTTCTTGAAAATATGCCAGAAATACAGTTTCAGTGGCATCTTTTGGCATAACATTTTCCGTGTCAGCCACTTCAGATATACCTTGTATTCTTTTTGGTAAACGGCTTCACTTTTTGATTTGTCAGCTCTTTTCAAAATATCCTCCATTATATTTGGGGTAGAGAACACGTTTTTAACTCAAACACAGCTCGATAACAAAGATCTATTTATAAACAAGTAACATAGCAACAAGCTAGCAACAACAAAACTCCTATAATCAGTAGTAATACTATAAGTACTTCAAAATAATCAGGTTATACATCGATAACTTGTTGCATAATTATAAAGAGTGTCAGTTTGACAGTCTAAATAATCCGACCGCGAAGCGGGAGGATTATTCTGTCAAACTGACACGATTTGAAATTATGCAGGAAGTTTGAGATGTATAACCGTATTTATTTTGAAGTACGTATTGTATTTGATACGATTATTTTTTGAGTAAATTAAGTAAATATATAAACAATTTATTAATTTAAATACAAATTGGTGCAATGAAAGTTGCAATTATTATATACTACGTTTTTTTTAACTGAGTTATTTTCGGCGCAGGAAACGTGGCCACTGCTCATTGAAGTGCTGGAAATACTGGAGGTGTGATTACTTGAACCTGCAGCGTTTTTAAAATTGGATCTTATATTATTTATTAGGTTTTGGTGATGTTGTTCATCTATCTGTAGGTAGGGTTTGATAGAATTGCTATTACCATGTCCTGTTATTTTAATAAGTTCTTGTTCCGATACACCTGCTTTTGCCTATTGTGAAACAGCAGTGGCTCGGTGAGAATGATTTGTAAATTTTTTGTTTGTCATATTCAAATTTGCCAATTCTGCAGACTTTTTGGTCCATTTACTAATTTCATGCACTCCAATTGGCATATTTTTGTACCAGCCAAGGGTTTTTTCTTTTCTCCAGTTGGGATTTACTGTCAGAAATAACCTATCTGTTTTAATATTGATGTTTTCGCTTCTTTTCATCATTAGCTTATCTAGAAGTCTCACTGGACAACGACTCACTTCATTATGGTTAGGTACAAGCCATTTATTATTAGCACATGGATTTGCTCCTCCCTGTGTGGTTTTGGTAAAAATAGGATTATATTGTATTCTACCAGTTGGAGTATCATCATTTCCAGTTTCTTTTTGAAAATAATGAGTCAAGCATGACGCTCCTTCATTTCCTCTCCACGCAAGTTCTACAGAAGCAATTAAGAAAATTTTTATTTGTAATCCTTCCGGTGTATTTTCATCCCACGCTTCTATCATTGTTATGTACTCGTTATCTTTAAATGCTGATGCACTACCCTTTCTCTTGTCCGGTAACATTTGAAGTTCCCTTCTTTTTGAATTTCCTGCGTTTCGTGCGGCTAAAACTATGGGACTAGAGAATGGATCAATTACTCTATTAAACTCCTTCATATATTTTTCTTGTACTTGTTTTGCCGTAATGTTCCACATCGTTTTAACCACATTTTCTTTATAATTTTCTCCATTACATTTTCGCATATTAAAAGCTCAATCTTTCAAAATGGACGCTATCATTTCAGTGGAAATTGATTCATTTAGCACATAGTTTCTTTCACTGCAAAACGTAAGAAATTGTTTTCATACGTACTTTTTTGTTTTCACTGTATTATGAGGCTCAGTATTTTGTATACTTTCGTCTATTGCATTTGATGATAAATCTCCGAATCGACTCATTTTTTAACAATTTTTGATAAACGTCACAATTAGACAGTTCTGTTTGTTGTATATTGATGTCGATGCGGTTACTATGAAAATGAAATTATTTTAAAATTTTCGTTTGGTGGAGCTACTCTATGTATAATCAGGTATTATCGAAATTATACGAGATAACTTAACTAAATTGGACATTCTGATTGGTTGAAAATCATACGAAAAAAATAATCAACGGTAACTGATTTAAATATATCGGGAAGGTAATAAATTGGTATATTCATTCAGTTTTAAAAATGAACAAAAAATTTTATTGAAATCGGTTAGAAATAAAATAATCTATGTACCACGGGAATTGCTGTTCCTCAGAACATATGCCCTCGTGACGCAAACTGCTGACGCTAATTAAGGCCCTTGTAATTCCCTTCATACATAAATAACTATTTTCACATCAAATCGTTAATAATCAACAAACTAGGACTTCTTCAAGTCATCCGGCCGATCTGCTCTTGTAACAGATGATCCATATTTCTAGCAAAAGTGTAGCTTCGTGGTTGAATACTATCATAAAGAGTGAGTAAAATGAAAATAAAATTCATGTAAAGGTTGTCGATCAGATATGAATTACCTTATCATCTTTATCTAATCGAAAATAAATAATCAGGTTTTCCGATACACAACATAGACTTCGCCAATTCAGTTGTTTTGTAAGATATTTGAAGTTACTTCGGATAAATATGGCACTAGAAATAGTTTTACTGTGTGGTTCAGTTTTTTCATTCGTTCTCACCTCTTGTTTCTTACTTCACAGAATTAAACTGTTGCGTGATCGTGACTTACTACTTGCAGGTAAGGAGTAATGCTGTTGTAATAAATCTTGGTCTCTTCCAGATAGTCAAGAACTCCATTAAGACTAGAATAAAATGTTTTATTTGACTAGTTATATGAAAATATGTAATTGAGGACGCCTGTGGTGTCACTCAATGAGAACAAAAAATTGTTTTCCCTTCACCAAACTAGTAATTTCATTCCTAGATGCCCATTTCGTTAACCAAGTAACTTCATAACAACATGTTTGTACCAAGTCATGTAATATTTCAATATTTCCAAAACACCCTATAGTTTATATGAAAATATTACGCCAATATGAAATATGACGCTTGGAATCAAAAAATGCACTGAAAAGTACAGGTCATATTTGAAAATGAAAAGTTGAGGACATTTTCGGACAGTCTTCAGTCAAATAGTTGCTGTGGCAAAGTGCCAAAAGTTTTACAAAAATCTTCACAAACAAAAATATAAAGGCAAAAGAATTTCCTGCATAACTCAAAAAGTAAAGGAGCTACTTCATATTTTTTTCATTCAGGCAATTGAACTCCAAAATACCATACTGTATATGACCAATTATCTCAGTTGGGAAAACGATGTGATTATTTGAACACGTTTTGAAAGTACTTTCCGCACGAGAGTGAATTTGAGGATATGTTGCATTCCTATGTGAATATGAAAATTGAGAAAACATCAAAATATCGATTTTTTCCTAAAATGCTCGCGATTACTAAGCACTTTCAAAAAGTAATTCGATTTAGCGAGCACTAAGCACTAAGCACTTTTCAAAAGGGCGAGACCGTTATGGTGGGCGTTCAGTTTTGTGTATTGCAAGTTCATATTGCATTAGGAAACGGTTTGGAGTACTTATTGAATATATTGACATTGATTTGATATCGAAAATTGAGATTGTTTTGGTCGGCAATTGAAGGAAATGAGTAACTAGTTGCTTTTGTTTTAATTCAATAGAAAGACCAATAAAAACAGTGCAACTTCCAATTAATAGGGAATATCCAGACAATGTCGTTTGGGAGATTAATTTGATTTCCGAAATGGGCGTCGAATAGCCAAATTGAAATGTAGAGCGGCGCGAAATAGCTCCTGACTTACCAACATTTCTTAGTTAGGAAAAAAATAATCTGTTACAACTAATTCACGGCACTCTACATTGAAGATAAAAAATTGAAAATTGAAATTGAAACAAATGCGGGGATATTTCTGTAGGGCTTGAGGAACACCCGGTTCATACAATTCATGGAGGAATGTAAAACACGTTTGAAGAAGATGACTTTATGAACAGTCACAAACTTCCTCTTTATACTCTTTAACACCCACATACAATGCAAGAACAAAAATTACAGTATCGCTTCGCCGATGATACTGTGGTAATCTATAAAGACACAAACTGGTACAATTTGAAAATTAAAATTAAAAGAGATTTTGCTAAAATTAAAACCTGGTTGGACTACAGATTATTATCCGTAAATTAAAAAAAAAACTGTTTACTTGCCATTCGGTAACCTTGAGGCTTCTCTTTCGAACTATGATATATCCATACCAATACTTGGGAATAATGTTGGATCGTTCTTTCAGATGGAAAACTCACGTGGATTACTTGACAAAGAAATTAAGATGCATTTTATATAAATTTAAAAAAATTGTTGAATTCTTGAATAAGAAAGAATAATAGTTTATCAGAGTTTGGTGGAATCACATTTGAGTTATGGAATCATAGGTTGGGGAGGCGTTTCAAGAATACACTATAATGCGATACAGGTTTCGCAAAATAAATTTTTGAAATGACTACTCAACAAACCCTACAGATATCCCACTGACCAGCTTTATGCCGAAGCGAAGGTTTAAGATATCCGACAGATATTTTATTTGCACATAAATACAAGGCAATACTCAAACAGAGGTACATTACAAAGTCGTACACATGTTTATGAAACAAGAAATAAACAAAAGTATATTACACCCTTTATGAACAAAACCATTGGACAGAGAAGTTATTTGTACTTAGGGACCAAATTGTACAACTCCTTGCCAGAGAATATAAAAAATGAAAATACACATAAAAAATTTAGGACTGAAGTAAAAAAATATATAAGATATATGCCAAGAAGGGAAATACATAAATTAATTGACAATCTGTGATTGACAATTAACCTATTACGTGATTTGATTGTGATGCCATATTTGTGCAATGATGTTCTCATACTGCGAGAAATCACTATCTCATTAATCTTATTACATGTTTCAATAATATATTTTATCAATGGAAAATCGTTAGATGCATCTTGCTTTAAGTACTGAATTATTTTTATATATTTTGATTGCTATTTTAATTGTCGCACCACGTACAAACTATCGTCCAGATAGTTTCTGTGGTATTATATGTGTTTATTGAAGTGTTATTGAACTGTGTTTGTCAACAAGAAATTGTTCTTATGTACAATAAACATATACAGTGAGGACCAAAAGTCCGTCGCCCCCTCCCCGTAACTTCTTCATTTTCCATATTACAAAAAAATGTTAAATACATAAGTTGTAGGGTTTCATTCGATCTCTTTAATGGTTTAAGTTTCATTCATACAGAGTGTCTCAAAAAAGCACGGTGACTTAGAAGTTAATTTTATTAGATGGGATACCCTGTATTTCATTGCATTATTACATTCTACGTTGAATTCTGAACAAGTTTGATGAATGGTTTTCTATCAAAAAAGTTAATAGTTTTAGACTTATGAACACTTGTAAATAATTATTTCGACTACTTTTGCGCCAGTTCAATGAGAAAATCGTAACAAATGGATCACAATGTATTCCACTTTCCTATCCTAACTTTTTGAAAGCTATCCAATGTTGCAAACTGCTGATGGTACCATGTGTAACTTACCTCGTCGTACCATTTTACAATTGTTAGAGTTGTTGAATCTCACGAAAAACTAGTACAAATGAAGTTGAAACATTTTATTAACAAATAAGGTAGTCCATAAATACAGATCAAGAATCATTAAAAACTGAAGAGATATTTTAATTTATGGTGAGTTTTTATCTATTTCAAAAGATGTTCGACGTATCCACCATGCATTTCTTGACACATAAATAGTCGGGTTGTAAACTCTTCCCTAACATTAATCAAGGTTTGAGGTGTTATTTCTGAACACACTTCAATAATTCGACGGCGCAGTTCATCTAACGACCCACAAACTGTCTTAAAAACTACGGATTTCACATAGCCCCAGAGAAAGAAATCAAGCGGTGAGAGGTCCGGTGAGCGAGCTGGCCACTCTGTTGTACCTCGACGTCCAATCCACCTACCTAGATACCTTTCATCTAAGTAATTTCTCACCTCCCGAAAATAGTGTGGTGGCGCTCCATCTTGCTGAAATGTTACATCCAAGTAAAATTCATGTGGGTTTTGCGCAACGATCTCATCGATACTGGGACTTATTGTGTCTTGCAGCATTTGGAGGTATCTGGGACCATTTAAATTTTCTTCCAAGAATATGGGACCTACAATGTGGTTACCTAAAATACCAGCCCAAACATTAATTTTCTGGGGAAATTGAGTATGCCCCTCGCGGAATTCATGGGGATTTTCATCTCTCCAATATCTACAATTCTGGGTATTCACATTTCCATTTAGGTAAAAAGTGCTTTCATCACTAAAGCAGATGTTTTGCAAATAAAGTCGATTTGCAACAATTCTTTCTGCCATGGTCTCGCAAAATTCAAGTCGCCGGTCTGGATCATCTTCAACCAATTGGTGCAAAATTTTTATTTTGTAAAGATGGAATTTATTTTGTTTTAAAACCCTCTTTACTGATGTTTTAGAAACATCACATGTCTCAGCTACTTGCTTAGTTGATTGTTGTGGGTTATTTACCATTTCGGCTAGTACTTGAATTTCAACATCTTCCGTAATTATTTTCGGCCTCCCAGATCTCGGAGCATCTTTCACGGTGCCAGTTTGGTTAAATTTTGCCACCAATTTCTGCAGATATTTTCGACACATCGGACGTTCTGGAAACCGTTCATTGAAAATGCGAATAGCAGCGTGGTAATTTCGGTTAGCTTCACCAAATATGATAACGGCTTCAACTTTGTCTGCTACTGAACGAGCCATATTAATCAACAAGAGAAATTGAAAACCGTTTGAAACAAAGTTTTGAAAACCTACAAAATGTCAATGACATTTGGCAAAAACAGATAAGAGTTTTTTTTTCGTTGTCATGGATAAAATAAACGCGCCTAGCGTGCATAGCCTACCTCATTAATTTATTCGTGAACTGGTGCAAAAGTAGGCGAAATAATTATTTACAAGTGTTCATAAGTCCAAAACTATTAACTTTTTTGATAGAAAACCGTTTATCAAACTTGTTCAGAATTCAACGTAGAATGTAATAATGCAATGAAATACAGGGTGTCCCATTTAAAAAAATTAACTTCTAAATCACCGTGCTTTTTTGAAACACTCTGTATGAATGAAACTTAAACCATTAAAGAGATCGAATGAAACCCTACAACTTATGTATTCAATATTTTTTTGTAATATGTAGAATAAAGAAGTTACAGGGGGGCGACGGACTTTTGGTCCTCACTGTATATACTTACAAAAAAAAAATCTGTGGAACAGCGAACGAACAAATCCGATACGAGAAGTTTGTCAAAATTACCACAAGCAGGGCAATGTGGTTCCAGAATGTCCAACTCATTCGCACGACGAGTGTGGTATAATTTGTACCAAACTCACCAACAGAGATGGATTGACGGCCTTTGTTCTACTGAGGTCGTATAAACTAATAGATAAGATAAATGATTTGAGACACGTATTAATGAACCCGCACAACTAACAAATGTCGCACGAAGTACAAGATGGATAAATATATCTTAAAAAAAAGAGTCCCACTTGCAATCAAATGGTGACTGATAGTTTCAACAGAGTCTTTGATAAAAAATAAATAAATAAAATGATAAATACCTGTCACTTCAATTTCACAAGTATTTTCATTCGAACTCCTAGTAATTAAACTAATTTCATACTAGTAGTATCTTTTTTTTATGGACGCATGATAATTTCTTCTAGCATGAAAAGTTTTAGGTCTCTAATAAATATTGCTTATGATCCTCGTTGTTTTAAGAATTACAAGAACAACCTACACTGATAAGAATGTTACCCAAATTCCCGAATATGGAAACGGAGAGGGTTTGAATTATTCCATTGATATAAAAGAAGTAATTGATCAACTCATGTTAGCCACTGGAAAACTTTCTACAGATGGAATCCCTCTACATTTCATAAAGAACTGTGTATTCACACTGTCAAAGCCTATTGAAACAATTTTCAACATGTTTCTATCATCAGGAACATTCCCTCAGTTTTGAAAACAAAGTTTCCTCACTCCGATGCCGATCAGGGGTAAGATTTCGTGTACCATAGAATTCTATAGTCGATTAAATAGAATTTTATGGTACACGGAATTCCACCTCAGGTACGACTTCGAAGTGCACTTTGAAGTTGTTATAAACAACCACCAGATTTACACCAGAGAACGGCAATGGATGCCTCAGTATGGTACACAGATGGGTCCAAGATGGACGAAGGGGTTAAAGTGGGCGTTACAGGGTCAAATTTCAGGCTCTCAAAACCCCTTGGTAACACCCCAACCATCTTCCAAGCAGAAGTACTTGCTATAGAATTATATGTCCAGGAATGTCTTGAAAGAGGTACTCGAAGGGCAGAAATCTATATACTGTCAGATCGCTAAGCAGCACTAAAAGCTGGGAAGTCACACACTAAGCTGACTTGGGACTGTAAACAAACCTTGAGACAACTGGTAGCAAACAATCAGGTCTGATGTGGATGCCAGGTCACAGAGGCATTAAACGCAATGGGGAAGCAGACTACCTTGCCAAAGAAGGGGCAGACATACCACTTCTCGGCCCAGAACCCTTCTGTGGACTCTCCAAAGCTCACTTAAAAGAAGATGGGAATAGGACAAAGAAATGCGAAAAGGTTAGTGAGCCTATCGCCAAGTAAAGCTAAACAGCTTCTCGAGTTGGACAAAAAAGACTTGAAATTTGGTAATGGGACTACTCACAGGGCACTGCCCTCTGGGGTATCACCTCAAAAAGATGGTCAAGTCAGAGAGTGATAGTTGCCGCTATCCTCCGATCAAATAACACAACCTAGATGGATAACTCGCCGCACACGCATTAAAATTTGTGTGTTAGGAACATCTTCCCCCAACGGCAGTGTCGTGCGTTGCTAACAGAAATATTGAGCTTCAATAAAATTGAAATAATAGAAACCCAATATGGAATGGACACCTGAAATTATGATGAAATAATCTCCACCTCTCCATCTCTCAATTCATTAATTTTTCTCTTTTCCAATTTGGTTTCCCTTTCTCGATAGTTACGACACTGGTAGCTTCAAATGATTGTTCTGCCAAATATCAAATGCAGCGTTGTCGTACTGACCAGACTATATCGACAACGAAGAATCTCTGTTCGGCGATGGAAATACTATCGTTTTACATGCTCCCAACAAGCTGCAATGAACGTTTCAATTTCCTTCTTATTGTCATATATTTCATCCATGACAGTATTTTTGGGTTTTTGTTGCCATAAATATCCCCGAGAGATATCAAAATCTAGCTGAGGTGCTTATTGTATCCTTAAAAAATTGCGACATGGCAATAATGTCATGATTTAAGGGATAACATTATGAAAGGATGTTACCTTCAGTTCTATTTGAGAATTACTCATCTAGGTTGTGTTACTTGATCGGAGGCGAGAACTTTGCGGAAACTGCTTTGCAAATGCCCAGCGCTCTTCTGCAATAGGCTCAAATTCCTGGAAGGGGCATTCGCACGAAGTCTCAGAATTTCGGGTCTTGAATAGACAAAGGATCACGCACAAAAGACCTTGCAGTTTGAGCTGCTTGTGAGGCAGTTTCCTCACTCCAATCTATAAATCTGAAGCTAGTGAGGACGTAAAGAATTATGATCCTGTGAGTAAACAATCTGGAAGATGTATCAACACAAATTTAATTATTTATGAAGATTTTATTTTAAATACTTTATAAATAAAGTCATTTGATAGAGTCAATTGTAAAATTCTCTTCATTGACAGTAACTATTTGAACTGAATTAATCTTTTTTGGGAGGTAGGACTCAATGTTTCAAATATGCTGGTTCTGTGTCGTCAGAAATATCTGCAATATCTGGGGTTCCCCAAGGATCCAATAGAGGTCCACAACTCTTTTTTTATGTTTGCAGATGACTTCAAACTCTACAGAATCATTAACAGAGTATTTGTGTATTGTGAAAAAATTTTAATTCATCAGTTTCGGAGAGTGTAAAAGATTTTGGTATATTATTTGATTCCAAACTAACTTGATAGTATTGTTTATCAATCATTCAAATTATTAGGTTTCATCATCCAGATGAATTTTAAAAATATTGTTCTCTTTTCTCGTTCGACAGTAATTGAGTATTATATGGTATCGGTTTTGTCAAGCGGAGATCAATAGAATTGAGAGAGTTCAAAATAAATTCTGTATGTATTTAAACTAGAATATCAGAGGAGAGGATATGAATATTCTGACATTTTGATCATATTGAATCTCTCAAGTTTAGAACATCGAAGAGCTGAAAAACATTTGAGATTATCAGAAATGTCATAAATGTCAGTTTTTTTGTCTAAAGTTCTATTTCCATGGGAATGAGTGAGCGTGCAGTTTCAAAAGGAAAATGAGTTCATATAACGATCTTTATAAACAACTTCTTCGGATCAAATTCCTATTTCGTACTGGGTGTTTTGACAAAAATATATTTTGATAATGAATAATGTATTATGTAATCCAGTCTTTCACTTCAACCTATTCGTCGGCAAGTCTCTAACAGAAAACAGCTACTGCCCTCTACGACCGTTAAATTATATGTGTTAGATTTTCAAATTGAAAATTTCTTGTAGAAAACTTTGCCAAGAATCACTTATTTAAAAAAAAATTAAATATAATATTTGTTGAAAAAGAAAAATAGCTACTAGAGTTTGTCTCTCAGCCACAGATGAACATTGTTCGTTTTGATTTTATTTTTAAATAATTATCTGCTATTGCCATTGGGCACTTTGAAAGAAAAATCGGCAACAGATCAAATAATGGTTTCAGATATTCTAATCTCAACATTACTAAAGATACTTATTTACAGATATACATTTTTTTGATGGAACCGCATCATACCTATGCTAATTTTCCATCATTCTTATCTAATCAGTGGCAATTGCCATATCGATTTGTCCATCGATAAAGAGACAAGAGAGCTGTATCCAGCTACCACGATGTAGGCAATCTAGCTGGATACAGTCTATCAGAAAGTATTTTGTATCTGACATGTTCTTAGAAGTGTTTCTGTTTTGTGTTCTGCTTGGCCTTGCAGTTTTTTCCTTCAAGACGTTGTTCCTCAGGTTGCGAAGCACACGAGCATGGCATACAGCAGGTACCATTTTGTAATTACATTTTATTGGTGTAAGATTCAGGAAATAACTAACAATAATATAAGTAGGGTAATACGATGATATGAATATTTCTTTAAACGTTCATTGAACAGGAAGTAAATGAAATTTCATTACATCAGAAAGCTATGTTGATATTACAAATGTCTTGACAACAAAGAGTAGGTTTTATTGTAATATTATGAAACATAAAATCAATATGACTGTTGTGAGGTTTCTCTTGAGCAAACCAAATCGATGTAGTTGTTTTAGGAATCTATCCAGGAATTACTTTTACGACCTCTATTCAACTGGAGACAGAAATGTTTCTACTGGTGGAGATTATAGAAACGTTCAAGTCAATACTGAAGTTGTGAACACAGTTTGAAGATAAGAGCAAACGCAAATAGTACTGACAGAGTTTATTTTAAAAATACAGGTATTGACTGGAAATCATCACAGGTTTTAGTGTAGGTACTGTCAAATGTGTTTGACATAACTTTGCCGAACATCAGAGAACACTTAACTTGTAGTTTTGGTGTTCTATCCCATTTTGATAAGTCCTCCCTTACTTTGGAATATAATGAATTGATACAGACTCATTCATAACCTCAACTTTACAGTATTTGATTTTTCTAATGAGCTGTAAATTCTCCGGAAGTTAAATCTGAAACTCAGTCTGAAACAATCTCTTATGGTGTACTACAAAATCTGAAATAATTTTATGTTTTGTCTACTGGCTTATTTTAGTACTAGTGAAAAGATATATTTTTATTAATTTTGTGTAAGCATGAATATCGGAAAAAAATTATTCATATCTATGAAGTGTTTTCTCGAGAGGTTCATTATGATCAATAAGCAAATTAATTACGGGTTTTTATCTTTAGGAATGTTATTCAAAAAATCCCCTTTCCTAGTTTCAAGTGAAAAAACTATACATTTCAGCCTGATGAATGTAAACTTTTTTATCCAAGTAAGGAAACCTTACTTGGATACCTATTTGCCCTACGTTTCTATATATATTTTCCAGTACATAAAATTCACTTTCAGATTCTTTATTTTCATTTTGATTTTCAATATTTGATATTTACTATTCAGAGAGTCTCAGTACTTCCTCTTTTTCTTTCGAAAATGTCACCAGTACTTCATATAACTCTTTTCCCTTGAAATTTAATATTTTTTTCACATAGTAATGTATCGAAGCAATTCGATTCATTCGCACTTCCACACTTGTATTTATATATTTCTAACCAAACTACGGAAAGAATTTCCTCGAAAAATTCAAACATTCAATTAATTTTTGTCATATTCTTCTTCATTATCCTTGAGCAAAGAAGCTACTGTCAAGTATTTTTAATTATTGTATCAAAGAGAATTCACTTCCAGTCTTGCTCTTCCGTTGAGATCAGGTGTGCCGCAATGGTCTATATTAGGGCCGTTGTTATTCTCAATTCATTCATCTCTCCTTTCAAGCCTGTAATGTTCATCTATAAACAAATTTACTATGGTTTTCCTCATCAAATGAAATATAATGTATGGTCCTCAATCAGTAACGATCTTTTGATCAACTCTATTGGTATAAATATAAACAATGAGCTCTTGTAGTAGTGACAGAAGCAAAAAATCTAGGATTCTGGCTTGAGATTTGAAAAGCACATTAATGAGCTACTTCAACGTGTCTATGGCAGATTGAAAATGATATGTTAAAAAATGCAAATCACTGATTCTCTCCCATTCCATTATGCTGATCTATGATCCTAATTCATGACTGCTTTTGATTTTCAGTTTACGAAGAAAGAGCATTTCAGACATAATACGTGAAATCGGATGATTAAAAATGCGTGATAAATTATCGTGGTTAAATAGTTTCACAATTTTTGAGTATGGTTTGATAGCTGATTATTTACTTGGTGTAAAGTAGTGGTGTGTCAGATATACATGTATAACCCACTTCAAAATGATTATATTAGGTAGTCGTCAAAAGACATTCTGTTAATTTTTTTTATTCGATCAAGGAATCAAAGTATTCTACAAACAATGACAACAAATTCACAACTACTACTATATAATAACAATTCATATCTCAGTGTGCCTTTCTTATCTTTCTAAACATAACATCGTTTTATGAACGATAGTTTTTTTCCAAGTGCTCAGTAATTCGACTTATACACAGTATTTTTCAAATAGCTCCACAAGAAAAAATCATATGGGGTTAGGTTAGGTGAACGTGACGGTCAATAAATTTCTAAACATCCAGCTATCCTCTTTCGTGGAAAATAAAAAGAAGAAACTAGATTCAAAGCATTTTTTTCGAATCTTTTTCGATACCTTGCAAACTAACCCCACTTTTTGCCCCTTGACATGCACAATTGATCATAAAAAAATGCCATACGCCATAAATACTTTATTGCGGGCATTGTATATATAAATGATGATAGTTGATGATAGATGATTGATGATTGTTGTGTAAGCAGGTCTAATTATTGAGAAAAAAATCTCTTCGACTAATAATGCTGAATGCATTTTTTGCAGATAGAATTGCACGAAGACATGAAGCAAATTCTAATGTGTCAGATTCCTTTGTTAATACAACCTACGTAGAGACTGAGTCAGGAATTTTCCCAGGAGCTCCTCCACCCTACTCACGTAAGTAAACATTTCATTTTGAAACATTATGCTTACAATTGTTCTGTAAACAAGTTCAAAATAATTTTCGAACCAATTCGTTATTATCTTGATATACTACTAATAGCAACTTTTCAGGCAGTGTGAAGTGTGTCTCTTTCATCTTCTGGTAGAGGTATTTTCACTTACAATATTCCAAGTCTATTGATAATTTCGAAATAATTTGTTGTATACTTTCGAAAGCGAGTTGCTTGGTAACAGCCTGACGCCGAAGGCTGTTACCTTAAAGCAACTCGCCTGAGAAAAGTTAAGACAAATTTTAAGGAATCTATGACGAAAAGATAAGAAGTGTTACATCGACATGGAACAAGTCACTTATAACAATTTGCCATGGAAGGATAGGTGAATCATAAGGTGTGAAACTCTCATTCATAGGTGATATTTCACAAGATTCGCAGCTCCTCACCATTTCCGTTCATACATTACATATACACACTCTTTAATATGTTTGAATTCTCACCACCACCTGTAGCCTTCTTCAATCTTCCTAAGTATGACTGTAGTGGTGTAATGAGACACCAATTCAGATGATGAATGAAAGCTGCGAAGGTTCCTCCTCGGTCCAACTCTTTAGCTGAAGTGAACTCCAAATTTTTTCCTAGCAATTCCTTTTGAAGTTCTAGGCGTATCAAACCTGCATTGAGCTAATGGAGAATTTTGTTATCCTTCTCCATATCTGAGAGTACGTTGCATCTGTTAGCGTTTGGACAGCACATTAGTCCAAAATATTCTGTTGCTTCGCCAGGAGTCTTCAAAAGATTCCAGACAACTGTTGATGTTTTTTTCTAGGCAGAAAGTAGCGGCCAAATTAAAATAATGTTGTTTTGAATTGTGATATGCGTTTTGAATCACCCTAAATGCAATTTATCAATATATTTGTGATCACATTTTTCTTCTTTTTATACTTTTTACAACAACGGTAGTAAAAGAGTAAGAAAGAAAGAACTAATGAACTGAATCCTGTCAATGATCTATCGAACTTCAGCATAGAATTCGGTATCGTTTTTATCTTGTCCTCGAAATTCCCACTATAGCTGAGGACATGAAAGAAAAAATATTAACAGAGGTGGCATTTCACCATAATTCATAATGAAACTGCTTCTATTATTAAGAAACATACCTATAACTAAAATTAGAAAACCTCCCCCTTGACAAATTAACGTGGAATCAGATCTGTTTCGTTTGAGATGGTAACCCCTGTTTTGAAGAATTGTGCATACTTGAAACATTGTATTACCAAAATTTTTGCAGATGTGGAGTCTCCACCAAAATACGAAGACATCATCAAGAGTGAAACTGCAGTCACCATCGATAGAGCCGCTATGGAGGTCAGGGAACCACCACCAACTAGCAGATCTGTTACATTACCATCTGCTCCACCTCCGTATACCATATCTGTTTGAGAAAATACGAGAATATGTTATAATTATTTATAGATTGGTTTGTGATTCATCAGTGCTTGTTTGAAGCAGTTATAACTATTAGATAGCCTCCAACTTAAAGGACAAGGAGGAACGAATGATGATGATAGGTCCTAAGAAATTGCTTCTTTTTACTATTGAAGATAAACCGAAATCAAACTTGAAACGAATCTCATAAATATTTCGTTTTCGCAACCTCTCGTCAACTTCAATGTTGCGAATTATTGAGTAAAATAAAAACTACTGAAATTTTTGAGAGCTTTCTCTTTGCGTATACACCGTACTAGTGCGGGAAAAACTCAATTAAAAAAAGTTCAGCGCGCGGAAATAGTTTTTTCCTACACATATCTCACAAAGTACATTCAGCACACGTACGGACAAAATTAACTTTCTGCACGCATACGTATAAACATAAATGTATAGTAAACGTGTTTAGATTTATGCTGCCAAGCTGTCAAATATATCATTTCTATTTAGATTTACCTACGTAATATTTATATTCAAAGGACAAAAAACACTGAAGTAAATTTAAAAAAATTCAAAATTTAATCCGCGGGGAATCACATTCGAGGGATTCTCGCACTAGGCGTACGCCTCGTTTACTATATTTCCCAGTCGTGTGAAAAATTTCACTTTTTGCACTGTAATATACTATTTTCTACAAGCTTAAGGGAAAACGACACTTTCCGAACTAATTTGCGTGTGGGCATTTATAGGGCTTGTGAAAAAAAATATAGTTTATACGGACTCTGGAAAGGCACTCTTTCTATACTCGTTAGGATAATAACTATTTCCACGTGCGTACGGGTAGAAAGTTATTCACGTCGAAGTCCGGTAAATACATTCTTACACTACCAGTAAGATGTTTCCGAAAGTCTGGAATTTCGAAAAGAGTGCTGGAAAAAGTTTACCTAATACGTGACGTACAACATTTTATTTCATAATTTTGAAGATGTTGATACGTTACAAAAACCTGTCGGGTTCAGTAATAAAATTTTACTAGATTGGTCATAATTTTTTACAGGACTAGTCTGGTAAAAAACTAATTTGCAAATTATTTCACCTCCTATCAATATGTAATATCAAACATAACGATACTGATAGATGTTTTGTAATGAGATAAGGGCGGTAAAGTTTAAAATATTGATTTTTTCCTTTATATATTGTTCAATTTATTCAATCTATACAGAATCGACAATAAATTTATTATAAATAGTCCAGATATTTGGTAACTTCACCTGGAAAGAATCTCTGAAGCTTGGAAATTGGTTATCATATAGAATCCGACCTATTCTTTTCGGATTTTTACTTTTCATCGTATCTTTACCGCTTACACCACCATATTGAAAAAATGGCTACCAAAACAGTTTTATGACAATATCTCCTTTGCGACTAATTTTACGATAAAAATAATGAAGTAATAAATTAAACTAGAAATAAATTTTCTATAATTTTTGTAGTATTTTTTATTGTGAAATCAATATACTTTGCGTACGAGTGCCGCAAAATTAGCTCCAACGTATTTTTGCCAAACTTATTTCCACACCACCATGAGATAAACAAAGTTGCGCGTTTTTTCTGTTGGTATTTTTCAGTGGGCAGAACCCGCAATTTATGCAGTATTACAATAATTTATGCATTCTTCTTTGCTTCACGATGTTTGATGGGCCAGGTTTTGCTAGTTCATTGTCTTCAATACCGATCGAAACGTCACTGATGGCGATGAGATTATCTGCTTCTTTGTAATCCTCTTGCTCCTCGATTTTGTCATTCATTAGCTTGAAAACAGTCTTCGTTTCTGCATTTTCATCTCTATCTTGTAGTGGAATTTGCGAATTATTGCTGGTACCATTTCAGTCGATGCATATAACGTAGCACTTTGATCTAACTTTTCTGCACCCACAGGCTTTCTGGCATTCATTCTTGCGTTTGCAATAAATTCGTATCAACACAAATTCTAATGCTGGGGGCTCTAGTACGTTGACAGGCATTTTCCCATTCTTAATTTTTATCCTACCTCTTCGCTCTCCATTTTGCACAACTCTGAAGTCCAAAGGAGGGGATACAACACTGAAAAACCTTTGCTAGAGAACAAAGTCACTCGAAATACAGCATCTAGCCAAAAGGTTGAACCCCTTGCAATATAAGGACGGAATTAGACTTCTCAAAGATAATTGCTCTCCAAGTCTGGCTTGAAGGAACATGTCCAAGAACACCGGAATAGCGACTTATGTTGAGGAGTCTTCCATACCATTCCTCAAAGGCCTATCCAATACCAACTTGCAGAAGTTTCTTCTCTACAAGTAGTCGATGATGGTATCGTCCGTTGAAGAACAGCAAAACAGCTAATATAGATATGGAATCTCTGCAAATTTCTACAAGAAAGAAGGTCCCGAGATAATCAAACGTACCTATGCTTCAACCAAGATATAGAGCGCCAAAACTATACCTGCAGATTTGCGAGATGTCCTAATAGTTACTATCTTCAGGCTGTTGACAAATCTTTGCTTTAATTCTTGAAGAGTCTCTACCAGAATAACGATGTGGTTTTAGATCTATCCAAGTTACAGTTGGTGTGATATTCAGTGTACGACAGGTGCATGAGAAATCTCCATAACAAAATTTCCCTCTTCATAATTGTTTCGACTCTGTAAATTGGGAGGGTAATCGGAGGACAAGGAAACTTCAAAACTGTTGCGTTGACTTTTTAGAATGTTTTTTGTTTTTTTATATTTTGTATGTTACGACTTCACTCATTAGTGAAAGTTATTAAATTCTGTAAACTGAATAAAAAACTAAAAAAAAACATCAGTTATAAAGCTGAGTCGGTGAAGTTCATTCCATTATTTTGAAAGTGAAATTTATCACATTCTTGTTAATCAATAATAATGAATATAAATACAATTATCAGTTGTGCTATCAAAGATAGAAACGTATTTGACAACTGAGGAGATCTTTTATAAAATATTTTAGGAGCACTATTCGTGCTCCATTGAAAAAATATGTTTCTCCAGTTGCTCAGTCAAATAAGCATTGATGAATATAAACTGTGAATATTTTTCATAATGGGTGAATATTACTTATTTGGAATAATTTACATCTAGTCTATAAAATGCCAAATAAATTATATAATTTACTCAGATGATTTGGAAACATTATCATTGAAGTTATAATGATTTTAGTTACATAATCTTTAAATAAGAAGTGTATTAAAAGCTGCGTGATATTTGTAACAAAGAAAACTATTGTATTGTATGATTATTAATTACAGTTGTTCCTAAATTAATAATTTGATATCGAATACATAGTAGGTAATTTGAGATGAATTTTAGTTTTTTTGCATGTAAGATGCTATCCATATAAGCTAAGAAGTAGCGAAGTAGGTTATTGACATCTGATCTTTATATTTTCAATCTGAATTCATATCTTCGAAATAGCTCTGCATAAGATATGTTTAGTTATTACTGTAGGAGCAGTATTGTAACATTGCTACAGTAAACTATGATGCGCTCTTCAATGAATTAATTTTCTTTCTGTCGTTATTGAAGTTGAAGTAGAAGTAGGAGGTTTGAGCCAGTTCTGGACCTCCCCTTACCAATTTCCCATCATCAGTGATCTTCCAGCGACCTTCGGACGTCTCTCTGATGCATATAGGTGCCATTGGCTGGCTATGATCTTGAGACGTACTTGGTAGAACTCTGAATATTTTGTTATTGTAGACCTCTATGAAGATTGTGTGTTTGTAATTAAGGTCACATGACATGGAATGTGACATTCATGTGTACTTACAAAGAACTAGTATTTCTAGACCACATAGATCTAATATCTATTTTCTGCAATATCATTCGCACAACTCAATGCACTGGTGTAATTGTCAAGAAGAATTATGCATTCCTGCGCAAAGGAATGAGGATGGTTTATCAAGTTCTCAATACAGTTTCTTGTTTTATTGAGGTTTATTAAATTTCATATAAATTGTGGTACATTTTACTTGCACCTCACAAATCTTCAGATTAATAATAATTGTAAACCTTGCAAAAGGCCTGAAGCCCGAGCTGATATAAATACCATTGAAAGTGGGTCCAGAATGTAACATAAAATATAGTGAAATATATCGATTCTTAGGAATTGTCTGGCGTGTAAGAGTTGAACAACAGGACTTTAAATAAATGATGTTGTTGATTAAAGGCTTCCTTCATCCCCCTCCTCAATCCGAACTACTCGTTTGAGACAACTCAGTTTCTCCTTGAGTTCCATTGTCAATTGTTTTAGCGACCGAGCAGAGCAATGATATGGGTCTGCAACTATCCAGTCTGATAGCAGGCTTGTTTTGCTTCAAGGTTGGGACAATCGCCTCTTATTTGCGACAGTCGGGGTATTGCTGGTACTGCATTATTTATACCATAGACCATCTGGACAAGGGATAATCTCATTCCCACCTAGAGCTTTATTGTAAGGTAGGTTGAACCTCTTGTGCCTGTGGAAAACATTCCCAAAACAATTTTAATTTATGGCGATCCGTGACTGCCCTAGTGGGACCGTCTGTTATGGCTGGGACGTTTTTGAATTATTCTTGAAGTCTTTTGGACATCTGCCATACCGAAGCGTCCCCACGTCGAGATTCAAGATTTTCCTGATCCAGACCTCATATTTTTGTTCTCAGATGTGTCCCTATAGGATTTTCTTCATGGCAAGCAAGCGATCCTTGAATTTCAGAGTTGGCTGCTCATTTAATATGTGGACCAAAAGTAATAATTACGTTTAAAAAATCAAAAATTAAAAAAGTAATAACTAGATGCGGATTTCGATAACCAAGTAATCTTCATCAATATATCAAACAAATCAAAGTCTTTAATATGAAATAAAGTATCATCATGGTATCTCATCAATTCATTTTCTTTTTTCTCTTTAAGTTATTCTCACATTCGAATCTTAATGACACGATTTCATTATTCATTTCCCTCAAACAACCAAACCACTGCCTTATTTTGGCTCCATTTATTAGAATACCTCGATTTATATAAACATAGAGTTCAACTTTCATATACTGTAGATTGTGTCAAGAATAAAAAAGTGAACCAATAACAAGTTGACATTTTTCAATTACAGCTGTTATGGAATTGAATAATGTTGATTTTACTGTAATAGTTCACTACTGCCAAAACACTCTGTAGTTATAAATGTTATAAAAAATACAGGTCCGTATTTGAAAATAAAAAGTTGAGGGTGGCTCATGTTGTAGGATACTTTGTATATAATTTTTATTTGCTTATTTGGATATTCTACAAAAAGTTGCTGCGGCAAAGTGCCAAAAGTTTCAAAAAATCTTCACAAAATGAAAAGATATAGGCAAAAAAAGAATCCCAAAATTTTCGAACCCCAGAAACCCATAGAATCCTTGTTACATCTTTACTTCGGCCGACTTAACTTTATTTTGAAATATTCAAATTGTCTTCAGTTATTTACTGGAGAGTAAGTGTGGATTTATGCAGCATCAAGTAACAAGTACCATGGAACAAGTATCATGCAAAAATTATCAAGTAACAAGTGGCTAAAATGTGAGCATTTATGCAGACTGATTAAAAATTACCATGGAATGGGACCTAACCTAGTGTACCTTACCTAAGACATATTTTCTTATTTCCATAATAATACTTTCAAAATATGCACTGAAATGGAAGATTTTGAGGCGCTTTTTGCATTGTTAATGTTACTGACACCTAGTTTTTGCTTTGTTTTGAAAGAAGGTTAAATTTCGTCACCAACCGACCAATCCGCGATCATCTGCGTACTAGTTGCGCACAATAAGAAAATCTGATTCAATTAATGTAAAAGTTGAAAGTTGGCCAACTTTTACTTGTTACTTGTTAATTAATAATTTTTAATTGTCTGCATAAACACGCTCATTAGAAAATAAAGAGTTTAACTTTATAATTGATAATAATTGTTACATGAACTTATTCCATGATACTTGTTACTTGATGCTGCATAAATCCACACTAAGAGTTTCTCTGAAACCTGATATAAAAATCTTGGAAATCTTTGAGAAAATATTTCAAGTCAAAATTGAAAGTGAGTATTGGAAAAATTGAACACTACGATTATCAAAAACTGTATTTATATGACAGTGAGAATGAGGAATTGCAAATAATGTCACAAGTTCCTTTAGAATTTATCCGTTGATGAATTTTACACTAGGAAAAACGAAAATAAAATATTAGTTTCAACCTTGAATTTTTTCTGGCTTGTATCAATTGTTTATCCTATTCCAGTTTCCAATTATCTTTCATTTTTCGCATACTTCCTTTTCATTATAGTCCTCATCAATTATTAATATATATGTGCCTGAATTCATATATTCCACGATATAGTCAGGGCCGTACTGATGTCTGTTTTACCAAGATGAAGTTACATACTTAATGAATGAAGAAACCTACAAGAGCGAGTAAAACAAAGGTTTGTGTATCAGGTGAGATTGGTGGAGCTGAAAAAATTCATATGTTTCGGGTTTGGTAACAGGTCTGTATAACTGATAACCAACTATTTGAGCAATCGTTCACAATATGACATGTTAGTACAACCACGCACACTTGGTGCACCACAGGGTTCGATTTTGAGCTCGTTATTATTCTCCATTTATATATCGGATTTCACGGAATTCATAAATTTTTGTAAAGTATGTAATATATGTAGTTTCACTTAGTGATGAGTGTAATAATAACACACACAATCGTTTATAACAAATAGGTTATTTAATGTATGTTGTATTTGATATTGATACAGATTTAGAACACGATAGCTATCAGACACACATGTCTGTTCTAGGAAAATAATACCACTGCCCTTGCAGGGTTGCCAAGTAGAGGACACTCAAAAGAACCTGATATAATAATAGTAACATATGAAATAAATATTAAATAGACATATATCACACGTCCTACCCAAAAATTAAAAAATAATATTTTTTATAATTCATAATTGGATTGAATGAAAAATAATGAAAATAAACATTCACATCCTGAGTCTATCTGGAGGACGACTGATACGACCGCTCTTTGTTATGTATCCATCATAATCATTTCCAGTAGGTAGATATTTTTCCACTTTTAAAGGAAAATCTGTTGATTTCTGAAGACAGAATGGCTGCTCAGTATTTAGAGGTCTCAAATGATGGCGATTCCGTCTGTATTCACCCTCATTAACTTGAACAACATAATCATTTTGCCCAAGTTTTTTAGTAACTACTCCTGGATTCCATCTCCTCTTGCCCTCTTGCATGAGAATTGGCTCATTTACCTTCAATTCAGGTAATTTCTTCGTCGATCTATCATAGTACTGTTTCTGAAGTTTCTGATTATAATCAAATCTTGATACGACATCTTTAGTTGAATAGTTTGGAGTTAACAGTTCAGTTTTTATAGGTAAATTGGTTCTAAACTTCCTTCCCATTAGTAGTGTGCAAGGAGCTGACAAATTCTGTTTAGGGGTGGAGTTATAGTCCAACATAACCGAAAATAAATCTTTTTGTGTTTGAGATGCCTTGATAAAGAGTCCTTTGACGGTTTGAATTGTTCTTTCAACCATTCCGTTGCTTCTTGCATACAATGGACTAGACGTAGTAAGTTGTATATCATATGTTTTCGCAAATTGTGAAAACTCCTTAGATTGAAATGGAGGACCGTTATCCGAAAAAATTTCTAACGGAAGTCCTGTGATTGAAAACACGTTTTTCAAACTAGTGATTACACTTTGCGCCGTTTTACTTGAAAGTTTATTGACAACCGCAAATTTGGAAAAATAGTCAATCAGCACTAAAAAGTCTTGCGAAGCTATTGACATAAAGTCTATACCTATTTTTTGCCATGGGAGTTCAGGCACTTCATGTGAGATTAATGGTTCGCGAACATTATTTTTAGAGTATTTTTGACACGTTAAACAATTCAGCACAAGTTTTTCAATGTCACTCATGAGTCCAGGGTAATAAATGGCATCTTGCGCTTTCCTTTTACACGAAACTATTCCTTGGTGAGTTTGATGTAAAATATTGAGAAACTCACTTTTAAGAGATTCAGGAATCACAATTCTTTTTTTATAAAACAACACGTTTTCATGTAAATAAATGTCATTTTTGACAAGCCAGTATTGTTTAACATCACTTGGCACTGAAGACTTGTGTAAAGGCCATCCATTCAGCACATAATATTTAACTTTTTGAAGCACAGGGTCAAGATCAATTTCTCTCTGAAGTCTTTCTTGATTTTCTTTACTAGTAGTGATAACCGAATATACTTTTAAATTATTTTCTAAATAATCGGTGTTGATAGTATCACTCACAGGATCTCTACTTAATGTATCAGGTATTTTAAGGTTTTTTCCAGGTACATACCTAAGAGAAAACTGATATCGCATCAATCGCATGGCAAGTCTTTGAATTCTGGGTGACATCTCATCGAGAGGTTTTTTTAGAAGCCCTACTAATGGTCGATGATCTGTTTCAGCTTCGAACGAAATTCCATAAAGATAAAAACTGAACTTTTCACAACCGAAGACTAATCCCAGTAATTCTTTCTCAATATGGTTATAACGTCTTTGAGTAGGAGTCAAAGAAACAGACGCAAATTCAATTGGGCGTCCCTCTTGTGAAATCATTACACCAAGGCCATATGGACTAGCGTCCACTGATAAGACTGTCTTCTTTTTGGAGTTGAAGTAGTGTAGAGTTGTGGCTGAAGAAACAAGTTGTTTTATCTTATCAAAACTTGCTTGTTCTGTAGGAGACCAATGCCACTCATTTTTTTCACTAAGTAGTTTTCTAATAATGCTTGTTTCATTAGATAAATTAGGAATGAATTTTGATAAATACACTACCATACCCAAGAATCTTTGCAAATCTTTACGATTTTGTGGTGGGGACATATTCGAAATGGCCTGTGTTTTATCAAAATCTGGGGTGATTCCCGTTTCACTTATTTGGTGTCCCAAGAATTTTATTTGATTCAGAGAGAATTTTGACTTATCCTTATTGAGTGTTAGTCCACTATTTTGAATCTTGTCCAGTACAATCTTCAAATTTGTATTGTGCTCCATTATTGAACTTCCAAACACCAGTATATCATCAAAATATGTTATTTGACCTGGAACATTTTCTAACAGTTCATGCATATAGCGCTGAAAAAATTCAGGAGAACACGTCAATCCGTACGGTAACCGTAAATAGCGAAATCGCCCAAACGGAGTTGAAAAAGTACACATAAGCGAACTTTCATAGTCCAATGGTAATTGTAGAAATGCTGACGAAGCATCTAATAGCGAAAAATATTTTGCACCCGCTAACTTTGTGAACAACGTATCCTGTGTAGGAATAGGAAAACGCTCTCTTTTAATGAATTTGTTTAAATAAACGGGGTCCATACATATTCTTATATCATTACCATTGTTTTTTGGTACTACAACTATTGGATTTTGCCAGTCAGTAGGTTCACTAACCGGAACAATCAAATTATTGCGCACCATATCGTCAAGTTTGTCTTTAACCTTGTCTCTTAGAGCAAGGGGAATTTTTCGCGCACCACTGATGAAGGGAACCGCATCATGGGTTAAAGTTATTCTGAAGCACTTATTTACTTTACCAATGCCAGAAAACACATTTTTGTAGGTGTTCAATATTTGCTCTAACTCAGTATTAATAACATCAATGGTCATGTTATTTAAATTATTATCGACTATCTTCAACTTTTGAGCACCCGAAAGTCCTAAAACTGATTTGGAGGCATTATCGTTGACAATATAAAATATAAGAGTTTTAGAAATATTTTTATGTCCACACTGTAACTGAATTTGCCCCAAAACATCGATTTTATGGCCGGTATAACTTGTTAAATTAGTAGAGGCACTTTCAAGTTCATTGAAGTCAATTTTTAGCTTTTGGAAGTCAGACCTGTTCAAAATGTTGACTTGACTACCAGTATCAACTTTCAAGCTAATTTCACAACCGAAAAATTTTACTTTTTCAGTCCAGTCTACTGAGTCCACTCGAGAATCATTTCGAATTGTCCACACAATATTTTCACTGTTTTGAGTCTCAGGATCGCTATCAGAGTCAGAAAAACAATTAATTTCACGAACATTTCGGCCCTTTTTAGTACAAAATTTTCGATAGTGTCCTTTTTCATGGCATAATGAACAGTATCTGTTATACGCAGAACACTTACCCAAATCATGCTGATATCCGCATTTTGAACAAGGAATTTTTTTACCTTTGTGGTTCTGTTGTACATCGTCACTTTTTGTATTTCTGCTTACTGCTCTGTGGCTTCGGCTTCCAGAATATCCTAAGTGTTTATTCCGTTGCACTTCACGTAAGTTATTTCCTCGAAAATCACAATTTTGAATAGAGTTCACCTCTTTCGCGATTTCCCGCTGAGTTAATACACTGCTTTCCATAGAACGACAAATATCTATAGCTTGACTAAGCTCTAAACTGGAGGACTGCAGGAGTTTTTCCTGAATTCTTGGATCTCGTACACCCAAAACTATCCGATCCAATATCAAAACATCCCTTTCTTTGAACTCACAGGTTAGGGCAAGCTGCTTCAACGCTGTTACAAACTGATCTATGCTCTCAGTGACTAGTTGATCCCTCTTGAAGAACTTGAAATGTTCATATATCAGATTTTTCATAGGATTGCAATAGGAATCAAATTTCCCCAATACATTGTTGTATTTCTTTTCATCACCATCGTTTTCATATTCGAAAGTATTGAATATTTGTAACCCCTCATCCCCTAGGAGATTTAAAAGAATGGCGATTTTCACTTTATCCTCTTTCGAACTTTTCCCAGTGGCCGTTAGAAAGAGTTCAAACTTCTGCTTCCAGAATTTCCAGCTGTTAGCCACGTTATGTCCTTCAAAACAAAATGCTTCAGGAGCTCTTCCTTGCTCAGACATTTCGCGAAACTTTATTAGATACGCACAAACAATAAAATCGCGATTTACAAGTTCAATTGAACTTTTCAAGTCGAAACTTAATGTCTCACAAATACACTCCCAGCAAGTTAATCCGACAACACCGCTACCTTTTCCAGTTCCACCAATCTGTTTCTGCGAATCACACCACAAGATTATCCAAATGCGAATATTGAAATTCCGCATCGGCGAACAAAAAATATAACCTATTGTTCACGTTACCGCTGCCACCAATATGCGGATGACACGCAGCTATATCTCAGTTGCCAAATTGAAAATGTAGAAGTTACCAGGATCTTGGGCTATTGTATGATATTTCATCCGCCCATAACCTGAAACTGAATGCATTACAATTCAAACTAGGAATTGAATTTTGGCCCCACACTCAAGCGAATGGCCTTACTGGAACACAATAATATAAATATTGCTGATGATGTCCTTCCAGTCGTGGAAAAATGTAAAAGTTTAGGGATATGGCTAGACACCTATATGAAAAAATATGCAAAACATGTAAATCACGTAAGTAAAATATCATACAATACGCTCAGGAATTTATACCCACAAGAAATATTCTAAACAATAATTTGAAACTTATTCAATGTGAATCACAGATCATGTCCAAACTCTTATACTGTGATTGAATTTATGGCCCGGCACTTAAAAAAAATCAAATGCTCCTGCAAAGGATACAGAATTATTTTATGAGGTTTTCTACAAATCCTTGAATTTTTTGTGGCTAGCATCAATTGTTTATTCTATTCCAAGACACTTCTGTCACTTTCAATTATCCTTAATTTTTTGCATACTTCCTATTCATTACAGTCCTCATCAATTAAAATTAGTCGAGGAAGTCGGTACAATTGCTTTGTTGAATATTTCAGACAATTGAATAAATAGTAGTTGGTCAACCAATTATAATTGGGCTTAATTGCACCGAAAAACTCGATTAATAATTTGTTATTGATATAAATGTGCCTGAATTCATGTATTCTACGATATGGCCAGGGCCGTACTGATGTCTGTTCATCAAGATGAGTTCAAATACAGAATCAATGAGGTTCACAACTTAATGGAAACCTACAAGAAGTATAGACCAAAAAAAGGTTTGTGTATGTGGTGAGATTGGTGTACCTGAAAACAGCAACCAGTTATAGTTGATATCTCATATCTGAAATAATTCGCAGATAAATCTCAGGTATGGATATTAGATGCATAATATGATTTTTAAAGTAATAACTCTGGATATTCCAGAGTCCAGTGGTACAAAAGCTGATTGTTAAAGCTGACAAGGAATATTTTACATGTATCAATAATCAACATTCCTACTGAGCGATAATATAGCCCATTTTTTTTACTTTAGCTTAGCATGGTTTAGTTGTTCATTGTAAGACAGTGTAGGATTGGGTTGACTGATTTTTTTTTGTAACGAATCTTCCAGGTTTCCAGAGAGAGAAACCCCTCAGAAGCTCCTAGAGCTTGTGCAAGTAAGGAAAAGATCCGGACCGATGGCCGTGCTGGGCTTTGAACCCACGACCTTATGCTTGTAAGGCGAGCGCTCTACCACACGACCATCACTGGCATTTCCAAAATTGTTTTTATTTTTGATCGGTTATAGTAGAATTATGTGACTAGCATTTCAACTCTATGCTAAACCAACAACTTTTTGACTCAAGTGCTGTTGTATTGATAGCATATACAGAGTCAGATCATCTACAGAGCATTCCATTCATTTGTGCTGAATGTTTAATGTCGTTAAAGAGCAAGTGATCATTATTTGAAAGGACTGTCTCGCCTATATATGGTGCTACTTTATCCGGCTCGAAGGACCAAAACAATTTGTGAACTTGTAGTTCGCCGTAATACTTGTGAACTCAAGTTTCAATTGGACTGCGAATAGAATATTACACTTTAAAAATCCTTTATTATTGCTTCAAAGTACATAATTTAAGAGAAAACTCGCACTGGCAATTGTTACAATAGATGAACGTCTGCTTGGAAAACAGCAGTTGGCGGAATAACACTAACAGCTAGAGCAAACAGGGGATGCTCTCAGGAAGGGGTGCTATCGCCCCTACTCTGGGCCATCCTAATGGACGAATTAATTAAAAGTCTAGCATCCAGAGGCTTTCATTGCTCTGACGACCTTACGATTATTGCAAGAGACGAATTCGCAAGGACAGTATCGGAGCTTGCACAGACAGCCCTAGATATAATCGACAGGTGGTGTAAAGAGGAGGAGCTGACAGTGAATCCTCATAAAACCACAATAGTACTACCATTTGTCCAAGAGGCAAAATACTTAGGAGTAATCTTCGACCATAAGTTAACATGGAATCAACACCTACGAAAAGTTATAGAAAAAGGTACGGTAGCCGTCAATCTGTACAGGAAAAATTGTAGGATGAGGCTACAACCAAAAATGACTGCATGGCTCTATGCTAGAGTTATCTTTTTCGGAATCTGAGAACTGAATCAAGATTAGCACTGGGGCATAATAATGTAAAATAAGAAAGTCAAAATAACGAATTACGAAAATTCTGACGGAGGCTTGCAGATAAATATTCGGAGCCGCCCCTGGAAAAGATTTAATAAAATATGATACCAATGATATATATATCTCTTTGTTTCAATATTCACACATACAAGCAAAATGTCAACAAACAGTCTCTTAACGCAATCTCTCAAATACAACATACTCATAATGAAAATCGTCGGAATATACCCATTCGATAACTGGCCTGAGATATACAAAATCTACGCCCAATTCTTCTATTTTTTCTTCACCGTACCGACACCAATTCTTGCAGTGACGTCTTTCATAGTCACCAAAGAAAAAGACATGGGAAAAATTTGTGACAACGCCTTTCTTGTAGCGCAGCTGGGGATATTACTCGTGAAGCTGTGGCCTTTCAAAAATAATCCAGAAGCAATAAAACGAACTGTGAATGGTTTGGACCAAGAAATCTACAATTCGTATAGACAAGACCAGAAATTTATCATAGAAGGCGCTATCAGGGAGTATAATTTTATATTTTTTGGGACAGCTTTCGCAAGTTTGGCTAGTTTATTCACCTGGTTTGGGAAAGCCTTCTTCTACGAAGATAGGAGATTTCCTCTCGAAATTTGGTTACCTTTCGAGCCGTTTGAAGATACTATGGTATATGTGGCAATGTTGGTTTACTTATTTTTCAGTAAGTTGAAGTATTCTTTTACGATGGTATATTACCGACTGACCACGATATCATTGGCCAGATCGTCGTTCAATTGTTTTTTGTTAGACTTTTGACATTTTCATCAAAGATATAGTTCCTTAGAACCCATATTTTCCATGAAAAACTGACTATCACTTCCGGTTTTACCGAAAATAGACCTAGGTCGAGAATTTCAAATAGAACCTTGTAAATAACGAATAACTGATTATTTTTTCATGAAACATGTAGGTACAAATTTCGTTTCATCGCTAATTAGGATATTTTTCAGTAATTTTTTCAAATTACCTAATTTCTCTTGAAGACTGAGTACTAACTTTTCACCGTGTTATTTAAATATTATCTTCAGAAGCTGAAGCTGAATATTCATTGATATAATAAAAAAAGTATGCTTCACGATTGGTAGTTTCTGGGTTTCCAGACTTGTTGGCCGTAGTCTAGAAGTAATTACTCATGATCACCAAGACTGATAACAATAATATTGTCGATACTGTGAAAGAATACGGGGTACCCTTCTCACTAAGCGTTTCCACCAACTGGAAAATAAAAAGCAAACATCTGTCAGAAAACAACTACTTCCCTGACTAATACCACGACGGACATTAAACTACAACTGACAGATATTTGTACAACGTTCTTCAAAGAAGACCCAATTGCAAGTGCTTGTCTCTTAATTAAACAGAAAATTATCCTTCATTTGGCTGGGAATGACCACCTGCAGACATGCATGTTTCGAGGTTTATTGCCTCTCATCAGTGACAGGGTAGGTCGGATAACATTATAATTGTCCTGTCCCTGCCAAATGAATAATAATCAACTGTTTAACTAATATTTCTCCACGGATGACACTACGAAGTACAACAAACATGATCGCAGCGTCATCCGCACGGAACAAGAGAAAACACTCCCAAGTAGCACAGTCTCCGGGAAGAGAAAACTGTAAAAACCTCGAATCATGCATGTCTGCAGGTGGTCATTCCCAGCCAAATGAAGGATAATCTTCTGTTTAATTACAGGAACAGCACTTGAAATAGGGTCTTCTTGGAAGAACGTTGCACAAATATTTGTCAGATATAGTTCAATGTCCGCCGTGGTATTAGCCAGGGAAGTAGTTGTTTTCTGACAGATGTTTGCCTTTTATTTTCTACTTGGTGGAAACACTTAGAGAGAAGGGTACCCCGTATTCTTTCACAATATATTCGAACTCGTTCGAATTTTTTATTGTCGATACTGATTTTGATAGTTTCCCATTCATGGTAAACTGAATATTTTCCTATCCAGGTGTGCTCAGTGGAGCTTTGGATAATATTTCCTTGGATACTCTGATAGTAGGGATGATATTTCAGTCAGCAGCACAAGTAAAGATACTAAAAAATAACCTACAATTGCTAGACAAAAGAGTTGAAGACGAAGTCGATTCTATTTTCAACTCGAATGGTCTGTCCAGGGATGAGCTGAAGGCAAAATTGGTGTACGAAAACATTTGCAAGTGTATCGATCACTACGATGCTATCTATAAGTGAGTATTGGAGTATTTGTTGAATTTAACGATATTCAAATAAAGAATATAGACATCAACATTTAACATGTACGCATTTTGGAAACCATGGGTGTGAATGAAATTCTTAGGAATTACCAAAACTACGTTAGTCTTAAAATTAGTCGCCCATGATTGAAGTTAAACTCATATTAACAACAAAACATAAAACAGTTTTTCCCTCAAATACAAGGCAAATGATGTTAGGTTTGTATAGAAGAATTACTATTATTTATTAAATAATTACTCTCCATAAAACTTCATAAATGTATCGCCAGCGGCACTGTTCACCAATAGTGTATGTATTATGATCTTCATCGTCCAGTAATTTAGACTGCACTGACATTTGACTACAAAACTTTCGTAAATCTCCGACCTTCTGAAAATAAGTACATTGGTTAAACTAAAAGGGCAACGTAAACACGATTTGAAGAGCTTATCGCTCATATTATACATCGAAGACCAGACAAATCCCATGTTGCCCCGCATGCTTTGGAAAATGATCATCGATTCAATATCACAAGTGATTGATTGGACGAGCACATGACCAAAGACTACTCGATGAATTCGAGAGTATGCAGAATATCGCAAAATGCCAAAGTATTGTGAATGCGGAGAAGGGGCCCTATTCCATACGGTCCATTCCTTAATTTTAAATTGGTTGCTTATTTTAAGGCTGTTGTAAAACTTTGTTCTAATATTTGTTATTTTCGACGACCAACTGTACCCATTCGAGCAACCCTAAGAAGTTTTCGAGTTGGGGAAGACGATTCTTCATACAGAGGAAGTTGCAGGAAGAAATTCGTGGATTATTTGTAATGTCACAATTACATCTTACTCTTTAATTTTCTAGGTATACCAAGGAAGTAGAAACTGTTTATTCAGTAGTGGTCTTCACTCAACTGTTTGCCAGTATCGTAGTTATATGTATTTCATGTCTACAGCTTTCCATAGTAAGTGTAAAGTGTCCTTTCATATCAAAGCAAACTTCTTATGAATTCATCTGTTTCAGGTTCAACCGTTCACATTTCCGTTTTTTGGTATGGTGACATATATAATAACAATGTTGCTACAACTTTTTTTGTATTGCTATTATGGTACAATACTTTATGAAGAGGTATACAACGTCGACTTTTATAGCATTAATAAAAATAACCGAATGTATCTGAGCAAGTCATAAATATTTCTAGTAATTTCCGTGCCCCTACAAAATTCTGTTGTCCACGCCGCTGACTCAGGTGTATCGAGTGACCAATGTCCTTAATTTATTTCAGAGCAATAGTGTATCTACCGCAATATATGAGAGTGAATGGTACAACTATGATCCGAAATCCAAGAAATGTTTGGTAACTTTTATGGAAAGAGCAAAAAGACCTATCAAACAAACTGCTGGAAAGTTTTTCGTTCTTTCCCTTGTCACCTTTACAATGGTTTGTTGAACAGATCTGAATTTACAACATCACATAAGTTAATATAAACAATCGATATGAAATATTGTCAGTAATAGCATAGAACTTCTGGTTGAATCGGAAACTTCCTTATTTTAAATAGAACACCCTGTATATCATTCAGTATTTTTAAATTTACGTATTTTTTAAAATCATATTTGGAAAATTTTGATTTTGCACTAGAACCTTTATAAATGCATATCTTCAAAAGCTTCAACACTGAGTCTTTCAAATTTTTATCAAACTTAGTTTACATAATGACGTTCGAAGTGAGCGTATCAAGTTCATCAGAAGTTATACAGTGTGTTCAGAAATCTAGTGTAATTAGGAATTTTTTTTTAAACCCTGGAAGTATTTTTTTAAAGAACCCCCTTTATATTATTGAGAACGAACAATTGAATTCTGTTACGACTGATATACACTAAGGATTTTGAATTTTTTTTGAATTATAAGTATTTCTTTATGAAATTGTCATGAGAATTTCAATTGCAAATAAATTCTAAATTCAGAACAATAAAAGAACAGTTCATAGAATTTTTAAATACGATAAATACCATTATTTAAAAAACAATCCTCACATATCAAGATCATTACTGAAAAGCAAAAAAAAAATAAAAATATTTTATATGAAATAAATCAATAATTCAATTACTAAATGGTTGTTTGAAACTTATTGAGGTGTGTATATTCTATGAGAAATTGTTACAAAATCACTTCGATGGGTAATTCTTATTTTCCAGATTTTGAGAAGGTCCTATTCCTTGCTGGCAGTATTGAAGAACTATTAATTGCTGTTCTGGATATTTCACCTAGATATCAGTGCACTTAAAATAGAAGTAGGTAGGACCTGTCAAATACAGTTATGTATTGAATAAAGACTGTATGAACTGTGTTCTGTTAATTTCTCAACGGAAATTCACGTTCTGGGTTTCGTTTCTTGTTGGCTACTGATCCAGTTTGACGAATTTTTTTTACTAATTCTAGAGAATTCCTTGAGCACATTAGCTGTACGATTACCGCACTCATCATTCTTAAAAAAATTGTCATTATTTCAACTCTTTCCGCGATCGTATACACCATCATTTAGGAAGGATATTCAGCAGCTTTAGTCAAGTAATTCGTTCAATCAAATATCAGTTTGACACTGATAGATGCCAACAATTGCGACTTAGAGAAAAAAATTATCTCATATATGTGTTTGTTGTACTCGCATTTGAGTCGAATTCGATAAAACGTCTTTTTATCAATTCTTAAGAACCTCAAATTTTTTTCCATCAAGTAAATGAGGATGAAATAAAAATTTCAAACGAAATTGCATGTTAGTTGATGGTAAACAGTTAGATCATCTAATTCCTTGAGAATTATAATTATCTTTAAACAGTTGCATTGTCAGATCTTATTTTTATTGATTCTAATTTCTGTATTTCGAAAACGAATCGATGGAATAAATTCATTTTTGATGTTTGATATTAAGAAGGAAAATACCTTTCAAATGAGGTATCACTTGCCATATGTTGTCATTTAAAATTTCAGGGGTGGCGGTCACATTTTCAAAGCAAATCTCAAATCTATTCCAAACAAAACCGAGTCTAGTCTGAATGGCTTAAAAATGGAGGCGTAAAATTTTTTTCAGAATATATGTTCGTACTGTATCTTTTTTTGTTCATACTGTTTTTTTCCACTGTACTGTCAATATCGTGTTTGATGAGGGATTTATACGTATTTTTGTTAAAATTATTTCAGTTCCCTCATACTTTCCTTTCGAAAAATGTTCTCGTTTTGCTTTTAAGCCGGAAAATAAAAAAATGCACTTTTCTTCATTTGCTACTGGTTTCATTCACTGTATCATCTCTGTATGAGCTGAGATCACCTCCGCCTCTGGTAAAGTAGCCCAGGGAAAGGAATCCAATGCCAGAAGTTATAGAACAATAATTACCGTTCCTGCTCTCGATCTCAGTCATGAGATTTTGTGTTTTGTTTTGGTTTTGTCTGTCTCACGCATAGCCTACCTGGCTAGGAGAGGCATATACTCCAGCAAAATTAGTCCATATTGAGAAATTGGGAAATACATTCGAAAATGCCTTTTATTCAATGGTTTATAACAAGTTGAGAAGGGACTCAAGTGAAATAACATACTTTGCATTGTTTGAATTTATCGTGATTTCACTGGCTCGAAAAGAGGGAAGGCATACCGTTTTGATTGGTTCTTATATCTAAAGAGGTGAGAGTTTCTTATAGTGAACAAATTTATCGCCATTATATAGATCGTAATTCTGTTAGAAATCAACGTGATCAAATTGCTTGTTAACAACAAGAATACTCTAAATAGGACAAAGCAATTTGATCATGTTTAAGATGGTAGTTTGATAGCATGCATTCTTACTTCCAGTTGAATCGCGATTGGGTGATAATTAAAGAACTCAAATTTGGCAAATGCGTTTGGAACATAGTGGAGTACTTGTTGAATATATCACGAACAAGATTTTTCAAAAACTTCTTGACTTTTCCTTTCAGAAATCAACAAATCGATTAAATGAACGCTTGTTTGGCATTTGACAAAGTTGAGGATCTAATATAATTAAAGTCTATACACAACATTTTTAAAAAAACAACTTGAACTAAGAATTTAGCGGCTTTTTACCAATCGTGTCAGTTCAGCAGTTTCTGAATAGAGTGTGCCTTAGTAAAATTCATTCATAACAATAGAAACTAATGAATCAAAACGAAATGAGGGTTTGATAACAATAAACAAGCATAGCACTATAACATAGAATGCAATAGAACTCGTTCTTATTGGGTGATGAGTATTAGAACCAAGATGTTCGATAATATGTCAAAATGATTCATTCCCATTCACTTTCAGATTTCATTACATCATAGGCGTGTATGTTTAAGGAAATATTAGGAACAGCTCAACTTAGGTTAGGTTAAATGCAATTTACTATCGAAGAATTTTCAAAGTAAAAACTTATTGAATTGAAACAAAAATTGAAGATATGAGCAATAATTCTGAAGCTAGGTATAGTTAATAATACAAGGGAGAAATAAAAAACAAAATTCCAAAATACCGCAAAACAGAAGGCACAGTAATAATTGAAAGAATGAAATATCTAATTTAAAAATAAAATTACCCTAAAACGAATCAAAAGTGCCCGGGAATCTCTCGAAGTTTGCAGATATGTCTCAGCAGAGTCCATATAATGTGAATGACGAGGTCTCCATCAAAGTAAGAATCCAGAAAGCGAGCTACGAATTCCACAAAATTAGTAAATACGACACAGCAGAGCCTACTGATTTCCAACAAAATGAGGTGTATACCCCTATATCCTGACCATGTAGCTCTCAAATGGCTTCTTCAGTTCAAAAACCCCGAGGGTCAAATGGCACGTTGGATCCAGAGGCTCCAAGAATTTGACATCGAGCGGGGACTAGCCATAAAAATGCAGATGCACTCTCTCGGAGACCATGTCCAGACGACTGCTCACATTGCCGACGAGCAGAGAACAACGAGTTGACGATTTGTAGAACCACCGCAGTAGCTGATAACTGGGATGACAACAAGATGCAGAAGGACCAAGAGCGAGATCCCGATCTTGGTTTAGTTATGGGCTGGATCAAGAACAACCGAACACTAACATGGCTGGAAATAGTGAATTTGCTAGCTGTTAAATCCTATTGGGCTCATATTGACAATGGAATTCTGAAGCTTGTGTTAGAGTCCGAGGATGGCGGGGAAGAAAGGCGCCAGACAGTAATGCCCAGAAGGAGGATGGGGTAAGCAGGGACATCTGGGAGTGACGAAGACCCTCCAGAAACTGCGGCAACGGTTTTACTGAGCCAATTGTCAAGCTGACGTTAAGGACTGGTGCAGAAAGTGTGCTGTATGCGCTGCCAGCAATGGGCCTCGAACAAGAACTAAGGCCCCGATGCGCCAGTACAACGTAGGCAGCCCTTGAAAGGATTGCTATTGACATCGCTGGCCCGTTTTCACAATCTGACCATGGACATAAGTACATTCTTGTGGCAATGGACTACTTCAGAAAGTGGGCTGAAGCCTATGCCCTGCCCGACCAAGAAGCCATCACCGTCTCCGACGTCTTGGTAAAAGTGGTGGATATGTCGATTCGGTGTTACGTTGGAGCTACATTCGGACCAGGGCAGAAATTTTGAGTGAGTTCCAGGAAATGTGTCAGATGCTCAACATCCGGAAGACGAGAACTACAGCTCTACATCAGCAGTCAGATGGAATGGTGGAGCGGATGAATAAGACGATAAACCGCCTCCTGTCTAAGGTAATCTCTGACCACCAGAAAGATTGGGACCAGTACCTTCATTTGTTCCTGATGGCGTATCGTTCCGCAGTAGATGAGTCAACCCGCCAAACTATTGCTAGTATTATGGGTCGAGAACTGCGACTTCCCTGTGGCCTGAAATTTGGGACGCCACCAGGACAAGATACTGCGGGTGGAGACAACGTCAGCAAATTACGCCGTGGACTATCACTAAAGTTACGGAACTCGTGGAAAGGTCTGTTTAAGATCATGAGGAGAAAAAACACGATCTCGTCTACCGGATAATAAGGCAGCACGAGGAAAACCCAGGATATTCCTCTTCAATAGGTTGTCCCCTTATGCCGGAAACCAGCCACGACCAGGTCCGCACCCTCAGACTACCGGAGGATGAAATGACGTTCCAGAGGTTCATGTCCTTGCACTCAAACGGAGCGAAAGTTCTACATGGGGTAACCTGAGACGAGCCACGAAACCTCTTCAAGATGCCTGCCGATTACGCACTAGAGAAAATCTCCAAATGTCCAGAGGCATCGCCGTAGTATTCTCCAAGAAAGTCGGTCGACTCCAGGAACTACAGGAACAGAACCCAGAGGTTGGATGGGTGCTATAGCTGAGGAAGGGCCGGAGAACCATTTTACTACCTGGTAACCCAGGAGAATTCTCAAGATAAACCGACCTATGAAGATATCTGGAAGTGCCTCACCAGATTAAGAGACACAACGGTGGATAAGAATCTTGTGGATCTGGCAATCTCAAAATTATCCTGTGGGATTAAGGAGCTGGACTGCAGAGTTATAAGAAGCACGTTGGAGACGATATTCAGATCCAGTGGCGTCAAGATTTTGGTGTGCTGTAACCATCTTCCTCGACCCAACATGAAAACTTTGGAGTATTACTTCCATCGAACGTCAAGGTGCAGATATGAAGAATCTTGCAGATATCTTCACACTCCAAGAATGATATTTCGGGACGAAACATCTTTGAGAATGGGGCAATGTAACGATTGTGAGACCGGGCTTGACCGCTAAATATTCGACCTCGGCTTATAAACAACGCGATCTCATCGATGCTCGCTAATGGTTTACCCATGACTCATCACTTCTAAGAAGGAACGAGAACTAGTAAGAATAAAATCTCCACTTCCATCTTCATTTGAGAATGTACGAGTCGATAGTTCGAGAGTGGAACAGGAATATACTTGCCGGTATATAAATAAGACGCTCAACATGAGATGGCAGGCAGAGTCACAGAGTTGCAGATGTAGTTCGAGAGTTCGCAAATCGACAGAGTAGCAACAGTAACAGTTATATGAACGATTTAAATGAATTAAGTTATTGTTTTGGTTGTTTTCCGGGTTTTGCCGTGGTCGTCTTTGGTTTGAATCTCCAAACGTTTCTACTGCAACTGCGGCAGTCATCTTCAGTGGCGTGGTCGAAGCATTCTTATAGACGTATCAACTGAAACTCAGTACTCAGTTTTGATCGTTTCAAAGAAAAAGAAGCTTCTCTGTAACATTTTCATCAAAACGACTAATTTCATTGGACTACAGAGCGAATGCTGAATCTGGTTACTGGAATTTCCTGGTATTTCTCGCGGCATGCCATTTTTATGAGTTACAGTTGGTACTCGTCGTCGGCTTGGAAAGGTTCAAATCTTTTCGGTGTTTAGTGGTGTTGGCGCGCTACTTTTCTGGTTTTCTGTCAATGAGCGTCCGGGTCGTGAAGAAGCCCTTTGGGTAATGATTTGTGTTTCTGTGTTTGTTTTTGGAAATATCACCGTTCCTCATTTGGAGCAATTGTAACAGCAGTCTTGGGATATTCAATAGTAATTTTCACAGATTTGTTTGCAATAATGCACATGGTGGTGGTTTTCGCGTATTTTTTATCGGTTTTTACAGTAGAACTGGCATTTTGATATTGTAAGAAATCCAGAAAAATATTGTTTTGGTAGATAATACTTATAACAACAAAAGTGAGTACACTAAAAATATGTTCTACCTAATTGGATTAAATTCATGAACATTCTCTATCAAAATATTGAAATCATTACTGAAAATTAAAAATATCCAAATATTAAATAAAAAATTCATTTCCGGAAACATTAAAAAAATTTACCGTGTAGGAAAAATTACACAACAAAAAACCCACACGAGTTTCCTCCGCGATTCATGCAGCTATATTTATATTTGTCAGTATACTCCACTAGACAAAAAATACTAAAGCCGAATTCAAAATATCAACTAAAACTGAATTCTAGCAGAAAGCAAACGTGCAAAAAACACGTGGAAAATGATAATGAATAAAAATGGATTTCCATGCCTTCCTCAGAAACACATATCTAATATCATCAACATTTCCTTGCGAAGCATTGCCAAATAACCTTGTGTATCACTTCAGATCGAAGTTGGCATTGGTTGGAATACTTTTCGATCTTGTAGATGGATGGCATTGTCCTTATAATATTGGTGTTAACACTTCCCAACAAATAATAATAGTACATCGAAAATATTTTTTCTTATTGTTTTAATAATTGATTTTAATGCGGGGTATGTATAAGTTATCTATACATTACTGATTACCCATTTCTTGCCATTTTCTGGGCACCGAATCGATTACATTTTCACCAAGAATGAGGCTTTCCCAGCTTTCCACGATGAAAAATATAATATGGATTACTATCACCTACTAAGTCATATACACTGAGATTGATAACAAAAAATATTTTATTGTTTTTTGACCTATCAAAAGCTTTCGACACAGTGTGCCTTTAATTCCTAGCTGAAAAATTTCGAAATGTTCTTCCCCCTATAACTTGATAACTTGGTTGAGTCCTGCTTGACAAATAGAGAGAGTATCTTGAAATGGTTCGTTTTCTGGGTCAAGAAATGTCAAACTAGGTGTGCCCCAGGGCTCTGTTCTAGGACCGCTGCTATACCTCTTATATGTAAATGACTAACCACAACACATTATGGAAGGCCATGTCATAATGTTTGCTGATGACACTGCTATAACATTTTCTGGCCAAAATGTTGAACAACTCCTCAGCAAATCCTAAAACGTATTGATCAGTGTAGAGCATGGGGTCAAAGGAATAAGTTTATTCTAAGAGGTACCTCGAAATCAGTATTGTGAAATTTCACGCCAGGAACCCAGCTGATATATGCTCAATTGATGATAAGTATACAAAAGACAAAAGTCCGTAGAAGTTAAATTTTTAAGAACCCAGTTAGATGTCAACTTAAATTGGAAAAACCAAGTGGATGAAACCCAACTTGGATGAACCTGGTCTACTAAGTATATTACACTATGGTCTATTCAAACGTTACTTCAAATATCTTGTCATGGAGTAGAGCAAAGAAATTTTTCAAGAGTTTTCGTAACTTAGAAACGCTTATACTCAATAATAGTTTTCGAGACAGCTGACGGCCTATTTTCATAGAAAAAAAAAAAAGATTGTAGACTTGACATTCTTTTAAACTCGTTTGAACCGTTAGTTTTCATGATATAACTTCGAGTCGATTAATATTAATGATTTGAATAACACCCGAGAGCTTCGGCTAAAATTTTTTGTTGAATTGTCTTAAAATCGAGCTCGAAATACATGTTATTCGAGATGAATTGAAGACTAGATGGAATTTAGGTATAAGTCATTGAGTGGAAGAGACCCTAGTTATTTTCTGTTGAATACGTTTCGATAAAATTTACCTATACCCATTTTTCTTTGTTTATTTAATAACCTTTCGTCAAGCATTACGACACACTCCATCCTGCAATTGAAAATTTAAAAAATTACGCCAAAATGGGTAAGCTCACATGGATATTGAGAAATTGAAAGTGTCTACTTGCGAGTGCTATGACGTTATTACGCTATGACGTTATTAACGATGACGACTAACTGGAGTAAATATTAAACACATCCAATTTTGAAACTGCTAGACAAACTAACAGAGCTGTGACTTCACTGCATATCAAAGACAAAATGAATTCCTAAAAATAAACAAAACGCCCGATCGCCTACATCTCACATATAATTTCGATTTTACTTTCAGAAAATGTTTGCTCAAAATTTTCAATAATATCAACAGCTTCTAGATGATTTATTACTTCCCAGTTCGAAAACAACGTCTTACAATAATGATTAGTACCTTACTCTTGGAGAGTAACGTGAAAATTTATATAATAAGCTCAGACTTATGACAATAATGTCAGTTCGGATTTTTATGTACCTTCGCATTGTGACAGTCTACCCTGTCACCTCATCCTTTTCAAAAATATTTATAGGAAACACGGGTCATTGGGAATGTAATGAAAATCCCTTTGCTTGTGTGTGATCAAAAAGTGTAGAAAAAATTTAGTATATTTTTTTATCATGAAATTTTCTCTCGTATTTTTTTATAGAAGAAACTGTATCCTGATTCGTTTCCAAATTGTGAAACTAGGTTATTTCGAGTTGTTTTCAAGTTGTTCAATGAGAATGGTGTAATTGGTTCCTTAAACCCTTTGTCATATCAAAACTATGAGCATTTTACCAATAGGTAATTCAGCATTCCTCAGCCAAACATAAACGTTCACGACCCCTATGCTTTTAACCAGACCAGTTTTCACCCGTAAACATGAGCCAGAAAGACCAGTGAGAAACGAAGGTGCATGTTGAAGTGGTTAAACAACAGAACAACTGTGAGCACATTTAGTTTTGGCTATTAGAATACCAACCTTAACGTACTGAAGTACAGTCGCAACGTCTCCGTAAATTCAATGTTTTTTTTGCTGGAATACTTGGAAACCATATTGTGGGTTGCGAGTCCCATTATGAGTATACCAGCAAAATTGATTGGAGTTGTTCCAGAATTCAATCTATCCACTAATCATACACATAACCAGAAACGATGACAGTTTCAACGAAGGTGATTTACGTTTTCAACAGGACTGTGCACCTTCGCATTCACAGCTCTTGTAAGGCCTTTTTCTGATTTCCTATGCCGTGGTAGAAAGAATAGATCCGACTAATTGGCCTGCTAGATCCCCTGACATCAACTCCCTTGTTTTTTTCTATGGGGTCATGTGAAAAGCGTGTGCAATGCCACTCAACTCCCATCAATCGAAAATATTCAACAGAGAGTCAAGACAGGGTGCATTTGTACGGAAAGACATGGAAGGTGTTTTGAAAATTTTTTGTTGTAAAAAATGCATGAGTTGTAATTTATTGAAGATCTCTTGTTGGTCATTAATTTCTTGTAATAACACAAAGCTGACCATGAAAAAATAACCATACGTTTTTGGATATTTTTACTCCAGAACTCCACAATTGTATGTATGAAACGACGAATTATATAATAAACATACAGTCAGAAACAAAGTAAAGCCCAAGATTATTTCATGGGTGTGAAAATGACATTATCTGAACTCAGCCTTAATCATGATTTATATTATTTGGTAAAAATGCGTAAATACTTTATCCTAGCACTACAGATAAAAAATACCACGGGCATGAAAATAGCAAGAGAATAGTTAGAATTAAACACTGTCATTATCTCCTGATCAACTTGAACTTGCTTTTGGTCTAAAAAACATTGGATTTTTGAACAGACTGCTTGATAATGATAATTTCCATATTTATTGCATGTACCAAACGTTTTTTCTGAGCTTCAGCAACTGGCACGATATCCTCAGTTCAGTGGTTGGTGTTCTAATTGAGTTAAAACTAAACTAGAGCCTGAAGAGAGGGAGAAGAAAGAAAAGAAAAAGTGTGAAGATCAGTCAAATGAAACAGTCTTTAGTTCATCATAGCCGTATTTGTCACTGGTTTTCAGTTTGAGATGCGTAAGCTCTATATTATGACACTTTTGACAATTTCTTCGAAATCAATATTCAGGAATGATCTGTTGAACATATTTCTTGGGATGTCTCATTTTGTGGAAATAATTCAAACCTCTTCCATATCTATCGGAATGATGTAATGTCTATCCTGGAGTGGGATTCCGTGTACCATAGAACTGGCATAGAATTCTAGTCGATAGTCGATAAGATAAGTGAGATGTCATTATCTTTGAATTCATGAGAGAGAAAGAAACATACCTGCCGACTATAGAATTCTATGGTACACGGAATCCCAACCATGAATTCAAATATTACTGAAATTTTTCTCACAAACGGACAATTCTGAAAAATTGAAAAATCAATAATTTTTTATTTTTTTTCAAGTCGAAATCTTGCTTGCAACAAAATTAATAAATACTATATCCCCATAAAACTGAAGTCAACGCCAAACAATGCTAAAAACGATAAAAAATTAACATTTACGTCTTGATAGTTCAATGTAATTTGAGCTGTATGAATGCAGTATGTAAGCTGAGTGTAAATATTTATGTTGATTGATATTTAATGGCAATTTAAGCTGCATATAGCGACCCTTAATATCCATAAATATTTGGAGAATCTTCTCATTCAATAATAAAGCTGGTATCCGTAATTCTCCGATTTTTTATGTCTATTAACACCTGATAATTTGATTCTAGCACGTGTATACAGTGTGCGCCATACATGTTGGCTGCCTATGGAAAAAACGTGTTATTGAAATTTTTAAAAACTCTAACGCCGATTCGTTTTTGCATGTCTGATAACTAAAAAATTCATTGCAACATATATCACGTGACTTTAGATTTGGCGGAAAATGAAAAAAAATTATCTGTGGTGCCGAAAAATGGGCCAAACTGAGAAGATATCGAAAAATTTTGATTGTGAAAATGTGTTTAGAATTCAACGAGGACCACATTAACCATGAACTAGATTGAAAACAAAATCAAAAATACCATTTTATTTCCCTACCATTACTAAGAAACATTTCGCAGTCTTGTTTTATCTGGAAACAGCTTCTATATCCTAAATCACATAATTTTTGGTGAAATTTAATCAAGTATTTGTGGAATAGACATTTTGAGGGAGATTAATTATAAAAACACAATTTTTCTTGTCACTAGGTGTAGTCACTGAGAATATTCTGAGCTTAATTAGTTTTTTTCAACTAGTCCAGTCAAGAGACTACCTTTCTCGATACTCCACATGTATCTATATGTATTAGTGTTCATGACGTTTATAAAATTGTTTTTTGTTTTGTTTATGGGAGAAGACTTACATCTTTGACATGTCCAATACCACGTAATGGCATAAATATATTTTTTCCGACACTACCAGAGGGCACGCTGGATCATTTGCCTCAATAACCACTCCCCACGCCGTGGGGTAGGGGACTATTGAGTGCGAGAATCATGTGCCCTGAGCAGGTGGAGTGAACCAAAGATGACGGCATTCTGCAATCGTCCGGCTAAGATTGCTGCCATATCACGGCGAGACGGTATGGTTTTTGAGTTTGAGAGCAGTGTTTTCATCATTTCAAGTACTCCTATTATCAGAATCGCCATTTTAACAGAATAGTTTGGGTAGATCCTGCGAAGTTCAAAGAGTAGGTCTCGATATTTAGTCCGTTTTTCCTCCTCTTTTTGGACGATGTTCATTTCGCCAGGCGCCGAAAACTCAATGACGAAAATCGTCTTAATGTTGGTTGAAGAGGACTACATCAAGCTTATTGGTTTGTATTTGTGTTCCAATCGATTCGGCACTTCTCATTCTCCACAATGGACTCAATATCCCCCGGAGCATAGGGCACCAGGGACACCAGTGTCTTGTCTATACTGTTCGAGTGTCGTAGATGGTAGTGCAACACCCATAGCACCGCGTTATGCCTGTGGATATAGGCTGAGACCGCATATGCTGGACAAGTTGACAGCAAATACATTATGGCCTCAGGGATCTCTATATCCATCACGCGAATTCGGAAGACGAGGGTGTGACACCATCTTGGCATGCCATTATGAATCCTTCGGTTTCTGACTTCAGCCTACTTGACTTGAGAAATGCGATGGTCAGGGTTCTGGATAAGCCAATGTTCTTAAAGAAGACCTCATGCATTGGCTTATCCTTATGTAGATGTAGGAGACATTCACTCTCTGCAGGTTTCACATGGCTTTTTACTGAAAGGGTGACAGAGTTTGGGTATATCCGTTTAGTGTCAAATGTGAGACCGAGTTCATCGGCTGCACGGCTTGCTGCCTTGAAAAGAAATGCTCCAATCCCTGCTGTTTCATGATCGCACGCTCTGTAGAGGAGGGGATCTGAACTCCTGATGACTTCACAGGCTCCATCCAGTACAATTCTGTTACTCCAAGCTCAAAAGTCCATGGCCTCCCACTTGTCTGGGAAAGTATACCTGTGGAACAGAGAGCTTCCATGAAAATGCACCATTTTGCGAGTTTTATCGTCGAGTTGTCGCAGCTCTTCCTGCGTCCATTTCATCACTTCAAGGGTGTAAAGTAGAATTGGAACAGCAATTATATTAGTTACAGCAACTTTGTTCATCCCCGACAGTTCTGATGACCAGATCTGTCGAGTTTATTCCGATACTTGCCGCTGAGAGAGTTTTTCATAGTGGATACCTCTTGTGGACTGATGAAGATCGTTTCCTCTAGAGGCATATAGTTTGATGTCATCCATGTAAAACAGATGGGTGACCTTATGCCTCCGGTAGCTGGAGGTTTTTCGTAGTACGGCGGAAAATGGCAATAGGGAGATGCATAAGAGAAGAGGGCTGAGGGAGTCTCCCTGAAACACGTCCCTTCTAAAGATAACCTCCTCTGTTTGGACTCTGACTTGACCAGATGTTATGGTGAAGCGAGTCATCTAGAGCGGCATGAGCTGTTCAATGCCTGTCACTAATTGATCGGGTACCTCATAAATATATTATTATTATTATTACATGAGCTTATTCAATATTCTCAATCCGTAAATAAAATGTAATCCAATTGATATCTGTAATTGAATTTAGTATTGTTTAGGTGGATTTTGAAAAATATAAGTAAGGGTAGAGGAATAAAATGGTATTTTTTTCATTCTGGTTCAAACTTGGTATATGGATTCCTCTTCGGATTCCAAACCCATATTCTCAAAAATATTTTTCGATATCTTGTCAATTTCATTTTTCTGCACCAAAGTTATTTTCTCGCCAAATCTGAGGTCACGTGATACAAATCGCAACGGATTTTTTTGTCAGACATGCAGGATCGAACCTCCATCAGAGTTTTTCTTTTAATAACAAATTTTTTCCATATGCAGCCAAATTCATGACGCACACCGTATGATGAAAATACTCAAAAACGAACTATGGGGGCCGATTCAGTAAAAATAACCCTCTGGGATCATTATGTAGATCATTTCAGGTACTCCGACCATCCCATATTGAAGAACACCTGTATCTAGCGTAGCTATTTGTTTATTGTTATACCTTTTCTAAGTGTCTGTGACATTTTCATAAATGCCAGATGTGGATATCGAAACGAAGTTTGCAAAGAATTTACTTGTAGATTATACAGACTCGCTGAGCGACCAGGTAATAAATTGAAAATTATTTAAATTATCCCTTCACCACATCGAATAGGCATCAGTTCCGCAAGTCCTAGGTTATCGTCATTTTGGTTTTTAGTAAATGAATGACACCGTGCTAAACAGGTTTGACAGAAGTCCTCAATAATCAATCGCAGGTCTTTTTCTTTAGTAATAACTCTTGCACAATTGGAATGATATATACAGTGGTCGCCATGAAGTACGTAACATATCGGAAAGAATTTCTGTGTGATCAATTGTGTAAGTCCGACAAGCTGAGAGTTGATTGTGACACGTGTCATGTGAGCATCGATATGGCGACATATTGAAAAATATTACTATGAAGAGGCAAAAACTGGGGTAAGAAAGTAATTTGAAAAAGTTGTTTAGAATTTAATTGTATGGTGATGAACAAAGTTTCAGGCAATAACACGAGAAAATTGATATTAACAATATTTTTTGAATATATTCCAATCTCTTGAATTTCTTTCTGAATAGCTTGACCGTAGTGGATAATCTTGTTTACTTCAAGCCAGATGGTACTGAATTGAGAAAATTGGTTGTTGCCAGAACCGTTGCTGTTTTGGTTCGTATTTGACAGTTAGTCTAATCATACGACTTTTTTTTTATTCAGTAATCGCAAAAAAAGCGTTTTTTGGGGTTCTTGCTTACAGATCACATACAATGACTTTTTTTGATAATGACTATTCCATACAAAATTGAAGTAGATCAAATGTTTTAAAATTAACCCCAACACCCTGTTATTTTGGAACCCATGGACCGATTACGAAAAATTAAAATTTCAGATTATAGTATTCGACGAAATCTAAGATGTGGTCAGATATGAATTATTCTTATTTTCAAGGCCTACTAAGCTCTGCTAAATGGATAAAAAGTTCTAGAGGGACCATTAGGCATTTTTTTCTCGAAAGAGTGGATAGCCTATTCGATTGGTTTTGAACACCTATATACTTACTGAGTTTCAGTCCGATATCTCATATAGGGTGTTAGTAATATGATGACAAAATTCCAAATTCACGCTTTTTGACTGATCCTGTATGAAAGTCTATGAACTTTGCAGAAAAGATGAATTAGTAATTCAATAAAAGAATGCCTACTTCGCATAGTCATGACTGTAGTCGTTTCATGGAATTGTTTCTAGTTGAACAAAATCAAAAGTTTAAAACGTGTATTTAATTTTGGAACTATAATAACCAACAACTGGAATGAATGAACAGTTTCCTCAGATATTGATATTTCCAATAAGTATATTTATCTTCACGCTCTATACATTTTTCATAACGCTGTCTCAAATTTCGGCGGATCTTCCTCATTTGGTAGGGTGTTATTTCACCACACTTTTGCCTCATCCTCTCCTTTTATTCGTTCAAATTATGTGGTCTGCTTTTATATATTTTTTTTTCAAATATCCCCGCTGAAAAAAATCAGATGGTGTCAGGTCTGGTGATCGAGGGGGCCAACAAATGTTTCTTCAAGCCATTTCCGTACATCAATTATATTATGAATGGAGACACCATCTAGCTAGGATATACCTTTTCTACGATCTTCAATACTTAGTATTATATTAAAATCCAAGAAATTCGTAGTCTAAATATTATAAAATCTTTCACCGGTTCAATTATGAGGAAGTTTTATCAGAATTCCACGACTACTGTGTTGCTATAGCAAGCAATTTAAACACATCGTGTTTTCCTGATTATAATCAAATTTGGATGATAATCGTGCATGTGCATTTTACTTCGCACATAAACTTGAAAATAAATGAACAAAAAATATAATGAAAATTCAAACTTTGTTCGAATTCTCGTAATTACCCATATATTTGTCACACTGAAGATTAGTCTAAGGAAATTGGATATCAGAAGGCCATTATGAGAATGTCATGCTTAATAATTTTGTTCACTTCAGGTCCTGAACAGGAGGTAGGGTCGATTATATGATTGATTATTTCTTTCGTCTATTAAATATCAGTCATCAACCAATCATACGTTTGTTTCCTATTTGACAGGACCAATCAACACGCTCTATTAGCAAATATTTGCATGGTACACAATAGTCACCGACTATTCAGCATGATACCTATATATCAAGGAACCTGTGCATCTGACAGTACTCTAAATAAATACATCTCAAACGTCAAATAGAATCAATCGTGTTGAAGCTGTATAAGAATTTGAAAATGAATCGGTTTGGAGAAACAAAACACGAAGAGATAGATAGGATAATCAAGTCTACAATCCCTGACCATACAGTGTCATTAATATGACTGATATAAAGATTAGCATTCAGGAAATAATACTTATAAATATAACACGACCTTGATTAATTGTCGGCTTTTTTATTGCTGCTAAATTTCTCTTGTATTTATTAATTTTACTCGACATTATTTTGGATTTAATAGATGAAAGCTATCGGGCTTCGCTCTATGGTTTTCATCAGATTATTAATGACAAAATAAAATACAGTCGAAATTTAAATGCAATAAAAATGGTCGACTATTTATCAAGGTCTTGTTATATTAACCTTGAACACAGTTGTAAATATGAAAAATTGTATGTTAGTACTATTTCATTCGTTTCTGTTTGTTCATAACTAAATACGATTCAATATCAACAAATACAGTTAGAAATCCAAAGTGGAATTCCGCCAATTTCAGTGTGAATAATAATAACACCAGTCCAGTGCCATATCAATGATATATAGCTGAAGGAAGTGACTAGTGAATCTTCAGTTTTAGTTTAACTCCCTCCCATCAAATTTTCATTATTTCTCAGAACTGCTGACGTATTAGTAGCAGGTAACTACTGATTTTCTCAGAAGCAATCGTGAAACCACCATTCCACTGAAACTATTCCTAACCTACGGCTACTTACATATTGCTGATTCAAGAACTTGACACTGTAATTTACTTCGGAATATTCCGAAAACGATTATGTGGTTTTATCTTTCAATCCTGATTCTTCCTCTGATTCATTTTAGTTACATACCCATTCTTAACTCAGAGCACAGGCAGGTATTATATCCATATTTGGGTAGTATTTGAAGAATAATTAATTCGCAATAAAAAAAAATCAAACAATTATTTGTATTTTCATTTGAATGCTTTATACAAATATGAAAAATTCTGATGATTATATAATCAGATTTAATAACTTTGAAAGAAAAACAAAACAATTTCTGGTTGATGGTTATTGAATTATTCATCTATTCAAATTGGTGAAATAATTAATCGAATTTGGTATATTATACCATAATAAAGCTTAAAAAAATAAGAAAAATATAAGAGGTATGAAGTACTGGTGATATTTTGACCCCATCTCTAAATTTCCAAGAGAAGATATAAGATATATGGCGATTTTTTCTAATAATATCTATGGGGAGACGAGGCGAATTGTTGAACAAATGTAATTGGTACACCAAATAATAACCTTTCCATAAATTTGTATCAGGAACCTACTTTTTCAGAAAGATGCCTCAACTTTAATTCGCATCATCCTAATGAGACATAAATTGAATATCATACATAATTTTAAGAACAGAATGTGTTTTTACTGAGGAAACTTTAAAACAACTAAAATATTTAAAGAAATCCCATTATTATCCTAGTAGAATGAATAAAATCATAGGTAATAATATAATAAAAATTGTAAAGTCTTTTTGGATAATTCACTACTATTCTCGAAAATTTCACTTCAAAGATGAAAATGCACTAAAAAAATATTTTTTAGCAAGATTAAAGGAAAAACTGCTCCTTAAAGCACGCAGCAGGTCATCTTCAAAATCCCTTGCCATGACTGAGAATGAATAAAGTTACGTGGGTCAGACTAAAATATACCTAAAATCACAAATCTCAAAGAACATGAGGGGGCCATGAAAAATAAATTACCATTAAGAAACCCTACTAAATTAGTTGTATCAACCGACCATCATTTTGAAATGACGAAACCAAAAAGATTTTCCAAAAGAAATTTTGAAATGGTTAAGATAATGAAATATAATACAGTTAACTCCAGTGCCCATTTCAATCTGATTTGAAGAATGAAAAAAACAAAATTCGGTATAAATACTCTTTATTGTTTTCATTTCCATTGCTTATTCAGTAGTATAAGTCTGTTGTTTTATCAGTTTCACTTTGGCATGCAAACTGGCGGCCTATTATTTTATTCAAATTTAAACGTGTCTGGCTGATGGTATTGTGATTTGTTGTTTTTATTCCAAAATAGGAAACCTTTTTGTATTTTGCACAGCTGTCTAAGAAATGCGACTCAAACCCAATCTGGTAATTTCCGATACGTTTTACACGGAAAACTCATCCTTATATGTGTAAAAATTACAAGAAGTTAAAAAAAGGGAAATACGTAAAAAAAAATGTCAAATTTGAATCAATTGAAGCTTTCAACCTACTAGACAAAACCATTGCGAAGAAATATAGAGAAGTCCTAAAACAAAAAATTTGAAAGGTCTTGTTAGTGGCAACAAAGATATGCGGACTTACTAAAGAAAGCAAACATGAAAAACAAACTGCTTGGTGAACAGAAGAAATAAAAAAACAAATAAAGATAATGAAAAAGAAATGGAAAACATATTTGAATAATAAAACAGTAGACAATTATAAAAAGTATAAAAACGAAAGGAATGAAGTAAAAGAGCTAGTAACTGAGACAAAAAAAAAAGTGGAAAGAATTTGGAGAAAAATTGGAAATTATTCTATAGAACGCTAAAGACTCTAAGACAAGAGAAAACACCTGAGGTAAACAGCGTTAAAGATAAAAAAGGGAGAAATTATGAGGAAAATTGCGAAATGCTTGATTATTAAAATACATTTTCATTTGATGAAATCTGAATATATCTCCTAGTTCCGCGAACATCTCTTGTGGGAACTTCAAATTAAAATCACTCGTACATTTTCAAACAGAAAATTTTAAAAACAATTGTATGTAATATTCATATAAATAGATTTCCATTTTTAGACTTTGTAAGCTTAAAATCCCAAAAAAGTTAGAAAGAAGAATCTTTAGTTCTGGCTCACTAGAAAATAGTGCGGTATTAGAATTAGTGGAATATTTTCCATCGCCTACATCCTCAAAATAATTGATGTGATACGGAAATTTGGTACGTAATAAATATTTAATAATATATTCGCATAGTGAGCTCTGCTGTGCCTAATAACTAATAATGAACATAAATAGAATTATACCAGATCGCAGTTCAACGTCGGCTTTCCTAGAATTTTAACAAAAATATTTCATCAACATGCTCCATAGAAAATGTATCGAACATAATTTAATTTCAAATGTGCTCAACATATTTTAAATAATTTCGAACACGCTAACGAACAGTAATAACGTTACGAGAAAGAGATGGCAAATTGCTAATGATATTGTTACAAAATCATTATACTTATATGGAAAATAAAACATCCAGTATTTCAAAACAAAACACAGACTAATAACGAGAATATCGAAGACTCCGAAAAACTATGTGATATTCTGATAATTGTCTCGTTGACATCGCCAGCATTGAGCTAAATTAAAAAGAATTAATACCAGAGCAATTAATCAAAAATGAATTCCTTTCAAATCCTATCACACGATTTAACTATATTATATCATCGAATTTCAACTCGCAAACTACGATAAAACATGCTTGATGCAATAAATGATAGAATAACGTACTGAAAACCGTCAAGGAGTTTAGTATCTTACCTCGAACCTTCCTCTCTTAAATGTTGACGCCGTTCGTCAGTTGTGATGATTTGAGTTTGATGTTCATGGCAAACTTTGTTCGATTGAACAATCAACTGAATCTCCGCCATTTTTCACCCGATTTTTAATTTTTAAGAACAGTGTTATCACAAATTGCGTGTTCTTCCGGATAATGAAAAAAAATGTACAGGGTGTCATTTGAAAAAAAAAGTTTGGGGTCACTTCCGGTTTAGCCGGAAGTGGTGAATTTTTGGTAATGGAGTGAAAATATGCGTATTCGTGTAATATATCGTCCTACCATATTTAAAACCTGTATCTTTGAAACTATAGAAAAATTAGGGGGCGTACCTCACCTCGTGGTCACCCGGTATATAAAATATGTCACAACCACGTATAATAAATAAATTGAAGTCAAAACAATACGTCACATAATAAAATTTTCATATAAACATACTTATATTAACAGTCACATACATTTTAAAACTCAGAAGTATTGCGGTGGTCGGTGGATCAGCGGTCTAATGCACAGGCCGTTCGAAACTCCAGCATAGCGATAGTCGGTTCGAGCCCGATGTAGGTACAAGAGAATTTTTCTCATCTAGTTTATTTCGGATCGATAGGCGACCGCATGCCACACAGGCTATGGCTCTGGGTACACTCAACAAGTGTTTATGAGGGAGTATTATTATTATTATTAGAAATTTAAAAATCTTTAACAATACACATTAACAATTATTGAAATCTGATATTATAATACTTATATAATTTATGTTTATTTTCATTCAATTCTTTCTGCATAATATTCTTCCATGCTATAATAGGAAAGAACTGTTTCAACTGCTTTTCTGAATGATATATCTTTGATGCTATTCGGAAGGTTGTACTGATAGATGAGCCTTCCATGCCTTCTTCCAAAGACATGTAGAATTCATTAGACTGGCGTTTAATAAATTCCTCGATAAATGGAATATCGGCCAGCTCCCTTAATGCGTCTAGCCGAATGTATCGGTCACTATTTTTGACGGTATGGCGTACTTTGTTTTGCATCCTTTCCAGCCTACTTATAAGAGGTTTGGGAACACTGGGCAAGCATAGGTCATCGTTGGTCTGATGACCTGCTTCTAGATTAACACCTGGTTCCCCATGGACAGCTTGGAATATATGGCTATTAACGGGTATGTCCTCTTTACTGTGACCGTGGCTCGTTGAATTGACAAGCTGACTTGTCTATCAAGTATTAATCTTTGGTCCAGCTATACTCCCAGGTACCACACGAACTCCTTGACGAGTTGTCAATACCGTTTCCCAGAGCTCTGAATACTCCGGTGATCACCACGATTACCGGTTTATGGTTCTTTGTGAAAATCATGAGCTCTGTTTTTGCCGGATTCACAACATTCCGCTGCATGATTCTTTAAAAGCGTCAAGGCTGCATTGCAGGAGTGCGACTGGGCGTAGATTGCCTTGTCGTAAGCATATATGGCCGTACTGGTGTTAGTGAACACCGGAAAGTTATGTGTATGCAGCGAGCACAACACTGGCAAAAAGCTTGATCCTTCCGGTTCACCTGCTTCGGCCTTCTTTATCATGGAGCTAGTTTCATTTACCCTAACCTTAGAGGTATGCCTGCTCGTAACATTTTTATGACTAGATCTTCTATCCGGACAGTATCGAATGCCTTCTGGATATACAGCAGGACCATTACTGTGCCAAGATTTTGAATGAAGCCATCCCTAACCTTGTGGACAATCCTGGTTACTTGAGAAGTCGCTGAATGCCCTCTTCTGAAGCCGAACTGTTCCTCCGGGACGAGCGAGAGCTCCAGGAGAGGGTGTTTAACGATTAAAAAAAAAAATTCTATCTCTTATATTTCCGAGATCATCGTTCACTGTAACATTCTTAAGTTATCTGGATGTATCTGTACTAAAAATAATTTCTGTTGAATATTTTTACCAAAAATCAAGTTGACTGAATATTTAGGAGTTTTCAATCTTTCTCTTTCTTCCATAGTCATTTATCTCTATCTCTTTTTCTCTCTCTGTGTGCGCCGTTTATTTCGCCTACTGTTTTATCCTGGAACGGTTATTTTAAGAATCGCTCGACTCTTCAAGAGTTAATCGAATTCCCAGTACAAGAAGTGTTCGCACTGTTCATCGTACGCAACACAAATAACTTACAAAAGAACTGAATATTCATGAAGTCCTTGAGGTGAGGTTTTGTGTGGTTATTCAACCGCAAGTGTTGTAATTGTCGATTTTTATTGCGAATAATCTTGAAGCGGTTGGTGTGAGAGTTCTCCATATTAGCATACTCTGATGTATTGGCCGTGAATCTTCTCAAGAGCATAATAAGTAGTAAGACAAACGAAGAGTTGATTGGTTAATACAGGGTAGCTAATTTGTAAGGAAACGGTCGAAAAATTTTGAGATACAAAAGGTTTAGGATTTTTAAAATGCATTACAATGAAGAAAAATTTAGTACACAGGATCAGTCAAAAAGGAATAACGAAACAACGTAGCTTTTTCTTCAATGGAGGGTGTTTCATTGAAGTATATTATTCCACATTTTTATTTGACCCTTTTTTCAAAATTTCCTTATAAATACAAAAATATTCTAGTCCATTAAGTTTATATTCCATCAAGTTACCTTTGAAAGTTTCTAGCTCCGTCACAACGCCGCGTCATTTTTTGTCTAACACTGATGGTCTTGACAACGCATGTCAAAAATTACAGTTGGTGTAAAAGTGAAACTGAGCGTTTTGAAATTCGTCAGACTAAATTCCACCAAAAAGTAAGTGTTTGGTGTGGCATTATTGGTGGATACGTCATTGGACCCTATTTAATAAACGTAAATTTGAACTCTGAACGATATACCTCACTTTTTCAAGAGCATATTGTTCCATACCAGAACAAAAACAATCCGACTTTGCCGGCAGAACAAATATGGTTGCAATAAGATGGAGCTCCTCACATTTGGGACGTATAACTTTTCCTGATAAATGGATTGGACGCAGGTGGGCAATTGAATGGCCAGCTAGGTCTCCCGATACGGCCCCACTTGACTTCTTTCTTTGAGGTCACATACAAAATCTAGTATACGAGAAAAGTCAGCAAAAAAAGTTGGAATTTTCACCATTCCTTCCAACATGATTTTGGATTCATTACAAAATTTTGTGCGGCGAATTTCACGAATGCATCACTGTTAGAAGATAAATGGAAAACACCGAGCACCTTATTAAATAGAATACCAAAAAAAATATTTGTTTTTTATTAAAAACTTGATTTTTGTGTAGCATAACTATTGTTTTCATAAAATTTAAAATATCCAGGACATGGTACTAGCTTGGAGTGCGCACCGACCAACCGCGGTGGTGCTGTAAGTTTTCTGGGTTTTTCCACAGCTGAAAAGTGAATACACCACCATATCAGTAAGTCGTCCCGAAGAGCCAAGGCAAATAATAATAATAGCTGTGCTTTACCCGCACAGGCTATGCCTTTGGGTGCACTCAGAGTGTTTATGAGGGAGTATTATAATTGTTTTCATTCATTAACAAATACATTTTCTTGTTTAATGCATTTTTATCATCCTTGAACAATCATGCTTCCTCACTTTCTGTAAAAACAATAATTAAAATTCTGTCAAATCCAACACCTTGTAATTTTCATAAATTTTGGACAGAAAATAAATGCACTGAAGGAACAACAAATTGTATCGAAGAGTCTCGATTCAATTTCAGTTCAGAAAGCTTTGGAAGTTTGCGACAAAAAGATATGCAGGTATACCTTCTATTGAATATAGCACTGGAGGACGCCACAAGATATGCAGAACTAGGAAATAGAGAAGCCATCTACAATAAGCTTGGTCTGTGCTGACGAGTTAGACATAACCGCAGCATTAAAAATCTGAGATTAAGGAAGATTGAGCCTCAGCTAAGAAACCGATAATGATGGTAATATTTATGAATACCTAGATCGTTCTTTCTGTTCTTCGAATTAGCTAGCAAGATTGTCCCAATCGAGCAATTCCAGTAGGGTTTAATTTTTTTTTATTTACTGATTTAATGGTGACTTGACGTCGTTAGATAACATAATGTTCAATAGATTGATTTTCGATTTTCTACATGCAGTTTTCATGCTGACAGACATTCGTACTCTGACGAAATTCACACTGTATTACATCATTTAGATCACACAAATAATTGTATCAAATGTATAATCAAAAAGCGCTTAGTAGAACATTTAATTCCTGTGCATCATTTCCAGCCTGATTACTGTTTATAACTCAATCTCTTTGTACTCTATTTTCCTTGAAATGATTGGCCGTCAAATTATACGTACTTATTCCTAATTTTTCATCGTAAACTAACAAAAGAATTTTAATTTCGAGCCAACATTATAAATATCGTCTTACACGCGATAAAATAGTGTTTATAACAGCTGAAATTTCGAATAAGTGCTCCTTTCTGTTTACTTTGTATGAAGTGGGCTTCTGGTAACAATAGCATTAAGATCCTATTAAATATTTTGTTAGTGTTATTTTTTTCGATGCTAAACTATATTTAGAATGTAGACGTATCATATAAAGTACGGTTGTTGGATATTTCCTCGAATCATATTTTTCACTCAATTCCACTAGGTACGATAGTTACGATAGGTACGATAGGTACGATAGGTACGATAGGTACGATAGGTACGATTGCAAATCTCTCCAGTAATCTTACTTTCTCAGACTAGTTTCGGGATTCCAATCTCTTCTTGGTCTTCAGGACACGAAGCGGAAATTTACAAAGAAATGTCCTCGAATATTCTGGACAGATTATTGAATAATTTGAAAGCAACTAAGAGCCTTGTGGAATATCTCTCAATCATGCTCGTATTCTAATTCTAATAATTCATGGGATTAAAATATGCTTAAATTGAAGAGAAAAATTAACTGGAAGTTGGACAGATTTGTATTCAAGAAAAATGTCAGTTATTTTGCTGAAAGTTCTATCTTCATTGGAATGAATAGGCATGCACTTTCATAAGAAATGGGAGTTCAAATAACGACCTTTATAAAAAACTTTTTCTGACCAAATTCAAATTGCATATTTGAAAAATTGCTCTAGGTGTGTTTTGACAAAAATATGTTTTAATAATGTAAAATAGAATAATTATTCTGATCTAATTTTTTTTTGTTTTTTCCTTTAACCAGCTGTCATCCCTCTACGAACGACAGCCCTCAGAAGTCGAAACTTGTTTGAGCTAAGGATTATATGGTCTCACCTTTTATCGTGCGATTCTTAGCACGATGGGTCGATATACATGGTTTTCCGATTTTTACATTTTTGGTGGAAAAATTTGTTCCACAGACTTACTTGAACGTTTTGACATTTGAATAGATATATTTTGGTCGCTATGGATAACTAGTTATCGATACATCCTCGTAATTAGTAAGTAATGTGAAAAAATCTCACTCTCTTTCCAATTAAATCAACGAGTCTATCAAACGAAATTGATTATTTCTTCAACATCGATAGATTTAATGAACTGTAAATAAAATTTCGAAACTCTGAGTTTCAGACCTGTATCGACGATCATTAAAATAACTTACTGTGAGCATCAACAACACATGTAAGTATGTAAGTATGTACAATTCGATTGGCAGGTGCATCCTCAAATTATCACAAAATTCATCAAGTCAGTCAAGAAACGTATGATGATTTGCCATGGCATGACTAACTAAACAAAATATAATGATTTACGACAAACATCAAATTCAAATCATAATCAGTGATCATGGTTCTCGAGGTCATTTCGACTGTGTTTTTTAGCACGACTGATCGCGGAAATACCGATTTTCTTCGTAACCGAGATTTCTCATTGTTCATTATTTTCCCAGAAATGCGCGATTCAGAGAAAGAAGTTATACAAGGTGCGTCCTATCAACGGTTTGTGTAGGTGTTTTCTGTTGGATACTCATCACCTATTTCATGCCAAAATGTGCCATAGTTCGCCCTATTCAATTACTGAACCAGGGAAGGACAACTACTATCTACTAGCGAATTGTATTTTCTCTTTCTAACTTGCATGCTGCTGTGAGCAGCCCCCGCCCCCCCTATCTAGATTGTAGATTGTAAGGGTTAAGGGAGGCTGTGCAACCTCACAAGCACTTCGACCTATAAGTTCTTATGTGCGTGACTCTTCATCTATTCGAGGCCCGGGATTCCGAGACTTCTTGCGAAGTTTATCAGTTTCCTGGGAGCTAAGTTCCTGATGTCGGAGGGCGTTAAGAAGGCCTGTTCCAAGAACTTAAGCCCCTTGCAAAAAAGCACTGGGTATTCGCATAGCAAATGTTCTGCAGTTTCCGCAAAGTTCTCGCAGTAGCGGCAGCTATCAATCTCTGATTTACCCATCTTTTTGAGGTGGTACCCCAGTGGGCAGTGTCCAGTGAGAAGTCCCGTTAACATCTTCAAGTCTTTCTTGTCCAACTCGAGAAGCTGTTTAGCTTTCTTTGGCGATAGACTAGTCTTTTCGCTTGTCTTTGTCCTGGCATATTATTCCAGTGAGATTTCATTTCATCAGTTTCCCAGCGTCAGAATTCTTGTTTTAAGTGGGCTCTGGAGAGTCCACAAAAGGTAAGGTAAGGCCGGGAAATAGAGTGTTTGCCCCTTCTTTGGCAAGGCAGTCTGCTTCTTCGTTGCCTTTAATTCCTCTGTGACCTGGCACCCACATCAAGCTGACCTAATTGTTTACTGCCAGTTGTCTTAGGGATTGTTTACAGTCCTAAGTCAACTTAAACTCACAGGTGTATGACCTCAGAGCTTTTAGTGCTGCTTGGCTATCTGACAGTAAATAGATTTCTGCCCTTCGAGTGCCTCTTTCAAGGCATTCCTGGACAATTAATTCTATAGCATGTACTTCTGCTTGGAAGATAGTTGGGGTGTTACCAAGGGGTTTTGTGAGCCTGAAATTTGATCCTGTGACGCCCACTCCAACCCTTTCGTCCATTTGTGTACCACACTGATGCATTCCTTCTCAGTTGAGGTCCGTTCTCTGTGCAAATTTTTTGGCTGTTTATGACCACTTCAAACTGCATTTCGAAGTCGTACCTGACTGGCATGAGATCTGTCGGTTTAGACATGGCTTCTAAGGAAATGTGTTCCAAAATCAGATCTCCTGCTTTTGAGTTTTTTGTCTGGCTCAGTCTGAAGGCACTGTTTGCTGCATCTTTCACTACACTTAGGTGCAATGGCGGAAGGTTTAGCATTGCCTCTAAGGCTGCAGTAGGGCACGTAAATTATTGCCCCTGTGATTCCGAGACAGGCTAGTCGTTGCACTTTCTGCAGCTTGATTTATACCAAATTTTTTTGAATTTTTGGCCACCATACCAGTGAGGCGTAGGTGACCATGGGTTTGATGATTATTTGGTTTCAGACCCCATGTCTTACCAAGGAATTTGCGGCATGTCCAGGTTGCCGCTATAGCTTTGGAAAGAATGTGGTTGATTTGGTTGTTCCAAATCAGTTTTTGGTCTATTATAACCCAAATATTTCACCTCTTTGGAAAATGTTAGTTGGGTTCCATTCAGAGTTAGGGCTTTAAGTTCGTACTTTCGCCTCTTGGAGAATGGAATCAGTACTGTTTTGCCAAGATTGACGTTGATTTCTTCCTTAGCGCACCAGTTTCTGATTGTGTTTAAGGCTAATTACATGCGGACAGAGATTACTTTGTCATGTTTGCCCCTAATGGTGACGACTAGGTCATCGTTATAACCTTGAGTCGTGAACCCAGATTCGTGTAGCTTTACTAGGAGGTCGTTAACAATCAATGACCACAGCAATAATCAAAGGGTCGCCACAATGATTCTGCTTTACAGCATTGATTGTGTCCATCTGATCAGTGAGGCGTTTATATTCCTTTCCTCCAATGATCTGGTTATGGAAGCATGTGAGGTGTTGTCGAAAGCACCCTCTATGTCAATGACGGCGCAAAAAGCCATTTCTTTTGCAACATATGTCTCTTCAATGCTTTTAATTAGGCATTGTAGAGCATTGATCGTGGAATTTTCTGCTTGATAAGCAAACTGTTTCTTGTGAAGCGGTCTTAACTCGAGGAGTTCGCTTCTGACATAACAGTCTATCATTTTCTCCATTGCTTTCAGGAGAAAGGAGGTGCTAATGGGACTAATGGGGCTAATGGGACGTTAAGACATTGGTTCGTCTTCCAGTCTTAGGAATGAACGCCTCTACAGCCTCTCTCCAGGTCTTCGGTATACAGCCAAAGGTGAAGCTGGCTCTGAATATCCTTTTCAGGAAGGACTCTATCAATTCAAGGCCATATTGCAGTAAGGCGGGGAATATTCCGTCCTTTCCTGGTGACCTAAATGGTTTGAAACTTTTGATAGCCCATCTGATTCTTTGGTTTGAGAAAATTTTCCCAGCTAGGCTTTTCCTGGTCTGTTGGGGTTGTAAACGACCCCTTCCAGGTGAGCACTTTGCTGTTCATTTTCCACAACCGCTTTAGAAAGAGAATTGCGTCTACAAGAGAACACTTAGGGAAATCAGTGTATCCTCCGTTCGGTTTTTTGATGGAATGTTCTTTTGAGAGAACTTTCTGTAGACGCTGTGCTGGGGCCAATTTCATGATCCACTCGCACAAATGTCTCCATGTTCTCCTTTTCGATTTTCTGAGTTCTTTGTTGTACTCAGAAAGAGCTGTTTTGTAGTCTTCCCAGTGTCCCAGACTCTTAGCTCTATTGAAAAGTCTTCTGACTTCCTCCCGGAGTTTTGCTAGTTCCTTATTCCACCAAGGCACGTCCCGAGTGGTTGCCTTTTGTTTTTCAGGACAGCTGAGTTCATGTGCTTTTGTTATAGCATTTTGAAGTTGTGTCGAGGCTGCATCAAGTTCCTCTATTGATTCGGTGGATGTTTGGTAGTCCTCTGTTTCTCTTTCAAGGTGCTCTTTGTAAGCATCCCAGCTGGTCAACTTTGGCACCCTATTTCCCTCGAAGCGTGTCTCCGATGTCTCCAAGTCGAACCTAATGTGCTGATGGTCCGACATTGAAGAGTCATCAGAGACATGCCAGTTTTGAATGTAATTTGTTATACTCTTTTCTGCTCGCATTAATAAAGGTGGGTTTGTTACTTCTAGTGATAATGTCGATGTTAGTGGCCGACAATATTCTAAAAGGTAAGGCGGTGGGCGTTCGCATCGCAACACAAAATGAAGTGCCTGTTCGCTTTTTTGCACCATTTGATGAGGCTTTGAACTTCCTCTAGTGAAGGGTGTGTTAGCCGAGGTGGCTAAGTTGATATTCGGATTTAGGAACCATAAATACATAAAATACCGTTGAGATAACACCTTCGGAATTTTTTCCAAGGAAAACCTCCCGCAATTTTAGGATAGTATACCCCGATAAGAGACAAAATTTTTGGGATTTTTGAAATGAAAACTTGAAATACTTTGCTAACTGTTGGAATATTGACAAAAATTAATTCAATGGTTCTTTGTCTCTTTATTAATTCTAGCTCAGTTTATTTTGTGTTTATATCAAGGGCACGTAGGCACTTCAGCGTTTCATGCTGATATGTATAAAAACTGATGAGTAAGATTATCCGTCCTTTCGGACTCGAATGTTATTCTTTTGAGTCGTTATTTTATAAAGACAGATTATTCATATGATAGTTAGTCAGTAACGTCTAGACTTTCCAAGTGTATTCATCTAATGAAAGTAAACTAATTATTAGTAAAAGCCAAATTCACTGTGTTTTATTTTCATCCTATAACCAACACTGACTTCTTTTCTAGGAGGTGTGCTATGCCTATGTATCACCACTACCAATACCATTCGGTGTATGAGTTCGTATAAAATGATAACAAATAATTTTGATGCTCGTCACAAGTGATAAAATTTAAATTGATATGAAACACAAGTGTTATAATATTGTAATATGCTAAAAACGCGACACAATTCACCAATATAAGCTCGATACACCACTGACTCACAAGGAAATTCCAAAATGCATAACGAATAAATATATCACGTCCAATGCAAATGAAATATGTGTGAAAACCTTGAACACGCTTATTAAAATAATAAATTTATTATACCTATCTGAATGGTCGGTTTTGCAGTTCCTTCAACCGTTTCGCTAAAATCGTGAAAACCAGCAGCGTATTGTGTAAACTTGAGCATGTTTGTGTGGAGCAAACTCTCATCACATGTCTGCAAACATTTCAAACGGATCTGAGTACGCCAACAAAACCAAAAACGATCTTCGTGCCATCTCAAAATACGATCAGCCCAAGTGATGCAACGGTGATATTTTTAAAGGTAGAATAGATCTAGTGAGATTTATACGCCATGCGAGTATGCGAAACAAATGAATGAAAGGAGACGGATTACGAGATTGACATATGATGATAAGTTATCTTTGGAACAATAGTAATCGCCAGGTGTCGGTTGGATTATGGCGGAATCGGGTGTAATGTAGATGTTTGTTGTTATTTCGAACCACAATGTGCAAATGTTGTCAACAGTAAGTAGCTTTTCTGAATTATCGTGACTAATTTTGTGTCTGCTATTGGGTCTGGTGAATACAATCTAGTTGAAGTATAAGATATCGTAGCTTAGTCTTTTCAAAGCTAAAAAATTACCTATTTACACCTATTTAGTCGATTTTATTCACCATATCCATTGTGCTAACTCGTGTTTTATCATCCACGTGATTTATGTAGAGAGCAAGAGCTAAGTGAACTGCAAGTATTTGTTTATCGCACCTCTCATTATTTCGTTTGCTTGAACGATTATATTGTTTAACGAGATTAGACAGGAATTGAAGTATTGTTTTCTTAAAAAAGGGAAATATAATACGTACAACTCACCAGGTAGGTAACCAGTGATTGAAGGTAATTGTATCAGAAGTGTTATATTTTTGAAATCGTCACTGCATCTAACACATAGTTACCCGTGAGAATAATATTACCTTAACAGTTTATATCAAATTGTGCAACACTGTAACAATTCAAATTAAGTCTAAGGATCAATTTATGCAACTTGTCTTTATCAAAGTCACAATCATTATCACAGTCATACTGTTCAATTCTATTTCTCAGTAGCAAGTTTGATATCAAAACAAGCGAAACTTTCACAGCAATATATATATCTTAATTCTGTAGAAGGCTTGTTATCTACTTTGCTTTTTAGACAGGGGAAGCTCTGGCAACATCTTCTGGCGATAGATAGCAAGCTCTATACACAATTGAGATATATTTTGCTGCAAAAGTTCTCTTGCTTTGATTACAAACTTGCTACAGAGAAACAGAATTGACCCGATTGTCTCAATTGTTGTTATTCGATACTAAAACTAAGGAAATTGCATAAATGCTCCTACTAAAATGTACAGTTTCAACTTTATTTAATGATTAAGACAGTGACTGTGATTAAGACTATGACAATGACGGAGTTGCATGACCCTTAATATATTGCAGAAGTCTCAAAATTAAATTGAGGAATTCCTATACAGATTATTAAAAATAATAAGTTGAAATTATCGGACAGCAAAGTTAAAGAATCGTACAGAATAAAATTAACAAAATCTAGGTCAGAAGGAATAAATGTACGGCACAACTTTTAGTAAATATACGAACAATGTGCGCATTACTGATGATAAAGGCACTAGTAATGCATTTGCCTCTCATTTTTCATACAGTTGCAATGAATCTAGGGTGACACATTATGATAAAAATTCCACACTAGTGATTTTTAACCAATCAAATTGGGTTTCATTGACAAATCACCGTGGCAACGTACCTACCCAACCGCGAATGGTATCGGATATTTTTTGAATTTTTAATGACAGAATAATATTTTTTGAAAATACTAGGTTTTCTTTCATTATTTAATTTTGATAAATTTCAATTACGTAGTTTAAATGTTTTACTGACATTTTGTACTGTCAAAATACGATGTTCACAGCCCTCTATGACGCTGCATGAATGCTATGCAGTAAAGTGCGTATGGAACATTAATAAAAAACACAAAAATGTAATTTTTTTCAACCATTTGTAGTTACGCAAAATTTATGTAACATTAAAAAATTAACTAACTTGAAATGTTATTTCTACAAGTAGACATCAACAATATACAGGGTAAAATCACTGCCGAAACTGTGACGCAAATTAAATCTATATGTACCTACCTACCCTTGTGAAAAACCGTTGAAATTATAAATTTCTGCTACTTGTAGTAGCTCTAAGTAACTCTGAAATGAAAGAATATAATATTTTACGTCCTAAAATAAAGATTTTGTGCTACTATATTTGAGTAGAAATCAAAAATTTATAGGCTAAGAACCCATTGGTGACGAAACTAAACCTGTCCATGTACCTTTATAAAAAAATAATAAATGTTTTATTTTTTACCACTTGTAGTAGTCAGAGTTGATAAAAAATTTAAGTAGAAATCAACATCTAATAGGCTGAGATGCCATTGCTGCTAAAACTGTAAAGCACACTGAATCTATAATGTACCTTTATGAAAAACTGATGGTAGAAATTAAGAATCTATAGGCTAGCTATTGGTGCCAAAACTGCCACGTTACTAATTTTTTTTTTTTTATCTATAATTGATTAATTTTCAAACACAATTTGGTATGGAATTTTTTCACCGATGTTAAATTATTACCGGAAATGTATTAACGTCTAAAGTGAAATTACAAGATAGATCTTAATTTTAATTAGGAACCCTAATATACATGTAAGAAACACATATTACAATAATATACAGAACTATAAATAAATACAGACAGAATAAAATTATTACAATAAATAACATTAATGAGTAAACAATTGCAATTGAAAAATTTAAAATACATTGTGAATAAAAAAATAAACTTGGACTAAGAAGAATAACAAAAAGTAGCCAGCAATGTAAGTAAAAAATAGACACATGGTATAAAACGTTGGGCATAGTACTAATACCGAAGAATATGATATACAATAAATTGTCATAACGGTTTCAAATCCATATTTGCAGTTACTTATTTTGGGATTTTTGGATGAATTCCTTTAATTTGGCTTTAAACTGCACCAATGAGGTAGATACCTTAGTAGAATCTGATAGCAGAAGTGATAATTTATCACGCTCCTGTATAGTTTAGTAACACGTCATGTCCAAATTCAGTTTTCATCCCTCATATTGATAAAAAATTCTGAGGTAAAAAAATTATTCGAATTTGGTGAACTCTTTTTCGAACTTTGAGAACATTTCAAATATCTATTATTATTGTTCTCCTCTGTTGGCTCGCATGAAATTTACACTTGCAACTAGATACCTATCCAGAAGTTTTGTACAAAAAAAAGAGATCAAACTCATCTTGAGAATTACTGTAAAATTTCAGTTTTCAAAAATTCATGCGAGATGTATCTGAAATACAATTATAAATTTTTATGATGGATTTTAATATACCGGGTGACAACGATATCACTAGCACCCCTATTTTGTCCTTTGTTTTCCAAGATATGAAAATGAAACACGACACAGTCGATATTGACGTCAAATGTCACATTTTGACGTCTCAGACGTTTTTGTCGGACTTTCGGTTTAACTGGTATTGACATCGAAAATCTTGATTTTTTGAATAGAACACCACTTATTATCATGGAATGATAGCAATCAAGAATACTGTGAAAGGAAAAATGATCAGATACTTGATAATGACTCATATTGAATGAATCAACAAATTTCAAATTCTCTTCACCTCATTTCACTCTAATATTTATTCGTTATTATATTTGATGAATACACATATTTATTTCAATTAATTGATATATTAATTCGACCAAAGTAGGAAAATATGTGCTGAAGATTATCACGATAATGAAACGAATTAAATCAAGAGAGTCGAAGTACCCTTTCTCTCCACACGTGGAAAAGTGAGGCAAACATCTGTCACAAAACAACTACTTCCCTGGCTAATAGCACGACGGACATTAAACTACAACTGACAGATATTTGTGCAACGTTCTTCAAAGAAGACCCAACAGAAAATTATCCTTCATTTGGCTGGAAATGACCCCCTGCAGACATTCATGTTTCAAGGTATTGCCTCTCATCAGTGCCAGGGTAGGTCGGACAATATTATAATTGTCATTGAAATGAAAGACCAGATTATTTATTTTTTCTCGAAAAATAATCAAAGAGCATATCCCTGTCAAAACTTACGCCGTTGAAGAAAAATTAGAGCACTCACAGGTGGAGTGGTGTAAAATGGTATGGCCATGTTTTTTGCTATACTAATTATTGAGTATAATTTGTCGTTACGCGACACTGAGAAAAATGCATGTTTGATTTATCTTAAAATATAACTTTGACATTTTTTTTTAAGTCCGTTCTTGTTGATGATTCCTGATTCACGAGTTATAATTAGAGAACTGATTTCCTCAAAGAGCTTTCAAGGTGCCATGATGTTGTTGCGTATAAACATCTTTTATTCCAACAAATAATACAAATAATCGAATATCTAGTTTACAAATAGTTTCTTTGTGAATCCATAATATTTGTTTTGACAAGAATAAATCATAGCATCGACATCAGTGTCAATAATAAATCAAGTCCACTGTCTTCAGGTCTCAGGAACAATCATAACTTCGCGGTTAAAGAAACGACGATGTAGGATGTAGGAAACAATTACATCCCTGGCTAATATCACGACATGCATTCAACTGCATCTGACGGACACTATGCAAACGCTTCTCGCAATTCTCAAAAATTGCGACAACATAGTTTCCGTTATGATATATTATTTATTGATGACTTGCTTTCTTATGTCCCACTTATGTCATATATTTCCTTTTATTGTTGATTTTTAATGAATAAATTCAAGGTTAATTATAATTATAATTAGCATAAAGGTTCACGAAAGAAGTTGACACAGACACTTAGAAATGATTACCTTATGGCAACTATTTCAAATACTTTGACATTTTCGACATTTTACAATCTTACTCCACTTTTTGCCTCTTCATAGAAATTGGTTTTCATTTCTCCGCCATACCAGTGATATTGGGACAATATTGGTACACTATTGATGCAATATTGGTTCAATATTGGTACAATATTGGTACAAAATGAAAATATTGCAAAATGTTGGCAAGATGTTCAAACACAATATTGTCCAATGTTACTTCGACAATATTGGCGAAACATTTTCGAAACAACGTCGGCATCAAAGCCTTCAGCAATATTGGTACACTATATTCGGACAATATTGATTCAATAATATGAAAATATTGGCAAAATAGTCGAGCGCAATATTGGCGAGAAAAAGTGAACATTTTGCGAAATTGGTCCAATGTTTTGACAATATTGCCGAAATATTTTCGAAAAAACATCGGCCTCAAAGCATTCAGCGATATCGGTACACTTATATTGGAGCACTATTGGTACAATAATATGAAAAAATTGGTAAAATAGTCCAAATGCAATATTAGAGGAAAAAATTGTGAATTTATTGCAATATTGTTTGGAAATTTCAAAAGCAATATTGATGGAATATTCTTGAAACAATTGTCAGAATCGATATGAAAGAAATATTGTGGTTTCAGTATTTCTTCTAGATGTAGAAAGCAATATGACGGCAATAATGTTTTATCGATATTGATAAATATTATTTAACTAATATACTATCAAACATGGAAATACAATATTGTTTTTATCCCTAGAACCAATATGAGAGAAATATTGGGATTGTAATATGTATTTTAGATGTTAAAAACAATATATCGACAATTTTGTATATTATTGTATATTTCTATATCGACCAAGTATGAAACCAAGATTCAGCCAATATAATAATAATGATACTCCCTTATAAACACTCGTTGAGTGTACCCAAAGGCATAGCCTGTGCGGGTAGAGGACGGCAATTATTATTATTTGCCGAGGCGCTCAGGGGCAACTTACTGATGTTTTGGTGTTGTGTTCACTTTTCAGCTGAAGAAAAACCTGGAAACCTATAACACCACCCCAATTGAAGTGCTACCTGGGGTGGTATGTATCAAAATCGATATCAGGTTTCTTCTTTTTTTGACAGTGCTGATATCACACAAAAAATTGGTCGAAAATTTAAAAAACCCTCATTTCAACCCAAACGTTAATTAGGTATAGAACCTTCAGCATATTTTAAGTTCGAATTAACTTTTATATTCAAAACTGTGAAGATATACAGGGTGAAGATCAAAAGTTGCTGTCAATTTGCAGTATAAAGGAAAGTGAAGGAAGGAAGGTTCAAATTATTGATCACTGTACCAAATTTTCAACACGGATTAATTTTCGAAATATCTCTAATAAGCCCGCATCATGAATCACCCTGTAAACCGTTCAAAGAATATACAGAACAAAATTATGCATGGCTACTGTAATGAAAAAACTATTTTAGGTTTAGAAAATCCAAAACTGATCTACGAAATCGATCTCAATCGTCTTTCATTATAGCTAGTAGAATTTTTCGATACTGTAATCACTCCTTCAAGATAATCATTCGCACCTACTAATTGAAGGGGCTGTTCCTGTATCTAAATTTATCTCTCTCAAAATCTATCAACATTCCCATCAACAGCTGGTAATCAGATCATCAGTTATCTCAATTTCACTTTCATGTTAGTAAACTTGTAGTTGTTTTCCGGTTGGGAAAATTAGGTTTCTGGAGAGAACAAAAAACACATTAGTCATATATTGTTGGTTGGGTTTGAAGGAGGTACAGAAAACCGCATAAATACCTTTTGAATTCCACCTTGGAATTACCGTCATAAATAGTTTGTCGAAAGAACAAACAATAATAAGGAAACACTAATTTCTACCTATTCGTAGTTTTAACTATTATAATACCTATCGATGTAACAAACTAATGAATCATTATAGTAACGCATTATTCAGGTCAAATTCTTATCTCCTTATAAGGAGCTGTATGTTGAATACCAATTCGTAGATCTTCTTTCAGATGACAGAGGGAGTGTTCCTGTCAAATCTCTCTTTCATTTTGTCACTAGAAATTCGAAGAACTCATGAACTCTGTCCAATTTTTCTCGCAATTCTTTGACGTACTCTGGAAGGACTTTGTTCTCCACATTTCTGGGTGACACTCTAAACAGTGGTAGTTTCATTTATCGCTCTCTAATTAACAACTCAGGTCCGAAGGTTCGTACTTCATCAGCATGTAGTTCGATCTACATGTCTGACTATCACATCAAAGCCTTCAAGACTGTCCCTACCTCCCTGTATTTGGAATGGGCACGACTTCAGGCCTTCAGACTTGGGGAAATAATGCTTACGTGACTGCAATCAAATATTCTTTTCCATGCTTATGAAAATTAAATGGCCTCAGAATGGAAACTGTTACTTCTACGCCATTATTCTTCATCTTCTAGTATTGGGTTAATTTTTTGAAGAACCCAAATCTCCTGCACCACTCTCCAACATCGCAATGGGAGTTCAATGAATATAGTCGTTCTCGAATTCGAAGTAAGCACTTGTACGACTATTATGAAGTTGTTCCAGCACATCTTCAATATTAGCTCTTAGCAGGACCAGTTGCTACAATACAGTTGCACCATCTGAGCACTCCAGTTTACGATACAATAGACCATCGCGAAGACATATGGAATCCTGTGGTATATGAGTAGCCTTTACATTGTATGCCTTTTCCATCAATGTCTATATCGGGATCTACACGAAAGTCTTCTTTGGTGTGGCGATCTTCAGAAATCTTCTCTGGTGAAACGACCTTGCTCTTCTTCTTCTGGGCTCGAAGAATTTGGTCATCATCCCGCTTTCTTGCTTGTAGTCCATGACTTCTGAATCTTGATGTCATTCAGAAGCTTCTATCAAACTGGTCAGTTTTCCTCAGATATAGCACTGGTTTTGGAAAAACTATTTGATTAAAGCTGATTGAATTCCAATGGTTTCGTCCAATAGTTTAATCATTCTTTGCTGATTTTAATTTCCTGTAACGTAGACCTCGTATTTCTTGGAGCAGTTGTTACAGTTATTATAAATAACAATTTTTCAACTGGTTCTGACAACTCAACAAGTGCATTATTCCGTTTTCAACGTCCTCGTCATCGCTAGGAACGGTCTTTTTCAATGCATCAACCTCTTTCAAGGAGTTGACCTTATCATAACACTCCTGGACATGCATTACTGGGTGTATTTACAAGACAATATGAATTATGGATATTCACGACCGCAAGTGAATTAATTTGAATGAAAACAGGGCCAGGGTCTATCAGACAGCATACTACATACAACCTGTTCACTGTAATTGTTAGTATTTTAGTGTAATTGTCGATGGTGCTCTTCTCACGGCAGATTTATTTATTCACTCTCGTGTGACCCAGATTTAGATAAACCGCGGTAATGAATAAATACATTTTCATATCGTTGAAAGCTTAATTCCATCTCATAATAGCAATTATAACAAAATAACTGTACTTGGCTGAATGACGAATTCGCTGTACGAATCAGTACTAGGTAATATTGATAGGAGTAGGATGAGATGAATAAGTGGTCGATATCAGCGTGGGGTATAACTGCCAAAATATTAACTGATAATAATCAAAATTTTGCGATGATGGGCTTCTTTTAATCCTGTATTTGATCTGTTTATGTGTTTTATTAATGGTATCTCATCTATCTTGTCTATGCTGTTTTTGTTGTCTAGCATGTAGCTCTTTGCGACTCTGTTAAGATTTTAGTGTTCCATTCGTTGGATATCTACTATATTGCCTCTTTCATTTCGTAGCGTCCCACTCAATGAATTACTTTTCCTTCATTGATTCTTCCTCCTTTTACTTTCTAAGTCATGTTGTTTCTTGGTTCTACCTCCCATATACTCTTTTGCCATCTTTTCTTGCTGTGGCTTGTGTATACTTGTGGTCGGTAGCGAAGCGGTTAGATGTCGGCCGATGAAACTTCTGCTAGCACTTGGCCAGGTTCGAATCCGGGATGTGAGAAAAGTTTATCAATTTCATCGAAGTCGATAGGAGATGTGGATTGTCTAGATGCCAATCCCAACGTCTGCTGCTTGTCTAGAATGCGCACCGACCACCCGGGGTGCGATTTAACAAAATATACATCATGCCAGCACAAACTCCGTCCACAGTCGCACGTCATCATAAATTCTGAAAATATACGCGGCCCCAGAACGCCGTTACTAAATATACTTGACACCAGGCTGTTGATACCAATGCATATATAGACATCCTCACATACGACGGCACCAGGGAGCTGAAAACTGTGAGACTTTGTGAACAATAATTACGCTACAAAAGCTCACTGATTTCGGCAATTACGTCATTCAGCTATCAATATCTCAAAACGCCGACCCCACAACACAAATAGGTATAGGTATGGTTATTCTGTCAACGTTAGGTTAGTCAGGTTAGGTTACATTGGCATTTTCAATTCAGTTTGCATGCAACTGCCTTTATATGCTGATTAATTCCAACACTATGGTGTCGCTAGTGTCAAGTATATTTAGTAACGGTGTACTGCGGCCGCGTATATATTCGTATTTTATGATGACGTACGACTGTGGGCGGGTTTTGTGCTGGTGTTGAGTATATTTTATATAATCGTACCTGGACTGGTGCTGAAGGTTTTCCGGGTTTTCCTACAGTTGAGAAGTGAATACGCAACCAAAAAATCGGCAAATTGCCCCGGAGCGCCACGGCAAATAATAATAGTCGTCCTGTATCCGCACAGGCTAAGCCTTTGGGTACACTCTATGAGTGTTTTAATTTTTTTACGTTAGGAATTTACCAGTCCGGCCCTGTCTCCGGAGCTCCGATATATCTGGAGGGCGCGCTGGTGTGTCATTAACCCCAGTGAACACTCCCCACGTCCGGTGTCTATACCGTACAAGTGTCGTAGGTGGTAGTATCTACAACACTCGTAGCACCGCGTTATGCTGACACCAAATGCATTATGGTCTCAGCTGCCCCACGACATGGTCTGTATCTAGTGTCAGGGACCTCTATACCCATCACGCGACTACGGTGGACGAGGGTGTTGAAGATACCATCCAGCCCACTTGACCTGAGAAAAGCGAAGGTCAGGTTTCTGGATGAGCCACAGTCTTTAGGAGACTCTCCGCAGCTTTGACGTGGGCTTTTTGCTGAACGGATTCCAACTTGGTGACAGAGTTTGAGTTCGACGGTTCAGTGTCGAATAAGAGACCGAGTTCATCGGCTACAAGGGTTCTTCTTCGACAGTTATGATGACCAGATCTGTCAGAGTTTGTGCTGATACTTGCCGCGGAGCAGTAGCAACCTCTTGGGTGTGGCGTTGTTCCACCTCTAGGTTTTCCGGCATCCAGATGATGTAGGATGCTTCCGACTACGAGCTGAGAGTCCTCTCCGTATTCCACGCATCGTCCTTTTTTGAGATGAACCGTGGCACATTTGTCGATCCTAAACTCCATTTCGACAGCATGCGTGTACTCTTGCACCACCCTTCAACCTAAGGGTCATGGGTTCGATTTCCAGCATGGTCATCGGTCTCGTGCATGGCATCACACGTTAAAAGGTAAGGGCTGCGTCTTCCCTAGCTCGGACAAGTCTTTCGAAGACTTTTGAGGGTTGTACTCAAGGGTGTGCAGCTGGTTGACGGAAATAACAATTTTAACAATTTTTTTAACAAAAAACAGATGGGTGACCTAGAGCCTCCGGTTGCTGGGGGTGCCGCAGTTGTATCTGCAGATTTTCCGTAGTGCAACGGACAATGGTAATAGTGAGTGACATACAGAAGACAAAAGGGCTGAGGGAGTCTCCCTGAAAAACACCCCTTCTGAAGATGACCTGCTCTGTTTGGACTCTGACTTGACCAGATGTTATAGTGAAAGAGGTCTTCCAGAGCGGCTCCAGCTGTTTACTGCATCCCACTATTTGATCGGGTACCGCAAGGCACCTGAGCAAATACATGATGAGCTCATGCGATGTTGTATCAAATGCCTTGCGATAATCGATCCAGGCCATTGAAAGGTTACGCTTATACTGCATGGAGTCCTGTCGAACAGCAGGTTCTCCTTGCAGCCGGCGACCCCCTTTTTTGACCCTCTTTGCTTATATATCCGTTCATACACCGGCTCAACTGCGGACAGTATTCGCATGTATAAGATTCGAGTGAAACATCTTATAATATGCGTTCAAGCATGTTATCGGTCTGTAGATCTTCGGATCTGACAAATCTTCGTTTTTGGGAGTTAGCACGGTTCGCCCCTCGAGAAACCAATCCGGAATCTGTTGCTCCCCATCTAGCCATGAGTTAAAAACTCTTGCTAGATGGTGGTGGGTACTTGGAAATTTGTTCCACCATTAGTTACTCAGGCCTTCAGGGCCTGGAGCAGCGAAGTTCTTCGAGCCTTTGAGGGCCCGTCAAACTTCTTCCGGGGTTATCGAAATGCTCAGTTCATTGAGCTCAGGCTGACGAAGCCTCTTGCAGAAAGCTTCGAACTGCGCTAGGACTGGAGTATATACGTTGAGTGGTTGCGGGAATTCATAAATACCCTTCCAGAAGGTTTCTACCCGATTAGCCGGCCGGAGGGTTATCCACAACACGTGGAGGCTCTTGGAATAGACGAGAAGGTTTATCGCGGAACTTCATGTTTCCCGCGATACTTCTCGCCCGCCTCACTAGTGACTTATTTGCAGCCACTAGCATTCGTATCCTTTCAAGACAGCGCTGTTCGATAGTAAACAGCACGCCCTCTCAAAGCGTCCTCTGCCGTCACGGTTGTCATCGTTTGGCAAATCCTCGTTGTCGGCCCCACCACCTTGACTATAACCCCTAATCCGAGGGGGTCGGTTGTGGGTGCCTCTTCCTCGTACATTGGGAACCGAGTCTCAGGGTATGCCAGGGGGTTAGCCTAGTATACCCACGGCCAACATCAGGTTTTGCACCGGTTGCTTAGGAAAGGGGTGTCGCAACTCACCAAGGCCTTAGGTGGTGGATGGCCCTCCCTGCTTTGATATTATTACCATTATTATTATTATGATTGTGTTTTGTATGTTGCCATCTCTATCTCTGTCTCTGGTGGGATGTGTTTGATTTTATTGTGTTCTATTTCCTATGACCATGCCGGTAACATACAAAGTGTACAATGTCAATTTGTTGTGATTTGAACGAAATATTGGTATTTTTTTCATTTGTATTGATTGATCCTCATTTTCAATAGAGTTTTTCATTTTCGTGTCTGGACCACCGCAAATTTTATTCCATTTCCCTGTGTATTGTTCCAGATGTTTGGAATCATGCTACTGGCACCTAATAGAAGAGCGGTTCTGCTTCGACGAGAGCATCGCCTCCTACCAGGAACCAATCACAAAAGGAGAAAGAAACAATAACATGAGCGAGAACATGGCGTTCTACGACAGCGTATCTGTGATAGCGGGCCGGGCGATAGTCACAATCGACCCCATGCCCGAAAAGGAGAATCCCCCCATTGTAAATCAACCAAGAAGACTGAATAGAGAAGATAGCAAGAACAAGAATTCGAGCGATTGTGCCATCCACAGGATTCCCTCATTTGTTCTGGATAAGGGCAGCGATGATAGCAGCGTAGGCGGTGATACTCAGGAAATGATCCAGGATAAAGGAGTAAGTTAAGGTTAAAATGTGAGTGGGTCTACACTAGATCTTGGCCAACTATTCTTATATTTCTTACCACGCGAAGCGCCCTTAACTTTGCAAATGCTTTGTAGGCATTTGTACACGTCATACGCTATTTCTCATTATTCCTGGGTCGCATGTTTAGTATACAACACGCAAAATCTAGAAACATCATCCACTAATGTGTATTTACATACGATTCCAAGTAATGATTAATTTTGACTCAATTAAACTAAAAAATTTAACAATTCAACAATTAGCATAAGAGAGTTCACATAAACAATAAACATATTTATTTTTAGGTTTATACCAGATTGAAGTGATCAACATCCAGAAAGAACCATTGGTTACAATTTTCGAGTGTTCTTACCGATGTATTTTAATATAATATATTATGATATAATATTTTATATTTATTTAAATTTTGCCATTCTGTAGATCGGTTGGTACTGGCAGCGATCGAATTTTGGTAAAAAAAATCGAACGAATTTTGGTTTCAGTGATTTTAATGGCACATACACATTTATTTCATTCAAAATATCGAGGCTATCAATCATTCCTTTCAGTATTTTGTGGAGATTTAATTCATAAGGATATTTTGTAATTGTTACAAATAGTGATGACGGATGTGGCCGTGTGTGTTTTAAAAGACAAATATTTCAGGAACTTTTTGTGAACATTATCGAGTTGTTCAATATAAATATTATACTGTGGATTCCAAATAGAAGATGCAAAGTTCAGCTTATTGAGAATTAAATATAAATTTAGTTTGTTTTATGATGTAACCTTTCATACTAAGGAAATATTTCATTACATTTTATTACATTACATATGAAGCGAGTATCAGAAAATCAGTCATGTGACTCGTACGTCTCTTATTTGACTGCATCGTTTCAAGAAGATTCCATTCAGAGTATAATGGTCATCAAATTCATTCTTGTTTCTAGTAAATATAACGCAATGCCATTTATCAGAATTCAGAAATAAGCTGTTTTCCGTAAGTCTCAACCCTACTCACATCACTTTGCATTTTGTCAAAATCAGAAATAATGTAACGATTTCGAGACCGGCCCCGAGACCGGTCCTGATCTAATTAATTATGCACCCTCGTTCAACTACAACAGCATATCTGCTGGCGTACGGATCGCCGAGAACAAGCTGGAATAAATCGATCGCTCGATACTATTCGAAGAGCCATCTAGATGAAATGTTCTATACTCCAGAATAATCGAGAGAGTCTTGCGACTATATAACCGCTGGGGGACAGTCAGAGTTCAGAGTTAGTTACAGTTCCAGAGTTCGCTGATAGATAGCCACATTAGAAATAAATTAAAATAGTTATTGAAGTAAATGTTTTAGTGAATAATTGTTGTAAATAGTGTTTTAAATCAATTAGGAAAATTAGTAAGTGCAGTTTTACTACATTTGGTGTCAGAAGAGGGATGGCCAGAGAAACATCTACTATCTGGTTACCAAGAAGCGTTCTCGAGATAAGCCGTCTTATGAAGATGTTTGGAAGAGCCTTACGAGATTGAGAGACACGATGCTGGACTAGCATATTGTAGACCTGGCAATCCCAAAATTGGCCTGTGGGCTTGATGGGCTGGACTGGAGAGTTATAAGAAGCATGTTGGAGACAATATTCAGATCCAGCGGCATCAACATTCTGGTGTGCTGCAACCATCTTCCTCGACCCAACTTGAAGACTGTGGAGTGTTACTTCCATCGAACGTCCAGATGCAGACATAAATAATCTTGCAGATATCTTCACACTCCAAGAATGACGTTTCGGGGCGAAACGTCTTCAAGAAGGGGGCAATGTACCGATTTCGAGACAGGCCCTGATCTAATTAATTATGCACCCTCGTTCAACTACAACAGCATATCTGCTGGCGTACGGATCGCCGAGAACAAGCTGGAATAAATCGATCGCTCGATACTATTCGAAGAGCCATCTAGATGAAATGTTCTATACTCCAGAATAATCGAGAGAGTCTTGCGACTATATAACCGCTGGGGGACAGTCAGAGTTCAGAGTTAGTTACAGTTCCAGAGTTCGCTGATAGATAGCCACATTAGAAATAAATTAAAATAGTTATTGAAGTAAATGTTTTAGTGAATAATTGTTGTAAATAGTGTTTTAAATCAATTAGGAAAATTAGTTAGTGCAGTTTTACTACATTTGGTGTCAGAAGAGGGATGGCCAGAGAAACATCTACTATCTGGTTACCAAGAAGCGTTCTCGAGATAAGCCGTCTTATGAAGATGTTTGGAAGAGCCTTACGAGATTGAGAGACACGATGCTGGACTAGAATATTGTAGACCTGGCAATCCCAAAATTGGCCTGTGGGCTTGATGGGCTGGACTGGAGAGTTATAAGAAGCATGTTGGAGACAATATTCAGATCCAGCGGCATCAACATTCTGTTGTGCTGCAACCATCTTCCTCGACCCAACTTGAAGACTGTGGAGTGTTACTTCCATCGAACGTCCAGGTGCAGACATAAATAATGTTGCAGATATCTTCACACTCCAAGAATGACGTTTCGGGGCGAAACGTCTTCAAGAAGGGGGCAATGTACCGATTTCGAGACCGGCCCTGATCTAATTAATTATGCACCCTCGTTCAACTACAACAGCATATCTGCTGGCGTACGGATCGCCGAGAACAAGCTGGAATAAATCGATCGCTCGATACTATTCGAAGAGCCATCTAGATGAAATGTTCTATACTCCAGAATAATTGAGAGAGCCTTGCGACTATATAACCGCTGGGGGACAGTCAGAGTTCAGAGTTAGTTACAGTTCCAGAGTTCGCTGATAGATAGCCACAGTAGAAATAAATTGAAATAATTATTGAAGTAAATGTTTTAGTGAATAATTGTTGTAAATAGTGTTTTAAATAAATTAGGAAAATTAGTTAGTACAGTTTTACTACAATATTTTTTGATTTCCAGAAATAAGTTAAAATCATCTGCAGATGTTAGATATTCGCAGTACCCAAAGCTAACAGAAAAGTTATTAATGTAAATTAAAACCATGAGGGGCCCAAGTGCGATCCTTTTGGCACCCTTGATGTAATGTTCGTAACATCAGCGGTACAGCCTTGAAGAGACAAGTAATCAAGTGATAATTAAAAAATGGTTTATGAAATCCAGTTTTCCGCTTTAACCTACACAACAGGTATCATTGTCGGCAAGTCTCGAACAGAGCAACTACCACCCCCTAGGACTGTTGAATTATGTTTGATTCTTGGCAATGTTTTCTACAAGAACTACTTTGCAATGCCCTTTAAATTCATTAGCTGAAATAATGTTTCAATTTAAATTGAGCATTCAGTCGGGCTCTCGACTTCTTCGTAGTAGTTTTTTTACGCCTATAAGAACTCTGTGTGGCTCTTCCGTGCAGAAAGAGAGCTCCATAGTATTCGCCCCACTTCTTCGTTTTCTAGGCATTATTTAGGAGAGTCTAGTCCTTTTTCTTAGGATATACAGCTCTTTTGTCCAGAATTGAACCGTGCTGTTCTGCCTTCTTCTGGTTAGAAGACAGCTTCTTTGGAATGAGAAGACTGTCGTATCCTGAAGACAGATTGCCGCCTCTTCAATTATTTCAGTCCCTCCTTTAGATGATTCCACAGATTCAAGGTTACTCGTTAAGTGGCTTCTGTATGGCTCTCAGTCTGTCTTTCTTGGGTTTGTATGTATGAACCGATGTTCTGACAGGAATGGCTCGTCATATACCTGCAACCCTTTGATGACCCTTGGGGTGTCGTTGTCCAAGTGATGTCTACGACCTCGGATCTAACACTGATGGCAAAAATTGTTTCATTCCCCGTATCCATAACAACAAGGTTTTCTCTCATCAGAAATTCTAAAAATTACACCTACTATCAACAATCTTTGCGCCACTGCTGTCCCATGTTGGGTTGAGAGCGTTGGCATCACATCCCATTAACAGAGGTATTCGTGTATTTCTACAGAAGGCCCTGACCTCTCCCACCTTTTGTGAAATGAGTGTACCCTCATAGGGATGATTGGCAGAGTTGACAATGTATGCGCCCACCTCATCAGGTTTAAAATCGTAGATCAACTCAACTTCTTGTCCTCTCAGATATCCTTTGAAAGCCCATGGTTTTTGTAAAAGGACCAGGTTGATCTGCTTGGCCATAATAATAATGTCAAATGGGGAGCCAGCAAGCGGAGGCGCAAGGTCACCAATCTATTTTACATGGGCAACCTTAAACTATATGCCTCTGCAGAAAAGGATCTTTATCAGTCCTTGAGGGTGGTGCAAGAGTACATGTATGCTATCGGAATAGAACATGAATGCTATCGGAAGACAGTTTGGGATCGACAAATGTGCCAAGTTTCATCTCAAAAAAGAAATACAAAGAGAATGTTCAGCTCGTAGACGGAAGCATCCTACATCATCTGGATGCTGGAGAGACGTACACTTACCTAGGGATGGAACAACGCCACAACCACTGTGAAAAACTCTTTCCACTGCAAATATCACTCTGACAGATCTGGTCATCAGAAAGGTCAGGGAAGAACAAAGTTGCTGCAACTAATATGCTTGCCGTTCCGATTCTACTTTACTCCTTGGAGTGACGAAATGGATTCAAGAAGAGCTGCGACAACTCGACATAAAAACTCGCAAAATCATGCATCTTTATAAGAGCTTGCATCCTAAATCGTCCGTTCCAAGGTCATACTTCCTCAGACAACAAGGTGGCCATAGACTTTTCAGCTTGAAGTGTCTTCATAACAGAATAGTACTGGATGGAGCCTGTAAGGTCATCGGAAGTTCAGATCCCCTTCATTGCTCAGTCTGCGATCATGGAAAAGCCGAGTCTATTGGAACTACTCATTCCCCACCTTCAGGCAAATACAAGCCAATAAGCCTGATGGAGTCCTCTTCTACCATCAATGTTGGCGGAAAAGAGAATAAAATATCGAGACTTACTCTATGAACTCCGGCTTTACGCAATTTTTCTTCTTGTTTCAACTGAAACTGTATCTATTACTGCTTTTTGATTGTCAAAAAATTAGTTTGTTTTTGCCCATTAATTTGTTTTATTCTCATGACAGATTGATTATTAATTCCTTCATAGGAAATATGGAACCATTCTGCTTGACTGATATCGCTTCTTTCATTTCAGGAAACAAGAAAAACCGTCAGTTTCGAAAACATATACCTGAAAAAAAACGAGTTGGACCCTCCAGAGATGACGAAAGCTGGAAGCGCCTTTTTGGAACCCCCCGGAACCGTAGAGTTGAGGAAAAAGTCCCTGATGGAGAGACGAACCTCCAAAAGCCTCCACTTGAAGATAGACTTCCCCAAGGAGTTGCCTATAATCAGGCAGAGTTCTGTACCGAAGTTCTTCTTAGACACTCCAGAGGAAAACCAAGCTCCAACGACGTTGATACAGAACCCCTTTACCAGTCTTCAAAGCCCCATGGTTCTCCCGGAATCGTTCACGTATGACCTGAAGTCTGTTGTGCAGATTGAGTGCTCAAAACAGATGGCACATGGAAGTGATAACAAGGGTGTTGCTCCCGTTCATAAGGAGCAGTCTAGGTTGTCGCAGATTAAAGATAGAATCAAGTTGAGGAAGAGCAAGAGTACCGCCAGTTCAAGCAATATACCTCACACAAACTATATTTGATTTGTGTGAGGTGCTCCATTGGGCAAAGTAATCTCGAGAAGTATTTTTGAAATGTAATATTGTTAGGTAATGATCATGTAATTTATTCGTTTTTGAAAGAAATACACAAAATACTGACTATGGTTTACAGAACTTGGTATGTCATTGGAAAGGACTTCTGTGTTATTCTGCCTCAGTCGCAAAATGATGAACTAATTCCGGATTGACTTAAAATGGTTTGGAATAAATGTGAGTGACATTCACTAACTGAAATTGATCTAAAATACTGGCCCTTAGGTAGTTTGCAGAATGCCAACGTTTTGACTGTCGTTTCTGTCATCATCAGAGGTGATAGAAATATCGAACCTTGTGTTACGCTTTTGGTTTCTTAACAACATCAACTACACAACACACTTCAGATGCGTATAACAATATCATCTACCTTCAGCTTAACTCCGATTGTCGAACTATAAACCAGGCTCAAACTATTCAACTATTGAATCTCGCGATAGAATTTATTATACAGTAATAAATGTATGTTCTAGAACATCCATGAAATTCGTTACAACTTGCCTAAAGTGTTTCTGTCTAATTTATTTTTCATTTTGTCAATGCAGAATTCATGAACATGAACTATTTCAATGAATTTTTTGCCATATTCTGGAAAACTTCATTCTCTGCATGTATGGGTGATATTCCAGAAGGTTCACCACAAAGATTTTGCGCCATCATTCTTCGACTTCTAGTTTTGTGTCAATTCCTTAAAGAATACAGGTCACATCTCCTGCGCACCATTCATCAACCATAATCAGTCTAGAATTCATGCTAGGGTCCTCTTGAATTTGAAATGTCAACCTTGCATGGCTACCATGAAGTTGTTCGAGCTCATTATTAATATTTGTCTTTGGCACAATATACTACAGTTGCTCCATCTGGGATCTCCCATTTCTGATGCAATGAAACATAACGAAAACATGGGGAAACCCATTGAGACCAATATTCCTTGGCACCTGTATCAAACTTGGATACTTCCTGCCATTCCGGTCTAACTGAATTTTTCAGTCAGCTTAGGATTGACTCCAAATTGATTTAATTCTTCTGAATCTTCCTCATTTCTTTATCATTAATCAGCTTCTTCAACATCGACTCTTACTGTGGTAGCTCCCAGCATTTCCTTGCAGTGGCTCATCACCAGACTATTCTTCCAGTCGTGCTATAATGACTGTTTCATAATTTTTCGGAATATGGATATTTTCTTCAACATAGATCTTCATTGCATAGATTTTGTCTTGGTATTTAATGAAGAAGGTTTCTTTACTGCCAATCCGCATCTTTATGAGGTCCTTGGCGAATTCCCTCTGGATCTCGATCTGAGACCATCTAGTACTGCACACGGACATCATATTGTTTATGAAACATTGTAGAAATCGTCATTCAGCAAACCGACACATGGAATACTGAAGAACAACGTCATCATATGCAGAGAGGTCACTCCCTTCCTGGCCCGCAAATCTTTTCAGCAGTATTCTCAACCACCTTGGCTATGACGCTCAGCAACGAGATAGGGCGATAGCCCTAGACCCTTGCTTCCGGCTTGCCCGGTTTGAGGATTGGGATAATCTCTGCCTGCTTCAAACATTGCGGGTAGTGCTGCCATTTCATAATACTGTACGAGAGACTTTCTTGGCAGATTCCTAAGTAAGACTGCATCAATCATGTCTACTCCTAGTGGTGTTGTTTCTAGAGAACCTCTTTATTATTTCCTGTACCTGCTTGAAGCTGGTCGTCAGTTTCAAGAAGGTCCTAGCGTTGATGTTTGCCCTCGGGACTTCTCTAAACTCTCTGGCTTCCCTAGAAACCGTCTCTTCTCCGGGGTGGGGTCGGCGCTCGTCTGGAATGTGTTCCAGTAAGACATCCGACTAAGAGAATTATCGACCACCTCGAGGGTTTCGAGTTTTCTCTTCCAGACATCGTCGTCGTGGCTTCTTATGTATTCGTTTATATCATGTCCTAGGTTCATCATATTTTTTTCTCTGTACGCTGGGTTTCGTGTGCTCTGCCATTTCTTTCTCTTCTTGTTATTTAATTTGATGAGATCTAGGATGTAGTCTGGAAGAAGTTCTCTATCCTCTCCTTTACTCAGGGGCGGTTTGAGACATCTATTGAGCGGAAAGTTATCTACAGAGAGAAGGATACAGCATTGCAGATTTGCAATATTAAAAAAATAGGTGGTGTAGCTCTGATTTGGACTGTTTTTGTTAAACTATCAATAAGCGATTTGCTACATCATAATTTCCGGATATTGAGCAGTATATTCAGAAGGAGCGATCGCCACTCTCGCTCCCCTTCTAAAAACTACCCCCGTAAGTACTTTATACCCATTATGAAACGCCGCTGACAGTTGGCAATGAATGCATTGTTATCTGCTGGATTTATTTAAGTACTTTGTTAATAGTGACGTCAGTCCCAAAATTCCTTAATTCAACTGTATATTATTACATAAAACCAGTCCAGTTGAAATACTCAAACTATGCTCCGAATAAAAGAAACTATAAGACAAACAGAGCATTGAAAATGATTTCTGAGTTAACCGCGGATATTTGTAGTTTGATAGAAAGTGCGCTCAGTGAAAAGATCGATAATTTTGTAGTGAATCTACATGAAGGCAACAAGAAAGGTGTTGGATATTTAGGGAACTTGTGCTTTATTTCTCTAAGTAACAGAAACACAAGTGAAGAGACCCATCTAGTGCTCAAACAGGTTTTGTCCAGTGGCGGATCCAAATCCCAGGAATTCAATTCTGTTGTTTTTTACAACGAATTACTTTTTTACGGAAAAATATGGCCTTACTTGAAAGACTTCCAGAAGCATACCGTGGGGACTGTATTCAGTAAAATTCCTAAATGTTTTGCATTGACGTCAAAGAAAGGCAGTGAAAAACTCATCCTGGAGAATTTGAATTTCCAAAGTTTTTATGTGTGCGATAAAACTATACCTCTCGACAAAAATCACTTGGAACATGTTTTCAAAACTTTCGGCCAGTTCCACGCAATATCCTTTGCTTGTAGGTCCCTGAACCCAGAGGAGTTTGCAGAAGTGAGTGAACCGTTGAAAGATATTTTTGAGTACTTTCTACACGGAACTCTTTTTTTCAAAAACTCCATGAAGCGGTGTTTCAGCTTCATTCGGGATAATTTGGACTCGGATATCCTCGAAACCATCTCTAACAGGCTGAGCAAGTATGTTGAGGATGGACCAGCACTGTATTCAACTGTTATGAGATATGAAGGAAAAAATCAAGTCCTACTCCATGGAGACTGTTGGAGCAACAACTTTATGTTCAGAACTGACGTGAGTACAGAAAGTATTCCTTCTATTTCTTTCAGTATTCGGGCTTACCAAGGGCTTGCTTTCGACCATTTTATTTTTCAACTTCTATACAGGGTGTATCAACGATGCGTGGGTAGACGATAGCTGCTTTCCTATTTAAGACAGGAAAAAAAATTTAAATAACAGTTGTAGAGAGCAATAAAAATGAGTTTTTTTAAATAAAACACCCTTCACAGGATGTCATGTAAGTACGTGGCCAAACTTGAAAGAATGATTCTTTGAATAATTCTCAGAACTTAATGAACGATCAAACAGAACTCAATATTTCACCTGTACTTAATTTGTTTTGCCGTCATACTAGGTAAATGTAATTAATTATTGACAAACAATATTCACTATCATAGAGTTATCCGAAAACAGGTATCTGTGCCCAAATCAATCAATGTAATAATAACTCAGTATATTTCTACTTGAAGACTCCTTTGCATTGGCAAAAAGCAACAAAATAATGAGACGAAAGGTAGTACTACGTAGAATTGAAAATGTGGTCTACGCTTTTGAAGTTACCTCCATATTATTGTGTTTTCAACCCCATTGAATTGGTTTGGGCATTTATAAAAAACAAATTGAGAAAATCCAATCAAGGTCCAAATCTAAGCGGAGGAGTAGTAGAAAACATTAGGAGAATCTTAAGTGAGGAATATAAAGATCTTTGGGCAGAATGCATTTTACACGTGATTTCAAAAGAACGTGAATATTATCTTTTGCCATCCATTCAATCTTGAAAGAATACTGGATACCCTTCTCTCTAAGCGTTTCCACCAAGTGGAAAACAAAAGGCAACATCTGTCAGAAAACAACTACTTCCCTGGCTAATACCACGACGGACATTGAACTACAACTGACAGATGTTTGTGCAACGTTCTTCAAAGAAGACCCAATTGCAAGTGCTTGTCTCGTATTCAAACAGAAAATTATCCTTCATTTGGCTGGGAATGACCACCTGCAGACATGCATGGTTCGAGGTTTATTGTCTCTCATCAGTGGCAGGGTAGGTCGGACAACATTATAATTGTCCTGTCCCTGCCAAATGAATAATAATCAACTGTTTTACTTATATTTCCCCTCGGATAACACCACGATCTACAACCAAGTTGATCGAAGCGCCATCCGCACGGAACAATCATTAATCATAAACCTGGGTGATTCGTCTGATTCGGAGGATTATGATGATTGAGTCTTGCGCCAACTTTGATGTGTTTAAGATAGCCGTATCATCTAATAATTAACAATGTTTCCTGATGTTTTCTAATCGTATTTTTTTTAACGATTGGTTTTTGGTGGGTCAGATACAGATAACTTGTCAATAAGTTACGAGCAACGTCCCGTACTAATACACTCGCAGTCCTTGAATTGTAGTCATTATAAAAACAAGAAACGTTATATTCGCAAATTTCTTCGTTTTCGCTGATCTCAAAAATTATTCAGCATTACGCAAAGTTATATCCCAGTAAGAGAAAATATCTCCGCCTATGGTCGGTAGGTACGTTCAAAGAGGCGAACTCACTGAGTGGTGATTTATGGCAATTTATGCAACAGGCGGTCAGCGCATTACTGATTGGTTTCCAGGCGACAAACGGTTACACGTATAATATACTCAATCTGGTCTACTGTTTTCTTTTATAGGTAATTATGTAGTCAAATTCAACTGAGTTTGGATACCACTATATCATAGTTTTGCAGCTTGATAGAAAACAAAGGTCTTCGTATTTGTTTTCATGAACAGCGTACGACATTCATAGGATTACCTAGAAGATCGCAAGGCACAATAATAACAACCTAGTAATTCATAATCTTGTTGTTATTGTTATTAATGTCACTTTCTGGAACTGACGTAAAGTTGGCACTTATTTGGTATTAGTAGTAACCAGGTATAGACAGAGGAAGTGGACATTGTAAGTTACCTACATTCAAAAGCATAGACGCAGCTCTCAAAAACTAGGTACCTATCTTTCTATACATAATGCCAACGTTAAAAACATTACGCAGTTATAAAGTTTGTTTAGTTCATTACGCTGGTATCTTGAGTTATTTTTACTTTTAGCAGCATTGAGAAACCTTTCAGCATTCTGCTAAAAATTGATGTTATCAGTTACCTATTTATAACATAAAAATGAGCATGTATTTGAATTTCATCTGCTTTGTACCCCGCTCCATTACTTATGACATTAAAAACTTGCTTTTATAGTTTGTACGAACTTCTGACGTCGTCATTGCTATCCTAGAATATAATATCTATTGAAATCAAAATAAATTATGGGTATTCAAGAACGGGCAGGCGCTGTATTGCCACTAGTCTACGAGTTCATAAATACAGATAAATACATCGATTATGTTATCTTTACCCATGCGTCATCAATTTATGATCGAAGAAATCACACACCCTCTATGGAACATCTCTTTCCATCAACCGCTATGAGCAAATCAAAATTCGTTAATTTTTTGTTAGTCATGTGTTGAGTATTTCATTACCAAATATATTTCAACTGGTGTATTTTTACTTCTTAGATATTCATTTATTCGGGTCGGTTTTTCAATGTCCAGTTAAGGGTCTCGGTTAGCTGGCTGACGGCTAATAGTCCCCGGCCCCAATACCTGCAGGAAGTAAGTGATTACCCAACCTTTGAGACTCAGTATACCTGCTTTCAATATCGACTTGGATTATTTACTATCGGTAATTTTTGCTTATAGCGTGTTGACCAACTTGAATTGAAGAACAGATTAACGAAGTCTCAACGGTTAGTGAATAGATTTTTTTCCTCCAGGTAATGGGCTCGGGGACTATTAGCCGTCAGCCAGCTAACCGAGATCCTTAACTGGACATTGAAAAACCGGCCCTAAGATTAGAAGATTCCTTTTCTGAGTTTTAGTTATGTTTGAATGGAAACTCAATTTTTGATATCAAAGTTTGCATAGGTTTTGAAAATATTGCACTCCAACCTAGTTCTCTGAACAACTTTTTTCGTTAACTGTTACACCTAAAGAAATTGCATTAATGTAGATAAAATTAGGCTTTGATGAATTTGTGTCAAATGGCTGCGGAGGTATGGATAAAACAACTTCCTTATATGAGTGTGACTGAAATTAGAATACATTAGGGAGGTCAAAAGTTTCTAGTAAACTCACTGGGCAAATGAGGAAATTCTACAACTAACAAAAATCTCTCATTGTCTGGTGGTTCGCCATTTCCACGAGTTTGAAAATGTTAATTTAGCAATTCATTATTCTATCTTATTACCTATACGTTGTAATTTTATTGGGATATTAGCCACGGCATTCTACATTTAGACGTTATTTTGAATAAAACGTCTCGACTTATTTCATATGCATAACATTGATGACGCACGGAAAAGATAAAATAATCGAACTGTATATGCCTACAAACTTGCTGCGTTGGGTGAGGAATAAATTCGACTGTTCGGTGTGACGCGCTGATGGTGGCTCTTAATCAAATTCGAACACGAAACGATTTGGAAATAGCACCCCAGTTCCCAACCACATCTGCCATATTCGCTGAAGCTCATGAACACACTAACATTTATGTTTGTCAGACCAAGATTACCTAACATTAGAAATATGAATTTACATAAACACTGAAATTCATACACTCATCTATATCTTATGCATTCTATAAGATTATGAATTTTTTAGGAACATGGAAAAGTCGCAGACATCAAACTGATAGATTTCCAGATGATCAGGCTGGGAAACCCAGTATTTGACCTCTCGTACTGCTTCTATTCGTCTGCATCAAAGGAAGCATTGGAAGAACTGGATTTCTACCTGAAATTTTACCACGATAACCTCTCTCAGACTCTAAGAGCTTACGGTTGCGACGCTTCTGAAATTTTCCCCTTTCAGGTACTGAAAGACGAATGGAAACAACACTGCAAATTCGGGTTTATGATGGCGATGATATGTTGGGAGCAAAAACTAAGATATGACGTTGGAGTTAGAGATTTGAGCAAAATTATGGATGGTGACAAGACGGAAATGAAAAAACCTCGTTTATTCAATGCAGAAAAGTACAAAGAAATTACTAGGAACGTGGTGATCCACATGTATCAAAACGACTTTTTATGATTTATGTCAGTAATGCACATATCAACAATATTTTCATAACTGAAATGGATACATTACAATTATTTTCAGTGCATTTCAAATAAAACAATATTATGCAGTTATACTAATTTTTTGTTTCAATCTCTCAAATCAGTCACCAAAGCTGGTGTATCCAATCTTCTTCCTTGCAGTGATACCTATAACATTGAAAAACAGTAATATAATAATAACAAAATTAAATGAATTTTGCTGCAATTCGGACAAGCCTGCAAGGAAAACTAAATTGAAACTGTGGACATTATAGACCGTTTTTTCAATACAGTAATAATTTACAAACAAATATTTCACAAGAGACCCAAAAAATTATATAAAAAAAAATTATTATTCTAAAAATACTCTTTTGATGCACCTTTTTCATCAACACCAATAACTATCTAAGAAAAAACTCTTGTCTCGTTTGATTAGATACCAAATCATTCATTTCTGATTAGGTTGAAAAATTCCAAGAGAAAAAGATATGAATCGGCGCTTGTCATGTTGGTCGCAAGTGGCAAATTTAACAGACATCATTTTTCAAAAGCGCTGATCGTACCAAGCAGCAAATTTACTATGCACCAAACATCAAAGGTAACACGCAAAAAAAATAAGGTTTTAAAGTTGTCTGAATGTATTTTGAAGATAAATGTGAAAAAGAGATTTGAATGGTACCTAAAATAATTCTCATTTTTATTTTATTTAGGTGTATCTCAAAATTTCGATGTTCTTCGATTATTATCATCTTGTAGCTTGGAGGGCTGCAGCTCCAAAACCGCCCCTCTGGCTGCGCCACTGTATAAACATCATTTCCTCATTGATCATCAATAGAGGTAATGAATTAAACCTGATGCAGGATATTTATCAACAACAGAAACATTCATTAACATAATAAATAGTTGTGTACATAAACCAACCAAATAGGTACCTACTTAATTTTTTTTTGAAAATTTTGGCGGATACAACCTTCACAAAAGTCAATTTGTGGAAACAAATAGAGTCAGGTAGAAATTGCTAGAATTTGCCTGAATTAGACCTGAAACATCCTAAATTTTTGGAAAATTCTCCAAAAAATTATACAGGGTGTTCAGAAATTGGCGCCAAATTTTGATATCTCTGAAATTGTGTAACCCATGTTCTTTCAAATGGCAATCCTACAGATACAAGCCTAAATCTTTGAAAACTTCTCAAGAAAAATATAGGGGGTGCTCAGAAATTGCTCTCGAAAATTGTGTAACATTTTTTTTTTCAAATGGCAACCCATTTTTTTTTTCAAGCACCAATAAATTTTAATTTAATAATTAGAGGAAGTTTACGCTTACAACCCTATATGAAAAAAAAAAAATTCTGTGTGGTTTTTAGAGATATATGAATTAATAGTCAAAACAAATGCTGAAGTGTCAACAAACAATATTTTTTGCTGATAATGTGCGTTTAAGAGTAGTGAATTTTTTTTTCATGTCCCGTTTATAATTTGAAAATTAACATCATTTAATGTGTTTATTATTTATGGGGAATTTTTAGATTTATCGAAAAGTCTGTGAAATCTTATAACTCAACGCATAAAACATACATGATATTAGGAATGAAAAATGAACGTGGTATTTCTTCAAAGAAAGCCTACTCCCAGTCAACACTGGGCAAACATCCACATCTCAGGGATGTCAATTCTGTCAGCAATGGGATTTAGATGTCTTTGTGATATCATATCGTTGACATTCCTGCGATATTACACCGCGACATCCCTTAGATATCAAAATCAACAATAGCCGTATATTGATGTCCCTGCGATGTCAAATTGTTACTTGTGACATCATTTAGACATAAAAATTTATACTTAGATATCTTTGCTACTATATTTTTACTGAGTTATCTCCAGATCAGGTGATGATAGGACTTTCACACACATTTATTTAACTGCCGACCAGAAGGACTCCATCTGTCCTTCACCACGGTCGAAAGGCAAATCCTCAATTTGTGTTAAATGTTTATTTTGAATCAACGCGGTAAGTTGGCAACACAGATCAGGCAATGTTGGCCAACCTGGAAGCGGGAGGCGACCGCGTGACCGGCTGTTACCATATTTAGTTATAGTTCTTTGTATCTATGCACTGGTCGAAGATCGAATGTTTGAGCTGATCACATTTGCGAATTTTAGTGTCCATAAACTGAGTGAGTATCGTTGTATCATTTATCGTTATCAAGATACCAATAGTGGCATGACCTAAAAAATACGACCTGTATATTTGAGATCAGAAAATTTAGAGCTGTTCAATGGTGCTAAATTACGCTAAGTATTCCATTACTGTCTGGATTATTTCTTGTCCCACTACTATCTGGCATTGTAGCTTTCAGTGGTCTCATATTGTTTTATTGATTTCCAGATGTGGTGATGAGCCTTCACGGAGAGAACGAAAAAAATGTGGAAGCAGCCTGTTCCAATTGCTTCAGGCATTCCAAACAAAGGCTTGACAGGAAAAGGGACCAAAGCAATTGACTTTTAGTATTTTAATTAATATATTTTTATTTTTTACTTTGTTAATTATCAATTTTTTACTTTGTTAATGTTATGCCAGAATGTTTTAATTTATTGAAGAATTTTTTTTACTTATATTTTTGTTGTATTTATTTTTTCATATTGAATATATATATTTTTTTCCTATTTGTTGTTTCTGTCTGGAATATCGCAGAGACGCTGTCGTCTCTTGAATATAACAGTGAAGAAATCGCTACAATGTCGCTCTGTTACATCCCTGATGGAGGCATTTTGGCGGCGTCTCAGAACTACATCGCAAAGATGTTTCGGAACCACATCGCATAGACGTCGCCAGCATGCATCATGAGTGTGACAAAAGTGAGTCGCTGTGACTTCTGTGCGACGTAACGATGCGAGCCGCAGGTCACGATGTGACATCGCAGCAATATCTTAGAGACGTAACCGTGTTGGCTGGGCTGATAATTCAGATATCTTTAATACAATCACACGGAAATTTTAGTTTTTCCAAGTGTACAAAAACCATTTAATTGAGACATATGGTTGTGAGCATAAACTCCCCCTATTTTTCAGAGTAGAATCCAGTGGCATATCTAATAGCGTATAACCTCGATTAGTCAAGGTTAAATAAACTACTTTACGCAAATCAAGTGATTTAGATAATTTAGATCAAAAGAAGCGAAAAATAGAATCAAATTTCAGATAAAATACTGAGCACGTCTCTGGATCGGACTCCAAATAAAGATAGTCGTTTACGACCGCAGTTTTACCCCTTTTTTCCCATATGGCTAACACCAGGGCTGAATTTCAAATAATATCCGTTTTGCATTTCTTTCGAAAAATCTTATGGTCTTCTAGGTATAATTTTGGCTAACCATAGTCTTGCGTGAAAAGACGACCTTGATCTTTCGATTTCGGCCCACTTTTTCTGTGCGTGGGTAGCAAAATTCTCAAACTTTAACGACAAGTGATGCAGCGTGCAGCAGCCCTTCTCTCACTCTCATCTCTGTCGCTATACGTCATACGCATCCCTTTTTATTCTACTGCGCACATCTCATTACACAGACTCCCATTTTCCAATTGTGTGTAGCTATTTAGTGTTTTGTCAATCTGTATGTATGTGCATAATGGATTTGACAAATTTTGTTTGCTATTTACTTCAAATATATGTAACTTTGTTAGAATGTCTCTCTCAGTTCGCAAAGAACTCTGTGAGAAAATTAAAATTCGGATCTACTGAGTTCCATACCTATTGATTTTCATTGTGATTATCCCCTATGTGCGTAATCTTCTAAATAGATATGTTGTGAAATCCAAAAGTCATCAGAAAAATGCTATACCTAAATTTTCTTTCGGTAGGGATCAAAGCGCCCTACCACATCAGGTAGAAAACTTAAATTGCCCCCTTTCATCTCGAATGTATCAGTGTCATTTCAAGAGTTATTCTAGTTGCATCGTTGGCAGTGAAAGTGTTTCTTCGGTTTAAGAGGGTGAAACCACGTGTATTGTTTGTGTATTTTGTTTGTAGGAGGAATCGATCAATAGGAGATATCGCTTGGTATGTAATGAAGACTCCCTTTTTCTTTCCATTCGGAAAACGGATATTTTATCTACGAAATCTAACAAAAATCACAGTGTTTTGCCCAGAATGAGACATCAAATTATATGTGCATTAGTTCCATTGCTTTGTCATGTTGAAAAGAAGATTTTTTTGATTATGTGAACAGATCTTTTTCGTCGGTGTGGCTAAACTGACAAAAATTCATAGTTTTTTACTTTTTGTATATATTTATATTCCAATTCATACAATAAATATGTAATGTTTACAGTGTTGTGCTGGTCAGAGCTGCACAAAAAACTAAAAATGATTTTGTTCGATACTAAATCTGAAGTTTGAGTAACAAAATTTATTTTGTATCGACAAAACACGGCGGGAAAAGTCATTTATTCTAAAATTCTTCTAAATAGGAATGTCAAATTATTTGTTTATGCAAAAATAAACCAATTGTTTTATGCAGAAAATTCAATAAGATGATATAATTTTTTTTTATTGAAGAATAGATAGATAACGTGAAATACAAAAATATCAAACTCAAATACGAAAACACAACACGTTCAGATATATTCTTTCAATTCTTTTTGTTGGTTCTTTTTTAATTCCATAACAGCTGTTTTCGAAAAATATCTAGAGTATAAGAAGTGAATTAATGACAACCTGACATTTTTCAATTACAACTGTTGAAAAGTTTTTGAAATTTTATTAGTATAGTAGTTCAATATTTCTAAAACAAGTAGTTCAGATGAAAATACTACGGCGACATGGAACATGTCAAGCCATTTGGAAAAATGCAATAAAAATCTGTATGATACTTTGTATATAATCTGCTTACATGGAGAGTCTACAAAAATTTGCTATGGAAAAGAGCCAAAGGTTTGAAAAAAATCTTTACAGACTGAAAAGATATGGGTAACTTTTTTTCTAAATTTTTTATTTTTTCTGTATGGCTAAGGAAGCAAGATCGAATTTTTTTTTCATATAATTTACCTTTGCAATACGCAACTTTGACCCCATTTAACTACCCCTCCATCCGTTATTGTCTCGGTTATTGTATACCTACATTACAATTATTTTGTTCAGATGTTCAGGAATTCATTTTTCAAGTGTCGAATGATAAAAGATATTGTTTAGAAAACTCCAATTTTTTGCAGCAAAAAGATCATGTTTTGATGCAGAATGATTGGAAAATTAAATATTCTCAGCAATGCTCACTTTGGTAAATTTTTTCTTCGTTTCAAATTTCATGGGACATTTGTCGAAAAACAAAAAGCCATTTTTCGTTAAAACTCCTAGTTTTTACAAAGAAAACTATCTATTATTTTTATTATATGATATATTACTGAAATAATATAATATCTCTCAATACTTTGAAGGTAGTTTTTCTTCATCATTAAAGTTTTGGAAAGAAATTTGAAGACAGTTACGGTAAATTTTCCATAGCTACACAGCAACCACACGTCTTATGTTATTCCCATTCAAGGGATCCTTATCGGTTTTCGTTAAGAAGAGTGTGACTGCAGTGTGGCCACTATTTTCAATAGTCCGAATATACTTGGGTTTCTTGTATGCTACTTTGAAGGGTTTTAGTGTAGAACAAGATAATAACATTCTTCTCATTTTCCAAACTTTTGTAATATCAAACATCAACTATACTGATTTCATTTGAAGCGTAGTTCGTAATTTCCAGATAGTTACTAATATTTTGTATGGTTCACAATTAATATGAAGCAGGTCAAGACATAGCACAGAAATTTGCTATAGATTTTGAAATTATATTTGTACGCCACTGATTCTAGATACTCCGTAAAGCCCGTATAACTCTGAACATGTATGAGTTCATACCTAGAATTTACTTACGTATTGATACTGACCATTCCTTCTTTGCACGAAGCTCTGGAAGGGACACCTCACAAAGAACAAAATAAAAGTGGATACTAGTCATCGCTAATTTCACTCCTATTTCGAATTCTCCAGAATATTCATCGATTTTTTCAGAATCAATTATTTTGGTCAAACGTTTTATATCCCATTTCTTTCATGAAATTTGAATTACCACAAATAACCAATATTTATTTGTAAACATCTCCACCTCAGTAACGCCTACTCTATAGAATGATCCAAAACCCGAATGTTGAAATGTTGCCTATTTTTTTTAATTACACCTATGTCTGTGTCAAACAATATTATATGAAACACTAGTCAGCAAAATTCACATCAGTGTTGTGAATATCCACTTTTCACTCTTGTATCATAGATATCTTTTGGAACACGCAACAGATTTTTATTGGAGACAGCGTGGATGGTCATTATACAGGGTGTTCTATATTAAGTCGGCACCATTGCCAAATCCATTATTATTGACGCTACGAATTTGTTTAAATGGGCAAGTTAGTGGCATTTTCACTGGCCTTCCTGAAGCTCAAGACAAATAAATGACAGTCTCGCTTTCAAAATATTTCATGGAATGATATTTGTTAATCAAAAATATGTTTTAATATCGAAATAATGCAATAACAAACACCCCTTAGATGATAAAACATAATTAAAGAGTAGTAATCACAGATAAAAGGTATGGATGTTTTTTTGAGATCATGTAGAAGAGACTTGCAAGAATTCATGCAGCGTATAATATTCGCAACCAACATTTTTTACAGGGTTTTTGAACTGGACGCCACTTTTTATTTCTTTCATGGGACTAGGAAAATTAAATTTTTGTTTCTTGTATAGATCATTGGTTTATTTATGTTACTCATTGGAAATCGAAAAGTAATCAGATATCACAACACACTGGTTATAAGGTGACAAAAATGTAAGACCATAAAGTAGCAATGAAGTTTTTATTTAAAAGAAATGTCTGTGGGGATATAATAAATAGAATAAAAATAAAATCACTATTTTTTCATGATGATTTCCTACCACGTATTACAATCAATAATCAATGAATTTATTCAAATTAGAAATCTTATATCGGAGCTTTGGAAATTATAATTGTGGAATAGCTAGGAAAATTGGAGGTATACTGGAATGGATCCTTACAGGACATCAGCGTTGAAAGAGTGTTGGATGAAGCTTAGCCAACTATCACATATAGATATTTTGCTGAGAAAATGAAATTTTGACGAAGAAGCACATTGGATAGGAGCTGTTAGGATATTCAGCGAGTTTCAATAGAATTTTGAAAGTATGAACCTCTTCGAAGTGCTGATTGCCTTGCATTCACCCTGCTACAAACTCATCACATTGATTTCCACTCCCAGGGCCTGGATTTTCGCGCCATTCATGGATGATAATACTATTTGTAAAGTATGACCATAACGGAGTTCGGTATCGTGGATTACCGTAGTTCCTTATCATATCGTTATCAATGAAAAACGATTGTGTTGTGTTCTTCTCTAATCTCCACAATGATCACCGATAATGGAATCAGTTTCAGTTCTGCATGTTCCAGTTATGAAATAAGCTAGGGAAGTACCAAATTGTAAGAGTGCTGTTGAGAAAATTCAGGTAAACCAAACAGAAGAAATCTGAGATATTTATTGAAATATACTTAATCACAATAATTGAGACAGGCGTATGTAGGAAATTAGTGGAGTTTTTTGTGTTTTTTGTTTGTTTTTCGTGAACAAATACAAAATTTGTAGTTCGAACGTAGTTAACTTGTCGTTTTAGAATAATTTGCAACTATTATTGGAGTTACAGTGTCATGAGAATAGCATTGTTTGTCATCCGATATTGGCACGTTCATTGTCAATTTAAAGTTCTATTAGATATACTTCGATATTATATACATGCCAGTTCATAACCAACTAGTGCTGTTTTTTGTTTTTACGCTTAATATGAAGTCTTTATTTACCAAGAAGTTCATTTTTAGCGTTTTCTCCTCGCCAGATCTGCCCTTGCTTTGTCGTGGATAGCTTTATCTGTGTGATTCCCACGTTGTTCGTTGGGTTCACACTAAATTATTTCTACCAAATGCCTATAGCTGAGTCATCAAAGGAGGTCTAGGGTTATGCATTTCTTTTGTTTCCAATATTCTGCTCGATGTCTAGTTTCACTCGAATAGCGTTTCGCAATTGTTAGCATCTTCAGTAGGTTGGGTTTTTTCTTCTTTAGATTGGTAGCGAAGCGTCAAGTATAAATATAGTTTAATTCAATAATGTTTCGCTCTATGTTTCTTAGCAGCTCTATTTGTATATCCGTGTGAATGTTTCCTAATATTCTATCATTATGGCCAAGATGTGGTAGCTTCATTGGTTCATTTCTGACTATCATATGGATAGACTAACTGACAAGATATTTTATCACTATGAAGGTTCAATAAGGCTGAAATTCGACAAACCGAGGTTGGTTTAATAATTGCACATCAGTTATTGATGAGAGATCGTACAATTAAAATTCAGTTGTACCATGTTTGATAGTTTGAAATATCAGACAAAGTCTGATGGCTTCAGGAGAGAGACAGGCATTTCAGTAAAAACCCCTTATTCTCTCCTCAATTTAGGCAGATATCTGACAGAAAACAACTACTTCCCTGGCTAATACCACGACGGGCGTTGATGCAAAAAGCATTTGTAGCTGTCTCCCAGATTGTAGGGAGAACGCTGCACAGATATCTGTCAGATTTAATTCAACGTCCGTCGTGGTGTTAGCCAGGGAAGTAGTTGTTTTCTGTCAAATAAGGGGTTTTTACTGAAATGTTTGATAGTGTTATGTCGAAAATAGTGATAATTTGCCAAAATAAATCGCCATATTATAATAATTTTGCCAAAGGTTGACAGTAGTAGTAGAAGAATTATTCTCAGCCACTTTTATTGTTCATATCACAATGATAATATCTGTTATGGTACTAGGTTCTCCATTGTTCCGATAAAACACCATATGAACCCCTCTACCAAAAAAAGATGATTAGAATATTGATTTGCCTCTGAGCTGTGGACCTACGAAATTGAATCTACTTACGCTCCTTATCTAGGATTCTGAATTACGCATTTTTCTCTATTTTACCCATCTTCTTTCCATATGTTTGTTTTGCACAATACTGTAGAGGTGATTCTATTTTTCTCACTGTTCAAAGATTTTTCCACCCAGTTAGACTATATTTTTTTCTTCTGGGTCAAAGAATCGTTCGCTTTACCTCTTTCTTTGATCTTTTCGAGTGCTTACTTTTTACACTTCTGGTGTTTTATCGTTGGTATATATGTAATAACTGTTGTTTTTATAGTAGTAATTCATACCATGTGTCAAATTCATTGAAAAATTTCACAATTTTTTGGAAATAGAAATTTATATATTTTTTTCTGGGTCAATGTATCGTCGTCATTATCTCTTTCTTTGATCTTTTCAAGTACTTACTTTTTGCTTCTGGTGTTTTATCGTTGGTATATGTAATAACTATTGTTTTTGTATTATTCCTCATCGATTTGATAACAATAACTAAATTTTTTCTATAGACGTCGTGTTTATTCCATTTTCTCTTTCAGTTAGTTGTCGAACTTGGAAGTTTTGGAGTGTCATTCCAATAACTTTCCTTTACTACACTCGTAATTTGTCCATGTGTCATACGTCTGAGATTCGATTATTTTTATCGCGTCTCTATCATTCCATTATATTCGTTAGGGCCCTTTCTGAAGATTCCGTGATTTCAGATGATTACCGTATGAATTTAACGTCTTTACGATTATATTTTCCATTGAATTTATCTAAAAAATTTGCAAGAGACATTTTAGAATTCACAATATTTCAAAACAGCATAATGATTTATGAATTGTCTCAAAATCGAGAGTTCTCATGTACAGCAACCATCATTACAGTATAATGGTTTTCACATGCCATTCTCCATTTGTCAAGTAATAAGTTATCATTTTATTTCAGCATCTGGAGTAACCATACTCCGAAAATTCGTTGGCACGTATTATTAGCCAATAATGGATACAGATTGGACCCCTGCTGGAAAGAGAAGAAGAAACCACAGAAAGCAGCAACCAAAAACATATTACAATAGAAATAATAATTCACACGCCGTTGATGGAGTTTATGAACACAACTTGGAACCAAATACGCACATGTCATCAGAGGATATTCTAGCTCTGAAAATACATGGTTTGTACAACGACAATGATAGTTCCTCGAGTGACAGTGGACTGAGCACTTTTGATGAAGATTACCATAAATACAAACCACAACCAATGCAAATTGATATAAATCAAATAATAGTCATTCATAGCAGAAAAACTACGAAGGCAAAGCATAAAACATATAGAGACGCAACTTTCTCCGGACAAAAGCTTGGTAGGAGAAATGTTAAGAGTTTCGTAAGCACTACTGACAACACACCGAAGACACCCACGAGTGTTGGTGAAATTAAAGCCGACATTAAAATCAAGAAAGATGATAGCAAACGAGGCGCCACAAAACACTCAAACTCGATCAATGAAAAAGGGTCTATTTTCACTATTTCTGATGGACGTAATAAGACGATACCAGATGTTTTGGCGAAGAATCTTGCTGAACAAACAAGAACCCTTAATGAAATCAAACCTAGCTCACTCGCGGTCAGTACCTTACAAGGCCCCAGCAACAAAAGGCCAACATCAAAACCAACAGTTCCTTCGTACCCAGAGCTGAGTTATGCTCAATATCCTCCTCTACGGTATCAAGTGGGGATGCCTGATGTGGCAAAAACACACTTGTTGAGTTCAATTCCTTCAATTGAAAACAGACCAACAAAAAATGAAGCCAAAACAAACAAGGCGCTTGCAAATGATTTTGAACAAGCCTGTAACCATCTCCAAGACATTATAAAAGATGTGGAGACTGGTGCATTGAAAATGCCACACATTGAATCTAGTCAGGGTCAAAGAATATTGGAGAAAAGCCCAAAAACTCCGCTAGGTACCCTTGAGAGAAATAAAACTACAAACAGCTCGAGACAGGATGACCTCAAAGTTTATCAGCAATCGAAACCTAATCTAGCAAAAATCCATGTGAATCCAGTTCAAGATTGTTCGCAATTTCCTCTAAGTGGGAGCAGGCAAGCATCATTGTCAAACAATAAAACCTCAATGGACAAGTCAGCTGTAAATACTTTTGACCAAACGGCTCAATCAAGAAATTCACACATGAAATCCAGTTATGGCCAAAAAATTATGAACGAAACGGTCAAAAAACCTCCAGCAACTGAACAGAGGAACGAAATTGAAAAAAGTCCGAGAGAGATTGTCCCCAAAATCATTCGGCGAATTGAACAAGGCCACAATAGTTTACAAGCTGTAAAAAATAACGAAAATATACCACCGATTAGTCAAGTGCATCCACACAACTCCACAGAAGGATATTCAATCAGAAGTAGCACTCGTATTCCACAGGGGAATAACATTTTGAGACATATTCCAGTCCAAACTGATGTTATTGTGCGACAACCCCAAGTCCTTCCTATTCAACAAACCCAATGGTCTTCAAGTACACTGGGTGAATGTACCGAACACGAAGATGATAAACACTTACTGGGCGAAATGAATGAAGGATTCTTTGTACGCTTGATTCTATTCTGTTGTTGCAGAAGATCTTGAGCTTTATTTTATTTGTTAGAAGTTCCGCCTGATTTTAGTATGTTCTAATGATGGTACAGTAGTGTAGTAATAATATATCAAGTGACAACTATAGTACTGACACGCCTTCCTAGCCTTTGTTGAAATAAAATTATTTTTTCTTGGCCTTACGAGCTACTCTCAGAAGTCTTCAAGAGCCTTGGGCGAGCTAGGGGAGGTACAGAATTAAACTGAACACAGTTGATAAAAATTTTTAGATTTCTTTCCTCGGTATCCGACGCTATTTTTCTTAATGAGCGGGACCACATTTGAAAACTTCCTTATATCAATATTTTCGTTAAAATTCAATGTATTTTTCAACTCCATAAAATAGCATATAAGCACATTTTCAGAAATCTTTTTACACTTTTCGTGTCGCACCATTCACGAAATAGGCCATATATTTTCTCATATACTAACTCCAAGTTATGCGGGGGTATTATTTGCTTATACAGTGTGGTCCAACGAAAACTTAACACCTCGATTTTCCGGGTTTAAAATGAAAATGTGGAAAATCGCTCAGACCCGTCAATTTCTAATATGGGGGGGAAAAACTTTTCCGCTGTTTTCATCCCCGTAACTTCAACCCCCTAACGGGGGTGAGCACAACCCCTTGATTTTGAATAGGGATGCGGGGTGTTGCGATACCTCATTTTGAAGATCTCATCGTGTACTATCTGACCGTAAAATTTCACTTCAAAATATCCATCGATAATGAAATAACAGCGAAAATAGTGAAAGAGGCAATATGGAATTTATCTCGAGAATAGTATTCGTGTCCGACGCATTTCAAAGGTATTGAGTCGTTAATTTTTTGTCCAAAAAAGTAGACGGACCTTGTTTTTGTACCTTAGTCTATCGTGAATGTTTAAGAACGGTACAAGTGTGTCAAAGCGATTGTAAATTGGTAGTGGAATTAAAATGGTGTATTCCGTAGAAGAAAGGGTGGAAATGATAAAATTATTTTTCCGAAATAACGAATCTGCGCGCACAACAGCGGCTTTATTTAACGAACGACATCCTGGAAAACATGTATCCGCTGCTTACGTTGTGCAACTGGTTGCCAAATTTGACGCTACTGGTTCAGTTGGAAACAAAAAGAGGGTGCATGAAAGAGACGAAGCGAGGGACGTGGCTGTCTTAGGTCATATAGCAATGGATCCGACCGTTAGTACTAGGAAATTGTCCGATGTATCTGGTGTTTCACGCACAACAATCATGAGAATCCTGAAACAACATAAATTCCATCCTTATAAGATACGATTGGTTCAGGAACTGAATGAGGATGATCCCGATCGCCGCTCAATTCCTTCCTATTGAACAACCTGCTCAATCGACTTCGAACACAAACGAAGAAAGTTATCAAACTGGAGACGATAAACACTTACTAGGTGAAATGAGTGATGGGTGCTTTACGCGTTTTTGTCTATTTATCTGTTGTAGTAGAACTTGAGCTTGTAGTGTTATAAGTGTGATCTGACGTGACATTACTGCTAGAAAGAATTATTTTTAATGATAATATGCTGGGTGACAACTATGTCTTTGTTTTTGAAGATATTGAATCTCGACACAATATAGACGTCAAGTGCCACATTTTGATACCTTTGACGGTTTCTTCGTATTTTGAAGCAAAAATAACACCAATTCTTGGTTTGTAAATATAAATTTTTATATATTTTTTCATTCCTGGGAAAGTTTACAGTAATTTAGTATTTATTTGCTGGGTTTTTAAGACGAGAAATTAATTTCAGAATTTTTAAATGCCCCTAGTAACATAATTTTATGTAATTTTTGATGATTCAATGTTACTCTAGATTCAAAACAGAAGTTAACTCTGAATAAACCATATTACTATAGGTGAAATCTTATAAAAATAGCTAAAATCTATTCATAATATTCCCAGGATTCTGAAATGACGATATTAAAGAAAGATAATCTGTGCATGATTTAAGACCAGAAGTGTATATAGATATAAAACCGTTTTGATTTATTTTTGATATACAGAATGATGAAAAAAAGCCTTTTTTATAACTACAAGACTACATTAAATATTTTTATCCACGACTAATATTTAAAATATTTATGATTATATTGCTTGTGTTTTCCCAAGCATGATAATGGTGATGGAAATCCATGATGGTAGCAGAATAATGATGATTCCAGAAGAAATAAATCACATGGAAACAGCTGAGAAAATCTAGAACACGATTTATAATCCAACATACAAGCAAAATGAAAGCATATTTACAAGCTTTATTTTTTTAGTGGGTAGTTCACTCGAGCAATTCTTTGTATAAAAATTTGTTTCAGTATTATTTTGCATCAAAATTGTTAGAATTCTATCGTATTAACGTTTTAAGTGACTTATTTTTCATGCGTTCCGGAAATTTGTAATTTAACTGATCTCGAATTATCATTGTGATACAAAATATCATTCGCCCATTGCATAGAAAATGATTCGACTCATCCAATCGTTGTGATTCTTAATGTTGTAGATTGTTTTATAATCATGATTTTGTTAAATATTTTATATATTCACTGGAAGCTCTGGGTTAAAAGAACGTTGAATTTCTTATGTTTTTTTTGTTTTGTTTTGGTTGAGATGTCAATATATGAGAAAATAAGTCGTTTAAAAGGTTGATACAATGAAATGTTAATAATTTTTATAAAAAAAAAACTACTGAAATAATTTTTTTTACATGATAGAGTTACAGTTTCTGTTTTAATAATCGGAAGCAAAAAATCTTCGCATTTTCAAACATAATATTCAACTAAAAAACAGAAAAAAACATTTCTTCATCACTAATCAAATATTTGTTTTGTTGTTGTTAGTATTTGAATTCTTGTAGGTATCTCAAACATTTCCATTTTCACATTTTTTATATAGTACAGGTAAAAAATAAAACAGGAACTGTAGACTTAACAAAGCTCGTCTATAAATAGCAAAAACATTAATATACTCTATATGTTTTGTTTCAATATTAATCACACGTAAAGATAAGACATTGTGATTATTTTACACGTGGACAAAATATAGTGTTCTACGCATATTATGGCTATTATTCACTTTAATTTAATTTACTTCATCTGCATGAATAATAGCCACTATAATATGAATAATATACTTTTGTAAGAAATGGTGAGTATATAGATATTATATCCAGAGCATTGATAATTATGAAATTAATGATATGGTTTTCGAAATCTTCGTAAATGAAGTGAAATTTTGTAAGTGAACTGATGAAATGTCAAGAACTGACATCAGCGATAGCTTCCCGTGAAAACTATCCAGACACACATGTAACAAATCTTCCAGGTTTCTTAGAAATCCCCCAGAAGCTCCTGAGAGCTTGTGCGTGCAAAGAAAAATCCGTGCTGGGATTTGAACCCACGCTCTCATAATTGGGAAGCGAACGCTCTGCCATCACGACCACCACGGCCCATTTGTTATAGTGGAATGTTATTAGAAATATGCCTTGGTTTAAATTATTTTGTACTAACTGTTACCGATTGACAGCTTAACATGAACAATTATTATGGTAATAATCAAAGATAGCAACCTCAAGCATAGTCATTATTAAGTACCTCAATTTTACTCAATAAGCCTATATGAAGCAATAACACACGTAGTAATCAAATATCAGTGTACAACAGAATCTATATATTGAGAAAAACGTGTACTAACGATGCACGTCTCAAGTTATTGTAAAGGAAACATTTAATAGTAACGTGCAAATAAACCAATAATTCGTGAATCGAGTATTTATGCCACAAACAATACGGGTAAATAGTTCAAACGTTCATTAACACAAGTCAAGCAAATAGAACACATTCGTTTGCAATCGATAAGAATAAACCAAAATCCAAAGTATCAGTATTTAATTACTCTCACTGTATATTATTTCTCTAGAACTAGCAGACATGAAAATTAGTTGACAACCCATAGCTTTTGTATCAAGAATGTAATATTGGGTTTCGTTCATGAATATTCAGTCCTATGCTGTATCACTTCCGTCAATAATAACGTCACCGCTATTCGCCATTTCCGTTGTTTTGCTATTACTAAGCAATAGCAAAATAACGGAAATGGCGAATAACGGTGACGTTATTTTTAACGGAAGTGATACAGCTGATTATCGAGATTTATAGCAAACGTCATGGGTTGTTAACTTTCCACATAGTAAAACAGATCAGGCAAGATTGCAGCACATGTAATATAGATTTTTTTATTTATAATATATGGTCAGTAATTTTAATTGCGAATACTTTATGAAACGTTGAATAGTGCTTTGTTCATTTTATCTTACTGGTTAACTGATATCCTGACGTGACGTTGACATTTTCTGCTTCACGGTATTGAGGCGATACCGTATTTGCGAAAAATTACACCTAATGTCTTATACAGCACCAGTAAACTGGTAACTTATGAATACTGCCCGAGGCACTGGACAAACTACAATGGTTATCACGTACATACAATAAGTAACTCTTCCTATACACATTAGATGTCTATTTCATCTTTTCATTACATTCAATCTATAGGAGAATTTCAAACAATTGGGCTTTGTCAATTATTAAAATTTGTAATCTGCACTTATTATTTCTATCAGATTTTATTATACCATGTATCAGCTGTTATGGCATTTTTTCTACAAGGAGATAGTTTTTGCTGGTTTCAGAAATCATGATTCACAGTCGAGAGATATTTGAACTTCGTCATTATCTTCACCTATAACTGCAAATGACGTCTTATAACTATGTGAACCATCTCTAATATAATCAGTGTAGGGCTTATGATACGGTGACTCATCTCAATGATCCTCGTTTATTCTTCAACGTTACTACCCCCTTCTTGAACACCTTTCGTCCCTCAAATGTCATCCTTAAAGTGTGTCGATACCTACAAAATTTCCCGTATCTGCACCTTGGAGTTGAAGATCGCCGAATATCATCCCCAATCTATCCCATAAATCCCACAGGACAATATTGGGATTGACAAGTTCACAAGATACTGGTCCAGCATCATATCTTATAATCTGCTAAGGCTTTTCCAGACATCTTCGTAGGACAGTTTATGTCGAGACTGCTTCTTGGTGACTTCGTAGAATAATTTTTTTGCTAGCTCTTCTTCAGCTGTAGCACTCCTCCAATTTCTGCATTCTCTTTCCGTATTTCCGTTAGTCGACCAAACCACAGCGATGCCCTTGATATATATTCTGCCACCCAGTAAACGCGTAAGCAGCAGGCACCTTGAAAGGATATCGTGGCTCTTCTTGAGTTACTCCATGTATAACTTCCTGTCCGTTTGAGTATAAGGATATGAACTTCTGGAACGGCTATGACAAAACACATTAGGCAACCACCCCTCATATTAAGCCAACAAGCTTACTACTTACCAATGCCGTCCGTGCACATGTAACTTTGCCTCCTCCCGTACGGTGAGGACTTGGTCGTAGTTTACAGCGTAAAGCGCCAACCTATTGAAATGGACAACCCTAGATTATCCTCGGGTGGCTTATAGATTCGGTAGACGAGGTCGTTCATCCTCTTCGTGATCTGGTACGGACCTCCACATAAGTTCCGCAACTTTAGTGACAGGCCACGGTGACGCTTAGGGTTATACAGCCTAACTAAGTCACCAGCCTGGAGTCCAATAGTATCGGCCTTGATGTCGTACGTCTTCTTCTTTCTGTTGCTTGCACTCTGAATGTTCAAAGAACTCGCAGCACTGAGCTCATGTTATTTCTAGCAGGGGTTTGGCCAGTTAACTCGTGTACTGCAAAACGATAGGTCATCAGGAACAAATGAAGGTCCCAATCTCTGTCAAAGACTAACGTGGATAAGTGACGGTTTTTTGTCCCATTCATCTGCTCCAGGACCATTCCATCGGACTGTGGATACATTCCTGCCTTGGTCCAAATACAGCTCCAGCTGAACACCAAATCGACATATCCACTCCTTTGCAAAGACGTCGGCAACGGTGATGGCTTCTTGGTTGGGTAGGCTTTGGCCCAATTGCTGGTGGAAACGGACCGGCGATGTCAATGGGGATTCTCCCGAATGGGCTGCGTTGTAATGACGCATTGGGGCCTTTGGTCTTGTCCAAAGTCCATTGCTACTCGATGAGCTAGAGACTTGAAAATTTGAACATAGTGCAGAGCTGGTGACAACCTGACGGAGGATAGTTCTTAATGCTTGATTACAATTTGCACTCCCCTGCATGAATGCCAGTTAGGTTTTTCATTATTCACCAAGAGTTCGAAACAGATTAGGAAGAATAAAAACATTTCTCCGCAGCTAAATACAGATTCATAACCCCATACAGATTTTTCTGAAATATGCGTATGCAAATTTTGAACTATGAAAATGTGATCTGTTGCGTTTCTGAGGATTTCTCGTATAATTTCATTGAAGTATAGAGAGCAGTCATGAAAAAGGTAATTTTCAAAATCATTTTCCTCAAAACCTTACACCCTAATTGAAAATGCAATAACTCAAGAGCGGCGGGACTGAATTTCAAACACTCTAAATGAATTGAGTTTTATTTAAATGTCATTTGAGTATCTAAAATGTTGCTCTCTTGAACTCCTGAAATGTTTGTAAGAAACATGTTTTGTCTATCTCCTCCAACAAAGCAAATATTGCCAGTCACATAAAATGTGTGACATCCAGTATACTCTGATAAACTATTATTAGAAAGGCAATAATTGGATACATGTTTATGGATTCCGTTCACACCGTTTTCATCCTTAATATAACAAAATAGTTATTTGTTTGTCAATCCCTACCCAAATACGATGTTTTCACGCCGAGATCCAATTTTCCTGCGGGGTTTTTCTAATTAAAATGCAAATTTTCTATTTGTAATCATCTCAACAGTTGACAAAGCTATCCAAAAATACTAACCATCATCATTAAATGTGATTTTTATTAAATCCAACACGTTTATATCAGTCAGTTCATTTTCTGCGACTCTCACGTTCAAGAATACTGGCGCTTTGCGCAAACCTCGAACAATTTTTCTTGCACATGCCTATTTTCATTTACCAAATAATGTATAATCATTGTTTCAGGGTCTGGAATAAGCATATCTCGAAAATTGACTGGCACTAAGCAACTCGATGAACACTGAAGATCATTCTATGCAAACAATGAACACCGGAAGTGACTCTGTTCAAACAGAGATCAGAAAATCTGCTACAAGAAAACAAAAACATCACTGGAAGGGGGCGAACAGGAGACAGCCAAGATATAAGACTAAGAAGAAAGCCGCAAACTGGAATTATAACATGGTTTGGAATCCAGTTCACCATGAGCAACCTGTTGAACAGACTTTTGGAGAACACGGAAGAAGAGTGGGGCAAAAACTGTTCAAGACAGCAGAAGAGCTCCATTACGAAAAACAAGCTATGAAAATCCATGGCATACCTTACCATGATGATGGTTTCCCAAGTGATAGTGACAGTGGAAAAAGCAGTTTTGACGAAGAATATTACCAAAATAAACCACAACCAATACAGATAGACAGAAGTCGAGTGATTGTCATCGAGAAAAGAGAAGAAGTAGAAGAGGAAGAACAATTTACTCATGTTCAAGATCCACAGTCATATTATACCGAAGAACAACAACAGTTCTTTTATGCTCAAGAACAAGAATTGTTTCCTGCTTATGAACAACAATACTATAATGGTCAAGAACAACAATTCTATTATGCTCAGGAAGAACAATTCTTTCATACTCCGGAAGAACTGCACTTATTTCAAGAACAACATTACCTTCTTGTTCAAGAGCAACAACAATTTCTTCGTGCTCAAGAAGAATTACACTTCCTTCATGCTCAAGAACAAGAAGACTTCTCTGGTGCTCCAATAGAACTAGACTTTCTTCAAGCTCAAGAAAATCAAGAGGAGAATTATGATCCCGTACTATTTACCGATGAAACTATCAGCGATAAAACTGCCGAAAAAACGATCGCAAATCAAATAATTCTAGTCAAAGGGTTAATTAACAAGGAATCCAGTTCAGAGGGATCCATCGCAAACGATTATAATCCAGACTCGAATTGCCTTGGAGACAATTTAAATGCAGTTAGCACCATAGTAGATATGCCAGAGAGTGATACTTCCGGAAGTATAAGTAACCTGCATTCAAAGTATGACAATGATCAAAGTACAATAGGAGAAATAAGCAGAGAGCCTTGTTGGAGGATATTTTTCTTTCGGTTTCTGCGTTTTTTCTGTTGTTTCAATGAAACTGAAGCGTAACATTTTTGAGTAACCGTCCAGGTTTCGATGCCGATGGAAACCCAATAAATATCCGCCATAGGGTTACCAGTGGACAATCCAATAATGATAGTTAAGTGTACATACCCAAAAAATATTTTTCTCAGGGAGATCTCAGGAAATATTAGATATATATCTACTATATACATATAATAAATATTGATATGGTAACATGATGCTTTTATTCAACTGAAACCGGTTTTTTCGAGTCATTTACTGTCTGGGTCAGTAAACCGGGTGAGCCGGAGGTGTTACTAAACAGGGTGTTTTAAAATTAACTCATTAAGCATGGGCGTATTTTCCATTTGAAAATAAACTTTTTTTCTCTAAACACGTGTTCGAAAACGAACAAAGAGTTGAAGTTTCAAGATTCTTTTATTTTTCCATCATAACTTTTTCAGTTTTTGAGATATTGACAACAAATTTGAAACAGTCTACGTTTCAGGGCTTATATCATCCAGCATTCCGAGAGGGAGATATTTTTGAGGGGTCAAAGCCTTCTATGCCCGATAAACTGTTTTGTGGTGCGATGCTGGTGTATTCTGAAAAACAAAATGATTTTTCTGTCGTGTTTGTAAACTTTTTTGTCTGTTGTAATTATTACCCAAATTTTAATAATTCATTCAATTCGATAAATTTAAATAAACTAATTAACAAAAGGAAGAAACTTATGAGTACAATAAAAACAAAAACGCTTTTTATTTGGTTTTTCCTCTGAATTACAAGTTTCCTCAAACATTTTCTATCCAGAAAATGTTTATGTTTCATAGTTATTGAAATATTTTTTTAAGATTTGAAGAATCGAAATTGATAAAGTTCATAGTGAAAAGTGAAATTTCTAAACTTGTTAATAATAAAGTATATGTCTTGTCTTGTCGTGTTCGAAAATAGTCGATTATTACCTATTACCTACGAACATCATTTCACGGAAGACCTACCACGAAACAATGAATTCAGTTCAATGAAGAAATACTCATTTAACAACTTTTATTCATAATCTACATTTTTGCTCCATAACCCTGAAAATTAGAATTTTATATTAACTATGCAATTGTTACAATTTTGAATATTGAGGGTGGGATATTCACTTTTATCTTGAAAATAATTATTCCCTTTTCCTTTTGAAACAACCTCACCACTCATTTTAGATGTGGATGGTAGGTCCAAATAATTATTATTTGGTATCGGTCCATCACCATCGCCGGCAATTTTTTTGGCAATATTTAATTTATTTGAAATCGATTGTTCAATGTAGCTCTCTGCTACTGTAGTTGATTTTCAACCAGCGTGTCTTTTGATATTGGTGATACTTTCCCCAGCATCAGCCAATAAAGTGGCTGAAGAACGCCTGAAACAATGACCCGTATATTCTTCTGGGCCTCGTAGCTTCAAAAATGCTGCAATTTTTCTTGGAATTTGACCGAGGATATTCTTCCCTACAACTTGTTTTGTACATTTGTTGTTCTTATAGAATATAAAAAAACGCCCATGTTCAGTATTTGCGGGACGTAGACTAGCATATCTTCTATAAATATCCAAATAATTAACTGACTGGTTTTCAGTACTGCAGATGGTAAATGTTCGTTGTATTTTAGTTTTTGACTCTCGAATTGTAATCAATAAAGCATAAGTTAGGTCTTGAATGTCATCAAGCTTGAGATTTGTTAATTCTTCTCTACTACAAGCACCATGTACCCCAAATATTAATGCAACCTATAAAAGAAACAATAAGTTTTTTAATTACTTAATAAATATAGGTAGGTATAACATACCTTCATCATCAGATATACATTATCTGGAGCTTCTTTTAGAAAAAGTTCGATTTCATCCCTATTCAATATTTTGGATTTCTTCGGCTTATATCCATCATTCTACCGTTTCAAAAAGGCTATCAATTTTGGAAATTTGCTTATGATTATATTATTATACAAATTCAAAGTAGACTTTAACATCGAATAGTAGGACCACAAGGAAGATGGTTTTCGATTCTTGGACTTCTCAAAAAAATATCCCAGTAATATATCTTCTGTAATCACCTTCACATTATTTTCATTGCGCCATTTTATGTACTCATTATACGTCTTTTCGTAAAGTTTCTTTGACTTTGTTGGTAGCAGTTCGAGTTTGGCACTCTCAGCCGATTCCAAAATTTCCATTGGTATGTATGTATTATGTTCTTCATCTGATGATTCCATAATTTTCGTGTTGAGTTCACTCACGCACTTTTTCAGATAAACATGAAGATGACCGTTTACCTTATTTATTGAATTTGTTGCTAGACAACAACCAGCTTGCTTAACAACGTCATTATTAGGTGGGTATATACTGGGTACTGTGTACAATTTGAATAAATGAATCTATTTCAGTATACAGAGATGATTAATGACACGATAATTGCGATATAAATATATATACAGTGTCCGCCAAAATCTTGGAACCATATGGAAAACTTTTTTATTAATAGTTTCTCAGAAAATGTCATTCTTCATAAAAGTTAGTTTCCCATGCTGTTCCAAGAATTTGATGGACACTGTATAAACCGCTAGTGCATAAAATTTTGTATGTATCACGTGCGTAAAATGCGTTTATGGCCTTCGGCGTGTAATGGCCCTCGGCTAACGCCTTCGGGCCTTTATCCACGCCGTAGGCCATGAACGCCTACTTTACGCCCTTGATACATAAATATATATTTTGGCAAGTCATTCAGGTTATATATAAATATTGTATAAAAAATATTAAAATCGGTAAAATATTCAGCTTCAAAAATATCAGTCACAAGATAAAATGAACAAATAAATAACGTTGAAAAAAATATCACAATCATCTTAAGTATCATTATTGAGACATAGTATGCGTACTCAAGTATTCGTCGGTAGAATAAAAAAAAATGATTCAAGATATGTTTGTTTATCGACTTTCGATTTGAAACAATTCAGATTCAGAGTCCTGTACTCTCTGACTTGGAAGATGTATAGTTTGACACTGTGGCATATATGAATAGAGAAGGAACAGGCATAATGGATAGATCTCTGAAAATAGGTTGACGGTGATTTCTGTAACCAGCACTAGTAAATGGTTCTTATCTGCATTTTGAAAACCCTAAAAGCGTGCCAAGAGTTACCCCATACAAGAATGCTGTAATTTATATAGGAATGAAAAATGAAAAGTAACACGTTCGAACTGTATTGGAGCATATATTATTATTATGGTTCTTCATGTAACGCAACAATTATATCGAACTTGATAATTTAAGGCGGCATAACTGATCTTCATGAGACGACCAAGACAATCAGTCTATAACCACCCTAAGAAGTTTAATACACTTGTCATTTCCTACATTTTTAATAGAAAAATGAGTGCCTGGATTTTACGTTGTTCAGTTTGAGGATGTTGGCAATGAACCAATTTTGTGCTTCATCGAGAGAATCAGCCATTTCTACATCTTAAGCAGTATTTAATAAAGTTGTATCATTAGCATAAGCCACACATTAATTGATAGTTGAAAAATGAAACAGATCGTTCATATAAATAATGAATAATATAAGCCCTAGAATCGATCCCTGAGGTACTCCATTTGAAATGTTTTGGAAGTCAGAATGTGTTTCATTTATACATATACTGTGGTTTCCTGTTGCATAAGTAGGACTGGATCAGATCGACTGGTATGCCTCTCACACCATAATAGCGTAACATTTTAAATAAAACAGTATGAGAGACGCAGTTGAAGGCTCTCGAGAGGTCACCTAAAGTAATACAACAACATCCATGCCTTCTTTAAGTCCTCCGAGAATATCAGTAACGATTTTGAAAATAGCCTAGGTTGTACTGCATTTACTTTCTGAACCCTAACTGATGGCAATTGAGATATTTATAAGATTCGTAGTATTTCGTAAGCCTTTGCTTTAAAATTGTTTAAAAAAAATTTGAAACTATTGAAATGGTAGATATTGGTCGATAGTTTGCCACATGTAATATGATTTTCAGGAGTTGTTTCGATACAAAGCGTTTTTTTATTTTGACATTTGCAACAGTATGATTTTTGAGTTTTTTATTTAATATTACTCGAATTTACTTAAGTATTTATTCATCATTAATATGCTACCCAACAATATACTGGATGTTTCTTGAAACAGATAAATAATTAAATTGCTCAAATTTTGTCTGTTGTGTTTATTGAAAGTTTGATATAAGTAATAATCTTCATTTCTAACATATTCAGGGAATATTCAGAGCTGACAGAACACTATAAACAAATTGCCTTGTAATAAATGAATAATTTGGAAACCAGGTGTGTTTAGACATTTAATTTTCACAAAATCATCAAAAATTAACATTGTCGTTATCACCAATAAGATGTTTCTTGGAAACATCACGGAGCGTTTGAGTTCATTTTTGAGGTGGTTCAGCTTCAGCTTGAGCTTCTTCGAGATTCTCTTCAGAGTCTTCTTCAATAGGGTCGTCAAATACATGTAATACATTCGAGGATTGTCCCAAATTTTCTTCAGTCTCGTCGTCCTGCAAAAAATATTTGGAATCCATATCGTACACGACAATCTCTTTGATCTTTCAGAAACAATTCGGATATTTAGAGAGAAGAGGTAACTGCTGCTTGCATTCAGAAAAGAGCTAGTGCAAAATTGGAATTCGTGATTGATGTAAGAGATAATTTTCCTCAAATCGCATAACATTACAAGTGAAATTTTGTTTGTACCTAGTTCAGTAAACAAAAGGGACTTCAAATTGAAAGTTCGTAGAGTATTAAAATGTAGAGGTAGTGGATTTTCTTAAGAGCTGTGATCTTGAATATATCTGTATCTGAATATATCAATATATCTTTAATCGGTATGGACGCGTGCCACGTCGATCTTTACGAAACGTACATTTGTTCTCTACGATGGTATTAGTCATAGTTCTTAGGAAAATCCACTACCTTTACGTCCCAAGTAACAATTTTAAGACAGTTTCTATTTATTTAGATTTCAAAAATGCTTTAATATCTTCAATAAATCAACATCGATATTATACTGGTTTTATGTTACTCTCAACATTGGCTATTTTAAAACTAATTTGGTTTCGAAACAATCCGTTCTGTGAGATTTAAAACATTTAATAAATGAACAATTAGTTTTAAACTAGATCACGCTATGTTTAACTGCAACAAAGACTCCGCCATTTTGGACATTTTCAATAGTAAACGAAAATAATATCATTTTTCAAATAATTGCGTGAAATATGCCATTTAATTAAAAAGCATTTAGATGCTTAGATGCAAAATAAAATTTGATAATATTTTTTAAATGAGAGAAGAATACATTAAATTAGTGGCTCTTGAGTTATTTTAAAGTATTTCATTCATTCCATCAGAAAAGTGCCATTCGTTGGTGAATTTTTGACCAGAATAGTTTGCTTTCGAATATTATTTTATGATATGCTTGGTATACGTATACGGTTTAAAATATTACCACTCTGCCGGCCATTATACCGACGCAAAAGTTGTCGAGTGTTAGTAAACAAAATGAAACTCTTTTAGGATTAATTTAATATTTTTAAGTTAATTTAGTTCGCTGTAAATACATTTCAAGAGTAAAACGTCACATAATAAGTTTTAATTTAGGTATTTAAAGTTTCCTTCGAAAACTCTTTAAGACTATAGAATTAAAACTTAATACAGTTTTAAAATTTAATCTTTTTAGGATGGGCCCTTTTTAGCTAAAAGCTGCTTTATGATGCTCTCAGGGCTGTCTTGAAGATCACTTGATTTTGTTCGAAATTTTATTGTGTAATTTTAAATCGATCTTGAAGATCGGAATGAAAGCATCAATATTACTTGGGCTGGAATATTATTAAAACTTCTGAGGTACTTTTAAATTCTTGCAGAGAGTTACTTGAATAGACAATGATAAAACAACTGAAACTGTTCTTTATAGATATGAACTTCTTTGTCTACTTTGTTAACAAAGCAGTGAATTTGGTTTCCATAAACAGTTTGATGATAATATCTGAAAATACACCTACTCACCATCAGTTTCTCATCGTTCATTTTGTCTCTATAATTTCGGTCGAAAAAGTGACACTGAAAAATAAAATAGACCAGTACATTAGTTTTGTGCAAAGCACAATACGTAAAGAAAAAAATCGATATAAAATGAAATGTTACAGAAATTCGGTTTATGGAAGAAAATATTGTCATTACCAAAGCTCGATAGATGGATAGATTTGTTTCTTTAATCTCAAAAATATTTGCAAAAAGACCACGACATAGGTTGTCTCGGATTCAGAGTCTTCCAAATGAAGCCACACTTGAACTGTTAGTTTCTTGTTGTTACTGACTATATTTCAATGTTGCATTCAAGTGTTGCATTAATCTTTGCATGATGACAAAGAAATCTGAAGCACATGGATACGGTTGCTTGACAGTGTGTCTTAGAGGCACATTGATGGCGTATTTGGTGGAAAAATTCCCCCTCGCCAACAAACCCAAGAATCTGAGCGATTTGATTTTTTTTTCTACCACTTCGTGGGGGTGGCAAGTTTGAGCTGGGATACACTGTATATATTCCTCCGCTAAGCCATATTATTGGTTTTATCTTAGTTTATATTTTCACAAGTTAGATTTCCAGGTGGGTGGTTACAGCTGCTTCAATAAATGATTTGAAGGTTCAAGGTCTCCTAACTAAAGTCTAAAATATGCAGTTGGCTTCCTGCTGACTATGCTGTTGACTCCCCTTCGTGAATGGCAACACCGCACTGATGATGAACAAAAAGTCTGAAAGACGGTTACGTGACACTTTGAGAGTTGAATCTATTATGCTTTCCACAGTGTCTCACTTCACATGGAAAAACTCCGAAACTTTCGTAATTTTGGACGCAGAAATGTAAAATTTGCCGAAATAATGGATACATCAAGAATGCGTTTTAAATGATGTATGCTGCATAACAGCAACTCACCTTGTATAATATAAATATCACTACGACCAATACAATGATTCCCAATACTCCTGCTAGGATCCACACCCGTAAAGGAACTGGGTTCGTCCGATGGGAAAATATTATGAAAGAAATAGAGCTGCTTTCAATTCTGAAAAAATAACAATCGATACGACATTACGTTGAATCGACAAGTACTAGGACAAAATATAACTATAATTCCTTCTTTGGAGAAATTACAATATGATTTTTCTCATTATTATTGTTTGGCGAGACTGGCCATCAGCTGAAATGCAGATAGTCCTGCGTAGAACCTTTCTGCTACCCGCTAACAGCTATATTTATTGAGCTCTCCTGATCTTCCACGAGGTTTTCCTGTGGGATGATATCTTCTGACCTATTGGGTCGGAAGATATCCATCCCCATCGTAGAACCTGCACAGTGTTGGGTTTTGGTGTATCCCCTGCAGATGCAGATGTTACTTCAGGTGGCAGTGCCCTTTCAGGAGTCCTACCACTCCCTTAAAGAGTTCTGGCTCAAACTGAGATGTGTCTTGTTACCTGGTCAGTTGACCATCATCATTCTTCCGTGAGAATTGCCTGAGGCATTTTGTCAGGCTGGTTTTGATCCAATAAGTGTTGTAAATGCCCCAGCTGTTGCTGGGCATCTGCCCTTTCATTCCTCTGGATGCCTCGTACTCAGATGCGTTTTACCAACTCTTGTTCTCCCTACTTTCACTTCCACTTGACTGTCGGAGAGAAAGGCTATGGGTTGGTTTCTAAAACCCCTCCTCTTAATCTCTCTCGTGCAAACGGAAATATGGAGGCTAATACTAATGTCCTGCCCTGGTCTCTTCCCGTATATACCAGGACCTACCCTATTACTCGTCTAGAGCCATCCGAGTGAAAGATTTGCATTTTTTACAGTATTGGTAAGGCCCTTGATATGTCTTTCTCCCATCTTGTCAAATGGTAGTTTATGTTCCATCAAAGGAGTAGGTTGAGTCACCTCAGATGTATCGATTTTCAAGACGTCCATTAATTTGGAGAAGTCTGGATTGTTGTCCATTCTCTCCCTCGGTAAAATATGTGGATGTAGAGTCCAGAGGTTTATGATCAACACTAGGCTAATTGTTAATGTGCTGGACATGGAGCATCAGTGACTCCGAGCATGGCTAGTCTTTGTAAACTATCCAGCCTCACTCAGGTTACAATTTTTCTTTCTTTGACCACCACAGCAGGGCTCCATAATTCAAAATAAGGGATGGTCATTAAATAATGTGACTTTCATTTGTTTCGTTCAAGTAAAAAACTAATAAAATTCATTCTGATTCTCACCTGATCGTATGGGGGATGAAACCTACAACTAGATATCCGATGGCGTCGTTCTCCTCAAGCTGTTTGTGGAAATGCTTTTCTGAAAGAATATTTAGTAGTATATCATTTCATATTTGATCTCAATAAAATAGTATCAGATGCGAGGATGGCTTTTTATGATTTTCAAGTTACTGACCGAATCGATGTTTGGGGCTGGAAAAAAATTCAACATTTTTCAAAATAGTTTTCAAAACTGGAACCAGTTTGCACAGCACTCGCATCGTTAGCTCTCCGTATTGTAATGTAGTAAAAAAATCTTGACGGTTTTAACTAATTCATTTATATAGGAAATATCTAATTATTTAAAGAACACTACTGAGTATGCAAATCTTTTTATATCAAACTGAGCGGTGAATTTTCTACTACTCCTGTTTGCTACTGGCAAGGTCTTTCATATTATCAATGAACGTATCTCGGTAGTTCAGAATTCTCTAGAACAACCGTGATTATTTTTTTATCTCTTTCTTGCCACTTCGCGAGCGGTGACTCATGCATTCCTACCGGTTAGCGCAATTTCGTCTCGAAATGTCTTCCTGGCAATGAGTTGATACCTGAATGTTTCCACATATCTACAATAAGATGTTCGATGAAAGTTTCACTTCACAGTCTTCATGGAAGATAGTTACAACACACCAAAATAAGGATGCCGCTGGACTGAAATATCGTTTCCAACTCACTTCTTCTAACTCCTCCATCCACCCTATCCATTCCACCGTTCACTTTTAGGGTTGCCAGGTCCACAAGATTTTGGTCCACCGTCGTATCCCTTAGTTTAGTGAGGCTCTTCCAGACATCTTCATAGGACGGTTCAGCTCAATAATTCTTGACGCCAAGGACTCTGAAATTCAGTTTGAACCCTCTGGAGTTCATTATGTCCATTCCACCTATTGCATCCTCTTCGATGTCCGCTTCTTAGGCTCGGTGTTTCAATTTGTAGGTTGTAGATTGTAAGGGGGTCGTAAAGGCTGTGCAGCTTCACAAGCACTTCGACCTTTAAGTTCTTTTGTGCGTGACTTTTGATCTATTTGGCGCCCGGGATTCCGAGACTTCTTACGAAGTTTATCAGTTTCCTGGGAGCTAAGTTCCTGATGTCGGAGGGCGTTAAGAAGGCCCCTTCCAAGAAGTTAAGTCTCTTGCAGAAAAGCGCTGGGCATTCGTACAGCAAGTGTTCTGCGTTTTCCGCGAAGTTCTCGCAGTAGCGGCAACTATCACTATCTGATTTACCCATCTTTTTGAGGTGGTAAAACCAGTTCAATTGGTAACTCACCATATACAGTGGTTGGCTCTTCTACTGTTCTGATAAGGGTAAACTCAGAAATCGTCCTAGTCGTACCTGCATATAGAGCATGCTCGTTGATGATGAGACCGTCTACGAAGACACCAAGATAGCGACATATCCGCTATTAACCGGGGCTTGATATATACTGGCATTTGAAGGATTGTTTTGCGACCTCAAATTCTATGGCTCCATCTAGTCCTGACTTGAAAACTCTTTCCAGATGGTGGTGAATACTTGGAAAGGTTTTTCAGCAATAGTTATTCAATCTGTCTGAGCCTGTACCATCTGAGTTCTTTGAGCATTTGAAGGCCTGTCGAATTTCTTCCGGGATACGAAGCTTCCTGCAGAAAGCTTCGAACTGTGCTGGGGCTGGAGTATCTAAGTTGAGTGGTTGTGGATACTCATAGATATTCTCCCATAAGGTTTCCGACCGCCGGCGCCGATTTATTTACAACACGTGGAAGCTCTTGGAATAAGCGAGAAGGTTTGTCATGGAACAGCCACTAGCATTCGTATCCTATCAAGACAGTGCTGTTTGATGGTAAACAGCACGCCTTGACTTAGCCTCCAGTAGGAAAGTACTAGAGACTCTGATATTCAAGAAACATGAGTTGAATAATATCTCCATAAGATATCCACGTTTTCCTACGAATTGTATTATTTGTCTTTCTAAGCGTGATTCAGGAAATCGCTATTTTACAACTCTAAAATGTTTTTTCATCATCTGCCTCAGGGTATAAATTGAGAGGAAAACATCAGAAACAGACTACAGGGTAAGGCATACTAAACTTTGGATGAGTATTACGATACGCTTTAAGCTAAACTTTCAATGTGTAGTTATCTACTGTAATATCTTAAGAGTATTAAAGTTTCGCAATTTCTTATGTGTGTATTTTAATGTACGTTTAGCGTATATATAAATATAGTGCCTAGTATAGTTTGTGATTTAATAATTCAAATATTTTGACTTATTTTACTTGTTGATTTATTGTTAGTTCTTAAATTTGCAGCAATTCGCAGCACTGCAAGCGTGAAGGGCCTATTGGCCGCCATGTAGTAGGGCTTCGCGAGACCAAGACTTGGTCTCGAAAAATAAATGTAGTCTTGGTCTTGGTATTGGTCTTGGATCAACATTATTCTTCTTCTTCTCTTTGTTGAACCTTGACACTCTGCAGCTATCTTCGGTTTGTTTACAGCTCTGAGAATAGATTGTTGAACGTTTTTTGTTGCAATGTTTTTGTGTTGATATTTTTTGTTTTTTTCTTGTAGATATAAACTTCGATTATAAACTTACATATTTCTTCCCTTTCTTCTATTATTTTCCGTAATAAAGTATTTTCTGTTCTAAGAAAACTCACTTTTTCTTCTAGTGCATTTACCAATTCTGATGTAGATTTCAGAATTGCGTTGTCACCGCTCACTATTTCACGACACTCTTCACATTTCACTCGTGTTTCATCGATTCTGAAATATATTTTTCTTTCCATACAACTGTTGTGGAATACACTGCCACATATTACACAAACTGCAATTTTTGCTGCCTTTTTTTGACAGCAGAGGAAATTGCAATACTTATCAACCACTGCGACCTCACAACATACACATATTTGTTGTAAACTGTATAACTGCAATACACATTTTGAAAAATGTATTTTCGATTTTGAATGAACAAATTTTAAAAAACTACCATGTGAAAAATTAATAATTGAAATAAAATGTCATAACATTTTCCTTCAAAATTTTCTTAATATTGAGTAGATTTAAGTTCACTATTTTCCTTTCAAGACCAAGACCAATACTTTTGGGGGAGAGTCTTGATCTTGGTCTTGGTCCCAAAAGTCAAGTCTTGGTCTTGGGAAGACTCATTGAATATTGATCTTGTATCAAGACCAAGACAAGACCAAGACTAATCTCTTGGTCTCGCGAAGCTCTACCATGTAGTCCGCCACACACTGGATTCGAGACGCGTGTTCCATCTTATGTACGCGCCACTCATGCCTCCCAATCAGAAGGGCGGTATCCCTCCTCTGTGTTTGAAACAAAGTCTGAGCGGCGTCAGACATGAGCTGATTTCCCAGATGTCAGCCTCTTCTGAAAGGACAACGTGAATCTCCGCATCTACCTGTGCCAGTTGTTGTGGCTTCAGGGGCTGTGTGTGGATGCCTTCCGAATCCGCAGGGTGAGGAGGAGCTCTGACAGCCTCGAACCTGAAGATGAGATACTCAATCCCTTAGGTTTTGGGAGGAAAAGGCAACATGCTCTGAGTATATCTCACACCACAGAGCATACATTCTCGCCACGTATCCTCTCCGGCGGACATAGCAAGGCAGAAGATCGTCCTTCAGTTCATTCGTCCACTCAATGCGTCCGTTGTCGTTGCATTCGTCATTAGGTGGTATTCGGGGCCCCTCCACCTTGCCTACGGCTGTGGAGGCCTATTTCTCGTGCATTTGGAGCCAAGAAGTAGGATATTCCGGGGGTTAGCCTAGTGTACCCAATGCCGACATTAGAGAGAATATCAGGAAGTTGGGTTAAAATCGATTTCAAAATTTGTTAAACGCCAATTTTCATTATGCACAATTTACCTAGTGGTTTAGCTCTAACTTTGACTGTAACATCAATTTCGGCCAATTCTGAAGCGTACAGAAAATCTCCTTTGCAGATTATTTCTGAACATTTTGAACCATCTTGGCAATCCAGAACGATTGATTTATTCAGAGGAGCAGGTGTGGGAAGCTGCAACGCCAAATTAAGAGTGTTGCTGTACTCCTTTGTTTGATTACAAACAAATACTTCTCCCTGAGCCATTGCCTGAAAATAAAAGAAATTATGATGAATCAGAACTTAAAGATATCTTAAAATATCGCCAAGTCAATGAATTCATAATAACAGATAAGCGATGCAACTAAAATATTATTGTTATTGTGGCACTTCGATTTTTTCCTATTGGGAAGTTATCTTCGATATTTTTACTGGGACACTCCGTATTTTAAAAAATGGCGTATCAATGTGAATTGCAATTTTTAGTGAAATGCAGTGACTGATAACACGTTCGTTGACGAATCTTACACAATTTGGGTGTTGTCTGCAGATGCTCCTGTGTGGTTTTTTAGTTTTAATTATACTAAATTTGTAAAATTTTTAACGGTTTGACGTAAAAATCTAAAAAAAACTTTTGGAGGGTATCACCGTTACTACTTTTTGAAATAAAACACATTGTGATTGCTCGATAGATGGCGCAGGAGGGGGCACATCAATTAAAAAAGTTTAAATAGCATGGGGGTCATGTGTCACATCGTTGAAAAGATAATTCAATTGTCTTTCAGACCATCAACATTTTTTCGAATTCCGTGACACTTGACCCTCCATGATTTTTAAAACTTTTGAAGTTGATGTGCCCCCCGCGATATCTATGAAGCAATTACAATGTGTTATACCCTCCAAACTATTAAAAGCCGCACTGTATATGTTTGGTAATTTCAATGTTTCTCCTTTTGTCAAACTTCAAAATTATAAAGTTTCTTCTGATTTTGTATATTCTTTGTCTAACTACTGATTTCGAAAAAAAATTGTACTTTCTTAAATTTTATTTTATTTTCCATAAACTTAATTCATTTGTACCAAAATCATAAATCTTAAGATTTTGTGTCATTTCGACTGGTTCTTATGGAAGTAAAGTATGTTGTTGGTGATGATAATATCCGACAAACACATCAGGTGAAGTATTTTGCATGTTTCTTTTCGACTTTTGTTCTTGTACTTGTTCATTCTGGTATTAGTTATTTAATAAGGGTATAAAAAATTAAACTGATCGTAATGAATACACCTTACCTCAGTAGAAGTTATTCAAAAGTTGTTCTTAGTTTTTTTTATCCAATAATTCAACATAAATTTCCATGAAATCTCAATCGAAAGAGTTACAATAATCAGAAAATTCAAGAATCTATATTTTTCAGGTTTCTCTTTCAAATCAATCGTTTTCAATCTTTTCAAAAGCTTTTCCAAATGTTGAAAACTGTTCAGCATCATTTTCACTGCATATGTTGCCAAGAAAATAAACAAACACCCTTTCAAGATTTTGTGGTACCGCATAATTTTCCAAAATTTTGAAGATGCTTCATATGATAATTTATGCATGTTGTGGAATCGTACACATCGATGTATAAATTAGTTTTTTTTGTGAGGTCTAAGGTAGTCTTCAAAACACAGTATCGTGTCACGAACACTTACTTTCGTGTCAACAAGCTCGAAAATATCTGTTCCTTCAGTTTGAACCATAGGCAACAGCAAATGAACTTCCAATTTGAAAGGAGATGGTCCTGAATTGCCAACTACATATGAGTGTTTTATTTCGATATCATTTGTTTCCTCATCGGGGTAAACGTTTGCAGTTTCGGTCTTCCTGAAAAAAAAAAGGATAACATGAAATATGTGGTTTTGAAGTAAATGTATTTTTTGTACAACTGTCATGAAAAATTACATTTTTAATTCATAGACATAAATATTAAAAACTGATGTTTTCACATCATCTGTCAAAATCACTTTTAACACTAGTGTTAAAATACTTAACTTTTACCACATGAAAGTAAAATGACAGATAAGGTGATGGATACTCAGTAATATAAATCTCTTCAATAGAAAAATTCAAAGAGATGTTATAATATCAAAATATTATGGTATATGTATGGTAATATCAATCAATTCCCTGTGAAGTGACTGACGAAGTATTCAGTCCAACTCGAGAATGTCCTTCATCGCTGTTTGCAGCTTCTCGAATTTCTGGTGGAAGGGAAGAATCTAAATCATCCATTTCAACATCCATTGTATTTACATTTGCTGCAGTAATAGCTACGACTATGCTATGCCTATTATTAGATTTAAAACACAAAATACCACCGTCAGTACTGAAGTGCATTTTAGCTCTTCCTACTAGCAGTAACAGTTGTAAAAAAAAATGTATGATACATTTGCTAGAAGTGATTTTATTTTGCAAGATTCTTATACTCACCCTTCAATGTATGGTGCATTCTTTACTATCATTTTTATTGCGACAGTTTCGGCACTGTCTGGTTCCAGGTTGACTCCTGTACATATGACATCGAAACCTATCTTTATATCGTCTTTGAATGGGTTATTGGAAATGATGTCAAACACTAGTATCATCTGCAAAAAAATTATTCCTTCATTTGATTTGAAATTAAATTCGTGTTTCCTCTCCTGAAACCGCACATTTTTCTACCCACCTTCCTTTCTGTTATCAAAGTAGCGCCGAATGGACAAACTAAATGAATTGAATTTTCAGCATTGCACCCTTTTTTTCGGCGATATTCAATTTCAGACGGCACTTGAAGATGTAATTCGCACTGGTAACCAGGTTCTCCTTTATTTTTCACTGTAAACGATACGTCTATATGTTTGTCCAATCCTGAGACGATCTCAGATCTGAAAATAAGAGACATTTTCATACCTTGTCATGATATTTGTTACGGACTCGGGTTGTACGACGCCTATAGAATTCCAGAATACCAGGGGACTGTTACGGATTAATTCTGACAACGTAATTTCTGCCATTACTCAGTTTCATTCAGAATTGAGTGAAATATATTTTTTAATTAACCCTTTTTCTGTGGTGTGGTATCTGAAGGCCGATTCAAATATGTGTACCCATGCAGGGTTTTGATGCACGGGCGGTTTAAACGCCTTTTACTCACGTTTCTATCACAAGAACATATTTTATTTGGTAATAATTTTGTCAATGCTGGAGTGATCCTTTATGAGTTTTTCAAATAATCCCGATGTAGTTTTTACTGCCTTTAGGGCATTCTGTATGAGATAAAAGGTACAGTGAAAAAAATACATCGGGATTAGTTGAAAAACTCAAATAGTATCACTCCAGCATTGACAGAATTATTACAGAACCGAATAGAATATGTTCTTGTGATAAAAACGTGAGTAAAAGGTGTTCAAACCGACCGTGCTTCAAAAACCCTGCATGGGCACGCATATATCTAAATCGGCCTTAAGTGATAGTGAGATATACGGAGGTAAAAGTCATATATTGAAATAGAACGGCGGCGGTCGTAATCTAATCCTATATTTGGGGTTTGGAAAAAACATTTTTGAATTGTGGTTGAAGGAAATTACTCATCTTTATCAAGTGATAACTCAGATTAAAGTATTATTATTAGACTGTTAAATGTGGTTTGTAAACAAACAAAATAATACTGTTGAATTACAAAAAGTACTTTCAATAGTATCCTAATGGTGAATATCGTCATTTCGTTGACGGTATATGCTAGGGAAGAAATTGTTTTGAGTCAGATATTGTTATACAGTGCATTCCATTTGAAACGAGCCACCCTGAATAACTGTTGGTACAATGATTTTCAGGAAAAATTGAAAAACACGTCAACAATAGTATGAAGGGGAACACATTAAGACATATTCACATTTGATGTTACTTTCCCTATCGCACCCCCAGAGCATGTCACCATTTTTTAATGGATCATCCTATAGTTTCGCATTATCAGATGCTCCATGATGAGTAGATTTAAACAAAGTAGAATACATTATGGTCTGAAGTTCATAGTTTGGAAGCTAAAAATTATTTGAGTTGAAAACGAGTCACACTGAATGAACTTCTGTACAATCTGTTACCTAGGATTCATAGGTGTTTTTTTGAAGTATACTTCAAAAAAGTCTTAATTTGCCTAGTTAAGTTTGTATTCGATATTCTCTTCATTTTGTATTTTTCTCATTCTACAATAACGATTACCTACCAGGTGAAGTTACAATTGTTGTTTCTGTTTTTGTGAATTCTCGAGAAGCAATGGTTTATACGCTTCGAGAACGAATTGAAATAGCGAGTTTGTACTACCAGAATGGAAATAGTGCTAGAGCTGCGGCCCGTATGTTCAATGATTATCATCCAGGAAGAAATGTACGACACAAATACGTTTCGGAATTATTGAACAAATTTATGGAAACTGGATCTGTTAACAATAAAAATCATAACCGTTCAGGAGTTGTCAACGATGAAACTATTTCTACTGTAGTTTTAGGGCACATTGGACCAATGGAAAATACGAAATCTCATACTAAGTTATCTCGAGAATCAGGAATCAGTCGTACAAATGTTTTCAGAATCCTTCATACGTACAAATTTCATCCATATAAGATTAGACTAGTTCATGGGAAAGTCCCACTGAACGGATCAACTTGCATCAGAATTCCTTGTACAAAATTTGTTTTTCGGATGAAAGTACGTTTAGTTTGAATGGAGAAGTGAATCGGCAAAACTGTCGATACTGAAGTGATACGAATTCTCATTTATACCGTCAAGTTCATACCCAACGACATCAAAAACTGAATGTTTGGGCAGGAATTTTAGGTAACCACATCATAGGACCGTTTTTATAGATGATAATTTGACTGGTGAGAAATATGTGGATATGTTGGAGAATCGAATAATACCGTGCATCAATAGGGCAATTGAGGAGGATATGAATTTATTCGAAAACGAAATATTTTTTCAGCAAGATGGTGCACCTCCTTATTATGCAGCTCCAGTGAGACAATTTTTGGATGATCATTTTCCTGGTCGCTAGATTGGCAGAAGAGGTCCTACAGAATGACCACCAAGGTCTCCGGATCTCACTCCTTTAGGTTTCTTTGTATGGGGTCATTTGAAGTGTAAAGTGTATGAGGTAGAATTAACAACATTAGAAGATTTGAGAGAGAATATCATGAAGCATTGCAGAGAAATACCTCCCGAGATTCTCAACTATGTGAGGGCGGTAATGGAAGCTCGTTTGTACCATTGTATGGAAGTTGGTGGAAACGTGTTTGAACATTTTCTATAGAAAATTTGTTTCTTCTCATTACCAAGTCATCAAATTTTGATTCAAGAATTTAATAAAAAATCTCTTCTTCTGATTTATTGCTTCCATATTTGTCTCTAGAACGAATATTTCAAAATGTGGCCTCCTGTATAATTGTTGACCTGTTTTTTATTTTTACTGCAAATCAATGTTTCAAGGGTTATTCAGGGTGGCTCGTTTTCTACTCAAATAATTTGTAGCCTCCGACTCATAAACTTCAGACCATATGTTTTATACTTTGTTAAAATCTACTCAGCATGGAGCATTAGATAATGCGAAACAATATAGGGTGATCCATTAAAAAAAATTGGTGAAATGCTCTTGGGGTGCGATAGGGAAAGTTTTTAATGCAACTTTACTTCAATTATATTAGAACTTGACACTTTCCTTTTTTACATATACAGAGTAACTAGAACTTGAACAATAGTTATACACAACAGATATTCAACCTTATTCCTTCAGAAGATACTGTCGAGAACTAACAAAAAATCAAACGACCCCTAGTTTATTTTTCAGTCTTTCGGAAGTTTTCCTAGTAACCTAATCTACCGCTGAAAAAGGATTCATTCGATTACTGAAAATTATACTTACTTCGTTTCCACGTCCAAGGTTATATCTGTTTGACACGCTCCATCATCTCCACATCCGTGAGAAAATGCGATCGATTTCTCTACCATGGCCTCCCCTATGCCGAATATATCTTCGGGTACGACCGGGACAAGTGACATACTGAATGGTGTTATATCTGGTGAAGCCTGAAAGAGTCAAGAAGGAAAACCAAAAAATGTAAATAATACGGATAAACTATTTTTGTTGGAGAGTTAGTTGGGAAGATGGAAATAAAGATAACGCGCAAGGCATGAAGCTGCGACTTACAATAAGTCAGTCGCAGCGCCACTCGCGAGCAAAGCAAGAGGAACTTACTAAAGGAAGAGTGAATGCATTAAATCAAACAGTTCAAAAAACTTACTGGAAAGACAAAGTCGAAATACCTTTCTCTCCACACATGCCCACAAAGTAAAAAATATAGTATCTGACAAAAAACATCTACTTCCCTTTATGGACATTAGATTATGGATGACATCCCTTTGTACAACGTTCTTGAAGAATGGCACAATTGCATGTGCTAATTGTCATAAAAAATTACTAGTATCCTTTATTTAATTGGAGATTATCACCTGCATACGTGACATGTATCAAGGTTATTGCATCTAGTGCTAGGATAGGTCAGATAATATCTAAGTCATCTTATCCCACCCAACCAATGGTACTATTAAAAGCTCCATCGTCTTAACCTACGCGTCCTATAATAAGTCAGTTGCTTTGGTGGTCGTAGAAGATGGTTACAACACACCAAAATCTTGACGACTCTGGATGTAAATATCGTCTTCAACATACTTCTTATATCTCTTCACCACGTCAATCCCATGAGAAAAGTTTGGGAATGCCAGATCCACGATATTCTGGTTCACTATCATATCCCTAAGTTTGATGAAGCTCTTCCAGTCCATCTAACTACTGGATTATGTTCCCGTAGTTACTGGAGTTGAGAAATTTTTTGGAGAACACCACAGCAGTGCCCCTGAACATCCGACGACCCTCTGCCACACATAAGGTTTGCCGTTTCATTGAACTCTATACCAAAGTTGCCAGGAATCCAGACCAGAGACAGACTGTTGAGTCTTCCTCATGAGGAGAGTTTTTTCTGGCAGTTTGACACCAGCTTAAGTGTTGATCGATACGAGCCAAGCGTTTTCAAAGCCGCTTGACTGACCGAGAAAATTTTGATTCATCTTTATGTGAGAGTGGTTTCTTTTAGTCTTTCTGCACATAAATCGATGGCGTGAATTTCCGCCTGGAGTACTGTTTCATATAATCCTAGACAGCTTAATATTTCTGTTCTAGGTATACGATTGTATACACCTGCACCAGAACCTGAGGGTATTTTTGAACCATCTTTGAAGCAACAGTAATCTGCTCGCAGTAGTTCCTCCTCTTGGAGGACCAAGTCGTCTCTCTTCGGAATCAGAACGGTATAAGGCAGGTCAAAATTTAATATTGGAGGCATTATATCAGAGTTCATTTCCAGAATACTGCGACTTTCAGTATCAATCAGCAGTCTGCTACGCTCTGTATGAGTCGGTAGAGGAAGTTGTTCATCCTCTCCATGATCTTGTACTGACCTTACCACGATTTCTGCAACTTTACGGTTACCCATTAAATCTAGACCAGAGGAATCAAGTCTGACATGGGTATTCAGTGCTGTGTTGAGAATAACTGGAGACGGTGACTCTTCCAACAGATTCGGAGGAATCTGACTGACAATGGTACCTGAGGAAGAAAGGGGAAGCAAGCCCATCGAAATAACACTCGACACCGTTCCACAAGGATTTGGTCTCCAGGGCGCAGTGCTTTACTGGGTGGAGAAAACATTATACCGTATAAAGGTTCCGGGATCCCTGTTCTATGGATAAAGGCAAGAAGATCTTGGTGACTCCTTCAGCAGGTGAGTAGCGCTAAATCTACTCAGGCAGTGACATCGCAGAGCCAGAAATGTGTGTAATTCCCACCATTGGACAATAAAAGCACTGCCATCTTTGGACGGAGATGGCCACAATCCTAATCGGCAGCAGATATTGAAGGATGGCAGCTTTTTACAAAAAGGCAAACTCTGGTTCATGATGCTGGCACTCTAGATTTTTAAACGGACTTGTGCTGGTAGCGTCCCAAACTTCAGCTCACAGGAAAGCAGCTTCCGGCCCATTATATTACTGCATAGTAAGGGTTTGGTTGATTGACTCATTCACTGCGCACTTGGTATAATATCCCAGTGTCATGCAAACAGTGACAGCATTGTGTAAACCTAAGCCTAATGGCCCTACGGTCGTACCGTTACTCAAAACTGCTTCGATTGTTATTCATTGGTAATTTGCGTGATGATGTAATGCATCTCGAGCGATCCGATCTTAGCAAGTGGTCAGGCCTGGCTTCAGGTTTCATGCTGTTTCACTGTAAGACAAGGTAGCACGATTTTTTAAAGATGATAATGGACCTTCTTTACCAGATATTCCACTGCCGTACGTGGAACAAAAATATTTAAAAAAAGCTGGCAACGGAGGCGACCTGCGTTAGCAGACATCGTTTTCCCAGTTCATGAGACTGGTTTGGAGATATAATAAGAATATGTAGTTTATTTACTAGGAGCTTGTTCTCCTCAAAGCGAAAACTTTTTTATGTATGTTATGTATATTGCACTGCCAACCAGAAATTCATGCTCATGCTCTTGAGTACATATTCTGAGTTTAAACTCTGGTGTTATTCGTACCAGACAATATTCACTTAGGCGTTGCTAGAATATCTACTTAATTTTCTTGGGAGCAAATGATCTACTTCAGTCCTTGTTCTGAAGGACAGAAGTACACATTTCAGCCTATATTCTACACACAGGTGGTTGCATAGCTTGTTGCGGCATAAATTGAAAATCCTGCTTGGTGGTGGGTACTGGGAAATGTTTTCCACCAATAGCTTTTCCGGCCATCCTGAGCCTGGAGCGGCAAAGTTCTCAAATCAACAAGGTTTCGTGAGAGTCTTTGTGATAAACAATGTTTTCTTGTCTTTCGTGAATGATTTATTACTGTGGACTTGTACTGACATGGATATTTCACAAAACAACTCAATGAATGGGTTAATTAATAAATAATTTTTCTCACCACTGTCATTACATCTGTCATGTTACATGTTAATTTCTCCTTGGTTGCTTCTATAACAATCGTAAGATTCCTCTGTCCTCGCACTCTGTAATCCAGTGTAAGCTCCAATTCGAAATTGACAAATTGCAAATCATTCGTACTGCTCCTTGGTTTGTAATAGACGCAATATTTTACCGGTATATTACTAGCTTCATTAATTTTCAGAACGGTTACGTTTGAATCCAGAGTAATTTTGTAGTCGATTACAGTCTTCGTTTTCAAGATGAAGACCTGCCCACTCTTGTAGGCGCCAATGGCTAGATCTGAAAATAATTTAGGTCGGTGAATTTTTATCCAAAAAAATTAGTGGAGTGATTTGATTCAATGCATCATATTGTCGTTTTGTATTGATTTCACTGTAAATTTTATGAATTTTTTGGGGGTCAAGAGGCCAGCTGTAAGCACACCGACACCAAGGAAAGAGCAAATTTTAATGATATCTGTAAAATTTCTCGAGGAAGCTATTTTCCTGTACTGAATGAAATCAAACGGAGCCTCTAAGGCTCCAGGTTAAATCACTGCAGATTGTGGGGCTTTCTGTAGTAGATCAAAACTTTCCTAGCTACTCGTATAACTAAATTCAAGGATCTGAAAAAACATAAGGGGGGCGGTGCCCACACCTGATCCAAATCAGAAGGCGGATACGTATGTGGCCAAGGCCAAAAGAAAATCACCAGTGATCAAAAATAATATAGTGGTATCTACCCTAGAGGAACTAGAGCCACTCTCTTCTAGGAGGATCCTTCAAATCAAGGTTAAAAAAACGTCTGGAACGTGGCCTTGAATATATAATAGCCACAAGACTAATAATCAATAAATGAGACTGATAATAAAAAACAAAGATCCTGCACAGGCATCAAGGCTGCAATCAAAGGCAAAGAGGACACTGAAAAAAAAAACAAAATGCTCCTGTTTTTTGGGCATTTCCAATTGGCGAATCAATAGAACATCCAGAAACTTTTATGGCTTAGAATATCCCGACGACCTTGAGATTATTGCAAAAGACAAATTTGCAAGGACAGTCTCGGAACTTGGGCAAACACCATTGGATATAATAGATAGTAAAACCTCATAAAATAACAACAGGTTAATAGCCACGAAAGAAAATATTGGAAGATCATCATTACCAAATGTGATAGGAATTCATTTTGCCCAAGTAGCAAAATATAAAGAGTCATCTCTTACCATAAGCTGAGATGGAATCAACATCTTCAAAAAGCAATGGAAAAAAGTACAGGACAATGTGCAGAAACATCTGGTGCTAGGATCAAAAAGGAGACATGTCTCAATGCCAGAGTCATCAGATCAATGAAAAAGTATGAGTCGGTGGGATGGTGGCTAAAGACCCAACAGGCTGTCGTGATGCAACTGCTCGAAGGACTGCAAAGACAAGCCTGTCCGAGTGCCACTGGGGCCAAGAGAACCACCCCAACAGCTGTACCAGAAGTCCTGCTTTCTTGCCATCACTGCACATTTGCATTTAAGGCGAATCCAGGCCAATCGCGACCAGATTGTTCGAAGGGAGAGGCACAGGCAATATGTAGTTATGTAGATACCTCCTATCAATGCAAAAATCGCAGTCTACACGGATAACTTAAAAACCCACGAAGGTTTGCAATCGATTATATTTCAATCGGACATCGTTGCAATTCAGCTGGCGCAGGATCTTATGAAGCAATACAACCAAGCAACAATAAAAGCAGTCAGCTCAACTTGTTTTTGATGACCTAGAAGCATAAGGGCAATGATGAGCTTGATTAACTAGAACGAGAAGAAGAAGGTTTTGCTGCATATCAAAAGTTTAGCTTTTGCAATCAAAATGATTGAACAACTCGTCAGGAATGAATCAGGCTAAATAGTCTATTAAAAAAGGGCTGCTGACATTCACAGAATATTTATAGAGTCAGGAACGGAGCACTACCAGAATATCAGTCACAGAGCATTGTAGGCTCAACAAATATGAGTACGATTGGTCTGGCAGAAGAAATGCTATGCAGGTTTTGTCGGGAAAAAGGGGAAACATCGATTCACATAGACACCAAAATCAAGAATCAGAATAATGGGCTTGATAAACTCCTAACGAATTCGAGTCTACACTTGCAAAGATTGCAGTGGAGAGGATTATAGCCTGAAAGCCCATTAAATCTAATCTACTCGTGATACGCTGGTCACTGTAACGTCAGTTTTCTATAGAAACAACACTTGGATTCTGTTGTCGTTGAATTCTACCACGGCATTGGATCTATGTACTTGAAATTTGGCCCAGTAACGGGCTGATTTCGAAACTCAGGATTAGCAAGCGGTTATAAAGGACATTTTGTATGCCATGGTGCCATGGTAAGTACTAGGTGCCAAGTTGTTACTGTGAAATAGAAATAATGTTGGTGTCATGTAGAGATATGTCACAAAAAAAGCTACATAGCAAAGCACACTAAGATGGCATGTCATAAGATGGAAGCTTGGCTTGGGTTTATATAATGCGACGACCACGGTATGTCTATATTTTTCAAGATGTCAAACTGTCATTAGAGGAAATTACTGAGAACTTACCATTATGTCCATTTCCATCGATATCGTTTCCTTTCGATAGACCCAGGCCGAAACCTTTCACGTTCACAAAGTTACCATTGAATTGCTCCGGCGACAGTCTTTGAGAGAAAGAAGATTCAATGCCAAGTCGACTTCCTAAGTAAATGTATACTGCGCCTGCGCCATCATCTTCGAAAGGGGCAGAAATGGCAATATCTGCATACAAAAAATCAGGTATCTAGCGTTTCCATTTCCTGGTCCATCAGAATTATTCGCAAAATGCGAGACAAAATATTATCAAGTTATATTTAGAATAGGTTCCATCAGCATGAATTTTTTCAACCAGATCAGGTATTTCAAATTTATTTTACTCTCAATTATATAATTTTCATATCAAGATGACCTTCAAAAATTCACCATTTTGAAAAAGAATGTCATATCTTCTGTAATTTTGTACTCAACTTATAACTTTCAGTGATTTTTCGAAGAATCAAGCTTGCTGAAATGGAAATGAGTAATGAAGAAAAGTTATAAAATAGAAAATCCATGGAAATATTGTATTCAATGAATAGAATTGTGTAAGACGGGTACCTACAGAAGTAATTTGAAGAATTTATAAGGAAATTATATTTACCTATACTCACTAATGATTATTTTTCTGAATATTTATCTCGAGTGGGCTGTCAAAGTTCTTTTCACTCACATTCGAGAAATAATTTTTCCTCACCTTTAAAAGAGTCAAGATCTATGTCTCCTAAAGCAGCAATAGAGGTCCCAAATCTAGCTCCACTAATTTTCGAACCAACAAGTGTTGCGGTGTGTCTACCAGCCTGTATCAAAACCAAGTACATTGTAGTTTCGAACTGAAGATTTATTGATATTTAGTTCAATGTATTTTTCATCAAAGATTGTCGAAAGTAATACTCATTCTACCTCCCTCTATTGCAAGAATTTTTTTCATTAATTGGACACTGATTTGGTTTTAATATGTCTATATACATGACGTGCAGCATAAATATAATTTTGACACATTTCATTCATTTTTTCTACATTCATGCAAAAAGCAAAACTTTATTGAACTATATTTAGTGGAAAAAGAAGGTCTTTATTGCACTAGTGCAATAAAGTTTTTATTGCACTCATCTGTCATTCAACTTCAACGTGCTGTCATCATGATAAACATAAACGTTCAAACCCACAACATATTCAGCAGATATTCTGTGAGGTTGGCCATACGTTTTGAACAGCTACATATTTTATATTATTTTGTATTAATGTTAGCAGTCAGAGTTGAACAAACAATGCCTTTCCGAGAATAACTCCATAATCAAAACTGATCCGCTATGTTCTAAACCGTCTACCCGCATAGAGCAAACTGGACTATGACCACACCTCGTAATAACATACGCGCTCATGGCTACTATGATTTTGATTTTTATAATGCAACTGTGGTTATATAAACGTCAGTCAAAATTTAATTCTGACAATTACCGAACTGAAAGTTTTAAAATGAGTAATATTAATGGAAAACTAGATGATGGTGATGAAATCGATAGTAATAATTATTTATTTAAATTGCGTATTTCATTTTCCTTCACCTAGTGCCGCACCTAAATAAATAATTTTTTATTTTTTGCATGAACGTAGAAAAAATATTGTATGCAACTCGTGCAAAAAATGTTTATTGCACTCGACGTGTTGTCCAACTCGGCCTAACGGCCTCGTCGGACAATTTCACGTCGAGTGCAATAAACACCTACTTTTTGCACTTGTTGCATAAATAACTATTTCAAGCTTACAAATAATACAACAGAAGTTACAAAAGGAAGAATATTCTTCTGAATAATCTTTTGATGTACAATCACCACTGTCCCTATATTGTAGATAGTTCGAAGCTACTGCAACAGCCAATGACGATGACTACTCGACCTGCTCTAGAAATATTCCAGAACAAACAACAGCGTTAGTATGGAAATCCAATTGCTGTTTTAGAACTGAGATATCGCCACCAACATTGAAAATAGCTATATCGAGCACAATTACTACTACTAGGTGAAGTAAACGTGCAAAACTGATGCAGTTTGCATATCCCGACTCCCTGAAGGAAAGCAAGGATTAGTTGGCGGTGTAGACATTCATTGATGGACCGATAGATGCCGAAATACAAATAACTCTTAGAGACTAGCAAATTTCTAGAAATGCAGCGAAGACTCACTCTGTTCCTTCGAAGTGTAAGGGGACTTACAGGGCATATGTTTGGCGGAATACTGCTAAAACTAAAATCCAAGAATAATGAATAAAAAAGAAACCGTTTCAGTTGTGGCGGGAGAGGTCATGGGATACTGCAGGATGAGGAATGAGAATGCCTTCACATTCGTTGTCATCTTAGGGGACATAATCATCTGATGAGTCATCGTATAGCTATCAAAAAAAAATAAGGTTACCCAATATATCGGGGCGCATGCAGGCTAGTCATAGCGTCCCAAAGATCGTTCACGTCAATAGAATAAGAACGATCAGTGGAAAGAATCCACCAACACGAGGAGAAGCTGACATAACGGAAAACTGCAAAGATTTTGTGGAAGACATAGAATTCGGATTTGATCTTGAAATGGATCTAATAAGTGAGACTGAATTTTTCCTCGATTGCAAATTTGGCGTAGGAGAATTTATCTCAACAACACCAGCCGAAAGTATTATTTGAAACTGTGGTTAGCAAAAAACGTAAGAAGACCGTTTCAACTGAAAAGATCATTCAAGCTCGATTAAAGTAGAACTTGGATGTTGCGGCGGTAGTCTATGTATTTGTTAATAATTACTTGCACGAACTACGACCACGATCATGTATTTGCAAATTTAGTGTCATGAAATTCGACATTATCGAAACGAACAAAAATTGAACATAGGTTTTCTTTATTTTACGGCATAAAACTTGTCTAAATGACTTTGAGATTTGAAATTTCTCGCAGTAAACTTGCGGATAAGACACATTTGAAGTTTTGTGTAATTAGTTTTGAGGAATGAGATTTGGAATGAAATTTTAGAAATGGAAACAGAATGCAAAATGAAAAATAAAGCTTTAATACTCCACATTTGAATAATTATTTTCTACCATAGACTTCTGAGGGTTGCTCGTAAGGGTGCAGCCCGTTAGCACAAAAAACAGAATCAAATATCAGTTCAATGGAAAAATTCACTATCCCCAGAAAACACAAGAACAATTTTTTTTCATTGAAAAAGCTCATTGAATTTATTTAAGCAAATATTCGAAACTTTCTGGCTCTAATCATATATGTTCTCATCGTTAATTCAATGTCTGATGACTGCTTGCTCAGAACCAGATCTTATTCAAATATCGTTTTCTGAATGTACCAACTTTTGGGTAGACGTAAACATATCCTTCCTCGAAAGTCGATCCTTTTCCCGTAGGGGCTCCAATATATAAGTCTTCCATTTTGTCATTATTGACGTCCTGGCTCACTATCGACGATCCGAAATAAGAACCTACTTCAGATCCTTCAAAAATTTTTTTCTCATTCAGGCCATTGTAGATCACAACCTGAAAAAAAAAATCAAAAAATGTAGTACACTTGATGTTTTGTTAGAGTCATGTTTGAAATGCAGAGATTTTTGTTTTTTTTTCATGTAGACTTTAAAACGCACACTTTGAACAAGTAGGCTTTGGAATACACGGCGACAAAACAAAATGCAAATGTTTACTGCTAGCTGTTAAACTCTGACTTGAGCAGTGGTTTTTGTTCAATTCTTAAACACATTTACAATGGAGAATGAGAATTGAGAAAAATGGGATATGAGAGTCTGTTTGATACAAACCGGAAAATATGCAGAAGCAGCAAGCAATTTATACCAGGAGAGATATCCAGAGAGAAAGTAATTTTTAGAGACATTTTCGCAAGATTGCGACACAATATACATCATGGTGTTCAATTTGAAAAGAAATGGTCAAAGTTATAGAGCGAAATTTTTAACTATCAATAGACATACCGAGAACTAACGATAGTTGTATTTTGAAAAAGCACAAATTCAAGCAATACAGGACCAGATGAGTTCATAAACTCAGATCAGGAGATTTTGAATGCCTCATGGATATTTACTAGTGGTTCCTGGAAATTTGTAACCAATTGCTTGATTTTTCGTTGATTTGTATTTAAACATGATGGCATTTTCAACCGCTACAATTGTTATAGTTGAGCACAACAAAATCCTCATTTTATTGATATTTAGAAATTTTAAGTCAACATATTGAACCCCTTGTTGATGAATTGGCCCTAATGGAGCTCAGGACAATATATTTTCGGATTATTGCAAAAATGCAATAGTCAAAAAAATGTAGGCTGCATATTTTGGCAATAATTGAATAGGCAACTAAGAACCCAACCGATGGCCGGCCAGGTCACCGGACCTAACGCCTATGGACTTCATTTCTGGGGTAGGTTAAAAATCTTATTTAAAATTGCTGATCAACCGTAGACAGGAAGCGGAAGCAAATAGGAGAAGAAGGAAGGTCTCGTTTGAAACGACATTTTTATTTTCAGTTGTGTTGAATGACATAGTTGAGATGGTGAGGAAATTTATTCACGGGACTCGACTATTGTTATAATGTATGTAGAAATCCTGGTGTAGCAACTTATTCCTATGAAACTGCAAAATCAATCAAACGTGAAACATGCGCCCATTTCAATACGGGAAAACAAATTTAATTGCGTTGATATTTTTCAAATACTTGCGTTTATCGCCAGGGTCGGTTGTTTTGGAAATATGGAAAAATATGATAAAGTAAAAAATGGAATCACTGTCCCCACAAGGTAATTGTTGACATATTATTTCCAGAATTTGGAAATATACAATACTAGAAATAGTAACCACATGTTTCAAATGAGTCTCAAAATTCAGTTACATAACACCATTAGAACTTGACGATAATTCTATGGAGGCGCAATCTCCAACGGATTACAAAAGTATCATCACAAAAATTTAAACAAACTCGAATAAATCGATACAAGGTTCTTAGAGCAGTGTTGTAAGATATCAAGATTGTTGTTTTCATTCCATAAATGTCAATCTGAGGGTTAGTTAACTAAATTTTGCAAGCATTGTCAAATTCTTTAAATTATACTCACCATTCCTAACAAATGATTTGCTCGAGGTGCACCTGCAATACTGTGAATGACCCCACCAATTTTTATACTGGACACGGTATATCCTAAAATAAGAAAACACTCATGACTAATGTCAACTTGTCAAAATACTATTCTAAGTTTACATTCAACCATTTTATTTAGTTATTTTCTACTCCCACACTTTAATTAGTTTATTAGACATTTCCTCTCTGTACAAATTTTCCATTACAATATCATTCTAACCAATTAAACCAATAAAAACCATTATCAACTATTGCCCTGAACATCTGACAGATGCATTAATTTTGACAAGTCATAATTACTGGTTACCTAGCAGATTTTCAAACTGAATGCTTCTTGTGGTAAAAATTTTGATTTTGTGATTCTGTGTTCTATTTATGTTACTTTCCACCATATCTCATAAGTTTAGGTTTCATTTCCTTAAATAATATTCTATACTTGAGTTATTAGTAAATTTCAGAAATAAAGCGTTAATTTTCTTCATTTTATTTTGACTGATCGTTAGATTAAACAGTCCTACGTCTCGAGTCATATGTCTCATGCTCACGCCAACATAAAATAGTCGAAACATACTATTATTCAATTTTCAATATAAATTACGAATTTATTGTGAGGAAAAAAGTCATTAACATCTGATACGTACTGCATATTTGTGAGAGTTCATTCAAATCTCAAAATGTACTCAATATTCATATTCACAAACCGTCAAAGTCAAGTCAGGGTTTCTAGAATTTCATGAAAGACTATCTTTTCTCAAACGCACTTTCTGTGTCATTACCCAAGTCCACCAGAATTGGTGCTATACCATAAAATGTTGTTAGTATGGCATGTTATACGAACAGTTTGTTCTTCCATATGTTTCATAGTATTTTCTTGAGATATTTATAGTTGTTTCGAATGTGGCAGAGTGGAAGTATTTGAAAAACATGTCAAACTATTTATTTTGGCCACCAACACCGCGATAATTGATAAACAAATGAATAAGTGAAAAAACTACTAGTGCGTCGCTGTAAAAGTTGCAGCTAACTTTTGCCGCTGTCAAAGTGACAATTGCATTGTGGCATATGCAATTTTTTATACATGAGTTGAATTGTCAATAAAAGTCCATTTGATCTGGTCAACCATTTAATGAGATTATTCTCGTTTTCCGTCCATCTTTTAACTTTGGAGATAATGCAACAATATTTCGGGTTCCATCTACTGCATCGTGTTATTTTTATTTTTCCGAACAACTTCTATGATAGTATAAGCTTTTCCTCACTGTATGCACACTACTGTTGAAACAGCTTTTTTTTTGGACATACCTAACTAAATGGTGATAAAATCAATCACACTCACCTAGCAAGTCCATTCTTCTAAAGACAACTCGACTTGATGGAATTATTGTAAAATCATTTACATTCGTCAGTAATTGAGAAACCATACCACCTGAAATGAAACATATTTGGCATTCTCGTATGGTATAAGTGGGCATCAGGTCGATGAATTTTTTGCGTTACATTCTTACCATTCCAGTCCTTAATTCCGGGAGCGCCAAAAAGTGCCCTTTGTAATTCCTGAAAACATTATCGTTACAAAAACTGTAGATAGATAAATGATAGATGATTGCTTTTACATCACTTCTGGATAATATATCCTACAAACATGAAATTTTACGTTCTACAGTTTTTAAAAATTACAGTATTTTGGTGATTGTTTTATTATTGAAGTTAGGTTATTGTTCATTTTTAACACTTCAATTAATTAGTTTTGATTGTCAAATTATTGATTTTCAACTCTGATCTGATTCAATATGAGCAAAAGGGACGACTCAGTAATAAGTAGGTGACCATCGAGACAGTTGAGAGCTTTTACATTCATTGGGGTATATCTGTTCATCTAAGAATGATTTCGATTTCTTCATTTTCAAGTGATTGCACTCTGTTGATCTGTACTGACATACAATAATTGAAATGTGAAAAAATAATTGTATCATATATATATACAATATGAAAGCAATGGTCCAAGGACACTTCCTTTGGGAACACCGTGTCTATTTGTTTCAGTAACCTTAGATAATGCAGTTTCAAATTTGATGAATTGGTGAAGTCATTTACTAGTTTTGTATAATGGTTTTATAGTGGTATATGATGACAATTCTGTTATTATTACCTTAATGTAATGAACATCTATACCAGCTTGTCCATATGCAGAGTTGTAGAATGATGTTGCATCTATTGTGGATACGGATACTAAGAAAAAAAACATTGTGAATTACATTGTAATCTATTATGAGCAAATTAAATGAAACATGTCACTACGATAATAATACTAATTTTTAATATGAGATGAATTCAAAATACCTGAACCTTCCAACGATACAAAATCCTTTGATTGTCCAACCCTATTCAAAAATGATAGTAGCAATGGAAAAAACCACCTCATTCATATTTGAAGAAGTAACGGTTTTTTTCCTAGGTATCTGGTTTTTCTTCTCCAATGGGGCTGTTGAATTTTTTTCTGTTCGACGTTTGCCGACAATCGAACTACCCAAAACACTTGTAGTAATAATAATAATACTCCCTCACAGAGTGTACCCAAAGGCATAGCCTGTGCGGGTAGAAGACGGTATTATTATTATTGAATGAAGCGAAGATTTGTATAAAGTGTATAAATTTAAGAATTATTGCAAAGCGCTATCGACTTGAGTCATCTTCAGTGCTTACTAGTCAGGCAACAGGAAGTATCGAAATGTATAAAACATTGCATATTTGACAATTGCCACTTTTATCTGACAATTGTCACTTCGAACTGGCAGTTGTCACTTTGAGTTTGACTGAAGAACCATATTTTTGAATGGAGTTCGCACAAATGTGCCAGTTCTGAGTGGCAATTGCCCGATTTAAGAGACAATTGTCAGATCAAAGTGACAATTGTCAGTTCAAAGTGACAATTGTCGGTTCAAAGTGACAATTGTCAGTTCGAAGTGACAATTGTCATATCAAAGTGACAATTGTCATATCAAATTGGCAATTGTCAGTTCAAAGTGACAATTGCCAGTTCAAAGTGACAATTGTCAGATGCAAGTGACAATTGTCACGTCCAAGTGGCAATTCCAAATGTTTTGAAATATATTTTGTTGTTGGCCCTTCTACACCTTCGTAGAAGAAACGTCCTCAATTGTTTTCAAAACACTTTTCCCTGTTATAACAACCTGAGTGCTTATTCTCTTTTGAGACTGATCAACGTCTGACACTCATGGCGTACTAGGTATGTTGTAGAGGAATTCGATATTTGCAAGGGCTTCAATGTAAACACATTCATTGAGATAGGGATGATGAAAAATTGTAATATTTCATATGGTTATTCTCAGAAAGACATCAGCCTCTATTATAATTCACAACAAAAAATATGTCAATTCGTCTGAGAAAAAAAAGTCGACATGAAAATCTTCGACAGGTGACAACATGTGGATAATTGAAATCAGTCACTTGATGGCTCTCAATAAACCATTGAAATAATATAAAAGGGAAGTTTTTTTACAAAACTGAAAGTTCCAAGGCCGCGAATACTTGGCTGAATCACCCAGTATACATTCGTTTTCGAAATGAAACTCACCTGTTGCTTGTAACGGTACCAAAGTTGTTCGTGCACGGTCATCAAGAATAGCTGAGTTCTTCTGATAAACGCAGAATCCTTTCAACTCATAATAATATTTGAATAGGCCGCGTATTGACAATTTTCTTGGGGCACAGACCTGTGTGAAATAATTTCTATAACAGTAAGAATAATGATAACAATGTATAGTTGACGAAACTAAAGCACCGCGCTTTAATAACAAAGAGATTTAAAAAAAAACATGGAAAATCGATATAGCAGCGATTGAAAGTGGATGTAAAATGGAACCATGTACAGAGTAAGTCAAATGCATGTAAGTTTGTTATATAATGCAAGACCCAGCATTTTCGTTGTAAAGCAAGATTCCACCTGCAATCCATGCTCAGTGCCAACTTTTATTTGTTTGTCCAAAATATTACTGGATCTTAGACATTTTGTGTCAGTTCTGAGAGAACTACCCTTTGACGAGAAAATCGGTGTCATCTGCGAAAGCGATTGCATGAAAGATTATTGAAATAATTCATCAGATCATTAGAGCCTTGAGGGACGCCCTGTTCAATGGTTGCCGGTTGGCTTATGAGATTCTGAATTAGTACTCTGTGGATCCTGCTTCTCAAGTATGATTTAATCATCAAAAATCAATGAATATTCCGTCGAGAGCATTTATCACGTGCTCATTGATATCGTCTGGTGCTGTATCGGTGCTCTTGATTTGAGTGAGACAATGTTGATTTGGCGAAAGTTTATTGGCAGATAAAAATTCACCAATTGGTTCTCAATATTTAACTCGAACAGTTTCGAAAAACTTAAAGAGACTAATTCCTCTGTAGTTTCCATAAAGATTAAAGTCGCTTTTTTTTAATTGGTAACACATATGCTGTTTTCAATTTATCGGGAAAATTCCTTGTTCCATTGACAAATTCACAATGCATGTTATTGGTGTATAGCTGATAAGAACATATTTTTAGATTATTTAAAATTTCATCGAAGCCAATTTATATGGAATTTATTTATTTTTTCTCACACTGAATAACGTCATGCTCAGAAATTTTATGGAAGAAAAGAGAGTTGGAAAATTCAGATCGTTAGCTTTTGTTGTGGAATTCTGGTAAAGTTGCTATAAAAATTGTTGGTCTAGTCAATTTCAGAAATGTTAACGCCACCCTGACATATTGTAATAACATTGAAATTGGTTCCCTTTATCGTAATTTCATCCATGATTTGCCACATGGTCTTTGAGTCAAGTTGTTTATTTTCTGATCTACACAATGTTTGTGATCATCTTTCTATTTTTCCTGTATGTTATGGTAATTATAAAATATGTAGAGGTATCGATCACACACAGTCATCGACTTGGCATACTACTTAGCATAAAACATTCAAATGTGGAAAACGTACAGAATTCTAGACTCACAATGAACGGATTTCCTTTGTTTTCGTCTCCGTCAACGGCACCTCCCAAGAAGTTTTCTTTTTGAGTGCCAATTTGACCTAAAAAAAAAAGATTTATAAAACGGAGTAAGTAACTGATGATGGATTCTTATCTAGTACCGAGTCGAAATTATGTTTTTTCAAATACATATGATACGATAATTTCAAAGTTTGTTTGTGTAGGTTTTCGAGACAAAATTATCTCGGTGCACAGGAATATTAAAAATGTTCAGTGGTTGTGCGGTCAAGTGCATTCATTATCAACCTTGGTCAATAATATTATCAAATGACATATTTCCTGTCAAGATAAGCTAAGTAAAATAGCTGTGGACCAACGGATGACACAATTAAAGATTATGATTTTGATTTCTTGTTCTTCAGGAAATGTATTCATTTATGTGTACTCACCAATGCTTATATTATATTTGTCACAGCCTTTGTCGTTCAGAGCATCACACGAAAATACAGCACCTCCTATGTTTGGATCATGTTTTGGAGCCCCAACTATAACACTGAAAGGAAAACAGTCATCGAGTTTCTTTTTGTTTGTTATATGCCAATCGATCAAATTCCTTTTCATCTCGACACCAACACAGTCTGTCCACAAAGCAATCTCCGTGATAAATTTTCAACTGATTGATTTTTTTTTAAATTATTAGTTAATAACGCGTTACATACCGTATTTTTTTTACGAACTCCTATTAAAACAACATAATGATGTATTTCAAAGAATGGATTAGTCATGGTAATGTTTTTGAAAAATTCCTTCAAACAAAGTTTGTGGATCTGTGATTATTAGATCATTTAGCCTACATTTCCTCCTGCATGCAAAGGAAGAAAAGACATTCAACTCCAGTTTAAAACATAGGATTTATTTTTAACACTAACAGCATAAAAGCACCAATTATTGACAAAGAATATAGTGTTTCAAGTATATTGAGCGATCTTATATTTTTCAATAAATACAAGAAATATGCTTATTTTTTAAACACCCACTAACAAGGCTGAAATAGCTATTAGATGAAAAAGGATAAAAAATTAAAGTATGGAGAGAAATTACTCCTTCCCACTCAAGATGGGCTCTTCATCTCGGGAACGGTTACATACAGAGCAATTCTGCGAACGCCAATCGATTCAGAATGATCAAATTAGTATATTCTGTGAATTTTGAATCAAACTATAAAAAACACAATTATTGGAAAAATCGAAAAAATTCCCTAAAAATCTTGAAAAATATAAAATCAACAGATTCACTTGCAATCCGCACTATATACGCAAAATTTTATGCAGGTTCCAAAAATATATGATTTGTTGATGCTCAGATTCAAGGTTTGACAAATAAAAGGAATATAACGTCAAAATTGTCACGAAAAGGACTGGAAAAAAATATGGAAGGAAATGACTCCTTCCCACTCCAGATGAACTCTTCAACTCGGGAACATGTGGGTATTTCGCCAATCTAGCCGGTCATAAATCAAATTCTAAGATATTCACGAAGGTGGAAAAAAACTGGTAAATATTATTGCTAAATGACTAGAGAATAATAGGACCCATCCCCGTTTCTCATCGACTGCTTCGACGCTCTAGTATCGGTCGGAACATTACTTACTATCTCTGCAAGGGTACGTATCTTTTTTGGCTTTCGAAATACGATCATGTCCGTTAGAAAATTAAATTTTTTTTGAACACTGATTTTTGTGAGAATATTGTTATGGATTTGAATCAAGAAGGTAAGAACACATACTTGTGAAATGATTTGCTCTGATATTTCTGATAATATATTGTTTTATCGTCTTTCGAAAAATAACTTTAGGATAATCAAATTTTCCTCCGAGTTTTTACGTATAAAAAGGATTTTGTTGTATTTCCGGGTTCGTCCCGGTTACTTTTTCAATTGGTATTGTGGGATAATAGTTTGTACAATATAATCATCATCAGATCAGCTGCACATAATCGCACTTTTGGTAATTAACCATTATAGTGAAAAAATGGAAAATTTTAATTGAAAACTCACATTTTGTTAACGTTATAATTATTCTGTTTCAGAGTCAGCTGTAGTGTCGGGTGTGAGAATAGTGATCCGTAGATCACTGTATGATAAAATGCAATGCAATGGGCCGCAGTGGTCATGATGGTAGAGCGCTAGTCTATCAATCCGAGGGACGTGGGTTCGATTCCCAGCATGGTCACTGGTCTCGTGCTAAGAATCGCACGTTAAAAGGTAAGACCTCGTTAATCCTTAGCTCGCACAAGTTTCGACTTCTGAGGGCTGTCGTTCGTAGGGGGATGACAAGCTGGTTAACGGAAAAAACAATTTTAAACAATTTTTAAAGGGAATTTTTTTTCTAATATTGAAAAAATATTTAACAGTTTGGAGAGTTATCTCAAGTTTTTTTCAAATTACATTGCCACATAATAAAGACGACATTATTATTATTATCAAGTAGAAGAAGAAAAATGTAGTTATTTGTATTGCGGCAGATGATGACAAGTTGATACAAGTTGTACGAACGAAATTATGAACATCTGGAAAAAGAGATGCTCCAAATATACTTCCCCAACGAGAACTATACGAAGTTGACGAAACCAAAGAGGGCACAAGAAGACCAAGAAAAACAACTTAGGCTGTTAGCATCTCTTTCAAGACTCATGGAAGCTGATTTATCTTGGCGAAAATATGAGATTATTAGAAGTGACAGTAAAAAGTTTAATGCGAGTTCGAAGTAGCCTTGTGCCTCTTCAACTCTTGAATATGGTACCAATTAACAAAAACTATTGTGGCAAAATCAAAACCCATCATCAACGCTATATTGTCTTCCCATTCGAATCAGATTCGTTAAAGAAACTGTAGATATTACCAAAGAAGAATTCGAAGATCATGTTAGATAATAAAGTTTGAGTTTAATAAAAAATCGTTCAAATTTCAAATATAGTTGTTTCTATGACACCTCATCTATTACAAACTACTTTTTATAGCTTTAAGTCAATTATGAAGCCATTATAAATCATTAAACCCAAATGAATAATTTTGACTGGCTAGATTGGCCAAATACCCCACTGTGGAACGGTTAGAGGTAGAGCAATTCTGCGAACGCCAATTGATTCAGAATGATTAAATTAGTTTAATCTCTGAATTTCGAGTAAATCAATATAAAACAATATTATTCGAAAAATCGAAAAAAATCTTAAGTGTTAGACCCCTAAAAATTATGAAAAATACAAAATTGGCAGATTCACTTGCAATCCGTACTATGCAGTGCGGCTTTAGTCCCCCCTGTTAACTTTTGAACGGTTTGACGTACGAAGGTAAAAAAAACCGTTTGGAGGGTTTCACCGATACTACTTTTTGAAATAAAACGTATTGTAATTGCTCGATAGATGGAGAGGGGGGCATATCAACTAAAAAAAATAAATGGCATGGGGGTCATGTTGTCACATCGTTAAAAATATAATTCAATTCTCTTTTCAACCTTCTACATTTTTTAGATTTTTGTTTTTACGTTTTTCACAATATGCATTTGAAATGTAAGAATAAGTGCGGATATGGCGGGTCTGAATTCCTTTTCTTTGGTGTGAAATAACGAGACAGATTTTTTTTGAATGGAACGAATTTCGAAAAATGTTTAGATGGTTGAAAATAGAATAGAATTATCTTTTCAACGATGTGACACATGACCCCCCATGCCATAAAATTTTTTTTAGTTGATGGCGCGGGGGGGGCCCATCTATCGAGCAATCACAATGTGTTTTATTTCAGAAAGTAGCATCGGTGAAACCCTCCAAACGGTTTTTTTTATGTTTGTACGTCAAACCGTTCAAAAGATAACAGAGGGGGGGGACCGAAAATATATTATGATTTGTTTATGGTTACATTCAAGATTTGTCTTATAAAAGGAATACAAAGTCAAAAATGTCACGAATAGAAGTAGAACAAAAAGGGAAAGGACTCCTTCCTCCCTCCAAATGAACGATACGCAATGTGAGTTGTCTAGATGTCAATCCCGACGTCTGGTGCTTGCTTGGAGTTCGCGCCTACCACCCGGGGTGTTGCTGTAGGTTTTCCTATAGTTGAAAAGTGAATACGCCAAAAATCAGTAAGTCGTCCCGGAGCGCCACGGCAAATAATAATAGTAGTCGTCCTCTATACCCGCACAGTCTATGTCTTTGGGTACACTCTATGAGTGTTTATGAGGGAGTATACCGGGTGGTCCACAAGACTATCCACCCTCAACAACTCCCCGAAAATTGATTTTACTAAAAATCGCCGAGACACGTCGATTTTTGTTTGGAGGAGACACCATGTGACGTAAAGTAGGTATTTGAAACTTCAACCCCCTACACCCCAGAGTAACCCAGAGTAATCATTGTGAAAGTAATTGAATTCTGACTCTATCAGTGCAAAATTTTCTTGATTTGAATGAGGCGTTCTCGTGATATTCGACTTCAAATGTTCAAAATGATCTCCATATTGTCTCCCAGACAGTAGTAGAGTTCAGTCGTAATTATCCACCGATTATCTTCTTTTATTTGCTCACCGAGTACACGTTTTAGTTTTTCGTTGTCAACATGAATGTCAAAGAACAAATACTAATCTCGGAGAACCATTTTTTGTGAAATGGTGATAGTGTAGAATCGAATTGTGACCACGTATTTCAACAATTCTACTTGTATCGCGGTGGTTTACGCAAAAGAGAAAGTTGAAATCATTTTTATTTCTGTTGCTCGAAATGAGTGTGCACGAGCAACTCGGATCTTCAATAAGAGACACGAGAACAGAAACGTAACTCACAAGTGAGTATTAGGAAAAATGGTTATTAGAAAAGGTTTTGCTAGTTTTTTCATTCTAGATTAGTATATCTTGGATCTTGTGGTGAAATTCCTTGAGACTGGATCAGTTAACAATGAAAAAAGGAATAGGATGGCTTCAGTTACAAACGAGATCAATGAAATAGAAGTTTTAGGACAAGTTGCACGGCAACTAAGTAGCATAACAGGCATATCGGGAACCTCCATAATGAGGGTGCTAAAATTGCACAAATTTCATTCGTATATGTTGTATCTTCACCATGAACTGAATGAGGATGACAACGACAGACGCTCTCAATTTTGCGAAAATGTAACAAGAATGATACAGAGGAACCACGGATTCATTAAGCATATTTGCTACAGTGATGAGTGTTAATTTTTTTTGAACGGGTTAGTGAACAGACACAACTCTCGCTATTGGAGTCAGAACAACCCCCACCTACTTAGACAGGAGCACACACAATGGCTCCAAAAGTTGAATGTGTGGGCAGGGATTCTGGGTAATGAAATCATTGGCCCAATATTTATCAAAGGTGATTTAAATGGTGCGGTTTATTTGGATATGCTGCAGAATCAGATTGAACCACTTATTTCGGATGCTGTTAACACGGACCTTGATGATGATGGTAATCCAAATCTATTGGCAGATAACATTTATTTTCAGCAAGATGGGGCACCACCTCATTTCTCATTACAGGTGCGACAATGGCTATCCCAAACTTTTCCAAATCAGTAGATAGATCGTCGAGGTCCAATAGAATGGCTAGGACGCTCGCCGGACTTGGCACCCGATGATTTTTTCCTGTGGGGTCATTTGAAATCCGTTATTTATAAAACTCAACCTACTGACCTGAACGATTTGGAAAAAAGAATTATAACTGAATGCCAGGCAATTTGAAGACAAACATTTTCAAAGGTGCAAGAAGACTTTGCAAATAGACTCTACTACTGTCTGGGAGTTAATGGAAGTCATTTTGAACATTTTTTGTGAATAAATGTTTGAGAATCTATTTCGTATAATTTATGTACTCACAATTCAACAATATACCATTTAAACTCGAATATCTCGAGAATGCCTTCTTCAAATTTAGAAAATTTTGCACTGCACTCCCTATTAAAATTATAGAGGGGGTTGCTCTGGGGAGTAGGGGGTTGAAGTTTCAAATACCTACTTCACGTCACATGGTGTCCCCCTCCAAACAAAAATCAACGTGTCTTGGCAATTTTTTGTCAAATAATTTTTCTGGGAGTTATTGAGGGTGGATATAGTCTTAAGTAGACCCCGGTATGCATATATTAACTTTGTCAATAGGAAAACTCTTCTTAGACAATAAAGTACTTTGATTGATTAACTATGTACCTACCTGTCATACTATTCGCTCTCATGAAAACTGAAAATTACCACTTACATCGGATTGGATCCTTTCTGTAACAACAAGCTGTAACCAAAGTAGGTGCTTCTGTTCACGCTTTGTTCATTCAAACTAATGTGTTTCACATCATTAATATTAAAATTCAAACAACTAACACACACTATGCCAAGAACGAAGGATATAAGTGTTTTCATTTTCAGTCTTAATTTGTCAACTCGTAATTTGAAGCGTTTACTATCATCAGTACAGTAGTTGTTTCTTTACAAACCAACTATATCGTATTGTAAGAGAGAACTAACTGATAAGTTTTGTTGAAACGTGTGGACACCGGAAAACGATTCATCATATTTTGACTCACTAGGGTGTGATTGATGGTGCTACGAGGGAAATGAGTGGAATAATACTGATAATAGCCAGTATCACTCATTACAGAACACTGATAGGTAAACCAGCTGAATAAACTATTCTTCGATTACGGAAAAAAAATAACCTATCATCTGCATCACTAGTATAGATAAAACTAATAAATGACAAAATGTTATGAAAATGATGGGTTACATTTTGATAATGTACGGTTTTCGCAGTAAGAAAGTGCAAAAAGTGCAAAAGAAAACGTAACAACCGTCCTGAATGTGTATGAAAATTCTAAAGATGCCTTTGCTATATAGTTCCAGATCCCAGTAAAGACTTTGGCTGAGTTTGGTACAATATTTCTATAGAGAATGATGGACACGTTGCTTTCGAATCTAAAAAGTACACCGGCTTATTGCCGTAATTCTTGGTTCACTCCAGATACTCAGGGCACATGATTTTCGGATCCAGTAATCACTCACTCCACAGACGTGGGAAGTGTTGATTGGGATGGGGTTAATGACACACCATACATTACATTTTTTTGCACTCGTGTAGATAATTATAGCATTTGCACGCAATATATACAATCGAAACAAACTTTATTACTGTGAGCTGTTTTCAATTCATATTGGGAAATTTTAATGTATTTTTTCATATTCTGAGTATCTTATTATCCCACTTATTCAAGCTCAAAATGCCAATAATGATAAATTCCCTCGATGACCGAAATGTGCTAATGTTATTCTAATTACTGATATCGAATGATCTTAATCCAACAGTTGAAGACTTAACGCATATTTCGTTGACATCGCAAACGATTCTGGATCAGATCTGTGTCAACTTCACTACTGGCAATAAATGTAAAGTGGTCGATAATAGATCATAGATCATAGAACTGTTTTCTTTTCAATTCCAATTACTCCAAGAAAGGTAAAATACGTAAACGTATTATAAAAGAAGAAATTCTGAACAATTTGAAAAATGTATTGGAAAACGAAAGCTGGTTGGAGATTTAATTGGTTGGTGGAAATGAAATAATAATTGATCTGTTTCATGATAAGCTAACGGATTACTTCAATAGTGAATGTCCTTTCAAAAATATTGATATAAAGAGAAGTAATTCTCAGAAATGGGTAAACAAAAGTCTGAGAGAATCTAGCACGAATCCGAGAAACATTTTTCATATGCAAAAAATTAACCCGAAATTATAAAATTCGTAAAAAACAACACGAACAATTGATGAAGGAAACCAAAAAATTGGTCTTTCTTGTCAGGGTGGAATTTTCTTAAGCAGACTGAAAAGTCACTTATAAACGCCTCTTTTCAAAAAAGGCTGTATAATATAGAGAATTACTTATCTTACAGTATCTTGACAATCTCCTGAAATGTTGAAAATTTTGGAATACACCTTGTGGAATTCTCTGAAGGAGTTCCTAATGAAGATCGTTCAACAATTACTGCTATATATATACTCTATGGAAAAAGTTTGGAAGGTGTAGAAGCTACTATATTTTGTGATATTAGTCACGCTTTTGACTGCGAGGTTTTATTACAAAAGCTTTATCATTTTGGAATAAGAGGAAAACCTCACATGATGAGTTTGCATGAATCGTATCTACAAAAAAAGTGTTGAAATAAATCATTAAGTAGAAATAACATTCAAACTCACTTGATACGACATCTATGCTCAATGGAATTGGAGTACCCCAGGGCTTTGTTTCGGAGCCAGTGCTATTTGAACTTTATTTTAAGTAATGAGTTGCCCGTAATTTCACCAGGAGCCTTCTTTTGCTTAAATGCTGACGACACAACACATTTATTTCGAGAAAAAAATGAGGCTATGTCTCTAAGGCTGGTTACCTAGCCATTCTTTATTCCTCAACTTACGCAAAACGCAATATAGGTATGTCTTTTCATAAACGTCATCGTAATTTTACAACAGAACTAGATAATTATAAATAATAAATCAAAAGAACAATCAACAACTTCGATACTAACTTCTCATTCACCACTCAGTGAGTAAATCTCATGAAAAATCTTAATGGCAAGTGTTATCAAATTAGAGTTTTGAGAAACGTTTTGTATATACAATCCTTATTGTTGTTTCATTATGGTCAATGTCAATCCTGACTATTTTTATTTGGGGAAACTTATCTTCATTACAAGAAAAAGAATAATATTGCTGATGTTTCTTCAAGGACGTCCTGTACCTAATTAATCAAAAAATATAAAATTCTCACAGTTCATATAGTCTGTTTATCGTGGAACTATTGATTTATATACATAAGAATCTCGATTAGTTTATAAAAAAATTATCTATACATTATTAAAATTCAAGAATAAAAAGTTATCTTCATATTCCAAGTAACCATCCATCATTGTGCCAAAATTCCTATCAAATAATGGGCCTTATTATAGGCTCTATAATATTTTCCCCAGTGAATATAAACGTTTCACTGAGTTCAATCATTTCAAAAAAAAATGTTAAATTAGTTATGTCAGACAGAAGTCCCCACAATATTGATGAGTTCACTGATTATTTCAAATAAAGTCGTTATTTTACCTCTGAATACAAACAGATTAAAAATTTCAGTTTCAGTTGATACGTCAACTAGAGTAGGTACTTCTACCACGTCACTGAAGATGACTGCAGTTGCAGTCGAAACGTTTGGAGATTTAAACCAAAGAGGACCACGGCAAAACCCGGGAAACAACCAAACAAACCAAACAGATCAAAAAATTATCACAAAGAAAACTATATTTAATAAAAAGTGACCTACAAGTAACTCGTCTTTTACTAGTGCTTCAATAATTCTCGGTTGACTCTCGTACCAATCATATTTCCCACTATTATCTCCCTTTGAAGAACGTCTAGATCACCGTACTGATAAAGATGTCTATACATAAGTTTATCAGCACGGATTTTCCCGTACTATAGTGCATCATAAAATATGCATTTGATGATCTCAAGAAAGTATTTATTTATAAAGTGGTCTGTCCGCAAGCGTCGAAGGGGAGAAATACTAGGGGGCAGTTGAAGGATATTTAACTAAAAGCACATTTATTTTGCCATTTTGTCCATGCTATACGAAGGTATTTTCAGATTTACCATCCGACGTTTCGTCTTACGGCCACCATCATCAACTTATTTTTTTCTTATGGGCTTCATATTGAACTGATACAAATTAAAATAGAGTTTTTCATTCTGATTCCAACGAAGTATTATATGTGATACATTGTTATGGCACAACTTTTTATATTCCATAAAAACTAGAATTTTTCAGTAGGCTCCGACTCCGTCAAAAACACTTCTTAATTGAGTTGATTCATTGTTATGCTATTACCTATCACATAGTCACGTCTGCTGTCACAATTTCAAAATTATAATAAACGTAAAATGTTTTTTTTTTAAACCAAGAAAAACGGGAAATGATGAATCTGTTTTATAAATCAGACAGTAATACTGAGAGAACTGCACAAATGTATCTTCAACTATGGCCAGAAAGAATACAACCACCGAGAACATTATTTAAAAAATAAGTTAGAAACCTGCGGTAATAAACTTCTAACCTTTTATTAAAATATTGAATTTATTATTGCAATTTAGAGCATGGCGAGTTTATAAATAAAATGTAAGTTTCAAATTGGTTTCAAAGTATGTTACAGATTCCATGTGGTAGTCAATTTCTGTACCAGGTATAAATGAATTATCGGTTCATCTTTCTGGATTTTGTGTATCCTTTGTGAACATGTATTTCCACAAAATAAACCAGTCGTCAATCAAAGAAGTGAATTTTGTCCACACAAAAACGGATTATGGTCAAATTATTTAGGAAAATAATATAAAATGAAGGAAAATCAAAAAACGCACATTATTATTAGTCAATAATATTGCACTACGAAATTTTTTAATTTTCGATTCTGCCACAACTATTTTGACTTTCAAACGGTTTTTACATTATTTTAGATGGTGTTATTGTTTCAATTTCCAAAAAATTTGGTCTTCCATTTCGAGTATTAGAATGATATTTAAAATGTTTGAGATTCGTCAAATTCAATTAGATAACAACAATCACCATCACCATATCCCTGGAATATTGACTCGAGGACAAGGCGCCATCTCTGGATCCGATTACAGAAACAGACCGCGATCTCATTTGTTGTCTCCAAGAAAATATAAACAAAATCTAATTAGTTGAAATACCAGGGTTTTTAGACATCTTAAATATTTTTTATCAGTGTTACAACAAAATTATTAGAAAGCTTTATGAATTGATGTAATTCAATAGGGTTCATCTGCAGCTAATGAGGTGGCCAAACAATGCTGACAGATAATATGCCTGAAAAGTAATATGAAGGAACAAAACACTGTGACATGGTTTGCACAGTAAATCTTTCTTTGTAATGTCTGAGGTTCTACTCCTATCCAATGATCACGAAAATGCATAACATACATTGAGAATTCTGAATAAATATCATCAAATTATGTTTGAAAAAAAATGGTCTTTTCAATAATAAAACAAGAATCTATTTCAACAAAAAATAGGTACTGTATGAGAGTGGATTTTATAAGGATTTCTTAATTTTCACCTACTGAAATATGAATTGAAAAATACATATTGTAAGAGTTTGATGAAATGATAAATAGCCTTTCAAACGGAATGTAAACGTATAACTCCAATAAAAATAAAATAAAAAAGTAACATTTTTTCAGTTTTTGGCATTATCCTAAATCATAATAAAACTGCAGCGTATGCTATCAGACCTCATATTAAGGACTGAATTTCTTTATTAAGAATACTGTTAGTCCAGTCCAAGCTGATATTATCCAAGTGGTTGTCAAAATCTACCAGATTGTTGTATAATGAGTCATTCAATCCCGAAATGCATATATTTATTGCATCATCTGAAATGATCAGGTCTTCACACTGGCGGTACATCCCATCAGAATACTGAGCAACTCTTAGAGAACTTTTTCCCTTTTGGATACTTGTAGTTGTTGTGTTCACCTGAAAATAAAGTGAAGTGGTGTACTGAGAAAATATATATAATTTATGAATAACAATGTGGATGAAGAAAATCAAACATCAAGCTTTCAAAATGTCTCCACTCGAATTCTTTTCAATATCAAGTGCGAGAATTTGTGTTTATTTCTCAATTTTTCCCAAATTTATCTCATCAAACACTATCAGTTTTTTCAAACGGTCCAAAAGACACAGACTAGATACTTACGATGACTACATAGGGCGAGCTACAATTTGCAGCAATTTTATCAGAAATTCGATTATACAATTTATCAAAAGAATCCTCTCGAATGTTTTCAGGTGCTACATAATAACCTGCTATAGTTAATCCCTTCTTCGAAGCATATTCGTCGATCTACAAAAAACTGTAAGTACATAAAGCATTGTCAACAATCATACAAAATACCTGCATTAGGGCTATTTCTGCCATAGGTGTTAGATTCAGACTAATGTGAAACAATGGTATTGCATCCACAAATTCTATTTCCTTATTATTGTTCAGGGTTGACATTTTTGATAACAACACTCCATTCACACTGCAGTGAGGGTATTTAGCAGCATGTAATACCATTTTGCAATATGCTCTCTCGGTAAATTTAACATTCGTCATATCGAAAATTAATGAATATTTTTATATATACAGAAGTACACAAATTATTGATCTTAAAAAAGAACAAAATTAAACTTTCAACAGTCTCAAATTCTAACCTTTAACCTTCAACTGTCAATTTTCTGTAATGACAGTGACAAGTAACTAACACGGTGACTTTAGTATCACAGAAAGAAGAATACAAGAAGCGTTCTGTGATTAATTCAGATAAAATGCATGTAGGCTGCGCTTCCTAGAATTTGGATGAATATCAATGAATAGTCGCTTTTGTAACACTTTGTATAACATTCTGTTTACGCAAGGTTTTTTCAGATCAGGTTAGGTTGGCTAATAATTTAAGAATTTTTTATTGTTTGCACCTGTCTTCTCACTTAACTTTCCCGCATTACACTGACCAATCGCAGAGCTAATCCTTCATGTGTTTTACTAACATAAACTTAAAAAACTTAACTGAAATCAGTAGGTAAAACTTCATTGCTACAACGTTATACCTAATAACAGTTCTAAAACAGCTACATAATTTTCTCAAAGATTAATAAGATCTTACGTCTTTCATCAGAATAAACACAATGTTGTTTCTATATTAGGTGTATTCTTTCGTTTTGATCAAACTGAAAGAACTGAAGTGAAGTGATCCGACAGTTTGACACATTTTTACATCTCATGCATGTACCAAGTACGTCAAAATCTGACTGCAACCTCTTATTTGAACTCCCGTAGATGAACCAGAGACCTCGCCGAGCGGTGAAAATGTCATGCTTATGCTAAAATCGGATAGAGGTCTCCTCTGTATATTATAAAGTGAGATCGCCGGTACATACTAGAAAGATTTTGCATAGAGGAATATACCGGTTACATCCTGACGGGAGGTACCAAGAATATGCGTTCTATGCATACTTTTTCATTGAATGCTTTCTTTCATTGGTGAAACTAGTGCCTGTTTTCTGTATCATCACCAAAAGGAGATTTCCAAAAGATACATGAAATAAATGAGCACTTGTCTCACCAATGAATTATTCTGAAAAGTAAAAGAAAAACGAATCTTGTTGGAATAAATATATAATCTACCCATAAGAACGAACATAATGATCGAAAAACGAATATTAAACATTCCACAAAAAACACTTTGTGAAAACTAAAAATTACTTGCTCTTGAAAACTATATCAAAACGTTATTCAGTCTTATAGGACCATAAAAAACAAATTTTAACGTCTTTAAAAATATTTCAATAAAAAAAACACTATAACGACTTTGAAAAGTAGTTAATGAACATATAATCATTTATTTTACCTGTTCAACCTTTATTACTTAGTATGGCGAAGCCTGCTTGAACCTCATCCCTTTGTGTAATATATATATCATGCTTCCTCATCACAACACCTGGAAGAAACAAGTTTTGGCTTGCACTGACAATAAAAGTATTGCAGAAATCGATTGAAATGTGTATACCCACCTTCCACAACGCTGAGGTGGGATCTCTATTCTTTGGTTTTGGCTTAGTCCTAACTAGGAACATGAGTGAGCCAATTCCTTGGACAGAAACTTTTTAAAAATCCTAGTTATAGTCTTTCCAAGTCGTTCCACCTATGGACTTGAGTTTTACATCAAAAGCGAAAAATAATTTAGTATAGATATAACACATTATGCATGTTTGGAGTACCGGCCTCTCTGAAAAATAAAAACATACATATCCACTCATTTTTTCAATTAGAGATCGAAAATATGATGAACAATTAACAGAAATTGATAATTAGACTCGCCTTTCTATAAAAATTGAACATTAACAAAATGAGTAGAATAAGCAGTAACAACTAACAGCACATAAACATAAAATTGATTGGCAAAGCGATGAGCTGTCATGTCAAATGTCAAAATGCCAAACAAAAAATATCTAGCATTTCTTTTCCATCCTCTCATAAGTAGCCATATAATAAAATATTCTCGTTTCCTGATATTGGTTGCGAAGGCTCGAAGGAAACCTAAATGGGGCTTTTCCAATGTGAAGGTAAGGTTCAATGCAGAATTAAAAAGAAAAAATAAAGTTATTTTCTGTCGGTTACATTGCTATCTGTAGAGCATATCAGTAGATTTGTATTGGTACATTCACAGCATGTACTCAATGTTACGTCATAGCATGACATTCTTAACACAAATGACCATGACATACTAGGTACATCTCATAGATGTAAAACGAGTACATCTGTAGTACGTACTCAAGGTTACATCTCGTATCCAACTTTACATCCTAGGTACATCGCATAGATGTAAAATGAGTACATTTGTCGTACGTATTCAAGGTCACATCTCGTATACATCGATATCACAGCTTTGTTAACAGAGATGGTTGAAGTGAAGGTCTTCACCTGAAGAATATGAGCCACTTGTCTTGCCCATTGGCACAAGGAGTTCTTATCACCGAGTAACGACAGGTAGCTCCTGAAGTAATCTGACTGACCACAAAATAATCATGTTCAAATCAACCCGTTTGTTAAGTCAGGTGAAGTTCAGTTCAGAGATAACAAAATTGTAAAGCAGCTTCAAGCAATCTAAACGTCATGGAAAAACCTTCTTCCGACGTCCAAATCAAACGTAAAGTGCTTTGATAAATGAATCTGAATTTTTAAAGAAGCTATTTGATCATAGAACGCTCATTTTTTATCCAGATTTTAGAAACACACCATAGGACCATTGACATTTCGCAACTTTGACTTTTGACGTGTTACATTTTGACAAATGACGATTCATTCAAGTGATTACAAATAAAAAGTTGTTCCTGTGAGAAGTGAAGTGTTCTACTAGTCCAGAAACTTCAGAAAGTGTTTCTAGAATATTGTGAAAGAAGCAAATTACCAAGAATTTTTCTTCAGAGTTTCAGTCAACGCCAGGTAGGCATGCATTATAACAGAATAGAATACCATTAATTTCCCTTATGATATTATGTGGGTAAACAATTATGTCGGATTATTGATGACTAACTTGTTAATATGTACCTACTGATTAGGGTATTTCCCTAAAGGTACTCAGATTTATTATCAGATAATACTTCTATCCAAACAGTATCACATGTTATATGCGATTTTCTAATAATATTTTTTATATAGTTGCAAGGCCATCCTCCATCCTCATACATTTTGAATTGTTCCCGAGTTCTAGTTTGTATAACAATTGGTATCGCTTTTCAAACGGGTTATAATAATCAAGATACAAGAAATTTCAGCAGCAGATTCATTATTGAAAGTGTCAGATTGGCTTCGAATTTGATGCAGAACAAACGTATAACAGTGTCTTGGGTGAGTGCTACTAAACTTGTAGACAGAAACACTGAACGTGAAGAGCTGGGATTCGATTTACACTTGTATACTTTGTGAAAAAATTGACTTAATTAGTTCGAAAAGTATAAACAGACTTCCTATTGGGGAAAACCCGCTTGACGAAATCACAATTTAAACTGAACAGTTGAAAATTTCTAGCTCAATGTGATGTAAACCACACCGAACATTTCACTATGTTTATATATTAAATGAATGTGTCGAGTGAAAATTATACTTTACAAATTACACAACACTAACATTTACTGCTGACAGTTGTTTCGACACACAGTGTCGTCTTGTGTAAATTATTGTGAAGTATCATTTTCACTCAACCCATTCATTTTAAATTAATTTACACACATTGAAAGGCGAAACTGTAAAACACAAATATTCATAGTTGGCCCTAAATTGAAAATTTTAATTGAAATCCCCAAAACCTTCAAGATAAAATTAATAAGTTATTGAAAGAAGTAGTATGGGTGACTTATACTTTGGAAGAATTCTATATACTCAATTTGTAGGCTAGCTTTATCATAATTTGTTTTATTGTATTCAGTATTTCAGTTTTTTCTGTAGTCATGTTTGTCTATACATGATTTTGAAGTGTTGATTGATTCTGCCAAATTGACAATTTTGATGAACTTTTGCAAGTTAAAGGGATGGAGTCCTTTTCAAAGTAAGATCCTAGATACAGTCAAGAATATATAGTTTTTCGTCAAAATAGGTTATCACTTCTGCAAAAGATCATCTATAATCATCATTACTTCACCTCTGGTACCACTACAGTTGTTATCTCGATAATATTGATTGCTTCATATTTGGATGGTACTTAAAAAATGATTGAGAAAGGCAAAACTGAATCAACATAAGTAATCGTTACTATTGGGGAATTCCATGATTACTGTTGATATGTTGGTGTTATGGCAAATAATAAAACCTAATAGCAGTCCTCCACCCCCACAGGCCTCTGAGTGAGATTATTACTATTGCTAGGTCAGTCATCGATTTTTTTACATTCAATTACGAAAAATAAAACCATGCAATAGAAAAAAAATATTTACTTAGAGGTTAAATAATTTCGATTAAGTTGAAATCCCCTTCTCTCCACACCATCCCACAAACTGGAAATTTGAGGAAAATATCGTTCAGAAAACATCAGAAAATTTCTTCCCTCTAAGAACATTGAATTACATCTGACAGCTATTTGTGTAATGTTCCTCCAGGAAGATACTATGGCTATGTGCTAATTGTAATCAAGCTTTGATTACTATCCCCCAAACATGTCATGTATGCAGGTGGTCATTCCCAACCAGTTGGGGCATATCATTTGATGCTTGATTACAATTAATACTTGCCCAAATTGATGTCAGATGTAATTAAATGTTTGGAGGGGAAAGTAGTTTTTTTTTGACATCAAATTTTCCACTTTGTGGTGGTGTGGGAAGAAGGAGATTTCGACTCTGTCGAAATTATTTGTTTCATTTGTTTGAACCTCTCTGGCACACTTTTCGAACTGTATTGGAATACATGTTAAAGTAGATTAATACAAAAAATAGTATGTTTTTTTTTGTCATCAGATAGTTATTAGACTTTTTATCATCGCATACCCTTAAATTGTCACATTACATCACATGGAAATCTTGCAACTGTCATTTCTCAATAGTCTGTACCCTCATTCCCAGCATCAACACCAGCTGAAGGTTCTACTGCCTCTGGGTCAAATTCTGCGCCAAAGGCAGCTCCAAAAGCTACAGCCAAAGCAGTAGATATCCCAGCAAAAAAATGCCTCCACTTCCAAAACTCCAACACCTAACCTGATGCTGCCAAAGCAGATCATCAGATGTTCTGACGCAAAGAAAAAGTAAAAAAAATCTCGATTCATAAGTTTTGATTGCATTCTTCTATAGGCAACAGGTTCTTAGGCCTATGTGATATTCATACCCCAATTGAATAATATCAGTTTTATGAGATACATTTAGTAGATTTTTAATGTGAATCATTTTAAATAAAAAATGTTTTTTTTCAGTTTTAGGTAAACATCATGTCGCAGTGGAATAACGGTCCTTATGCTCCAGGTATGTTGAAAACCATTTTTGAAAGTACCTGCACAAGTTATTTCAGATGAAATTGATCATTTTCCATGGTTATAAATCTGAGTTTTGAAACTACTAGAAAATTGTGTCAATTGAAATTAGTGCTAATAAAACACCATTAGAATATATCTGAAACGTTCTTCCAACCCACATAATATATGAATCAAAAGATACAATTCTAAAAGTAAGCAATAAACATGCCACTGGAATAGAGAGTCTTTTGATAAAAGTAATGAAAATGAATAAAAATATACCAGATAATATGAAATCATGATATGGGATTACAATTTTATGGTAAATATCACATAAATGAAATACATCACAATAATACATAATTTTTATAACTTGTATACTTAGTACATATTTCATATAATCAGTGGATATTGAAAACTCATAATCAGCAAAGATACTGCTGGTATCAGAGTACATTTATCATGTGTGGGTTTGTGGTAGGTAAAACATTTTGGATAAATCATAATTTTTCCAGGATGTGTGCATTAAGTTCTTTATTGTATTTTATCTATGTTTCTTATATTTATTTGGTTTGTTGTATATTTCTACGCTTCTGTATCTGCAAATTTACAAATGTAAATACTAAATCATTTACGTGATAAGTTTCTTCAACAAATTTTTGAAATTGTACAAATTACTCAGAAAACGATTCAATCGTCACAAACTTTATTTTAATTATCAGACGTGTTTTGCTAACATAGCAGCTTGTTCAAGTGAATATGCAAGAAGCCTAATACAAACATTTATATGCTTTGTAATCATTTATAATAACTATAACTATAATCCTTACTACATACATTAATATAATGACATCAATATTATCATTAAAATTATAATTAATTAAAAATAAATCTGACAATGTTGAATTATCCAAATCAAGTTGGTAGTAATATGTTTGAATTTTTAAGTTTATTGTTTCCAATGATTCCAAGTGATTGAGCTTCAATTCTTTATTTTTTACATGTACATTTTTTCTTCTCAAGCATTCATAACTAGTTTTCTTTGTTCACTCAACCCAAGTGATGTTCATGAATGCAGTTTCTGAATGTTCTACCTGTTTGACCAATATATACCTTATAACAAACATAATGTCTCATTCCATTTGCACTATATTTAAATACTGACAATCATTAGTTTTTTTTAACTGTTAATAACTGTAAACTGTTGGTATTTTATTGTAATTTTAACTATCTAATCAATAATTATATTATCTGCATTCCTTGACTAATCTGATGAGGATTTATGTTGAATATGATGTCACCTAATGTTTGATTGAGGACTCATTGTGTTTAGGAGAGTCTATGAAAAATTATATTATTTCTTTCATTACTTGTACAGCATTTCTAGCACTTTGACCGTTTCATGATTTTGACAAACTCAAAAGACCTGCACGGTTCTTATGAAAAAAGAGTCCCAGTCGAATTGGCTGAAAATTTGGTATAATGTAGTTTATGATGTCCTGATCAAATGTCTCCATGAGCACAACAAGATCTGATGCAGGATATTACTTACCTATAAAATCAATAATGGGACAGTTATTTTGTTACAAAAAGTTGCAGATAGCGATTACTATCCTTATATTTTTGAGACGATTCGACTGGGACTCTTTTTCTATATGAACCGCGCAGGGTAGATTGTGGATTGTAAGGGGGTTGTACAGGCTGTGCAGCCTCACAAGCACTTTGACCTATAAGTTCTTTTGTGCGTGACCCTTGATCTATTCGAGACTCGGGATTCCGAGACTTCTTGCGAAGTTTATCAGTTTCCTGGGAGCTAAGTTCCTGATGTCGGAGGGCGTTAAGAAGGCCCCTCCCAAGAACTTAAGCCTCTTGCAGAAAAGCGCTGGGCATTCCCACAGCAAATGTTCTGCAGTTTCCGCGAAGTTCTCGCAGTAGCGGCAACTATCACTCTCTGATTTACCCATATTTTTGAGGTGGTACCCCAGAGGGCAGTGTCCAGTGAAAAGTCCTGTTATCATCTTCAAGTCTTTCTTGTCCAACTCGAGAAGCTGTTCAGCTTTCTTTGACGATAGACACACTAGTCTTTTCGCTTGTCTTTGTCCTGGCACTTTATTACAGTGATATTTCATTTCATCGGTTTCCCAGCGTAGGAAATCTTTTTAAGTGTGTTTGCCCCTTCTTTGGCAAGGCAATCTGCTTCTTCATTGCCTTTATTTCTTCTGTGACCTGATTGTTTACCGCCAGTTGTCTTAGGGATTGTTGACAGTCCCAAGTCAATTTACACTCACAGGTGTATGACCTTAGAGCTTTTAGTGCTGCTTGGCTATCTGACAGTATATAGATTTCTGCCCTTCGAGTGCCTCTTTCAAGTCATTCCTGGCCCATAATTCTATAGCATGTACTGCTATAGAAGATGGTTGGGGTGTTACCAAGGGGTTTTGAGAGCCTGAAATTTGGTCCTGTTAATCTGTCGGATTAGACATGGATTCTTTCAAGTTTTTTGTCTGGCTCAGTCTGAAGGCACTGTTTGCTGCTTCTTTCATTACACATAGGTGCAGTGGCGGAAGGTTTAGCATTGCCTCTAATGCTGCAGTATTTAGACAAGTTAGCCGCTGCACTTTCTGCAGCTTGACTTGTGCCGAAATTTGTTGAATTTTTGGCCACCATACTAGTGAGGATGGCCATGGGTTCAATGATTGTTTGGTATGACCACTAAATCATTTTTGGTTTATGAGTCCTTCCTTAGCGAACCAGCTTCTGATTATGTTTAGGGCTAATTGACAATATTCCACAGGCTATCGGTGATCGTTTTTTTCCTGTCAGGTTGGTAATGAATTTTGGTTTTTAATATTTGAAACACTGTCTTTTGATGCACTGACATCTGTCAGATTCAAGGGATTGGCTGGGGATTGGTTATAATAATTTGACATTTGTCATTGCTGACACATGGCACATGTCAGTGTATCAAAATATAGTGTTTTAAATATTGAAAACCATAATTCATTACCAACCTGACAGCAAATAACGGATCACCGATAGCCTGTGGAATATTGTCAATTGCATGCGGTCGGAGATTACTCCGTCATGTCTGCCCCTAATGGTGACGACTAGATCATCGGCATAACCTTGAGTGGTGAACCAGACTACTAGCAGGTCGGCGACAACCAGTGACTACAGCATATGCGATAAAACTCCCCCTTATAGGCAACCTTTTTCTGCTGTCATCTTGACTGTCTCTCCTCCAAGGGTCGCCACAATGATTTTGCTTTTCATCATTGATTGTGTCCATCTGATCGGTGAGGTGTTAATATTCCTTTCCTCCAACTATCTGGTTATGGAACCATGTGAGGTGTTTTCGAAAGCACCCTCTATGTTAATGAAGGCGCAAAGAGCCATTTCTTTTGCCACATATGTCTTTTCAATTATTTCAATTAGGCCTTGTAGATCATTGATCATGGATTTTCCTGCTTGATAATCAAACTGTTTCTTGTGAAGCGGTCTTAACTCGAGGAGTTCGCTTCTGACATAACAGTCTATTATTTTCTCCATTGCGTGCAGGGCCCTTTGAAGCATGATTAAAATTTGAACATCTTAATTTTTTTATGAATTTGTTTGACGTCTTCCTGTTTTGTTTTGATGTCATCACACTGCAACCGTCTGTACAAATTCCTACACGATTTTCCAATGATGAACCCATTTCTAAACCTGTTTTATCACCAAATATTTTCACGATTACAGACAAACTTTTTTCTTTACAGCATTCAATCCGCTCATTTTGCGTTAAATGAAACGAATAATCACATTAAACTGTTGGAGATTCTGTTTAAAGTGATATTGAAGATATTACGGAGATATATGAATCATTTGAAATATTGTTTGGTATTAAAATATGGATTCCCTAAAAAATGTTTCCTAAATGGTGTACCATTTAGGGTGTCACAATAGAATTAATGTGTCAGAATTCATGCCACTTTGGAGGAGGGCCCCCCTTTTAGGACCGCCTTTTTTTCAAGAGCTGATTTTAGTTCAGCTAGATTTATGACATTTGTTATGGAGTATTTTGTTTTTGAGTTACCTGTATCAATTTTGTTTTGTATGTATAATTTTCTGTTTCCTGTTTTGCTAGATCCCAACCAGGCATATTACGCTGGTCAACCAGGATACCCCCCGCAACAGCCAGGATATCCTCCTCAAGGCGGCTTCCCTCCCCAAGGCGGCTTCCCTCCTCAAGGTGGCTTTCCCCCTCAAGGCGGTATGCCTCCTCAGGGCGGCTATCCAGGTGGACCTGGATTCCAGCAACCTCCGCCCTACGGTGGTCAAAATGATCCTTACAATGCAGGTGAACAAGTACCCTTCTATGAAAGTAATGCCGGTTCGTTTCCATTTATTTTTTCTGCTTTTGCTTCCTGAAGATACCAGGAAAATGATGGCGAAAATCCGCACTACATGAAAGTTACAGATTGTTGGCGCCACGGCAAATAATAATAATAGCCATCCTCCACCCGCACAGGCTCTGCCTTTGGGTACACTCTATGAGTATTATTATTATATCATTTATTCATATTCGCGAATTTCATTATAGAATAATCTCCTTAGTAGATGCATGTACAGGGCTTCCTGGAGATGGTAAGATGAACATACGAGAGCGTAGTGTAGAGGGACAATGTGGCGGTTCAAAACTTTGACAACCATTGATTTTATGAACGAATCCTTTTATATTAAGGAATCTGTCTAAATCCTTGACGATTGTCACTGAATAATGGGGAATTCTCCTCAATTTGGGTTATTGGAGCAAATGCAAGTTTGACCAAAATACAGTTGAGTTTCATTCATGAGTTTTTCAATTCCACTGCGAAAGTATTCAAATTAATTTTTCAAATGGTGGGTTTTAAATTTCAAAGAGTTTTGTTTCAAATCAACATTTTGGCAACAGCGCCTACAAAACGTAGGGGATGGTAGTATGCTAGAAGAAGAAGTACCATAGTCAATATATCTGTCTTTGTTGGGGGTTAGGCTCACAGTACACAAAATGTCAAAGAATGACTCGGAACCACCGGCCTATATTTTATTATAGGTTGGTGCTCTGAACATTGCCATCTCTGTTTAACTTATTAACGTAACAGATTTGTTGTACTTTCTTATCTGTGGAATTTGTAGCCGATGTTGCCAGATGGTGAAATAGAAACGAATCCCTTTAAATTTTAAATGCCCAATTTTATTTTTCATTTTTAAATACTTGAATAATTTTTTTTCAAGAAAATTGTTGAAATGGTGTGTTTTAAATGCAGAGTTTTTTAGATCTTTGATAGAAAATACTTGATTGTCGTCAGGTGGAGAATTCCCCATCTAATAAAAGTACATATTTTGCCTTGGTTGATTTTAAGATTTTTTTTTTCTAAAATTTCTAACATATTATTGAGGGTCTTGAAATTGGTCCAGCTTGGTACTGATAAGAGGCGAAAAAGAGAAACGTTTGTTGTTGAAAATTAATACCTCTGCTGTCTAATTACAAGACAACTTTACACTTTTTTAATCACATTATATCACAGTTTTTCTGAACATGAATGGTACTGAAAATATCAAATTCTAGTTTACTGTGTTGCCTTGTTGCTATAGACATGAATTCATTTTTGTGTCAATTTAAATAATTTTGCGTTATTAATAAGTTTTCATTCATTGTATGAAATAAATAATAATAATGAATTTAAGTCCAAATTTCTCAAAGTAAACTATATTGCAATTCGAAAAATGCAACAAGGTTCATCCTCAATTGTCTGGAAGGCAACAACTAAATGACTTATAATAATAATAATACTCCCTCATAAACACTCATTGAGTGAACCCAAAGGCATAGCCTGTGCGGGTAGAGGACGGCTATTATTATTATTTGCCGTGGCGCTCCGGTGCGACTTATACCGGGTAATTCAAATTCGAGGTCCACCAATGCCCATTGGGAATTTGGAAACTATAAGAGATACGAAGATGGTTAAATTGGGGCAAATTTGCGGCTATATGCCGTTAAGAAAGTTTCAAAATTCAGAGTATATCCGGAGATATTTCAATTTGTAACAGTTTAATATGACGCCCATAAGAAAAAATAAAGTTGATGATGGTGGGAAGAGACGAAACGTCGGATGATAAATCTGAAAGTACCGTCGTATAGCGGGAAAAAAACGGCTATGAAAATGTACTGTTCATTTGGATATCCGTCAATCAACTAAAGCCAAAAAAAATTTTAATATTTTTTTTTAAATTTTGTTTTTTCCTGATATCTCCGGATACACTCGAAGTTTTGAAACTTTCTTAACAGCATATTGTTCGTCACATAGATGCGCAAATTTGCCCCTATTTAACCATCTTTGTATCTTTTATAATTATAGCTAAATTACCAGGTATACAGATTTCATAATTTCATTGAAAAGAATCACATGTGCTGATAAAATCCGTTATATTTTCAGAGCGGCATGTTTCTTTACAACACCATTTCTGAAATCGTGACGTAAAATGCCAAAGGCTGTCATTTACTCAATTTTTTAAGAAGATTTGCAGAAAAAATTCATCCAAACCAAAAACTGTAATGTCGCCATTATCACCAAAATATTTTTGATGAGATATGTACTGATAATTATGATAATACCCATTCCTAAAATTCCACGAATTTGAAATTCACTTTGATTTTGGATATTGAGGATGAATAATGGAATCATATCAAACATAAACTATAGATTTGAATACCGTAAAAATACCTGGCTTATCTTTATTGATGTCATTTAACAGGAAATATATTAGTCACAGAAAGTTTTTAATGAAGTCCAATATTAAAAATTGGTTTTTAAAATTTCATGTTGATAAGTCTCATTATATGTAGTTCCATAGGAAATATATTAGTCACATAGGGTCTTGTTCGCTATCAAAAATTGTTTATTATAATTTCATGCTGATAAGTCCTATTACGTTTGTTATATTAACTGAGCCAATGCATCTAGTGCAGGATTTTTGCCAAAAATTCCCAGAACTTATTTATTTAAAAAATGCATTTATTCGCTTTTTTCTCTTTGTGTTTTTTTTTGCGCTTGAAAATTTTCTTGCTTCTGTTGCTTCTTGATCTATAACAATAATTCGAATAAAGTTATGTACTTATACAACCTAAAAAAATCAAAATAAGAAATACATTGGACATTCAAAAATGTATTGAGAATGCATATTCGTATTATTATCTTTAGACATTGATCGACTGGAGTCAAATACTTTTTTCCGTCGACCGTTTATTTACAATGTATTGTAATGTACTCAAAATCGTTGATTAGTGACCCCTGTTAATGAATGATTTTCCATTAATCAACGAGTTACTTATATGCAACCCAACGTACATTGCTCCAATACATATTATATTTATATAGTGACCTGTGGCGTATGCAACCAAACATTTATACTTACCCGCTAAAACATTTATTTTGAAATCAAGTAGCTGTGTTAGTACTATCTGTCATTATTTATTTCATTGTTGTAATTTCTTAAAATCCTACGTTTATTTTGAAATCAAAAGATGGATAGTGACGAAGTTCTGTAAAAAAAAAATTCGGAAAACATCAAATATATCAGTAAAGTTGTCAGTAGCATTAATAGCTAGATAGTCACGCAGCCGGCTGGTAAAATGCTGGTTTGAGTCCTGAGGTGATAGCAAGGTCGAGGGTTCAATCCCCAAGTGGCACCATTTTTTTTTTTTTGAAAATTACGGTCAACGGGAAAGTTTTGTAACGAACTCGTGAATTAAAATGGCGATTAACAATCTTGAACATTAACGCGCTTGCTTTGCTCACCCGTTAAAATATCTCAATTGGTAATCGCCCTTATTAATACACTTGTTCATTAACTAACCATTAATAGGTCTGATTACTATTTTATGAATCACAAATAGTTCAGCTGTTTTCTCAATAGAGGGCAAAAAATAAATGAGTGTCTCATGAGTTTTGAGAATAGAGACAAAGCTTCTTAAATGTTAACTGATTATTTATAGCCCATAACTCACTTTTTCCAAGCTTTAAAGAGACATCCTCTAACACATGGAATCAGATTAGATTTTTAATGACTCAGTCTGAAAAGTTTGTTCAAATTGATGAGTAGGGAAAAGTAATACTAGTAAATGACAGATTTGGTTTTTCATTTAGTGCTAGATTTTTTCCAAGCATTATTTCTTTAGATTTAAACGATTTCAAAAAACAAAATAGAAGCTTAGTTGAACTGCAATATAGACAAAACTCCTTTGCTTACTGTGAAAAATGTAAAGTATCAGTTTTAATTTAAAATATGAAGAGGTTAACATTTTTTTAAACATTGATTGTGATGACTGTTGGAATTTCTAATGAGGAATAAAATGTCATTGTTTTAAAGCAATGTTTGGAACAACTATTGTTTTTTTTTAATAATATCGCGCACATTCAGTAAAGGACTCGATGAACACCTAAAGTGGGGAGAGAATCTCTCGGGTCTTGGGTCTTTGCCCCATCTTGGACTTTGTCCAATAGTTTCTGTTGTTTTGAACATGGTTTTGATCTTGTGACTCTCTAGAAGCGTGGCAATTTGAACTATTACGTTTTTAATTCATGCGGTAAAAATGCTCTTTCTTTTGGTGTGCGTTATTAGATGGGCTCTGCTTTGTACTTATTTCGTGTAAGATCCGTTTTATCTCCTGAAGTGTATATCCATTATTTCGCAAAGTTTTTCCAAGTGACTCGGATTTTTTTTGAAGATACCCTGTTTAGAATAGCCTGATCCATTTATGTTTTTATTTCACCTCTCTATTTTTCTGTTCTGGGAGGTGATTTGAGTATTTTTGTTCTGCAGAGTACTAGCACTTTTGGCACCAATGTACAATTTGTCAGTATGCGCCACATGAATACAGAGTTACTCATAAGTGTGGACCCGCCCATTTTTCTCAGTCTTCCAAGCAATCTGCTCGTGACTGTCCTGGCTTCGCCTTGAATGTAACGCTGTTGGGGTGGTTCTCTTCGGCCCCGCACCCAGATATGCTTTGTTTTGTTAACGTCCGAGAAGTCGAACCACTCCTGTCTGCTTTGGCCACCATACCACCGAGCCATATGTTGTTATCGTGGGTCTGATGACTCTGATTAGTAATTTATTGTTATGGTCCCTAATTTATTTTATTTTTCACTTGTCCATTACTGCTTTATAATACCTTGACAACGGTTGCTATTAACAGACCCATATCGCCCGGCGCATTATGGAGGGCATTTTGAATCATAACGCCCGCTAAAGGTTTTTTTATTTATTTCAATAAATGAATTACTCAGAAAAGTTTTATTTATAACTGTACATAAAAAAGGGGCTAATTATTTTTTCTCAAATAGAAATTACAATTTTCAAATGTTCCCCAAAAATTAGTACCTAGTTGATGTTCTGTGAGTTGACCGATGATGAATGTGCATTCGGTTTCGTTCGGAACGTTAACATTTTCGTTTTCGGAAACGGAATGGGCTATACTTTCTTCGATATAGCTCTCTGCTACCGTACTACTCTTCCATTTTCCATGTAATTTTAGTGTTTCAAAGGAAGCACCAACTTGAAAAAGAAGCGTTGACGACGTTTGGCGTAGACAGTGTCCGGTGTAACCTTTTGGGTTTTCCAAATTAAGGTATTTCGCTATGATAGATACTTCTTAACTGAGTTCAAGGCTCCCATTTCGCTTTCTTCAACAATGGTGAAACTTTTTGAGGTGCAGGTCTTGGTTTCTGGTACCTTCAGTAAAACGGCTCCTATATCTTCAATGTCATCGTTGTCATCTTGATCATTTCATCACGTGAAAAGTAATACTTGTCCATCTTCCAACACCTTTTATTTTTTAGGAATGTATCCTTTTGAATTAACTTTCAGAAAGGCCATCAGTTGACTGAATGCTGATTAATGTGTTGTTTAACAATCAATGTTGATTTCAGCTGTGAGTATTTGCACTATATTTTTCAGACTGAAATAATGTAAAATAAATTAAAAATATTAATATTTTTCATGAGATAAACTCACCAGTTCCTGGAAGTATGCCATTAAACAGTTTCATTTACGGTATTCACTCTGTTTTCATACTCCTTCTCGTATAAGTATTTGGATTTCACAGGCAGTAAATTTCCTAACGCTTTTTCAGCTTTGAGCGTCACATTCTGTGGGATCTCCATAGTTATTATGAACACAACCGTTTTTAGTTTCCTCCACTAACAAGCTTGTCAATTCTTACAAAAATGCAGCGTCATTTTATTAAATAAACAACCAGCAACCTCTTCAATGTTTCCATGGCAATTGCATAGAAGCTCACTTGTGCTTAGTTGCCGATCAGAATGCAACAAATACTATGGCTATGTTCCAAAACTTACCCTGGAGTAAGAGTAAAACTAATGTCAGGGTATTAGCGTAAACTGAGAGTAAGCTGTGTTTTGGAACTGTGTTCGATCTTATGAAGTAGGACAAGTGACCGAACCTTTAACCTGACTTTTATCCGTCAGTGGCTTATTGGCGGCTATTTTGAATCGTATGTTGAACAAGTTTTTGAGTTAATCAGAATATACAATTTTGGAGTAGTTTAATTTCAATGGCTAAAGAAATTTTACTTGCGGCATTGCAGTCACCAGACATGTTTATGGATTATTGTAGAAATATTTTTTATGTAAGTACCTATTTAGGTATACTTTTATAAGAAAGTAACATGAAAAAAACTTTTCAGTATGAAGAACTTTTCGAAGATGACGATGAATACTTGGCATTGAATGAAAGAAATGAGGCTCCTATTAGAATACACTCATATATTGAGAATGTTGTGATGCAATACAACTCAAAACAGTTTCAGAAACATTTTAGAATGTCTCCTGAAACATTTTCGACGATACTTGCGTTGACTGCTCCGTTATTGTCTAATCGATATGGGACCGGTCGTCCAACAATCAATCCTCACAAACAATTTTTATCAGTGTTGTGGCTATTGGCGACACCGGATTGCTACAGGCTGCATCGTTCCATGACACTTTGTCTGAATCTTTTTGAGCGACCTGATGAACGGAGTTATCACCCACAACAGATTTCTCGGGGCTTTTTACCTCAACAATATCTGAAGCAAACATCTCTAAATACTCGTTGGATTTTGGTAGTTCTATCACTGATCCACCTAAAAGATTTTTTAAAAATTATGTATCTATTCTTAATACAAACATATCGTTTCACTCACGTGAATCCTTCAACAGAATTTTATCACCATCGATCTTGAAAAATTTGTAGACATTCATTTTATTTTATCAGACAATTGCAGACTGAACAACGAATTTAAAATTTTACGTTACAAGTTACAATGTATAGTTTTAAAACAAATGACAAATGTGACAGAATAACTGTCAGAGTACTCTTATACCCTCCTTTTTGGTAGGATACGGTTGAGTAAGCTCTGGGGCAAACCCGAGAAGTTTTGGAACGATTGACAAGCGTAAAATAATTCGCCAGCGTAAGTTTCGGAACAGTGAGAGTAGACTCCGGGTAAGAGAGTAAGCTTTTGAAACACAACCTATGAGAAGAAATTTATGAAGTAAAAAACGTCGTTGAAGATATTTTTTCGTGAAAAATAAAAAATTTATGAAGTAAACAACGTCGTTTAAGATAATTTTTTTCGTGAAAAATAAAATCTTGTATGCACCACGAGCGTTACTAGATCCTAACGCCTATCGGGCAACATTGTTATCCTCCGGGCGTTAGGATATATAACGCACTTGGTACATAAATAGCTATTATCTGCACGTTCTTCGGCACTATTTCCTATTACTTTTTGTAGATGTTGATAACACGTTTAACTTGTGGTCAAAGACGACTCCTAAGTTTAAGAAAAATGTTAAAATTGTTACATCCGTCAACCGGTTGCACCACTACGTGCAACCCTCAGAAGTCAGAAACTTGTGTAAGCTAGGGGAAGACGTAGCCCCTACCTTCTAATACGTGTAATGCCATGCACCAGACCGGTGGCATTGCTGAGATTCGAACTCATGCTCCTACGGATGTTTTGGCTTATAGAGCGAGCACTTTACCCGCATGCCACCGCGGCCCATACCCATAATATGAATCAAAATCAATCTACCCACAGAGTCTAGTTATAGGTACCATCTCGACAGCAAACAACGAAGATCTAAAGAGTCAGATTTAGACAAACTATTTGAATGCCGTTATTACACCGCCTTTGTGTCGAAAGTCTAGAGAATAATATTGAATAATGGTTATACATTATTGAAAGTACCCACGTGGTTGTCGTCCGCATAAGTTATTAGTTTTTTATAGAAATAATTTTTTTAATAATTGTCGAAAACAACTTCTAACGCCTATTTGTATTTGTGGCTTTCTGCGTGTATGTCAAAATCCTTGTTTTTGTCTGAAACTATCAATTTTCGATATAATTTCACCCAATAATCCTTTTGAGTAATATTTAAATAACACTTTTCATTGTACATTCAAGGAAATTACGGAGGAGCCGGCTACGAGGATCCCGAGGTGAAAGGATTCGACTTCAACGACCAGAGCATCCGAAGAGGATTCATAAGGAAAGTCTACTCGATTCTGTCCGTGCAACTGGCGATAACCCTGGCCTTCATTTGTTGGATGCTCTACCACAAACCTACCCAAAGATATGTCTACGCTCACCCCGCGCTGTTCTACGTCTCGCTTGTCATAGTATTCGTTACGCTGATATGCTTGGCCTGCTGCGGCGAACTGCGAAGAAAGGCCCCCGCGAATTTCATTTTCCTGTTCATATTCACCGTAGCCGAGTCTTTCATGCTCGCAACCGCCGCCTCGATCTACAAAGCGGACGCCGTCGCCATGGCGGTGGGCATCACCGCGGCGGTTTGCTTCGGGCTCACCTTATTCGCATTCCAAACGAAGTGGGATTTCACCATGATGGGGGGAATACTCTTCGTGGCCGTCTTGATTCTCTTCGTCTTCGGTATCGTCGCCATCTTCGTCCACAACAAGATAGTCCAGCTGGTGTACGCTTCCTTGGGGGCGTTGATATTCTCGGTGTATTTGGTGTACGATACCCAGCTGATGATGGGCGGCAAGCATAAGTATTCCATCTCGCCGGAGGAGTATATTTTCGCGGCTATCAATTTGTACGTAGACGTCATCAACATTTTCATGTACATCTTGGCGATTATAGGCCATGCCAGGGATTAAGGTTTTTCGGGGATCGGTTTTGTTTAGCAGCAGCTACAGTCAATTCTACGAAGTGCGTTCACTGTGGCAACGGCCTCTTAAACAGTAAATGATTTTGTTGTCTACTCACCAGAGAGTAATAGGCTGTGGTCATGAATCATGAATTCGGTAGGTGCACGCGAAATGAATATAAATAATATATTTGATTCATAACCATTTAAGACAGAATAGCTTACTTGATTCATAGTTTGATAATATGTATACAATTTACTATGTGCTCATTGAACCAGTCAAAGTTTCGGGTTTTGTATAATCTTTTTTCGAAAATAATACTTCGTCATTAAGATTGTATTTCAAACTGTAGAATAATACCCAGATTATCCACAATATATGTTGTTTTTGGAGGTTACAAGTATGGGGAGATTTATCATAACCCATCAAAGTGATTTGGAATGGTCCTTTCTCAATACAGTTACAGGCCAATCGAGAAACATCTTTCCCAACCCTGTCATTGTTCTGCAGCATCTCTTCAACGGAAGTTGTGCTTTGTATGAAAATAAGGAACCAGCGTATGTGGTTTCCTCTGGTTAAATTTGCTCTTATTTCGACTATTGAATCATTTGAGAGGTTGTTTGTTATACAGAGAACTAATGTGGGCTTGATATCCGCGAGTGAAGTTGTAGAATTTTCTGTAGTTTGCGTCAGTATAGAGGGTAACTACATTAATATAAACACGTTTTTTGATGTTCTTTGTTGTTCACTATTTGTTATGCTACAATTCTGTTATATCACCGAAGATGGAAATTTGCTTTAATGTAACTGTAGTTTTGTTTTTTTTTTAAATACATGAAAGAAAAGTTGATTTTAATTTGTTGAATTTTTTACTTCTAAGTTGTGTTTTGTTTGGAGAAGTATTTACTTATACTACTGGTCTTATTTATATTATTGGTTAAGCTCCAATTCAAATCAAATAAGTGGAGAACAGGGATAACTCACCTTGAGACGTTTTCTCTATTTAAGATTTAACAAAATTGATTTCAAAGCAGTCCATTATGTTTTGGTACTTGAATGATTTTTATTATTTTGGTACATTTTCAGTTTTTTTTTCGGCTTTGTTTAATTTCATTGCACGATTGTTTTCAGACGAGAGGAAACACAATAGTGTGATCCCAAAATAGTTTATGATATATCAAATCAGCAATAATTGCAATTTATTTCCCAATTCGTTGATTAAAAAAAAAGAAATCGTGAACAGGGGGTGCATAGTAGATCGCCCTTTGGGTTGGGATGTGCACCATCACAAGATCAATTAGAATGTTTCAAAAACGCAACTAATATTTTGAATCTATTTTTAATCTATTTTTAATCTATTTTATACTCATCACTTGCTCAGACTCAAACTTTGCCGTGATATTGTTGAGGACAGCCTAAAGTAATTGACGTATTTTTTGCAAGTTACCTTTTTGACTAATCCCTTAAATTCATCAACAATGCCAAAGTCGCTCACTGCACCTAATTAGAGTATTATTTTTGACTAGTTGTTGAAAAGGCTTGCAACTATGGACTTGTGCAAAATACTTTATTTTTTACTTTAAAATAAAGACTTGAATGTGAATGTAACGACAATAAGCGTATGTTGAAAATCGATATTCCCACACCAAAACTTTCCCCAACATAATTTACATATTTGTAGTATATCCGCCATTGCAGTTAATGAGAAGTCGGGGAAATTGTTCCGATGACAATTTTAATGAAACTCGTTAGTAATAGGCGAGCATAGGACACGTTTTTAATATATAACATGTAGTTGAATTCTGTTTCACTCTTCTGTCACGGTAACCTTTCTTGTCAATAAATATAAAAATTGTGAAACTGAATATGATTACTGAAATATGTTTTTTGTACTGTTTGTCTACTTCGGTTGGCTTGTTTGTCGTTTGACGTAAAAATGTGATATTAGACAGGACTGGCTGTAGAGCAGACGAGTAACAAACCCATTCACTTATATCTACTTATAATAAATAATAATGCTTGATTATACGCCATTTAAAAACTATGAGGTTATAATGTAGGGCTAGAAATATTATATATGTTATATGTTTACAAAATTCTGATCGTTAATGTATCTGCAATGTAAATGTAAGATCGTAACATCAAAATAAAAAGTATTCAAACAATTTGTTATTTCACCTGCCCCCTCTTCACTTTCCTACAGTGTTCACTGTTTTTCCATGGCTAGGGGTTCTATTGAAATATAAATGAACAAACATGTCAAAAATACACGTACTAAAATATAGAAAATATTTTTCACAGAAACAAAAGTAAAATAACAAAATTACTAATTACAATTGAAATGTGTCTAGCGACTAGAAATTCCTTCGGAATATTTTTGAATATTCCAAAATGTGGTGCAGATTTTGTTTCTGTATTTAATTCATTGTAGCGAAATTGAAACTTTTTAATATATTGCAGTGCAATAAGAATTTGGCTGTTATTGCGGTATCGAGTGTCATGATTGTTTTGGACTGCACCTTTTAAATGTTCTTTATACCATTGAAATATATACACGTCCCCCAAAATATATACGCTATACAATGACAGAATTTTATGTTTTTTAAAAAGTTCTCAAAAGATGCAATGATTGTAACCACAGCCGACGTAGGTATGTTAAACTCAAATGTGGTTTTGAGGTTATCTACGTATTCAATTTTTTGCTATTGGAGGGAATTTCAAATTTATTAAAGCCAATTTGCCTAGTCGTTGTTGGGAGACAAGATAAGTCGAATTGTGATTCTTAACATCTCGGTATTTTCTTATCCGAAAGACGAGGGGAGGGGTGAAGAAAAAACAGGTGAAAATGTACCCGGTTTCGAAATTAAATAGTCTATTCTGAGAAAGGGGTGATTTTAACGACTCCTAGCGGCAAAACTGTTCATTTTTTTGGGTTGGCGCAATGGTAACATTGGTTGAGAATAACATGGACTACATCATATCAACAATTCAAAAAATCCACCGAGACCCAAATTCCATAAGGATTTTGCGGGGTCCTTTGCAGATCCTGAAAAATAAATGAATTTTCCATAGGTATGATGTGGAATTTAACGGCGACCTGGTAGGTATATGGTATAAAACTGCTTCCTTCAATTTCAAATCAGTTTTAATCATGTTCCCATACTACTTATCGGTAATCACATCATCAAGCGTAAACATTATACAATACACACCCAGTATACACTATACACAGTTTATTCGGTCAGAAAGAAGGTCAGTTTTCTTTTCCCTTTTATGGCAACAGTTTCAGCATTCACTATGGTTACATTCACTACAGTCATATAAGGAAAAGTATTGTGCAATCGGGTCAGAAGAATTGGCAGTTTTATTAAATTGTTTAGATTTATCTCGGTTAAATCTGATCATCATTTTGAATTATTGAAAGTTGTATTTCGGAAGACATTTGAGACTCAAATCAACGTCTTGACATTTTTGAAATCGATATTTTTTTATTTCAAAAGTTGGTAGATCCTCACTATCGAGGTTATGTCTACTAGCACGCCGGCACCAAAAAGTAAACAACCTGTTTCTTGAGGTATATTTCAACCTCCAAGATTATTTCAGATATCCCTATGCGTTGATTCGTGCAAAAATATACCGATATTAATTTTATTTACAACCATATATGTAATGCTGTCATTACTAATGTCATCGAAGGATGGGAAGTGTCACATTACACACCTCTACTTCCCAACCTCATTTTTGTAACATATTTTTGTGTATTGGAATAAGAGAATACTTAAAAACTTCTTGCAATGAAATCGCAAATTTTGTGTAACACATGCCAAATAACTAAATAACGAAAACAATTCAGTAGTCACTCATCAGCCACATATATCTTGTACCTAATCACAGAAATATATCGCAAGTTGAAACAAATACACACAGAGCTACAGATTCATAACGTTACAATGAGAAAGCTCTAAATGAAGAAAATTCTTACTGTTGACGTCTTATTGTGGCTAATATTTCTTCCCTTCGGTGAATTTAACCTATTTTAATTCATCTTCAATTAATTTGCCTTGGTCGCTTGTGCTGATCGCTGAAGACGTTTTTGACTTGAAGTAATATAGTATAAATCACCCGAGAAGCTTAGTGATATACTCTGAATTTGAAATGAAAGTGCTAATTTTTTCATCCCATTTGAAAACGTACTCCTATAGCGACACTAACGGATGTATGTATCGTTACTTTCACACGGTTTAAATTTTCACCGTTTGAGGACGCTGTGTAAAATTTGTATAAAACTGTGAAAATTATTCAATATTCCGAATACAACCACAAGGATCGCTAGTGTTTGGGGAAAGTTATTCGACCTCTAGGTCAGATTGTGTTTAAATCGAAGAGCAATTTCAGACCTTAAAAATTCTGAATTTAACGAATTATTTTCACTGAATATAATTTTTTAGATCCAAATTGATGCTGAAAATCATGCGTGTTCCCTATTTCTTCCATGTTATAATAACGAATAGGCGTAATAGGAGCCACGTCCAAAATAACACAGTGTTGGCATATTGTGAATAGTGTGTTATGATTCATCATAAGTAAACATTCCTTGGAGACCACTCTTTGGCAGTCTCGCAACACTGTAAGGCTGTACCTTGTATTTTGATACTGACTCAGCTGGGCGTTATAAGTAATTTTTCTAGTTTTTTGTTGTATTGAGAAGATCTTTCCGTTGAGTTTTTGGCATACTAACCGGTGAAAGTTTTGTTTGTGATACTGTTTATTTAGGAACTTTGGTAAGTGGATTTCTTCCCTTTTGGGCGTGGAGGTATGTTTCATATTATCTTGTCTTTACTTGATTATTTCGTATTCGAATTAGTCCACTTCAAGTTGATATATTTGAACAATAGAATAATTAATCCAAAGTTTAGAAAACGATAGACTAGCACCAAAAAATTAAATGGTACACATAACCTCAAAGTGTTTCTAAAACTTCTACTCAAAACACTTCACCTAGTTATTCTGTTGTGATAATTACATCAAAATTTATTGTTTGAAGTATATCCATATGTGATAATTCTCAGGTACACTACATACTTTTTAAATTTCACAAATACTTTCAGTTGTGATACAATAGGGATGCCATATTATGAATCTGACCTTTGTGTGTTCAATATGTATAGGTAGTTGAAATCGGACTCAAGAATTTTTGATAAATTGTCAGTTGGAAGGATTAGTTAGTATTGCACGAAATATATATCTAGATGGTAACTTAGAGTGGTCACACACATATAGTTTCAATTGTTATTACTAATACTTATTTGAATCAAAATTCCTACATAAAATAGGTGGGTTATTACAAATAGTTCAAAAATCTTTAATTATTTTTACATCAAAATACAGCACAGACGTTTGTTTCTTGGACCGAAAAGGTTTTATTATTTTTTTCAATGATATGCATATTTCTAATTTACGACGAAAAAATGCAAACGTTGGTGTGGTGGTGGCAAATTTTTTTGTTTCCTACAATTATTCCATATGTTTGCGACCAACTCAAAAAACTGTTGCATTATTTCCAGTTCATGTTGCGAGGTATTGAAAAAATAAGATTAAATAATTAATCACTCTGATGCCAAACTTGGGCATGGTTGCATAATTGAGGAATGATAAAGGATGATATTTTCTTTATTTTCACCATTTTGCGACTCTTTTGCATTTTTTCTGTACAAAATAACCACAATTATTGTTTATAATTTACATTTTTAACTATGTTGCTGGCAAACATTTTTATAGTTTAAAATAGAACTTTTGTACATGAAAAGAAATAATTCCGACTACAGTCGAAAATACCCTTCTCTATACACTTTTACACAAAGTGAAAAATTGAGGCAAATATTTGATTGACGACAGGCACAGGTGTGAACGTTGACAGGCATGTATTTCTCATCAGGGTTGGAAATGCAGTGAATCGGCCTCTACAGTAGGTAATTGGCAGTGTTCAATATGAAAATTATTTTTTTCAAATTTTTCCACATTGTCCATTGCCATAGTGGGCGATGGTAGGTACCCTATATAAACCTCCTTCTTTTTTCCTTAAATAAATGAGATTTTGAAATGTGTTTTTTTTTTCATAATAACTTATTTCAAAATAATACAAACTTATAGTCTCTTAGGGTGATATCATTTGAGAAGGTCTGCCCCTCATTGAGGTAAAAAAATGAGAAGGTGGCTATTCGATTTTGATTTATATGGAAGAGCTGATATTTCAAAATCTTGCATTTAACTATAACATTATTTCTAACCCAGCTTTCTACACCTCTGAATGAGTTCCATGAGTGGCAGTCAATGAGATGAACATTTTTAATATGAACTTGTTACAGCTGTTTGGAATTTAATGAATGTAGACATTTTACTGGTAAGAGTTTAATATTTCCCAAACACTCTGTAGCTCAGATGGAAATACCACGCCAATATGAAACATGACTATTGACATTTACAAAATTCTATAAAAAGTACCTACAGGTCCGTAGTTGAAAATGAAAAGTTGATGAGTGGCCCAATTTGTACGATACTTTGTATATAATTTCTATTGAAATATTTGGATACCCTACAAAAAATTGCTTTGGAAAAGTGCCAAGTTTTAAAAATATTACACAAAATAAAAAAATACAAGCTAAATGAGAATTTTTTTATTTTTGCCTACTTGTATAACTACAGAACTAAAGAAACTAAAAGCTAGATGAGATTTTTTTGAATCATATAATTGACATCTGAAATACGCAACTTTGTCCCCATTTAACCAAACCTCAATTTCTTACCGTTACCGAGATCCCAATATATGGACCCAAATTTGAATAGCCCTATATAATACGAAAACAGTAGCTCCTTACTTTTTCAGCCGTAATATTCTGTGATTTACATAGTCGAAACAGAAATCTTTGATAAGGCACAGATCACCACTGCCGCGGGTTCATTGTTATTATAATACACTTTGGTACGATTTTGCAGAACTGATTTCAGATTGTTTCTTCACTTAGGTAGAAACTGACTTTTTTTATCTCAAAGTTCTTGCGTACCATTTGAGCGTATTGGATATGATATTTCTACAGCACACTCGTATACAACCCAGAATACTTCGGATAGGCATAGTGGGTGACCAGAGTCTTGAAGTTGAATATAAGCGGGGAATGAACGATTCACCCACTTTGATTGAACCAGGTCATCAGTTAGTTCAGTTATTCAAAAAGTCAATATACTCCCTAAAATATTTCCATTCCATGTCGTAATGGTCTAAATTTTATCGGTACGCCACTGGTCCCAACGTTCGGGTATTTTCGTGGAATTGATCTGCATTGTTTGGTTGCTCTTTTGACATCGGTTGAGATATCCAGCCTCGGGTTGACAAGCACCGAGATTTGAATGAAATATGTACAATCCATTCTGAAAACGAACCAAAAAAATCGAGCAATAAATCGGTTGAAGTAGTCCACTCAATATCTATTATTCAATTGATCATAGTTTCACCTTACGTAATTCTTTGTGTTGTAACATTCCTCGAAAAAACGTGTTTGTTATCTGAAAAATGGTGAATCGTTAATATGAATGTAATGTTGTAGATAATGTCTTCCCGCAAAACTGTCAGTCGTCGTGGAACGTCGAAGAAACGTGCCCAAAGAGCAACTTCAAATGTTTTTGCCATGTTTGATCAAGCACAGATTGCAGAGTTCAAAGAGGCCTTCAACATGATCGACCAGAACCACGATGGGTTTGTCGACAAGGAAGACCTGCATGATATGTTGGCATCGTTAGGTGAGGGTAATTTTTTTTGGTTTCATAATTTTTTTGGTTGTTATGTGAATATGAAAAATCAGTCATATTACGCAAATACAAAAAAATTATCAGAGAATGTCATGCCAATGAAGTGATTTATTTTTAATTGGTTTCATTGAATTATTTATATTATAATTTAAAAGTTGCGTGTTTCATGGTGATTTAAGTTATTTATCCCGAACTTGAAGTGGATTTCAGATACCAAAATTCGATTGTTTGAATATAAAATTGACGTATTATACATTTTTTTATTACACTTTCTTTATTATGTATTTTTTTTGAATTCAGTTTTATTTTGTTTTTTTATGTGGATAATCTTCTGAGACTGATATCTTGATGTGTCAGTAGTAATGTATTAGGTAAAGCCTACAGTGCTAGCCAAAAATCTCCCCCTGTTTTTAAACCTATATTCTTGAATTTATGAATTTTGGAATGTGAAATTGACCCGGTTCTAATCTTCTTTTTTGGTGGTAACTGATGATGTAATCAATATAAATGTCATTATGAACAATAATACTAATTATGGGAAAGTTTACAGAAAGATTATCAGGGATGTGTAAAGGATTGATAACAGGATAGCTGAAGCTGACAATAAAGCTGAAGAAAGTTGCTCAATGATCTCAGGAGGAAAATATACATTCAATTACACAGATACATTTTTTAAATCTGACCTTCTGAAAAACTCTTTCTGTTCCATCTCTGGAAATTTCAGTCACTGTTTTATACTTGTTGTTATCATTGTTTATTCTGAAGTTTGTTACAAAATTCTAATGACATTAGAGAGTTTCGTCACCACCATACTTGATAGCATAACATAACATAGGGAGAAGAAACATCTCCCCCTTCAACAATTTCTTTTATCAAAC